>CM054132.1:81180490-83580490 GCA_028751855.1 Ambrosia trifida | reverse complement strand
GTGATTTTACATTTATGTTTTCTAATGACTATGACAAGCACCGGACAATGCATTTATCATTTGATAGTATAATGGTGGTAAGTGTCGATTGTATGGAACATCGCATCGTTTCACCAACCGGTGTCATTGATATCTATAGTCTTTGACATTAGTTGGTTTGATTTTAATAATGTTCTACATAAATCTAAGGCAAAGCAGTTATAGTGAGTGAAGAAGCTAGCAAAGCGATGATGGTGAGACTTGATCATGAATACATGTGTCCACTAAGACTGGATTGTCCATATCTTTTGTTGACAATCCAAATAGTGTATTGAGATTGTTTTATTAACTTGGAGAGTTAAGTGCAAAAGATATGTTTTTTAGCAAAGGAATAGTGCCAACTACGGGTGAGCAAATGTTGGTTCAGTTTGTTTTTACATATAACCGAAACTGATAACTAAAGTTCGGTTTTAGAAAAAAACATAACTGAAACCGGCCGGTTAATTTGGTTAATATGTTAGTTATTGGTTTGGTTTCGGCTATGTTTAGTTAATTACCAAAAACAAAACTTATGCAAAATTATCAACTTAAAGTAGTTAGTCTAGTGTTTTGAACATTTTTCAGGCATACAATACATGAAATATCTAGGAAATATATGAAATTATTGTTCAAATACATGGATATACATGAAAATAAGTTCCAAATTATTGCTATACATGAAAAACAAAAAAATACATTACTATTGGTTCGGTTTTCGTTATTTCGATTATAGAAGAAGGGAAAACCGAAACTGTAACTGAATGATTTGGCTTTGGCCATATCTTAACCGTAAATGATTTGTTAAGTCGGTTTTGATTATTTTCGGTTCAATTTTTTTTGGTTATTGGTTGTCGTATGCTCATCTTTAATGCCAACCTCCCTGCCACTTGGGGTGATGATTTAGGGGGGTGTACGATTCGGTTTTATGTAAAACCATAGTCGCAACCGAAATATTTGGTTTTCGTTTTTTTTAGGTTTTAGTGACGGTTCGATTCGATTTTGAAACATAATTACGTAAAATTTAAAAATAAAATGTATAATACAAGAATTAAGTTTCTTTCTTAGATGCTTACATTTATGTTAATATATTTAACCTTTTTGAATTAATATTGTTTACTTAACATGTTAAAGTATTTTTTATGTTTCTCCAAAATTTTTATTAAGACATTTTTTATGGGGCAATTACATATATCCCCTTACAAACTTTATAAATTGCATATTTACCTAATTCAAAAAATTAATTACACATTTATTCTTTCTAAAAGCTAAAAATATCAAATATACCCATTTTATTAGAAATATATTTAGAAATGACTACTTTACTTTTTTTTTTTTTTTTTCTAAACCATTAAAATCTCAAATTTACTTTTTTTAACAATAATTTTTTCCCCTTTTTACTGGTTTTTTCAAAGTATTTTCTTTATTTTTTTTTCATTATCAGTTTACTTTCCTTTTTTTTTTTTCAACAAAATCAATGTGCAAAACAAGTTCCTATAAAGTTATTTTACGTTAGCAAGGGTGAAAGAACAATGATAAATAATTATATTTTGACAATGACCAAAATTAAATTAACACACCAAATGAATTAATGATATGTACCCCTACAAACAACAATCAAGGCACCAACACATTATTTTGTTGCAAATCTGTGTTTGTTTTAGCAGATGGTTCCTGGTGTGGTTCCTATTTGTCGTCGTAGATGGTTAGATAAGATGGTGCGTCTCCGACTCTGTTCGTCGGAACTTGCGGAATGAAAGGTCGTTGGTTAAGGGTATGTTTGGCAAAACTAGCTGGAGGCTGGTAGCTGGAAGCTGCAAGCTGGTAGCTGGTAGCTGGAAGCTGCTAGCTGGAAGCTTTTTAAATATATTTTGGTGTTTGGCAGAGTAGCTGGAGCTTTTAATAAAATGTATACAATGACCAAAATGGTCATAATTAAAAGATTGTAAAGAAGATTTTTATTTTATTTTTAAAATAGAATGGGTATTTGTGTCATTTATTAACTAAAAACTTGTAGCTAGTAGAGCTTTTTCTTAAAAGCTACTACTAGTAGCTTTTCACTATAGAGCTTTTTCTCTAACCTAAAAGCTTTCAGCCCCTTCAATCAAACAAGGCTTTTTATTAAGTAAGAGTTTTTTCTTAAAAGCTTGAAGCTTGAAGCTCCTAAAAGCTCTTAAAAGCTCCTTGCCAAACATACCCTAAGATTGGTGGTGAGACAGAGGGAATGAAGAAAGTTAGTAGGTTGACGGATGGTGGCAAAGTAAGGTCTTAGGTTTTTAATTTTTTTTTTTTTATGTTTCAGAGGGTATTTATGTCATTTTGTTAGAATAGGAGGAAATATGTAATTATATTTTTAGGTTGGGTAAATATGTAATTATGGTTTTAAATAGGGGGATATATGTAATAATTCCTTCTTTATAATACTTTAAAAATTCTTCTATTGTTTTGCTAAATTTTGCTATTTTTTATAGGCAATGGATAAATCATTTCAAATATATAAGTAAACATTTTAATGTTCTTATTATAAAAACTGAACACTCAAGAATAAAGCTATTAATTCATAAATCAATGTATAACAAACATTAAAAAACGTGCATTATTGGTTATTCAATTATTTTTCGGTTTTCATAAAATGCAAAATCGTAATTGAACCGCAAATTTCAGCTCGGTTTTCTGATATTTTTGTGTGGTTCGGTTTTTCTTAATCGGTTAAATCGGTTTTTTGTTATTTCGCTTCGGTTTTCGATTTTGTCTCACCCCTAGGTGATATGATTGGATCAATTTTTTTTCCGGTGCCAACCTCCTTGCCACATGGAGTGATATGATTGGACCCACTTTTTTAAATGTCAACGTCTCTGCCACTTGGAGTAATATGATTTACATGAACTGATTTTTTTTTATAATACTAGAAATGGTGTACAGATGATTTTTAATGGTTCGGTTTCAATTTGGCTCAAGTACTAAGGGTACAAAAACACTGATAATTGATTTTATGGTTTTTCGTTTTTTGGGTCCATTCAATTTTAGAGTAATTTCGGTTCAGTTTTCAGTTAACGATCCAGTTATTGCTCACCCTTAGATATTGTTAACCATGTAACACATCATTTTTTTTAAATTAAAAAAATGCAATTAGTGTTTAAAATACTAAATTATCCTCGTTTTAAGATTGTGCTATATGCATTAAATTCTAAAAAACTCATAACTTTTGGGTATTTTAAAATATACATCTCAAATGCATTATGATATACTATAGATAATGTTTTACAAACTTGTTTTGTTAGAGGCAAGTTTTGTCTTCATATACCTATATTGCTTTTAATATTTACCAAACCGGCGTTTTGTGTCCTTCTGTTTATATATATTTTTAACCCGTTTAATTTTCTAACAACTTCGTTTTACTGTAATAGCTTTCGTTTATTAACTAGAAACCATAATGCGCGGTTGTTTTTAGTTTTTTTTTAACGTTCTAGTGTAGATTTTCTTAAAACAGGCTGTTTTCAAAATTGAGTATTGTTTTGGTATCTTTGCCTATAGTGAGTGACATTACTATTGCGGTACTTGTAATGCCCCAAAATTCAAACTTTAATTAATTTGTATGCTATGTGATAATGGCATGAAATAAAATATCTAAATTATCTAACATAGTTAGAATGGAGGCTAAATAGAAAGGAAAGAAAGATTTAGTTAAAATGGGTATGGGCACCAAACTTATAGGGTTAAACTTGTTAATTGAGGGTTTAAAATTAGTGGAAGAAATGGGGGTCGACATTTCCCCTGGATTTTGGTGGGTGGCAACATGCAAGGAGAACCAAGTTTCCCCAAAGTCAAATTCTGCAATTGGAGAACACATCAATAGGGAAATTGGATGATTTTCATTGCATATTTAAGGATTTCTATCATCTAGTGATATCTAAACCTAAGGTATGTTGAGTGGGTTCATTTAATGATAGATTTTTGGCTAAAGATTCATTGTATGTTGTAATACTAAGGTTTACACATAGTTAATATGTTAATACATGTAGAAACTAGTTGTGATTGATGATTGGAACTTGTATATGTGTTAATTTTATAGAAATTGAGTGAATTGAAGGATATTTTTAGAGTTGGAAGTGGGTGTTGCTCTTGGTGTAACCCATGGTCATTCTTAGTTAAATTGTTGAATAGATTGAAAAGAAAATGATGTCTTGTTATGTTTGATGTCTATAGAATGAAGGGTAATTGATGTAGGTATGAAAGGTGATGATTGATACTATGAGCTAGGATATTAGGCATGAAATACTTGTACCTTGAGCTTAGAAAGTTGTATGCATACCAAGTGTTTGATAAAACGCTTAGATGATGATAATGTATGAAATTGTAGGCGAGAACTTAACAAATATGATGGAATGAGAAAATGTATGTGATTATTAGTAAACTAAGATGAGGAATATGTTTTAGATTGAATTCAAGTGGGAATTGAGTTAATTGTATTATTCGGTAGAAACTTGCATTAAGAGTTTTGTACCCTATGGACGAATGGTGTGATGCACCTCATGTGTTGGATTAATTACTTAATTGTGATTAAGAAATGATTGTGTACTAAATATGAAGCGTATGAAGTTACTAGTAAGGGATAATGTGGGAATTATATTGTATTAGCTAATCTTGGGTAGTGTTGCTAATTATAGATCATGAAGGCACTAGTATTCTCACACCCTCAAATTCCACTTGCGGGGTTTTGCCGCGAGGCGCGTGACATACCAGGATCTCAGTCAACGGTCACAATAAACCACAACTAAATGTATAAAATACGTAAACCAAAACATGAATTAATAACATAAAACCGACAGCGGAAGCATTTGAAAATCTTGTTTACATCCCATCATAAGTAAATGTATCAAAAGTTTAACATTATTGACACCAAGACCCTAGACGCCATGTAAGACTCCGTGCGCCTAATCCATATGCAGCTACTTAGCGACCTGAGAAAACATGCCAAAAATGTCAACATATAATGCTGGTGAGTTCACAGGTTTTATAAAATGTTTCGTAAGTTCCAAAGATCATCCCTGTTACTACTATGTCATGCAATGTTAGCTAGACGTCAAGTGCGAATACTACTACGGCTGGGAACCCATTACTAAACATGTACTAGTATTTAAACAGCCTAGATAACTGGGTTACCGATGCCTCCGTAAAACCGAAGTTAGAAACAATATGCACCCGCCCGGCTCCCAACCGTCGAGTGGTGTCACACCACGCCAATGGCGGAAACACGTGGCGCAACGCTCAAAAGCATATCAAAGTCAAGATTAACACAAACCATATTAAATTAGAAAATATTATTTTATTAAGATGTCGAAAATGGGTACCTTGTTACACCATTTCACAAAAACACAAACAATAAGTTTCATACATGGGGTTTTTCCATCTAAGTCCCAACCCAATGGAAAATGTTGATGAAAACCCGACAAGTATCCGGCATCCCATATTTCCACAGCACTAGCCTCATATCTATTCAGCACTTAGTTACCTGAAAGATATGTTTAAAATACGTCAATACAAAAGTATTGGTAAGTTCACAGGTTTTCATTTTTGCTTACTTACTTTCTTCCTTACATAAAATCAGTGCACGTAACATAATAAGGTACAACAATATAGGATTCCAATCCCAATGTCGATGGCGTTCCCATGAGCCCATAACCAAAACCGGACTACTTACTTTTGCCCCGCAAGTTGTTTACATGGCAACAACAACAAATTTAGAATATCGTAACACCCCTTGGTCCATCCGAGTTGACGCTAATCAACCGGGGGTGGGTCCCCGTCAAGGACCGATAGTACTATCCCCATATTCTACGGCTACATCCCTTTGTATAAATGGTTACAGTGAACTGCGGAGACTGCACGTCCCATGTGACTTTATACCGTTACCCATGGACCCATCATATTACCTTTTCTTTCTTTCTTTCTTACGGGTTACTGCACATTTTTAACAAACATATCTTTCCCCCAAGTTTAAAAACATTAAAATAGAAAAGGGGCCGTAAAACTCACCTCAAACGTGTCACGAAATCAGAAAATAGTCTTTGCCAAGTCCAATGTGAGACCACCTACATGTGTCCTAATTTAATAAGGCACTGGTCTCAGAGTGCTTGTCTTACTGGCAAGTTGTCTTTTCCCAACTCCCAACACCACGTTTACATATTCGGCTTAATTAGGAATATACCCTAGTCTTAGGTCCATTGGTGATGATTTATCCCGTTACAGGTTTCACTTAATCATATATTATAACCGTTGATATTAATTGCCAAGCTAGTTGGTTTCGTCATCGCGAACCCCGCTCATTGCCCGTTTCCTTACACGTCATGATCTTTAAACATATTTATCAATATACAATTACTAACTTGTATTCATATGCCATTTTATATTTCGACTCGACACACTTTTATTATATATACAAATATCTTGTCGAACGAGATTCATTTCATGTTAAGTATTTATTTTTCCATAAGTATACATATACTTATAATAACATACTTAACTTATTTTCTTTCTCATGAATTCTCCCGTTTTACTTCCAACACTTAGGAAAATGTTCATATACACTTTTCACCCTTTATCATCCTTACATATATTTTGTTCACAAAATATATACATATTTTCTTGCTTGGAATAATTAGTCTGTAATCGCCGCAATAACGTATACTCGTATCTTGTAGGAAGTTATACTTGTATACTTATCCGTCCGATTTACTTTTTGTCTAATTTATACTTTGTTCGTTTTAAACTTTGTCCGATAGCTCATCGCATTAACATACGTCCTCTTCCCCGATTTCTTAACTTATATATATTTTGTAAGAAATCAAATTTCTTGTCGTTTTACATATTTTCCTACTTTCAAAAATATACATATATATATATATATATATTTACTGAAAATATATTAACTTGGGTGTTTTATTCCTAAAAATTCTTACAACACTTTTACATCCCCATAAATGTAAAAATGCTTATTTTTATATAAAACATCCCAAGTTATTTACATTACCATTTTTCTTACAAAAATGTTAGTGTTTATATTTTCCAACACTTATAGTAAATTTATATTTTTATAAAATACTTTTTATAAAAATATCATTCTTACAAGTAAAATGTTTGTGTAAGTTTCCTCACCTTTACAAAAGCACCCCTTTTAGAATCTAACTTTCCATTGTTAACCTTTTACTTTCCAAAGTTACATTTTTCAACATAAAGTTTCCAAGATCACATTTTCATCCATGGACTTACCAAAGTTACTTTTCAAACCTCTAACTTTACAAAAGTTACATATTTTTCCCAAGACTTATAAAAATGACAATTTCTACTAAAACTAGTAAACTTTAACATGTCAAAATTTACAATAAGTGTTCTTTTCACCATCCAACACTTTTATTAGCCACATATGGTCATTTTAAGTCTACTAACGTGTTTGGCTTAACTCTTGAGTTCCATTTGTTCATACTTATATTTTTAAAGTCTACAACTTTATTGTTGTGATTTTAGCTTCATTAGATTTTGTTACAAATATTTCATGTTCAAATGGTTTCATTAGTCATAATATGATGATCAAAACCATTTTTAGGTGTATTAGGTGTTCCTTTATATTTTTCATTCAAAACAACTTCTAAAAAATATTAAAACATATAAGGTTTTTGTAACAAAATAACATCACCAACTACCCTAAAACTCATGTTTATGACCATATTTTAAACGTTTCATTTCACTTTTTGAAAACACACAAATCCTTGTTTACACATTTGGTTAAAAGCAACCCAAAAACAACTTGCAAGTTAAGCACATAAATAAATAAAACTTAAACAAGATGAGTTTTAAGAAACTTACTACTAGTACAAGGCTAGGGGAGTCACAAAAATACAAGATTATGATGGGGTTTAAGTGTGTCTTCCAAGGGTTAAGCTCCTAGCACTTGAACACACTTAAAAATGGGTTTAAATGGTGATTATTTAAGAGATTTTGAGCTTGAAAATCAAGGTGGGTGGGACTAATAACTCACGCCAAAACAGCCCTTTAGAGGGTTTGTTTTCAAGTTTGTTTTATGTATTATGATGTGTTAAGTTACTCCATGGGGTTCTTATAATATCCTTACATTAGTACATGACAAGACTAATCTAAAGCATGCTTGTTATGATAATTAGGAACAAGACATAAAAGAACATTTGGGTGGCTAAGCCACCATTCTTTTGGCCGGCCTAAAAGGCCTTGGGTGGGCCCCATATTTGGGTAAAAAAATATCTTGATCTAATCTAGTTCAATTCCAATTTGAACGGTTTGGGTTTTTCGGGTTTTAATCGCATTCTAATTATGAGCTATTCCGGACATATAATTAACTCACAATTACTCTTAAACATAGCCTAGTTTAAGTATTGGTAAGTTATTTATTCTCTTACCGGGTGAAATTATATATTTTACGCACATCGGGTGCGATACGCGAACTTTATTCGCTACCGGGAGATTTTGATTTGGAGCTTTCATTTATAGTTTTAGGGTTTCAAAACACTTTATATTTCATAAAAATACCCTTTATTTTATATCCCGGGAATTTGAGATCGTTTTTGGTTATTTAATTATTACCGGGTAATCACCAACGTCCGTTTCGGACTAGTTTATTCTTATGCGATTCCTTCGGATTTCTAATTAAACTAAGGCATTCCTACGCCATCTATTGGACTCCGCTATTTTCTGAATACTCAATTATACTTAATTGATATTAATACTTGCTTAGAATAGTTAATTACATATACTAATTACGTACGGAAACACATCGATTTTTGCCGGATGTCACATTCTCCCCCCGTTAAGAGAATTCCGTCCCGGAATTCAGTTCAAGTTATCCACTACAATAGTATCATTGAACAAGGCGGGGTGTTTGCGCGTCACACGATCTTCATATTTCCGAAGTGAACTGAGGTTCACTCTCAGTGTTCTATAAACACAATTTCGTGACCCAGCTATGACTATGCTTCTTGGAATTGTCAAACCATCACCTCTCTCGACTCCTCGAGTTAGTAAAGCTTAGCGTCCATCCAGGATTCAGTTGGTTGACGAATTGACAACACTTCCCTAGACTTGACGTGCAGGATTCATCAAGAGTCCCACTAAGCTCTTGCGATAATTCGAGCTTATTCGTCACGAGACCAATTCTGACCGATATCTTCGGGTCACTGGAGTGTCAAGAATTTGATCTGTTAGAATTTCCATACTCAACAACGCCCTCTCAGAGTATAACTCTCAGCGAAGACCTACTACCGGTTCAAAGTTCCTAAGGCTAGTGCCATGTTTATACAACATCTCAATAGGTTCGCAACTTATTCAAGCAGCCTTCGAACTATCTGATTTATTGGTCACCTCTCGAACGACTCAAGCCAGATTATGTGTCCATCTCCATCTATCATTCAATGCACTGGAGACATACATGTATGCCCTCAAAAGGGCTTGAGCAGTACACCCCGAAGGCTGGGGTGATAATTGCTATCACATAGCAAATTCTGGAGACGAAGCACATGAACTTGATGTGCCATAGACATCAATCGTATCACACGGGACACTTCCGTCAAGGACATTCAATTCATTCGTTTGAGAATGACAAGCCATACTCATATCAAATCGAGTATCCTAGGGTTGCGTTAAGGGTTGGGCGAACCTTGAGGTAGAATGACTACTACAATCCGATACTAAAGCAGTTGGCAATCCAGTGTCTAGCCACGACTCTCCAAGAGTACAGGTGGCCATTTATATGCCTCATATCGGAGCTTACAAGCGAGTGGGGAATGAGAGGGTTCCAAATAGCGATCAACCATTACCCGTGTCACATCACAGCCACAGGACGCCACAGGCAGCATGATACTTAGATTTTCTCATTCAAATTACACTGAACGGGTGATCTTACCGGATCACAGAACAGTCAACATTTTCGAGGGCACTCAAGGTTGCTTGTAGTAGCGCTTGGCATTCCTGTGTCCTCACATGGACTGGAATCCCTTATGCACTGACTTACACCTTTTCACATGAGCAATTGTGGGTAATGGTACTAGGGCGCCTAGTATGGACTGATGGAGGTCGAAAGCTTTTGCGTCACTTTCACCACTCAGTTTCCCCAAACAGCAAATGGTGTATATCCGACACACGGGTCGAATAGTTCCACAATCCTCGAGAATTACAAGTCGACTCAAACACAATGAACGGAGGCTCACATCATCTCATCACATTGGTCAACACGAGAATGAGGTATATTAACCATCAAGAATGGTTGCCGCAACAACAGGGGATGAGGTTTCAACAACATCTCGTCACATTACTCTTCGCCAAAACAGGCATGCGGAACACCGGTAGCTACTTAAAAATGGGTATCTAATCCTAGCCATGTTATATGTGCCACGCGGACACCGGTTGCCCACTCGGTATCAACAACCTCGTAAGTCACATCTGAACATCATAAGCCACTTACCCTCGAATTTGGCTATCGGATCCTATGCAGAGACTTGTATGGATGGAGTCCTAGAACCGGACTCTCAATTCGTTGAGGGTTCCATCCTTCCGGGATCATTCGGGGTAATATGTGAAATCAAGCCATAGATGGACGTAATTGACATAGATCTCACCTTTGGGGCTTAACAGCTCCATGCACCAAAGGCGTTACTTAAAACAAACGACGTTCGAGGTAATACGACAAGCAAAAATCCGGAGCCTTCACAAAAAGCATCGCTTTCAACAACTCAAGGTGCACAGCTAAAGGTGTACTGGGTAAGATTCCTGGCTCATCTTGAGTAGTCAGGCACTAACCGTGCGGACTCGACAAACTTCCTTACTATGATGTCTCCAATAGTATCCGTCAAGGACAAGAAATTTTGCCCTAGCACGAGCAAGTCTACAGGAGAACATCTGGGAACACCGGTATCGACCCAAGGTCGAAATGGTTCCACTATTCCAAGAACATACGTAACAACGCCAAGACTAGATGAACCTACCATTAGAGGAATAACAACATTAGTAGAAAGGCTGAGTTGATCGACCATCTCCAAGCGGTAGGGTAACACCCTTAACGAGTAGACATATCTATATGCCTTTTAGGATTCAACGTTTCATAAAATCTCTGCAGTTTTATATCAGGGACTCCACCAATGCACACATTATGGGTGGGTCCACACTGGTGTTTCTGTAATCATCAGCATGACACGTCAACAGAGATGGTTTTAATTAATCAAGTAGGACGAGTAATAAAGAAGTGAGTCTTTCTCCCTTGCTAGTCCCCAAAAGTATGGGCTATAGCATTGCTCACATTCTTGCGATACCTTCGGGTATCGATGCACATTCGAAGTCCCGTATCACAAAGACGAGTCTCGCCTCGTCATGTGGGGATCACGAGATTTCTTTCCGAAGTTGATTTGCACAGCCAATCGTTAGTCATCAGAAATGCACGTATCAGGGTTACGGCGTCACTGATGCCTTAGATTTTAAAGAGATAACGTTCACGAAGTACACAAGCATAAAAAGAGGTCAACCCATGATTCGGTCAATTACCCAAACAATCACGAGATTCAGAGGAATACATGGGCTAACACTCAGACTAGAGTGCCTTAGTATGACTTCTAGAAAGTCCGTTAGACACCCGAAATCCTACATAATCAATGTCAGCACTACACAATCAAATAAATAGAACAATGACAGCAACGAGGGTTTTAGGTGATGTCTCCATCCCGAGGGAACTAAGAGCGAAGCAAACGACATGTCATCATATCATCAAGGCAGTCCTACAGCTGTAGCAATACGTCCACGAAGCATATCAACAAGGGAACACCGCACGACAACAGAGTAGCATGACGACAAGGCAACACCGCAACAAGAACTGCACGTCAATGGAGAAACATCACGCAGGACAACACCGCAACAAGAAATGCACGTCAATGGAGAAACATCACGCAGGGAAACACCGCAACAAGAACTGCGCAACAATGGGGAAACACGACAACAAGGCTATACCACTGCAGGAGCAGCACGACAACAGGAATGCATCATCGACAACGTAATGCAACCACATGGATACGCAATCAGCAAAATAGTGCAACTACATGCATGCACAATTGTGGGAGTAACACAACAACATGATGACGCACAACATGGAAAATCCACAATTCACAACAACGAAAACTCCGTTATGGTGAGCACGCATCCTGGTGCGTCTCAGCTCACTTGTGGGGGCGGAATTCGCATCCGCATCTTCGACCTCTAACCTATCCTCCATAGGCTCAATGGTAGGAACGGTTGGATTGGCTGGCGCATCCGTCATCATAACATATATGGGAACGATGGGTTCCACATAATTTAGATGACTTCTCAAGCCGATATTGTTCATAGAGAAAATGACCGTAGGCTTGGTATAAGTCACTCGAACGATAGCAACAGTAGCATCGATAGACTCAACTGAAGCCTGAGAACCATCGACAATATTAGGCTTGGCAGGAGCCCAAGGAATGATAACGAGAGGTTCAATGAAAGCCTCAAAGAAAATGGGGTTAGAAACAACGAACTCCACTGAGACACAGACAGGGTCATAGCGGCTTGGCAAGGGTCATAGAGATGTCTACGTTAACGATAGCAACCTCCGTGGGATCCTCAAAACAGCAGCAACATCAAACTTGGCAAGAGCCATAGAAACAACAACATCGACATACTTAGCAAGAGCGACACACTTAGTGACGACAGCAGGATTCGCTTATACCATAGAACAACAACAGCAGCAGCAACAACAGGCTTGGTGGGAGCCTTAGGCTCATCGTACTTATTATATGTGTGGTAAATAGTATCAATGGGACCTAGAAACCAACCAACGTCTATTCCAATATCAAAGATAGTGGTCACAATGAGAGTAACAACGAGTAGAGGTAGAAGGATCATGATTTATCGAGACACCATGATAAAATGGAAATGATACTGACTTTGACGGATCAGCCAAGTCGTCCTTCTCACTAGGGTCCTCTTCCAGGTTCTCATGGCGCAAGCATCGATAGTCATCTGGTTGAGTGTATTTCCGTAATCCAAGCGAAGCCGATGGACTTTCTTCCTGATAAGCCACACAGTGAGAGTATCGAGACATGACAAGAGATTAGACAAGTCACGTTGTCCATAACGCATGGACCTCGCAACCTTAGTTTACAAACCATCGAGACGAGGGGACGCAACGTCTCAATATCTACGGGGACTGATGGAAACCACTTCACATCAATTGTCGCCCAAATAGATAACTACTCTCATTGTCGCGATGACGGTGGCTAACCTTCAACATTGCAATACGAGCAATGGAATATTCATTCATTAGATAAATTCAATTTAACCAAATCACGTGACTGCTCCCAGTGGTCAGTCATTTGAGCTTCGAGGGGATTTCAATGTCAGTATAAGGTTTCTTGCGACATTTGACAATTACGGAACATACACTTTAAGATTACGGCTCCCGAAGTGTGGTTCCGCTCCCCAGGATTTATGAAGAATTCAAATATAGCACATGCTTCGAATATACTCGGGCGTTCACCAACTGAACCGAGACCACCAATATTCCTTGAAAAACAAATACGTGGGTGCAGGTAGAGGAGTCATACGATGTCCTTTGCATCTCAAGAAGGTAGCATGAGATAAGCATCAACTGATAAGTCTACTCCGAATTATCTTTCAGAATAGGATCCAGCGTTATCGCAAGGGGCATTGAACCACACGTGAACACTCAATACATCGAGTAGTGGCTTCCCGTGGGTTATTCATATGCACTTCCGAGTGAGTCCATAGCCAAACGCAGGCAAGAGCTTGCTTTCCACTACACGCCATCATCATAACACTGGCCAACATTGCCTCGGTCGTGACCAGTGGTCGAAACTTTCGACTTCGTCAAAAATTAGCAAAACCCTATGACTTGCAAATGTGCGATATGGCAGGCTGGTTTCACAATCAGTCTTTAACACTTAGGAACAACCAACACTGTCAATTCAGGCGAGGGCTAGATGATATCTAGCCTCCTACATATGAATGATCAAGCCTCTTAACTCAGCAAGGCCAGTTATAACCATTGATTAGAGAACGAATGCTCGGCCCTTGAAGACAACTTGGGCACGTGTTAGATCGAGCATGACTTACTCACAATAACAACACAGCAGCACACGGGCCACGAGTCTCATAACTGATCCACACAGAGTCCCGTGCTCAAAACGCACTAGTTTTACAGGGATGCACCCTAGGTCTTCATTGGGTTGTAGGTTTAGCATTCCACGCATCGTACGAGACATTCATCTCTTCGGTAGGCAGTGCATCCTCGTACGTCCGCTCCTTTGGGGTAACCTTGAGGGGAAGGCATTCAACTCCTATACAAGGAAGTTTTCGTCTCCCGTCCCTATTCGATGTGAGGGTCTGCGTCAAATTACTCGTATAAATGGACGTTCGAACTCTTCCGTGTTTAAACCTTAGAAATATTGTTGAAGAAAGTTCATTGGGTTTGCTAGGATTGAAATCAAGGGATATCGACAAGACCTCCCTTTTAACCCATTGGCCAATCAAAAGCTAAGTCTGAACCTAGAGAACAAGAACAAACCAGGAAAGGAGTGATCACCAACCTCGGCCCTAGCGCCCACCAAGGTTACCGTGCACCCCAAATTATTATTACGTGTGCACCCGTAATGATAATCTGTGTTGCTAGGTAATCTCAGGGCCCGCTAGTTCCGAGCTTCCTGATCCAAAAAAAAAGGGATTCTCATAACAAATGAATTAGTCTAGTTTCGCCTCCACATCATAAACAACACGGAGACACCCATTAGCGCGAAAGAGGTGAGTCCTTTCGATCATCCCGTCCAAGGTACGCGAGTGAGTTCATCGTAGACCACAACGTCCTTCCCACTTGTTGGTACCGGTGATCAATGCATGAGTGTGGACTAAGGTGAAGCGTGACACGAAATCCTTACTGGAAAAATATGCGTACTACGTATATGTATTAACTAATCTTAGAAAATAGGATGCCTACACAACATAAACATTCATATCCGTATTTGCTAATACTTCATATATTGACACACATGGCTAGTCGGTCGGAATTTCCCCTTGTACATTCCATGTACAAATTTCTTTTCTAAAATTATTTTGTTGTGTTTTAGTTTTGAAACTTTGTTTTCGAGCCGAAACCGGTTATAGTCTAGATTTTTCAAAAATGCTAGTTCGCTATAACCTTGGCTCTGATACAACTTCTGTCACACCACGCCAATGGCGGAAACACGTGGCGCAACGCTCAAAAGCATATCAAAGTCAAGATTAACACAAACCATATTAAATTAGAAAAGATTATTTTATTAAGATGTCGAAAATGGGTACCTTGTTACACCATTTCACAAAAACACAAACAATAAGTTTCATACATGGGGTTTTTCCATCTAAGTCCCAACCCAATGGAAAATGTTGATGAAAACCCGACAAGTATCCGACATCCCATATTTCCACAGCACTAGCCTCATATCTATTCAGCACTTAGTTACCTGAAAGATATGTTTAAAATACGTCAATACAAAAGTATTGGTGAGTTCACAGGTTTTCATTTTTGCTTACTTACTTTCTTCCTTACATAAAATCAGTGCACGTAACATAATAAGGTACGACAATATAGGATTCCAATCCCAATGTCGATGGCGTTCCCATGAGCCCATAACCAAAACCAGACTACTTACTTTTGCCCCGCAAGTTTTTTACATGGCAACAACAACAAATTTAGAATATCGTAACACCCCTTGGTCCATCCGAGTTGACGCTAATCAACCGGGGGTGGGTCCCCGTCAAGGACCGATAGTACTATCCCCATATTCTACGGCTACATCCCTTTGTATAAATGGTTACAGTGAACTGCGGAGACTGCACGTCCCATGTGACTTTATACCGTTACCCATGGACCCATCATATTACCTTTTCTTTCTTTCTTTCTTACGGGTTACTGCACATTTTTAACAAACATATCTTTCCCCCAAGTTTAAAAACATTAAAACAGAAAAGGGGCCGTAAAACTCACCTCAAACGTGTCATGAAATCAGAAAATAGTCTTTGCCAAGTCCAATGTGAGACCACCTACATGTGTCCTAATTTAATAAGGCACTGGTCTCAGAGTGCTTGTCTTACTGGCAAGTTGTCTTTCCCCAACTCCCAACACCACGTTTACATATTCGGCTTAATTAGGAATATACCCTAGTCTTAGGTCCGTTGGAGATGATTTATCCCGTTACAGGTTTCACTTAATCATATATTATAACCGTTGATATTAATTGCCAAGCTAGTTGGTTTCGTCATCGCGAACCCCGATCATTTCCCGTTTCCTTACACGTCATGATCTTTAAACATATTTATCAATATACAATTACTAACTTGTATTCATATGCCATTTTATCTTTCGACTCGACTCACTTTTATTATATATACAAAGATCTTGTCGAACGAGATTCATTTCATGTTAAGTATTTATTTTTCCATAAGTATACATATACTTATAATAACATACTTAAATTATTTTCTTTCTCATGAATTCTCCCGTTTTACTTCCAACACTTAGGAAAGTGTTCATATATACTTTCACCCTTTATCATCCTTACATATATTTTGTTCACAAATATATACATATTTTCTTGCTTGGAATAATTAGTTTGTAATCGCCGCAATAACGTATACTCGTATCTTGTAGGAAGTTATACTTGTATACTTATCCGTCCGATTTACTTTTTGTCTAATTTATACTTTGTTCGTTTTAAACTTTGTCCGATAGCTCGTCGCATTAACATACGTCCTCTTCCCCGATTTCTTAACTTATATATATTTTGTAAGAAATCAAATTTCTTGTCATTTTACATATTTTCCTACTTTCAAAAATATACATATATATATATATTTATTGAAAATATATTAACTTGGGTGTTTTATTCCTAAAAATTCTTACAACACTTTTACATCCCCATAAATGTAAAAATGCTTATTTTTATATAAAACATCCCAAGTTATTTACATTACCATTTTTCTTACAAAAATGTTAGTGTTTATATTTTCCAACACTTATAGTAAATTTATATTTTTATAAAATACTTTTTATAAAAATATCATTCTTACAAGTAAAATGTTTGTGTAAGTTTCCTCACCTTTACAAAAGCACCCCTTTTAGAATCTAACTTTCCATTGTTAACCTTTTACTTTCCAAAGTTACATTTTTCAACATAAAGTTTCCAAGATCACATTTTCATCCATGGACTTACCAAAGTTACTTTTCAAACCTCTAACTTTACAAAAGTTACATATTTTTCCCAAGACTTATAAAAATGACAATTTCTACTAAAACTAGTAAACTTTAACATGTCAAAATTTACAATAAGTGTTCTTTTCACCATCCAATACTTTTATTAGCCACATATGGTCATTTTAAGTCTACTAACGTGTTTGGCTTAACTCTTGAGTTCCATTTGTTCATACTTATATTTTTAAAGTCTACAACTTTATTGTTGTGATTTCAGCTTCATTAGATTTTGTTACAAATATTTCATGTTCAAATGGTTTCATTAGTCATAATATGATGATCAAAACCATTTTTAGGTGTATTAGGTGTTCCTTTATATTTTTCATTCAAAACAACTTCTAAAAAATATTAAAACATACAAGGTTTTTGTAACAAAATAACATCACCAACTACCCTAAAACTCATGTTTATGACCATATTTTAAACGTTTCATTTCACTTTTTGAAAACACACAAATCCTTGTTTACACATTTGGTTAAAAGCAACCCAAAAACAACTTGCAAGTTAAGCACATAAATAAATAAAACTTAAACAAGATGAGTTTTAAGAAACTTACTACTAGCACAAGGCTAGGGGAGTCACAAAAATACAAGATTATGATGGGGTTTAAGTGTGTCTTCCAAGGGTTAAGCTCCTAGCACTTGAACACACTTAAAAATGGGTTTAAATGGTGATTATTTAAGAGATTTTGAGCTTGAAAATCAAGGTGGGTGGGACTAATAACTCACGCCAAAACAGCCCTTTAGAGGGTTTGTTTTCAAGTTTGTTTTATGTATTATGATGTGTTAAGTTACTCCATGGGGTTCTTATAATATCCTTACATTAGTACATGACAAGACTAATCTAAAGCATGCTTGTTATGATAATTAGGAACAAGACATAAAAGAACATTTGGGTGGCTAAGCCACCATTCTTTTGGCCGGCCTAAAAGGCCTTGGGTGGGCCCCATATTTGTGTAAAAAAATATCTTGAACTAATCTAGTTCAATTCCAATTTGAACGGTTTGGGTTTTTCGGGTTTTAATCGCATTCTAATTATGAGCTATTCCTGACATATAATTAACTCACAATTACTCTTAAACATAGCCTAGTTTAAGTATTGATAAGTTATTTATTCTCTTACCGGGTGAAATTATATATTTTACGCGCATCGGGTGCGATACGCGAACTTTATTCGCTACCGGGAGATTTTGATTTGGAGCTTTCATTTATAGTTTTAGGGTTCCAAAACACTTTATATTTCATAAAAATACCCTTTATTTTATATCCCGGGCATTTGAGATCGTTTTTGGTTATTTAATTATTACCGGGTAATCACCAACGTCCGTTTCGGACTAGTTTATTCTTATGCGATTCCTTCGCATTTCTAATTAAACTAAGGCATTCCTACGCCATCTATTGGACTCCGCTATTTGCTGAATACTCAATTATACTTAATTGATATTAATACTTGCTTAGAATAGTTAATTACATATACTAATTACGTACGGAAACACATCGATTTTTGCCGGATGTCACAAGTGGGGTTTCCGAGGCCCAATAGATCTATCCACATTTCCCCCGTTGTGCATCCTGCACATTCATGGTTTCCCCCTAGGACTTTGTGCAAAACGCCGTATAGTAATCTAAAGTAACCATAGTATAACATGATCTTTAAAAATCCAAGTAAGTAGCATGTTTCTCCCCCAAAAGTAAAACCAGTAAAAGTGCGGCTGTGACACTCACCTTAGTTTGTGTACTTCAATAATAAGAATATCAACACAGCTAATAGTCCCAACTGAAGGCGACCTATCATAAAGTTTGTATAAGTGTTGTGACTACTAACCCGTGGGTTAACTAGTCCCCGTTTGTCCAAATCATGACTAAGTATGTTTAAAAACGTGTTTGACTGTTGAACCAACACACCGGACAAACCCGACATCCCGTTGGTGACCCATTACATCAACTAATCAAGTATATAAGGTTAACACATAAGAATCATGCATAAAACATTTAGTTTGCATCAAAAATCGCATGTATGCAGTCGTAGGGTCGAATCAGTAAGTTACCAGGCTTGGTTCAACCCAAATACATCTTGGTTCGACCCAACATGTATTGGTTCGACCCCCCATGATGAGTATTTGACATACATACAAATTCATTCTTCGACCCTAACACATGTTAATTCGACCTAAATCATGTTCGTTCGACCTAAATGAAGTTCATTCGACCTAGTTATAAGTTGATTCGACCATATGGGTGTTCATTCGACCCCACGATGGGTCGAATGAATTTCGTGGTTTGACCAATTCAGCCCATTTCATATAAATCGCACAAAATCGCATCTAAGCAGTCCGAAAACATCACGAAACATCATGAATCACAACAGCCAATCATTATTAACCTATCGCAACAAAACCCCATCGTTTTTATTCCGAAATCAGTCCATTTTACAACTTACCCAAAATGGAAACTTGATGACATCACTTAACAATTAGCTTAAAATGCTCAGATTATCATGTATATGAAAACCCCTAATCATTTCATTAATAATAACATCATGAACAAACCCTAGATCTAACAAGATATCATCATCCAACAACTTGTACCCTAAGACAATCATAAACCATCATTTATAACAACCCTAGATCATTGTTATAACACCTAAACAACATTCAATCATCAAATAACACAATACACACCATTAAACACCATTAAAACATGTTAATTTGTATGAAAACTCATGTTTAATGATGAGGTTTTGTTTAGAAAGGTGTGAGAATGGTTTTTATTCATGAAAATCATCTTAGAACAAATCTGGACCTTTAGGGTTTGATAAAAACGAATCACAAATGCTTGAAAAGGGTTTTAGATCAAGAAAGCACCTTAGATCTTCTCTTGTTTATGATATAAAACGTGTTTGCAGGTTAGATTATGAAGAAACATGAATCCTGGATTACCGTATAGACGCTAATCTTGGTAGTGATTCTACTGTATTTTATAAAGAGGTGTGTTTATAAAAAACGTGTGGGTCTAAGAACAAGACCAGGGAGTTTAAGAGACTACCGATCAGAAGAACCGAGCCTCTAAACGTTAGTATAATAAACAAGGGGTTGAAAAAGGTACGAAGAAGTTCGTAGTCTTTTTGAGTGAAAGTATTGGTGAATATCGGATGCCAACAAAAGGAGAAGGAGCTCCTCCTTTTGTAGTACCTCGACGTCACACTTTCTCAGCCCATCCTCTACCCTTGATGGGGCCCGGCCCAAGTAGAGGTGTCTCTAAGTTTCCGGCCCAAGTCCCTAAGCCCAATGGTGCAAGTGGGTTTGGTAAAAGGAGAAAGTAAAGGGGGGTGGTACCGTCCTGATGATAGCACGCGTGGCGTCCGCTGAGTGGACGCCGGTGGGCGGCGGACACGTGGCGTCCGCCTACTGGTAGACCGAGGGCGGTGGGTAATCATCTTCTTTCTTAAAACTCGAGACAAGTTGAGAAAGTCTTGTGTCAAAGAGATATCTTAGCTGGGAGGCTGCCACGTCGTCGTCATTTCTGCATGTCAGACTAGGAGCAGTCTTTGATTGGTCGAGAACTCTAGCGGGCAGCCTGTTGCGTCAGGAACAGTTGCCTGGGGCAAGGGTGTGTACCCCAAGGCAACCCCAAAAAGCATCTTCTAGTCGTGCTGACGAAGCTTCATCTAACTTTCTTGAGAAGCTTTGATGCGTATTGGAACCGCTGACGTAAACCGAGCAGGTGAGCCTGCGCCTGGCGTCAGCTGTACGCTGTAACATTTCGTATTTCTAATTATGTACGTTTATTATTCAATCAATAAAACGTCGCATTTTATCATTCTACTACGTTCTAAAAATATTTGGTGACATTTTCGGGCTTACATAATCACATTATAAATGTATAATAACAAATCATGTGTGAAATAATTGCAAAAAAATAAAATAAAAGGCATGGACCGGGACTCGAAGCCCACGTCCATGGCCGGCCCAAACAAACAGCACGTTGTAACCAACTGGGCTACTGCCTATTTTGGTGATAAATATCAAGCACTAACATATTTAAACCCTCCTTATTATTGCACAGTTGACTTGGAAAGTCAACTGCGAGCCAATCATCCCAAAAATAACATTCAATCCGCGTTTTGACTTCGATTCAGTTATGGTATGACTATGACCGACCTACCCCGCATATTCCCCACGCCAATTAACCATTAAAACTTTCCAATTTCATGTATTATACACGTATATGAGTTAAGATGGGTCAAAATTACCAAATTTACAAGAACGAACGATTAGTATAAATTGACCACGCCATTACAGGCTCTAATCGCCGATAAACACATCCCTATACTCAATTCACCCTTAACCATCTTCAAATATGCGTTTTCTGTTTTGGTTGACTTTTTCTTTTGACCGTTCGATTCGTAGCTCAAATCACGCTGTAAGTAACAATTCTTTACTTGGTTTTGTTGATCGGCCGTATACAAGCAATAGCCCTAACATTACAGGGGCTATTGGTTGTTAATTGGCAAGATTAGATAATTAGGGTTCATGTTCTTGTTTGATTTGGGGATATGGTTTCACACAGACATTGCTTAAGTTTAAAATACAATGAAATCCATCACCAACTGATCTGTAGATCAGTCGGTATCATTCGTTTGTGTTAAGTCATGGGAGACGGTTTGTACTCGGGTTCGATCCTCGTCCCCCCTCCCTTTTTTATTTCTAAACAAATCAAAACCTTAACCAAATAATCTATATAATTAATTGAATCCAACAATAATCGTTCTCAGGGTCCAGACCAACTGGTCTGGGCTTGTGATTTAAGACCATTGACTCGGACAAGGACTCGGGTTCGAGTCCCGGCACAGAAACCAATTTTTTTTTTGTGTGTTTTCCTTTTATACTTATTTTAATTTTAATTTAAAATTTCATTAATTTTAATATTTTTAGATATTAGAACTATATTTTGACAAATAGAAATAAATATACTAAATATTCAATTTTTGAGAAAATAATTTTATAAAAATTATTTTCATATTTAAAACCAGATGATATGACCATCCTTAATAAAAAATCTATAGATAGCCTTTTATTTAATTATTTTCCAAATTTTCCTTTAGTTATTAACTATTAATCTAATTAACGATTAATCAATTATCAATCCCCAAATTAGGAACCCTAGAACTACTTGTGGACTAGAAAACTTAGACTTTTAAGTTTTCCCAATTACTCAATTATTGCCTTATAAATAGGGTGATATTTGGACACAAGAGCCACACTTATTCTATAACAAGGGACTCAATTCTAGCACTAAGGTGAGTTTACATAGCCCTTTTTTACAATTTTAAATTTTTTGGGGTGAAACATGTTACAATATCAATTTACAATTCAACATAAGTGTCTATGTGTTATTCTATGTTGCATTATGTCTTAAACATTACTAGGATAAGCACAATTATTCTAGCATAATCATTAACATTGATCCAGCCGACGATATACAATGATAGATCTATTGGACTGACAACCCCACCCGGATACGTGTACCTCCTACATGGGTAGCATGGGTGATTGTTATCGAACATATAACAAAATCAAGTGAACCATATGCGTATGGGATGGACCACAATATTCTAGTCACAAGGTTTGATTATGCACCCGATTTACCTAGTAGTTTTGTTTTCACATATGGACTAGAGTTACAATGACACTCGAATTGTACAAGTTTTTATTCAATATTCAAACCTATGTAAATCTCACCAACTTTTGTTGACCCAAAAATATTTTCAAAATTAACATGTTTCAGGTAACAATGAAGCTGAGGCTTAGAGTATGCTTGAAGAATTATTATGAAGTTATTTGAAGTTGTTTGCTTTAATTCATGTTATGTACTAGAAATTTTGGGATTTTTAGACAATGTTTCATTTGGATATTTATGCTATGAATAAAGTATTTAAAATTTCAATATATACCATGTGCTACTGAACAATCATTCATACGTGACACCTCGATGTTTCCGCCATCGGTTGGGGTGTTACAGATTGGTATCAGAGCCTTGGTTATAGGGAATTAGGTTATTAGAAAAATAATCTAGACTATAACCTTAGGTATTTAAACCAATACTTGCTTCTCTTACTTGTAACCCTAATTGCTTCCTTATTCTTATCCCTATCCTACACCCTATACTACCCTAGCCTTACAAGTTGCCTACTCTTATTCGTCTGCTGCAATCCTGATCCACCTTTAGATTAATAGGACAAAATCCTTAGGTTTAGCCGGGACCACCTTGAGATCTCGTCGAAGTTCTAGATTTTAATAACGAACACGTGCAATCTGGAAGGGTGAACGCCTGTATTCTGAGTTTTCTAGTCTAGGACTGGCATTGCACATATATCCCAATCAGATGAGGGACCCGGATGCCTACCTGGGAATTCTCGGGATGAGTGTTCACTTATAGGCTAAAGCATGTCTTCACTATGTTATTAGAATCTAGAAGCTTTGATAAGTCAACATTTTCATTTATTTGTTTTAATTAATGAATAAATGATTACATTCCTTATTATATCTCATTATCCTTGATTCATCTCATTGAACCTTCATTGTGTCTCTTACAGATCATGCCTCCTCGTCGCAGCACTCGTCTTAACAATGACAACGAACATGATGGTGAGAGCAACATGTGACAACCTGCACCCTTCACTTTTCATAAATGTGCATAATTGGTTCCTCAACTATTTCAAAATTTTAATTTTAACCCTCGTATTTTAGTAGGACCAAAATTCACAATTTAATAAAACTTATAATTTTTATAAGTAAGAGTATGCGCGTTTTATACTCACATCTACACCTGAGCACATATGTTTCAGACCTTGATACTCAAATTCCTTAATTTTCGGTCCTAAAACAACTTAGAAACAGAAGGAAACAAGTCTATAACTTAAAATTGATTAAATTAGAAAAATTATTTTTTTAGCCCTCGCGGTCCGCTAAGACAGTCAAACAGTCAAAGTTCCAGTCAAAGTCCTAGTCAAAAGTCTTAGTCAAAGTCTCAGTCAAAATCCTAGTCAAATTCCTAGTCAAATAGTCAATTCATCTTAAAACCTTACTTTATTGTGTTGACCAATTTTAAAGCCTAATTGAATCCAAAACTAGTATAAAAACCCACCTATGACCCATTACACTTTGCACCTCTAAATCGATTGTTTCAATTCAATTAAACTCTCCCTCATACCTTTCTTCTAGAGTATATTACTTCTACATTTGAAGCTTTTATTATAAGCTCTTGTAATTGGCGAATTGGAAGCTTGATATTTTTCCTATTCGGTTTCTTTTCTTCTAAATTGGACTAGTTTCGTTGTTGAATCTTTGGATTGCTCGCATTTTCACGCTCGCTTAGTCATCTAGTCATTTGGCGAAAGTGAGTATTTCCTATCCCCTTTTTGCTTTTATTCATTTTTGGGATGTTACATGTACGCTTATACAAATTACAAATACAAGTTTACATTTTTACAATACAATTCTAGTACTATGTGCATTTGCTTACAAACGTGCTTTATGCTTAGACATTACATGTATACATTTGTACTTAGTGAAATCATTAACATTGTACAAGCCGACCTTAACATTGGATAGCGCTATTGGATTGACAACCCGCCTAGGTTGATTCTCCCCCTTTCTCATCGGAGAATCCATGGTCATTGTTAAGTTATTATCCAATTATTTGGATAAGTACACCGCCGTTCATTTAGTACATTATACAGTCACAGGATTGATTTCGCTCATTTGTATGATACATAGTTTACATATTTGCACTGTTGCTTTGCACTTGAATTGTATACCATTTTTCCAACTTACTATATGTATTAAAACTAGGAATGCTCACCAACATTTCTTATGTTGACAAAACCTATTTTGTACATGTTTCAGGTGCAGTTTGATCTTAGTTCCATAGCATTGGACTTTAGTGCTTGCTTTTAATAAGTTATTTCAAATTTCATGTTTCGTTCAGACTTTTGTATTTTTTTTTCCATTTCATCTATGTAAGACAATTTAAATTATTCAATAATATATTTACATTTTAGTACCATGTGCTTTTGAACAATCGTCACTACGTGACACCTCGATGATTCCGCCATCGGTTGGGGTGTTACAGATTGGTATCAGAGCCATGGTTATAGGGAATTAGGTTATTAGAATGCCTTTTAGCCTAGTCTATAACCAAGCTTACATTCACGAGTCCTCTCGTGTTTAATTCTCTTTATCCTATTATTTTATTTCAAGATATTTTCGTTATGATTGTTTCTCGTTATTCTTTCGGTGTTTTGTTTTGAGAAGAAGATACTCATATTTCACAAACGAAATGATATCACCAAGTTACGAGTGACATCCATACCTTGGTGATTAGTTTCAATTCTCTATATGTTATTTATCTTAGGAATATATCTTTGAGATAGGAGTGACATCCACACCTTAAAGAGTATTCCTTTCAAAACGGAACTTAACCACTAAGCTAGGAGTGATAACCTTAACTTAGTGATTGGTTTCATTCCACAATCGTTTTCAATTTTGAAATACATCTTTGAGTTAGGAGTGAAATCCAAATCTCAAGGATCTATTTTTGCATCTCATTTTTAATCTCGCTAAAGTTTTGGAATTCACTAGTGATGGGGCACGTGCAATCTGGAAGGGTGAGCGCCTGTATCCTGAGTTTTCTGTCTAGGCCTGGTATTTCGTATAAATCCCAATCAGACGAGGGACCCGTATACCTACCTGGGAACTCTTGGGATGAGCATTCATTTATAGGCTAAAGTACGCCCCCACAAGTCACCAGGAAATTTCAAATACTTGAGTTGGTCAAAGTTTCCTATGGAAACAATTCCAATGTTTTATATCATTGATATTTATGTTTGTTTATCATTTGAAGATTCCATTTAATCACTTGATGTTTCATATGCCGTTATTCATTGATCATTCGCTTTTGAATCCCTTATCATCATTACTAAAACTTTTGTTCGATATATTATCGCATTAAAGCTTACACTATTTCACTTATGCTCATGATTCTTACACTATAAGGTATTACTCATTTTGCGTTAAAACATTTTTACCCACGACTTAAGTTTTAAACTCTGTGTTTAACTTTGATCACATCCTGATTTTAGGAATGTTGCGTCATCATACAATTAAAAATGAACATGGTTTTTCCAAACTTATTATTTCAACCTGTTTTATACCTTCATGTTTACAAACTTACTTGATCGAAGTCAAAGTATATCCTCATATACCTAATACTAATATTTTCTGCACCCAGTCTCCTAAGCCATAGCCAACTACCATTAGTTAGAACTTCTTAGTCAAACTAAACTCATACATAAATGCCTACCTACACGATACGCACTAGTACACTACTCTCTAAAACGATTAATTTGACAACTTATTCTATAAGTCTTTTCACAAATCCTATTCGCCAAATTAGAACACACTTTTCATACACCTTGTGCCTTGAAACAAATAGCCCGCTATGAGCCCAAAGAGATGCCTTAACGATCCTGCAAATAAATGATCTTTCAATGTATAAATTTCGTAAAAGTTTGAAAATTTAAAAGGTTTCAAGTTTACCCAGTCTTAACGGGTAACACTTCGATTTTCTCAACATTTCATAACAATTAAAAAATTTCCGACTTTTCAACCCACAAGTTAAAGAAATGTTTAAATACAGAAAATTTTATTTTCCAAAATTCGTCAAGGCATCTGGGATCATTCACAACCTTTACATCATTTTAAATCTTTCTCTTTCGAAACACATTAGATTTACACACACTTCATGAAATGGTTTCATCTTGCATTTTATAAACTTGCATTGCATATTTTACAAATCAAATGTAAATCTACATGTTTTCATATAACGTATCCAATATATGTTTTCGGGAGGAATTGCAACTAATAATATACCTTATAACACTTTTCAAACTCGACTTCTCGTAAACACATGAAAATGTGTACCTACGAAATCTTTTCAAGTGAACCTGTTTTTGAACTTAAAACATTCTTCGTTTTCCAAAAAGTTATCCTCATACCAGTAGACTATACGTCTGTTCTGCACACTTTCATTTACAGTAGATTTCATTATTTTTTTACACCATTTATAGTTACGTTCGTACATTATCTTATTATTTTTGTATTATTCTTTTGTTGGTAGTTATTTTCACGCGTTATTTGCAACTATTCTCGCACTAGTTATTAGTAGTTATTCTTACAACACTAGTTTTGAGCATTAATTTAACTCGTTTACTTTCATTTTGTGCAAATTGTGCGATTTACTCGATTTACGTTATGCTATTCTTTCAATCGAAATTTTATGTTATACGTATATACTTACATAAACGCATATTTGGTATGCATATTTTTTTTTGTTGTGAGCAAAACCCCGCTATACTTTACATTATTTTGTTCATCATCATGACCAATGAACATACTAATTGATAGCTCGTATGAGATCTAAGCCAGTTCCCATGTACGACTCGGTTTAGAGTATTCCTCTAACCCAAGGGGAACGGTGTAATCCTCAGAGTTTATCAATATGGTTGTTTAGAGCCCAATGATGTGAACAAAAATTTACCGGTTAAGGGTGAACCCGAAAGGTGAAGAACCCCTAATCATGTCTTAAACTTACACATTAATCTCATTACGGTTAAAAGGTGAACCTGAAAGGGGAAGAACCTCTAACCGCATCTTATACTGGAGCAGTATCTACTACTTAACACATTTTGGTTGCACGCATTGTTTCTTGTATTACTTATGTTAGTGTTATGGAAAATGTAACACCCCAACCGATGGCGGAAACATCGGGATGTCACGTATTGATGATTGTTCAGTAGCTCATGGTAAATAATAAATTTCATTATATGATTTAAATAAATTACATACAATTGTTCTACAAGAATTCGTACATCAAATTGAATAAAACTATGCACACATCTTCAAGCATTAATTCAAATCTTCAAGCAAGTAGAACCTGAAACATGTTAAGTTGAAAATATTTTGGGTCAAAAAAAGTTGGTGAGAATTACATAGGTTTTGATAATCGAATAAAATTGTTGTGCAATTCATGTGTCATGGCAATCTAGTCCATATGCGAAAACATACTAGAAGTAAATCGAGTGCATAATCAACCATTGTGACTGTTGTATTGTGGTACATCCCATACGCTCATGGTTCACTCATTTATATTGCAGTAACAAACACCCATGCTACCTTTGTAGGAGGCACGTATCCGGGTGGGATTGTCAGTCCAATAGATCTATCAATGTATACCGTTTGGCTGATGAATGTTTATGCTAGAATTGTGCTTACCCTAGTCATGTTCAAGACATAATGCAACATAGAAAAACACATAGACACATTGATGATTGAATTGCATAAATGATGTTGTAACATGTTTCACCCCAAAAATGGTGATAAATAGAAAAGGGGCTATGTAAAACTCACCTTAGCAAAGTATTAAGTTTCGAGAAATAGAATATGTGTAGCCCCAAAGTTGCCAATTACAAGAGCTTATAATCAAAGCTTCAAGTGTAGAAGTAATAGACTATAGAAGAAAGGTATGAGCGAAAGTTTAATCGGATTGAAACAATTAGAGGTGCAAAGTATAATGGGTCATAGGTGGGTTTTTATACTAGTTTTGGATTCAATTAGCCATTAAAATTGGTCAACACCATAAAGTAAGGTTTTATGATGAATTGACTATTTGACTAAGACTTTGACTGTTTGACTAAGACTTTGACTAGGACTTTGACTATTTGACTCAAGGCTTTATTTAAAAAAAAAATCTTGTATGTGAAAAAAAAAGAATTTAGAATCATATTATTATTATTATTATTTATATACATTTATGTATGTATATAAGTTGTGAGTTAGGATAAATAAAGACTTAGGCACATTTGTATAATATTAATGATAAAGGTGTAATAAAAAAATATATATATAAGGGCTTTTTATGTATTAAAATTTTGAAGAAAATTTTGCGATGTTACAGTCTCCCCTACTTTTGGAAACTTCGTCCCGAAGTTTATTGAAAACACAGGGTTGAAGGTGATTGGGTAGAAATTAGGACAAGGGTGGTTTGGGAAGTTTCGAGTTAAGGCATGACATAAATTTATAGGTAACAGAATAAACTGTTTCGAATAATTTGGGTAAGAGTTTTGATATGTGTGAGTTTTAAGGGTTGGATTAGGTTCATCTGAAATAGCAAGGAGAATAAGAATCTTAAGTTTTAGGACTCCTAAAAGAAATGCATGAGTTGATTGACTATAGAAAGACTAAATGAACTACCAGGTAACTAGAGTTTATAATTGGTTATTTACTGAAAACCTTGATAGAATTTCACACTACCTTAACGTACCTGTAAATTCATGATTACGTTCCGGACCACAATCACCAATGTACCTTACATTAAAGTTTTGCGTCCTTCTATATCTCCACCGATTGTTGAGCAGGTCCGATAGCCTCCACCAGTCGTGGAGTAGGTTGTAGGGCCTCTCCTGACTGTTGAAAAGGCATAATGACCTCTACCAATCGTTGAGTAGGTTCGATAGCCTCCACCAGTCGTGGAGCAGGTTGTAGGGCCTCTCCCGACTATTGAAAAGGCATGATGACCTCTATTAAGTGCAGCATTTATTATACACATAGGTTGCAAATTGATAACATGTTTATGCAAGCAAGTATAACAAGCACAGTATATGAGTTGTAGTTGTAAAGATTTATATAATTAGTTCACATTCAAACAATCATGCACCATGTTACAACTCTCAGACAAATATTTTATTACTTGAATCAAATAGCGTCAATACATAGAATAAAAGCAACCAATAGTCAAATGGTGAGACTTGCGGTTAGGTAGCTGGAGGATCTTGATCTCTGTTTAGTTTAGGGCATCGGTTACGGAAGTGATTTGGGTAATGAATGTTCAATAAGATATGGGTTGAATGAAGGACAATGAGGTAATATAAGGAATGTAATCATTTATTCATTTAATTAAAACGAATAAACGAAAACGTTGACTTATCAAAGATTCTAAATTCTAATAACATATGAAGACATGCTTTTGCCTGTAAGTGAACACTCATCCCGAGAATTCCCAGGTAGGCATCCGGGTCCCTCATCTGATTGGGATATATGCGCAATGCCAGCCTAGACAGAAGACTCAGAATACAGGCGTTCACCCTTCCAGATTGCACGTGTTCGTTATTAAAATCTAGAACTTCGACGAGATCTCAAGGTGGTTCAGGCTAAACCTGAGGATTTTGTCCTATTAGTCTAAGAGTAGATCCAATGGTGGAGAGCAACCTTCTTGTAAGGATGAAAGTAGGGATAAGAAGTAGGAGGGAGATAGAGAATGGCAAGTAAAAGAAGCAAATACTGGTTATAATCCTATGGTTATAGACTAGATTATTTTTCTAATAACCTAATTCCCTATAACCATGGCTCTGATACCAATCTGTAACACCCCAACCGATGGCGGAAACATCGGGATGTCACGTATTGATGATTGTTCAGTAGCTCATGGTAAATAATAAATTTCATTATATGATTTAAATAAATTACATACAATTGTTCTACAAGAATTGAATTGTATACCATTTTTCCAACTTACTATATGTATTAAAACTAGGAATGCTCACCAACATTTCTTATGTTGACAAAACCTATTTTGTACATGTTTCAGGTGCAGTTTGATCTTAGTTCCATAGCATTGGACTTTAGTGCTTGCTTTTAATAAGTTATTTCAAATTTCATGTTTCGTTCATGTAACACCCCAACCGATGGCGGAAACATCGGGATGTCACGTATTGATGATTGTTCAGTAGCTCATGGTAAATAATAAATTTCAATAAATGATTTAAATAAATTACATACAATTGTTCTAAGAATTTTTTACATCAAAATGAAAAATACTAGCTACGCATCTTCAAGCAATAACTCTAATCTTCAAGCAAGCTATAACCTGAAACATGTTAAGTTTGAAAATATTTTGGGTCAATAAAAGTTGGTGAGAATTACATAGGTTTTGATAATCGAATAAAAATGTTGTGCAATTCATGTGTCATGGCAAGTCTAGTCCATATGTGAAAACATACTAGAAGTAAATCGAGTGCATAATCAACCCTTGTGATTGTTATAATGTGGTACATCCCATACGCTCATGGTTCACTCGAATATGTTATGCGATAACAAACACCCACGCTACCTTTGTAGGAGGCACGTATCCGGGTGGGATTGTCAGTCCAATAGATCTATCAATGTATACCGTCGGCTGATCAATGTTAATGATTATGCTAGAATTGTGCTTACCCTAGTCATGTTCAAGACATAATGCAACATAGAAAAACACATAGACACATTGATGATTGAATTGCATAAATGATGTTGTAACATGTTTCACCCCCAAAATGGTGATAAATAGAAAAGGGGCTATGTAAAACTCACCTTAGCAAAATGTTATGTCTCGTGAAAAAAATAGAATAATGTGTTGTGAATGTATGCGAGGCGAATCCCAAAGACTCAACAACGTAGCTAGTCCAAATTGAAGAAAACGAAAAAGAAAGAATATCAAGCTTCCAATTCGCCAATTACAAGAGCTTATAATCAAAGCTTCAATTGTAGAAGTAATAGACTCTAGAAGAAAGGTATGAGGGAAAGTTTAATCGGATTGAAACAATCGATTTAGAGGTGCAAAGTATAATGGGTCATAGGTGGGTTTTTATACTAGTTTTGGAGTCAATTAGCCATTAAAATTGGTCAACACCATAAAGTAAGGTTTTATGATGAATTGACTATTTGACTAAGACTTTGACTATTTGACTACGACTTTGACTGTTTGACTAAGACTTTGACTAATCAATTTAAGGAATGTGTTAAGTTTATTTTCTTCTGAAATACTACACAAGATGATAGTTGGCTCAGTTGGTTGTCACTGTGTGTTGGTTGGCTGTGGACGCGGGTTCGAGTCCCGGTCCACACAATTCTTTTTTTGGCAATTATTTCCCTAAAACTATATTATTCTAAATTCATAATATGATTATATAAGCCCGAAAGTGACTCGAAATATTTTTAAAACGTACAAAAGTGTCGAGATACAAATAATTATTAGTTTAAGGTATTTAAAACATATATTGTTAAAAACAATACATTATTTTTATAAAAAAAATTAGGGGAAATTCTCGATGTTACAGTTCAGACTTTTGTATTTTTTTTCCATTTCATCTATGTAAGACAATTTAAATTATTTAATAATATATTTACATTTTAGTACCATGTGCTTTTGAACAATCGTCACTACGTGACACCTCGATGATTCCGCCATCGGTTGGGGTGTTACACAACAACAACAAACACAACAAAAACAACAATAATAACAACAACAATGGCATCTATGTCCAACTGGCTGCGATCATTTCCCAACAAATGGTGCAACAAATAGCAACTTTGGTTCCCAACTTGGTGGCTCAAGTCATCCAAATGAATGGAAACGGAAATGGAAATGGAAATGGAAATGGGAATGAGAATCATAATGGGAATGGAAATGGAAATGGAAACGGAAACGGAAATGCTCACCCTATTTGCATCCTCAAACACTTCAATACTTGCAACCCTCCTAAGTTTAGCGGGGACGAAGGAGCCATTGGTCTCCTTCAGTGGTTCGAGGGTATCGAAAATACCTTCATTAATAGCGAGTGTCTCAATAACCTCAAAGTTCGCTATGCTATGAGTGTCCTCCACAAGTGGGCACTCACATGGTGGAACGGAGAAAAAAGGACTCGCGGGGCTGAAGTCGCACTGGCTATGACTTGGGAGCAAGTTAAGGAAGTTATGAGGGCAGAGTTTTGTCCTCGTAACGAAATCAAGAAGTTAGGGGATGAGTTCCATGTTCTGGTCCAAGACAGTGGGGAAAATGTCACACCCCGCCAAGGCGGAAACACGGGAATGCAACGACCGAAAGGTTTTCAAGCACAAGGTTCAAGCAATACACATTTATGGAAATAGTACCACCATAAGTGATTATAATTGTCATGAATTTATTGAATACCAAATCATAGTATTATCATAAGAGACATTGTTTTATGGAAACTGAAAACATAGCATCTTGTAATAGACAAAACCATCAAAGTGATACCACGGGGTGCATGCTCGAACGCTTCCCTCAATCCTCGGTGGCCCTCCATTAGTTACCTGAAACACATGCATAACGAGTTTTGTCAACAATAATGTTGGTGAGTCTATGGGTTTTGAATGTACTGTAAAATGAACGTGTCATTCGTGTTTGACCAATCATAAGCTAACTAAGCAAATGATCACTGTGAGAACCATGAGTCCTGTAACCAAACCTCTTGACTGTGGTGCCTCGCTCATTGTACACTAAAGACAATGTATGTATAGTAGAATACTAACACTCTTTTGCATGTGGCCGGTTAGAGTGACTAACCAAGAGTGGGGGTGTCAACCCAATAGATCTATTAAAGTGTTCCATGGCTATATGTCTAGCTAATGGTTACAGTTAACGTTGTACGGGGACTAGTGAGCTCATGAACCAAAATGTCTCATGTTTCACATGGTAGTCATGATAGAATGTACACACACTTGAAATTGACACAAGTATTGATGCATGTATTTCCCCCAAAATGTAAAAATAGTAAAATGGGGCCATAGAAAACTCACCTGTTTGAGTTGTATGTGGTCTAGTGAGCTAGTAGATGGTCACCGTCCTAACAAATGATACCCTATGATCATTATGGACATGGTAAGTCACCCAGAGGTTGTTTATCATACAAATTGTTCACCCGCCACTTGTGGACCATTGTGTTTAGTGTGTTTTATTGTAAGTGACACTCGTTAGTGTTCTATAAAACATATAGTTACAAGAATTTTGTGTTTTGAAATGTAGCATCCATGGTGAACTAGAATGGGTCCCACATGTTGTTTGGGCCGTATGTTAGCACCAATTCACCATGTGTGGTTGGTTTTTGAGAAAACATTACTTGTCATATGTTTATTTCCTCTTTTGAAACCATTTGTAAGGTAACCCATGTTTTAGAACCCTTTTAAGTCCTATCATAGAGTTAACACATGTTTCGGCACCACTAAACTTATGTTAAGTAATTACGGCCGAAGCAAATGCTCCTAATGGAGCTCGAATTCGATGGTTTGGTGACTCATTAGTGATTGATATAAGCTTGCTAAGTCTAAGCCGTGGACTTGCAAGTGTTTTGTTGACTTAGGCCGATTGATTATCATCTAGGTGCAATATTATAGCAATGTGTTCATATAATAACTATATTTACATGAGTGTGTATTATCTAGGTGTGTGTATGGCCGATTTATGATGCCACAAGGACCGGTGGTCGGATTATGTTATAGGTGTAGTGTTAAGGATGGATTAGAAATAGAAAGGGAGTTGATCTACTTACCTACTTGAATGCGAGATGAGTAGCCGAGATAAGAAGCTTTCCAAGCTCTTAGAGTCTTGTTCTTGGTATGGATCGGTCGAGAGGAATTGATGAAGAGTAAGAGGAGTGTATTTGTGAGGTAGTGGTGCAAGATTTGTGATGGATGGCCAAGCCTTTATATAGGCCGATTGGGGTGAAGACAAACACAAGAATGGGTGTTGTTCTTGCATGGGTTTGTGTGGTGTTTAAGTGTTTTATTCCTCATTTGGTGTAAAGCATGCTTATGGTAGCTAGGGGCTTTGGCCGATGGTTAAGACAAGACAAATAGGGGTGGTGTTGACTTGATTAGAAAGGTGCTAAGGTTTTGGAAGTTACCTATTTTGGTGTAAGTGTGTGATAAGTCAACTCCTTCTTGTTTCCTTCCTTTATGTGAGCCAAAATTCTAGAAGTGGTATGCGTAGAAGGTGGTTAGCTAGGGAGGTTATACTCTAGACTTGTCTTGTTTCCTTCTTTAGTGATAGTTTACAACTAAGATATGGAGCATGTGTTTTCTTTGGAGTCTTCGGCCGAGCTAGTACAAGGAAGTAGGAGGGTAGCATGGTTTATGAAAGTGATGGATCATACTTAGATTTTTTTCCACAAGCTCCAAGAAGTATGATGTTAGCCAATGATCTATCTACACCATGACTCCTTGGGAATGTTCTTACGGCCACCACTATACTCTAGGGTGTGTTCTTGATAGTGACCTTTCATTCCTTGTCTTATGTTTAGGATGTGGTAGTTCCAAGAACCTCTAGTTGTCATGTTAACTAGGATGGTAGGCTTGTAAGGTCTCTAGTGGCCACTAATTGTGAAGTAAGAGGAGAAGGATTGCTTGTTTTTCATGTGAGGAAGTCCATTCCTAGGTGAATGCATTGCTAGGTAGTTCTCCCTCTATTTTGGTATAAGTTTTAAGGAAAAGAGGCTTGTGTGGTGACTCCTTGTTTTCGGCCGAGAATTAGGAAGGGAAAAGTGTTAGTTTTGTTAGTTATATGGATGTGGAAGGGACTATGGTTGGTTATAGGGTGGTAAGGAGTTGACTTAGCTATTTTAGTGAAATATTGGAACTTGTGCACCTTCCTTTTTGGACTCTAGAACTGGCCGTGGATAGGTGTAAGGGGTAGGGTCTTCTTTTCCTAAGATATATCATGTTATGGGTGTGTTTATGTGTGTATGGTTGTGTACTCGTGTGCCGTGTAAGTGGGTGTACTTACAAGCATGACTTCATGAAGTTTCATGATAGATAGCTCGGTTATGATTCAATTCTTTTTCATATGTGTGAAGTCTTGTGAGTAAATTGGCCTTAACATAAATTAGTAGTGTTGTAATTGTCCATGGTGTTCATTGGATAGTCTCTAACACGCCTTGGATATAGGAATATCATCTGGTTTCACAAGGGTAAGAGTTAGTTATGTTCCATGCCTCTTGATGACGACATTAACATGTATTTTGTTTCGTATGTGTCATGGGTTTGTTAAGTGATATCCCATGGTGATCTTTGTGTTCACAAACGTGTGTTAGAGGTGCATTATCATGTGTTCGAGGGCAACAACCTTTTGTAATGCTTGTTTGATGGCATGTCCGGGTGTTGTATGACTAAACAAATGTTTCATGTTGAGTTCTTTGATTAACTCATGCTTTACTAGTAACCGTTACCGTGGGACTAGTCGAGAGAGCTCATGAAAATGAGTGGTATAGGCAGTCACATTGGCATCCACCAAAGCAAGGTTCCCGAATTCGGTTTCCAGCTTCTACAGTTCACTTCGAGGGCAGTACTTGTCCATGAGCATTGTTTTGAGATCGGCCCAAGCAAGACTGTAAGCCGTTTCTCTGCCCAGGGTTTGTACTTGCAGATTCCACCATGTGAGGGCTTCATCCTGAAAGTTACAAGTGGAGTACTTTACCTTTTGGTCCTGGAAGCAACCACTGATGTCGAGGACTGATTCGGTTTTCTCTATCCACCATACAATTCCTATAGCGCCTTCATTACCACGTAACTTCCATGGTTTGCATGCCATGAAGGTTTTGTATGAACAACCGTGATTAGAGTTCTCAGCCTCGTGGTCTGTTTCGCTTCGGCGGCGACCGGTACCTCCAGATCCTTCGCTTGAGTCGGCCCGAGCTGCATCGTGTCGAGCAATTGCCTCGGCAATTACTCTAGCTAACTCGGCGGGTGTGGACGGTAGTGGCTCGCCTTCGGTCGTCCGTGTGGAATGTCGGGTTTGCATAGCTAAAAGGTAGAACACAACAAACGTGAGTAATGTACATAAATATATAAACATACCATAGCCAACATAATCATATGAATCAAACCATACACTAGCATCATGTCATCACATCATTACTTAGTTCCCAAAAGTAGTTAAGTTTTGATACAAAGCAGGCGGCTGAACCGCAATTAGTTTTTAAGTCATAACATCCATAGTCACAAAACATCATAAGTCAGCATATGCATAATCCTCATGAAAACATAATCTAAGAAGGGGGTGGGAATGCAACAGCAAGAGAGATGATAGCCTCCCTCATGCGTCGGTTCGTCTCTGCCATCCTACGCTCTAATATCTCCACACGTCTCCCCATCTCCGATCGCTCCACTACGGCAGCTAGCCTCCCCTACTCAACCTATGCTAATCGACCCTCAAGCTCCCGAACTCGGCCCGCCAAAGCCACCAGCTGGACGTCGTGAGATATGATAACACTGCGCTCAGAGCGAAGGGGTCTCCCCAATGAGCCTCCCAAGCTCATGGTCTTAAGGTCATCCTCCTCATCTCGGTGCACAAGGTCACTGGTGAGGCTAGGTAGGTAAGGCCGCTTGCGGGCCTGTGAGCGTCTCTTGAGCCTCTTCGATGGCTCACCTACCTCGATGGCTAAGGGTACAGGCTCGGGAATGGCCGGCTGGTCGGGCTCAGAAATAGGGACAGGGTCAGTAGGGAAGATCGGGATCCTAGCAGGTATAGAGATAACTAGTGCAGGTCGAGCCCTCTTCCGGGGCGTACACTTAGTGACTGTACGTCCCGAAGTATCCAAACGGAAAAAGGGGTTTAGGCTGGCCGGTGGGGGTGTAGTAGAAGGGGCAATCGGGGGATGAGTATCGGGGGCTGCTAGAGGTGGGGTGTCATCGTCGGTGTCATCATCCGAAGTACGTCTATTGACCGACGGAGGGTCAATATCCATCTCGGTGTCGGAAATCCATCCACATCCATGGTGTGGAGACTCGGGAACTGGAGCAGGCTGTGTGAGTGGTAACTCGTCTTCTTGAAGATCGTCCACCAGATAGTCTGGCTCAGAGTCAGAGGGAGAGATGAGATCTATGGTGATAACCATGTTCCCTGCCACAACATGCACATATATGTAAATAATCATACGCATAAATAAATAAACCATTGTATCCGTATGTCTTCGTGGAGCGGCTTGAGGTTTTGAGGGGTGAAAGGTGAGACTTCGTGGCACTTTGTGAAAACGATTCGAAAAATGCTTGAAGTTATAGTTGACTCAAAAGAATCTTAGTTCGCTATAACCTCGTGCTCTGATACCAATCTGTCACACCCCGCCAAGGCGGAAACACGGGAATGCAACGACCGAAAGGTTTTCAAGCACAAGGTTCAACCAATACACATTTATTGAAATAATACCACCATAAGTGATGGTAATTGTCATGAATTTATTGAATACCAAATCATAGTATTATCATAAGAGACATTGTTTTATGGAAACTGAAAACATAGCATCTTGTAACCGACAAAACCATCAAAGTGATACCACGGGGTGCATGCTCGAACCATTCCCTCAATCCTTGGTGGCCCTTCATTAGTTACCTGAAACACATGCATAACGAGTTTTGTCAACAATAATGTTGGTGAGTCTATGGGTTTTGAATGTACTGTAAAATGAACGTGTCATTCGTGTTTGACCAATCATAAGCTAGCTAAGAAAATGATCACTGTGAGAACCATGAGTCCTGTAACCAAACCTCTTGACTGAGGTGCCTCGCGCATTGTACACTAAAGACAATGTATGTATAGTAGAATACTAACACTCTTTTGCATGTGGCCGGTTAGAGCGACTAACCAAGAGTGGGGGTGTCAACCCAATAGATCTATTAAAGTGTTCCATGGCTATATGTCTAGCTAATGGTTACAGTTAACGTTGTACGAGGACTAGTGAGCTCATGAACCAAAATGTCTCATGTTTCACATGGTAGTCATGATAGAATGTACACACACTTGAAATTGACACAAGTATTGATGCATGTATTTCCCCCAAAATGTAAAAATAGTAAAATGGGGCCATAGAAACTCACCTGTTTGAGTTGTATGTGGTCTAGTGAGCTAGTAGATGGTCGCCGTCCTGACAAATGATACCCTATGATCATTATGGACATGGTAAGTCACCCAGAGGTTGTTTATCATACTAATTGTTCACCCGCCACTTGTGGACCATTGTGTTTAGTGTGTTTTATTGTATGTGACACTCGTTAGTGTTCTATAAAACATATATTTCCAAGACTCTTGTGTTTTCAATTGTAGCATCCATGGTGAACTAGAATGGGTCCCACATGTTGTTTGGGCCGTATGTTAGCACCAATTCACCATGTGTGGTTGGTTTTTGAGAAAACATTACTTGTCATATGTTTATTTCCACTTTTGAAACCATTTGTAAGGTAACCCATGTTTTAGAACCCTTTTAAGTCCTATCATAGAGTTAACACATGTTTCGGCACCACTAAACTTATGTTAAGTAATTTCGGCCGAAGCAAATGCTCCTAATGGAGCTCGAATTCGATGGTTTGGTGACTCATTAGTGATTGATATAAGCTTGCTAAGTCTAAGCCGTGGACTTGCAAGTGTTTTGTTGACTTAGGCCGATTGATTATCATCTAGGTGCAATATTGTAGCAATGTGTTCATATAATAACTATATTTACATGAGTGTGTATTATCTAGGTGTGTGTAAGGCCGATTTATGATGCCACAAGGACCGGTGGTCGGATTACGTTATAGGTGTAGTGTTAAGGATGGATTAGAAATAGAAAGGGAGTTGATCTACTTACCTACTTGAATGCGAGATGAGTAGCCGAGATAAGAAGCTTTCCAAGCTCTTGGAGTCTTGTTCTTGGTATGGATCGGTCGAGAGGAATGGATGAAGAGTAAGAGGAGTGTATTTGTGAGGTAGTGGTGCAAGATTTGTGATGGATGGCCAAGCCTTTATATAGGCTGATTGGGGTGAAGACAAACACAAGAATGGGTGTTGTTCTTGCATGGGTTTGTGTGGTGTTTAAGTGTTTAATTTCTTATTTGGTGTAAAGCTTGCTTATGGTAGCTAGGGGCTTTGGCCGATGGTTAAGACAAGACAAAGAGGGGTGGTGTTGACTTGATTAGAAAGGTGCTAAGGTTTTGGAAGTTACCTATTTTGGTGTTAGTGTGTGATAAGTCAACTCCTTCTTGTTTCCTTCCTTTATGTGAGCCGAAATTCTAGAAGTGGTATATGTAGAAGGTGGTAAGCTAGGGAGGTTATACTCCAGACTTGTCTTGTTTCCTTCTTTAGTGATAGTTTACAACTAAGATATGGAGCATGTGTTTTCATTGGAGTCTTCGGCCGAGCTAGTACAAGGAAGTAGGAGGGTAGCATGGTTTTTGAAAGTGATGGATCATACCTAGATTGTTTTCCACAAGTTCCAAGAAGTATGATGTTAGCCAATGTTCTATCTAAACCATGACTCATTGGGAATGTTCTTGCGGCCACCACTATACATGAGGGTGTGTTCTTGATAGTGACCTTTCATTCCTTGTCTTATGTTTAGGATGTGTGGTAGTTCCAAGAACCACTAGTTGTCATGTTAAATAAGATGGTAGGCTTGTAAGGTCTCTAGTGGCCGCTAATTTCGAAGTAAGAGGAGAAAGATTGCTTGTTTTTCATGTGAGAAAGTCCATTCCTAGGTGAATGCGTTGCTAGGTAGTTCTCCCTCTATTTTGGTATAAGTTTTAAGGAAAAGAGGCTTGTGTGGTGACTCCTTGTTTTCGGCCGAGAATTAGGAAGAGAAAAGTGTTAGTTTTGTTAGTTATATGGATGAGGAAGGGACTATGGTTGGTTATAGGGTGGTAAGGAGTTGACTTAGCTATTTTAGTGAAAGATTGGAGCTTGTGCACCTTCCTTTTTGGACTCTAGAACCGGCCGTGGATAGGTGTAAGGGGTAGGGTCTTCTTTTGCCAAGATATATCATGTTATGGGTGTGTTTATGTGTGTATGGTTTTGTACTCGTGTGTCGTGTAAGTGGGTGTACTTACAAGCATGACTTCATGAAGTTTCATGATAGATAGCTAGGTTATGATTCAATTCTTATCATATGTGTGAAGTCTTGTGAGTAAATTGGCCTTAACATAAATTAGTAGTGTTGTAATTGTCCATGGTGTTTATTGGATAATCTCTAGGACGCCTTGGATATAGGAATATCATCTAGTTTCACAAGGGTAAGAGTTAGTTATGTTCCATGCCTCTTGATGACGACATTAACATGTATTTTGTTTCGTATGTGTCATGGGTTTGTTAAGTGACATCCCATGGTGATCTTTGTGTTCACAAACGTGTGTTAGAGGTGCATTATCATATGTTAGAGGGCAACAACCTCTTGTAATGCTTGTTTGATGGCATGTCCGGGTGTTGTATGACTAAACAAGTCTTTCATGTTGAGTTCTTTGATTAACTCATGCCTTACTAGACGCGTGGGGGGGGGGGGGGGTATAGTGTATGCAAATTGTCTAAATATGCACATATAATGACGTAATAACTGAAACATGTACGGACGTTGACTGTTGTCACAGAATACTTGGCCTACAATGCTCGTTTTCATGAACTATGCCTACTGTTACCTCATAAGGTCACACCCCTACTTTTTGCTATTGAGAAGTATATTGGAGGTCTACCCATGCAGATTCAAGATACTGTGTTGGGAAGAAATCCTGCCACTCTCGAGGAAGCCAAACGCCTAGCGGCTACTTTGACTGATAACCATGTGAAAAATGGTACTCTTTTTCACAAGAATACAAAGAAAGCTGTTGCGAAGGATACTCCTAAACCTGCTGTCGAGGTTAAGTCTGAGCCCTCCACCAACAAAAGACGCAAGGCAAGGAATTTTGCGATGGTTGCCACTCCTCCACCCAACAAGAAACCTTATATAGGACCCCATCCTTTATGTAACAACTGCAAGTATTACCACCCACCCCAAGTGCTTTGTCGTCAGTGTACTAATTGTCAAAAGTATGGGCATCTCGTGAATGTTTGTCGAATTCTTCCTGCTAATGCCCCTGCTGCCCAGAATAACCCTAATAGAAATGCCCCAGCTCCTAATCAACAAAACAATAGGCCTGCTCGTGGTCAGTGTTATGAGTGTGGCAGCCCAGATCATTATAGTAATTCTTGCCCCAATCGTGGAAACCAGAACCAAAACCGTAACCAGAATCAAAACCAAGGTGCTCGTGGTCGCATGTACAACATCAATGCTAATCAAGCTCGCAACAACAATGAAGTGGTTAATGGTACGTTTCTTGTTAATAACCACTATGCTTCTATACTATTTGATTCGGATGCTGATAAGTCGTTTGTGTCACTTAAATTTGAACCCCTACTTAACATGCCCCAAACTAATCTAGAGGAACCCCTAGTGGTAGAAGTAGCTAGTGGGAAATCTATCTCAATTGATTCTGTTATACGTAACTGTCTGTTGAACCTTTATGAACATACTTTCCCTATCAACCTCATTCCTATGCATCTTGGGAGTTTTGATGTCATAGTAGGCATGGATTGGTTGTCAACCCATCGTGCTGAAATCTTATGTTTTGAGAAAGTTATTCGCATTCCTCTTGAATCTGGTGACATTTTGAAGATCTATGGTGAGAAACCTTGTGGTGAACTTAAACTCATGTCTTGTACGACTGCTAAAAAATACTTACGAAAAGGGTATATGGCTTTCTTAGCTAACATTATATAAAAGAAAGACAAGGGCAAGAGTATCCAAGATATTCCAATCATTCGGGATTATCCTGAAGTCTTTCTAGAGGATTTACCTAGTTTACCTCCTACTCGTCAAGTTGAATTTAGAATCGACCTTGTTCCTAGTGCAAATCCAATTGACAAAGCTCCTTATCGTTTTGCACCCTCTGAGATGTAAGAGCTCGCAAGTCAACTACAAGAACTCTCTGATAAGGGTTTCATTCGCCCCAGTTTTTCTCCATGGGGAGCCCCTGTGTTATTTGTCAAGAAGAAAGATGGATCCCTCAGGATGTGTATCGATTATCGTGAGCTTAATAAACTCACCATCAAGAATCGTTATCCCTTACCTAGGATTGACGATCTTTTTTATCAACTTCAAGGAGCAACCCACTTCTCGAAGATTGATCTTCGTTCTGGTTATCATCAACTTAGAGTCCATGAGGAAGACATTCCCAAGACGGCCTTTCGTACACGATATGGTCATTACGAATTGATGGTCATGCCATTTGGATTGACTGTATGTGCGTGAAAGGATCGATAACAAACAAAGATTGATCAAACAAGTTAGTTCCAGGTGCGGAAACCCTAAAACTATCACAAAATAATAATCAAACAAATTCAAACACACAGATCATCATTTTCAATCAATTTCATTAATAAAACACTTGTTTACACGTTGAATTATGAGTACAATCAAGGTTTAAACGTAAAACAAGTTTAACAAAATCTAGAGAGAGTTTTCAGAAAGAGGAGGGAATAATAATCATCAAAGTTACATTCAAAAATGAACTTGACCTATTTATAGGCCTGCACATTCGCCCAAACTGTTCATGCGAATGTGCAGGTTCGCCCACATCAACTGGTCGAACCAAGTTCTACAATAATCTATTCTTCATTCGTCCAAATCCACTTCCTTCGCACCTTTTAATCCTCCTTCGCACCTTCTAGTTTGTTCCTTCGCACCTTCGATATCTACAAAACAAAATGTGTTTTACAATCCAAAGCTTTAGTCGCACTTTTGCATCTACAAACTCCCCCTCGACTATTGCTTGGATTGTGTTCGTCGTTGTTCGTCCAACCTTTTGTTCCACAGTCTGATATGTCTTTGAATCATTTGTTCTCTGGTCAACACCGGTTCCTGAAATTGTTTCTGTTTCTTCGTTTTCAGCTCTGGCACCTTTTGCTTCTCCACATACTTTCCCAACTTCTCATCATAATCACATCCAGCATTGATATTAAATGCAGAGCACAGAAATACCACACGTTGGTACTTTCCTGCTTGCTCAGCATCTTTAGCATCTGAATAGATCGGATTATAGAACAGCATGATGATATCCTCATGTGAACAGTTTATCAACCACATGGGATCAAAGATATGCACTTTCTTGTAATTCGACTCTCCATCCTTCAACACGATCACGGCCTCTGCAATCTTACAATCATAATACCACCAGATGAAGTCTTTGGCAAAGTGTTGCGGAATAGGCATCAAAGGAATCTTTTTCAACACTTGCGGTGGTTTGTATTTCAAAGTCACTTTGGGCGTACCAGTTATCGAATCAATATCCTTCTTGTGAACGATTCGCTTTGGATATTGTGGTGTAAACAAGTCCCACTTGGTTCGGCTTTCACGAGTCATCTTTTCAGAAAAGTACGTAATCTGACTATTTGACGCTCCCGTTAAACGGTGACGACAAATGTCTCTAATTGCCCAATACGGAAGGGTCTTCAAGTGATGAAACTTCTCAAAATACAAGATCCCCTTCTCCCACTTTACTGCGAAACACTTCAACTCTTTAACAAACTTCCAGGCCAATGCACGACCTTTGAAAATCTTATTATGAAGTTTGTAAAAGCTGCCTTGAATGTCAGGTTTCGGACGATTATTCTCCTTTTCTTTCAACTTCTTCAACAACTCCTTTAAGCTTTCTGATTGCTCGAACCGTGGCTTGTTATGTCCTTTAAAAATTTCATCTTCAAAGACTTTGCTCTTATCTTTTGCAAGCTTCTCGGCATGGTTTAGCAGTTCGTCTGAGAAAGAAAATCCACAATCTTGATTTGTTCTGAAATATTGTGGATATTCTTCGCTCGTAATATCTTCCATTTCGACTTCCTCGAATGCAGGAACATCACGATCATCCGAATGATTTCCAGCTTCTTTCTCAGGAATCTTAGGAATAAAGTTATCTGCAAGTAATTCTTCCAACGTCTTGCCCACTTGCTTTGCTAAACCTTCAAGAATTTCTTTCGAAATAACCGCAGAAACTTCCCCATCCTCAAGATCAGGGTCATCATACTCCAATTCGAATAGTTTATTGTTTGATTCAAATATTTCTGGAAACCTGCTAGTCATGTCTATCGTCCAGACCCGATCAGTGAGCATCTGGCGATACTTGTTCTTATCTTCTTCAGACAATGACTGCAATCTCTCATTCCAGAAAATATCTTCATCGTCAACATTCTCACCAGGAGCTTTAGAGCTTGATTCACCACCCTTATCCGAGTCACGTTTCTCGTAAGTAAACTTATCAACATCATCATCATCGTCATCACTACTATCATCAAATGCAGAGCCGTCTCCATCACTAGATCCATCATCCGATCCTCCATCATCCTTATCGTCCTTCTTCTTCTTCTTTGTATCGTTACCAGCATCTTCATCTAGTTCATCATCTTCCTCTTCATCAGACAGTTCATAATCAACTAGCTCTTCTTCTCTTTCTTTTTCCACTTCACCAGCTTGAAGTTGAGGAGCTTGAGAGTACAAGTTCTTTATCAGATCATCCATATGCTTGTTACTCTTTTTCAGCTGTTTATTCTCCTTCTTCAAGACTATGATCCTTCTGGTGTTACGTTGCTCATGTTTCAGCAACTTCTTGTTTTCTCTCTTCAATTTCTTGATTGTCTTCTTCAAGGTCTCATTATCATCTGCCGATGTGACTACGACTTCTAACATCTTCTTGTCATTTGACTTTAACTGCTCAATCTCAGTCTGTTGTTTGTTAATCAGACTCATCATTTCAGCAAATCTCTGATTCACAGCAGTCATGATGTCACTGTCCACCGATACTTTTGTCTTCTTTGGTGGTTCAACAGCGTCAGGCAGTTTACCTTTTCTGATTTTCTTTAGCACATTATCCAATGCTTCATTCACATCATCCATTGGAATTTCTTCAGTTTGTGGTGTGCTAGATATTGTTGCAGTCTTCTGTTTCTTTTGAATTGGTGCGGTAACCGGTGATTTAGAACTTGTAGCTGGCGGCAGTTTCTTACCAGCAATCAACGATTCTATCTCTTTCTTCCTCTTTAAACTTGGCTTCTCCCGTTTCTTCTTCTCTTTTCTATCAGCTTGCACAGGAGAACCAACCAATGTCTCTTCAGCATTAAAACTCAAATATTCTACATCAACGGGAATAGGACTTTTGTTCCCTTGATCTTCTTCTCTTTGGCTAGCAGATGCACCAGCCTCAGTGGCCTTGGGCATGGTCATCTCTACTGTTTCAGCATCAGAATTCCATTGTTCTTCCTCAATTGTTTCTTCTGAATCAATGGAAGGTTCATCAACAATGTGTAAACCCTTTTTCGCCATCCTCTTATTTCTTCCTTGAGTACTTTTCTTCTTCGCTGGTTCAGAAACCTCAATCCTTATTTCTGGTTTCTTTGTCTTACCACTCTTCGCGCCTACATTCACAACTTGTCTCTTGCGCTTAGCGTCAGGATCAACATGATGTAAAGGATTATCAGCATCAGAATCACTGTTCTCATTCCTTACAAGCCCCTCACCCGGATCTTTATAATCTACCCTAGCTAGATGTCCAAACAAACGTCTAACAGGAGGACGTTCTTCAACAGACAAACCCTTATAAGCTTTCATTCTAGCTAGTGTGTTCAACGACATGTGTTCCTGAACAACAATGTGTGTAGGATTTCTCTTCAGCTCTTTGTACTTGTGATCGAAAATCATTTGAAGAAAACGAGGATATAAAAGAAACTTCAGGTTCCTCGTTCCATTCACAGGCTCCAGTAAGTGAGACATTAGCATGCCAGAGATATTGAACGGTTTGTTCAATACTAAAGCAACCATCATCAAACTGATGCTCTTCCTCGTCAAGTCATAACCTCCCGCAGCAGATCCGAATACGTGGATCAAAACATGTGCCAGATATTTAAACTGTGGGCACAGTTTACCTTTATGCAACGAACCGTCAGTGATAGGTCCGTTGTACTTCATCCTGAGAAAGCATTTTCTTTGATCCATGAATGTAAACTCCTTTGGATCTTTCGAATCATCATCCAGATTCAATGCTTCTCTTAAATCTTCTTCGCACACTATGACTCGTTGTCCCTGGATTTTGCTCGTCAAGCAAGACTCGCATTTCCAGAAATCTAGTTTAGCATTAGACCAGAATTCCTGTATCATATCTCTATAGATCACTGTCGGCGTAGCAATGGCATCTATTACTCTGCTTCGCTTCAAAAACTCAATAATGCCGACAAATTCGGTGTGCTTCTTCACATCGCCAAGATATGCACAACAGTTGTGCGCATTCTCAAAATCAAGCTGCTTTGCGGGCTGTGATGAGGATCCTGCTTGTTCCGTAGTCTTCTGCTGTTCAGACATTGTTAGATCTGCAAAACAAACAAAAACACAAGTTAAAAATCGACAAAATATCAAAATTGAAAATTTTTGGTCAAAAACTCCTCCTTCGCCCAAACGGGGGTATGAAGGTAGTTTTGTAAAGGTACGAATGAGATATAAATGGTACGAATGTGTTAATTTTGATAAAAAGTTTCATTCGCCTATGTTATTCTCTTTCGCCCATTTCATCTTCTTCCTTCGCCCATTCGAACTGGTCGAAGGAAGCAGTTCATAATTTTGAAAAATCAATTTTGAAATTTAATCATTCTGAACATGTCCATTTGATTGTTTTCAAGCGTAATTATGCCGATAAACATTCCTAGACTAACAGATTCATCAATTATTGATTGTGTTTGTGTTTTCACCCAAAAACTAGGGTTTAAACACTGTTAGATCAAACTGACATGTTTTAAACTATAATTTTGATTATTTCTCCCCCTAAAACTCACACACAATCAACCCTAAGCAACAATTGTGAATATTATGTTGATTTTGAACAGTTTTAGACAGTTAGGGCTTGGAAAGAAAAACAGGGATTAGATCTTGAAATCCTTGTTGTTTACCTGTAAAAATGATATCAAACTGATCAGTGGTAAAGCACGAACACAATAGAATGATTTTAAACGAAAAAGCAACAAGGTGAGCTTACGATTAAAAATCTGGAAAAAATATGAATGAGGTTCGAATGAGAGACTGGATATATATAGGCCTGTTCGTTCGCCCCGTTTTGTTCATACGAAGGAGAAACTTTTCTCTCCTTCGACCCTATTGAAAGGGTTCGAATGAGATAAAAGGGTTCGAATGAAATAATTATCAGGAACACTCTCCTTCGCCCAACAAAACATACGAATGAACAAACAAAATCCCACATTCGACCAAACGAATGGGCGAATGAGAATTGGGATTTTTGAAAATTTTCCAAATCTCAAAAACGAGTCCCGGTCCAATTATTTCCCAACTTTTAAGCATCCAACATTCATGTTTTCACATTTTAAAAGTTACAAAGCTCAAATGGTGTATCAAGGTTTAGAAAATCGACATCAATCACCATCAGTTATCAAAAATAAGATGAAAAAGAAAAATCTTTTTGAATTTTCTAAAGTTTATGCTAAAACCCACCTAAAATCTTTTTGAGTTTTGTAATTTTTGACGAGAAAATAAAATGCAAAAATGTAAATGAAAAACTGTAAATATTTTTGTGATTTCCGGTAAAGGGATCATATCAGTTTTTGAGAAATCTGATCACACCATTGATCTTTTTGAAATTATTATCATTAAAGACAATGTGTGATCTGGCAACAACTGATATTGTGATCCACATAAACTCACATGCAGACGTTTGTGCAGTGCTTTATAATGATAGTGATATTTATAGTATAAACGCAATTGTCTGTGGTTCCCACGCACACGACATACTCCCGTATCAAGAAGTAAATGCACAAAGACTCATTGTAAAGCGTGATTATGCATTCGTCGTCTGTAATTGTACAAGATATAATGCATAGAGGTATACAGATCAGCAAATTAATGCAGCAAAGTAACATATGCACTATACCAGGTTGAGGACTGATATTAATCATGATTTGCATCAATGATCAATACGATGTAATAGATAATCTTTGATTATCATATAACATGGAAAGTTCCTCAATTCGGTAACTTTAGGATTTGGCATAAAGCTCTTTTATAAAGACACCCTGTCTGATCTAGGTCCGTAATGACTTACAGCAGAAGATCAGAGAGGCTATCCCCAGACAATTAATAACATAACGACCCTAAACCTCCGAGTTTTGTACAAATACCCTATCAAACGAAATTATGGTACTAAGACCATATGCCCATGAGGAGTTCATCTACACAACAAATCGTTTGATATGTATGTATCAGGCACGCAGTAATAGGTCTACGAAGCCTATCAGCACATCGCACAGACTCAGACACACGCCTTATATAGCATTACATTGTTTAGAATGTGTCAGATCCCCACTGATGTACTATCATTTCCCTTTATACTCCAGGAAATCATTTTAGAATTTTCTGATTTTTATAGATTTTCGAATTTACTGTTCCCAAGGATAAGCTGGAGCATTTCAAATATGTGACTGGCCAGATATCGTTTGTTCACAGAAATCTGACGGCATTAATCTAAGGGAAGAAGATATAGCAGTCAGCAAAGAAATTTTTCAATTTTTATGGTTTTTGAAATTTTTCAATGTTTTTGGATTTTCGAAATTTTTCTGAAAAACAGTAAAAATTTAAACTAAAAAGTGATAGACTGAGGTGGTGATCAGTCCTGTTTTTCTTTAATACCATTTGCTTTCAAAAGATAATCAAATCTGGATTTATCAAAAGCTTTGGTAAAAAGATCTGCGCGTTGATAATCAGTGTGGATTTTGACCATATCGATCAACTCTTTAGCATAACAATCACGGATAAAATGATATTTAATCCGGATATGTTTAGCCTTTGAGTGATTTACTAAGTCTTTTGTTAATGCGATTGCGGCCTCATTATCATAGTAAATAGGGGTTTTAAGAAATTGCAAACCGTAATTCACCATCTGCTGTTGGATCCAAAGAACCTGTGAGCAGCAGCTTGATGCTGAAACGTATTCTGCTTCACATGTGGATAGTGCAACTGCGGTTTGTTTCTTGCATTGCCAGGTCACGAGCCTGCTCCCCATAAACTGACATCCCGCCGTTGTGGATTTGCTGTCTTTGTCACAGCCGCCCCAATCTGCATCACTAAAAGCGATTAGGTCAAAATTATCATCATGAGGGTACCAAAGTCCTTTCGATGGACAACCCTTCAGATATCTAAGGATACGCTTGACAGCTGCAAGATGACTCTGTTTCGGCTTCGATTGATATCGCGCACAAAGACATGTCGCAAACATTATATCAGGTCTTGACGCTGTGAGATACATCAGAGATCCGACGATTGCTCTGTATGTAAATGGATCAGTCAGCTCCCCCTTAAGGTCAACTCCAATCCCGTGATTGGGCTGTATCGGGGTATCCATCGGCTTCGAATCATCCATCTGGAATCGGATCAAGACTTCAGAGACGTATTTTGTTTGGTGAATAAAGATCCCCGTTGGTCTTTGCTCCACCTGCAAGCTGAGGAAAAACTGCATTTCTCCCATAGCGCTCATTTCGAACTTTTCCTGCATAACTTGTTCAAATTCCCTGCACAGAAGTTCGTTAGTAGACCCGAAAATAATGTCATCAACATAAATTTGTACTAGAAGCAAATCATCTCCTGCTCGTTTCGTGAACAGTGTGCAGTCTACCAGTCCGCGTTTGAATCCTTTCGAGAGAAGATACGTGCTCAGCTCCTCATACCATTGTCTCGGAGCCTGGTGCAACCCGTAGAGAGCTTTGTTTAACACATAAACCTTATCCCGGTGAATAGGGTCCTCAAAGCTCGGTGGTTGACCTACGTAAACTTCCTCTTTGACCACACCGTAAAGAAAAGCGCTCTTTACATCCATCTGATACACCTTAAATTTCTTCCATGATGCAAACGCGAGGAACATTCTGATAGCTTCCAAGCGTGCAACCGGTGCATAGATTTCATTGTAGTCGATTCCTTCAACCTGATGAAAACCTTGAACGACCAAACGGGCTTTGTTTCGCACTATGACTCCTCTGTCATCCTTCTTGCACTTGAACACCCATTTGGTTCCAATTTTCTTTCTTCTAGGGGGCAAATCTGTTAGGGTCCATACACCAAGTTTCTGGAATTGTAATAACTCCTCCTGCATTGCTTCCACCCAGGCGTCATCCAAAAGAGCATCCTTGTATGTCCGCGGCTCGACCTGCGAAACATAACAAGCAAATGACCAGTCATTCTGAAAACCAGATTTCTGAATTTTGGCATATAAAGCAAGGTTGCCAATGTTTTCTGGTGCTTGAGCATTCTTCAGCTCCCCTCTTGTCATCACACTACTTCCAGGATCACCAATAACTTGTTCAAGCGGGTGTATCCGATGTATCCGAGATTCCGGATAATCAGGTACTTGTACTCCCGTCTGAGTTGTCAAATTCTCTGTAGAAACCAGATCATTACCCACATTTGATGTTGAAGCATCAGTATTAGATGGGTTCACTGGTGGTGTCACTGTAGCGTTGTCCAGAATAGCTTCACTTGTTGCATCATCGTCTTCATATTCTGATTCGGATGAATTAAGCGATGTAGAAGCCTCTTGGAACACCTCTTCTTCCAATACAGGAGCAGTGGTATCATTAGAAGCTGTTTGGAGGTTTACTGTGATCGGACGCACTAACGGTGAAGTTACGGTATTTTCGACCTCGTAGTATAATCGAAGTACAGCTTCTTCAACCATGCTATCTAGATTGAATGATTCAAAGAAGTCTTTGTAATCAAACATCCAATCTGGTCCTCCACCCTGTACATTTTGTGTATATCTTTGAACTTCGACGTTAGTCCACTCCTCGACTTTTCTAGTTCTTTTGTTGAATACCCGTTTTAATGGGGTTGCATATCCAACAAAATAACCTTCTTCAGCCTTTGGTGCAAACTTTTCCGAAGGATTCAGCATTGTACATGGGGCACCAAATGGTTCTAGATACTCCAGATTCGGCTTGCGTCGGTTCAACAGCTCATAAGAAGTCTTGCCAAACTTCTTCACTGTCAAAACACGGTTAAGAGTATAACATGCCGCGTAAATAGCTTCGTTCCAGAACATGACTGGAAGATTTGAATCCGCAAGCATAGTTCTCGCCGTCTCGATAAGAGTCCTGTTCTTTCTTTCTGCGACACCGTTCAGCTGGGGTGTATACGGAGCGCTATATTCATGATGAATTCCTTTGTTTGCACAAAGATCCTCCATCTGAGCATTTTTAAACTCCGTCCCATTGTCACTCCGGATTCTTTTGATCTTCAGACCATATAAATTCTCCAGACGTGTAAACAGAACCTTCAAGTTATCAAAAGTGTCGCTTTTCTGATGCAAACACATTACCCATGAAAATCTTGAAAAATCATCAGTCACCACAAGACAGTATAACTCCCCGGCATGACTTTTACGTCTGACTGGACCAAATAAATCCATATGCAAACGTTCAAGTGGCAGCTCAACAGAATTAACTTTCTTTGGTCTATGGGATTGTTTGTGCTGCTTTCCCTTCTTGCAACTGATACACTTGTCATTCAGATGGAAGTGTTTGACATTAACTCCCGTGACAAGTTCATTCTTCACAAGCTGATTCATCTTTCGCAAATGGATGTGTCCCATTCTCCTATGCCACATAATGGATTCTTTTTCTGTAGCCTTGGAGAGGAAACACGTGACTTGGCCATGGGTGGTCATTGCTTTAGACATGTCGAGAATATACAAGTTGTTAACTCTCGGTGCCTTCAGCATCACCCACTCTTTTGGTAGCTCAAACCCAGGTTTCAAGATATAACAGGATTTGTCATCAAAATACACAGAAAATTGTTTATCACAAATCTGACTAACACTGAGCAAATTGTAGTCTATCTGTTTCACATAAGAAATCCGCTCAAATGTTATGACCCCATTGCTTACACTACCCTCCATAGTAATGTAGCCTCCCTTATTACCAGCAAATGCCACATAACCTCCGTTAATGTTTTTGATGTCAAAGAGTAGCGTGAGGTCCCCTGTCATGTGACCAGAAGCTCCACTGTCAACAATCCATAGGCTGCTAACAGGGCCAACTGGAGCTCCCTGCACATTTAAAGTAGATCAATTAGTTCTTTCGGGGGACCCAAGCCTGTTTGGTCTTGGGTCTTTGAACAGGTTGTTTCAAAGAGTCTTTTGAATCACAAACATCTTGGGTTACTTCAACCCTTTTCTTCTCACTAACAACCTTCTTTTTCTCATTCTTCTCGCTCTGTGAAGTAGAGGCTCCTTCAGATTCCTTAGATGACCAAGATTGCTCAGATCGTTTCAAGATCCGAATCTGAGATTTTGAAGTCTCAGTCGGTTTCTTTACTTCTTCTTTAAAAGCAACCTTCTTGGTTACCTTCTCTGATTTAACAGAGACAGGTCCAACTGCTTGTTTTCCATTAGGTTTAGGAACAACCTTTTTATTGTCAGCAGTTGAGTTCATCATAGGTTTCTTACCAGATTTATCAGTGGTCATCCGGTTGCGCTTATCATACGTCATCGGACGATTTTCCCCCTTGTTATAAAAATTGTTTTGATTATGATAAAATTCTTGTTGGGGAAAATGCCGTCTCTGTTGATAGCCATAATTGTCAACCGGATACTCATGATATTGCCTCATCTCCACCTCGTGCCTTTTGTGTCGTACGTACGGGCAGGCGGCAAGTAAATGTCCCTGTTCCCCGCACTTATAACACGCACGGTATTCCTCATAGTTTTCCTTGATCGGCGACTTGGAAAAACTAGCAATGGGATATCGATCAACCATGCATTGTTTCCTTAAACTCTCAGGAGCTGGGTCCTTCGAGTAAGTCGGTTCAATAAAACTATTATCTTTATGAACAGGCAAAACAAACTGTGTGACATTGACCTTAGCTTCTTTATCCGAATAAATTTTGTCTAAAATCTCTTGAGGAATGTCGTTGGTCCTTTCAAATTTCGGGAACCAAATCGTACTTTCCTGCCAGATCTTTTCGATTTTTGTAGAATTGACAAATTTAATCGGAAACTCATCATCGGATAAAATCTTATCGGAGCCTTGCATCCGATAGAAGATTTTGACAGGTTTATCACACGATTCATTGCTCACATCATTGGATTTTTCAGATTTAAGCTCATTTTTCTTATCAACCGGTTTTACCACATTTTTCTCAGTTTTAATTTCAACTTTCTTTTCAACCGGTTTTCTCACGTTTTTCTCAACCTTCTTTACCTCTTTCTTTTCAAAACTCTTACCAACAAACTTATCATTTTTCTTAACCTCATATTTACGATGAGCATTTGCCATTGGATGAATGATCTGAGACGGTGAGACTGGCTCAGTAGTGATTATATGATTTTCATCAGGAATATCACTATCACTTTCAACCGTCTCAGATGACTCATCTTCTTCATCTGAATCATCAGTAGCGACCACACCCTCACTATTTCCCAGTACTGGTCTCACATCAGAATATGGATCCCCGACACTGGAAGTGTTAGGCTCATTTTCTGATGTGGAATCAGGATTGATTAACATCTCCGGTGGTATTGTGTGTAAAGTGTGATTCTCAAACAATACCGGAGATGGGATTGACTTATAGTTTGCACTATTCGTCTGGGAGGGTTCTTCAATGATATGATCGACTACATATGCTATGTGCTTGTAACTTTCTAATTTCTTGTTAACTTTTTCCGCAAAGCACTTGATGGTTGCCATTTCCAATTTAGTGTTTTCCATTTCATTGATGTAATTATTAATGGCAAGTTGTTTAATAGATAATGTCTTTTTCAGTTCAGACACATCCTTTTTATAACCATCAAGAACTTTGTTGAAATCTTTTAAGTCCTTTTGATAAATCTGACAGTTGAGTTTTGCACTCTCAAGTTGAACCTTGAGAAGCTTGTTTTCATCAGTCAGTTTTTCAAAATCAACACATTTATCACATTTAACACACGCTTGAGATTGAGTTTCAGAACTTACCGGCTTAGGAGGTTCTGTCATGGCCATTAAAGCAAAGTGATCTTCCTTTCCTGCGAAAAATTTGGAGTAGTCAATCTTGGTGCATGCATCATCCACCATGCATGACTTACGGGTCATCAGGAAGTCAGCTTCAGCTAGCAGTTGGTCAATATCATCATCTAGTGAATTCACACTAGTTTCTGAATCAGATTCACTCTCCATATCCGAGTAAGCTGAATCGTATTGATCTCCAACATCAGTGACAGAATCAAGAATCATCCCCGATCTCTTGTCTTCACCTTCAGCAATCACATCATCATTCACTTCTTCAATCGTCAACTCAGACACTTTTTCAATCACAACTTCTTCTTCAATCTCTTCATTCTCATCCAACCTCATCTGCTGTGCCACACATGCAACATTCCCAGCAGTGATCTCCTCCACCCCCAATTGCATACCAGTCCAGTCAAAACCTTCATCCTTTTGGATCACAAGTGCTTGGTTTTGAGTATCAGTTTGGTTTTGGTTTTGTGTGTTAGGTGTAGAGATAGGAACTATAGTTCGGTTTGGGTTTTGTTGAGGTTGGTTTTGAGTTGTAGATTGTCTGGTGTTGGTGTTTTGTTGACGGTTTTGATAAGTGTTTTGTGGTTGAAAGCTTGAGATGTTGGGATTGTTGTAAGACACTTGATTTTGGTTTTGGTTTTGTTGGTTTTGGTATGTAGAATTGAAAGGATTTCGGTTACCTTGCTGTGCTGGCTGTGTGCACTCTCTTTTAAAATGTCCCTTTTCACCACAGTTAAAGCAGGTAACCTTTGCTTTGTTGAATCCGTATGTGGTGTTGGGAGAGGTTGAGAGATCAGTCCTGCCAGTCTTCTGAATAAAATCAGTGGCTCTCCTCATAATGCTTGCAAAAGCCCACTGAATGTCCATCAACTCCATTTCCTCTTTGTCGATTTGAGCATAGTCCTCATTGGTGAGATTATTGTTACCAATTTGACTTGCTACCAAACCGTTATAAGAAGCAACCATGGCAGATACAAGAGCAACATGCTGTTGAGCAATTTCAACAGTCACATTGTTAAGGTTTGAGGTCTTTAACACAATCGGATTTTGACTTGATTGTGCTTGAGTAATCTGCATCTGATTCACTTGAGGAGGATATTGTTGCTGTTGTTGACTTGATGTATAGCATGCGGCTTGTTGTAATGGTGAAAATGGTGGAATAAAGTTTTGTGTTTGATAAGGTTGTTGTTTGTATGATGGTGTGTAGGATGATGTTTGAGCAAGGTAGTTAATGGGTGCTTTTGTTGGTTCAACAATGTTAGACACGCATGCTATGTGAGGTGCAACAGTAGAAGTGGTGCTTGAAGCAGAAAGAGAGTTAGATGTACCACTCACATATAAATCAGGATTCTGTGGAATCTGAGCTCTCTTAGATTTTCTCTTTTCCTCCATCTCTTTGTTTTCCAGCTTTTGAATGAACTCATTAATAGTCCAATACTGGTAAGCATCCTTCTCCTTTAACACTTCGATGTGTTGGTTCCAGTAGGGTGGTAAAGCATCAGCAAGTTTATCTACTAATTCCGACATTGGAATGCTGATCTCATAGCTTGACAATTCAGTGAGCAAATGGCAGTACCTTGGAACCAACTCTTTTAGGGTCTCATTACCCATATAACTGAAGTTTTCAAACTCCTTCCGAAGCTCTTCCATCCTAAGCTTCCTGGTCTTCTCATTTCCATCATGTCGATTTCTCAGCATATCCCATAGTTGTTTGGATGTTGTGCACGATCCAAACTGATGCAGTAGATCAGTGTTGATCGCCTGGGATAGCTGAGAGAATGCTTTCTTCTCTATCGCAAACCTTTTCTTTTCGTCATCCGCCAAATTCTCCAAAGGGATTGGTTCTCCAGTATTCTCCAGAATAGGAGCAACGTAACCCTTCACAATCATTTGCCATGCTTCGGCTCCTTCAAGTCCTTGTCCCTCAACGTGAATCTTAAACTTCGTCTTCCAAGTATTATACTCCTTCATGTCCATTAGCTTCGGTGGACGATTGCCGCTTCCAGAAGATAGATCATGAATAAGAGTGGATATAGCGTTGGTCGTCTGGGAATGGACTGCTGCTGCTGCGACTCCCCAATAGTTGTCAATCGGTTGTGGTAATGATTGAACAACTTGTTGTGGTGCCGAACTAGTCATTGCCATATAATTGATCGGCTGTGATGGTTGACTAGTCTTCTGAGCTGCAAAGGACCACGGATCTTGTGTTGTCTGCTGTTGTGGTGTTTGAGTAGGTCTAGGCGTTGTTGGAAAGTTCCACATCTTGTCCTGCAAACAATTAAACACGAAAAGATTAAAAATGTTTCAAAACAGAATGCTCCTTCGTATATACGGACGTGCGAAGGAGAAATAAAGTTCTCTTTCGCCCGTTTATGATTGATACGAATGAAAACTAATCAACAAAAACTCCTTCGACCACTTAAGACTCTCTTTCGACCGTTTTACAGCTCCTTCGACCGTTCGATCAGGCGAAGGTGAAACAAAGGTACGAATGTGAAAAATAAGCAATCAAAGTCTTCCTTCGACCACTAAAACACCTCCTTCGTACAGAAAAACACTCTTTCGACCCAAATGAATTCCTCTTTCGACCAAACTCTCTCGTTCGACCCCTGTGATTTCAAAAACGGTTATTCTTTGAAAATCAGTTAATTTTGATCATGTTTTTCAAATGTTGATGGATTTTGATGATCTTAATCAGGTTTTGAATCGGATTTGATTTGGAACAACTTTAATAAAGAGAATTATCCAATTTAAACTCGAAATCAAGGTGTAATCGATCAAAATCTTATCACATCAGTTTGTTTATTGAAAACAGAAACTTTTTGACCAAAATTGGGTCCAAATCAACTGAGAGATTATTAATTTGTGGTTGTTTGATCCGAAATGGCTCTGATACCACTTTGTATGTGCGTGAAAGGATCGATAACAAACAAAGATTGATCAAACAAGTTAGTTCCAGGTGCGGTAACCCTAAAACTATCACAAAATAATAATCAAACAGATTCAAACACACAGATCATCATTTTCAATCAATTTCATTAATAAAACACTTGTTTACACGTTGAATTATGAGTACAATCAAGGTTTAAACGTAAAACAAGTTTAACAAAATCTAGAGAGAGTTTTCAGAAAGAGGAGGGAATAATAATCATCAAAGTTACATTCAAAAATGAACTTGACCTATTTATAGGCCTGCACATTCGCCCAAACTGTTCATGCGAATGTGCAGGTTCGCCCACATCAACTGGTCGAACCAAGTTCTACAATAATCTATTCTTCATTCGTCCAAATCCACTTCCTTCGCACCTTTTAATCCTCCTTCGCACCTTCTAGTTTGTTCCTTCGCACCTTCGATATCTACAAAACAAAATGTGTTTTACAATCCAAAGCTTTAGTCGCACTTTTGCATCTATATTGACTAATGCTCCTGCAGTGTTTATGGATCTAATGAATCGGGTTTGTAAACCCTATCTTGACACATTCGTGATCGTCTTCATTGACGACATTTTGATTTACTCCAAATCAAAATCCGATCACGAACAACATCTTCACTTAATCTTGGATCTCCTAAAGAAGGAACAACTGTATGCCAAGTTCTCAAAATGTGAATTTTGGCTTAAGGAAGTTCAATTTTTGGGTTACGTCATCAATAAGAATGGAATTCACGTTGATCCCGCAAAGATCGAAGCTGTCAAAAATTGAAGTGTTCCTAAAAATCCAACTGAAGTTCGTTCCTTCCTTGGGTTAGCAGGTTATTATCATCGATTCATTGCTAATTTCTCCAGATCGTTGTTCCTCTCACTACCTTAACTCACAAGAGTAAACCCTATGAGTGGGGACCAAAAAAAGGGGAAGCATTTGAGACTCTTAAGCAGAAACTTTGTGAAGCTCCTATTATGTCTCTACCTGATGGTAATGATGATTTCGTGGTCTATTGTGATGCATCGAATCAAGGTCTTGGTTGTGTTCTCATGAAACGAGGCAAGGTTATTGCTTATGCGTCCAGACAGCTCAAGATTCACGAAAAGAATTACACCACCCACGATCTTGAATTGGGTGCAGTCGTCTTTGCTCTCAAGATTTGGAGACACTGCCTTTATGGCACCAAATTTGTGGTTTTCACAGACCATAAAAGTCTCCAACATATCTTCAATCAGAAAGATCATAACATGAGGCAACGACGTTGGGTTGAGTTACTTAACGACTATGATTGCGAGATTCGCTACCATCCTGGCAAAGCGAACGTTGTGGCAGATGCACTCAGTCGTAAAGAGCGCATCAAACTTCATTGTGCAAGGGTTCGTACTGATCTTTGGGATCGTATCCTCCAGGCTCAACATACCTCAGCTATTTGATTAGCTGTTGTCACATGCTTTACTTCAATCTTGCCTTTTTCATAGCAATCCCTTATGAAATGATACCTGATTTCAATATGTTTAGTTTTTGAGAACTCAACAGGATTTTGAATGATGCTAATGGCAGATTTACTGTCTACAAGCAATGGTGTCTTGGTCTCTTTGATTCCATAATCAAGAAGTTGATATTGGAGCCATTGTATATGTGATGTACAACTTGCAGCTGCAATGTATTCAGCTTCAGCAGTTGAAGTTGCAACAGATGTTTGCTTCTTTGATTACCAGGACACTAGACAGTTTCCCAAGAATTGACAACCACCAGATGTTGATTTTGTTGACATTTTGCACCCTACATAGTCACTATCTGAAAAAGCTGTTAACTTGGTATTGCCAGAAGCAGGATACCAAATTCCAAGTGTAGGAGTTCCTTTAAGATATCTGAAGATTCTTTTGACTGCAATGAGGTGTGATTCCCTAGGAGCTGATTGATATCTAGCACAAACACATGTTGAAAACATAATATCTGGTCTAGAAGCAATTAGATACAGAAGGGAACCTATCATAAATCTATACATGGTTTGATCCACCTGTTTTTCTTGATCATCTGGTTCAACTTGTGTGGTTGGTGTCATGGGAGTGGAACATGTCTTGTAAAGAAAATTTGTTCAATAATTCTTTAACATATTTAGATTGATGTATAAAAGTTCCATTTAATTGTTGTTTAATCTGCAGTCCTAAAAAGTACTGCAGTTCTCCCATTGTACTCATCTCAAATTTTGATTGCATGAGTTTCTTGAATTCATCACACAATTTTGTATTAGTTGAACCAAATATGATATCATCAACATAAATTTGAAAAAGTAAGACATGATTTCCAACATTTTTTATGAAAAGAGTTTTATCAATGGAGCCTCTAGTAAAGTTATTTTTGAGTAAAAAGTTTGAAAGTGTTTCATACCATGCTCTAGGAGCCTGTTTTAGGCCATACAGAGCCTTGTCAAGTTTGTATACCCACTCAGGATGAGAAGGATCCTCAAACCCAGGTGGCTGACAGACATACACTTCCGCTTTTATTTTTCCATACAAAAATGCACTTTTAACATCCATTTGAAAAACTTTAATTTTGTTGGAAATTGCATAAGCGAAAAATAACCTGATGGCTTCAAGTCTTGCAACTGGAGCAAAGGTTTCATCATAGTCAATTCCTTCTTCTTGAGAATAACCTTGTACCACCAGTCTTGCCTTGTTCTTGATAATCATACCAGCTTCATCTTGTTTATTCCTAAAAACCCATCTTGTGCCAATTGGTAGCTTATTTGGTGGTAAGGGACAGATTTCCCAGACCTGTTGCTTCCTGAATTGGAGCAACTCTTCTTGCATAGCTTGCACCCAATTGTTGCCTTTGAGGGCTTCTTGATACTTCTTAGGTTCCAACTGAGAAATGAATGCTGAGAAGAAGCAAAAGTTGGAAAGTTGGTTTCTTGTGAGAACACCTGATGCAATATCACCCAGGATTTGATCCAATGGATGATCCTTGTGTTCAATCAGTTGTTGTAAACCACTGACAGGTGTAGGTGGCTATTGTACTTATTCAAACAAACCACTGAGGTTTATAATATATGGTTCAACTGTTTGAACATCATTAGTAGTTGTAGGAGCTGAAACAGATGTTTGAGTTTGTACATCAGCAGTTGTTGAATCAGAAGTTTTTGAAACTTCTAATGGTTTGAAAGTTGACTTAATGACTGTATTATGAGTCCATGGTGTAGGATCCTCATCATCAAACCTTTGATCACCATAATAAATAGGTTTAGATGAAATAATAGTCTTTTCAGGTCCGAAATGGAAGCGGTCAAGGTCAAAGAGTTCAGCAAGATGTGCTGGAATGAGAGTGTGTTTTGACTCATTGAACTTGACATTCAGTGTTTCTTCTACTATCTTGGTTCTTAAGTTAAAAACCTTGTAGGCTTTTCTAGTGGAAGAGTAACCAAGAAAATAACCTGAATCAACTTTTGCAGCAAACTTTGAAATAGAGTCTTTAATGTTTAGAATGAAACATTGACATCCAAAAGCCCTGAAAAAAGGAGATAAAGGGCTTAATGCCATGAAGAACTTCATAGGCAGTTTTGGAGTGTCTCTTGTTGACAAGGACTCTATTCTGAACATAACATGCAGTGTTGTCTGCTTCAGCCCAGAAATACAATGGTAGGCCTGAATCAGCTAACATGGTTCTTGCTGCTTCAATTAGTGTCATGTTCTTCCTTTCTACCACACCATTTTGTTCAGGAGTTCTGGGAACACTGAATTGTCTAATAATCATTTTAGACAAGCAGAATTCATCCAAAGTTTTGTTCCTGAACTCTGTCCAATTGTCACTTCTAATGGCTTTGACAGAAAGAGAATACTGTTTCTCTACTTGTAGAATGAAGAACTTGATGATTTCAGCTGCCTCATCCTTGGAGAATAAGAAGAAGACCCATGTGAATCTTGAATAGTCATCAATGATGACTAGGCTGTACTTCTTTTTACCAAGGCTCATGATTTTGACTGGCCCAAATAAGTCCATATGGAGTAGTTGAAGACATGTAGTTGTTTTAGATTCTTCAATAGACTTATAGGAGGACTTATGCTATTTTCCTTTTAAACAGGATACACAGTGTTCTTGAAACTAGTATACTTTCAAGGGTAGACCTCTGACCAAGCCCATTTTTGTGACTTTATTTATGGTTTTAAAGTTCACATGGCCAAGTCTCCTGTGCCAGAGATCAGTCTCTGAAGTTGATGCCCTTGAGAAGAAACATGTAGTGTTGTTCAGTACTTTGTCCTTTTCAATGTCCACTGCATAGACATTACGACATCTTTTGGCTATCAACAAAGTATGATCTTCAATGATCTTCTCTATCAACTTCTAGCCTTCTAGTGATATGATCTTGCATGTTGTCTTTGTGAAAAAGGAAGAATATCCTTTATCACACATTTGTGACACACTCAGCAAGTTGTACTCAAGGTTTTCAACCAGATTGACCTTGTTAAACTGTATTTTTCCTGAAGAGACATTTCCATGTCCTAGAACATATCCCTTGGCATTGTTCCCAAAGGATACAAATCCTTCTCTTTGACTGATAAAATTGTTTATCAAGTATCTGCATCCTGTCATGTGCATTGAGCCTCCGCTGTCAACATACCAAATGCTATTTAAGCCTCTGGAGACCCTCTGCACAAAGTAGCAAATTAGTTAGATTTGGGAACCCAAGCCAATTTGGCTTTGGGTTTGCTCTTGAGAACATTAACAGTTTGTTCTTGACCATTTTGAGGAATCCATGTCTTTTTGGCAATGGATTTTTCATTAAGAGCAATGGTGGCATCCTTTTGAGGACCACCATCAACTTTGGTCATCAGTAGTTTTACCATATTCATGAGATCTTTAATCCCAGCAGTTTGTGAAACTGCCGATGATTCAGGTCTAACTATTGAAAGAGAATTTTGAGAAAAAGACTGTTGTTGAGATTTCATCTTTTTCTGAGAAAAGGTGTTTCTTGGTTGTTGTTTGTTGGGAAAGAAAGTTTCTTCAAAATCATTTTTGAGTTATTTTCCCACAACCAGTTGTGAAATCTTCTTATTATACTGATTTCCTTTTCTATATCTACAAAATTCTGTTTTGTGGTTAAACAAACCACAAATTTCACATTCTTTTGCCTTTTCTTTTTCATTTAAAGGCAAATTTCTGACAGTCTTGATTTGATTTAGGTCATCAGTAGTTTTCAAGTTCTCAACTCCTGATGTAGATGAAACTACTGATGGCTTAAAGTCAGATTTGATCAGTACTTCTGAAGAACTTTCTTTTTCAATTTTTAGAAAGTTTTCATGAAAAAACGTGCATTCTTTCTCCCATCATCAGTAGTTTTGGGAGTAAAATCAGTTGGTGTGTCAGTGTGATTGTACCCTATGCCAAACCTAACATTTGATGCACTTTGTTTGTTAAGCAGCAGTTGGTACCCTTTACATGACTCAACCCATTTTTCACATTCAACCTTGGTGTCAGCAAGCTCTTTTCTGACATTTCCTAAGTCTTCTATCATGATTTTTAGTTGTGCTTGGGTTTCAATAGCATTGTTTGTTAATTTAGAATTTTCTTTTGATTTTGCAACAAGTTTTCTTTCTGAATCACATTTTATTTGAGTATATTTTCTCTCTGGGTCATTGGCTTTGCCTTGTAAATGCACATTGGTCTCTTTTATGAGAGCAAAAGATTCTTTGCATGAGTTTGAACATAGTTTTTTCAAAGATTCTTTTGATACCTGAGATAGGGCAGATTTTGAGGTGCAACCCTCAAATGCCATTAAGGCAAAGTTCTTTATGCCATTGTCAGGTTCTCCACAGTTGATGTCAAACATTTTGTTGTCTGCATCAGGATTGCACTCAGTTGTGTCAAAAGGAAGACTGCTCCAGTCAACATACCCTAAAGTGAAAAGACATTGTTGTGAGGGTTGCTAAGTTTGTGGAGGTTGTTGAGCAGCTGGAATGGAAGGCATTGATTGTTGGCTCTGCATTTGTTGAGCATGCATCTGTACATATTGGATTTGTGGAGCTTGTGCCTGTACAAAATGTGCACTTCCCCGTGTTCCATTATTCATATTATAACTAGGGTTAAACTGATTTCCAAACTGTGGTTGGTTATAGCTAGAGCTTCTACACTCTCTAGCAAAGTGTCCCAACTTCTGACACTTGTGACATCTAAGTTTAGATTTTTCAAAACCAACTTTTGTTGAACTGTTCAGTCCTGGAAATTTCCTTCCTGACCTTTTGTAAAATGTGTTAGTTTTTATACTTAACATGGCCAGTTGGTGTAAAATGTCCATTTCTTCTAAGTCATCACTGCTAAAATTTTTCAAGTCATCCATGATAAAACACATGTTATTAGCAGTTTGACTATTTTCATCATTGTCATAAGCTGGATATGATCTTTCTGATGAGATCCCAGCAGTTATGTCAATGTGGTCAAAAGATCCAAAATTATTTGGACAAGAAGGTGAGTCTTGTCCTAAAAGTGTTGTACTACCTGGTACATAGTCATCAGCTGTTTTACCAGAATTTTGCAACTTTTTCTTTTGATCAATTTCTCTTTCAAAGTTAGCAATCTCCCATGTAATTTTGTAAGAGTGAGGGAGTTAAAATCTGGTGAAGATCTGAGAACTATAGAGTAAGTTTCCCATTTTTCTGGTAATGACCTTAAAAATCTATGAAGCATAGATACATTTGTGTAGGTCTGACCATTTACTTTCAACTCAGAAATTAATGAGGAGAATCTTTCAAACTGTTGTGTCAAAGATTCCCCATTAATATGAGTAAATGTTTCATATTGTTGAGCCAGGATTTCTCTGGTTTTGGCAATCACCTCTTCAGTTCCTCCAAACTGCTCTTTTAGGCAGTCCCAAAGCTCTTTGGCACTTTCACAATGTAAAAGTCCAGAGTAGATTTCATTTGGGAGTGCCATTGCCAACATAGAGAAAGCCTTGGCATCAAGCTCAAGTTTAAGGAAATCTTCATCTGTGTAGTCTTTTAGGTCCTTTGGTATTTCAACTTTAGTTTCAAGGTTTATATTTACTGGTTTGTGAGGACCATATATCACAGATTTCCAATAACCAGTGTTGGTTTGAGACAGAGTATGTGTCATCCTTTTCTGCCAGATGTTATATTCTGAACGAACAAGCATAGCAGGCTTATTGGCAAAACCAGTATTATGAGGATCCATTTTTGAGAGTATAGATTTGTCAAATTTCATTCAAAGTGATGGATGTTGAAAAAAGTGAACTTTTATCCTTTATTGAATATCAATAAGAGCCTGTGTCTGATTCTCAATTTGTTAGATTGATATTTGATCAGATAAACCAGTGCTCTGATACCAATTGTTGGATCAGTATGCTCTTTGTCAGTTGCTTGCTTATGAACACTTATGTGTTTTCAAGTTTAAATCAAAGCAGTTTTGCACAGCGGAATAAGTTATAAAGTTTCACTATCAACAGGAATTATTACTCCCCCTGGATGTTTATAAACTAAAGACAGTTAATGAGAATCTAAGTATTGAATGTATATGACAATAAATAAGCAAATAGATTCTCAGATTATGAAATGGAATATCAAGTAAGAGCTTTAAAGGATTTTAGTTTTCAATTAAAATCAATGTCTAAAACAGAGGGATTAATCCATCTATTTATAGACAAACAAATATATGAACCTTGTTACAAAAGCAAGTCTGCAACAAGTTGCAGTCTTGGAAGTTGTACAAAAGATAAAGTAATAATAAACTACTAAACTACTGAAACATAAGGGCGGTGGAAAGATTCTATTACAAGTGCTGATGAGTGACAAACTACTGATGAGTAGTTTGTCTTCAGCAGTTCTTCAGTTGACTTGTCTGGTTTGACTTCAGAACTTCTGATCTTTACTCTTCAGTACTTGTTGAATCCTTCTTCAGTACTTGTGTCTTATTTCTTCAGTAGTTTCATACTTAGAGTATTTTGGAAGAAGTAGGAATTAGACTAAGGTTAGCAAAAGAGGTTTCAACAATCCTTTTTGTCCTTACAACATGGCTCCTTTCAAGGCACTTTATGGTCGTAAGTGTAGTTCACCTGTCTGTTGGACTAAGGTTGGTGAAGCCCAAATCACTGGACCTGAACTGATCCAGGAAACCACAGATAAGATTTAACTGATCCCGGATAATCTTCTCAAGGCTAGAAGTCGACAGAAGAGTTATGCTGATAAACGTCGAAAGCCCTTCGAATTCCAAGTCGGGGACTTTGTACTTCTTAAGGTATCTCCTTGGAAGGGAGTAATTCGCTTCGGGAGAAAGGGAAAACTAGCTCCTCGTTACGTGGGTCCATTCAAAGTGCTTGACAGGATTGGAAAAGTGGCTTACAAACTTGATCTTCCACCTGAGCTAAGCAATGTTCACCCAACTTTTCACGTTTCGAAACTAAAGAAATGCTTAGCACATGAGAACCTCCATGTTCCTCTTGAAGATGTGCAAATCGATGAAACTGTGCACATTATAGAGAAACCTGTTGAGATCGTGGACACTGGAATCAAGAAACTCAAGCGCAGTCGCATCCCGATTGTTAAGGTTCGTTGGGAATCTAAATGAGGTCCAGAGTTCATTTGGGAACGCAGAGACCAGATGAAATCTAAATACCCACACCTTTTCCCAGCAGACTCTCCAACTCCAACTTCGGGACGAAGTTCCTAAAAGTAGGATAGACTGTAACATTTCGTATTTCCAATTATGTACGTTTATTATTCAATCAATAAAACGTCGAATTTTATCATTCTAGTACGTTCTAAAAATATTTTATAACATTTTCGGGCTTACATAATCACATTATAAATGTATAATAACAAATCATGTGTGAAATAATTGCAAAAAAATAAAAGGCATGGACCGGGACTCGAACCCGCGTCCATGGCCGGCCCAAACAAACAACACGTTGTAACCAAGTGGGCTACTCCATGTTTTGGTGATAAATATCAAACACTAACATATTTAAACCTTCCTTTTTATTGCACAGTTGACTTGGAAAGTCAACTGCGAGCCAACCATCCCAAAAATAACATTCAATCCACGTTTTGACTTCGATTCAGTTATGGTATGACTATGACCGACCTACCCTGCGTATTCCCTACGTCAATTAACCATTAAAACTTTCCAATTTCATGTATTATACGCGTATATAAGTTAAGATGGGTCAAAATTACCAAATTTACAAGAACGAACGATTAGTATAAATTGACCACGCCATTACAGGCTCTAATTGCCGATAAACACATCCCTATACTCAATTCACCCTTAACCATCTTCAAATCTGCGTTTTCTGCTTTGGTTGACTTTTCTTTTGACCGTTCGATTCGTAGCTCAAATCACGTTGTAAGTAACAATTCTTTACTTGGTTTTGTTGATCGACCGTTTACAAGCAATAGCCCCAACAATACAGGGGCTATTGGTTGTTAATTGGCGAGATTAGATAATTAGGGTTCATGTTCTTGTTCGATTTGGGGATATGGCTTCACACAAACATCGTTTAAGTTTAAAATACAATGAAATCCATCACCAACTGATCTGTAGATTAGTTGGTATCATTCGTTTGTGTTAAGTCATGTGAGACGGTTTGTACTCGGGTTCGATCCCCGTCCCCCCCCCCCCCCCCCGTTTTCCTTTTATACTTATACATTCCATATTATTTTAAAAATAGTTTTTAAATACTAAAAGTGATTTATAAAATCTATAAAAAATATTTTATGTTAATCTAATGACAAAGTTTATTATAAAATTTTTAGTTTTTCAAAAATCATTTATTTAATATATATATATATATATATATTATAAATATTACAGGTTTTTTCAATTATAATTTTAAAATTCTATAAAAACCTGATGATATGACTATCCTTCATCAAAAATCTACAGATAGCCTTTTATTTAATTATTTTCCAAATTTTCCTTTATTTATTAACTATTTATCTAATTAACGATTAATCAATTATCAATCCCCAAATTAGGAACCCTAGAACTTCTTGTAGACTAGAAAACTTAGACTTTTAAGTTTTCCCAATTACTCAATTATTGCCTTATAAATAGGGTGATATTTGGACACAAGAGCCACAATTATTCTATAACAAGGGACTCAATTCTAGCACTAAGGTGAGTTTACATAGCCCCTTTTTACAATTTTAAAATTTTTGGGGTGAAACATGTTACAATATCAATTTACAATTCAACATAAGTGTCTATGTGTTATTCTATGTTGCATTATGTCTTAAACATTACTAGGGTAAGCACAATTATTCTAGCATAATCATTAACATTGATCCAGCCGACGATATACAATGATAGATCTATTGGACTGACAACCCCACCCGGATACGTGTACCTCCTACATGGGTAGCGTGGGTGATTTTTATCGAACATATAACAAAATCGAGTGAACCATATGCGTATGGGATGGACCACAATATTCTAGTCACAAGGTTTGATTATGCACCCGATTTACCTAGTAGTTTTGTTTTCACATATGGACTAGACTTACCATGACACTCGAATTGCACAAGTTTTTATTCAATATTCAAACCTATGTAAATCTCACCAACTTTTGTTGACCCAAAAATATTTTCAAAATTAACATGTTTCAGGTAACGATGAAGTTGAGGCTTATAGTATGCTTGAAGAATTATTATGAAGTTATTTGAAGTTGTTTGCTTTAATTCATGTTATGTACTAGAAATTTTGGGATTTTTAGACAATGTTTCATTTGAATATTTATGCTATGAATAAAGTATTTAAATTTTCAATATATACCATGTGCTACTGAACAATCATTCATGCGTGACACCTCGATGTTTCCACCATCGGTTGGGGTGTTACAGACGCCGGGTACATCGCCATCGTAAAACGGGCGGGTGAGTCTGCGTCTGGCATCCGTTGGACGCCAAGTATATCGCTAACGTAGAACGGGCGGATGGACGCTAGACATTCCGCTAACGTAAAACGGGCAGATGGACGCTAGACAGTGTATGTTTTAGCTAGGCGCTGACATGGTATTTATGATGTTTTGATACCATATCCCTTCAGATTATGAAAAACAAGGTCAAAAACTCCTGCCCAGGTGTTTAAGGTCGAGATAGAGCACTTAGAGGTGTTTAGGTTTTGTGAACTGATGAAAATTTGGAAAGTATGGTATTTATACTACCTGTTCGTTCGACCCGTTCAGGGGTCGAATGAATATGAAAGAGGGGTCGAATGAGTCCCCTGATCTTGGTTTGAACCCCCATGAGGTCGAACCAAGTTCCAGGTTCATCAGTTTCTATGGTTTTGTCGTTTAAACGCGTATTAACACATCCTAACACATGAACATGCAATCCTAACATATGTTAAGCATATATAATCATGTATAATCATATGAACACTGTTAAAACACGTATTTGCACATTATGTAACATATATGGATCAATCTATGTATCATACTTAATTCAATTAATGTAATTCACCAACAACGAGACTCAAGACTTGTGTGTGCATGTAATAACCCCGATGATCTTGGAGGACTCAAGGTAAGTGATTCCTGAACACAACTTGCATTTAGATAAATGAATTTATACATATATACATGTGTGTAAGAAGAATGGAAATCATGAAAGGATGGAACGTTAATAATGATGCTAAGGTAAAGAATGTAGGAATGGATTAAATGTAGTTTATCTATGCTTGGGAACAAACGAGTTATTGATAGGTATTGTATGAATGTTAGAGACCGAATGGGACCATAAAAATCTTTCCTTTGAGGCTTCAAAATGTGACGCCCGACAAACTCAGGTTAGTAACTTTTGTTAAACTAGTAAGTCTACCTTAGCGAGTCATGCAGCCATTACACTTAACTGGGCCAGTTGAGACATTATGATGGTTCGGGGAATCATCGGGAGTCGGTCCATAACCATATGTACAAGGATTGGTGATTTGTAGGATCACCGGATTTAATGCACGCATGCGAGTTTCGAGTCCTAGGGATTGGTGAATGATTGTGAACGTGTTAGTTATTAAGTAATATGTGTTTATAATCATTGTATAACTTGTCGATATGTGAATACGTACTTATATGTGTTAAAATAGTGTTTAACGCGCCAAAAAATCAACCTTGCTGCAGGGGGCAACTAGGGTAGCTAGTAGCCACCTCCAGGGGAGACTAGGACCCTAGTAGCCACCTGCAAGGGGAGACTAGCATTCATAGTAGCTATCTGCAGAGCCTAGTCGCCCGTTATGTCAGAAACAACTAGCAACAGCTACAAATACCATACTTGACTTGTAAAACATCATTTGTGAAACCCTAACTCGCCCCAAACCTCTCTCACACTATACTTAACCTTTGGAACCCGTTTTTGCCCTAAATCTACCATTTCCAAGCCTTAAACGTCATTTCTAGCAAAATCTAAGGTGTGTTATTCATCATAAGCTTTTGTAATATCGTTATTTTGATGCCTTAAGGGCCAGACTTGGTTTTATAAAGTTTATGTCTTTGAAAACCTTTGAAAAACAGTTTTAAAACAAGTCTAATCTTTTAAATGGGTTCTATATGAAGGATTCATGCAAAGAACGGTTTTTGATGATTAAAACATGGGGATTCTTATGTGTTTGATATTTTGTTGATATGAATGAGTTATTAGGATGATTATCTAGGATTATGAAGGTCGTTTGATGTGTTTTGATGATAATATGCGTTTTGACCCGTTTGAGTGCATTAGGAGGATTTAGGATGTTATAGGGTGATATGATGATTGAATGATGTTAGGGTTTATGCTAGAATGATGTAATAATATGTTGATGATGATTGGAACGAGATTATGTGATGAAATCTGATTAATTGCCATTTAGGGTAAATTATGCATGCAATGATGTGATGTTTCCATAATATCATTCTATTTTGGGAAATGCTTGCAATTAGGGTGTTAGACTGATGATAAATTAGGGGTTTTCGTTTAGGATAAGTTGCTTGATGATTATGGATTGATACTGGATGTTTTTACATGTTTCGGATCTGATTTAGAGGGTTTAACGCGCGAAAAGAGTCACCCAGACTGCAGGGGGCACTAGCTAAGCTAGTCGCGTGCTACACGGGGCGACTAGCCTAGCTAGCTAATCGCCACTTTTGATCCCACTTTTGCAAAGACGGTAGGATCAAAAACTATCAAATCACCATGTATCTCAACGATTTGTAAACCGAAAGGTGCTGAATCCCTATCGATCTAGCAAAATGATATAAAAACTAAGTAATCACGCACATGATTTCATTTTCAACGTTTATCAAAATCATTAAAAGATTCAATAACGATTACAGACTCGATTAATGTTAAACAGATCAAACTAGGAATTTGAATAGAGTTTTGACGCTAAGGCTTGATAGTTACAAATGACCAAAAACTACCAAACTCTATCCCAACCCACATATATATATATAGTCAACACCCATTCAACTTTTAACTATACCAATGAGTTCTACACAGACTCGTTCGCACCTATCAAAAACCTATTCGCATGTTCGACTATGCGAATGACTCTAAATTACAAACTAAAACTTGACTGACTAGCCTGAAAGCTACGGACACATATGAATATGCATTTACAAAGACGAAGAATATCAAGAGTTGTTATAACTATCAACAATATAGATCGACCCATATGTTGGTTAACATTTATGAAAGTTCGATATATTTTGATGATAGGCAACCTTTTGTAGTAGGTTGTGGTTATTTCACCATTTCACAATTTGGGAGCTCATAGCCTCATAAATGATACATACATTGTTGAACTCAATTTAAGTTCTCACAGTTGTGATAATAACAATTGTTTCAATAATCAAGATATGAAATACATGGGGTTAGAAAGCTTGAATGATCTCATAGATACATGAGAACCTATTAAGTCACTCCATTGATCACCCGAGTTTCCAATAATCCGAAACCCCTCCTCCATGATCTCTTTTCTTTTGTCTGATTTAAATGCTACCGCGGTTTTTCCATGGTCTTCCTCGCCTCTGCAAAATATTAAACTATTAGTTTACAAAAATAAGTTCATAAATATAAAAAATAACATGTTATGCTTTGAACATCTACCTCAAAATGAGCCTGTCCCAGTTCTCAAATCCAGCCATGATCAAATTATTTATAGTGATCTCCCTTTTGTTCTCGGTGCGCCCAGTTAGCAAAAAGATCTTGAACCCAAACTTTTGAACCTCTTTATAAAGCTTCAAGCTAGGTTTGATTGCTTGAGCCACTCCTTCAAGGACCCATTCGTCAAACTGAATATTGTCAAAAATCTCTGACCTGTAATGTTAATAGTATATATTAAAATTAAAAGAATGTAAATTAAATGAACATATCAGGTATACCAAAGATTCAAGTATATTTGGTGTCTCATTGCAGTCTCATTCAAGATTGGCAGAATTAGATATTTAGATATGATCATTTGATTCATTTGTAGGTAAACGGATCAATTTGGGTTATAAATTTTAAACGGGTCAAATGGGTAAAACTAAAAGGGATAGCTAACATAGAAACAGGTCAAAAATCTCCTAAATCATATTGAAAAATTTCATTTGTACAAGACCTTTTGAACTAGTTTATATTAAAAAAAAAAAACAGATTCTAATTGCAATAATCATGGTTTCTAATTATATTCAACATAATAATCGTTTATAAATTCTAAAAAAAGAAAGAAAAAAGAGTGTTTGGGTGGATGTCAACTAGACCCGTTTTCACATGTACTAGAAACTACCCGTATCGACCCAAACCAGTTTTGTTATGTAACCTAACCTACCCATGGGCAGATCTTTCTACGGGCCAGACGAGGCCTCGGCCCACCCAATTTTTTTGCTTCGTAGTGTAAATTTTGCCGAAAATTTACCAAATATTTTATATGTATTGAGCCCGGCCCTACCATGTTTTTTTTTTTTTTTTTTTCAAGATCCGCTTACGGATACCCACTACTACTGTACAGAATCCATGTATGTATGCTAATTTCTCATAAATGTGTAGTGTATACCAGAGTTTTGTATAATCCTTAAACTTTAAAGAGACTTAAGTGTAGTTGCCAACTACACTTATACATTGATATGTCATAGAATAGCAATGTACTTATTCAAATGTTCAACATGTGACATTGGTAAATGACACAAATGAAACACTTTCACTATGTTTGATGACCAGATTGGGACATATCAAGTATAATTACCATGTGAAACATTAAGATGAATAAGCATGTCGTTTTATGATATCACTCGATTACTACATATCGTTGCAAATGTAGAATCAATATCATACAATTCCTAAACTCTTGTATACAATATGAGCATAGTTATTGCCTCATTTTGTCCACTTTTAGATTTGCCACAATCAAGAAACACAATTGCATATAATTCATCCTAAGTAGTTGAAGAAGACAAAAGGCATTCGCCAAGGCACCCAGGCAATAACGCCTTGAGTCCATCAAGGCGCACATGCCAAAATTCCAGCCAATTTTTACAAAGAAAATAAAAACGGCTTGAAGGGTTTGAAACATCTAAATATGACTTGGAGTAGGGATGCGCTTTTCTTCCCAAATACCCATACTGGTTTTGGGTATTCGGTACACGTATAGGTACCTAGTTTTATTGATTTCAATATTCGGTGTTTTCGATATCGGTATGGGTAAAAAATGGTACTAATACCAATTTTATATACGGATGAATGTGGTAGTTATGTTATTCGTATCGATTCTACCTGTACAGTATTGATACTCGTACAATTTTACGTACATGGTAATTGCTCAAAAAATAAAAATAACAAGATGGTATCAAATGGGTAGCATACTGAAATACCGATACGATACCCGTACCATAGTAATATATTCGGTACGGAATTCAGTACCCACTTTTGTTCAAATTCGGTACCGGTATGGCTTGGTATCAATCCCATCCCTAACTTGGAGCTAACTTTAAAGGACGACTGAAACCCCTAAAACAGCATGTGCGCCTTACTTAAAGACCCTTGCTTTTTAACCCAAGAGTAATATTCCCAAAATACAAGTCACATTGAATCATCAATTAAAAAGGCCTCCACTTTTTAATTTCTTGTAATTCATCCTATGTAGTTAAAAGGCACACAAGGCGTTTGCCAAGGCGTCCAGGCCCCACACTAACGCCTTGAGTCCATCAAAGCACGCATTCTCAAATTCTAGCCAATTTTAGAAAAATAGCCTAAACTGTCTAAAACCGGTCTAAAACATCTAAAAATACTATGTGTCTTGCTTAAAAAGGCCGAACAATAATATTCCAAAAAAACACAAGCAAGCCACATTGGATTGGATTGGATTGGATTGGATCATCAACTAAAACCCCCAAATTCCCAAACCACAATCACAAAAACAATCAAGTCAAATGAAATCATACCCATAACCATGCTGAGCATAATACACCAGATTGGAAAGCAAAGTCTCATCAACATCAAACACCCAAACATCCAAACCATCATCACCCAACACAACACTCTTAGCAAACGCAACAGCCTCATCAATCACAACTTCAACATCAATCTCATAACCTCTACCCAACATATACTCCTTCACATACTCCACACAATGCTCTGGAATCTGTTTCCATGGCCTCAAATTATTCGCCTCACCCGCAACTCTCCAACTGCTACAGCGTAACCAAACATCCTCGGTCATCGAACTGTCCTTGTTCTCAGGCAGTTCGATTAGCATAGGATGTTGTTGGTCACATAATGTTAGTGTAAAGAGGATTGAACATATAATGAAAGCTGTCAACAGAAGATTCATGGAAATGGAAATGGGTAGAAGGTGTTTGAGTTTTTATAAGGAGATTGGAAGGTTGAAGACTTAGTTGCTTGTGATGCACGGAATGTTGGGAGGTTTTGTTGTTATTAATATTATTCTTTGTTTGTAACAGTAGAAATGAAGAAGAGGATGAATGGCGTGCTAAACAAACGTATATTCTCTGTTTATGGGCGGATATTATGTTTGGTTGTTGGTTACATTTAAGTCCTTGGTCTTTTGTTTTATTGTCATTTTCATTTTCATTCTAGGGGTATAAATTATGCGCAACGGCTTGAGAGCTATTCGGAATTTGATTGGTAAAAAGCTTGAATGAGCCGAGCCTGAACTCGAGATTGAAACATGACTCGTTTAGTTATCGAGCTCGAGCTTTTCGTACAAAGACCGTTTAAGCTCGCGAGCCTAAAAGAGCCAAAACAAATTTTATATTATTGTTATTTTATATATATATAGTATACCTACTATTTATCATTGGCGAGTCGAGCTCGAGCTAAGCTTTTAGTTCCTTTTAAATTGTTCTATAATATTTCGAGCCGAACCGAGTTCGAGCCATTGGGTTTTACTTTCGAGCCGAGTTTGAGCTCAAAGTGTTAGGCTTAAATTGAGCCAAGCTCGAGCTTCATAAAAGCGTGACGAGCCGAGCTCAAGCCCAGTCATGCTAGGGCCCCGCTCAGCTTGTTTACACCCCTATTTTGTTGTTTAAAGGTTTTTTTTATAATTTCACAACAAAAAAAATAAATATAAGCTCATTGATGATATTTTTTTAAATATTAATATTTTATGATTTATGATACGAAAATGTGTAAAGAAAAATATTAAATAGATATTTATTAGACTATTTTGAAAATACGTTAAATGGATTTAATGTTACTCATGCTTACATGATCTTTAATTGGAATTTAAAAAAAAAAGATGTTTTTTCTATAATTTAATCAATTATTCCATACATTTATTTCGATAGACACTTGATTTAATTTCAACCAACCCACTCCTTTGATCACATCCAACTCTCTATGTAGAACGATGTATATTGGTGAAAACAACAGTCATGACTCTTGAAATCGAAACTTAAATCATCAAAAGTTTAGACTTAGATTTTTTTTTTTAATCATTTGAAGAAGGGGCACCGCTTCAAATGGAGTTCTAATTTGGTAGTTTTTTTAATATAAGAACTAAAATAGTTCTTCTAATAAAAAAAATAAACACCAAAGGCGTATACGACTATACAAGAAGTCGAAAATTCTCCTTAGAGGGCTAAAATACGAGCCAGTTTAAAGTAGGTCTGATAAAGAAAACTATTGAAGAAATTAAACCCAAGAAATATAGTATTAGTATTTGTAAACATACTTTCTATAGTAGTTTAGTAGAGCAAGTTATATATATTATGGTATTAATATTATTGATCGTATTATTTGGTTTTTTTTTTTAATTTAGACATAAGTGGGAAATATGAGGTGTTAGATGTTCAGCTTTCAAAGTCTTTAAAATATAAAAACGTGCTGGAAAATATGAGGTGTAGAGCTTCAGCTTTTAAGCATTTAAAATACAAATAAGTCAAAATTTAAACCGACTTTTTGTTTATAAATATGTGGCCTTCCACACTTCTTATACATGACCCCAAATTCTAGAAAAATTGAAAAAACTTATGGGTCTTAAAATTGTTAAGATTAATAAATTTACTAGCAATGTTGGTGATGACTGTTGGTCAAAATTTCTGCATTAAATTTGATTGTTTATAAGTTATTACCTGAAGGGTTGGGTTATTTTGAGAACCATGGTGAGTTGTGAGAACCATAGGAACCATTCTAAGCCATTGATCTTGTGAAACCAATGGTTGAGATTAAGTCTTGAGGTTTTTGTCTTCACATGTTAAGTGTTTTGTCTTCACATGTTAATTTAATATAATTAAGTACAATTAGGGGTGTTTATGTAAAAACACCATAGAGAGAGAAAGAAATATTATAATTAATATAAAATTGTATGATTTTTTTATTCAAATAATTCAAAAAATCAGATTTTTTAACTATACTTTATTTTTTAATTTCTTTACTTTTTTTAACTTTAATTTATTTTTTTAATTCATTTATTTTTTAACCAACTTAGTTTTTTAAAACAAAAAATCAACTTTTACATTCTGTCTTTTCTCTCTTGTTTTTACACTGGTGTAATTGTTACACCAGTGTTTTTCACACACATATATAACCAGACGTATGCATTTTGTATGATTTACACTGACGTAAATAATTACACTAGTGTTTTTTGCTCACATCTATATAACCAAAACATCTATCATTTTGTATGCTTTATACTGGTGTAATTATTTACACCAATGTTTACTCACATCAATATAACCAACATCTATAATATTTGTTATATCATTCGTATTACGGTGGTGTAAAAATAAACACCAAACATCTATACATTCAGATTTACAATGGTGTGCCTGGTGTTTACACCAGTGTTTTCTTACATTGAATTACTTTCCAAACTTCAAACAACCTCCATATCGTTAAAACATGGCCATCCAAAGCTATTGCATTACTGGCCTCCTCAACAGATCTCATATCCACAAAAGCTATTTGCCATAGTCTGCAAAATAGAACAATGAATTAGAAACATTTGTGCGCATTTAATCATTATATCCAAAATGCAAACCGTTTCAAAAGTGAACTTATCATACACAAAACTACTACATTTGTATTACACCAGTGTAATTATTAATTACACCAGTGTAATTATTAATTACCCTGGTGTATTACTGTAAAAATGCCCCAAAAAACATCGACAAAATGTGTGTTACATCAATGTAAAACAAAACCAAAAACATTTATAACGAATCAACAAATGAAAATCCCACCACCATCATTATTATTAATAATAATAATAATAATAATAATAATAATAATAATAATAATAATAATAATAATAATAATGAAAATTAACAAAAGAAAGAAAACAAACATCATCATCCCCACCAACACCCATTTCTCTCTGTCGATCCAATAATAATAATAATAATAATAATAATAATAATAATAATAATAATAATAATAATAATAATAATAATAAGAAGAAGAAGAAACCTGTTCGTCATCTTCGTTCGTCTTCTTCGACCACCCCCTGCCGTCCTCCGCCGTCGCCGCCGTCTCCACCACCACAAAACGACCATCAAAAACCACGAAAACCGTCGTCCTCACCACCGTCATAATCATCAGATCCACCACCCCAAAAGACCCCCGGCCACCCTACCTATCGTCTTCACTGTCTCCTCCTCCACCCCCTACCTCCACGCAACCGTCATCAGAGCCCCCACCATCTCCTCCACCCCCTACCTCCACGCAGCTACGAACCACCGCCCCAAAAACCCACCATCGTTCAGATCCCCAACCCATCCTCTCGTCATTTAGAGAGAGAGAGAGAGAGAGAGAGAGAGAGAGAGAGAGAGAGAAACGTGTGAGAGGAAGAGAGAGAGAGTCTGATATAGAGAGAGAGAGGTGTGTGACTTTTGAGGTGATTTTAAAAAGAAAGAAAAGACAAGATCAGGTTTTAAAAAGGTGGGTGTGGGGTGGGGTTGGGGTGGGGATAAGTTACTATTTTACCCTTTAATATTATACTCATAGGTGGTGTATGTGTCACCTTACCATTGGTCTAGAGGGGTTCTTAAGTTCTCTCAACTCAAAGGGGTTCTCACATGAACCCATTCCATTACCTGAATATCTAGCTAATTGACTCCATGATATTTGGAATTCAATATTATATCATAATATGTTTTTTTTTAACGGCAAATTTTTATTACATCTTTATTTCACCCCATCTTGCATTTGCAAGGATTTGAACCCACAACCTCACATTTGTAAGGGGGGGCACCATACCACTAAACCAAGAGGTTATGGGTATATCATAATATGTTTGACCGATCAAATAAAAGGAGTAAAATGTCATAAAATCTCATTAACGAGAAATTTCAACATCATAAAGAGGGATTTGAATTTTTTTTATGGTTTTAGCTCGGTGGATGAGGTGTTTCTTCCAAAGCGTCCTTACCCCCCCCCCCCCATTCCACCCACACACACTCCGAGTTCAAATCCTTCTTCTAGTGATGCATTCCATATTTACAATTTGCACGTAATAGGGATCGAATTGAAGCTCTCATCAAGAGAAAAGCCCTTAGGCAAAAACCCCAGACCACCCCCACCAAAGTGGTGATAGGCGGATTTGAAACCTTTTTGGCATGTGCATGTTTTAACTTACTTTATCATAAGTTATTTAATGTTCAATATCTAGTGTTTAATATCTCGGTTTAGTTCTTGGTAGTTTAATAAAAAGTTTAATATCTATTTATATTTTGTATGTATAATGTAATAGTTAATGTCTGATATCAATGCTAAATTTACATTTGTTTCTAATCAGAATTTAATATTTCAATATTATCGTTTATTATTTATTACGCGAGATTCTTTAAAAATATGGGAGACCTCACCGATTCCTTCTTGGAAGCGCCCTTGGCTTATGTGAGTCGTATCAAACCCTAATCTTGTGGGTTCTCAAGTGTGCACGCTTCCAATTGATATAGTCGTTCTAAAAAAAAAGTCCGGTGTATACTATTTAGAACGTGATTTTAATGATTATGTGTAATCTAATTGTGTTAAATTTATATTCTTTCGAATGTATTTCGTTTCACTCCTCCCCTACTAAGTCAATCATATAATCTCTTGTTCTCATAGATGAAGCATTAATTGAATAGGGGAGTATCAAAGTCGTCCTTGAGAATTCGAGTGTTTTCATAGGCAAAGTAGAAAAAATGGACCCTAAATGAGCCAAAAGTAAATAGGGTATTATTTTACTACTTTAGTTGTGTTTTAAATTTAGTGTGTGGGTGTTTGTTTAAAATATTTTTCTTAACACATTATAATATGCTTATTGGCTAATTAGATAAGAAGTTAATTTATCTTATATGTATACATAATCATTGAGTATTTTCTTATGAAATGAAATACAATACATATGAATTTTTTTAAGGTTTTAGCTTGGTGGAAGAGGTGTTTCTTTCAAAGTGTCCTAACACCCCCCAACACAAACACACACACACTCCGAGTTCGAATCCTTCTTCTAGTGATGCATTCCATATTAACAATTTGCACGTAATAGGAATCAAACTGAAGCTCTCATCAAGAGAAAAGCCCTTAGGCAAAAACCCCTGATCACCCCATCAAAGTGGTGATAGGCGAATTTGAAACCTTTTGGCATGTGCATTTTTTGACTTAATTTATCATAAGTTATTTAATATTCAATATCTAGTATTTAATATCTCGATTTAATTCCTGGTAGTTTAATATAAAGTTTAATATCTATATATATTTTGTATATATAATGTAACTAGAAATTAGCCCTCACGCGTTGCGGCGGGGGCATGTTGCATTGCTGCCAAAGTATATGTATAATACTAACATATTATTAGCTTAACTATACAAAAAGTACAACTCTCTCTGGTAGCAAGTGCCTCAAATCTCTTATGCCATGTATTTCAAGTATAATTCTCTCCAGCAGCCGACGAATGACATATCTTCAGACACCGATGCTGATTATCATCCACAACTGCCTTCATGGCAATGGTTGAGACATCCCCATTGATGGTTTTCACTGTCATAATAGCCTCATTGTTCACCATATCCGCTTTCTTGCAACACGAAAACACAGCAAAAAATATTAATATAAAAGTAAACATCACAAAACCCCTTATGGCAACATGGCATATTGATTAATAATACCCATCAAGAAGCAGGTGTTAAATAAATATTGATGAGTAAAAGAGTTGTTAAATTAATGAATATGAAATATAATTAAAGCAAGAAGAATAGTGAGAAGCCAAAAACTCATTGTTTTCGAAGTCACATAAAAATTTTATCGACATAAAAAACTTGTGAAGCACCAAAGCCCCTACAAACATAAGTCACATACTCCATGGTCCTTATATTATATTATATCTTGTCTTTAGTGTTATGAAGTTAACAATGTACCTGCCAATGATATAGAGTGCATACTTTTGTCGTGCTACAACATACTCTACTATCATTGTAAATGCTACGGTGGTTCGTCCAAATGTTGTGTACATGGGGACGCCAGGACCCTAGAACTTCCCCACTGATTCATGGCGGATCGTAGATGCCAGAAGACGGATTTGAACCGACGACCACCAATACCAACAATGGCAACCTTATCGTTAAAAACATCGGATGGGTATGTTAACGGAAGCAAAACCAACTGCTGGAAAATAAGAATGAATGTCGGATAGAAACAATCGCAGCCGGCACAGAATAAGAACGATCGCCACACAGAGGAACACCTGTAAACCGCAACAAACAAAGCTGAAATAAAAGAAAAACGACAAACATGAGTTGTAAAAGGTTAATGATACGTGTCAAGAATGAAGAGAGCGATGCACATATACCATGTACCAAATGCTTAGATGATTGTACCTTTTTAGCAACTGAATGCAAGAATGTGATATTACTCTACTTATTGTTGTTCATGTAAATCCAATAAACGAAATCTGGTTGTATCGTAGAAGACATGGTTCACCGTTTTTACCCTAACGCCCTCCTCCTAGACGCCCCCGTTCTATGCTAGTTGATGAACCTTGTAAAACGGAAATTGTTTATCTAGACATTTAAAATAAGCAACTAAAAGCTTTAAGAACCTGAAGACAATATACATGTGATGACGTAATCAGTATGAAAAATAGACAAACCTGGCTGCAAGTGACATCCATCATCTTCTTTTATTGAAAGCCATTTATAGAAAAAAAAAAAAAAAAAAAAAGCGTTCAGCCAAGCGAGAATCCGTTTAAGGCGTATGTTACCTGAGACCACAAAAAAAAAAAAACAAATTACATAAGCAATTTTCTAACACGTTGTGTAAGTCAAAACCATATGCAACGATCAACCCGAGTAAATGTCAGATTAAATGCCAGTTTGTGTGTACTTATCCTGAATGTCAATCGGCTTCAGTTCAAAAGACATGCATTACATTTCAAATCAATATAAACATAAATACTAAACATTCCAACCATATTCAAAGACAAAACAAACCTCATGAAAAAGCTTTCCTACAACCAGCCAAACCAGCGGAAAAATCGCTTGGTCTAGACTAAAGCAGGGCAGCACCATCCTGATCTGATGTGCGACTTGCTTATCTTGGGTGTGCGCCACTTTTGAACCTAGGCGATAGACACACCCTTTTCATCTTGAGCCATTAACTACATAGAATTAGTGTGTAATAATTGTTACAACTTATAACATCTATGCATACATGATGATATTACCTTGCACCATAAAGTCACTTCTAGTTTCAAAAACGCTTGATCACTCAAAGCTTATACATATTTGTATCATATATATAGGAAATCAAAAATTTGCATAAACAATTTGTATGCGAACAAAAATGAGCACACTTGAGATCAGTCAACAAAACAAACAATATAAAGTGTATACTTTTGTCGCTACCGCTACCAATCGCCTTAGCCACCGTGAAAGACCAGCATAGCCACCATAATGATCTATTATCACCTCCATATCTGTCTACCTAACCCAAGACACCTGAAAAACACATGAGAATCCGATGAAAGCCGACTCCACCACCATTAATGTGAAAGACTCTACCACTCAAGTAAACAAATAATGATAAATATGTCAATAAATTTGTTTTCCAGTTTTGTATCATTTTAACCAATGCTAAATCCATAATACAGTATCATCATCAAGATACCTCAAATTCTTAACTGATCTGTGACCCCGACATCCTCAAAAAACCATAAACTGAAGTGACAAATATACCTTTTCCTATACAAAAATACCTAATTTTACAATGGTTTGAAACTTAACATTACACTAAAATGTATAGAGATTGTTCCAAGAACGTACAAAGAAATACTAACCAAGATTGTACCTTCAATAGGGAATTTGGAGCATCTGCCTCGTCCCGATTTCTGTTTAACTGACTTGACTAACTCAATTGCCACCTGGTGTGTCTGACGGTCGTTGTCACTGACGACCCAACTTGTTAAAGCAACCCTACAACAATAACTAACCATATCATATAAATGTGAAATTTAAGTAAAACAATACAGGAAAACCAACAACATACTCTGGTTTTAATGGAAAATACCATGTATCGGTTCTGATATCTTGTAGTGAAAGGATAGAATCATCAGCAACAATTTGGGGCAAAACTTCTTAGTCACGAATTCATATATTATCTTCATCATCACGTACTAGCCGAAGGCGGGTGATGACGATTAGGTGGTTGGGGATGTATGTATGGGTAATCATAGAGAGAAAAGGAGTATAGAGAGACTGCATATAGAGAGAGAGTGGGGTGGTGGTCTGAAGATAGGGTTTTCTTTGTGGATGTGTGTCGACCAAAGAGATAGATTGATACAGGTGTTGGTGATCAGATACACGTGTAATAAGAGGATGGCCTTTATAGAGAGTGGTCCAATTACAAAAAGACACCAACCGAGAGTACAATCATCTAAGCCCAAGGTACAACCAATTAATACACATAACACCCTTGAAGCACATGGTACAACACCTCATTGCATGAAAGCTTTGGTAATTAGTAGTATTTAAATTTTTTTTTTTTTTTTTGAACATTGACTTTCATTCACAAAGGCGACAAGGACCTAACGAGAGGCCTGCCCCAAAAACAAACAATTACAAAATATACATAGGAAAAACAAACCAATCTTTCCACCTAAGATGTTTATATCTAGCCCTATGTTTAAACCACAAAAACGAGATAGACTTAATACAAGCCACAACTTCTCCAAGATTCGCGCTCTTGTGTCTAAACACCCTGTCGTTTCTTTCTTTCCAAAGACTCCAAATTGTGACCAAGATAATGCCGAGCACTAAAGATTTACCTTTTTTGCCGTACGGCGCCTTCTTGTGCAGATCTAAAACTTCTCGGAAGTTATGAGCTACAAACGGCTCCATCTTCAACCACTGCATCACAAACGACCAAACACCACTCGAAAAAATACAGTCACAGAAAATATGGTTAGTCGTATCCATGTCCGAGTCGCACAGCTTGCATCGCACGTCCTCGAAATTCATCCCCCTTTTAATAAGAGCTTCAATCGTTGGGATTCGGTTCAGTTCAGCTCTCCACGCCAAGACGTTACATTTAAGCGGAACCCAATTGACCCACTTAAAGATGTAACAGTCCTCGTATCCTCTCGAGTCACGCAGCAAGGATTTAACACTGTTAACAGAAAAGGAGATTTCTTTACCTTCAACAACCCATAGCCACTTATCTCGACCAAACCCAAGCGTAATCTGTTCCAGCAGAGTAGACAAAGAGCACCATTCCTGCATCTCCTGCAAACTATAGATTTCATCCAGCGGTAAAGGGTTCCACCCGGTATCGGACCAAACATCTTTAACAAAAGCCCGTTTATTAATCGCCCTTGTGAACAGCAGAGGATATTTACGCCTAATAGGAACATCTAGGAGCCATGAATCACTCCAGAATCGAATAGACTCACCATTCCCAATTTTTCCTTTCATAAAATCAATGAGCCTATGATCGCCAAATCTCATCCTCTCCGCATTTTTAACAATATTACCCCAGCAACCGCCGGCTCTAGACGAACAAGGAAGAAAACTCCAATTGCTACGAGTAGCATGACACGATAAGATCACTTGTTTCCACAACCCGCTATGATCATTTTTAAAACGCCAAGGCCACTTAGCCAACAAAGCTTCGTTAGAATCTTTAAGTCTCGAAAGGCCCAAACCCCCGTTCTTCTTAGGAGTGGCGACTCTATCCCAAGCCACCCAATGAATCTTTTTACCCGTATCCGAGCCAGACCAAAGAAAGCGTTTCATAATGCCTTCCAATTTTTCAACAACCCCAGCCGGCGCTTTATATAATGAGAAATAGTAAACAAGTAAGCTTTCAAGAACCGACTTAATTAGAGTAACTCTCCCGCCTATGGATAAAACATTCGCCTTCCATAGAGCCAGGCGGGCCTCAAAAATGTCAATAATCTTGCGCCAATTGCAAATTCTATTCATATTTGCTCCTACTAAAATACCCAAGTACTCAAACGGCGATGTCCCAGTGTTGAAACCCATAGTTGAAGCAACTTCATGGAGTTCCACATCAGTCGTACCAAGCCCAAGGAGATTGGATTTGTGAACATTAACTTTAAGGCCCGAACAAGCATGAAAACACCTCAGAATTCTCGCCATATTAGCAACATTGTCTTGAGACCAATCTCCTAAAATTAAAGCGTCATCGGCGTAGAAAAGATGAGACACGACTGGACCATTGTTAGACAAAGATAAACCTTTGAAATCACCGCCATCTATAGCCTTATTAATCATGCACGAGAGAGCCTCCATAACCACAAGAAATAAAAACGGAGACAAAGGGTCTCCTTGACGTAAGCCCTTTTCACTTTGAAATTCAAAAGTAGGTGCTCCGTTCACCAAAATAGCCGATCTAGCCGACTGAAGGATGCCCGAAATCCACATACACCACTTATCCGGAAAACCCATCTGGTTCAAGATAGAGGTTAAAAAGCCCCAATTAACGTTATCATAGGCTTTTTCAAAATCTACCTTTAACAGAAACGCCTTTTTATCCTTCTTCTTGATCCAAGACATAATTTCATTAATCAATAATGGCCCATCTAAAATAAACCGACCAGCAAGGAAACCCGATTGGGTATCCGAAATGATATGATCCATAACCCTCTTTAACCGCGACGCTAAAACCTTAGAAATGACTTTACTGATAACGCCAATCAAGGTAATGGGTCTGTAATGCTTCAGGCTGACCGGGTTCTTGCACTTGGGGATGAGCGTAATAAAGGCCGAGCTGCAGCCCCTATTAATCGTCCCTGTCTGAAAAAATTCATTGAAAATACCAAAGAAATCATCTTCCAGAAAACTCCAGAACCTGCGAACAAAAGAAAAATTAAAACCATCGGGACCAGGGGCTTTATCCGTCCCACAAGCAAACACCGCCTCCTTTATTTCTTCCTTAGAGAAAGGAAGAATAAGATCGTCCACAAGTTCTAAAGGAACTTTCTTGATATTCTCGCATAAAAGAGAAGGCCGAACAGGATATTCTTCTGAAAAATGATCTCTAAAGAACTTAAGAATTTCCCGTTTGACCAAGCTGGGTTTAGAAACCCAAACTCCATCCACCAAAAGCCCCTGTATAGCATTAACAGATTTCCTGCCATTTATGACACTATGGAAAAACGCCGTGTTATCATCCCCATCCATAGTCCACCGAACACGAGCTCTCTGTTTTAGGTCTTTCAATTTGTGTAATTCCAATTCTCCCAAGCCTTTTTTACATTCTGCCCAGACCCACTCTTCTTCCTCATTCAGATCACGGTGCTCAATAACATGTTCAATTTTAGATAACTCGTCCGCCAGAATGCGAGCCGATTCTGCTTCCAATGCATCTTGTTTAGCTTTCCAATCCCTGATTGTGTTTCTAAGAAAACGAAACTTATTAGTTAAACTCACGTCAGGAGGCCCGTTAGCCTGATAACTGTCCAAAACCTGCACAATCAAATCCTCACACCCCTCCCTGTCAAGCCAAGAATTAAACCAGCGAAAGGGTCTCGGACCGAAGTTTTTATTAACCAAGGACAACAAAATCGGACAATGGTCTGACATCTTCCTATCAAGAGCTCGACAACACGCATCCGGCCATCTATTGAAAAACTCCCCACACACCAAATATCTATCCAGTTTGCTCAGTTTACATTTATTTCCAAAACCAGACATAAAAGTGAAGCGTTTACCCTTCATACCATATTCTCTAAGACACGCTTCATCAATAAAGGAATTGAAATCCGCAGAACTGACCTGGTTAAACTTAGAGTTGCGCCTTTCATCTTTATTCCGGACAGCATTAAAATCGCCACAAAGACACCACATCCCATCTCTATCTTTCATAACATCAAGAATCGCAGCCCAAAGAGAACGCTTATCCACCGTTTTTTGAGGTGCATAAACATTCAAGAAATTAATCTTAGTACCATCTTCTACCAGACGACCATTGACCAACAAAAAATTCTGCTCTCTTACCGACCCTTCTTTCGAAAAAACCAACGGATCCCATATAAACATAAGACCCCCAGCTCTACCTGTCGATTCAACCCAATCCCAATCAAATTTCTTTCTTCCCCAAAAACGACCAGGGATAGCATCGTTAATGTTATTACAAAGAGTTTCTTGTAAAGCAATAACCGAAACACCATTTTCCTCTTTTAATTTTCTAACCCAAATATCTTTCCCATCAACCCCAATACCTTTAATATTTAAAGACAAGACATTCATTTTAAACCTGACTGTAACCCTTCTTTAGCAATAATCTCCTTGATGACTTCAGGTCTGTTATCAACGTGTGCACCGATTTTAACTCCCAGGGCAATTGTAGCGTTAGCCTCCCCATCAACCCTATCTCCTTCACCCTTCTTCTCGGCACCATCTGGGCTAGGAGAGCCAGGATTCGAAAATTGTTCAGCTGCTTCAAGAACATGGGTTTTCTCCATCCTCAAAGTATCATCAGAGTTGTCATTTGAGAAGGAGCCCCCAAGATTAATACGTTGAGCAGGTGTCACAAAATTAGAGTTATTATCACCATTCATAACTTTGTCATTGAGCCCAAGTATCTCATCCAATCCAAAGGGATCATCCCCCTTGGGCTTCTTTAACACCTTAAGTTTTTCAAGGCTACTTGAATAGCTGGGGCTGGGCCGGCCCAAAACATTAACGGGCTGCTTCTTTTTCCTCTTAAGAACCATCGAAACCGGATCTTCTAGAACAGTGTGGGCCTCAACTTTGTCAAAATCAAAATTTTCACCCGGGGTAAAATTCGTTTCATTTAAAATAGAAGAGTCAACCCCAATGATTGCCTCATTAATTGCTCCATTGATGTCTTCCATAATTACCGAATTATCATTTACTGCATCCCCCACATTAATGCTAACATTATGGTAAGATTCCAAAACCTCTTCCTCAATTGCGTGATCATCGCCTACCGTATCAACCGGATTTTTCGCTGGAGGATCAACTGCCGGAGATTCTGATTCAGTCACCGGTGTCTCATCCGCCGGAGAAGCTGCGTAAAACTCCGGTACCCAATCCCCGTACTCTTCGGAAACCCATACCCTGTACTTCCTTTGTCTCCATAACAATGTTACATCTCCCGTTACCTTTTTGCTCTCACCTGTAAGAATACCGAGTCCTTCCACCGACAAATCGAAATCTTGTTCCGATCTTTTAGGACTATAGATAACCTTCCCAACGGAACCACCAATGTCTTCGATAACCTTAGAGGAAAGTAAATGTAACGGAATCCCTGAGATTTTCACCCATGCTAACCTTTCGAACGCATACGTCTGCCCTTCCCATAGTTGTACAGAAGAGAAGCGTCCAATGATTTCTTTCATTGCCCCAAGAACAAAAGTAGCAGTCTCTTTGTCTTCAAAAGCAAGAAGAACCGAAAGACCACCCAAATATTGAATCCTACCCCGACCCGGACAAATGTCATTCAGGATAACATAAATGTTTTTCAAAGCATCCAGATCAATCATTCTAACAATCAAGGCCTTCCCATGCAACTCCTTGTAAACATTAGTATGATCGTCTACCCTCACCTCCCTACTAACATCTTGTTTACCTAGAAAAGTGTCCCTGAAAGACCGAGCCCCTGTTGTAAAGGTAGTAAAATTGACATTCCTTTGAGTTCCTGAGCCACCACCTTCCTCATGAATACTATCCTGAGTTGTACCATTTTTTCCTTTCGGATCTTGCCATATCTCTCCATCTTCTAACATGAACCTTGCAACATTGGCCTTTAACCAGCATTCACCGATCTTAGTACCACGAATCTTCCGAATCAGATCTGACTTGTCTTTAACATCCAGAAAGGAAACAAAGCCAAAGCGATTACCGGCCTTGTCGTACTTTCTGGCAATGTAAAGATCGTAAATATCCCCGAAATCCCGAATGTGTTCTGAAAGATCTTTTCCGCTGCACTTCTCTGGAAGATTGGACACAAAAACCTTAGTTATCCTTCCTTGGACCGTTGCCGGAATAGTGTACCGGCGGGGAGCCATCTTTACTTCAAATAATATGTGTTATTCCGTGTGTGTTGTGTCTCACCCTATTTATTGTCCTCTTATATTTAGTAGTATTTAAATAGTTAATAGTTAATAGTTAATATCTAATATCAATGCTAAATTTACATTTGCTTCTAGTCAGAATTTAATATTATCGTTTATTATATATTACAAAAGATTCTTTGAAATTATGGGAGACCTCACCGATTCCTTCTTGGAAGCATCTTTGGCTTATGTGAGTCGTATCAAACCCTAATATGGGTTCTCAAACGTGCACGCTTCCACTTGAAATAGTGATTCTAAAAAAAAGTCTAGTGTATACTATTTAGAGCGTGATGTATCACGATTATGTGTAATCTAATCGTGTTAAATGTATATTCATTCGAGTGTATTTAGTATCAAAGTCGTCCTTAAAAATTCGAGTGTCTTTCTAGTACAAAAAATCAATAAACAGGACCCTAAATGAGCCAAAAGTGAATTGGGTATTGTTTTACTACTTTAGTTGTGTTTTAAATTTAGTGTGTGGGCGTTTGTTTAAATATTTTTCTTAACACATTATAATATGCTTATTAGATAATTAGATAAGAAGTTAATTTATCTTATATCATCATCATCATCATACTCAGTTAATCCTATTAATAGCAAAAGCTAAGATAGGGTCTGAGGATGATAAGATGTAGACAACCTTACCTCTATCCCGTTAAAATAGAGAGGCTGCTTCCAGTGAGAACCCCAGCTCGATAGTGGTTTTGTATTATCTGTCCGTCATTTTTAACGTTATTTTCACGAAATTGGTAAAATAACGTTGAAATTAGTGCAACTTACTTTTGCCCCCCGAGGGCCACAAATATATACATTATATGCGCACAACCATAAGCGGGGCTTATGATTTTCTTATATGTATACCATAATCGTTGAGTATTTTCTTATATAATTTATCTTATATGTATACCATAATCGTTGAGTATTTTTCTTATGAAATGAAATACAATACATATGATTTCACTAATATTTTTTTTTAGATTATTAGTTTTTAAGAGAAACTTAAAAGAGTGAAAAGGTTTTGATTTTTTTTTTCGTTTGTGCATAAAATGGTGGGTTGAGTTTCCAGAGTCCAGTTGAAAAATGCAGGTTGACTGAAACAGAGGCGCAAAGCAACCAAGTTGGGCCCAAATCTAGAATCCATTGAGCCTGGGAATCATTTTATTGGTCATTTTCTAAAATAAAATTTTAAGTTTTGGGCCCTTTTCTGTGTGGTCGCACCTCCACCAACTACTAAATGTACACAAAACCGGCTTTGGGTCCGAATATTGGCCTAAAACAATACTCAATGTCACCGGTTTCGGGTAGGGTATTGTAACACCTTATATTTGGGTATGGTAAAACTTGGAAACCAGGTATTTTTCAATTTTTTTTTTGTGAGGGAGGGGGGGGGGGGGGGGGGGTATAGATGGGGTTTTAAAGGGGTTAGGCTGCACATATATGTTGATTTCGGGTATTAAAAAAACTTGGGTACAACTAATCACTATAACCGAGTTTAGGGTATTTTCGGTTAAAAAAAATCCGGTTACGGGTTTAGGTTTTGTGGTTGAATGTCATACCTGGCGAATACCCTATGGGTAGGGTCCGGTAGCCAATACTCGGTTTTTCTAATATCAGGGTTCGGGTAATTTTTTTCAGGTCTAGGTTTTGGGTTTTTTTTTTTTTATGCACGTCTATCTACTGCACATGCTTAAGGCCCTAATAAAACCAGTTTTAAACTTTTCAAGTCCACCCCACTTAAAAAGTAAATGATCCAAACTTTTTATTCCAATTAATTAGCCCACTCATAATATACTCACTTCATCTTTTATAATGTTATAAATTTTTTATGAAGCTCAAATCTTTCTTGGTTGTTTGGCAGCCTAGACCGAGGGATATTAGTAAGTACAAAAAAAATTCCAACATCGGTGCTCATGCAAAAAAATTTCTTGCATCGGTATGCTTGGAGATGAATGTAGTGATAATTGATGTGTACTACCCAATAGAGTGATAATTGACACACTTTCGAAAGTCTATTTATGGAGTTATATTTGATGTTCACCACTTAATGAATTGATAATTGATACCCAATCAAATGATATTAAACATTTACTCTTTATGTTTATGAGTTTTTCCCAACTTCCTCATTAATTGTTTATACTCTTGATCAAAATATCTGTTTACGTGTACATGGGATTATCTTTCAAAGTTTTGATGATACTATGATACATACATACATATATATATATATATATATATATATATATATATATATATAGGGTAGGGATCATACAAGAACCAACTTTAGGGAGAGAACCAGAGAACCATTGTCAACACAAACAAAAAAAACCTAAAAACCCCACCTTCACCCCCTAAAAACCTAAACCCACCCACCTCACTCCCTAAAAACCTAAACCCCCCATCCCCCACACCGCCCCACCCCCCCCCCCCCCCCAATTGTGAAATGCACATGTGCAGCTAACCCCACACCCCCCAAAAACCAAAACGCTCCATCCCATCCCCCCCAAAAAGATACCCCCTCTTCCACCATACCAAAAAACTAAACCCTAAAGCTAAACCCATTAAAAAACTTAACTATAATAGTGAAATGCACATGTGCATGTAGTACAATTATCCTATTTTATAGTTTTATATAGGGGTTTTTTTAAGTTTATTCACCAACAACCCCAAAAAAACCTAACCCCATTCCCATCATACCTAAAAACTAAACTCTAAAGCTAAACCCATGAAAAAAAAACCTAACTATAATAGTGAAATGCACTTCGCGTTTATTTAAAAATCATTGAATAAATTTTTTTCCACCTTATATATCATATCACGTCCATTTAAATGATCATTTCATTATGGCAATTGATAATTTATTCAAAAGTGTGCTCTAATAGTGAAATGCACATGTGCATACGGTATATGACGTAATTATGACGTAAAAAAGGCCATTTTTTTGTTTTTTTTATTTTTTTTGTATTTTTTTTATTTTTTTTTCAGAAAGATTAACACTAAAAAAACATTTTGGTGTTTTTACTTTTTTTATTTTTTTATTTTTTTATTTTTTTAGGTTATATAATTTTTTTATTATTTTTTTTATTTTTTGGTGGAGGGGTTTTTGTGTTCACACTTGGTTCTTTGGTTCTCTCCCTAAATAGTGGTTCTCAAATGATCCAAATCATATATATATATATCTATCTATATATATATACTGCAAAGGGATTAATCCTACATGTCATACTTTTATGTAATCTCTCATTTGAGAGATGCCACATAGGATGTGATGTGGTAACTCTAAACCAATTAAAAAAATAAAATAAATATGATTTAACTTAATCTATTATAATCTTTAACCTAATCTATTAAATACCAAATCTACTAAATCTAAATATTAAAACCTTATTATTTTATCTCTCGTGTTTCCTCCCATAACTTTTAAACGTTAATATATACGAGATTTTTTAAAGAAAAAAATTACACCAAATTAACGAGCGTTTTATTATCTATCCAACGAGTACCATAGTGCTATATAAAAATCGGAGAAAAAAATGGCTATTTTTTGTAACCCGACAGGTATTGTGTCGGGTTTGGGATTAAAAAAAATTGTGGGTTTGGGTCGGGTCTAGGCGTTAGGTGATACCCGACCCGATTACCCGAAACAACATACCCAAATACCCGAACTACATACCCGATCATATACCCATGAATTTTTTAACGCATCACATAACCCTTAGACTAATGCGTTCGATATTTCAATAATTAACTTTTTTTTTTCTTATTTCATGTTAGTTCTTTTTAGAATGATCGATTACAAACTTCCGAATTCATTTGTAATGGCACTAGATTTAATCCCCAGCGCAGAGATTCGTTTTTTTTATATATTTGAATATGATAACTTATGGTAGAGATTTGTTTAAAATAATAATAATAATAATAATATATTTTATTATGTTATATTAGATATTTCAAACTCGGGACGCTCCCGGGATAAAAACTAGTGGTTATGTAAGACTGTTGTAGTATTTATCACATTAACAACTCACTGAAAAGTGGAGTAAAAGGTCCACACATTCACGTCACTTGAAAAGAAGTTGTAAGCATCTATATCTATATCTATATCTATATCTGTATCTGTATCTATATCTATATCTATATATATTGTAAAGTGATTAATCCTACATGTCATACTCTTATGCAATCTTTCCTTTGAGAGATGCCACATAGGATGTGATGTGGCAAGTGTAAACCAATTATAAAAAATAAATAAATATGATTTAACCTAATCTATTAAATAACTAATCTACTAAATCTAAATATTAAATCTTTACTATTTTTTCTCTTATGTTTCCTCCTATAACTTTTAAACGTTAATATCTTTTATATACAAGATTTTTTAAAGAAAAAAATTACACCAAATTAACGAGCGTTTTATTATCTTTCCAACGAGTACCATAGTGCTATATAAAAATCGGAGAAAAAATGACTATTTTTTGTAACCCGAGAGGTATTGTGTCGGGTTTCGGATTAGTTTAAAAAGAAATTGTGGGTTTGGGTCGGGTCTGGGATTAGGTGATACCTAACCCGATTACCCGAAACAACATACCCAAATACCCGAACTACATACCCGATCATATACCCATTAATTTTTTAACGCATCACATAACCCTTAGACTAATGCGTTTGATATTTCCATAATTAACTTTTTTTTTCTTATTTCATGTTAGTTATTTTTAGAATGATCGATTACAAACTTCCGAATTCATTTGTAATGGCACTAGATTTATACCCCGGCGCAGAGATTCGTTTTTTTTATATTTGAATATGATAACTTATGGCAGATTTGTTTAAAATAATAATAATAATAATAATATATTTTATTATGTTATATTAAATATTTCAACCCGGGACGCTCCCGGGATAAAAACTAGTATATATATATATATATATATATATATAATAATAATTTAAACTATGGGAGTGAATTAACCCTTAGAAAAATTAGAGATGTTCTAATGTAATTTTTAAAAAAGTTAGAAAATAGTCCGCTACTCCGCTTGTATTTATTTAAAAAATTCAATGAGGAAGTGCATCTATTCTATACATGATTAGACATACGTGAACTACTTTGGAACAATCAGGTAAAATGGCAATATCCAAACAAATTTTATTGGCATACCCAATAGCTTTCCAAAATTGGATGTGAAGACCAACAAGTACATGTACCTTTGTAACCTCCTCCCACGTTGGATGCATCACCCTACCCAAATGTGTATATATAATACTAGAATTTTGCTCGCGTTTACACGCGGTTCATCAACGTACAATTATTTTGACGGTAAGATGTAAAGAAAATATAGTAAAAATATTTTATTAAAATTTAAAAGAAAACAACATACATTTTTTTTCAAATATCACTAAGTATTTCTTTATACACGACATTTTTTGTTTTAGTCTGCACCTTCCCATCAGCATCAAGTATAAATAACTTCACACCTGCCCTTTTTTTAACTCTTGAAAGGGTGACATAAAGCTGGCCATGTGAGAATACAAAGTCTCTTAAATACAATCCAACATTCGATAGAGACTGTCCTTGGCTTTTATTGATGGTCATTGCGAAACATACGCTTATTGGGAATTGACGCCTTTGGAACTTGACTGGAATCTTGTTATCAGATGGTATCATATTTATTCTAGGAATACGAGTTTTGGTACCAATGTTTCCACCTGATATGATTTCGGCTTCAATAACACGCTTTGAAAGTTTGGTGATTCGTAACCTCGTGCTGTTACACAAGCCATTTTGTTGATCTATGTTTCTCAACAACATAACAGGAACACCAATCTTTAGTGCTAATCGATGATTAGGCAATCCAGAAATTTTTAGACCATTAAGGACATCAGGAGAATATAAATCTTACTGTGAACGGTTATTAGCATTCTCAGTCTGGCATATACTATCAGAGCTCAAATACTCGACTTCATCTCTAGGAAACAATGCAAGCAACCTATCATTAATTTCATGTACCACTTCGTTTTTTGGTGCAAGTATTGCTCGTTCTCCAAAATAATCTTTATCTTTGTAAAGCTGAAGAAGTGAAGTGTAGACGAAGTCAATTAAGCTACAAATAGGTTATGATGAATGCTTAATAAGAAGATCATTTGGAATGTCTACATCTGCCTCATCTTCATCAACTGAATCACCAACTTTACCCTCACCTAACTCTAGAAGCCAGTTTGCAAATGTCTTTATTTCTTCGGATTCAGATGCGTTGTTACCAATTGTTAACCTCATGTTTTTGGTTAATGTACGAACTTTGCAACTATTCCAAATCTTGGACAAAGTTATTGAGGCATTCATAATATCTCTTTACTACCATTGGGAACAACAGGAAGGATTTGTCTAAAATCACCACCCAAAACCATAACCTTACCTCCAAAAGGCAGCTCAGAATTAACAAAATCCTTTGATTTCAAGATGTCTTTCATTGTGCGATCAAGAGCTTCAAAAGCATGTTTGTGAATCATTGGAGCTTCATCCCAAATAATTAACTTAGTTTGCTTCAATAAATCTGCCACATCGCTATTCGCCTTCATAGAACACATTGATTCTTCAGTAACATTCAAAGGTATACGGAACCTAGAATGCGCTGTCCTTCCACCTGATAACAACAGAGAAGCAATACCACTGGATGCAACGTTCAAAACAATTTGCCCTTTAGATCTAATGGCAGCAGAAAACGTTTTCCATAAAAAGGTTTTACCAGTGCCTCCTGTAACACCCCAACCGATGGCGGAATCATCGAGGTGTCACGTAGTGATGATTGTTCAAAAGCACATGGTACTAAAATGTAAATATTATTGTATAATTTAAATTGTCTTACATGGATGAAATGGGAAAAATACAAAAGTCTGAACAAAACATGAAATTTGAAATAAATTATTAAAAGCAAGCACTAAAATCCAATGCTATGGAACTAAGATCAAACTGCACCTGAAACATGTACAAAATAAGTTTTTGTCAACATATGAAATGTTGGTGAGCATTCCTAGTTTTAACATATATAGTAAGTTGGAAAATGTTATACAATTCAAGTGCAAGCTACAGTGCATTTATGTAAACTATGTATCATACAAATGAGAGAAATCAATCATGTGACTGTATAAATGTACTAAAATGAACAGCGGTGTACTTATCCAATGAATAGATAATAACTTAACAATGACCATGGATTCTCCGATGAAAAGGGGGAGAATCACCTAGGTAGGTTGTCAATCCAATAGCGCTATCCAATGTTAAGATCGGCTTGTACAATGTTAATGATTTCACTAAGTACAAATGTATTATACATGTAATGTCTAAGCATAAAGCATGTTTGTAAGAAAATGCACATAGTACTAGAATTGTATTGTAAAAATGTGAACTTGTATTGGTAATTTGTATAAGTGTACATGTAACACCCCAAAAATTAATAAAGACAAAAAGGGGATAGGAAATACTCACTTTCGCCAAATGACTAGATGACTAAGAGAGCGTGAAAATGCGAGCAATCCAAAGGTTCAACAACGAAACTAGTCCAATTTAGAAGAAAAGAAACCGAACAGGAAAAAATAACAAGCTTCCAATTCGCCAATTACAAGAGCTTATAATCAAAGCTTCAAATGTAGAAGTAATATACTCTAGAAGAAAGGTATGAGGGGGAGTTTAATCGAATTGAAGTAATCGATTTAGAGGTGCAAAGTGTAATGAGTCATAGGTGGGTTTTTATACTAGTTTTGGATTCAATTAGGCTTTAAAATTGGTCAACGCAATAAAGTAAAGTTTTAAGATGAATTGACTGTTTGACTAGGACTTTGACTAGGATTTTGACTGAGACTTTGACTAGGACTTTTGACGGAGACTTTGACTAGGACTTTTGACTAGGACTTTGACTGAGACTTTGACTAGGACTTTGACTGAGACTTTGACTAGGACTTTGACTAGGACTTTGACTAGGTTTTTGACTGAGACTTTGACTATTTGACTGTCTCAGCGGACCGCGAGGGCTAAAAAAATAATTTTTCTAATTTAATCAATTTTAAGTTCTAGACTTGTTTCCTTCTGTTTCAAAGTTGTTTTAGGACCGAAAATTAAGGGCTTTGAGTATCAAGGTCTGAAACATACGTGCTCGGGCGTAGATGTGAGTATAAAACGTGCATACTTTTACTTATAAAAATTATAAGTTTTATTAAATTGTGAATTTTGGTCCTATTAAAATACGAGGGTTAAAAATGAAAATTTTGAAATAGTTGAGGAACCAATTATGCACATTTATGAAAAGTGAAGGGTGCAGGTTATCACAGTCTCCCCTACTTTAGAAAATTTCGTCCCGAAATTACTTTCAAGTGAAGGTTTCCATGAAACAAAAGACATTTGTAAAAAGGCAAGTAGATTTTAAGAAATGCATCAGCCATGATTTGACAAACTTTAAAGTAGTTGTTTAATACTCAAAATAAGAGTTTGAAAATCCTTAAAGTTTGACCCAAGGTTAGAGAATTAAGAGTTTATAATGAGCAAGGTTTGGGAAAAGTATGTAACTGGTGAGGGCATGGCGGTGTTATAGTAGCTTCCCTTACTTTAGAGAAATTTCTGACCAAACTTTATTAAGGACATGCAACAGGATTTCAACTAACAGAAAGTGTAAGAGTATACAAAGTTTGTGTTTTCTGTGTGGATGGTTCAGAGAAAGACTCTAGGAAGTCGAATTGAAGCTCGTGTAAGAACATTCTTATCAAAAATGCTAGCTATTAGTCAACGATCTAATAAAGAGATAGTAATGGGTAGGTTCTTGGTCAGACTCCTAGTCCGCTCCCGCAGTATCGCTCATGCTTATATATAGGGTGTACCGCAGCTAACCCACCACACTACTGATACTTTGGACTCGTACTGATTGTCTACCAATAGCCTAAGTAGAATCACACACCACCCCCATGTACCTGTAAATCCATGATTGCGTTCCAGACCGTAATCATCGATTTACCTTACACTAGGGTGCTATGCTTTTCCATAACACTAAGATAAGTAATACAAGAAACAATGCGTGCAACCAAAATGTGTTAAGTAGTAGATACTGCTCAAATATAAGATGCGGTTAGAGGTTCTTCCCCTTTCAGGTTCACCTTTTAGCCATAATGAGATTAATGTGTAAGTATAAGACATGATTAGGGGTTCTTCACCTTCCGGGTTCACCCTTAACCAGTAAATTTCTGTTCACATCATTGGGCTCTAAACAACCATATTGATAAACTCTAAGGATTACACCGTTCCCCTCGGGTTAGAGGAATACTCTGAACCGAGTCGTACATGGGAACTGGCTTAGATCTCATACGAGCTATCAATTAGTATGTTCATTGGCCATGATAATGAACAAAATAATGTAAAGTATAACAAGGTTTTGCTCACAACAAAAAAAAATATGCATATCAAATATGCGTTCATGTAAGTATATAAGTATAGCATAAAATTTTGATTGAAAGAATAGCATAACGTAAATTGAGTAAATCGCACAATTTGCACAAAATGAAAGTAAACGAGTTAAATTAATGCTCAAAACTAGTGTTGTAAGAATAACTACTAATAACTAGTGCGAGAATAGTTGCGAATAACGCGTGAAAAAAACTACCAACAAAAGAATAATACAAAAATAATAAGATAATGTACGAACGTAACTATAAATAGAATGGTGTAAAAAAATAATGAAATTTACTGTAAATGAAAGTGCGCAGAACAGATGTATAGTCTACTGGTATGAGGATAACTTTTTGAAAAACGAAAAATGTTTTAAGTTCAAAACAGGTTCACTTGAAAAGATTTCGTAGGTACACATTTTCATGTGTTTACGAGAAGTCGAGTTTGAAAAGTGTTATAAGGTATATTATTAGTTGCAAATTCCTCCCGAAAACATATATTGGATACGTTATATGAAAACATGCAGATTTACATTTGATTTGTAAAATATGCAATGCAAGTTTATAAAATGCAAGATAAAACCATTTTATGAAGTGTGTGTAAATCTAATGTGTTTCGAAATACCAAGATTTAAAATGATGTGAAGGTTATGAATGATCCCAGATGCCTTGACGAATTTTGGAAAATAAAATTTTCTGTATTTAAACATTTCTTTAACTTGTGGGTTGAAAAGTCGGAAATTTTTAATTGTTATGAAATGTTGAGAAAATCGAAGTGTTACCCGTTAAGACTGGGTAAACTTGAAACCTTTTAAATTTTCAAACTTTTACGAAATTTATACATTGAAAGATCATTTATTTGCAGGGTCGTTAAGGCATCTCTTTGGGCTCGTAGCGGGCTATTTGTTTCAAGGCACATGGTGTATGAAAAGTGTGTTCTAATTTGGCGAATAGGCTTTGTGAAAAGACTTATAGAATAAGTTGTCAAATTAATCGTTTTAGAGAGTAGTGTACTAGTGGGTATCGTGTAGGTAGGCATTTATGTATGAGTTTAGTCTGACTAAGAAGTTTTAACTAATGGTAGTTGGCTATGGCTTAGGAGACTGGGTGCAACAATATTAGTATTAGGTATATGAGGATATACTGTGACTTCGATCAAGTAAGTTTGTAAACATGAAGGTATAAAACGGGTTGAAATAATAAGTTTGGAAAAACCATGTTCATTTTTAACTGTATGATGACGCAACATTCCTAAAATCAGGATGTGATCAAAGTTAAACACAGAGTTTAAAACTTAAGTCGTGGGTAAAAATGTTTTAACGCAAAACGAGTAATACATTATAGTGTAAGAATCATGAGCATAAGTGAAATAGTGTAAGTTTTAATGCGATAATATATCGAACAAACGTTTTAGTAATGATTATAAGGGATTCAAAAGAGAATGATAAATGAATAATGGCGTATGAAACATCAAGTGATTAAATGGAATCTTCAAATGATAAACAAACATAAATATCAATGATATAAAACATTGGAATTGTTTCCATAAGAAACTTTGACTAACTCAAGTATTTGAAATTTCCTAGTGACGTGTGGGGGCGTACTTTAGCCTATAAGTGAATGCTCATCCCAAGAGTTCCCAGGTAGGTATACGGGTCCCTCGTCTGATTAGGGATTTATACGAAATACAGGCCTAGACAGAAAACTCAGGATACGGGCGCTCACCCTTCCAGATTGCACGTGCCCCATCACCAGTGAATTCCAAAACTTTAGCGAGATTAAAAACGAGATGCAAAAATAGATCCTTGAGATTTGGATTTCACTCCTAACTCAAAGATGTATTTCAAAATTGAAAACGATTGTGGATTGAAACCAATCACTAAGTTAAGGATATCACTCTAAGCTTAGTGGTTAAGTTCCTTTTTGGAAAGAAATACTCCTTGAGGTGTGGATATCACTCCTATCTCAAAGATATATTCCTAAAATAAATAACATATAGAGGAGTGAAACTAATCACCAAGGTATGGATGTAACTCCTAACTTGGTGATATCATTTCGTTTGTGAAATACGAGTGTCTTCTTCTTCAACCAAATATCGAAAGAATAACGTGAAAGAACCATAGCGAATCTTGAAAGAAAATAATAGGATAAAGAGAAATAAACACAAGAGGACTCGTGAATGTAAGCTTGGTTATAGACTAGGCTAAAAGGCATTCTAATAACCTAATTCCCTATAACCATGGCTCTGATACCAATCTGTAACACCCCAACCGATGGCGGAATCATCGAGGCGTCACGTAGTGACGATTGTTCAAAAGCACATGGTACTAAAATGTAAATATTATTGTATAATTTAAATTGTCTTACATGGATGAAATGGGAAAAATACAAAAGTCTGAACAAAACATGAAATTTGAAATAAATTATTAAAAGCAAGCACTAAAATCCAATGCTATGGAAATAAGATCAAACTGCATCTGAAACATGTACAAAATAAGTTTTGTCAACATATGAAATGTTGGTGAGCATTCCTAGTTTTAATATATATAGTAAGTTGGAAAATGTTATACAATTCAAGTGCAAGCTACAGTGCATTTATGTAAACTATGTATCATACAAATGAGAGAAATCAATCCTGTGACTGTATAAATGTACTAAAATGAACGGCGGTGTACTTATCCAATGAATGGATAATAACTTAACAATGACCATGGATTCTCCGATGAAAAAGGGGGAGAATCACCTAGGTGGGTTGTCAATCCAATAGCGCTATCCAATGTTAAGGTCGGCTTGTACAATGTTAATAATTTCACTAAGTACAAATGTATTATACATGTAATGTCTAAGCATAAAGCATGTTTGTAAGAAAATGCACATAGTACTAGAATTGTATTGTAAAAATGTGAACTTGTATTGGTAATTTGTATAAGTGTACATGTAACACCCCAAAAATTAATAAAGACAAAAAGGGGATAGGAAATACTCACTTTCGCCAAATGACTAGATGACTAAGCGAGCGTGAAAATGCGAGCAATCCAAAGGTTCAACAACGAAACTAGTCCAATTTAGAAGAAAAGAAACCGAATAGGAAAAAATATCAAGCTTCCAATTCGCCAATTACAAGAGCTTATAATCAAAGCTTCAAATGTAGAAGTAATATACTCTAGAAGAAAGGTATGAGGGAGAGTTTAATCGAATTGAAGTAATCGATTTAGAGGTGCAAAGTGTAATGGGTCATAGGTGGGTTTTTATACTAGTTTTGGATTCAATTAGGCTTTAAAATTGGTCAATGCAATAAAGTAAAGTTTTAAGATGAATTGACTATTTGACTAGGACTTTGACTAGGATTTTGACTGAGACTTTGACTAGGACTTTTGACTGAGACTTTGACTAGGACTTTTGACTAGGACTTTGACTGAGACTTTGACTAGGACTTTGACTAGGACTTTGACTAGGTTTTTGACTGAGACTTTGACTATTTGACTGTCTCAGCGGACCGCGAAGGCTAAAAAAATAATTTTTCTAATTTAATCAATTCTAAGTTCTAGACTTGTTTCCTTCTGTTTCTAAGTTGTTTTAGGACCGAAAATTAAGGGCTTTGAGTATCAAGGTCTGAAACATACATGCTCGGGCGTAGATGTGAGTATAAAACGTGCATACTTTTACTTATAAAAATTATAAGTTTTACTAAATTGTGAATTTTGGTCCTATTAAAATACGAGGGTTAAAAATGAAAATTTTGAAATAGTTGAGGAACAAATTATGCACATTTATGAAAAGTGAAGGGTGTAGGTTGTCACACCTCCAAACCCATAAACAAAAAATAGGCCACCTTTGTTACAATCAACCGCATCAATTATTTCATCAAAATTTAAACGTTGCTCATATGTTAAAGAAGGTGCGTTGCTATGAAATTCTTCAGCAAGCGTACTTACTTAATAATTCAGTTCATCAAGTATCAAACGGTTATTTGCAGATGCAATCGAATCATTATTAGGATAAGGCATAGAAGGCAACCTACGTAGGCTGGAGTTATTCCGAAGCAACTGTTTCTCAATTTCAAGCAATGTAAGGTTCTTGATTTGATCATCAGGAAGAGACAAACTTGATAATGAAAAAGATTCTAATTATTATTCAAAGAACAAATAATAACAGTAAATAAAAAAATAAATTTTTAATTATAAGTTTTTTACCTTCAATTTGGAATACGTCTTCGTGTCTACGTATAATACCGTCTGACAAGTACTTCCATGTCTTCTCCCAAACATGGTCAGGCCTAGATAAGCTGTTAGACAACAACATCATCGCAAACAAATTACGAAGAGAGTATCCTGAACCTGTATAATGAGCTTCCTCAATAGCTTCTATATATTCCTTGTCATCTTCCAACAGGCCAAGAGCGTAACATGCATCTCGATATGTTGGTAAAACTTCTCCATTCACCGTTCTTATATCAGCAAAAGATTTAGGACCTTTTACCTTATTAAGAAGAATTCTTAAGAAATAAGCCTCACCCATTGATGGAGTAACCATGTGAACATGACCAATTGCCTTACCTGTTTTCCGAAAGTCCCATTTTTTTCATCACCTTTCCAAACAAATTTACTTGGGATTTCGATATAACTAAGTTCACGTGCCACAGCTTCAGTTTCGTTTAGTTTCATCCACTGTAGAAACATTGTAGAAGACACTGATGGTTTGTTGAGTACATTTTGAAGGTTCTCTTGTGGACCGTATACAACAGTTTGCTCACCAGGTAGATGAAAAGGAAGCCTAATCACTGGAGGGTATCTGTAATGCACCTCGTGTTTAAATATCCTCCATGAAGCTTCACATGCTGAAAGGAACCTGCAATCATAATGTTTTTTGATTTCATCTCTTTGCAAAACTTGTTCACCTTCTCCATCATCTTCTACAAAAGCAATTTTAGCCCTGTCCGGTCCCTTGTTAATGTATTTGAATAAATACTTGATTGAAGTGGCCTGGTTACACCATTCAACATTAATATGAGCTTGATAACGCTTCAATAGTGTTGAGTTATAAGGAACCACATGTCTGTTGTCTAACTGAGCAGTTCTTTTTTCAACAAATACTCCAGAGTCTCTTCTTTTATAAATCGGATATCCATTTGAATCTATCATTGACGCAGGAGAAAACTTCTTTGGAAATTTCTTCGAGCACTTACCATCAATCATGCACGGGTAGTTGGGATATTCACGTCCACAGGGACCATGAATCATAAAGTCACTCACAAGACTAAACAACTCAGGATCTAAATTCTTATCTGGGATTTCAGCAGAAACGAAACGATCAACATGCTCAATCGTGGGAAGCTTGCTATCATCTTTAAGAAACAGACAGATATGAGCGAGCGGAAGACCAAGTTTTTGGAACTCTATAGTATAAACCGCTGTAGAAATAAATGGTAATAAAATTAAAATATAAAATAAATAAATAAAAACATGATTTAAAATAAAACAAAAAAATATATTGAATAAATTTATTACTTTATTTCGGTAATAATGTGTATATAGATATATATAAAGAATTATTTTTCGTTATTAATGTATTTTACCTGCTGAAGTCTTCCCCAATAGTGCTTTTTCACGTAAATCTTTCATCATTGATTCTAGCTTAACTTTGAATAATCTGGCTAAAATGTCTGGTCTATCTTCAGGATTTGTCTTCTTATCCTTCAGAAACCTTCTAACTTCAGGCCATTTCGGATTACACGTGATTGTGATGAAAAAATCAGGGTATCCATGTTTTTTACAAATAGCCATTGCATCAAGATAATTTTCCCTTATGTAACGTGCACCACCAGTAAAAGAAGAGGGTAATATTATAGGTGTACCTACCGTTGCCAGATCTGTAGGTCCATTTTGATGCAAGTTTTGAAGACTGGTATAAGAGTCACACCTAAGTTTTTGTTGCTGATGACGTACATAAAACAACCGTTCACTCTCTATCATATTATAAATGTCAACCAAAAACTGTTGAAGGAGGCGCCTTGCATTCAAAATCAATAAGAACTTACCAACTCTGTCTTGAATATGATAGGCAAAATACTCTCTCATTGAACACTTTGAATCTACTTTCTTTTTAGATTTCCTTTCTTCCCGATGCGGTATATCAACCCTATAACAATCTTCTCCAAATGGAATAAGCAATGGATACTGGAGAGCTAAATATTTTGGATGAAGATCACTTATCCGCTTAAGACCGTCTTTTCTTGATTCCACCATAATATCACGATTGTCAATCTCGTTATCATGGTCTGTAAGTATAAGGGCAGCGATTTCAGATGAAGTTGGAAGTTGTATACTTGGCCATCTTTAGTTCTACTCCCAATAAGACGTAACTTAAGGCTAAAATCAGGATTTTTATGAAATCGATCACGTACACTCCTATAGCTTTGCACAAGTTGATTTTTGGAGTCTAACATCGACTTGAGGTACTGAATGATTTCAACATCAACTTTTTCATCAAAATCTTTAGACTCTCCTTTTTCCTTACTGTAAGAAATAAATAAAAATTTTAAAAAATGAACATATGACAAAATTGCTAAAAAATAAAGTTTAAGTAAAACTTAATATTAATAAACTGTATAATATTACCTGAAATTTTTTTTCCTGTTGGAGACTTCATTTTCGGTGTCATAGATATACAACTGAGAAAATTTTGGTGTGCTTCCATCGTTAGGAATAAGACCACCTAGGGCATGGTAATTTTCACCACTTATTCTGTATATGAACGGAGCCTTGCCTTTATTAATATTTGAGTCGACCTTGCCTCCCATTGAAGTAAAACAGAACATAGAATTGAAGCGACGATTGTGCTTTAAGAAATATTTGCTTCGGAAGTCTATGTTCTTGAAAAGATTCTGATACTCTATGTTGCTCTCTTTGAAATTTGGAAGTTGCACCTTGCCATAACCACAACATATCATGTAACATGTTCTACCACTAACTTGTTGTCCTCTGCCAACTTCCGATTTCCACAGTTTCGCGTTACACATCTCACATACAACCGTTTGATCACCGTGATCCAAATAATCTTGTGAATAGAATAAATTGAAATCATATTAACATAAATAAAAAAAATATAAAATCATAATTGTAACCTAAAAATAACAGTTACCTTTAGAGACACCCTTATATCGAGAATCTGCAATGGTTTGACGATTCATATCTTCTTCGTCTGACAAACTAACCATGCGAACAGGGGACACGCAACGTCGATTACTTCTTAATCCATTGTTGCACGTTTCTAAGTTACTTAAACTTGAACTTTGTGTTAACATGGAAATATGAGTTGATGTATTCATGGTTGCTGTCTGAACAAAAGTTGTTGCATTTGAACCTCTATCAAAATTAATACCTTTACCTAAATATAATATTAAAAGTTAAATTTTAATATTAATAAGAGTAACAACTTTATATAAGTAATTTATTCAAACAAAGTGGTACCATATGTAACAATGGATTGAGTCCTCAATCCTGTAATGGAATTAACTTTACGTCTTTTAGCATCAAGTTGTGCTTTTCTTAAACTTCTAGAATCGGCATAATTTTGTCTTTTGATATCAGCCACTAACACTATGTATAAAACTAAAATAAGTTTGGATAGTAAATGAAGTTTTAGTTATAGAATGTTATCATAATATAAATACAAACGTAATCAAGATAGAAGTATAATACCGTTTGTAATATTAGACAAAGGAGTACGTTCTGTTGAACCTGTTTATAAATAAGTAAATAAATAAGTTACCATCAGATTGAAAAATTATGAAATTAAGAAAATGTTATAAATTATTAAATTGAAACAATACTTATTACCGGAAAAAGATGCGGTATATGCGGTGTTGAAGGTTGAGGTAATGCTAGATAGATCAATTGAAAATACATTGTTGCTGGATGTTGACGGATTTGTATTTCCAGGTTGCTCATTGTTATGTCTCTTAGCATCAAGTTGTAATTTTCGAAATTTTCGACAATCACGTGCAATGTTACTTTTGACTTCAACCATAGAAACAAATGATTAAATAATAATAGTTTTTATATGAAAAGAAATAAGAAAATTACTAATATTTCTTAACATAAAATATGTCATAAAAAAAAATAAACATACCGATTGAAATGTTAGACATTGGAGTTTGTTGCACTTGACATTAACAAAATAGAAAAATTAATTCAAATTTAAAAGAATTATTAATATGCATTGGAATTTGATAATCTATACAAAGATATAAAAATAATAGGTGTTATAATAAAACTTTACCGGGTGTAGACACATTGAAATGGTGTGAAGATTCAATGGAGTGGCGGTTAAATACTCCACTTGGTGGTACATTTTGAATTCCATCATTTGTTGGATTATTGACCTTGCATCTCTTCGCATCTAGTTGTGATTTTCTAAATTTGCGACACTCGGCCGCATTCTTAATTTTTTCTTCATTTGAGAGAACCGTGAAGAAAAATAAATTAATTGCATAGTACCATTATCATATAAATAAAGATGTAAAATATATGAAATTCGTTTACCGTTAGAGATATTAGATAACGGTGTTCCTTTGTCATTACCTTTAAACAAACATAAGTTAAATGACAAAAGACAAGTAATATAAAAAGGAATATATTGTAGATATAAGCAAAAAATTACCATTTGAAGTGTTAGAAAGCCTTTTACGTCCCATTTCACTCACAAGGAACAAATGTCTACATAAAATGTTTCATACCAATTTAACACAATATAAATCAACACAAATAATCATGATGTTCAATTATTAAGTTATAAAAATGCACAAATGAAAGAAAAGATTGACATACATTCAAGTTGTACAAACGAACAGCCGAGCAAACATAAAATAGCAAAGCAGAATTATTTTGAAGGTTTTGATTATTCTAAAACTTTGTTTGATCAAAGTCTTAAAGCAGCAGGTATTCTTTGTATGTAATTTTTGTTGACATACTGTGGTTTTTATAGAGGATTGTATTAAATGTATAATTAAAACTGCTAATTAATATGTTTAATGAATTATTATTATTAAAGAATATTAAAAATTTGAATTTGAAATCTGCAAAACGATAAATTTTTTGAATTTTAAAATTTCAATTTTTTGGTAATTCAAAATTTTAAATTTTCAAATTTTTTATTATAATATGTATACATTAGTATAAATATGTTTAATTGAATCTAATTATGAGAACTTGATTATTTTAAGGAATTCATATAATTTTATATAAAATAGAATTCAAAATTTTTTAATGTTATGTGATTCGAAATTTTAAAATTTCAAAATTTTTATTATATTTAGTATAAATATGTATGATTGATACTAATTATAACAACTTGTTTATTTTATGGTAATCACTTAATTTGGTTTTATTAATTTTTTGTAACTCATATAGTTATAAATTTAATTTAAAAAAATTAAGTAATAAGAAACTTCTAATAACAATGTTACATCAAATAAATATATTGCATCATTTTGAATTTTAACAAACTACAAAAAAGAAACATAAAATGCAAACACACAATTTATTTAGATGAAATTTGTCCAAAAAATCCAAACCAATCATAAAGAAAATCAAATTGTCACAAACATTAAATAAAAATCCTGATAATAGACAAATGTTTAAAAAAATTGTTAACTATTCCTATTTCTCAAGCTTATACGCTAAAAAGGAGATCTCAGGTGATTTCTTTGGAACTTTAATTATAGATTAACTTGCATCATCGTCAAGCTCATACAGTTTGTCCAGGTTACGATTCACTTCCTCATCATTGCGTATAACACTAACTATAGAAGATGATTCTGGAGTAGTGTTATCTCCAACAGAATCCTACAATATTAAATGAAATGTCAAAATTGTTAGAATAAACTACATTAAAAACTGAATTTGAATATATAAATAAATAAGTCAAACAACAACGTTCAAAGACAATTCATTCTGTGTTTAAGATTAACCTATATCGATGTTTTCAAAAAGAGGTTGATCGACCTAGGAAAAAAAATAAACATGTAATCCGTCAAAAGGAAACGTTTATACTATAAACAAATAAAATTAGTAAAAACAATAATAAACATGTAATAAATATTCATAAGATTAATAATATTGGAATAACTGAATAATAATAATAACCTGAATGTCAAGGAACAGTTCTTCATGAGAAGCAACTATTGAAGACTGATTGTAAGTTTGCGTATAACATAACGATCAAGATGCTTATCAATGTTGAATTGTCCAAATGTAATGTTGAAAGCAAATAATATGTTAACAACATAAATGAAACCATGAATACATTAAAAACTAACCTGTTCATCCATCAAAACCATATTGGGACAAACAGTTTCTCCCTGCATCTTTCGATTTGGTCGCTTCAAAAGTTCTAAGTAACTTAACTTTGATTTGTATTGACTCATCCGCAAAGTAATGCCATTCTATAAGGTAACGTTGTTTGGATACATAAACCTGCAAGTTAATAGAATATAACTATTAAATCATTACATGCAAAATAAATAATTGAATTAATATGTAAAATATGATAGAAATACCTGATAGAGTTTTCCAGGAAATAGTGATATTAAATTTTACAAACAAAATCTGTACTTATAATGTAAATTCCACGATTTATTTATGTTAAGCAATTAGTAATATAAAAAAGGTAAAAAGATGCCATGGAAATCAAAATTAATTTAGATTAAAGTTGCTATAATAAAAATTTCTATTTTTTATTTAAATTTCTATTTAGACGATTTTTAAAATGTATAGGAACAAAATGTAAAGATTTCAATCTACCTAAAATAAAATTAAACATATATAATCCATAGGACTTTTAAGTTGTATATGTATATTTTTTAAATTTTTTATAAATATAATTTATTGTTTGTTACTATCTATTGATTGAAAAAAGTCAAACCGTGTTGACCAGTTAATAAAAACGCATAAATTGTTATAAAAGGAAAAAAAAAGTTGAATCTTTTTTGCATTCAAAGAACGTGTTTGCATTTAAAATAACAAAGTCAAACCTTGATTATTTATTTGCTAAAATTGGACGATTTGAATTTACCAAAAATAAATAATTGATTGTTCGTCAAGTATGGCTTGTAAAACATAATATATTATTCCATAATTACAAAAAAATGGCATTAATAAGAATTAATATGAATTCTAAAAACTGGTCAAACAATATACTATCCGAAGAATATATCATTGTTTTGGAATTTTTTTTTAAATCACATGTCGTTGCATTATAATAAACTATTTCCATAATTACAAACTTTGGCATTAATAAGAAATTAATATGATTTTTAAAAAAGTCAAACCATTTAGTAACCTAAAATATGTTTATAAAACAGATTTTCATAATTAAGAAAATGTCATAAATAAGAGAGTACTATCAAATTTTAAAAATAGTCAAACCATTTACTAAAAACAAATAACAATATTTTTAAATAATAAAGTTTTTTTTTAAAAAAAAAAACCCTTATAAACTATGTTTACTATCTTACTTCCTAAACAACCAAATAACATTAACATAGATGACTAATATCCATAACATACTATGAAAAATATAGTGTTGTTAACTAATCCACATAATCAGTCAAAATATTAGTGATGCTAAACACAAAAGATCCCAAAATTCACGAATTACCACATAAGTAGTAAACGTGCAAAAGTTGGTCACTACAAACCACAACCCATTTTTGTCTTATGTTACCCACCAAAAGTTGCCATCCTACCAAAAATCGTCATCATATAAAAACCACCTAATTACTGTCACCTCTAACCACATTAGAAAGCCTGAACAAACCTTGGTTTTTGAAAAACAGAAAGTGCATTTTATCACCCGTATGAAGTCCCTTAGCATCAACAAAAGCCTGCATGCCTCTGATGTTGTAACGGGGTTTTCCTCTTGACCCCTCGATTCCCACATACACTCCCCATGACCGACCCTCACCATCAGATACAGTTAACGCCCTCTTACGGGTCAAACCGTTTTGCTTTGCCCACTCAAGCTTCATACGCTACATAAGAAGAAACATAAATGATAAGGTTTGAAATTGTAATAACAATCACAACTACTCATTACTTGACCCATTAACGAACTTTCACAAAACATATTAGTGACCCATTAAATGCAATCTGACATATCTATAACTGAATATATATTATCTATGTTTATACTAAACATCAACTGACTGCAACTAACCTTGACAGATTAACAATTAAATTTTGCGACACCAAAGTCTAAACACTAAAAATTAATTCAAATCATCCTGCATATTTGTTGAATTAAGAAGAAACATAAATCATAAAGCTTGAAACAACAATAACAATCACATACACTCATTATTTGACTTGATTACCATTTCATAAAACAATTAATTCAAATGACCTATTAACTAACTATATATTATAGATCTTTATACTGAATATCAACTGACTGCAACAAACCTTGACAGATTAAAAATTAACTTTTGCAAAACTAAAGTCTAAAAACTAAGGTCAAATATGTCAACAGTATAGTATAAACACACTTTTTAAAACCTGATCGACTTATGTGCAAATAAATGGAAACTATAATAATTAACTTCTAACACTTACAAAGTGATTGTCAACAATGAACACCACTGGCACACCTTCATCATCCACAGCTTCAGCTCCATCATCATCAACCTCCATTGAACTGTCTTGAACATCCTCGACCGGTTCACCTTCAACATCATCCTGTCCATCATCATCAGAAAGAATAATGACATCTTCATCGAGTTCATTTTCATCTTCATATTCCACCTTAACCCTTGTTGCCAAAAACTCCTCACATGGAAGAGTAAGCTTGTTCTTCAAAAACAACGACAAATTGTAGACCCTCTTTTTGATTCAAGTAGAAAAATTAAAACTCATTAGAATAACTGAAGTAAAATAATTATTAAAAATAGAAAAAACTCAACAAATATAGAAGAAAATAATACCGGCTTAACGATTTCAAAAACAATTAAATGCTCCTTTGTTATTCCAAGAGCATCCTGCACCCAAGGCCATCCTCTAGTAATATAAAAATGACCATCTTCATACTCTATCTCTAACTCAAAGCATGAACGCCGAACAGATCTGCAATCTACTGGATTTACTGGAAGCTTTTTATTTAATAATCCATGTCCAACGAAAGGACTAATATGCTAAGAAGTAAAAAAAATTAATTATTAAACATTAATAAATGTTTTTGTAAAAAAATATTACATAATTTATTTGAATCAGAGTTTATTAAGCTTACCAGACGTTTGTGCGTTGATTTACGGTCCTTCAAACTGCAGTAAAAAAAGTTACCAGTTGCAGATATTGCATCCTGATGGAACTGATGATCCGGAATGAAAGAAGATTTTCTTCATATTGAAATATGAAGTTACATTCAGGTGGGTACCTTAATTCATTGATCATGCTTCTCCAGCCGTCGTAAAAGTACCAGTTTCCATTGATGTTTGATACTGTAACCTCAAACACCTCAGAGGTTAATGTGCGGACCTTGGTAACACTAGTGGGTTAATTATATTTCTTGATCCATTCACCATAATCAGAAGGTAATGCCTGAATCAAAAAATACACACAATTTAAGATATTGAAAACAGATAATTGGATAAAATATATATTATACATATAGTACACCATGTTAGATATCTTACCAAAGCAGCTACGTCGTTATCCTCCATATATAACCAAAAGCCGTGCAACATTGTGCCACTGTTTAAAAAAACAAAAAATAAAAATTTAACAATTGATCAAAGTCACTTCCAAAAACACAAAAACTGTTTCAATAAAAGGTTCAAAAAACATTACGAAATATATGTTCAAACCTAATACATAAACCCTATGTTGAAACCTAAAAGCATAACAATGAATTGGTAGCTTTTTTTAAAAGTGCATTTTAACCACAAATACAAAACTTAAACATTACCCCTGATTAGAGATTTAACACTTAACCCACTAATCAATCTTAATAAACCAAACCTTAAATTGAAACCTAAAACAATAACAATCAATTTGACCCTAAAAACAACTAAATCGATACCTAGATCATAAAGCCTTTAATTGAAACCTAAAACAATAACAATCCATTGCCAGCTTTTTTAAAAGTTTAATTTACCCATAAATCGTAACCTTAAACAATACCCCTAATTCCAAATCTAAAACTTAAAATAATAATCATAATCAGTGTTAATAAATAAAACCTTAAAACATCAATTGAAGGAAAAAAGCCATAAATCGATACCTAATTGATATACCCATTACAGTGAAACCTAAAAGCTTAACAATCCATTCGTAGATTTCTTAAAACATAAATTGAAGTAAAAAATCCCTAAATCGATGCCTAAAACATAAACCCATAAAGTGAAACCTAAAAGCACAACAATCCATTCGTAGCTTTCTTAAAACATCAATTTAAACATAGATCGAAACCTTAAACAGTAACCCTAATTCGAAATCTAAGAATTAACCCACTAATCAGTCTTAATAAATCAAACCTAAAAACATCTATTGCACCCTAAAAACGAATAAATCGGAAACTACAACATAAACCCTATAACATTTTAACAAATCGAAACAAATAAATAAAACTCAAGAATAATAGAATCAAAGTAAAAAACAATGAAGATAAATAAGTTAAATCAACAAAAACATATCTAAAAGACATTAATCGACAAAAAAATCACCGGAAAACAGGAAAAAAACAAAAAAAAATAAAAACAAATGAAGAAAGGATGATTAATATAGACTGGTAGAGATGAAACCTTGGAGAAAGAAGATTAAACGGATGCTTGATGCTCGAATCGCCTATTGATCGCCGCTCTAGGGTTTGTGTTTGTGATAAAGGTGTGACGGCGATTGTGTGGTTTAGAAACAAAAGTTAGGTCTGTTTTGAGTTTATATATTTTCATTGATTTTTGATTTAAAAAAAAACGATTTTTTTTTATAAAAACCCACAAGGTGACATGTGGCATAGTGAGATGAAGAGAGATAATTGAACTTGCAATGTGGGAATGCCAAGTGTCCCACATTGCTTTTAAATATTAGATGTATAGAATAGATAGATTGTTTATTAAGTAAGATTTCAATTGAAGTGTTTTATTTAAAAAAAAAAAGTTAAAAGGGCATTTTACATTAGGGTTGACACGTAGACGGACAAGTTTTGTCGTCACCTCTTTGTAAATAGTAAAACCTAACATGTTAAAAATAAACTCTTGGTCCAGTGGGGTTGAAATATTACTGTGAACGATTCATTAGACTCTATTGAGGAACCTAATAGCTTTCACGGCCATAGAGTCAAAAGTATCAAAGACTAAGGAAACAAAAGCAAGTTGATTATCTACATGCTTTTCCATTTTCTTTAACTTTATTTTAAATGATGGGGAAATATCATAAAAAAAACACTAAACTTTCTGTTTTTTCTTAATAAAGTCACTCAACATTTTTTTGCACATAAAAAGCACTAAACTTTTAGTTTTTTCTTACAAAAGTCACTCAACATTTCTTTGTGCCTAAAAAACACTATATTTTTTGTTTTTTCTTGTAAAAGTCACCCAACAATTTTTTATTTTTATTTTTGTGACGTGGTTATTGTTTTTTTTTAGTTTTTAAGATATTTTGTTAACAAATTATATGACAAAAAAATCTCTTGTTGCAATCAACATAATATTAAGTTTGCTAATTTAAATAGTCATACAATTCTTAAGTATAAAAAAAATTATATAACAAATAAATATTGTTTTTTAATCGATGTATGACGCATGAAGTACTTGATCAACTTCACTGTTTTGATTTTTTAAGGATAAAAAATATATATATAGACTACCTATGCAACAAGTAAGCAAACACATTTGGAAGTTTCGGTTCCGGGTTGTTTAAAACAAAAAAAAGTTTGAAATTGACACTTTGAGGGTTTTATGTGGAAAAAAAATTGTTTTGTGAATTTTATGAGAAAAACCGAAAGTATAATGTTTTTTAGGTACAAAGAATTGTTAAGTGACTTTTGTAAGAAAAACATGAATGTGTTGTGTTTTTTATGTGCAAAAAATTGTTGAGTGACTTTAGTAAGAAAAAACAAAAAAGTTTAGGGGCTGTTTGGTTGATTAAGTGCTGAATCATTAAGAGCTCTGAATGGTTAAGAGGTCTGAATGGTTAAGTGCTGAATCATTAAGTTGGACCTCTTAATGGTTAGTTTTCTTATCCCACATTGGTATGGGAGTTTCATTAAGGTTCAGCATAGTTCAGTGCTTAATGATTCAGTGCTTAATGGTTCAGCAACATCCCAAGTCTTAATGATTCAGCATTAACCATTCCATTCAAATGCTGAAACAAACGCACTGAATGCTGAATCATTCAGTATTGAATGGTTAAGATCCTCATTAAGAGGCTACCAAACAGCCCCTTAGTGTTTTTTTTTTTTTTTTTATGATATTTCCCCTTAAATGATTTTGTATAGTTATTTTAATAGTAAGAGATATGATAGTCACAGTATACTTATTAGTGGTTAAGTAAGAAAGAACTTAAAAAAACAAAAGATAACGAGATATGAGGATCATTCAATAAAAAGCTAATGTCAATTTAAGTTTTTTATTTTTATTTTACAAGTCTTAATAAGTTCGATACTAATTCACTTTTGTAGAAAATAACATGTTGACTTCTTGTTTATAACTTTGTTTGCACAATTTTTTTACATGATTATTAGGTTGAAAGGGGCACTCCTAGTAAACAGTTTATCTTTTACTGATTTTAACCAGTTATAAATTGCCACATCACTTTACTGATTTAATTCACTGAAACACTTTTTTGTAGGCAGCACTTCACTGATTATTTCATTTTATATTTAATTTAAATTTGAGAAAACTAACCGTTTTATAGTCAGACGGTAATTAATTTTGTTACCGTTACATTTAAACCGTTGCAACCATTTGCATCTGTACCGTTACGGTTTGGTCTATAAAAACACCTTAATCCAACACAAAAAAGCACACAATAAACCGGTTATATTTTAATCGTTTCATAAAAATGGTCCCGTGGAATGTAAATGAGGATATCGCGTTAACGGGGGCATACCTGGTAGTGAGAAACACATGGGTTCATGAAGTCGATACCCCAATTTCGTTTTGGCACCGGGTGTCGGGGATATTCAATAATTTAACCGGCACAAATGACCGGTCCAAGGATTCGCTCGTTCGTAGGTGGATTCTTCTCTGGTCCAGGTGTCTTCGTTGGAACGTCCTCTATGAAGCCACGATGGAGAGGCGCCCTAATGTTCAAGAAGACATTGCAATCCAACTCACTCGCGGCGACTATTACCGTGCACAAATGACTAACTTCACCCATTTTGCGTCATGGCGAATGTTGCGAGATTTATTTAATAATTAATGTTTACAGTTGTTTAATGTTTATTGTGTAATGGTTTTTAAATTTTGAATGAAAGTTAACCGTGACACTTATTTTATGTGAATGTATGTTTTGTATAGGGGTAAAAGATAAAAAAGGGTTAAAATGTAAACGGTCAAAAAATAAAACACGGTAAAAAAAGCACGGTCAAAGGTGATAGAAAAACGTGGCATATTATCATTGGTCAAGAAAAGGACCATTTCTTTGTACCAGCACGGTAACAAGCACCAGAAAACGGTTCACGAGAACCATACCAACACATTTGGCGGCGGTATTACCGTGCTGGTAATGGGGTGCCCGTGCCCAATTCTGGTGGCACCTCGTCCCCCCTTATTATGATTTGATGATAAAACTAGAATCAGATGACTTCTTTATATCATTTAATATAAGTGTTATGATTAAATACACGGTGAAAGAAAAATAAGAAGTCTTAGGAATGGTGTCAGACAGACTCTGATTGAACTCATTCAAGCGGCATTTGAACACTCTCATCGAACCCTACAATCTTAATTTTTAGGTTTTCGCTTTTTTTTTAGCTTGTAGTTTTTTATAATTTACTTTATATCCTGTGTCTTTTATGTAGTATTGTATCTTTTTCTTATTTTCATTATTGTGTCATTTTTGTCATTCATTGTGTCTTTTTTCTTCAGCATTGTGTTATATTTTTCGGCTCATTGTGTCATATTTTGTGATCTATTGTGTTTTTTGTATCTTTTTTACTCTTCTAATTTTTGTTACGCTATATAGGATACCTTAACCTTTAATATAAAACCAATTTTAAGTACATGAACTATAGAAATTTATACCTTTCCTTAAATTATGCTATGTAAAATATGATATAAGGGTGAAAGGGGCCCTTGTAGTAAAAAATTTTCTTTCACTGATTTTAACCAATTATGCTTTACCACATCACTTCACTGATTTACTTCACTGAAACACCTTTTTGTAGGCAACACTCCACTGAGTCTTTTATTTATTTTTTTAATAATTTCATTAAACCTTTTATTTATATTATTGATTCACACGGTTTAAAGCAATGTTTTGAAACCTGGACCGGACCGGCCGGTCCGACCGATTAACCGGAGACCAGTGGTGCCAGCGGTCCGGACATCATGTTTGAACCGTTTGTGACGTAACTGGCCGGCCGGACCAGTGGTCGGCGGTCGAATCGGAGAACCGGCGGTCAAACAGTAGAACCGGCTTACAAACTCAGAGGACATCTTCCCGGATTTGAAAAGCTCAGCTCAGCTCGTCTTTGTCGTCGAAGTTGAAAAGATGTGGATGTTGTCGCCGTGGAGGACGCCGGATCTGCACCAGGAGAGGGGGTGCGATTGTTAAATCTTGAAGTAAGAGATCGTGGTGTGACCTGGTGTGTTGATTATAATGGTAATGAGAAACGGGAGCGATGAAGGGATGGATGAAACAAGAAAATAAATTTAGGTGAAATAAAACTACCAGATGAAAAGTAAGTATAGAAGCAGACTTCAACATTTATTATAAACAATAATGAAAAGACAAAAAGAAGAATAGGTTGGTAAAATAATGTATTCAAAAGTTAATTGCAACTTGCAGGTTATTATTTATAAATTTTTTTGTATTCTCTAATGATTTAATCTCTAGTTTGTTTTATGTTATTTATATACTAGTTTAAGTACCCGTGTGATACACGGGTTGCATAATGTAAAATGTGTCAATTAGAAGTTGTAAATAGTATGTGAATAATGTATAATATATAAACAATAAGTTGTAAGAATATTTCTAAATGAAAAAAATGTTGCATTAAATCTGTAAAATTGAAATTACAGTTAATTTGAAAACATATAAGAAAAATCATATGGTGACTCGTTACTAAAAGATAGATGGCCAATGTAATTTAAATTGGAGAAGGAAAAGAGCTGCAAGGTTAGCGAAAGGTTTAAAAGGCATGGGGACAGATTCACTTTCAATCAACAGTGGTCAAGAAGCCCAGGTTCAGTTACTGAAATTTCTGAAATGCAGGAAGCTTTGGAGGTTCTCTCAAAATTCTCAAATGGAAACAACATAGACCACTGTTTGCAGATTTTCACAGGTTACTGATCTGTCCTGCACTTTCTGTGCTGCTGCAGATGAGTAACTGTTATAATGTATATAACCAAACCAACAATATTCTATATCCAAGTCATAAAAGTTCATATTAATAATCAAAGACCAAGAAAAATCCAAGTCATAAAATTTCATATTAATAATCCAAGCCATAAAATTCAAGAAGTAAATGAAAGACAATTCAAGCGTTATGTATCAAACAAAGTAACAAAAGCAAAGCATAACCGAAACAAACTCGCAACAAATGTTTAGGAAATTTAAAAACAGAAAATAAAACGCTCAAAGCTTCTCAGTTTTCAGAATTAAGAAACCTTCATTCCCCGCCATGCTATCTTCATTTGGTTTATAGACTTTTGGGGGCTTAGTAGCAGACATGGGAGAATCTTCATCACCTTCAAAAGCTTTCTCCAGATTACGTTTGAACTCGTTATCCTTAAGCATCTTTGATTGAAGTTCTCCATCTTTCGAGGATGGCGTTTCCATGGCATTAGTCATGCGAGACATTAGTGTTCCATTATCACCGGTACATGAAGCAGAACCCTACAACATACGAACATTATGAATTGTATATATTTCTAACATTCATGATTAATTATAATCTATAAAGCAAAAGTAAAAAATAACCTTTGTTGGAATAGTATTCATTGATGAGAAGTTGGAAAGAGCTTGTGTTTGAGAGTCCTTGTCAAAAGGCTGAAATAGATAAATTAAGGTGTTAGATTATATGATTGTTAGTTGATTCAGAAACTGAAATAATCAGCAATAGTATTGCAGTAATGGTTTGAAGGAGGAACCTTTTCAACATCAAATTTCTTGTCAAGTTGAGATAAAATTGATGGGTCATCTGTCAACTTGGACACTGAATAACTATCATAAATGTTTGACAAATTAGCACTCGCTACTAAGATCTTGTAAGCAAACTTCTTGTTTAGTAAAACCTTTAATTCTTCAGGCATAGCTCCATCATTGGATAAGTGTAAAATAAAAGTAAACAGTCACAAAAATTAATTGAATTGCATTGAAGTAGATTTAAAAACAATATATGTTTTCATCATTAATATATCATCAATCACAAGATACCTCTATGTTATTATCCAGTAATTGAGAGGCCGTAACATTAAGAAGTTTGACCATTTCACGTTCAAACAGTGTAAGTGAGACTGTACCAGTATAGGCTTGAACGTGAACTGAAAGTCGGATCCTGAAACAGTTATTCAATTGCTATTAAAATAACGAAAATATTAAAAGAAAAAATAATATTAGAACTGTTACCGACCTTGGATTTGAGTAAACAGCATCTTTATTGCAGTTCGGATCTTTGCATTCCAAGACTTGAATTTCGTCAAATTGTAACACCACAATACTTGAAATCATCAAGTCGGTTCAATGCATGTTTTGACTGTCACACCCCGACCCGGGAGGGCCTGGACGAAATCACAGATTGATATAACATTCAAGTAATGCAAGCAACAACGGAAGCAGTATAAAAATAACTATCTTTTATTTATATAATTTGTTTTGGTTTCTTAATTATTACACTATAATAATAATTATACGCGAAATATTTTTGGTGTTCACTCTGGGTTGTTACATTGACTGAGTGAGAAAGCTAAGTTTAAGCCTAGAAAAAGAAAGCTAAGTTTAAGGCTATAAGACTCATTTTGCAAATTGTAACACCACAATACTTGTTATAGCAAACTCATATTAAAAAATGTAAGTAAATAAACAATTTTTATCCATGAAATCATTAAGTCGGTTCAATGCGTGTTTTGACTGAGTGAGAAAGCTAAGTTTAAGCCTAGAAATAGAAAGCTAAGTTTAAGGCTATAAGACTCATTTTGCAAATTGTAACACCACAATACTTGAAATCATTAAGTCGGTTCAATGCGTGTTTTGACTGAGTGAGAAAGCTAAGTTTAAGCCTAGAAATAGAAAGCTAAGTTTAAGGCTATAAGACTCATTTTGCAAATTGTAACACCACAATACTTGAAATCATTAAGTCGGTTCAATGCGTGTTTTGACTGAATGAGAAAGCTAAGTTTAAGCCTAGAAATAGAAAGCTAAGTTTAAGGCTATAAGACTCATTTTGCAAATTGTAACACCACAATATTTGTTACAGCAAACTCATATTAAGCATGTAAGTAAATAAACAATTTTTATCCGTGAAATTATATATAGATTATATAACGAAATCGGATTACAACTAAAATTCACAAACATAGCTATAAACAATTCATAAAGGCCCAACCTCTCAATATGTTTAGAACCGAATCCGCATCTCTGATGAGTATCCCCTGGCGTTTAGATTACCAGCCATGGCCCTATTCATCGGTGATTCCCCACATTTTACAAGTTTTTAGGTAAAATGTGGCAAAAACGATGATGTATTTTTTGTGCTTTAGCAAGTTAGCCAGCCTATATATACAACATGTGTCAAAAACAAAAGTAAGCAATTTGGATCAGAGTTGACATCAAGCAAATAAAATTGTCAATTTATAAGCTATTAAATTTGCACCAATTGATAATCACAATACAAATCCAAACACACGGTTGTTAAAGATTCAAGTTTTTTATTACTACAATAATTTTATCAAGAAACAAATCATAAAACTTGCCTTTTCTTTTCAAATCTCTTTGTTTTAAATCACTATTTTATCGTAAGGCAGTTGGCTTTGTAAGGATGTTTTAAAATACATAATCAAAAAATGAAGATCACATGCTGGACCATTGTCTTTTTTTTTTTTTTTTTCAAAAATCCATGGAATCATCCCATATCAAAAATCCATGAAATTATCTATTGGATAATAATATATAAAACAAATTAAGAAAAGTAAATTAAATACAACAATCATAAGATATGACTAAATTAAATATAACATTCAGAAGGCATTCATATTTGATTACGGAATAGGCCTAATAATGATAATAATACTTATGAAGAACAAATAGCGGATTAAGATGCCAGTAAAACATACAACTAATCAGGGAAACACGAACTAATCAGTGAAAGAAACCTTACCTTGATGAAATTTAGAGATCGAAGTTTAGCGGATTAGTCCCCTGTATTGATTGATTAACAACTATGATTCTACGACTCCACCGGAGGGATTGCAAAATCAAAAACACTGGTAAACAACATGGATCTGGAGCAGGACATGTGACAGCGATAAAGGATTGAGGGAAACAAAGGGTTATTAGGGTAAAAGAAAAAAAGAAAATGGGGGAATGAAAGTGGTTTGTTTAGTCATCCAAGATGCCACGTGTAAAAAAAAAAGAGGGGAAAAAATGCAAAGGGAGTGGTTTAAGATAAGGACACGTGGCAAAAGTTATTTTGCTTTATTATATTTTATAGATTATAGATTATAGATTATAGATTTTTAGTCTTTTTAGGAATCGGCATTTTGCTTGCTTTTAATATGGGAAATTAAGACATTTGAATTATATACATATAATAATTTATTATGGTATCCGGTTCTTAAATCCGGTCCGACCGGTTGAACCGGTCCAACCAGTGAACCAGTAAAGTATCCGGTTCAATGGCCGGTTCGGTTTTAAAAACATTGGTTTAAAGGCTAAAATTTATTACCAAAACTATTTCAACCGTCCAACTAATCATGGTCAGAATTCAGTATGGAAACCGTTCAATCGAATTCAATGACATTGATATCGTTCTACCAAACCGTTTGAAGTTTTTATATATAAACATAGCATACCGTGGGGGTTAAAACACACTTTTACCACCGTAGATACAAAGAAACACACACGAAGATAACTCGTTGGACCCCCGAAGAAGAGATTGCATTGGTGATATGCTACTAAGACGCCTTGAACTACCTGACACTTCAACAACGTCATTCGCAGGTTTTTTGGGAACGTGTACGGTCCGATTTCAGCCGACACGTTGGCATCAATGACCGGACAACCGTCAGCCTACAGCGGAAGTGGACCGATCTCACCAATAAGTGTGATCGGTGAACCAGCATGTACGAGAACATGTTGAGGGAGGAGCCGGGCATTGACCCGGAGTTGGCTATCGAGCTCACGCATGTGGACTATGCGGCTCAATATGACACCGGCTTTGGCCATGTCGAGGCATGACAACTGTTGCGCCAACCCTAGTTTTTTTATTTCTTTTAATGTCTTTTATTTTTAGATTTTTATGTTTAATGGTTATGAATTTTAGTTTTTTATGTGTATTTATCTTTAATGTTCTTATTATTTAAGTAAATTTTAAACAAACGGTTTAAAAAAAGTAAAGATATTTATAAAACAAACGGTGAAAATAATAAAAAAATAAAACAAACGGTTAAATACACAAAAAAACGTATATATAAAAGTCAAAAACCAACAAAAAAACCGGTACCAGCACGGTAAACAGAACCAACAAAACGGTTCATGGGACCACTACCAACGTAGGTGACGACGGTGTTACTGTGCTGATAGCTGGTACCCGTAGACAATTCGATAGGCGTCCCGTCTCCCTAACAACTTTTCTCACTTTCTTCGTAGCTCTCATTATATCTATCAAACACTACATATAAGTGCATTATCCAACTTTCACAACTTTTCACATAAAACTGTGTGCCAAACACACCTTATGTTATACTAAAAGATCTTTTAACTTTAAAAAAACAGTAATCAACATAATTTTTTTATTTTTTATTTTTCGATCAATGACTTTTAATTTATATAACAATAAAACATTATAAATTATTCTTTTCATTCTCAATAACTTTATATCATATTTTTCACTCAACAACTTTTTTATCAAAAAAAATAAAAATATTTGAATTAGGCCAAAAAATGGACAATCAATATTTATCCAAATAATAAATTTAAAAAGAAAATAAAAACAAAAGAATAAAAAATTTGTTTTTGTAGAAGAAAAGAGACCAGAAGTTGATACATCACTGCGATCAGGTTCACTCACTCAAACCTGGTTATTATCACCACACACACACACACACACACACACACACACACACACACACACTCATACACACACACACTACAGAAGTTCGTTACTGGAGGTAATGTCGTCGATAATAACGAGCAGTCATTCATGTTTTGTAATGAATCACATCATGTTGATTGATTATTACACATTTGATCTATAATGTTGACATTTTAATTCATAATGCTTTCATTCCTTAGATGCTTTATTGTTTTAATAAGGTTTTTGTTTCGTTAATTGTATTATTATTATTATTATTATTATTTGAAATCTAACACAAAAACCAACGGTTCTGTACATGAAATCGTTTATGTAATATTATTATTATTATTATTATTATTATTATTATTATTATTATTATTATTATTGTGTTATTGTTTTAATTTTATGACCTAACGTTTGTGCTGCAGTTATCCGTGTATTTGAAAATTTTGAAACAGAGGTTAATTTAATGGCATGAATTGTAGTTTACAGTTAAAACTAAGGCGACGTTCGTTTCACGGAATGAAATGGAATGGAATCTGGATGGCATTGGGATGTATATTCCATTCTTACATTCGTTTCAACAAAATTAGGAATAGTGCTTGAACAACAAGATACTGAAGCGAATCCACATTCCAATTCTATCCGGATTTCATTTCACTCCGTGAAACGAACACACCTAAATTCCAAATCAAATTGCAGCTCCAGCGTGAATTCCGATTCCATGAAACAGACGCTATTATGCACAAATATTAAGATAGAGTGTTAAGATATTGTATATTTTTGTTGGAGCGATGAATTGTTAAGATATTGTGTGTTTAGAGATTGTTACTGTTGGTGGAGCAACAATTTGGGAATTATGCAGTTCAGAATTGTATTTTTTGTTCAAAACCATTGGATTTGAGTGACCTAATATAGCAAGACATATGATGTAGCTTTTCTGTAATAATTCATGTTATGTTTGATGTAGTTTTGTGATGAATCACAATATGTTGGTTGATTATTCCACATTTGATCTATTGCGTTGTGATTTTTATCTATAATGCACTGATTGGATATTTGGATGCTTGATTGTTCTTATGAGGTTTTTGTTTTGTTAATTGTATTAGATGAAATCCAAAACAAAAACGATGATTTTGTTGATTGATTGTTGTTCCAAAGTTTGATCTACTCTGTTGAGATTTTGATTCACATTGCCCTGAGATTGGATGTTTGATTGTTGTTATGAGGTTTTTGTTTCGTAAATTGCGGCAAAAATGACGATTAATGTTGATTGATTCATATTGCACTGATTAGGTGTTTGATTATTGTTTGAGGTTTTTGTTTCGTGAATTGTATTAGATGAAATCGAACACAAAAACGATGATTTGTGTACATTGAAATCGTTTATGTTATACCGTTGTTTCAGTTTCAGTTTCAGTTTCATATACCCTTTGTTTTAAACATCTTCTATTTTGTTGTCAGACATTTTAAGCAACAGAAGACTTGTTCAGCATAACGGTTGTTAAGTGGAAGTGTGTCATGGGATCCGTAAAACAATATTCTCAGGGTATGTGATGTTATCACTTGCGATTGGATTATAGCAAGACACATGATGTGCACAAATGCAATCGGCCTAAGGACAGGAAATGGGCTGTTGAGTTCTTCCCATTTTTATTCGGATACAACCGAAAAGCTGTCCTGCAGGAGTGATACCGGGTTCACAGTTGTTTTTACTAAGAATGTGATCATGGCAAAGAAGTCATCCAAATACAACCGAGATACTAAAGCTCTAAATGCTTTAAAGGATCATGCAGCTACCGGTTCTAATCCGGCAAGCTGCACAGATCAAAGGGTTCAGTTAATAGACCATTTGGAAGGTGAAGGCTCCAAACGTGAACTTTCAGTTGACGCTTTACTGTCTTTACAAAAGTCTTTGCTGGAGAAACAATGGAATATTCCAACTGAAAAGAATATACCTACAGTTATTCCCACTGAAAAAAACAGCGAAAAGTTACATGTCACTGGCTCACGGATATCAGCACGAAGGCGGAGAATAGATGCTAGGGAAAAATTAAAAAATAGTTGGTCTGCTAAGAAAGATGTTTCGGATGAGAATTTGAACTCTACAAGTGGTACAAACCTCCTTCAAAATCAATTTAAAGGTCATGTTACAGGTGTGAAAAATGAGGCACCACTAACTCACTCAGAGGTGACGGTACTATCGAATAAAATTAAAATCGGTTTACTCTTGGAAGAGCAGAAATCAAGGTAAACTGTGTTTCCATTTGTTCAATATTTTACATTTTGTCGAAATGATTATATATGCTTGATATATGTATCCTGAACTTATGGAATATGTAATTTGCAGACTGAAGAAAAAATTGGGATATGAACCTTCAGAAGAGCAACTTGCAACTTCCATGAGGATTTCCCGAACCGATTTAAGAACCAAACAGATTGAATGCAATTTGGCAAGACAGAAACTCACATTGAGCAATGTTCGTTTAGTAATGTCTATTGCACAAAAATATGATAACATGGGAGCTCAAATGGCTGACCTTATTCAGGTGGCTGGACTCTTCTTTAATGCTGTCGTTAGTATACTTTAAATTTTTATATAATTTAGTGTGCAGTTTTCACGCAGACAATCACATTATTTTCATGTAGGGAGGTCTAATTGGACTGCTTCGTGGTATAGAAAAGTATGATTCGTCTAGGGGTTTCAAGATGTCTACCTACGTTTATTGGTGGATACGACAGGTGAATGATGTAGGATGTATAGAACTTTAATGTTAAATCGAGGGTTCTTATTCTTTTAGAAGAACGATTGTATTGATTATTCCTTCATGTACATACTTAATAATTCCAGGGGGTTTCAAGAACATTAATGGAGAATTCTAAAATTCTAAGATTGCCTACTCATTTGCATGAAAGACAGAGTGCTATCCGGAATGCCAAGATAAAATTAGAGGAACAAGGAATAAACCCATCAGTTGATGTAAGTTAGTAAAACAATAACTTGAAACGATGCTAAAATTGTTCTTATATTTGACCGCTTTCTTTCGCATGTCATCTCATAGAGAATTGCAGAAAGCCTGAATATATCTAGAAAGAAAGTTTTGAACGCGACCCAGGTACCAAGGGCTTTACAAACGCGTATTTATGCATTTATTTTTTAAAATAATCCATGTTAAATGTGAATTGACATTCTATGCAGGCAACCACCAAAGTTTTCTCACTTGATAGGGGAGCATTCGCTTCTGTAAGTGGCCGTCCTGATCAAACACTTGATAATGTAAGTCCAATATCAGCCTGTTTCATTATCTATCAGAGTAGTAAAATGCTTTAAACAGCCAAACATTTTTTTTTTTTCTTTTTTAACGGATCTTATATAAACTGCGGCAGGACATTGCAGATAATTGCATGGAGAACGACCCATGGCATGGAGTAGATGAAAAAGCTCTTAAGGTATTTCACATAATTGTCCTTTTTATCCTTGCTTTGCTTAAATGGGTCAAGCGCATTGAAACCATTCGCAATGTATTCAAAATTTTAAGTGCATAAACCTTCAAGGGGGTGACAGTGTGACACAATGGTATGCGCTTGAGTTCCTATAGCAGAGGTCTCAAGTTTGAATCCGGCTTCCCCCGGTTTTCACTTTTCTGCCTTTAACCCCCCTGAAGGCCACTTGCCATCGCAGGCTGCGTTTTACAGAGGCCTCAGTTTAGAATCTGCCTTCCACTGGTTTTCAGTTTCTGCCTTTAACCCCCTTGAAGGCCATTTGCCAACGCATGCTGCGTTTTACTTGATTTCATTGGTCAGCAGAGTATTGGTGGGGTCTCGTGAGTTTTCCGGTAACATGTTCTCATGGACCATGGTTACATACATGCATAGAAACTTCCTATGTCATTTTATTTAGCAAATGTTATTTTTGTTATCACATTTAGATCATACGCAACACATTAATTATTTGTAGAATTCCAAAAACTTGATAAAATGAAGCGTTTGCGGTCCGGGTTGACCTTTTTTTGACCAGAACCAATCATCCAACTGATCTATGGGCTGAACTTAGTGAACTACATATAGACCTAAACAATGACTTTCTCTTGATATTTTAGGATGAAGTAAACAAGCTCATTACCATGACTCTAGGGGAACGAGAAAGGCGTATCATCCGCCTTTACTATGGTCTTGACAGTGAATGCCTTACTTGGGAGGATATTGGCAAAAGGTACAATACTTTGTCCTGCTTTTATAAACATGATTACAATATTAAACATTTATGCTATTTCTGACAGTTTCAATCCATTCACTAATGAACTGGTCAATTTAAGCTATGTTTTCTAAGGGGTCAAACAAAAAAGGTTATGAACAAGATCGGGTCAAAGACCAAAGCGTATTTTTATGCTTAGAGCTCTTAACAGATTTTATGTAACAAAGTTAAATTATTATTGATATAATGAAACATTCTCTCCTTTTGGCACTCTACTAAAATAATTTGGACGAAAAGGTTTTAGGTTCTACTCGACCGGACCTACCCATTTCCGCATGCACAAAAAGTCGAAAAGCATCTGACGTTCAATGGTTTTTCAGAGTAGGGTTGTCGAGGGAAGGCGCGAGGCAGATTGGACTTGTTGCACTAGAGAAACTAAAACATGCTGCAACAAATACCAGACTTGAGGCAATGCTGGTAAAGCATTGAATTTTGGTATGGTTTTTGTACTACAAAAAACCACATATGTATATTTCCTAACTAAACATCGCGAAATTATATATTGCATGATAGAGTTGAGCGCGCTGTATAAAACAACATAACTGTACCTTTTTTGTTTAAGAGAACATATATATAATAAAACGTTTTTCGCCATTAGTGTAGTGGTATTCACAATGTGTGTGTATATATCAGATACTGAACTCAGTCATTGCTTTAAGAAACTTGGTTGAGTCTCTGGTGACATGGGTCCGGGTCTTGAGTCCAAACCGATCCATTTACATCACCCAACGAGTCAAAAAATGGATCTAATAGATTGTGGGTTTACTCATGATTCATGTAAATATAAAAATGATTCTATTTCTTAATCGTCACAACCCGATGCAATTACCACCTATATCATGACCACACCCACCATCGACGCCACTGTGCGGACCTTGCTAGTAAGACGGGGTAGCTTGTGGTCAACTTGGCCGAGTAGTACAACTTTTTTGTGTGTGTAGCCTCAGTGCAACTAGTCTTATAGAAGTTATGTCATGGGTCTACTAGAGAGCCCAATTTACTGGTTAAATATAGGCCTACTTTTACTAAAAAAAAAAAAAAAAAGAAGAAGCAAAATAAGCCGAATCTAGTGAACTCAGTTTATTTATAATTGAAAGTACTCAGGGGATTACGTCTAACTCAATGAGTCAATGAGCTAGCCAACTTCTCGTTTGAAAACATATAAGCCCAATCCACCTTCCTTGCACTGTTTAGTCTTTACATTAACGGTATGGTTTTCAGCATATGATTGTGAAGTCGCATAACAGAGTCAATACTTCATGTACTTAGTTAGAGTTCGTTTTAGAGGATGGAATGGAATTGGAATGCATATTCCATTTCAACAAAAGAAGAAATTGTGATTAAACAACATGCGGAAGAGACTCTACATTTCAAATCCATCGATATTTCATTCTATTATGCGAAACAAACACACCTAATTTCCAAAACAAATTATAGTTACCGCGCGAATTCCAATTTCATTACAATCCATGAAACGAACGCTAGAGATTGTGAAGCTGCACACGAACGTCTCGTGCAAGATTACTTTGCTAAAAATCCTACATATGGTGATAGAGATGTTTTGAAGAAGGTTTTGCTTACGAAGAGAAGTAGAGAACCATTCCTACAAATCAGGGGCGGATATAGGGGTTTTAGGGGGTTCCCAGGAACCTCCTCGGTTTGGAAAAAATTGAAAAATTTAGTGGAAAATTTTAAAAAATTAATGAAAATCAGTGAAAATCTACGAAAGGACCCCCCCCCCCCCCCCTGAAAATCCGTCCTAAATACACCAATGCAGTACAAATAATTGGTGATATGGATACGAACTTGGAATTTTTCCATGGGATAGAAAAAGAATTTTATATCATTACATAAATGCAAATTAGCGATACGTCAATTAGCATACATGACTCCTCCGAACGCATATGATGAGTATTTATATGTCTAAAAGAACCTCATATGAAAGTCTTCAATAATTTCGCAATGTGTTACTAAGTTTTATGGAAAAGACTATTTGTGTATATCGACATCCAAGGAGATTCAACTTTTAAATGCCTCGCATGAAAGTAAACATTACCTAAGATTATTTGTCAAAAATAGTATTTATGGTGTACTAATTACCTCAAACTATGTAGCTAGTGGTAATAAGGGTGTCGAACCACGAAGAGTCTACGGTCAGTGCAACGTGTTCTTAGTTGATTGAGAATGTTACTTTTATGAAGATGTTGTCACTTATGAAGATTGTAGTTGTTGTTCATTTAAGAAATTTGAATTGAAAGTTGTGAACCAACAAGTGATTTTAAGATTATGACTAAGAATGTGAAAGAAACAATGATTTGATTAATGAAAAAGACTTGAATTAAAATGGTTGATTAAAACAATAGTAAAGAAAATGGATATCACACCGGTCTAACAAGTAACCTAGAGTTCTATGACAATTTGGGATGAATTAGATAATTGCAATGGAGATTAACGGATTAATTGTTTCAATAGGCTTAGGTGTCATATTTTATCAACATCAAAGATGGACTAAACTACACTTTATTACTCTAGAACATACAAATCCTAATAACAAGTTAAAGCATAGTTAACCGAATTAATTTCCCTAGTAATTGGCGCAAGAAACCATTATCAAAGAGAATTCAAACCAAAATTAACGCATTTAATAAGTTTGTTCAAATCCACAATACAAAAGAAATTAAGAAAATACCCAAAATGTTTAAGAACCCTAGATTACAAGCGTACACCGGGTGAATCCAAAGACGAGTAGCCGCTCATGATGTTGGAAGCCTTAATGATGATTGAAAACATAGGAGAAGATGTCATGGAAAGATTTGGGGATAAAAGGCTTGATTGGTGAAAATTGGTGTTGGTGATTGGTGATGATAATTGGGTGAAAGATGATGATCTTGAATGATTTGGGGTGTTATGGAATGATTTGATTGTGTTTAGAAAGTGGAAGATTGTGTTTGAGATCCCAAAATCTCGTTTTTATCAAGTCCAAGTCAAGTCCTAGGTCAAACTCCCCATAAAAACCCTTAAAATTGGCATTAAAAATGATTTTGACCAAGTCTTGTCAGATGGCCTCATCGCCGACGGTCAAGAGGCCCGTCGCCGACGGATTGTGCTCGTCAACGCAAATTTTGAATGCCTACGGGTTGGTAGACGAGCTATTAACGCGTTAGTAACAGGCTTGATGGCCGTCACCGACGGGCCTTCGATGGGTAACTTGTTTTCTTTATAACTTTTTCGTTTGAACTCCGTTTTCCTCCATTTTCACGGACACGTCTTTGTTTTTCAATACTCTTTCATTTCATACAAAAATATCTTCATTTTCACTTCATGTATTTTTCCAAAACACATCCAATTTTCGTTCTTTGCTCCCGGTTGCTCGTTTCTTGCACCCGGTTCCTCCTAGCTTCGATCCAGTGCCTCATTTAACTCCCAAAATGCACTCTAAACCTATCAAGACCTGTAAAGCATAAATAATATCAAAGTACATCATTCAAGACTCAAATGCGTATTAAGACTCAAACTTAAGCACTAGAATTTAAGGCTTTTCAGCCACGCATCACATGGATTTCTTGGAATGATATGTACACATTGAGCTTAGAGGAATGCCCAATGGAATGGCGAGGTGAATACGTGAGAGTTGATAATGCTCAAAGCGATAGCCTCCCTAGATTTATGGTTTTGGCATGCCTTCTCTAGTATCGTCGATTCGAACAACAACCTTAATAAGTTTCCATTGGTTAACGACATTGTACACAGATCCGCACCTAAGTGTCCATCTGAGGTTACAGATTACAATACAAACATTAGTATATTCTTGCTGATGGGATATACCCTTGTTAAGAAACTTTCACGAAATCATCTACTTATCCACATGACGATATACAAATAAGGTTAAAGGCAACACAAGAAGCGGAATGAATGGACATGCTGTTAGAATAAATATACATAATGTTAGTATATTTATCTATAGTCGTCACAATCATTCATCTAATAATGATCAATTACTAATATATCCCTAAGTTTATAATAGGTATTTCCTTGATAGATATAATTACCCTTACTAAACATAATTAGGGTGTCCATTGGGTGTGTATAAATAGAGAAATTATTAGAGGTTTAGGGTTACATAAACCAAACACTAAACACCATAATCTCGTCCCCATCTCTCTCTCTCTCTCTCTCTCTCTCTCATTCTCACGAGTTCTTCAGGAACTCATTAGCCATCATAATCACACACCCTAAAGGGAACCCAATCACACTGAAAAATATGTCATCTTCCAATACACTTACAGTATCTGTTTTAGGTCTTGCCAATCTATCAGGTACACGTTTATTTACATGTTTTCCATTATTTACAATCATAACTAATCAAGACATGAAACGAGCTTTTGGTGCTCTAAAAAGATTCATGGGCTCTGGTTTGACTCTTTGCACCCACTCAAAGTTAGAGAAAACTGTACGCTTACATTATATTGCATGATATGATTTGAAAGATAAAAGTGCAATGTTATGTCCTGAACATGAAATCATGCCTCCAACCAATGACAAAGTAAATGTTAATATTCTTACACAATTGCATTGTCAAGAAACTCTCCATGCTTTTCAGGTGGATCTCGTGAATCATATTGCAAACACCCAATACTTACCTAATCAAGACGAGTAGTTGCTTTTTTTTTTTCTTTTTTATGTTTCAATGTAGCGTTGTATTTTTTTTTTAAACTAATGGAACGTTTTGTCAATACATTTTGGTATTAGTTTGTATATTTTTTTTTGAAAGGTATTAGTTTGTATAATTAATTTAGAAAGAGAGAATCGCATGGTTGGTCCCTGTGGTTTCAAAATATTGCACTCATGCTCCTAGTGGTTAACTAATTACACTATTGGTGTCTAGGTTTAACAAAAGTGCACTCGCCTAATCCCTGTGACTAACGTCTGTTAAGTTTGATGGTTAAGTCTACCCACGTGATTACCACGTGGGGGTATTATAGTCTTTTAAGTCTGATTTGATTGCAACTTTTGATATGCACAGTCTAGTCTCCTTATATGTCAGGTAATTTATAGTGCCAAATTTCCTCCCATTTTCACAAACCATCTGATAATCTCTCTCTGATAACCACACACACAAATTGTTTGAAGTTGATCGACATAATGGGTTGGAGTTTACGGCCCGATTATGAGCCTTTCGACCCTAATGTTGAATACGGTAAGCTAATTTAGGGTTTTTTTTTACTAGAACCCTAATACGTACTGATTATAATGATCACTGGCCCAACGTTATTGTTTTATTATTTTAGCTAGAAAGGAGACTATGTTTACAGCCCAACTGCACTATGGTGGTATCTTTAAGAACTTGCCTCGAAGAAGGTATGTCCATGGTAAACATGTCTTTGTAGATGATCTAGACATAGATGAGTTTTCTGTCCATGAAGTTAATTGGATGATACGTGAGCTAAAGTGTTTTGAAGAAAAAGACAAGTTTTTTTTATCATTTCCTAATACCTGGTAGAGATTTGGATACTGGTCTAGTAGCTTTAGGTTGTGATGCTGATGTGCGTAATTTGGCTCAATATGTGGGTGAGAATAAGGTTATTCACTTTTACATTGAACACAAGGAAACAAATGTGGATACCTATCTGAAATCCCCAGAGGCACCAAGGGTTTTTATTGAGGAAATAGAAGATGAACCTCAGAATCTTAATCAAATTGTTCCTAGGAATCCTAGGAGAAAGTTGTTACCTAGGAGAAGAAGATTACTGATTGAATATGGTGGTGAGGATTTAGGGTGTTCTAAGAATGTAGGGGAGGGTGAGAAGGTTGTAGAGGGTCAGAATTTAGAGGTTGACAATGTAGAGGTTCAGAATGTAGAAGTTGAGAATGTCGAGGTTCAGAATGTAGAGGTTGACAATGTAGAGGTTCAGAATGTAGAAGTTGAGAATGTAGAGGTTGAGAATGTAGAGGTTGAATAGGGTTAGAATGTAGAGGGTGAGAATGTTAGGGAGGCCTCATTTGTGGATAGTTTTGTTTTTGATGAATTCCCTGTGGGTGATGTTAACATGGAAGACAATGTGGGGAATGTGGGGGACAATGGGGATGTGGGGGACAATGGGGATGATGTGGAGAAGGGGGACAATGGGGATGATCTTAACAGTGGGGATAACAATAAGGGTGGGTGTTTCAAAGAGTCTGAAGGTGCTGCATATAATGAAGGTGATGCTTCTGGTGAGGATGGAGAGGATAGTTCTAGTGAGGATGATGATTCACAAGATAATGATTGGAATGTGGATAAGGCTAATGAGGTGGAAGAACCTGATGTTGATATGAGAGACTTTCATACTTTTGTAGATGAAGGGGAAGAATATGTTGGCAACAACCATGTTCAAAATGATAATCAAGATTTACATGATTTTGACATGTTAGCTGCTGAGAACCTAAGCTATGAGTCATTTGATAACTTAACTGATTCATCTCAGAGTGATTTTGAAACTAGGAGAAGCAGAAAGCTAAGGGAAATCAGGAACAAAGAGAAGGTTAGACTTTGTTTCTCATTTTTTAATTACTTGTTAGTTTATTGATATCCTTACAAATCATGTAACTGTTTGTAATCTGCTTTGAAGGCTAAGGCAAAAATACAAGATGCATGCTTCTTTGTTGGCCAAACATTTGGATCTGCAAAGCAAGCTAAGATAGTAATAAGAAGGCATGCAATTCAAACAAGAAGGGAGCTTTCATTTTTGAAGAATGATAAAGCCAGGATCAGGGTGGTATGTGAAGGAAATGTTCCAGTTTTTACTGATACACAAGGTGATGGGCCTGTTGAGAAACCAAAGAAGCCTACAAAGCCTACAAAATCTGCTAAACAAACTAAAAAGCCCATAAGTAGTAAAACAAAGAAGGCTATAAAGCCTAATGGTGGACCAGGAGCATCTCTAGGGGAATCTGTCAGTGGCCCCAGTTCAAAAAGCCACTAAGTGCCAATGCCCTCTACTGTTTGAAAAGAAATGAGAGGTTGAAAAATGTCACATGTCCATACCAGTTGTATTTCTCCAAGGAGCAAGGTGGTAATGAAACTTGGGTTGTGAGAACATACAGACCTAATCATATATGTCTGCAATCAAGAGATAGCCTACATTTTACAGCAAACTTCATGGCTAAAGACCAAACTGTTCTTAATATGGTTGAAGCAACACCTGATATTTCTATCAAAACTATTCAAACAGAGCTAGCAAGAAAGTATGAACTAAAGGTTACCAGGATGAAAGCTTTTAGGGCAAAGTTGAAGGCTACAAAAAAAATTCAAGGTGATTACAAGGAGAAATACTCAAGATTAAGGGATTACTGCATGGAGCTGATTAATGCAAACCCAGATACAACACTTAAAATTGAAGTTGAGTCAGAACCTAATCCAGCTTCCCCAACCAGAGTGTTCAAAAGGATTTATATCTGCCTGGGACCTTTAAAAAATGGCTTTAAAGCTTGTAGAAGGGATTTGATTGGATTAGATGGGGCTTTTTTGAAGGGAACATTCCAGGGTCAAGTGTTAGTTGCTGTTGGGCAGGATCCAAACAATGGAATATATCCAGTTGCTTGGGCAATTGCAGAGGCTGAGAATAAAGAATCATGGACTTGGTTTCTACAATGCCTGCAAGATGACCTGGATCTAGACAGAAACTCTCATTTTACTTTCATCTCTGATAGACAAAAGGTAAGTTATTTAAGTTGAGATATTTAAGCTACTTAATTGGTTTTTAACTTGTTAATTGTTTATTTTGATCAGGGTCTCATTCCAGCTCTTGCACAAGTGTTCCCTGTTGTAGAACATAGGTTCTGCCTTGGACACATACACCATAATATGAAGCTGCAGTGGAGAGGCCAGGGATTCAAAGACTGCTTATGGGAATGTGCAGCAGCTAACATAGGTATTGTCATTATCTATGTTGCAATAAAGTTGGTCATTTATATCATCTTTGATAATTGTTTGTAATGTTGCCATAGTGCATGAGTTTACTTTACTGAGAAAATGAACGAGTTAAAGAAGTTTAATTTGGAAGCTTACAAGTGGTTGACAGCCATACCACCACAACATTGTACAAGGTCTCATTTCACAGGCAGTTTATTGAATTGTGTAGTTTATAGTTCAATAGGTAGTTTATTGAATTGTGTCTTGTTTTCATATATACAGGTAGATCCAAATCTGATCTCCTAATCAATAACATTTGTGAATGCTTCAACTCAAAGACTGTTGAAGGAAGAGAGAAACCTATAATCTCATGCTTGGAGTATATCAGGGAATACTGTATGAAGAGGATTGTCATTGTCATGTTGGCACAACAAAACTGGAAGGGGCCATTGACACCAAAGTGCATAGAGATATTTGATCTTATTAAGAAGGCAGCACCTCAATGCACTGTCAAGTGGTGTGGTGATACAAGGTGGCAAGTAATTGGGACTAGGGGTCAATATGTTGTTGATGTTGGGAAGATGGAGTGTACTTGTAGAAGGTGGGAGTTGAGTGGAATTCCCTGTAAGCATGCTGTTGCTGTCAACTGGGACATGGCTGCTCACAAACAAAAGGTTGGATCTCCTGAGTCATGGGCCCACCCTTGTTGTTTTACTACAACTTGGAAGGAAGTGTACACCCACAAGATTGGTCCAATAAATGGTTATACCATGTGGCTGAAATGTCAAGTGCCAACTACATTGATACCACCATTTCATCGTAAACAAATAGGCAGGCCAAAGAAGAGTAGGAGAAAGGACCAGGTGGAACTTCAGGATATTGCAGAAGCTAAAGGAAAGTTGACCAGGAAAGGTGGGACTGTAACTTGTAGTAATTGCAAAGCTAAAGGTCACAATGTCAGGGGATGCAAGAAGCCTAAGAAGAATCAGGATGGAGAGGCTGCTAGTGGGGCTGGATAGGGTACTGGTGGGACTGTAGAAGGTGTTGCTGTGTCTGTTAACTGATCTTAGTATGTTTTGTTTAGGATTTAAACCTTATGTGTGTTTTTGTGGTAAACTTTAGTGGTATGTGGTAAACTTTAACTATGTTTAAGTGTTTAGATGGTTGGAACATCTTTTATGGCTTGTAATAGCCTTGAATATTGTGGCTTAAGTTGTTTGCCACCATTTTGAACTTTAAGTATGTTTATGTTCAGTATCTTATGTTTATGTTTGTGAGTAAAGTGTTTTGTTTGTGTCATTTAATGTTTATAGGTAGGTTTGAATGAATGAATTTGGGTAGAATTGGATATGTGTCATTTAATGTGTACAGTTGACCCAAATTGACCCATTAAATGTGTACAGGTTGGAATTAAAGTGTATAGCTGAACATCATAGGTTTTGATAGGTTTTGGGTATGATCATTCAATGCAAACCTACCTTTTTGAAGTTAATCCAAATTGACCCATATTGACCCATTACTCAATTGACATTCAACCCATATTGACCCATTACTCAATTGACATTCAACCCATATTGACCCATTACTCAATTGACATTCAACCAAATTGACCAATTCACATTCAACCAAATTGACCCATTACTCAATTCCTTTCACATTCAACCAAATCAGCCTACCATTGACATTTATCCAAATTGACCCATTACTCAAATTAGTCTCAGAAAGTTTAAATATTCCATTACATTCAAAATTGACCATAGTCATTACATTTGTTGAATTCATACTACCATAATACCATTCATACATACCATAAGACCTACCATAATACCTACCATCATTCACTTCATAGTTCATACATACCATCCTACCTACCATCCTTAGTTAACCATGGACCATACAAACTGGAACCCTAATAATATGACAAGAAACACAATAACTCTATTCTTTCATTTGATTTTAGCTTCCAACTCTGCCCTTCGTTCATCACCCCTATTTCTTGCTCGGAGTAGTCTAGGGATAATGATCGTAGCACGTGGGCACATTGGAGGATCAACCCACCCTAGAAATCTTGGACATGTTACCTCCTGTCCAAAAACACACCAAAAATTCGTAAAAAACTGAGCAAAAATTCGTTTAAACCAAATGACACTTACCGGATTAGGACAACAGAGGAAACGTCGACCAGGGTTACTATCAGTCCAGGATGTTCGAACCACTACTAATTTTCCACACCTGCAAGGCATCTCCATAATCGTTCTTCGAGGATCGTTCTTTAGGAAGAAGATGATTCAGGTTAGGAGCTGTTATTTTTTTGAGGGAGATAACGATTTAGGGTTTTGTATTGCTTTTATTTTGGCCTGACACTTAAAAAGACTATAATACCCCCACGTGGTAATCACGTGGGTGGACTTAACCATCAAACTTAACAGACGTTAGTCACAAGGATTAGGCGAGTGCACTTTTGTTAAACCTAGACACCAATAATGTAATTAGTAAACCACTGGGAGCAAGAGTGCAATATTTTGAAACCACAGGGACCAACCATGCGATTCTCTCATTTAGAAATCTTAATACTACGTAATTGTTATTTAAAATTATTTTTTATGAAAAGCTTTTGGGATGGGTGAGTCAACAAACCCAGTTACTGAGATATGGCAACTCTTTTTTTTAAGTTCACAAAACACAATGAGGGAATCCTGTTAATGAGATAAGTTGCAGTCAAAACACAACCAGACCAGAATCTTAAGGGTAATCCACTCTGAAATAACAAAGCCCTAGCCATATTTATAAGGTGTCTATGTTTTCTTTCAACAATACCATTTTGATGTGGTGTGTACACACAAGTTGTTTGGTGAATTATACCATTTTGTTTACAAAAGTTTACCATCTGATTGTTTATAAACTCAGTACCACTATCACTTCTAAAAACCTTAATTTGTTTTTTAAACTGTGTATTTAGAAGTGCATAAAACTCAGTTATATTTTTAAATACCTCACATTTATTCTTCAACATATAACACCAAACAGTTCTAGAAAAATCATCAACCACAGTTAGGAAATACCTAAAACCTTCTCTACTTGTGACTCTATATGGACCCTAAACATCTAGATGAATTAAGTCACCTAGTTCCTTAGTTTTATGTTCACTTAAAGAAAAGGGCAACCTTGTTTGTTTTGCCTTATGACAAACTTCACAAGGTTTAGACATGTCTAAATTTATACCAAGACTACCCTTTAATATGGCTAAGACTTAGTCAAAGGGATGACCTAGCCTACTGTGCCACAAGTTTGTGTCACTAACACTATTAAAACAGACATTAAACAAACTCACATTATCACCAACAAAGTATAGACCTTCACTTTGTCTACCAGTCACCAGGATTCTCTTGCAATTGGAATCCTGGATGTAACAATTACTTTCATCAAATAACACAAACAATTTACTATCCTTAGCAAGTTTATGAACATACATGAGACTGACACAGCAATCAGGAACAACAAATACATCATACAAAACAACACCATTAGCAAGTTCTATATCTCCTATTTTAGACACTTTAGCACTAGTGCCATTAGGATGTTTAACACTTAAGTCATAGTTGGATACATCAACAACATTAAACATATTCTTATCACTACTGGTCATGTGCTGATTAGCATCTGAATCAGTGATCCAACTTTGACTTATAGGACTTTTCACAAAACCAGAACAACTTAAGAAATTCTTAAAGATTTTCTCAAGTTTAGACAGACAATACAAACTTGAAAAACCATTCACACTAACACTCTTACCTCCAACATTGGAGTGAGAAGTGTCATTTCCTCCTTTATCACTAATCAAGTTTAAGATCTTAGACACTTGTTCTGCATAGAAGGGCATAGCAGAACTACCAACAGTAGCAACAGATGAATTTCCCTGTTTACTACTGGAAACATTATTAGACAAATTACTTTTAAAACTTTGATTAATAGGTTTTTTCTTAAAACCTGGAGGATAACCAACCAGTTCATAACACCTATCAACAATATGTCCAATCATGTTAAAAAAAAGGGAAATTGCTTAGGCCGTGGCCCAAGCCTAACACCACAACCTAAATAGATAAACAATAGTCGGTCACGAAGATTAATATGGATATATATATATATATATATATATATATATATATATATATATATATATCAAATTGGTCGGCAGAATATATAAAAAGGGATTATTAATTTGACTTAGGAAAACATTCAATCGAAGTCGACTAAGAAGCTGTGATCGACCAGAAGAGCTGTGGAGGGGAGAAGGTCCAGGGCACGTTAAAGATTAATATTCAAGGAATCTCGTGTTCGGTTTAGTTTTCGCTTTATATTTTTATAGACATGATCAACATTATTTTTATTTATTTTGTGATGATATTTCTAAATATTATGAGTAGCTAAACCTTTTATGGTTGCTTAGGTTTATGAACTAGACACGTAATTTGCAGTATTTAATGATTTTTGGTTTTTAATTTGGATGTGTAGAATTACATGCTTTTAACTTTATTGTTGGATTTGATATATGTGTGTTGGTGTTGATTTTATTTGAAGTTTGTTTATTGGTTTTGTGGAACTAGGCATGTAGAGATACCCCCTAGGTCTAGAAATCAATCTAGTTCGTCAACTTAGGTTAGCGTGCTAGTATTTGGAGTTAGAGTACTGCACAAGTATAACAAACTAATATAATAAATTAACTAAAACGTGCAGGCCATTCTTGAGGGTGAGAAATCTAACTTGAGATTGCTACGTAACTAACTAGGCATTGTTCGGTAGTTGATAAGCGCTAAGGCGGGAGTCGCTACTTGTCCGTCTTTAGAGTTTTCCTAGGTTTTCTTCAGTAGAGTTTAAGTCTGCTTCATAGTTAGAAGGTTTCGGTTCAGGGGAGATTGTAACTTGATTTCTATGGGATTTCGGTACGCTAGGGCGATCCGGATCCATTTTAGCATTTCTACACTTGTCCCGCCTTGAGTCTAGTGAGCCGTCCTTGACAGGAGGTTTATTAGATAAGAATAGGGTCTCAAGTTAATTACCAGATTCAGGATTTATTGCTAGTGTCTACGGATTTTACCTAAGTAACTAGCGTTCTTCCTATCTTATTTCTCCAATTCCTAGTTTCGTATAAGCAGTTGAGGTTTCTTTATTTATATTTAGTTTCTTCTAAGTTTATAATTATTAGTTTAACCCCCCATATAAGTATCTATTTATTTAGGCTAGTATTCGGTAGAGGTTGTGATCTAGAGTTGCATTCGCGTCTTTGGGTTCGATACTCGGTCTTATCTGTTTACTGCTTTGCGACCGGTACACTTGCCATGCGTGTGTATTTTGTAGGTGAGTCGTTTTAATTAGAACTTGTGTTATTTTTATATATACATTTACACACATCAAGTTTTTGGCGCCGTTGTCGGGGAGGCAATTGGCACTCTTGAGAATTATCCAATCCGTTTCTGGTCTACTATTTTGTGAATAATTTTTGCTTTTATTTTTTTTATTTCATATTAGTATTATTTTTATTCGTAATATAGAATTTTTTTTATCATGTGCGAGATCTGCGGAGGAACCCATTTTACCATAAGATGCCCCTATTCATATTCATCGCGGTATTCCACGGATTATTATTTTAACGAGTATCTGCAGCCGCAACCATATCAGTCATACCGGCCTTCATACCCACAGGCTAACCGGTGGTTTAACCCTGCAACATCTGAGTCACAAGATATAATAAAAAGTCGGCTTGATCGTCTACAAGCTAAGATGTTTGAGGAAAGGCATGGCGGTAGCTCGTCAGAGTATCCACCTAGCCAACATTTGTATCCACATCCCGATTATCAGGATGTCTCGTCTCATACTAGACCCGACTTTGCCGCCTTCCTTGCTAATCAACAACTCATGCTCGAGGATATGTGTTCGGATCTGAGTTTGATTTGTTTTGATTGTTTAACTAAATGATAGATGAAAGAAGTTAATCTATAAATGAAAAGTGCAGCGGAATGATAAACTATGAATCAAAACAAAGAGAATAATTGTTTTAGAATCAAAAGCTTTCATAAATCTAATGATTACAAACGATTGTACAAATACTCCCCCTCAGCCTGATCTGTAACACCCCAACCGATGGCGGAAACATCGGGATGTCATGTATTGATGATTGTTCAGTAGCTCATGGTGAATAATGAATTTCATTAAATGATTTAAATAAATTACATACAATTGTTCTACAAGAATTCGTACATCAAAATGAATAATACTATTCACACATCTTCAAGCATTAACTCAAATCTTCGAGCAAGTAGAACCTGAAACATGTTAAGTTTGAAAATATTTTGGGTCAACAAAAGTTGGTGAGAATACATAGGTTTTTGAATATAGTTGATAACAATAGTTTGTACAACAATCACAGTTGTATGATGATAGAGTATAATTCCGACATGTAACAATGCGTCTTTGTACAACCAAACCTTGTGTCGACTGATGACTAACTCGCAAGTTAGTTAAATGTTGTTACTGTTATCGATCATCCCTGAATTTATGCGGGGGGATGGGTTTGTCAGACCTATAGCGCTATAATCTAAACAGGCGGCTTGATCATTGTTAATGATTGTACTGTGTCTTTTTGTTACAGTCAAATGATAGAATGATGTTGTAATTGTATCACAAGTAAATATGAGTAAATGATAGTATAAGATGTTTAAACATGTTTCACCCCAAAAATAGTGAAAATAGAGGAAAGGGGCTATGTAAACTCACCTTAGCAAAATGTTATTTCTGTTGAAAAATTGAATAGTGGTGTTGCCCAAATGTGTCAAGTATCACCCTATAATAAGGTAATAAATATGTCTAAGTTTATCTAGTCTACAAATGTATATGTTCTAGGGCTTTAAATTGGGGATAAATGCTCGTTTGATTAATAATAAAAATATTTGATAATTGAGAGGAATTTAGTAAATAAATAAACAAAAATCTTTTTATAAAATTTGAATTTAAGATGGTCACAATAATGAGTTTAAAGTATAAAAATAATTTTTATAAAATTATTTTCTTTAAAATAGAATATTAAATCTATTTATTATAAATTGTCAAAATTTAATTTTAATATTTAAAAATACTAAAATTAAAGAATTCTTAGTTTAAAAATTATATTTCTGTTCCAAATAATCAGAAATAATTTATATAAAATTTTGGTGCAAAAATATTAAAAATTGAATTTATTATGATTTAATTATGATTAAAACTAACAAAAATTGATTAAAAATATTAAATAAATGATTTTTCAGAAATAAAAATCATTTCAGAAAAGTTTATTGTTATAAAAAATCTGAATAATTTTTGTGGAAATTTATAAAATTGTTTTGATATTTTAATAGAATTTTATAAATATAATAGAATAAACTTGATTTATTTATTAAATATATTAAATAAATAAATTTTTGAAAACTAAAAATTGTAAGTTAAACTTTTTCATTAGATTAACTTAAAATAATTTTTGTAGAATTATTAAAAGAGTTTTAATATTTTAAAACGAATTTATAAAATATAAGTAATATATATAATTAAATTTGATTGTTTTGATTTAAAAACAAAACAAATGAAAAAGGTTTGCCAAGGCTGGGGATCGAACCCGCTTGGCTCAGTTAGTGGGCACCAGACACAACCACTTGGTCCAGACCAGTGGTTGTGTTGGGTTTCAGTTCATTTAAAATAAATAACCTAAGTAAAATCAGTGTTCTTCCCCAATTTGATTACACGAGCCCTGGATTTTCCAATTGGACAAAATACACAACATTAACCCAATTAATCTTAGGGTTAATGTTGTGTATATGCCGATTATCAAAACCCATCAACAAAAACTGACTTACAAACACGATTGAATACTGGATTGATCAATCAAGGGCCGAAGTCAAAAACACGATCAATTCAAGAACAGAGGATTTGTTAAGAGAAATTGGGGTTTGAGAAGGGATGAGTGGCGAGTTGTGAAGGTCCAGAGGGGTTCAATTTATAGTGGTATCGTCTGAATCCTCGAATTGGTATGTTTGACCTTGGTTTGAATACTCACGCGTATAATTGACCATAATCGAATTAAATTGATGATGATTACTCGTGTAATGGACCGGAGATTATGATTTCATACCAAATTTGGATCAAATACGCGTTCAACATCACTAATTATGGTAGATTTATACCACAGTTGACTTTCCAAGTCAACTGTGAAGTACAAACCAAATGATATAATAATTGTGAGTCGGGTTTTAAAACAAGGACGTATCTAGGTCAGCTGGTTAGGTTGGAGGGTGATGGTGACCCGGCTGAGGGCTCGGGTTCGAGTCCCGGCCCCAACATATTATATTTTTTGTAGTTAAACTATATATATATATATATATATATATATGTATATTATATAAAAATAATATGGTGTTAGGGTTCCAAAAACGCCACAAAAAAATAATTAAATACAAATAACAATAATAGAACTTGATGTTTTTATTCAAATTATACGTAACGTACAATTATAAATGCGTAATGTTACAGTCTCCCCTACTTTTAGAAACTTCGTCCCGAAGTTTATTAAAAACACAGGGTTGAAAATAAAAATAGTTGTGATTTAGGTTATAGCATGACAAAAATAGAATAAACTGTCTCGTGTTTTGTGTGGGTTGATGAACTACCAGACAGCTAGAGTTTATAACCTTGATAGAATTTCACACTACCTTAATGTACCTGTAAATTCATGATTACGTTCCGGACCGCAATCACCAATTTACCTTACATTAAAGTTTTGCGTCCTTCTATGACTCCACCGATTGTTGAGCAGGTTCGATAGCCTCCACCAGTCGTGGAGCAGGTTGTAGGGCCTCTCCCGACTGTTGAAAAGGCATGATAACCTCTACCAATCGTTGAGTAGGTTCGATAGCCTCCACTAGTCGTAGAGCAGGTTGTAGGGCCTCTCCCGACTGTTGAAAAGGCATGATGACCTTTATTAAGTGCAACACATAGATTGCAAATTGATAACATGTTTATGCAAACAAGTATAATAAGCACGACATATGAGTGGTAGTTGTATATATAATTAGTTCACATTCAAACAATCATGTACCATGTAACAATTCTCAGACAAATATTTTATTACTTGAATCAAATAGTGTCAATACATAGAATAAAAGCAACCAATAGTCAAATGATGAGACTTGCTGTTAAGTAGCTGGAGGGTCTTGATCTCTGTTTAGTTTAGGGCACCGGTTACGAAAGTGATTTGGGTCTCCACATTCATAGCACTGACCATAGTTGTATCGATTAGGATTAGCAGCCTGAGCAGGGTTGGTGGGTTGGTTGGCATTAGGGTTTGGGATCTCGCGACATGTATTGACTAGATGGCCATACTTACCATAATTGGTGCACAAGCGACACGCCGAAGCAGAGGGATGATGTCGGTTGCATGTGTTACACAATGGATAGTTTCCTATATAGGGTTTCTTGTTAGAAGCTTGTGTAGTGAGGTTGACATCAGGATCCCTGGCCTTACGCTTTTGGTTCTCAATAGTTACCGCGGCTACAATACTTGCTTTCTCGCTTTTCCGAACCAAGGTACCGTTCTTTACGTGATTATCAGTTAGGGTAGCTGCTAGTCGTTTGGCCTCTTCGAGGGTAGCAGGGTTCCTTCCCCATACCGTGTCTTGAATCTGCATCGGTAAGCCACCAATGTATTTCTCAATGGCCACAGGTAGCGAAGTGACCTTATGGGGCAACAACAGACTGAGCTCATGGAAGCGGGTATTATAAGCAAGGTTTTCCCCACTATCCTAAGCAAGGGTGTGGAACTCGTCCTCTAATTTCTTGACCTCATTACGTGGGCAAAATTCATCTTTCATTATCTCCTTGACTTGATCCCAGGTCATAGTAAGTGCAACTTCAGCTCCTCGGGTGCGCTTTTCCTCATTCCACCAAGTGAGTGCTCGTTTGTGGAGAACACTCATGGCGTAACGAACCTTAAAGTTGTCAGGGCATTCACTGTTGATGAAGGTATTCTCAATACCCTCAAACCATTGTAGGAGTCCTGTAGCTCCTTCTTCTCCACTGAATTTTGGGGGATTACAAGAATTAAAGAGCTTAAGGGTACAGGCTGGGAGACCATTCCCGTTTCCGTTGTGGTTTCCATTTCCATTACCATTGCCGTTACCGTTCCCGTTGCCGTTCATCTGGATGACTTGAGCTAGTAGATTAGGAACCAGAGTCGCGATTTGTTGCGCCATTTGTTGAGAAATGATCGCAGCCAGTTGGGCATCGACACCATTGTTGTTGTTGTTGTGGTTAGCGCCGTGGTTATGGTTATGGTTGTCGCCACCTTCCTCGTGGTTTTCACCATTGCTATTGCGAGTGCTGCGACGTGGAGGCATGATCTGTAAGAGACACAATGAAATGAATGAGGTTATATAAGGAATATAATCATTTATTCATTAATTAAAACGAATAAACGAAAACGTTGACTTATCAAAGATTCTAAATTCTAATAACATATGAAGACATGCTTTAGCCTATAAGTGAACACTCATCCCGAGAATTCCCAGGTAGGCATCCGGGTCCCTCGTCTGATTGGGATATATGCGCAATGCCAGCCTAGACAGAAGACTCAGAATACAGGCGTTCACCCTTCCAGATTGCACGTGTTCGTTATTAAAATCTAGAACTTCGACGAGATCTCAAGGTGGTTCAGGTTAAACCTGAGGATTTTATCCTATTAGTCTAAGAGTAGATCCAGTGATGGAGAGCAACCTTCTTGTAAGGATGAAAGTAGGGATAAGAAGTAGGAGGGAGATAGAGTATAGCAAGTAAAAGAAGCAAGTACTGGTTAAATCCTATGGTTATAGACTAGATTATTTTTCTAATAGCCTAATTCCCTATAACTGTAACACCCCAACCGATGGCGGAATCATCGAGGTGCCACGTAGTGACGATTGTTCAAAAGCACATGGTACTAAAATGTAAATATTATTGAATAAACCAAAATTGTCTTACATGGAAATGGAAAATACATTGTCTAAATGAAATGTAAATATTGAAATAACTGAATTTAAATAAAGCACTAAATGTCTCTTGCTAAAGCACTAGATCAAACTGCACCTGAAACATGTACAAAAATAGGTTTGGTCAACATAAGAAATGTTGGTGAGCATTCCTAGTTTTGATATATATAGTAAGTTAAAAAGATATACAATTCAAGTGCAAGCTACAGTGCAAATATGTAATCTATGTATCATACAAATGAGCGAAATCAACCCTGTGACTGTATAATGTACTGTATGAACGGTGGTGTACTCATCCAATAAATGGGTGATAACTTAACAATGGCCACGGATTCTCCGAGGAAAAAGGGGGAGAATCAATCTAGGCGGATTGTCAATCCAAATAACGCTATCCAATGTTAAGGTCGGCTTATACAATGTTAATGATTTCACTAAGTACAAATGTATTCTACATGTAATGTCTAAGCATAAAGCACGTTTGTAAGCAAATGCACATAGTACTAGAATTGTATTGTAAAAATGTGAACTTGTATTTGTAATTTGTATAAGTGTACATGTAACACCCCAAAAATGAATAAAAGCAAAAAGGGGATAGGAAATACTCACTGTTCACGTAAAAGCTTGGAATTTAACTGGACAACGAGATTTGAATTGAGATTTCCCCAAAAATGATCAACCTAAAGAATTTGATAATGTGTAAGGGAATAACTCTAGGATACATGTAATTCTAGGGTTTCGAATTGGGGATAAACGTTTATTTGATTAATAAACAAATTGTTTATTAAATATAAGAAATTCAATAAATAAATAAATAATAGTCTCTTTGTAAAATTTTAAGTTGAATATAGTCACAACATAGGGTTTTGAGTATGAAAATAGTTTTTATAAAATTATTTTCTTGAAAATAGACTATTTAATCTAATTATTTTAAATTGTCAAAATATGACTTTAATATCTAAAATTATTAAAATTAAAGAATTTCTGAATTAAAAATTGTATTTCAGTTCTAGATAGTTAGAAATAATTTATATAAAATTTTGGTGCAAAAATATTGAAAAATGAATTTATTATGATTTCTTATGATTAAAACTAACAAAAATTAATTAAAAATATAAAATAAACGGTTTTTCTGAAATAAAAATATTTTCTGGAATGTTTAAGAATATACAAATTTAGGAAAATTTTTGTGAGATTTAATAAAATCGTTTTGATATTTTATTGATATTTTTATTGAATTTTATTAAATAATTTATTTTTGAAAAACTAAAAATTGGATGATGAACTTTATCATTTGGAGATCATATGATAATTTTTGTAGAATTTATAAAACACTTTTAGTATTTAAAAACTATTTTAAAAGATTAAATATGTTAAGTATATATATAAAATGGCAAAAAAAAAAAAAAAAACTTGTTGGTTATGGGGATCGAACCCGGGCCTCTGGCCGGTTCGGGTTTTATCACAAACGTGGCCACCAACTGAGCCATACCCTGAGAACGAAATGTATTGGATTGAAAATTGTTTATACAGGTTTATTAGATTAATGGTTAAATGAAAAGAAAAAAAATTGCTTCTCGTGGGGTTCGAACCTGGCCAAGAGGCCGGTTCTGTTCTACCCTTAAGCGTGTAAACCAGCTGGTCTACACCAGCTGGTTGTGTGTTTATCGTTCTTAAATAAATATATACATAAACTGTTTCAGGTGTTCTTCCCCAAATCCTATCAATCGAGCCCTAATTTACCAATCACCACAATTGTAGATCAATAGCCCCTAAATCTTTGGGGCTATTGATCGTGTAATGCAGATAAGTAAAACCATAAAAAAAAAACCGAACTTACACACACTATAATCGGGTATACGGCTCGTCAAAGAAAAAACGTCAAAGGGACGATCAAAAGAGCTTCAGTAACAGATTATTAACAGAAATTGAGGGTAAAGAAATGATTATCGGCGATTAGGGACTGCCTAGACACGTTCAATTTATAGGGCAAGGGTCGGATTGTTGATTTGGTATGTATTGACTCGAATTGAATGTGTTTGACGCGAATGGGTGTAAAATAGGTATGATTTGGACAATTATTGCTGTAAATTGACGCGTCTTAGTCAATAGCAATCAACACCTTTCCATAATTTGGCTCAAAAACGCGTTGATTGGATTGATGATGATGATCGATGGAAACAGTTGCCTTTTTCAAGTCAACTGGTTCATATTAAACATAGTATAAGATAATTAGGTGTGAGAATCAAAACAGATTATGATGTAGCTCAATTGGTTGGTGTGTGATGTGTATGTATTGAACCGGCTTGGGACGCGGGTTCGAACCCCGTCCCAAGCATTATTTTTTTTACGAAGTTTTAACTATTATTTTATTATTATAGACATATATTACGATAAAATGAACCCAACGGTATCACAGAATATTTTTTTTAAACGTTCGAGAATGATGAAAATGTAACGTCTTATTAATTGCGGTTTAACGTACATAAAATCATAAGAAAAATACAAAGAAAAGTGAAGGATGTCACAGCATCCCCTACTTTTAGAAATTTCGTCCCGAAATTCCTTCAACTTGTAGTCTCTGGAAAAAGATGAGGATACTTTGACATCATTTGGTCCTCACGCTCCCAAGTAAATTCTGGGCCTCGTTTGGATTCCCAACGAACTTTGACAATAGGAATTCGGCTTCGCTTAAGCGTCTTGACGTCTCGATCCATAATCTCCATAGGTTTTTCTATGAAGCGCATCGACTCGTCAATCTGGATATCCTCTAAAGGAACATGGAGGTTATCTTCAGCCAAACACTTCTTAAGATTAGGAACATGAAACGTTGGATGAACATTATTGAGCTCTGGTGGTAAATCGAGCTTGTAAGCCACCTTCCCAACTCGCTCAAGGATCTTAAAAGGGCCTACAAATCGTGGTGCAAGTTTCCCTTTCTTTCCAAACCGAAATATACCCTTCCAAGGTGAAACCTTGAGAAGTACCATGTCTCCGACTTGAAATTCTAGAGGCTTGCGCCTTTGATCGGCATAGCTCTTCTGTCTGCTCCGAGCAACTTGCAAATTCTCACGAATGCGAAGAATCTTGTCTGTCGTTTCCTGTATTAGTTCGGGACCGGTGATTTGTGTTTCACCAACCTCACTCCAACACACAGGGGAACGACATTTGCGACCATAAAGTGCCTCAAACGGTGCCATGTTAATACTGGAATGGTAGCTGTTATTATACGAGAACTCAACCAAGGGTAAGTGCGTGTCCCAATTACCACCAAAGTCGATGATGCACGCTCGAAGCATATCCTCCAATGTTTGGATGGTTCGTTCAGTTTAACCATCCGTCTGTGGGTGATAAGCCGTGCTAAGATTCAGTTGTGTACCAAGTGCGGACTGAAATGTCTGCCAAAAGCGAGAAGTAAACCAGCTATCACGATCGGAAATAATGTCTAGAGGAATACCATGACGGCTGACAATCTCACTGATGTAGATCTTAGCCAGTTTCTCAGCTGTGTAGGTCTCACGAATGGGTAAAAAGTGAGCAGATTTGGTCAAACGATCGACGATAACCCAGATACTGTCATGTCCACGAGTGGTGCATGGAATTTTTGTGATGAAGTTCATAGCAATGTTCTCCCACTTCCACACTGGGATTTCTGGTTGCACAAGCAAACCAGATGGACGTTGGTGCTCAGCTTTGACCTTGGAACAAGTAAGGCATTTAGCCACATAAAGAGCTATGTCCTTTTTCATACCGGGCCACCAATACAAAGTACGCAGATCCTGATACATCTTATCAGCACCAGGGTGAATGGAGTAACGAGACTTATGGGACTCGTCCATGAGGAAGGTACGCAGGTTGTCACGATCAGGGATCCAAAGACGGTTCATGAAATAAAGTAAACCATTTTTGGTTTCCAATTGATTTTCGGCTCCACACGACATTTCTTCGTACATGTTTCCCTCAGTAACAGAGACATGTTAAGCTTCAATGATGCGGAGTTTGATATCAGACTGGACCTGAGCACAATAAAGCTGGGCATGACCTTTACGACTAAGAGCATCGGCTACAACATTCGCCTTGCCAGGGTGATAGCGAATCTCGCAGTCGTAGTCGTTTAACAACTCGACCCATCGTCGTTGTCGTATATTCAGATCTTTCTGGTTGAAAATGTGTTGAAGACTCTTGTGGTCAGTGAAGATTACACATTTTGTACCATATAAATAGTGCCGCCAAATCTTAAGTGCGAAAACGACCGCTCCGAGTTCAAGATCATGGGTAGTGTAATTTTTCTCATGGTTTTTCAGTTGTCGTGATGCATATGCTATAACCTTGCCTCGTTGCATGAGAACACAACCAAGACCTTGGTTAGAGGCATCACAATAAACCACGAAATCCTAATTGCCGTCAAGTAAAGTGAGGATTGGAGCATCACACAGTTTCTGCTTCAATGTCTGGAATGCTTCTTCCTGACTGGGTCCCCATACATATGGTTTATCCTTATGGGTCAAGGAAGTGAGAGGTAAGGCAATCTTGGAGAAGTTGAGAATAAATTGACGATAGTAACCCGCTAGGACAAGAAAAGAGCGAATTTCCATGGGAGACTTGGGTGTAATCCAATTCTTAACAGCCTCAATCTTAGCTGGATCCACGTGTATACCCTTATCACTGATAATGTGTCCCAAAAATTGAACTTCCTTAAGCCAAAATTCACACTTGGAGAATTTGGCATACAGTTGTTCATTCTTCAAAAGACTCAAAATTTGTCTAAGGTGTTGCTCGTGGGCTGATTTGGTTTTAGAGTAAATGAGAATGTCATCGATGAAAACGATTACGAACTTATCCAAGAAGGGTTTGCACACGCGATTCATGAGATCCATGAAGACAGCGGGTGCATTCGTTAATCCAAAAGGCATAACCATGAACTCGTAGTGACCATAGCGTGTACGAAAAGCTGTCTTTGGAATATCGTCTTCATGAACTCGAAGTTGATGATATCCCGAACGAAGATCGATCTTTGAGAAGCAAGTCGAACCTTGAAGTTGATCAAAAAGGTCATCAATGCGGGGTAAAGGGTACCGGTTTTTAATGGTGAGTTTATTCAGCTCCCGATAATCAATACACATACGGAAAGACCCATCCTTCTTCTTTACAAATAAGACTGGAGCTCCCCAAGGTGATGAACTGGGACGAATGAAACCCTTGTCTGCCAACTCTTGAAGTTGACTCGCAAGTTCTTGCATCTCGGAAGGTGCAAGGCGGTACGGAGATTTTGCAACGGGCGTAGCACCAGGTACAAGATCAATACGAAATTCAACAGGACGCACCGGTGGTAGTCCAGGTAAGTCATCAGGAAAGACTTCGGGAAATTCACGAACAACAGGAACATCTTGGATACCCTTGTCTTTACCTTTCTTTTCCACAATATGGGCCAGAAAAGCTACGTATTTCTTACGTAAATATTTTTGTGCTTGAGTGCAGGACATGAGTTTAAGACCACTGGATGGTTTCTCACCATAAACCCGTAAAAAGTCACCCGATGCGAGAGGAAACCGAATAAATTTCTCAAAGCAGACAACTACAGCATGATGTTTAGAAAGCCAATCCATACCCACGATAACATCAAAGCTTCCCAATTTCATGGGTATGAGATCAATGGTGAAGTCATGTTCGTTAAAGCTAAGAGTACAACCCTGGATGATGGAATCAATTGAGATGGGTTTACCATCCGCGACCTCGACAGTGAAAGGCGCTCCTAATCTAGAGCGAGTGTGAGATAATAAAGGTTCGAATGCTAACGACACAAAACTTTTATCCGCACCAGTATCAAATAAAATCGAAGCATAATGACCATCAAGTAAAAACGTACCATTCACCACATCATTTGCTTCTTGGGCTTCTGCTGCATTGATGTTGAAAGCCCTACCACGAGCCACTGGGTTTGCTGCACGGTTTGCTGGGACAAGTGCTGGACATTGATTTCTAAGGTGGTTTGGATCACCACAATTGAAGCAAGCTCGACCATATGCTATAGGTTGTGGGTTTTGGCGAGCTGTTTGAGGGTTGGCTGGTTGAGGGTTAACAGGTTGAGCATTGATTGGTTGAGGTCGAAACACTGATCGACATGTGGCAGCTACATGACCGTACCTACCGCAGGTGGTACAGTGGAGACAAGGAAAATTTGAGGGGTGATGGTACTGACAGGTGGCACACTTGGGTAAGTTTCCACTATAAACCTTCTTAACAGGAGGAGTATGAGCCATTGGAGCCTGGGCTATTGGAGCCTGAGTTACTGGGGCTACAACAGCATAGTTTCTACCCCTGGACTTCCGCTTCCTAGTGTTGGAACCGGTATTGTCTACAGCAACTCTTGATGATTCAGTAGTAGGGGTGGGGGTCTTCTCAGCTGGTTTCTTGGTTCCTTTCCTAACCAAATTTCCCTTTTTGACGTGCTTGTCAGTCAAGGAGGCTGCAAGCTGGATGGCTTCTTCCACCGTAGTGGGTCTGCTTCCAGTGACTACATCTTGAATTAGGTCAGGCAATCCCTCAATATATTTCTCGATTGCTCGAGAGACCGGGGTAACCATGTGTGGAACCAAAATGCTGAGCTCATGATATCGAGTGTTGTACGCAAGATTTTCACCACTGTCTTGTTTCAACCCATGGAACTCTTCCTCTAGTTTCCTCATTTCGTTCCTAGGGCAGAATTTGGCGATCATGAGTTCCTTGACCTCAGCCCAAGACAAGGATAGAGCAATATCAGCGCCCCGATTACGCTTTTCACCATTCCACCAGGTTAGTGCCCCCTTTTGAAGGACACTGGTAGCATAGCGAACGCGGAGGTCATCAGGACACTCGCTGTTCACGAAGGTACTTTCCATACTTTCAAACCATTGGAGGAGGCCAGTAGCACCCTCCTCCCCAGTAAACTTCGTGGGGTTGCATGAGTTGAAGTGTTTGAATGTGCACCGGAATTGAGTTGCACCCTCTGTGTTGGCACTGTTGCTGTTTTGGGTTAACTCACTAACAAGATTTGGAATCACTGCAGCAATTTGCTCAGCAACTAGAGAAGCAAGGCGACGATCAGAACGTTGTCCAGAAGCACGAACAGTGCGTTGGCTAGCATCACGGAGCATACGGCGAGCAGACATCTATAAGGCAGTCAATGAAAAATTATGAGATTAATAAATGTAAGTGTATAATTGCATAAATGATTATGAATACAAGATATTGTATGTGAGATAGGAGTATATCATTTGAAATATTTGCATAACATGCTTGGATTGCCCTTGTCTAGCTATAAAGCCCAACAAGAACGTTGACTTTTCAAAGAAGTTGAGCCCAATAGTGATCAAAGAAGACATGCTTTAGCCTATAAGTGGACACTCACTCCAGGAATCCCCAGGTAAGCATAACAAGTCCGTAAATGGATTTATGCGCTATGCTTGCCTATGCCAGAAAACCCAGTGTACAGGCATCCACCCTTCCAGATTGCACGTGTCCTTTTTCACACTCATTAAAGTTCAACAACTTTGAAGGAGCAAAAATAAGAGTAGGCATTATGCCTAAGAGTGTCTTCATGAAAGGTACTGCTCCCGCTCCATGATGAAGTAGTCTTTCCACTCCTTGTAGGACACCATCTCTATACACCATGATGAAAGATGAGGAGAAATGGAGAAGAAGGGGAAAGATTGAGGAAGGAAAGTGGAGTGAAATGAGGGGAATGATAAATTAGGAAATGTTGTACCTGAAAGTTGAAATTCGGTTATAGTCTAGGCTAAAAGGCATTATAATAACTTAATTCCCTATAACCATGGCTCTGATACCAATCTGTAACACCCCAACCGATGGCGGAATCATCGAGGTGCCACGTAGTGACGATTGTTCAAAAGCACATGGTACTAAAATGTAAATATTATTGAATAAACCAAAATTGTCTTACATGGAAATGGAAAATACATTGTCTAAATGAAATGTAAATATTGAAATAACTGAATTTAAATAAAGCACTAAATGTCTCTTGCTAAAGCACTAGATCAAACTGCACCTGAAACATGTACAAAAATAGGTTTGGTCAACATAAGAAATGTTGGTGAGCATTCCTAGTTTTGATATATATAGTAAGTTAAAAAGATATACAATTCAAGTGCAAGCTACAGTGCAAATATGTAATCTATGTATCATACAAATGAGCGAAATCAACCCTGTGACTGTATAATGTACTGTATGAACGGTGGTGTACTCATCCAATAAATGGGTGATAACTTAACAATGGCCACGGATTCTCCGAGGAAAAAGGGGGAGAATCAATCTAGGCGGATTGTCAATCCAAATAACGCTATCCAATGTTAAGGTCGGCTTATACAATGTTAATGATTTCACTAAGTACAAATGTATTCTACATGTAATGTCTAAGCATAAAGCACGTTTGTAAGCAAATGCACATAGTACTAGAATTGTATTGTAAAAATGTGAACTTGTATTTGTAATTTGTATAAGTGTACATGTAACACCCCAAAAATGAATAAAAGCAAAAAGGGGATAGGAAATACTCACTGTTCACGTAAAAGCTTAGAATTTAATTGGACAACGAGATTTGAATTGAGATTTCCCCAAAAATGATCAACCTAAAGAATTTGATAATGTAAAAGGGAATAACTCCAGGATACATGTAATTCTAGGGTTTCGAATTGGGGATAAACGTTTATTTGATTAATAAACAAATTGTTTATTAAATATAAGAAATTCAATAAATAAATAAATAATAGTCTCTTTGTAAAATTTTAAGTTGAATATAGTCACAACATAGGGTTTTGAGTATGAAAAAATTTTTTATAAAATTATTTTCTTGAAAATAGACTATTTAATCTAATTATTTTAAATTGTCAAAATATGACTTTAATATCTAAAAATATTAAAATTAAAGAATTTCTGAATTAAAAATTGTATTTCAGTTCTAGATAGTTAGAAATAATTTATATAAAATTTTGGTGCAAAAATATTGAAAAATGAATTTATTATGATTTTTTTGTGATTAAAACTAACAAAAATTAATTAAAAATATAAAATAAACGGTTTTTCTGAAATAAAAATATTTTCTGGAATGTTTAAGAATATACAAATTTAGGAAAATTTTTGTGAGATTTAATAAAATTGTTTTGATATTTTATTGATATTTTTATTGAATTTTATTAAATAATTTATTTTTGAAAAACTAAAAATTGGATGATGAACTTTATCATTTGGAGATCATATGATAATTTTTGTTGAATTTAAAACACTTTTAGTATTTAAAAACTATTTTAAAAGATTAAATATGTTAAGTATATATATAAAATGGCAAAAAAAAAAAAAAAAACTTGTTGGTTATGGGGATCGAACCCGGGCCTCTGGCCGGTTCGGGTTTTATCACAAGCGTGGCCACCAACTGAGCCACACCCTGAGAACGAAATGTATTGGATTGAAAATTGTTTATACAGGTTTATTAGATTAATGGTTAAATGAAAAGAAAAAAAATTGCTTCTCGTGGGGTTCGAACCTGGCCAAGAGGCCGGTTCTGTTCTACCCTTAAGCGTGTAAACCAGCTGGTCTACACCAGCTGGTTGTGTGTTTATCGTTCTAAAATAAATATATACATAAACTATTTCAGGTGTTCTTCCCCAAATCCTATCAATCGAGCCCTAATTTACCAATCACCACAATTGTTGATCAATAGCCCCTAAATCTTTGGGGCTATTGATCGTGTAATGCAGATAAGTTAAACCATAAAAAAAAACGAACTTATACACACTATAATCGGGTATACGGCTCGTCAAAGAAAAAACGTCAAAGGGACGATCAAAAGAGCTTCAGTAACAGATTATTAACAGAAATTGAGGGTAAAGAAATGATTATCGGCGAGTAGGGACTGCCTAGACACGTTCAATTTATAGGGCAAGGGTCGGATTGTTGATTTGGTATGTATTGACTCGAATTGAATGTGTTTGACGCGAATGGGTGTAAAATAGGTATGATTTGGACAATTATTGCTGTAAATTGACGCGTCTTAGTCAATAGCAATCAACACCTTTCCATAATTTGGCTCAAAAACGCGTTGATTGGATTGATGATGATGATCGATGGAAACAGTTGCCTTTTTCAAGTCAACTGGTTCATATTAAACATAGTATAAGATAATTAGGTGTGAGAATTAAAACAGATTATGATGTAGCTCAATTGGTTGGTGTGTGATGTGTATGTATTGAACCGGCTTGGGACGCGGGTTCGAACCCCGTCCCAAGCATTATTTTTTTTACAAAGTTTTAACTATTATTTTATTATTATAGACATATATTATGATAAAACGAACCCAACGGTATCACAGAATATTTTTTTTAAACGTTCGAGAATGATGAAAATGTAACGTAATATTAATTGCGGTTTAACGTACATAAAATCATAAGAAAAATACAAAGAAAAGTGGCGGATGTCACAATAACCATGGCTCTGATACCAATCTGTAACACCCCAACCGATGGCGGAAACATCGGGATGTCACGTATTGATGATTGTTCAGTAGCTCATGGTGAATAATGAATTTCATTAAATGATTTAAATAAATTACATACAATTGTTCTACAAGAATTCGTACATCAAAATGAATAATACTATGCACACATCTTTGTATGTGATGTATGGATCGTATAATCAACAAAGAATGATCAAACAAGTTTGTTTTAGGTGCGGAATCCCTAAAACAATCACAAAATGATAATCAAACAGATCAAAACACGTAAATCATCATTTCAAATCTTTTTCATTAATTAGAAACTCAATTACACGTTTACAGATTGAAACAAACAGGGTAAAAACGTGAATTAAGCTAAATAATATCCTAGAGCGAGAATCAGAAAGTGGAGGGAATAATATGACTCAAAGTTACATTCAAAAAATCAGCTTGACTATTTATAGACTGCACATTCGCCCAAACAGTTCGTGCGAATGTGCAGGTTCGACCAAATCACCCGGTCGAACCAAGCCATACATAACAAACTATTCTACGTTCGTCCAAAAACCACTCCTTCGCACCTTTTGATTCTCCTTCGACCAAACATATTTCTTCCTTCGCACCTTTCACATCTCCTTCGCACCTTCGACATTTATCAAAACAAGTTTATTTGAACAATCCGAAGCACTAGTCGCACAATTGCATCTACAAACTCCCCCTCGACTATTGCTTGGATTGTCGTCGACGTTCTTCGTCCATTCTGATGTTCATCAACTTGATATGTCGCTGAATCTTCTGTTCTCTAGTCAATACCGGTTCTTGAAATTGCTTCGGCTTCGTCTTTTTCACTTCAGACACCTTCTGTTTCTCTACAAACTTTCCGAGCTTCTTGTCATAGTCACAACTAGCGTTTATATCATACGCAAAGCACAGAAATATCACACGTTGGTATTTTCCTGCTTGTTCAGCATCCTTCACTTCAGAATAGATCGGATTGTAAAACAACATTATTATATCCTCATGTGAACAGTTGATCAACCACATGGGATCAAAAATGTGTATCTTCTTGAAGTTCTTTTCTTCGTCTTTCAGCACAATTACAGCCTCTGCTATCTTCCAATCATAATACCACCAAATGAAGTCTTTAGCGAAGTGTTGTGGAATCGGCAACAAAGGAATCTTCTTCAACACTCGCGGTGGTTTGTACTTCAACGTCACTTTGGGCATTCCAGTAATCATATCAATATCCTTTTTATGAACAATTCGTTTCGGATATTGTGGTTCAAATAAATCCCAATTGGTTCGGCTTTCTCTCGTCATCTTCTCAGCAAAGTATGTAATCTGACTATTTGACGCTCCCGTTAAATGGTGACGACAAATATCACGAATTGCCCAATAAGGAAGAGTCTTCAAATGATGAAACTTATCAAAATATAAGATCCCCTTGTAACACCCCAACCGATGGCGGAATCATCGAGGTGCCACGTAGTGACGATTGTTCAAAAGCACATGGTACTAAAATGTAAATATTATTGAATAAACCAGAATTGTCTTACATGATAATGGAAATTACATTGTCTAAATGAAATGTAAATATGGAAATGACTGAAATAAAATAAAGCACTAAAAGTCTCTTGCTAAAGCATTAGATCAAACTGCACCTGAAACATGTACAAAAATAGGTTTGGTCAACATAAGAAATGTTGGTGAGCATTCCTAGTTTTGATATATATAGTAAGTTAAAAAGATATACAATTCAAGTGCATGCTACAGTGCAAATATGTAAACTATGTATCATACAAATGAGCGAAATCAACCTTGTGACTGTATAATGTACTGTATGAACTGTAGTGTACTTATCCAATAAATGGATAAAAACTTAACACTGGCCACGGATTCTCCGATGAAAAAGGGGGAGAATCAATCTAGGCGGGTTGTCAATCCAAATAGCGCTATCCAATGTTAAGGTCGGCTTGTACCATGTTAATGATTTCACTAAGTACAAATGTAATCCACATGTAATGTCTAAGCATAAAGCACGTTGTAAGCAATGCACATAGTACTAGAATTGTATTGTAAAAATGTAAACTTGTATTTGAAATTGTAATAGTGTACATTTAACACCCCAAAAATGTATAAAAGCAAAAAGGGGTAGGAATACTCACTGTTTACGTAATAGCTTGTAATGGAACTGGACAACGAAATATGCGTTGGAAATATTCCAAAGAATCAACCTAAAGAATTTAATAATGTGTAAGGAATAACTCTAGGATACATGGAATTCTAGGGTTTTCGAATTGGGGATAAACGTTTATTTGATTAATAAATAAATTGTTTATTAAAATATAAGAAATTTAATAAATAAATAAATAAAAGTCTTTTTGTAAAATTTTAAGTTAAACATTGTCACAACATAAGATTTTGGTTATGAAAATAATTTTTATAAAATTATTTTCTTGAAAATAGAATATTTACTTTAATTATTTCAAATTGTCAAAATATGACTTTAATATCTAAAAATATTAAAATTAAAGAATTTCTGAATTAAAAATTGTATTTCAGTTCTAGATAGTTAGAAGTAATTTATATAAAATTTTGGTGCAAAAATATTGAAAAATGAATTTATTAGGATTTATTTATGATTAAAACTAACAAAAATGAATTAAAAATATAAAAGGGCCGGTTTTTCAGAATTAAAAATTATTTCTGAAATGTTTATGAATATACAAGTTTAGGATAATTTTTGTGAGATTTAATAAAATCGTTTAGATATTTTTATAGAATTTAATAAATATAAATGAATAAACTTGTATTATTAATAATATATATTAAATAAATTATTTTTGAAAAACTAAAAATTGGGTAATGAACTTTATCATTAGGAGATCGTATGATAATTTTTGTAGAATTTATAAAGCACTTTTAGTATTTAAAATTGATTTTAAAAGATTTAATGTATTAAATATATATATAAAAGTGGCAAAAAAAATACTTGTTGGTTATGGGAATCGAACCCGGGCCTCTGGCCGGTTCGGGTTTTATCACAAGCGTGGCCACCAACTGAGCCACATCCTGAGAACGAATTATATTGGATTGGAATTAATTATATAGATTATATAAGATAATTGATTTAAATGAAATAAAAATAAAAAGAGTATGTGGGATTCGAACCCTGGCCGCTGGCCGGTTCATCCCTTATCACCACACGCGTGCATACCAGCTGGTCTATACCAGCTGGTTGTTTATCCATGAATTGAAAATAATTATATACAATGACAAATTTAAGTGTTCTTCCCCAATTCTAAATATTCCGAACCCTAATTATCAAATCAACATAATTGGTGATCATTAGCCCCTGAATCATTGGGGCTAATGACCACAGTGTGCCGAAGGTTGTAACCCACAAAAAAAAAACTTACAAATAAACGTGATGCTCGGGTCTGTGCGTTCGATAAAGAAAACGCAAAAAAAATGATTTGAATGGCTTCAATACTAGATTTAAAACAAAAATTGGATGTGGGGAAGTGATAATCGGCGCTTAGAGGTGATGTGGGTACGTTCAATTTATAGTATAAGGGTTGGATTGAAGATTTGGTAAGTTTTTAACTCGGTTTGACGATTGACGCGGCAATGGTTGATGTTTGGAAAGTTTTGACTGAATTAAAGTGTGATAAGGGTGCGACTCAGTCAAAGGCATCATTCCCTTTCCTTAATCAGATTAATTAACGCGTTTTTGGAGCTTGATTGATGAAGAAGAACACGACAGTTGACTTTAAAAAGTCAACTGTTTAGTTTTTCCAACTTGTATATAATTATAAGGATATGTTTCAAAGCAAATAACATGGTGTAGCTTAGTGGTTTGTAAAGGTGTTGAAATGGCTTGGGACGCGGGTTCGAACCCCGTCCCAAGCATTTATTTTTTTGGCATTTAATCGACGCGTTCGGAGTTGTCCTAGCCTTATAGTATGAATATATGTACTCGAATATGTAATAGAATAATTTTTAGACATTCAAAAATGATGAAAAATGTAACGCTTCATTAATTGTGGTAAAACGTACATATAATTATAAAAAGAATACAAAGAAAGTGACGGATGTCACACCCCTTCTCCCACTTTACTGCTATGCATCTCAGTTGTTTAACAAACTTCCAGGCCAATGCACGACCTTTGAAAATCCTACTGTGAAGTTTGTAAAAGCTACCTTGTATCTCAGCTTTCGGACGGTTATTCTCTTTCTCTTTCAATTTCCTCAAAAACTCCTTCAAACTATCAGATTGCTCGAACCGTGGTTTATCATGCCCTTTGAATATCTCATATTCAAACACTTTGCTCTTTTCTTTAGCCAGTTTCTCGGCCTGGTTTAGCACTTCATCAGAGAATCCAGGAAATCCAGAATCTTGATCATTCTTGAAGTATTGTGGATATTCCTCACTCGTTATATCTTCCATCTCAACTTCTTCAAAAGCAGGAACGTCACGGTCATCAGAATGATTACCGGCTTCCTTTTCAGGTATCTTTGGAATGTAATTATCAGCAAGTAATTCTTCCAAAGTCTTTCCCACCTGTTTAGCTAAACCTTCAAGTATTTCCTTAGAAACTGCCGCAGAAACTTCTCCATCTTCAAGATCTGGGTCATCAAACTCCAATTCAAACAGCTTATTGCTAGACTCAAATATTTCTGGAAACCTGCTTGTCATGTCAATCGTCCAGACTCGATCTGTAAGCATCTGGCGATACATGTTCTTGTCTTCTTCAGATAACGACTGCAGTTTTTCATTCCAGAAAATATCGTCATCAACATTTTCACCTGGAGTCTTAGAGCTTGACTCTCCACCTTTACTCGAATCACGCTTTTCATACGTATACTTCTCAGCATTGTCATCATCATCATCATCACTATCAAAAGCAGAGCTGTTTCCATCACTCGATCCACCATCTGAACCTCCATCATCTCCATCATCTTTCTTCTTCTTCTTTTGAGAATCATTACCAGCATCTTCATCAAGATCTTCATCCTCTTCATCGTCAGATGGTTCAAAATCTATCTGCTCTTCTTCTCGTTCTTTATCTTCTTCACCAGCTTGAAGTAGAGGAGCTCGAGAGTACAAGTCTTTTATCAAATCATCCATGTGCTTGTTACTCTTCTTCAGCTGTTTGTTCTCCTCTTTCAAAACAATAATTCTTCTGGTGTTTCTCTGTTCGTGCTTCAGTAACTTCTTGTTCTCTTTCTTTAACTTCTTGATTGTTTTCTTCAATTCTTCACTGTTATCATGGGACGTGACTACAACTTCCAACATCTTTCGATCATTTGACTTCAACTGCTCAATCTCTGTTTGCTGTTTGTTGATAATGCTCATCATTTCAGATAGCCTTTGATTCACAACAGTCATTATGTCACTATCAACTGAGACCTTCTTCTTCACAGGCACTTCAGCAACTTCAGGCAGTTTGCCTTTCCTCATCTTCTTGAGCACATTATCTAACGCTTCATTGAACTGATCAACAGGTATATCATCTCCCTGTTGTGTGCTCGAAGTAGTTGCAGTCTTTTGTTTCTTTGATACTGGTGCAGTAACCGGTGACTTAGAACTAGAAGCTGGTGGTAGTTTCTTACCAGCAATGAGCGATTCAATCTCTCTCAATCTCTTTTGACTTGGTTTCTCTTGTTTCTTTTCCTGAAGCTTCTTCTTTGACTTTGCAGCCTGTACAGGTGAACCAGGAAAATCTTCATCTAAATTCAGAATCACTTCATCATCATCAACAGGAATTGGACTCTTATTTCCTTGATCTTCAACGGACTGACTAACAGACTCACCAGCCACAGTGGCCTTGGGCGTGGTGGTCTTTAGTGTTTCAGTTTCCGAGTCCCAATGTTCATCTTCTTGCGTCTCCTCAGAATCAATTGACGCTTCATCCACAATATGCAAACCCTTCTTTGCCATCGTCTTGTTTCGTCTTGGTGTGCTCTTCTTCTTTTCAGGTTCAGGCACAACTTCTAACCTTATCCCTTTCTCCTTACTCTTTCCACTCTTAGCACCGACATTAACAACCTGTCTCTTGCGCTTCGCCTCTGGATCGACAGGATGTAATGGGTCATCTGGATCTGAATCACTATTCGCATGTCTTACAAGCCCTTTTCCTGGATCTGTATAGTCAATCCTTGCTAGATGTCCAAATAAACGCCTTACTGGTGGACGTTCATTAACAAACAATCCTTTGTACGCTTTCATCCTAGCAAGTGTAATGATCGACATATGTTCCTGAACAACAATATGCTTAGGATCCCTCTTCAAGTCTTTATACTTGTTATCAAACACCATCTGGAGGAAACGAGGATATAGCAAAAACTTTAAATTCCTCATGCCATTCACTGGCTCTAACAAGTGTTCCATCAGCATTCCTGAAACATTGAACGGTTTGTTCAATACCAGGGCTACCATCATAGAGCTAATACTCTTGCGCATCAAGTCATATCCTCCAGCGGCTGATCCGAGGACGTGTATCAAAACGTGTGCCAAATATTTGAATTGAGGACACAGTTTTCCCTTGTGCAATGAATCATCAGTGATCGGTCCATTGTACTTCATTCTCAGGAAGCACTTTCTTTGTTCCATGAAACTCAGCTCCTTAGGATCCGTCTTCTCATCTTGTAGATTCAACGCTTCTCTTAAATCCTGCTCACATACAATAACCCTCTGTCCTTGGATCTTGCTAATCAAGCATGACTCGCAATTCCAGAAATCTAGCTTTGTTCCTGACCAGAATTCTTGCATCATATCTCTGTAAATAATAGTAGGTGTAGCAATCGCGTCTATCACCCTACTCCTCTTCAAGAATTCAATGATCTCGACAAACTCAGTGTGCTTTTTAACTTCTCCAAGATACGCACAGCAATTATGCGCATTCTCGAAGGTTAATAGCTCTTCAGAGGCTTTCTTAGCAGGTTGTGAGGACGATCCAGCTTGCTCAGTAGTCTTCTCCTGCTCGGACATGGTTTAATCTGCAAAACAAAAACAAAGAAACATGTTAAAAATCGACAAAAATTCAAACCTTGAAAATTTGGTATTTATCATTCTCATTCACCCAAACGGGGGTGCGAATGTGAAAAATATGGTGCGAATGTGAAAATTTAATGGTACGAATGTAAGAATTTTGATAAAAAATTTCATTCGCCCACATTTTGTTCATTCGATCAGTTTATCATCTTTAATCATCTCCTTCGCCCATTCGAAAGGTGCGAAGGAGTCTGTTCATATTTTTGAATTTTCAATTCTGAAATTTATGGTTTCTGATCATGTTCTTTTGATTTGTTTGGCAACTAACAATGCCGATAGATGATTTTAAACTAACAGTTTCATCAGATAATCATTATATCAGTGTTTTCAACTAAAACTAGGGTTCGAAATACAACTGATGATCAATTGATCAATCTGTTGGTTTTGAATCCTTGACTTATGGTTTTTCTCCCCCTAAAACACAGATATAATGAATCCTTAATATCAATTTTAACAATGAAGTTGTTAATATCAGATTTTAAGAATTAGGGCTCGAAACAAAGAATCAGTGATTAATCCATGAATCTGTGATGTTAACCTGTAAGATATAGTGGAAAATGATCAGTGAAGAGTAACGAACACAATGATATAGCACAAATCAACAGGGCAACAAGGTGAGGTTAGAGAGAAAATTTTGAAATTTTTTTGTAAAGGTTCGAATGAGACTGAAGATGTATATATAGGCACCTTCCTTCGACCGTTCTAACCGGTCGAATGAGAAACTTTTGTCTCCTTCGACCCTAGTTAAAGGTTCGAATGAGGCAAAAGGGTTCGAATGAAACAAATGTTCAAGAACACTCTCATTCGCCCGTTTTAAACATACGAAGGAACATGAAAAATCCCACATTCGACCAACCGAATGGGCGAATGAGAATTGGGATTTTTGATAAATTTTTCAAATCTCAAAAACGAGTCCCGTTCCAATTATTTTTCAACTTTTAAGCATCCAACATTCATATTTTCACATTTAAAAGGTTACAAAGCTCAAATGGTGTAACAAGGTTTAGAAAATCGACATCAACCACCATCAGTTATCAAAAATAAGATGGAAAAGAAAAATCTTTTTGGATTTTCTAAAATTTATGCTAAAACACACCTAAAATCTTTTTGAGTTTTGTAATTTTTGACGAGAAAATAAAATGCAGAAATGTAAATGAAAAACAGTAAATGCTTTGGGATTTCCGGTAAAGGGATCATATCAGTTATTGAGAAATCTGATCACACCGTTGATCTTTTGAATTATTATCATTAAAGACAATGTGTGATCTGGCAACTGCTGATATTGTGATCCACATAAACTCACATGCAGACTTTTGTGCAGTGCTTTAAACTGATACTGATATTTATAGTATAAACGTAATTGTCTGTGGTTCCCACGCACACGACATACTCCCGTATCAGGAAGTAAATGCACAAAGACTCATTGTAAAGCGTGATTATGCTTTCATCGTCTGTAATTTACAAGGTATAATGCACAGAGGTATACAGTCAGCAAATTAATGCAGCAAAGTAACATATGCACTGTACCAGGTTGAGGACTGATATTAATCATAATTTGCATCAGTGATTAATACGATGTAATAGATAATCTTTGATCATCATATAACATGGAAAGTTCCTCAATTCGGTAACTTTAGGATTTGGCATAAAGCTCTTTTATAAAGACACCCTGTCTGATCTAGGTCCGTAATGACTTACAACAAAAGATCAGAGAGGCTATCCCCAGAAAACTAATAACATAACGACCCTAAACCTCCGAGTTTTGTACAAATACCCTATCAAACGAAATTACGGTACTAAGACCATATGCCCATGAGGAGTTCATCCACACAACAATTCGTTTGATATGTATGTATCATGCACGCAGTAATAGGTCTACGAAGCCTATCAGCACATCGCACAGACTCAGACACACACCCTATATATCAATACATTACTTAGAATGTGTCAGATCCCCACTGATGTACTATCATTTCCCTTTATACTCCAGGAAATCATTTTTGATTTTTCTGATTTTTATAAATTTTCGAATTTACTGTTCCCAAGGATAAGCTGGAGCATTTCAAATATGTGACTGCCTAGATATCGTTTGTTCACAGAAATCTGACGGCATTAATCTAAGGGAAGAAGATATAGCAGTCAGCAAAGAAATTTTCTAATTTTTATGGATTTTGAAATTTTATAATGTTTTTGGATTTTCAAAATTTTTTCTGAAAAGTAGTAAAACTTTAAACTATAAAGTGATAGACTGAGGTGGTGATCAGTCTTGTTTTTCTTTAATACCATTAGCTTTTAAAAGATAATCAAATCTGGATTTGTCAAAAGCTTTGGTAAAAAGATCTGCGCGTTGGTAATCAGTGTGGATTTTGACCATATCAATCAACTCTTTAGCATAACAATCACGGATAAAATGATATTTAATCCGGATATGTTTAGCCTTTGAGTGATTTACTAAGTCTTTTGTTAATGCGATTGCGGCTTCATTATCACAGTAAATAGGCGTTTTAAGAAATTGCAAACCGTAATCCACCATCTGTTGTTGGATCCAAAGAACCTGTGAGCAGCAGCTCGATGCTGAAACGTATTCTGTTTCACATGTGGATAGTGCAACTGCAGTTTGTTTCTTGCATTGCCAGGTCACGAGCCTGCTCCCCATAAACTGACATCCAGCCGTTGTGGATTTGCTGTCTTTGTCACAGCCGCCCCAATCTGCATCACTAAAAGCGATTAGGTCAAAATTATCATCATGAGGGTACCAAAGTCCTTTCGATGGATAACCCTTCAGGTATCTAAGGATACGCTTGACAGCTGCAAGATGACTCTGTTTCGGATTCGACTGATATCGTGCACAAAGACATGTTGCAAACATTATATCCGGTCTAGACGCGGTGAGATACATCAGAGATCCGACGATTGCTCTGTATGTAAATGGATCAGTTAGCTCCCCCTTAACATCAACTCCAATCCCATGATTAGGTTGTATCGGGGTATCCATCGGCTTCAAATCATCCATCTGGAATCGACTCAAGACTTCAGAAACGTATTTCGTTTGGTGAATAAAGATCCCCGTTGGTCTTTGCTCCACCTGCAAGCCTAGGAAAAACTGCATTTCTCCCATTGCGCTCATTTTGAACTTTTCCTGCATAACTTTTTCAAATTCCCTGCACAGAAGTTCGTTAGTAGACCCGAAAATAATATCATCAACATAAATTTGCACAAGAAGCAAGTCATCTCCTGCTCGTTTCGTGAACAGTGTGCAGTCTACCAATCCGCGTTTGAATCCTTTCGAGAGAAGATACGTGCTCAGCTCCTCATACCATTGTCTCGGAGCTTGGTGCAACCCGTAGAGAGCTTTGTTTAAAACATAAACCTTATCCCGGTGAATAGGGTCCTCAAAGCCTGGCGGTTGACCTACGTAAACTTCCTCTTTGACCACACCGCAAAGAAATGCGCTCTTTACATCCATCTGATACACCTTGAATTTCTTCCAGGATGCAAACGCTAGGAACATTCGGATAGCTTCCAAGCGTGCAACAGGTGCATAGATTTCATTGTAGTCGATTCCCTCAACTTGATGAAAACCTTGAACAACCAAACGAGCTTTGTTTCTCACTATGACTCCTTATCATCCTTCTTACACTTAAACACCCATTTGGTTCCGATCTTCTTTCTTCCTGGGGGCAAATCTGTCAGCGTCCATACTCCGAGTTTCTGAAATTGTAACAACTCTTCTTGCATTGCTTCCACCCAGGCATCATCCAAAAGAGCTTCTTGTACATCCGCGGTTCGACCTGCGAAACATAACAAGCAAAAGACCAGTCATTTTGAAAACCAGATTTTTGTATTTTGGCATATAAAGCAAGGTTGCCAATATTTTCTGGTGCTTGAGCATTTCTCAATTGCCCTCTTGTCATAACGCTGCTACTAGGATCACCAATAACTTGTTCAAGCGGGTGTATCAGATGTATCTGAGATTCCGGATAATCAGGTACTTGTACTCCCGTTTGAGTCGTCAAATTCTCTGTAGAAACCAGATCATTACCCACATTCGATGTTGAAGCATCAGTTGTAGTTGGGTTCACTGGTGGTGTCACTGTAGCATTGTCCAGAATAGCTTCACTTGTAGCATCATCGTCTTCATCTTCTGAATCTGATGAATTAAGCGTTGTGGAAGCTTCTTGGAACACCTCTTCTTCCATCATAGGAACAGGAGTATCATTAGAAGCTGCTTGAGGATTTACAGTGATCGGACGCACTAACGGTGAAGTCACTGCGTTTTCGACCTCGTAATATAAGCGGAGTACAACTTCTTCAATCATGCTATCTAGATTGAATGATTCAAAGAAGTCTTTGTAATCAAACATCCAATCTGGACCTCCACCCTGTACATTTTGAGTGTATCTTTGTACTTCGACATTAGCCCACTCCTCGACTTTTCTAGTTCTTTTGTTGAATACCCGTTTTAGTGGGGTTGCATATACAACAAAATAGCCTTCTTCAGCCTTTGGTGCAAACTTCTCCGAAGGATTAAGCATTGTACACGGGGCACTAAATGGTTCTAGATACTCTAGATTCGGCTTTCATCGGTTCAACAGCTCATAAGAAGTTTTGCCAAACTTCTTCACTATTAAAACACGGTTTAAAGTGTAACATGCTACGTAAATTGCTTCGTTCCAGAACATGACTGGAAGATTTGAGTCCGCAAGCATAGTTCTCGCCGTTTCGATTAGAGTCTTGTTCTTTCTTTCTGCGACACCGTTCTGCTGGGGTGTATACGGAGCGCTGTATTCATGATGAATTCCTTTGTTTTCACAAAGATCCTCCATCTGAGCGTTTTTGAACTCCGTCCCATTATCACTCCGGATTCGTTTGATCTTTAGACCATAGATATTCTCCAGACGTGTAAATAGAACTTTCAGGTTGGCAAACGTGTCGCTTTTCTGATGTAAGCACATAACTCATGAGAATCTTGAATAATCGTCAGTCACCACAAGACAGTACAATTCCCCGGCATGACTTTTACGCTTGACTGGACCGAATAAATCCATGTGCAAACGCTCAAGCGGTAGTTCAACGGAATTTACTTTCTTTGGTCTATGGGCCTGTTTGTGCTGCTTTCCCTTTTTACAACTAACACACTTGTCATTCTAATGGAAATGTTTCACATTAACTCCCGTGACAAGTTCATTCTTCACTAACTGGTTCATCTTTCTCAAATGAATGTGTTCCATTCTCCTGTGCCACATTATAGATTCTTTTTCTGTAGCCTTAGAGAGGAAACACGTGACTTGGCCATGGGTGGTCATAGCTTTGGACATATCGAGAATATACAAGTTGTTTACTCTCGGTGCCTTTAGCATCATCCACTCTTTTGGAAGTTCAAAACCCGGTTTCAGGATGTAGCAAGATTTGTCGTCAAAATAAACAGAGAATTGCTTATCACAGATTTGGCTAACACTGAGCAGATTGTAATCTATCTGTTTCACGTACGATATCCGCTCAAATGTCACGACCCCATTGCTAACACTACCCTCCATTGTAATGTAGCCTCCTTTATTTCCTGCAAACGCTACGTAACCTCCATTTATATTCTTGATATCAAAGAGTAGCGTGAGATCCCCTGTCATGTGACCAGAAGCTCCACTGTCAACAATCCATAGGCTGCTAACAGGGCCAGCTGGAGCTCCCTGCACATATCAAGTAAAGCAATTAGATCTTTCGGGGGACCCAAGCCTGTTTGGTCTTGGGTCTTTGAACTGGTTGTTTCAAAGATTCTTTAGATTCACAAACATCTTTGGTTTTCTCAACCCCTTTCTTCTCACACTCAACTTTCTTTTTCTCAGTTTTCACATTCTGTGAAGTTGAGGCACCCTCAGACTCCTTTGATGACCAAGATTGTTCAGACCTTTTCAAGATCCGGATCTGAGATTTTGAGGTCTTAGCCGGTTTCTTTACTTCGTCTTTAAATGCAACCTTCTTGGTTACCTTCTCTGATTTAACAGAGATAGGTCCAACTGCTGTTTTTACATTAGGTTTAGAAGGGACCTTTTTGTTTTCAGCAGTTGTGTTCATCACAGGTTTCTTTACCGGTTTCTCAGTGGCTATCCGGTTGCGTTTGTCATAAGTCATTGGACGGTTTTCCTTTTTGTTGTAAAAATTGTTTTGATTATAATAAGGTGCTGGCTGAGGGAAAAACCGTCTTTGTAGATAACTGTAATTGTCAACCGGATAATCATGTCGTTGCCTCATCTCCACCTCGTGCCTCTTGTGTCGTACAGACGGGTAGGTGGCAAGTAAATGTCCCCTTTCCCCGCACTTAAAACACGCACGGTACTCTTCATAGTTCTCTTTGATGTGCGACTTGGAAAAACTCGCAATGGGATATTGATCAACCATGCACTGTTTCCTTAAACTCTCAGGAGCTGGTTCCTTCGAGTAAGTCGGTTCAATGAAACTATTTGACTTATCAACTGGCAGAACGAATTGTGTGACATTGACCTTTGCGTCTTTAGAATTATCCGAATAAATTTTCTCTAAAATGGCTGGAGGAATGTCATTGGTTCGTTCATGTTTTGGGAACCAAATTGTACTTTCCTGCCAGATCTTTTCAATTTTGGAATAATTCACAAATTTAATCGGATATTCATCATCAGACAAAATCTTATCGGAGCCTTGCATCCGATAGAAAACTTTTATAGGTTTGTCACATGATTCGTTGCTCATTTCATTTGGTTTCTCAGTTTTAGTTTCAGTTTTCTTTTCAACAGTTTTAACCACATTTTTCTCAATTTTCTTTACCTCTTTCTTTTCAACATTTTTACCAACAAACTGTTCAGCTTTCTTAACAACATTCTTTCTATGAGCATTGGCCATGGGATGAACGATCTGAGATGGTGAGACTGGTTCAGTAGTGATTATATGATTTTCATCAGGGATATCACTTTCATTCTCAACAACCGTCTCAGACTGTTCATCTTCTTCATCAGAATCATCTGCAGCGACCACACCCTCATTGTTTCCCAATACAGGTCTCATATCAGAATACGGGTCTCCGACATTGGAAGTGTTGGACTCGTTATCTGATGTGGAGTCAGATTTGACTAAAGGCTCCGGTGCTATCGCATGTAAATTATGATTTTCGAACAACACCGGAGATGGGACAGCTTTGTAGTTTGCACTACTCGACTGTGAAGGTTCTTCGATGATGTGCTCAACTACATACGCAATGTGCTTATAACTCTCTAACTTCTTATTCACTTTTTCAGCGAAGCACTTGATGGTTGCCATTTCTAACTTGGTGTTTTCCATTTCATTAATATAGTTATTAATGGCAAGTTGTTTTATTGACAAAGTCTTTTTCAGTTCAGAAATATCCTTTTTGTAACCATCAAGTACTTTGTTGAAATCTTTTGATTCTTTTTTTGATAAATTTGACAGTTTATTTTGGCACTCTCAAGTTGTACCTTGAGAAGCTTATTTTCTTCTGTCAATTTATCAAAATCAGAACATTTAGCACAAACTTTAGATTGAGATTCAGAACTTACCGGTTTAGGAGGTTCTGTCATTGCCATCAGCGCGAAGTGAGCTTCCTTCCCTGCGAAGAATTTTGAGTAGTCAATCTTTGTGCAAGCATCATCCACCATGCACGACTTGTGGGTCATAAGGAAATCAGCTTCAGCTAGCAACTGATCAATGTCATCGTCTAGTGGGTTCACACTAGCTTCCGAGTCAGAATCACTCTCCATATCCGAATAAGTTGAATCATATTGCTCTCCAACATCTGTGACAGAATCAAGAATCATTCCAGACTTCTTGTCTTCACTCTCAGCATTCACATCCTCATTCAAATCCTCTATTTTCAACTCCAATACTTTCTCTATCACAACCTCCTCTTCAATCTCCATATGCTCATCCAAACTCATCTTTTGTGCCACACAAGCCACATTTCCAGCAGTAATCTCCTCCACTCCCAATTGCATACCCGTCCAATCAAAACCTTCATCTTTTTGAATCACAAGAGCTTGGTTTTGATTTTCAGTTTGGGTTTGAGTGTTAGGTGTAGATATTGGAACAATGGTTCGGTTTGGATTCTGTTGTGGTTGGTTTTGAGATGTGGGTTGTCTAGTATTGGTGTTTTGTTGTGTGTTTTGACGGTTCTGGTAGTTGTTTTGAGGTTGAAAGCTAGAGATGTTGGGACTGTTGTATGATACTTGATTCTGGTTTTGGTTTTGTCTGTTTTGGTAGGTTGAGTTGAACGGGTTTCGATAACCTTGCTGAGCCGGCTGTGTACACTCTCTCTTGAAATGACCCTTCTCACCACAATTGAAGCATGTAACCTTGGCTTTGTTGAAGCCGTAAGTGGTGTTTGGAGAAGTTGACAGGTCAGTTCTTCCAGTTTTCTGGATAAAATAAATGGCTCTTCTCATTATGCTCGCAAATGCCCACTGTATGTCCATAAGCTCCATCTCCTCTTTATCGATTTGTGCGTAGTCCTCATTGGTGAGATTGTTGTTACCAATCTGACTAGCAACTAAACCGTTGTATGATGCAACCATAACAGATACTAATGCAACATGCTGTTGAGCAATCTCAACAGTCACATTGTTAAGATTAGAAGTCCCTAACACAATCGGACTTTGATTTGATTGTGTTTGAGTGATCTGCATTTGGTTCATGTGGGGATTATATGGTTGTTGTTGAGGTTGACTTGCTGTGTAACAGGAAGCTTGTTGTAAAGGTGAAAAAGGTGGAATGAAATTTGGTGTTTGATAAGATTGTGGTGTGTATGTTGAAGTTTGGGCAAGATAGTTTATTGGTGCTTTTGTGGGTTCAACAACATTGGATACACATGCAATGTGAGGTGCAACATTTGAAGTAGAGCTTGAAGTAGAAAGAGAAGTAGATGTACCACTCACATACAGATCTGGATTCTGTGGAATTTGTGCTCTCTTGGCTTTCCTCTTCTCCTCCATTTCTTTGTTCTCCAGTTTTTGTATGAACTCGTTGATAGTCCAATACTGGTATGCATCTTTTTCCTTCAACACTTCAATGTGTTGGTTCCAGTATGGTGGTAAAGCATCAGCAAATTTATCCACCAGTTCTGACATCGGTATGCTGATCTCATAGCTCGAAAGTTCTGTGAGCAAATGGCAATACCGTGGAACCAATTCTTTTAGAGTCTCATTCCCCATGTAACTAAAGTTCTTGAACTCTTTTCGAAGCTCTTCCATTCTCAGCTTCCTTGTCTTCTCATTACCATCATGTCTGTTTCTCAGCATATCCCACAATTGTTTTGAAGTGGTACACGATCCAAACTGATGCAGCAAATCAGTGTTGATCGCCTGAGATAACTGAGAAAACGCCTTCTTCTCGATCGCAAACTTCTTTTTCTCATCATCAGCCAAATTCTCTAATGGTATCGGTTCTCCAGTGTTCTCCAGAATAGGAGCAACATAACCCTTCACTATCATCTGCCATGCTTCAGCTCCCTCTAAACCTTGTCCCTCCACATGTATCTTGAACTTTGTCTTCCATGTGTTGTATTCCATCATATCCATGAGCTTTGGTGGACGATTGCCACTAGCTGATGATAGATCATGAATGAGTGTGGATATGGGATTGGTCGTCTGCGAATGAACGGCAACTGCTGCTACTCCCCAATAGTTGTCAATTGGTTGCTGTAACGGTTGCACAACTTGCTGAGGAGCAGAACTAGTCATAGCCATGTAATTGATTGGCTGGGATGGTGGACTAGTCTTCTGGGCTGCAACTGACCATGGATCTCTTGTTGTCTGCTGCTGTGGTGCTTGAGTAGGTCTTGGCGTTGTTGGGAAGTTCCACATCTTAACCTGTAAACGTTCAAACACGAAAAGATTAGAAAAGTTTTAAAACAGAATACTCTTTCGCACTAACAGACGGGCGAATGAGAAAAATCCTTCTCCTTCGACTGTTTTGAAAGGTACGAATGTGGACTGATATCACACAAACTCTTTCGACCGTTTGCTTCTCTCGTTCGACCGTTTCCTCTCTCCTTCGACCGTTCGATCAGTTGAATGTAACACAGACGGGCGAATGAACACAAATAAGCAATGAAAGTCTACGTTCGACCACAAATACAACACCTTCGACCACAAAATCTCTCTTTCGACCAAAGAAATCACACTTTCGACCGTTCTCTCTAGGTTCGACCCCTGGTAATTCAAAACGGTTATTCTTTGAAAATCAGTTAATTTTGATCATGTTTATCAAATGTTGATGGATTTTGATGATCTAAATCAGGTTTTGAATCGGAATTGATTTGGAACAAGTTTATCAAATAGAATTATCCATTTTAACCATGAAAACATGTTGTAATCAATCAAAAACTCATCATATCAGTTTGTTCAATGAAAACAGAAACTTTTTGACCAAAATTGGTTCCAAATCAACTGAGAAACTATCAATTTGTGGTTGTTTGATCCAGAATGGCTCTGATACCACTTTGTATGTGATGTATGGATCGTATAATCAACAAAGAATGATCAAACAAGTTTGTTTTAGGTGCGGAATGCCTAAAACAATCACAAAATGATAATCAAACAGATCAAAACACGTAAATCATCATTTCAAAGCTTTTTCATTAATTAGAAACTCAATTACACGTTTACAGATTGAAACAAACAGGGTAAAAACGTGAATTAAGCTAAATAATATCCTAGAGAGAGAATCAGAAAGTGGAGGGAATAATATGACTCAAAGTTACATTCAAAAAATCAGCTTAACTATTTATAGACTGCACATTCGCCCAAACAGCTCGTGCAAATGTGCAGGTTCGACCAAATCACCCGGTCGAACCAAGCCATACATAACAAACTATTCTACGTTCGTCCAAAAACCACTCCTTCGCACCTTTTGATTTTCCTTCGACCAAACATATTTCTTCCTTTGCACCTTTCACATCTCCTTCGCACCTTCGACATTTATCAAAACAAGTTTATTTGAACAATCCGAAGCACTAGTCGCACAATTGCATCTACAAACTCCCCCTCGACTATTGCTTGGATTGTCGTCGACGTTCTTCGTCCATTCTGATGTTCATCAACTTGATATGTCGCTGAATCTTCTGTTCTCTAGTCAATACCGGTTCTTGAAATTGCTTCGGCTTCGTCTTTTTCACTTCAGACACCTTCTGTTTCTCTACAAACTTTCCGAGCTTCTTGTCATAGCGTTTATATCATACGCAAAGCACAAAAATATCACACGTTGGTATTTTCCTGCTTGTTCAGCATCCTTCACTTCAGAATAGATCGGATTGTAAAACAACATTATTATATCCTCATGTGAATAGTTGATCAACCACATGGGATCAAAAATGTGTATCTTCTTGAAGTTCTTTTCTCCGTCTTTCAGCACAATCACAGCCTCTGCTATCTTCCAATCATAATACCACCAAATGAAGTCTTTAGCGAAGTGTTGTGGAATCGGCAACAAAGGAATCTTCTTCAACACTCGCGGTGGTTTGTACTTCAACGTCACTTTGGGCATTCCAGTAATCATATCAATATTCTTTTAATGAACAATTCGTTTCGGATATCGTGGTTCAAATAAATCCCACTTGGTTCGGCTTTCTCTCGTCATCTTCTCAGCAAAGTATGTAATCTGACTATTTGACGCTCCCGTTAAACGGTGACGACAAATATCACGAATAGCCCAATAAGGAAGAGTCTTAAAATGATGAAACTTATCAAAATATAAGATCCCATTCTCCCACTTTACTGCTATGCATCTCAGTTGTTTAACAAACTTCCAGGCCAATGCACGACCTTTGAAAATCCTACTGTGAAGTTTGTAAAAGCTACCTTGTATCTCAGCTTTCGGACGGTTATTCTCTTTCTCTTTCAATTTCCTCAAAAACTCCTTCAAACTATCAGATTGCTCGAACCGTGGTTTATCATGCCCTTTGAATATCTCATATTCAAACACTTTGCTCTTTTCTTTAGCCAGTTTCTCGGCCTGGTTTAGCACTTCATCAGAGAATCCAGGAAATCCAGAATCTTGATCATTCTTGAAGTATTGTGGATATTCCTCACTCGTTATATCTTCCATCTCAACTTCTTCAAAAGCAGGAACGTCACGGTCATCAGAATGATTACCGGCTTCCTTTTCAGGTATCTTTGGAATGTAATTATCAGCAAGTAATTCTTCCAAAGTCTTTCCCACCTGTTTAGCTAAACCTTCAAGTATTTCCTTAGAAACTACCGCAGAAACTTCTCCATCTTCAAGATCTGGGTCATCAAACTCCAATTCAAACAGCTTATTGCTAGACTCAAATATTTCTGGAAACCTGCTTGTCATGTCAATCGTCCAGACTCGATCTGTAAGCATCTGGCGATACATGTTCTTGTCTTCTTCAGATAACGACTGCAGTTTTTCATTCCAGAAAATATCGTCATCAACATTTTCACCTGGAGTCTTAGAGCTTGACTCTCCACCTTTACTCGAATCACGCTTTTCATACATATACTTCTCAGCGTTGTCATCATCATCATCATCATCACTATCAAAAGCAGAGCTGTTTCCATCACTCGATCCACCATCTGAACCTCCATCATCTCCATCATCTTTCTTCTTCTTCTTTTGAGAATCATTACCAGCATCTTCATCAAGATCTTCATCCTCTTCATCGTCAGATGGTTCAAAATCTATCTGCTCTTCTTCTCGTTCTTTATCTTCTTCACCAGCTTGAAGTAGAGGAGCTCGAGAGTACAAGTCTTTTATCAAATCATCCATGTGCTTGTTACTCTTCTTCAGCTGTTTGTTCTCCTCTTTCAAAACAATAATTCTTCTGGTGTTTCTCTGTTCGTGCTTCAGTAACTTCTTGTTCTCTTTCTTTAACTTCTTGATTGTTTTCTTCAATTCTTCACTGTTATCATGGGACGTGACTACAACTTCCAACATCTTTCGATCATTTGACTTCAACTGCTCAATCTCTGTTTGCTGTTTGTTGATAATGCTCATCATTTCAGATAGCCTTTGATTCACAACAGTCATTATGTCACTATCAACTGAGACCTTCTTCTTCACAGGCACTTCAGCAACTTCAGGCAGTTTGCCTTTCCTCATCTTCTTGAGCACATTATCTAACGCTTCATTGAACTGATCAACAGGTATATCATCTCCCTGTTGTGTGCTCGAAGTAGTTGCAGTCTTTTGTTTCTTTGATACTGGTGCACTAACCGGTGACTTAGAACTAGAAGCTGGTGGTAGTTTCTTACCAGCAATGAGCGATTCAATCTCTCTCAATCTCTTTTGACTTGGTTTCTCTTGTTTCTTTTCCTGAAGCTTCTTCTTTGACTTTGCAGCCTGTACAGGTGAACCAGGAAAATCTTCATCTAAATTCAGAATCACTTCATCATCATCAACAGGAATTGGACTCTTATTTCCTTGATCTTCAACGGACTGACTAACAGACTCACCAGCCACAGTGGCCTTGGGCGTGGTGGTCTTTAGTGTTTCAGTTTCCGAGTCCCAATGTTCATCTTCTTGCGTCTCCTCAGAATCAATTGACGCTTCATCCATAATATGCAAACCCTTCTTTGCCATCGTCTTGTTTCGTCTTGGTGTGCTCTTCTTCTTTTCAGGTTCAGGCACAACTTCTAACCTTATCCCTTTCTCCAAAAACCACTCCTTCGCACCTTTTGATTCTCCTTCGACCAAACATATTTCTTCCTTCGCATCTTTCACATCTCCTTCGCACCTTCGACATTTATCAAAACAAGTTTATTTGAACAATCCGAAGCACTAGTCGCACAATTGCATCTACAATCTTCAAGCATTAACTCAAATCTTCGAGCAAGTAGAACCTGAAACATGTTAAGTTTGAAAATATTTTGGGTCAACAAAAGTTGGTGAGAATACATAGGTTTTTGAATATAGTTGATAACAATAGTTTGTACAACAATCACAGTTGTATGATGATAGAGTATGATTCCGACATGTAACAATGCGTCTTTGTACAACCAAACCTTGTGTCGACTGATGACTAACTCGCAAGTTAGTTAAATGTTGTTAATGTTATCGATCATCCCTGAATTTATGCGGGGGGATGGGTTTGTCAGACCTATAGCGCTATAATCTAAACAGGCGGCTTGATCATTGTTAATGATTGTACTGTGTCTTTTTGTTACAGTCAAATGATAGAATGATGTTGTAATTGTATCACAAGTAAATATGAGTAAATGATAGTATAAGATGTTTAAACATGTTTCACCCCAAAAATAGTGAAAATAGAGGAAAGGGGCTATGTAAACTCACCTTAGCAAAATGTTATTTCTGTTGAAAAAGTGAATAGTGGTGTTGCCCAAATGTGTCAAGTATCACCCTATAATAAGGTAATAAATATGTCTAAGTTTATCTAGTCTACAAATGTATATGTTCTAGGGCTTTGAATTGGAGATAAATGCTCGTTTGATTAATAATAAAAATGTTTGATAATTGAGAGGAATTTAGTAAATAAATAAACAAAAATCTTTTTATAAAATTTGAATTTAAGATGGTCACAATAATGAGTTTAAAGTATAAAAATAATTTTTATAAAATTATTTTCTTTAAAATAGAATATTAAATCTATTTATTACAAATTGTCAAAATTTAATTTTAATATTTAAAAATACTAAAATTAAAGAATTCTTAGTTTAAAAATTATATTTCTGTTCCAAATAATCAGAAATAATTTATATAAAATTTTGGTGCAAAAATATTAAAAATTGAATTTATTATGATTTAATTATGATTAAAACTAACAAAAATTGATTAAAAATATTAAATAAATGATTTTTCAGAAATAAAAATCATTTCACAAAAGCTTATTGTTATAAAAACTCAGAATAATTTTTGTGGAAATTTATAAAATTGTTTTGATATTTTAATAGAATTTTATAAATATAATAGAATAAACTTTATTTATTTATTAAATATATTAAATAAATAAATTTTTGAAAACAAAAAATTGTAAGTTAAACTTTTTCATTAGATTAACTTAAAATAATTTTTGTAGAATTATTAAAAGAGTTTTAATATTTTAAAACGAATTTATAAAATATAAGTAATATATATATAATTAAATTTGATTGTTTTGACTTAAAAACAAAACAAATGAAATAGGTTTGCCAAGGCTGGGGATCGAACCTGCGTGGCTCAGTTAGTGGGCACCAGACACAACCACTTGGTCCAGACCAGTGGTTGTGTTGGGTTTCAGTTCATTTAAAATAAATAATCTAAGTAAAATCAGTGTTCTTCCCCAATTTGATTACACGAGCCCTAGATTTTCCAATTGAACAAAATACACAACATTAACCCAATTAATCTTAGGGTTAATGTTGTGTATATGCCGATTATCAAAACCCATCAACAAAAACTGACTTACAAACACGATTGGATACTGGATTGATCAATCAAGGGCTGAAGTCAAAAACATGATCAATTCAAGAACAGAGGATTTGTTAAGAGAAATTGGGGTTTAAGAAGGGATGAGTGGCGAGTTGTGAAGGTCCAGAGGGGTTCAATTTATAGTGGTATCGTCTGAATCCTCGAATTGGTATGTTTGACCTTGGTTTGAATACTCACGCGTATAATTGACCATAATCGAATTAAATTGATGATGATTACTCGTGTAATGGACCGGAGATTATGATTTCATACCAAATTTGGATCAAATACGCATTCAACATCACTAATTATGGTAGATTTATACCACAGTTGACTTTCCAAGTCAACTGTGAAGTACAAACCAAATGATATAATAATTGTGAGTCGGGTTTTAAAACAAGGACGTGTCTAGGTGAGCTGGTTAGGTTGGAGGGTGATGGTGACCCGGCTGAGGGCTCGGGTTTGAGTCCCGGCCCCAGCATATTTTTTTTTGTAGTTAAACTATATATATATATGTATATTATATAAAAATAATATGGTGTTTGGGTTCCAAAAACGCCACAAAAAAATAATTAAATATGAATAATAATAATAGAACTTGACGTTTTTATTCAAATTATACGTAACGTACAATTATAAATGCGTAATGTTACAGTCTCCCCTACTTTTAGAAACTTCGTCCCGAAGTTTATTAAAAACACAGGGTTGAAAATAAAAATAGTTGTGATTTGGGTTATAGCATGACATAAATAGAATAAACTGTCTCGTGTTTTGTGTGGGTTGATGAACTACCAGACAGCTAGAGTTTATAACCTTGATAGAATTTCACACTACCTTAATGTACATGTAAATTCATGATTACGTTCCGGACCGCAATCACCAATTTACCTTACATTAAAGTTTTGCGTCCTTCTATGACTCCACCGATTGTTGAGCAGGTTCGATAGCCTCCACCAGTCGTGGAGCAGGTTGTAGGGCCTCTCCCGACTGTTGAAAAGGCATGACAACCTCTACCAAGCGTTGAGTAGGTTCAATAGCCTCCACCAGTCGTGGAGCAGGTTGTAGGGCCTCTCCCGACTGTTGAAAAGGCATGATGACCTTTATTAAGTGCAGCACATAGATTGCAAATTGATAACATGTTTATGCAAACAAGTATAATAAGCACGGCATATGAGTGGTAGTTGTATATATAATTAGTTCACATTCAAACAATCATGTACCATGTAACAATTCTCAGACAAATATTTTATTACTTGAATCAAATAGCGTCAATACATAGAATAAAAGCAACCAATAGTCAAATGATGAGACTTGCTGTTAAGTAGCTGGAGGGTCTTGATCTCTGTTTAGTTTAGGGCACCGGTTACGGAAGTGATTTGGGTCTCCACATTCATAGCACTGACCATAGTTGTATCGATTAGGATTAGCAGCCTGAGCAGGGTTGGTGGGTTGGTTGGCATTAGGGTTTGGGATCTCGCGACATGTATTGACTAGATGGCCATACTTACCACAATTGGTGCACAAGCGACACGCCGAAGCAGAGGGATGATGTCGGTTGCATGTGTTACACAATGGATAGTTTCCTATATAGGGTTTCTTGTTAGAAGCTTGTGTAGTGAGGTTGACATCAGGATCCCTGGCCTTACGCTTCTGGTTCTTAGTAGTTACCGCGGCTACAATACTTGCTTTCTCGCTTTTCCGAACCAAGGTACCGTTCTTTACGTGATTATCAGTTAGGGTAGCTGCTAGTCGTTTGGCCTCTTCGAGGGTAGCAGGGTTCCTTCCCCATACCGTGTCTTGAATCTGCATCGGTAAGCCACCAATGTATTTCTCAATGGCCACAGGTAGCGGAGTGACCTTATGGGGCAACAACAGACTGAGCTCATGGAAGCGGGTATTATAAGCAAGGTTTTCCCCACTATCCTGAGCAAAGGTGTGGAACTCGTCCTCTAATTTCTTGACCTCGTTACGTGGGCAAAATTCATCTTTCATTATCTCCTTGACTTGATCCCAGGTCATAGTAAGTGCAACTTCAGCTCCTCGGGTGCGCTTTTCCTCATTCCACCAAGTGAGTGCTCGTTTGTGGAGAACACTCATGGCGTAACGAACCTTAAAGTTGTCGGGGCATTCACTGTTGATGAAGGTATTCTCAATACCCTCAAACCATTGTAGGAGTCCTGTAGCTCCTTCTTTTCCACTGAATTTTGGGGGATTACAAGAATTAAAGTGCTTAAGGGTACAGGCTGGGAGACCATTCCCGTTTCCGTTGTGGTTTCCATTTCCATTACCATTGCCGTTACCGTTCCCGTTGCCGTTACCGTTCCCGTTGCCGTTCATCTGGATGACTTGAGCTAGTAGATTAGGAACCAGAGTCGCGATTTGTTGCGCCATTTGTTGAGAAATGATCGCAGGCAGTTGGGTATCGACACCATTGTTGTTGTTGTTGTGGTTAGCGCCGTGGTTATGGTTATGGTTGTCGCCACCTTCCTCGTGGTTTTCACCATTGCTATTGCGAGTGCTGCGACGTGGAGGCATGATCTGTAAGAGACACAATGAAATGAATGAGGTTATATAAGGAAATAATCATTTATTCATTAATTAAAACGAATAAACGAAAACGTTGACTTATCAAAGATTCTAAATTCTAATAACATATGAAGACATGCTTTAGCCTATAAGTGAACACTCATCCCGAGAATTCCCAGGTAGGCATCCGGGTCCCTCGTCTGATTGGGATATATGCGCAATGCCAGTTCATAACACCTAGCAACAGTATGTCCAATCATGTTAAAAAAAAGGGAAATTGCTTGGGCTGTGGCCCAAGCCTAACACCACAACCTAAATAGAAAAACAATAGTCGGTCACGAAGATTAATATGGATATATATATATATATATCAAATTGGTCGACAGAATATATAAAAAGGGATTATTAATTTGACTTCGGAAAACATTAAATCGAAGTCGACTAAAAAGCTGTGATAGACCAGAAGAGCTGTGGAGGGGAGAAGGTCCAGGGCACGTTAAAGATTAATATTCAAGGAATCTCGGGTTCGGTTTAGTTTTCGCTTTATATTTTTATAGACATGATCAACATTATTTTTATTTATTTTGTGATGATATTTCTAAATATTATGAGTAGCTAAACCTTTTATGGTTGCTTAGGTTTATGAACTAGACACGTAATTTGCAGTATTTAATGATTTTTGGTTTTTAATTAGGATGTGTAGAATTACATGATTTTAACTTTATTGTTGGATTTGATATATGTGTGTTGGTGTTGATTTTATTTGAAGTTTGTTTATTGGTTTTGTGGAACTAGGCATGTAAAGATACCCCCTAGGTCTAGAAATCAATCTAGTTCGTCAACTTAGGTTAGCGTGCTAGTATTTGGAGTTAGAGTACTGCACAAGTATAACAAACTAATATAATAAATTAACTAAAACGTGCAGGCCATTCTTGAGGGTGAGAAATCTAACTTGAGATTGCTACGTAACTAACTAGGCATTGTTCGGTAGTTGATAAGCGCTAAGGCGGGAGTCGCTACTTGTCCGTCTTTAGAGTTTTCCTAGGTTTTCTTCAGTAGAGTTTAAGTCTGCTTCATAGTTAGAAGGTTTCGGTTCAGGGGAGATTGTAACTTGATTTCTATGGGATTTCAGTATGCTAGGGCGATCCGGATCCATTTTAGCATTTCTACACTTGTCCTGCCTTGAGTCTAGTGAGCCGTCCTTGACAGGAGGTTTATTAGATAAGAATAGGGTCTCAAGTTAATTACCAGATTCAGGATTTATTGCTAGTGTCTAGGGATTTTACCTTAGTAACTAGCCTTCTTCCTATCTTATTTCTCCAATTCCTAGTTTCGTATAAGCAGTTGAGGTTTATTTATTTATATTTAGTTTCTTCAAAGTTTATAATTATTAGTTTAACCCCCCATATAAGTATCTATTTATTTAGGCTAGTATTCGGTAGAGGTTGTGATCTAGAGTTTCATTCGCGTCTTTGGGTTCGATACTCGGTCTTATCTGTTTACTGCTTTGCGACCGGTACACTTGCCATGCGTGTGTATTTTGTAGGTGAGTCGTTTTAATTAGAACTTGTATTATTTTTATATATACATTTACACACATCAAGTTTTTGGCGCCGTTGTCGGGGAGGCAATTGGTACTCTTGAGAATTATCCAATCCGTTTCTGGTCTACTATTTTGTGAATAATTTTTGCTTTTATTTTTTTATTTCATATTAGTATTATTTTTATTTGTAATATAGAATTTTTTTATCATGTACGAGATCTGCGGAGGAACCCATTTTACCATAAGATGCCCCCATTCATATTCATCGCTGTATTCCATGGATTATTATTTTAACGAGTATCTGCAGCCGCAGCCATATCAGTCATACCGGCCTTCATACCCACAGGCTAACCGGTTGTTTAACCCTGCAACATCTGAGTCACAAGATATAATAAAAAGTCGGCTTGATCGTCTACAAGCTGAGATGTATGAGGAAAGGCATGGCGGTAGCTCGTCAGAGTATCCACCTAGCCAACATTTGTATCCACATCCCGATTATCAGGATGTCTCGTCTCATACTAGACCCGACTTTGCCGCCTTCCTTGCTAATCAACAGCTCATGCTCGAGGATATGTGTTAGGATCTGAGTTTGATTTGTTTTGATTGTTTAACTAAATGATAGATGAAAGAAGTTAATCTATAAATGGAAAGTGCAGCGGAATGATAAACTATGAATCAAAACAAAGAGAATAATTGTTTTAGAATCAAAAGCTTTCATAAATCTAATGATTACAAACGATTGTGCAAATACTCCTCCTCAGCCTGATCATTCTGTGTATGTTTGTCTTAGAGAATGTTTTGAGTGATGAATAGAATAGTACATGCACTGTTATATTTATAGACAATCTAAACCACTGATGACCTATGGCTGACGTCACCTAAGACAGTGACATCTAACAGAATAACAACATAAAACATTTGATAAAACAAACACTGTTACATAGGAAACCTCTGATATCTAAACAGCTGATAGGTAAACCTCTGATAGTCTTGAATCATCTGTTGGAGCCTAAGTGTTGTTGGCTCCAATAGACCTTGGGTCTTCAATACTTTGATCAGCAGTTGTTTCTTCATCAGTCCTTTGTAAACAGCAGTTGTTCAGCAGTTGTTGTGGTACAACAGATGTTAGAGTCAACAGTCTTTTGGGAGAAGTAACTTGTAAATGCTGATTTTATTTAGGATCATATGTAGCATGTTTTGGCTTTTCAATCATCTGTTCTTCTCCAAGTTAGCAGACCCAACAATCTCCCCCTAGAACAGATGATGCTAAAACTCAGTCTTTATTATTGATCTTTATTCCTCATCAGACTTTCTCTAATTTGTCCTTTGAACTGTAATTCAAAGTTCAATGAGAAGAAGTCTTCAGCATCTCTTTCTAGCTCTAAGTTAATCAGTGCTTGGAGATCATCTGCACATAGGCCATGTGCATAATCCATACTCAACTTTTGAGCCTCTCCATCTGATCTGAGCAAAGTCCATTCATGGGTGTTTTTGTTGACCTTCCATTTTAGAATTTTTGAACCAAAGGATTTTTTGAGCTGTAAGTTTATTCTGGATGAGTTTGGTGATGGAGGTCTCCCAATGAGTTTTCTGAGTTCATCAGTTTTGGGATCAGAGAAATAGTGAACTTGGTTGTAGATACCCTCTTTTACAAATGTATCAGCAAACTTCTTCTGATCTTCTTCCGACATCTCCTTCTGTGTTTTCAACTGTCTTTTGGTAGCAACAGATAAGTCAGATGTTTCAAGTAAGCTGTCAAGTATAAAGGCCTGTTGAGGCCTCTTAACCATTGGTGCATCAGAGTAGATTGGTTTTCTGGGTAGAGTGGGATCAGTCTTTCTATTCTCTTCCAGCTTCTTGTAAGTTTCAACCAACCTTAGCTCAACCCATCTTGCAATTGACCTCATTTCTCCATACTTTGCAGCCACAATCTCTTCTCTCATTCTTTTAAACTTCAAAGCTCTAGCTGGGTCTCTGCCTTTTCTAAAGTTAGGGGCAGAGGCCTTCAAAGTAGGATTTTTGGCCATTTCTTCAATTCTGAGAAGTTCTTCTTAAAGTGCATGAGTGGTCCATCCTGCAAACTGTTTCTTGTTTGCTTTGTAAGGCATGGTTGCCAAGATTTGATCAAGTATAGACTCCCTTACTACCCTTTCCATATCACTACTGAGAGGCATGGTAGACATGGAATTGCTCAGGGTCTTAGCAAAATCCTCAATCCTTCTCAGTTTGCTAAGCTCTGCTGAATGGATGCCTTGAGCAGTCCTGTCATCCTTCCCTTTGCATTTCTCCTTGATGATCAAATCAGCCTATTCAGTTTTGAATTTCAAATATTGATCTAAGTTTCTGGGAACAGTATTTGGGAGAGATTGGAAGGTTCTTTAAGATGGGTCCTCAGTATTGTAGAAGGATTGAGTTTCCCCTTTGAGTAGATCAAGCTCAAGAGGATACTGAGCAGCCAATGGTGTAATGGATGGTGGTGGTCTATGAGAAGTAAAATGAGAAGTGTGTGGTGAGAATGATGTGAGTGGAATGGCTGGTATAGGTGTAGATTTAGGTGTTGAAGTGGGAGGTGGTGAGGTTTGTATATTCTCATCTTGTACTACAAAGGTTGATTTTCTCTTCCTTCTATACAAGATAAGTGGTGATGGTGGTGTTTGGGCAGCAGTGGTTGTGTTAACATCTGTTGGCACTTGTGTAGGACCAGCAAATGTTTGGGATTGCAGTGGTGAAGTGGGTGGTATGGTTATAGATGGTGTATTGGTGGTTGTGGTGGTAGGTTCAGTGGTTGGTTTGGTAGTTGTGGTGGTAGCAGATGTTTTGGTGGTAGCAGTGGTTCTAGTAGCAGATGTTTTAGCAGCACCAGTTTTAGATGGTGGTTGCCTGGTGTGTTTTGCAGACATTTTCTTCCTTTTAGAGGAGCCAACATCCTCAACTTCTTGTTGTTGCTCTATCTTCCTTTGCACTAGAGCCTCTGCCTTGACTTCCAATGTGTCAAGCCTCTTTTGCTTAGCTTCAGCAGCCTCTTCAGCAATGACATTGGCAGAGTTGTTAACTTCTTTTGCCTTGCCAGTATTGACAGTTTCAGCATTAGCAGTGGTTTGAACATTGGATTGTTGTGGTGCTCGTGCAGATGGTTGTTGTGGTGCTGGTGCAGACCCTAGTTTGTTGGTAGCAAACTTTTGTGATTGGCTCTTTTGTGAGGGTGGATATCCAAAGGGATCTAACTTTGGCAATCTATCTCTGCCACTCTCCCCTTTTTTTGGCATCATCAGCTATGAATTCATCATCATCTTCATCTTTGAGAATTGTGGTAGGGGTAGAGCCAGTAGTCTTCAGCAAATGGTCTTTTATGGCTTTAATGTCTGCTTGGGTATCTGTGTACCTAGTATCAACCATGGTCCTGATTTGAGCCATATAAGTTTCATGAGTTTTGTCTGCTATTCTTCTATGAGCTATGATGATGAGGGAAACAGATTTCCATAGCTCATTAGCAATCTCTTCTTTTGATGGTTGACTTTTGATGAGAACAACCAAAGATTCCATGATAGTTTTAAGATTAGTCTTGATCTTAGCAATAGACGTTTCAATGGAGTGAACTCTATTTGTCAATTCTTGGTATTTTAACCCATCACCTAAGTTAATAGGATCATCTGGATTCCTACCAGATGTAGTTGTAACTGGTTCAGTCCTAGGAGGTGAGTCCATAGAATAAGAACCAGATGCCCCTTTGTCTTGGTTCTGGGGACTTCCAACTGATTTTGGGGTCACTATAGTGGCCTCTTCAGTTGTTTCCTTCAAGGAAGTCTTAGGTATGTAACCACTGTCCTGTTGTGAGACAATGGTCTCTACATTAGTAGTGACTTCTTCACTTGAAAACTAACCTCGAGTTACATGTAACTCAAGGGGTGTAACATCATCTATTCGTGGGCTAGCAAGTTGATTTTTCTCTGTCCCAGTCACTTGTTGGTGTATACTCTCAGTGATAGGTGATGGAGAGGAACTGGGATTGTCCTGAGTTTTATCAATAGCTTCGAACAATGGATGCATTGTTGGAAAGACATGTGATGGTGAAGGTTGAGGAGTGAAAAGAGAGGTAGCCCTGGGAGAAGGGCTTTTGAGCATATGGTCAAGTGACTCATATGCCTCTAGATGTGTGTCCCCTTGGCTTACAACATGATCCTTTTGTGAGGATTCATGAGGAGTTTGGCTGGGTTGAGACATCTCCAACTGTTGTGAGGAAGTACCAACAGTGGTTTCTTGTTGCGTTTATGCTACAACAGGGTTTGCCTCTAGTATCTCATCTTCCAAAGATCCCTTTTTGATTTTCTTGGGGGGGGGGGGTTTGTGGATGGATGTTTCTTTTTAGAAGTGGCTGGTGTGGGTTTCACAACACTGGATGTAGTGCCATGATCACCAGGAGCAGTGGGCTCAGCAATAGAGGTTTTAACAACAGTTGTTGTCTCAACACTCTTTGCTTGTGTTTTAGAAACTTTGACTTTTGACACTTTTTCTTGGGTGTTTGGACCCAACATTCTTGTAAAACTTTCTTGTGAGAGACTCTTAATTTGAAGAGATTTTCCCTTTTTAAACACCTTTTCTGGTAAAACAATATTGTAGGATTACACTTAAAAGTCTTGGGTATATAAGAAAAGCATTGTTTGACCCAGACTTGACTCCCTTCACATTTGCTATTAAATCCGGAAACAGAGCCTGGGATAGATTGTAGTCAGATTCTGACAACATAGCATATCCCAAGTACTGAACTTTTAATGGGATTTCATTAAAAGAAGTGGTTTTAGCAGAGAGACAGATAAGGAGTGTATGAAAGAAAAATTTCATGACTGGTGGGAAAAACTTTTTGAAAAGTGTTGAACCAGTCATCTGTGAGTCATAACCCCTTTCCTGAAACTCAGTGTGAAGTTCAGCCTTAGGGAAAGAATCTTTACCTGCCAAGTCATTCAGTGAGAAGGTTGTGGATATCAGTTGGGGGGTAATGGTGACATTTGTGTCTCCAATTTTTGAAATGATGGTTGTAGGCTTTTTGTCTTGTAGAAGATACTCAGCATTTAACCAAAATTCTTGAAGAGTGTCGATGTAGATGGGTGCATCAGCGGTTAGGATTGACAGGTATTTGGATTGGAGAAAGACGTCAATGGTGGTGTGAAACGGAATGTTTTCATCTGTTTTAACCAGATAGGGAAGGTAATTTTGAGGGGCTTTTGCTTGAAGATCCATTGTAATGGATCTCGAGTCAAAGGATGGAAGGAATTAGAATGAGGGTTTGAGAATGAAGAAGGCGGTTTCAGTATTTTGAATACAATGATACAGTGTAACAACTATTGGGGGAAAATAGGGTTTTTATAGCCTCCGATGAAACTGCTGATGTGGCCAAAGCTCTGCTTTTGAGAGCAGACGTGGTAAACATCTGATGGAGCATATGTGGCATACAGGTGTTGCCAAAGACTGATGCAAACAGCTGTTGAGTGTTTTTTATTAGAATATATATATATATATATATGTGTGTGTGTGTGTGTGTGTGGTGAAAGACAGTTGTTTTATCTAATCAGATGTTTGAAACAGATTTTTCAACCAACAGATGTTAAAATGGATGAAACAGTGGTTGTTTTATCCTTAATAGATTTTTCAACCAAAAAGCTATTTTTAAGGATGGATTTTGATTTTCTGAAACATTTTAGTGTTTTTATTTAAAACATTTTTGTTGGTTAATCCATGTTTAGCATACCAATCCGAGAGATCAGTTTTTCAAAGGTGGATGTGTCTAAAGCTTTTGTCAACACATCTGCCAACTGATCCTCTGTTGGAACATGGTGTAGAGAAATCAAACCTTTTTCATAGCTATCTCTGACAAAAGTGATGTCTGATGTCAATATCCTTTGTGGTGGAATGAGAGACTGGATTTTTGATGATATTTTCAGCAGCTTGACTATCTAGCATGAGTGGAGTCTTTAGTGTAGTTATCCCAAAATCCAGTAATTGATTTTGAAGCCACATGAGTTGGGCTGTACAGCTTGCAGCAGCAATATACTCAGCCTCTGCTGTTGAGGTGGAAACAGCTGCTTGCTTTTTGCTTTGCCAGGAGACTAAGGCATTCCCTAGAAATTGGCACCCTCCTGAAGTGGACTTCCTTGTTGTATGGCAGCCAGCAAAATCTCTATCTGAATAACCTGAAAGCTCAATGTTTTCATTAGCAGGATACCAAATACCAAGTATGGGAGCACCTTTTAGGTTTCAGAATATCCTTTTCACAGCAATAAGGTTTGACTTTCTAGGTGAAGCCTGGGATCTTGCACAGACACAAGTGGCGAACATAATGTCTGGCCTGGATGCAGTTAAGTACAATAAAGACCCAATCATGCATTTATAATGTGTCTGATCAACCAGTTCATCCTTGTCATCAATAGTGAATAGCTTAGCTGTGCTCATGGGTGTACTAAATGGCTTACAATCATTCATCTCAAATCTGGTTAGTAAATTTTTAACATACTTGTTTTGATGAATGAATGTGCCATTTTGCAGCTGCTTCACTTGGAGACCAAGGAAGCACTGAAGTTCACCCATAGCACTCATCTCAAACTCTGCTGTCATGAGTTCTCTAAACTCTTCACACATTTTGTTACATGTGGATCCAAAAATGATGTCATCCACATATATTTGAACAATCATTAAATCTTTCCCTCTCCATTTAAGAAATAAAGTTTTGTAAATTTTACCTCTTGTGAAACCAATGGATAAGAGAAAGGTGGAAAAAGTTTCATACCAGTCCCTTGGTGCTTGTTTGAGTCCATACAAAGCTTTGTTGAGCTTGTAGACATAATCAGGATGGAATGTGTCTTCAAAACTAGGTGGTTGACAAACATAGACCTCCTCCTGAATTTTGCCATAAAGGAATGCACATTTGATGTCCATCTGATACACCTTCATGTTGTGGTTGACAGCAAAGGCTAGAAAGAGTCTGATAGCTTCTAGCCTAGCTACAGGAGCAAAGGTTTCATCATAGTCTATCCCCTCTTCTTGTCTAAGGCTTGAACCACAAGCCTGGCTTTGTTCTTAACAACTATGCCCCTTTCATCAGTTTTATTTTTGAAGACCCACTTTGTGCCAATTGGACAGACATCCTTTCGTAGTGGTAAAAGTTCCCATACTTGTTGTCTTTTGAACTGAAGGAGCTCTTCCTGCATGGCTTCTACCCAACTGTTGTCTTTTAGTGCCTCTTGGTACTTGACAGGTTGTGTGAGAGATAGAAAGCCTGCAAAAAGACAGATATTTGAGGATTGGCTTCTTGTGAGCACTCCCTCTCTGATGTTGCCAATGATTTGGTCTGGTAGATGAGCTCTTAGGTAGATTAAATCTCCCTGATATGGTATGATGGCATTTTGAGGTGAGGGACAGAAGTTTGGTGACTCTGTTGTTGTAACATCTGTTTGCACTTCTGTAGTACCAACAGAATGTTTGAAATGGAAGTGGGGGAATGGATCCAAGTGGTGTAAAATTAGACTGACTTTTGTCAACAGAGGTTGGATTTTTGTCAACAGATGATTGAACAATGGTTGAACTTGATGAGGCAGTAGTTTGAGGGTAAGACTGGCCAACAGTGGTTGACACAGCTGTGACAGAGTTTTGACAGATGTTTTGAACATCTGCTTCCTCTGATGCAGAAATGACTTTGTAGTGACTTGGGATCACAACATCAAATCTGTAATCTTTTTGTGGAGACTGTGGAATACTTGCACTGTCAGCTTTAGCAGTAATATCTTCAAATTTGAATTTGTCAAAATCAAACAGTTCAACAGGATTTGCTAGGATTTTTAAGGATGAAAGTTCATTGAACTTTACATTCAGAGTTTCTTCTATTGTCCTAGTCCTTGTGTTAAACACTTTATAGGCCTTGGCAGTAGAAGAATATCCCAGAAAATACCCACAATCTACTTTGGCTGCAAATTTTGAAATGGAATCTTTAAGATTTAAAATGAAACATGGGCAGCCAAAGATTTTGAAAAATTATATCAGTGGTTTGATTTTGAACAAAATTTCATAAGCAGTCTTTTGATGTCTTGGGTTGATTAAAACTCTGTTTTGAACATAGCAAACAGTGTTTACAACCCTTGCCCAAAAAGGACAGTGGCAAACCAGAATTTGCTAGCATCGTTCTTGCAGCCTCAATGAGAGTTCTGTTTTTCCTTTCAAACATCCCATTTTGTTCTGGTGATCTTGGAATGCTGTATTGCCTCATAATTCCTTTTGACACACAGAAATCATCCCACTCCTTATTTTTAAACTCTATTCCATTGTCACTTCTAAAGACTTTTACTGGCAAGTCATATTGTTTCTCAACTTTGGTGACAAAGTCCTTCAAAATACCTGCAGTCTCATCCTTAGAGTGTAAAAAGTAAGTCCGTGTAAACCTAGAAAAATCAACAACTATGACAAGACAATCTCTTTCTTCTTAGACTAATGATTTTAACTAGGCCAAACAAGTCCATGTGCAACAATTGAAGTCATTGACTTGTTTTGGACTCATCAATGGATTTGTAAGAGCTTTTATGTTGTTTTCCTTTTAAGTAGGAAACACAATGCTCATCACATTTGAATTCTTTTGATGGAAGACCTCTTACAAGGCTTTGTTTGGAGAGAGAGTTGATAGTTTGAAGGTTGGTGTGACCCAGTCTCTTATGCCATAATTCTGTCTCTTTAGTGGAGGCAGCAGAATACAGACAGACATTTGCCATAGGATTATCCTTCAATATATCAACTAAATACATATTGCCACTCCTGTGAGCAACAAGTTGTGCTTTGCTCTCAGCTATGATGGTATCAATCTTTTTAACCACTTCTGGTCCAATAATCTTACAAGTTTTCTTAGTGAAAAATGACCCATTGCCTTTATCACTCATTTGTGAGACACTAAGAAGATTAAATTTAAGATTATCAATAAGATTGACATTTTTAAACTTGAGTTTCCTAGCCTGAACAGTCCCTGAACCCAACACTTTACCTTTAGAATCATTACCAAAGGATATATCACCCCCTCCATGAGCTAAGAAGTCCAGAAGAAGGGCTCTACATCCTGTCATGTGCCTGGAGCCTCCACTATCTACATACCATAGACTATCTAAGCAAGCACAAGCTCCTTGCACATATGTAATGGATTAGTTTTGGTGAGTGTCCAAAGCCAAGTTGGCTTTGGATGGGTCCACAGACATTTCTGCCTTAAGGTTAGGAAGATGATCAGTGGTTTGAACCAGTTTTTGAACCAAGTTCAACAACTGTTGCTGACCATTTGCCAGTGTTTGTATGTCAACACTTGGTGCAACAGATGTTTGACCATTTCATGTCAGATGATAGTAACCCTATGGATTTCTGTTCACTCTTGGTTTTGAAGGCCTCTTGGGTTCTTCATAAACATGTGACGGACGATGACAAGGTGGTTGTCCATATCCTCTTGGGTACTTGTTTGAGGGTGGAGCATCTGTTACTTGGACATCCCTGGGAGCAGATGTTTCAAGACTTTTGGTAACAAATGTTTGGGCTGGTATATAAGTCTGTTTGGGCTTTCCTTTTGGAGTACTCACCACTTGACTTGCTAGAGTTTTAGCTTTATACTCTTGTATTTTGACATCAAATTTTTTGAGATAAAGACACTCTTTGGCTTTAGAATCACACACACTTGTTCCTTTGTTGATATCGTATGCTTTTAGAAGAAAACAGTTTTTAGCAACATGATTCTTCTTTTCACAGAAATCACAAAACAAGTGTTCAGTCTTCTATTTCTTTTCCCCCTTTTCAACCTTCTTTTCAACAGATGTTTGAGCATCTGCTGTAAGGTCTTTCAAGGGAATGACCTTTGCCTGTGGTGCTTTCTTACCATCAGGGGTTTTGAAATCAACTGGTTTGAAGTTTTCAAGAGTACCACACTCATTAGACCAAGTAGGTTTAAATTCATACTTTTCAAGTTCAGTGAATGATGAGGAACCCTCAGGTTTTTCAAGAATTTTTTCTTGCCATTAGATTCAGTGATTTTAATCTCTTGACCCTCCAAATTAGTTGGTACTTCCTCAACTAACTTTTGTTCCCTTTTGTCAGTGTTTCGAAAAGCTGGGGCAGTGGTTTCAAAACCAAAACCAAACTTCACATGACTTTTGGTTTGTTTTTTGAGGAGCATCTCAAAACCTTTACATGATTCCACCCATGTTTCACATTCAACTTGGGTGGACTCAAGCTCCTTTTTACAACTATGATATTTTGTCATCATAGTTTGGAGCTGGTCTTTGGTTATAGTTGCTTCATGTTTTAAACTGCTGATTTCAGATTCTTTTTCAGTCAATTTTGATTTTAACTCTTTTGAAAGTTTTTCAAATTGAACTTCATCATCTAAAATTTTCTTCCTATGGTTTTCATTCACCTCTTTAATGTTAGCAAATGCTATTACACATTTGTTTGAACACAAATCTTTTAAGATTTGAGGAGATACCTTAGCAGCAGCCATCAATGCACAATCACACTTGCACTCACAATCATCACCTCAAGGATATGAGAGATTCACAACCTCTTCTTCAGACTTTTCATCTGGATCTACTGCATCAACAATATCATTAGTCACATTTTCAGATTCAGTCACCACATCCTCAGATTCAACCTCTTCCATAATTGTGTCCATAGCCATGAAACAAAAATTTTCTGGTTCATTTTCAGCTTTGGCAAAAAAAGCAAAATTCTCATCTGTTAACTTATCTGGTAGACTGCTCCAATCAACAAAGCCTTGTGTGAAAAGCTCTGTTGACTGGTCTCTGCAGGAGCAGAAGGTGGAGTAGCAGTCATTGGCACATGTGCCTGAGCAACATGGGTTTGAACATAGTGGATCTGAGGAACAGTGGTTTGGACATACTGGACAGGAACAGTGGTTGAGGATTGTGCAAAATGAGCAGTGTTTTGCCCATTTTGTCCAGGGGTATTATGGGAAACTTGATAAGTGTTGGTCTGTGGAATTTTGTTTGGATAGGTAATCATAGGTGTACCATGTTGACTCCTACATTCCCTAGCAAAATGACCAAGTCTATGACATTTATAACACTTAATCTTTGATTTATCCAACCCCACCTTTGACCTGCCAGTTAACCCTGGAAACCTTCTACCAGTTTTCTTCTAGAAATTGTTAGTTCTAACACTGAGCAGAGCCAATTGGTGCATAATGTCCATTTCTTCCAAATCATCAGGGTCAAAGTATTTAAGGTCATCATACTCGAAGGATATGTTATCAGATGCCTGGATATCACCACCACTTGCTGCAAAAGCATAGTTGGGTAAATAAGAATCGGAGTTAAAACCAGAGTTAAAACCTGAAGTTATGTCAATGAAATGATCATAACTCGGATCCTTACTATTACCAGGCACCTCATCCTGACCCAAAAGTGCTGTATTACCAAAAACATAATCATCAGACACTTTTCCAGAGTCCTGAAGCTTCTTTTTCTGGTTAAGCTCTCTCTCATAAGTCAAGAGCTTACCATGAAGCTGGGTTAAAGATAGGTCCTTGAATCCAATTGAGTTTCTCATAACTATAGCAATAGGGTCCCATTTGTCTGGTAATGATCTTAAAAACCTATGGTTCAAAGTTGAATTAGGATAAGTTAGACCTACCAGTTTTAGTTCACTAATGAGACAGTTTAACCTCTCAAATTGTTGAGTTAATGACTCTCTCTTAACATGACTGAATTTTTCATATTGTTGATTAAGTATTTCACGGTTGTTTTCAATAACCTCTTCAGTCCCACCAAATTGTTCTTTCAAAGCATCCCACAACTCCTTTGCACTGTTACAGTGTAACAGCCCAGCATAGATATCATTGGGTAGAGCCATGGCCACAATACTGAAGGCCTTAGCATCTAACTCAATTTTCTGAAAATCCTGCTTGAAGTAGTTTTCATGTTTCTTTGGCTCTTGAACCTTGGGATCTTTGGTACTCGGCACCATCGAAACATGTGGTCCGAAGATAACCAACTTCCAACACCCAGTGTTCTGTTGAGCTAGAACATGGCTCATCCGATGTTGCCAGATATTGTATTCAGATCTGACAAGCATCGATGGCTTGTTGTTCATGCCAGTGTTATGTGGATCGTGATTGATTGAAGCCATTCTCTGATTGTTTGTAAAACAAAGTATGTTTATAAAACTGTATGTTGGATCAATTAGCTCTTTAACAGTTGTTTGCTTATGAACACTTATGTGTTTGTAAGCAAATCAAAGCAGTTTGCAAAGCGGAATAAGTTATAAAGTTTCACGTTCAACAGGAGTTATTACTCCCCCTGGATGTAATGAACTAAAGACAGTTAATGAGAATTTAAGCAATTGAATGTATATGATAATAAATATGCAAAGAGATTCTCAGATTATGAAATCGTATTTCAAGTAAAAGCTCTGAAGGATTTCAGTTTCAATTAAAATCGATGTCTAAAATAGTGAGATTAACCCATCTATTTATAGACAAACAGATACATGAACCTTTTATAAAAGTAAGACTGCAACAGGCTGTAGTCTTGGAACTTGTACAAAAGATAAAGTAATGTTATAATAATAAACTACTAAAACATAAGGGCGGTGGAAAGATTCTATTACAAATGCTGATGAGTGACAAACTACTGATGTGACACCCGGCAAACTCAGGTTAGTAACATTGACTAAACTAGTAAGTCTACCTTAGCGAGTCATGCATATTACGTACTTAATGGGGTCAGTCGAGTCGGTACGATGATTCTGGGAATCATCGGGAGTCGTTACGATGATCCGCGGGATCATTAGGAGTCGGTCCATAACCATGTGTACAAGGATTGGTGATTCGTGGTATCACCGGGTTTAACGCACACACGCAAGTCTCGAGTCCCGGGAATTGGTGAACGGATGTAAACGTGTTAGTTATTGTGCATTATGTGTTGTAATCATTATGTGACTTGTCGGTATGTGAATACGTGTTTATATGTGTTAAAATAGTGTTTAACGCGCCGAAAACCCGTTCCAAGACCTTACAGGCGATTAGGAGCCTGGGGAGCTCCTAATCACCACCTACTGAGGCGAGTAGGGGAAGCCTGATGGCGAATAGGGCCCTTGATATATTGTAAAATACATCTATTTCCAGTGTAAAGTTTGTACAGTTTTCGAGTCGTTTAGATAGTTCTTTTATTAGTTTTAGGCTTGTACCTGTCTACTTTTATTTAGTATACGTTTTTATAGATTTTTATTAGTTTTGGGTTTTTTTAGTATTTATTTATTTATTTTATATTTTGTAGGTGTTCATGGACGTTGGAGCGTAAACGAGTAACTTTGGTCAAGTCAAGAACACCCGAGTCTAGAGCACAGGGTTATAGTACTACATAATAATAATAATAATAATAATAATATAATAATAATAATAATAATAATAATAATAATAATAATAATAATAAATGTGACAAAGAGTCACTAATGTATTTACGGCCCTATGGCCCAAAACAACTTTTCAGGAAATATTTAGAGGGTATATCAATAAAGCGGCGGAGATGATATAATAGAGGAGGGGAGCACATTAGTATTTTTATTGGAGGAGGCGCCGCAAATAAATTACTGAGGGAGGTCACATAACAATATTAATTCAGCGGCAACGAATATTATTCTTGGACGAGCCACATCGAAGGAAGAGAGGACAGCTCTAAAAGACAGAATAGGAGTGGAATTATTAGAGCATATTTCAAGAGAAGGAGGTCAAGGGTTGAAGGATAGGTGCCAGGATGGACCTTGACGCTACCTAGGCGATGATGAATGCACTTGTTTGATTTATTTTCTATTTGGTTTTGAAACTTTTGGTTGTGGATGAATTTTAAAGTAAAGAACTCTTTATTTTCTGGTTTGATGTATATGCGTATTTAGTTTTGTTTAAATAACTTTTATAAACTCCACTTGCGTTTTTGTGAATGTCTTTCATGTATGAATGCGGGTTAGGTTGCGGACTGGGTGTTAGCGACTAGTTTATGGTTAATTTATGCAGGTTATCCATAGGAGTTGTAATTGTTAGTTAGATAATTCTAAGTATTCTACCAATTCTCAATAGCTGTGAGGTGCGAGATTGTTGGTCTGTCTAGGGTGTTAAATTGCTAGTTCTAGAGGCTTTGTGAGAAGATCTTCCTAGTTTCCCTAGCATTCCTTGTAGGCCAAGTCTTATCAGAAATATTGTAGTTACCCCTTGCACTTTAGGGTGTATTGTGACTTTCGCGCTGTGAGGTAGACTGTCTAGCGGGTACTTTAAGATTCGAGTAGGTAAGCCTGTGAGGGTAACCTCTCAACCGGTGGTTTAACAGCACAACAATATTCTAGGGTTTCCCCTTGAGAAGGGTCGAGGGTGTCTAGTCTATTCTTGATGTTTAGTATTTTAAGATCCCGGTTCCACACCAGTTCCATAGCCATTAGAAATTTATCATTCATGTGCAGGATTCTAGCCTAGGTAGTGCCTTCCCATCACTTGATCCGAATTCTAGTTCCCAGTTAGTGTCTTTAATTATTTAAGTTTTATTTATTTATTTGCAATTACTTTGTTAGAAAACCCCCCCTTTAAGCAATAGAACATTATTAAGTCAGTATTTAGGATAAGTAATCGAGTCTAGTTTACGTTTTCCAGTAGAGTCTCGTGGGTTCGATACTCGGACTTACTTTAGCTGTACTGCACTGACCGGTACACTTGCCGGTTGTGTGGTTTAGGTTTAGAGAGTCATAGGTTATAAATTTAAAACTTAGAGTGTCTAGTTTAGGTTAATTTAGTTAGTTTTTACTAAACCACTCTGAGCACATCAGCCCTACTCGCCAGTATATAGGCGAGTAGGAGCCCTACTCGCCTGAACTGCTCTCCTACTCGCATGTACTGATGTGCACGAGTCAAAACACCTATAAATACAACCCTTGACTCCCCAAACACCATTTGTGCAACCCTAACTGATCCTAAGCCTCCCACACACCTTGAAACACCTCTGGAACGTGTTTTTCCTCAAAACTCACCATCTCCAAGCTTATACACCTTTCTTTGATAAAATCCAAGGTGTGTTCTTCATCCTACACCTTTGTAATGTTATTGTTTTGGTTCCCCAAAAGTCCAGACCTTATTTTGATAAGAATGAGTCTTTAAAAACCTTGAAAATGAGTTCTAAAACAAGTCTACACCATAATACTTGCTATATGTGAAGTATTGATGCATATGATGATTTTTGGTGATTATAACATGAATGTTTCCATGAATTTGATGTACTTCTGATGTCTAGGTGTTGTTAGGATGATTATCTATGAGTTTAAGCTCTTGTTATAGTGTTTAGATGAAAGTATGCATTTTGACCCATTTGGGTGATTCTTGAAGAATTAGGATGTTATGATATGATTCATTGCTTGTTTATGGTTAGAAATCATGCTAGAATGATGCTATAACATAGGGATGATGTATTGCAAGTTGTAGGAGGTGTAATCTGATCTTTACTACTTAAGGAAGGATTTCATAGTTAATGAAACCTAGTATTTTGCCATTTTCGGAAATAATCGCACCGAGCCCGTTAGAGCAGAGATAAATTGGGGGTTTTCACTTGTAAAGGGTTGGCTAATAGTTTAGTTTTGATATTGGGTGTTTTTGCATGTTTCTGATCTGATTTGGAGGGTTTAACGTGTGAAAACGCGCAACAGCTATGCTTGGGGCGAATAGGGCTCTACTCGCCTGATGCATCAGGCGAGTACAGCCTACTCACCTGATACATCAGGCGAATAGTGTCACACCACGACAACGGCGGAAACACGTGGCGCGACGGTTCAAAAGCATAAAGTCAAGGTTATTGCTAAACATAAGTAATTTAAGAAAATGGGTCATTTATTAAGGCGTCATTACTTGTTCCAAACATTACACAAAAGTAAATTGTTTTTAAAGTGACATCAAGGTTTCTCAAATATATCCCAAGCTTTGGGAAATAAAGGTGAAACCCCGCAAAATGTACAACGCCGTATTGGGAGATTCTCCGACCCAGCTCGCCTGATCCTTCTTCATCTAGTTACCTGAAAGATATGTTTAAAAGTTTCGTCAATATAAATATATTGGTGAGTTCACAGGTTTTCAGTTTCTAAAACTTGAATACTTGGGAGAACCATGTTATGACAATATATAGGAGTTGCAAATTCCTATAAATCTACTTGAGACTATAATCAAACCAAGACGTATATAAATAAAATGCCCCGCTCCAAGTCGTTACTCGGTTTCCCACGACTTAAGTTCAGAATATTTGCACCCCAGGCATAACCTAATGCACAATCGACGCTATCGATTAGGGGTGGGCCTTGTCAGGCACCAATAGTACTATCCGAATATTCCTCCGGTTTCAATCTCCGAATAAATGATTATAGAGGCGAGGACTCAACCCCGAGTGGCGGTCACACCTCAAGTAATAAACCCGTCAAACATTTCCCTAACATATCTTTCCCCCGAAAACGTAAAAATAGTTTAAAATGGGGCCGTGAAACTCACCTGAAACTGCGTCTGGCTCAAAAGGGTGGATAGCAAGTGGGTGGTCTCGCACCTACAAACGTCCTAGACGTATAAGTCACTATTCCTATAGTGCATGTGCCTTGGCAAGTTGTACACCCAACTCCCGACCACAAGTTGTTCCAAATCCCGTTTAACTAAGCGCGTATCCTAGGTTTTGTTGGCGTTACATTACCCTTTGTGTTACAAGTTATATATTACTCTTGTTAATATTTCCTTAACTTGTATCTTATTATCATCGACTCGACGTCACTTAACATATAATTATTTTCCCATTTAAATAATTATACTTAAGATCGCATCGCTCGATATAATAAATGTTTCAACACTCGACCCGACTCACCTTGCCGCACATTTGTTTTCCCATTTAAACAAATATACTAAGATCTTGTCGTTCGATTGTATATTCTTAACGCCCGATTCAACTCACCATACCGTATATTTATTTTCCCATTCAAATAAGTATACTAGGATCTCGTTGGTACGTCATACACATATATATATCTTTGTCTTCTCGTCGCGGCTTTCCTTCCCACATATCTACTTTCCCATTAAGTAGATATACTAGAATTTTGCCGAGACGAGCGTACATATATATAAATGTGTAATTTTTCTCGTTAAGTATATACGTTTGTTTTAACGTCTTATTTGTTTATGTCATGTGTTTCTCCCACGAATAATTCTCTTAACACTTAGGAAAGTGTTTATTAGTTTTCACCCAATGTATATATATATTTTACTTCTTAAAATATATATATTTTTCTTATCTTGCCGCAATGGCATTTTTCTCATGATTTGTCCGTGTACGGTTCGTTAACGCGCCTTAGTTCGATATCTTAACTCGATTAGTTAATTTTTCCAAGTTTTTCCCAACATGTATTTTATAGAAATATTATCCATATTTCTTCCTATTTTCACATGTTACTTGGATGGTTTAAAATACTTATGTATTTTTAACCCAACTTGTCAACTTAACTACCAAAAATGTTTCCAACACTTTTATATTCCCATTTATATAAAAGTATTCATTTTTGTATAAGTTTCCCAAGTTTGTTTAATATTTTTATAAAATCTCTATTTTATAAAAATCCTTATGTTAAGACTCTTTATATTTTGATAACTTTCAAAAATACACTTTTATACAAAATACCCAATTGTTTCTACTAGTATTTACAAAAATCATCCTTAGACATTATTACTTACATTTTTGACACCAAACTTTCCATACTTGTATTTTTGGACTAATAGTTTCTAAAATATCCATTTTAGTCCTCTAACTTTTAAAGTTACAACTTTAGTCCCTTAACTTCCAAAAGTTGCATTTTTCTACTCTAACTTTCAAAGTTAACATTTTTCACTCAAAATAGTAAACTTTGAAGATTCAACTTTTTATTGGTAAGTTATTTTTGTATCAAAACACTTATGTTAGTCTTGTATTTCATATGGAAGGCTAATTATATGTGTGTTTTATGTATTTCTTCATCATAGCCAAATTTCATTCACCTAAGTGAGCTAACTTTAATTTTCCATCTTCTTCATTTATGAACTTCTAACATGTTTTTCCACATATTATAACATGAATGATCATAATAAGATGATTTAAAGTTACTTTTAATATATTCAAGTTCATTCCATAATCTTAACCAAAACATCATCCTACTTAGCTTTAAATGTAAACTTTATATATCTTTAAGATTATATCTCCATCATCATCAAATCCATGATCTATTTTCATATCTTTAATCATCCATTTTACACATGTAAAACTTATTAAAGATTATGTTCAAACCTCTTTTTAAACCCTTCATGTACAACTTGCTACTAGGAACACATACATGAATAACAATAATCAAAAACAAGATTAAGAATGCTTACTACTAGCACAAGGCTAGGGAAGACAAACACCTTGGATTTGAGAGAGGTTTAGTGTGTTCTTCCAAGTGGTTTAGCTCCAAGCTCTTGAAACACACAATAGGGGTTTGGATGATGGATTGTTTTGAGTAATTTGGAGATGTAAAAACTTGAAAGAAATGTGTATGGGGGAGGGATGAAGTTCACGGCTCAAAGGGAAGAAAAGGAAGAAGAAAACTTGAATGTGTAAGTATCTAACACATGTTTATATAGTGCTATCATATGTAATCTTCCATGGATTGCATGTAATCTTCCCAAAGATTCAAGAGATCTTAAGAAGTACAAAAATGATCTTAGATGGGTGTGTGAAGTGTGTGTGTGCCGTGAGGTAGGGAGAGAGTGGGAGAGGTTATGTGTAAATCTTGGCTAAATCTTTGTAATCATCCATGATCTTATACTAGATTTTTATCCAAGCATGTGTATACTAGTGTGTAATTATTTGATGGTGTCTTGGATTTATATGGCCTAAGGGCCGATTTTTTTGACACAAAAAGCAAGGTTTAGGCTTGCTTTTGTACTTCCTATTCTTACACACAATCCTTCCATGCATGCTTCCTTACATGATCACCTTTTGGATGTATATGTAGGATACTTGGACAAAGCAAGGAAAAGATCATGCATGATGGCCTTTAGGCCGGCCCCTTTTAAGGGTTTAGGTGGGGTCCACCACACTAAGTATTTACCATTATTATGTTAAGCTTGATCCCTCGTCGTTCGGGTATTTTTCGGGATTTAATCGCGCGTCATTCAGACATTAAAAATACCTTTAATAACCCTTATATATAGTCTAATTTAAGCGTTGATTGGTTATTTAGGCCTTTGCCGGGTGAAATTATGAGTTATACGCGTATCGGGTGCGGTACGCGCATTTTATTCGTTACCGGGAGATTTGTACAAGACGTTTTCATTTATGGTTTTGGAGTTCCAAAACTCATTATATCTTATGAAAATACCCTTTATTTTATATCCTGGGTGTCCGGGATCCGTTTCGTTCATTTAATTATTACCGGGTAATTGCCAACGTCCATACCGGATAGCTTATTTACACATGATCCAATCATGCTTTACCATTAAACGTATGCATTCCTATGCACTATTTGGAAATTGCTATCCCCTAAGGCCTTGATAATTAAATCACACATAATTGCATTGAATTACGTTAATCATATATTAATTAATTTGTACGGAATTACCTTATTTTTGCCGGTTGTTACATTCTCCCCCCGTTAAGAGAATTCCGTCCCGGAATTCACTTCGAGTTCTCCGGTACAGGTGTCTTCTCGAATAGGGCGGGGTATTTTTGCTTCATCCGGTCCAGCCTTTCCCACGTGAACTCCGGTCCACGCTTGGCATTCCAGCGCACTTTGACCAATCTGATCTTGCTGCGCCTTAGTTTTTGGACCTTCCAATCAGTTACCTCGATTGGTTCTTCAACAAAATGTAACTTGTCGTCAATCTGGATTTCGTCAGCTGGAATAATGAGAGTTTCGTCGGATAGGCACTTTTTCAAATTTGACACGTGAAACGTGTCGTGTATTCCACTAAGCTCTTGAGGCAACTTGAGCTTGTATGCCACTGTGCCTACCCTGGACAAGACTTCGAACGGTCCAATATATCGTGGGTTCAACTTTCCGCGCATTCCAAAGCGCGCGACACCTTTCTAAGGTGACACTTTCAGCAGGACCTTGTCTCCGACTTGAAACTCTAAAGGCTTGCGCCTCATATCAGCATAGCTTTTCTGGCGGTCCCGGGCCGCTTTGAGGCGTTCCTTTATCAAAAAGACCTTGTCCGTGGTCTCTTGAACAATTTCCGGCCCGGTGAGCTGTTTTTCTCCAACTTCAGCCCAACATAACGGAGATCGACACTTGCGTCCGTATAGAGCTTCAAACGGTGCGGCTTGAATGCTCGTATGATAACTGTTGTTGTAAGAAAATTCTACCAATGGCAAGTGCGTATCCCAATTACCTCCGAAATCTATCGCGCATGCCCGTAACATATCTTCCAAGGTCTGGATGGTTCGTTCACTTTGACCATCTGTTTGGGGGTGATATGCGGTACTCATGTCGAGGCGAGTACCGAGGGCTTCGTTTAAACTTTCCCAAAATCTGGAAGTGAAGCGACTATCCCGATCGGAGATGATAGATACAGGTACACCGTGTTTAGATACCACCTCCTTAATGTACAAACGGGTCAGTTTCTCCAACTTGTCCGTTTCGCGAATCGGAAGGAAGTGTGCAGATTTTGTCAATCGATCAACGATTACCCAGATCGTGTCATGGCCACTTGTCGTCTTAGGTAACTTGGTAATGAAATCCATGGTGATTCGTTCCCATTTCCATTCCGGTATTTCCGGTTGCTGGAGCAATCCGGAAGGTTTCTGGTGCTCAGCCTTGACCTTTGCGCAAGTCAAACATCGCGCAACATAGGCTGCTATATCCCTTTTGAAATTCGGCCACCAATAAAGTTCCTTCAAATCGTGGAACATCTTGTCTGCACCCGGGTGAACCGAATATCTAGAACTGTGAGCTTCGGCCAATACTAGCTCACGCAAACCACCATATACTGGAACCCAAATTCTATTCATGAAATACAGTGTCTGGTCTGCTTTTGGTTCCAGTGAATCAACCATCTTTCGTAACCTTTCACCTTTGACATTCTCGGGTTTGAGGGCGTTAACTTGAGCTTCACGAATTCGTTCAGTCAGATTCGTGTGGATAGTCAATCCCAAAGCCCGAACACGCAATGGTTTAACCCGTTCCTTGCGACTCAAGGCGTCAGCTACGACGTTCGCCTTACCGGGATGGTACTTTATCTCACAATCGTAATCGTTTAATAATTCAACCCATCGCCGTTGTCGCATATTCAAATCCTTCTGATCAAAGATGTGTTGCAAACTCTTGTGATCAGTGAAAATCGTGCACTTGGTTCCGTACAAATAGTGCCTCCATATCTTGAGAGCGAACACCACTGCACCTAATTCCAAATCGTGTGTAGTGTAGTTCTTCTCATGGATTTTCAGTTGCCTGGAAGCATATGCTATTACTTTTTCTCGCTGCATCAATACACAACCCAAACCTTGATGCGAGGCATCGCAGTAAACCACAAAATCTTCCGTACCGTCTGGAAGTGACAGTATCGGAGCGCCACATAACTTGTCTTTTAACAATTGGAATGCTGCCTCTTGCTTTTCCGTCCACTCGAATTTCTTATCCTTTTGGGTTAACATGGTTAAAGCTTGCGCTATCTTTGAAAAGTTCTCGATGAACCTTCTGTAATAACCCGCAAGGCCCAGAAATTGTCGTACTTCGGTGGGAGTTCGAGGTGCTTCCCAATTTTTAATTGCCTCGATCTTGGCGGCATCAACGTGTATGCCCTTCTCGTTTACCACGTGGCCTAAAAAGTGAACTTCCCGAATCCAAAAGTCACATTTCGAGAATTTAGCATAGAGCTTCTCTTTGCGTAATACTTCAAGAATTAACCGAAGGTGATTCTCGTGGTCTTCTTTTGTACGTGAATATATCAGAATATCGTCAATGAAGACAATGACGAATTTGTCCAGGTATGGCTTACATACGCGGTTCATTAGATCCATGAAAACCGCTGGTGCGTTGGTCAAGCCGAACGGCATTACCAAAAATTCATAGTGTCCATACCGGGTTCTGAAGGCTGTTTTTGGTACATCTTCTTCTTGTATACGCAACTGGTGATAGCCTGACCTCAAATCGATCTTGGAGTAATAGCTGGAACCTTGGAGCTGATCAAATAAATCGTCGATCCTGGGGAGAGGATAGCGATTCTTGATGGTTAGCTTGTTCAGCTCTCGATAGTCGATGCACATGCGAAATGTGCCATCCTTCTTCTTCACAAATAAGACGGGAGCTCCCCAAGGTGAGAAACTCGGTCTTATAAAACCTTTGTCCAATAATTCTTGTAGCTGGCTGGACAGTTCCTGCATCTCTGATGGAGCTAGGCGGTATGGCGATCGTGCCACAGGAGCTGCTCCAGGAACGAGGTCGATGCGGAACTCGACTTGTCGAGGCGGCGGCAACCCCGGCAAATCTTCTGGAAATACATCCGGAAAATCTCTGGCTACTGGAATGTCTTCCAACTTTCGTTCGTCGGCCTTCTTGTCCACTACGTGTGCCAAGAATGCGACAAGTCCTTTTCTCAGACACTTACGAGCCTTCATGCTCGAAATAATCCTTAGTGGCGTCCCGTGTCTTTCCCCTTGAATTGAGAGAGTTTCACCGCTTGCGAGGGGAACTTGAATAACTTTATCGTTGCAAACCACAATGGCACGGTGCGCGGACAACCAATCCATGCCGACAACGATGTCAAAACTTCCCAATACGACCGGCAATAGATCAATCCCAAACTCGTGCCCACAGAGTTCTAACTTACAATCTTTTGCTACCTCTCTCGTTTCAATAGTTTTACCATTAGCCAGTTCTATAGAGTAGGGTGTATCTAGTTTGCTAGTTTTTAAACCAAGTAGTCTTTTAAACTCAATGGATACGAAGCTAAAGTCAGCACCGGTATCAAATAATACAGAGGCATAATGACCATTTAGAGGAAACGTACCAGTGACCACATTGGGGTCTTGCCATGCATCACCGGCTCCAATCACAAATGCCCGGCCGCGGGCCTGGTTGTTGACCTTGGGGCAATCCTTCTTCCAATGATCTAATGACCCGCATGCAAAGCATGGTCTAGCCCCTCCATTTTTCGGTGCTCCAGATCGGCACTCTTCAGTCTTGTGCCCGGTGCGGTGGCACTTCCCACAAGTTAACCCGTTGTTTCTCCCCTGATTTCCCTGCTTGTTACCGTTACCACGTCCCGTGGCGGCATATCCCTTTCCTTTCTTGTTCGAGCTACCCGACGCTCGGTCCCTTTTTCCTTCATCCCTTTTTCTTTTCCCAAACCTCGGCTTGTTACCCTGATCATTAGTCACAACAGCTGAATTTGATCCCTGATTCTTGGCCTCAACACTGCTTGCCTCAGAAATTTTTAATCCTGAAACTTGGCGGGTTAGGGTACCTATGCGGATAGCATCTTCAGTGAGGCTTAGTGCCAGATCAATCGCCTCGCGCATGGTCGTGGGCTTGGAAGAGGTGACCATGCTGCGTATCTGTGGTGCTAACCCGAATAAGTAACGTTCCACCTTGTTCTTTTCCGGTGTAACCAGACGAGGTACCAGTCGAGCGAGATCATGAAATCTAGACGTATACCCAGTAACGTCTGCTCCTACCATGGTGAGGTTCCAGAACTCGGTTTCCAACTTCTGTACTTCGCTTGCCGGGCGGTATTCGGCAGTCATAAGTTCCTTCAGTGCCGCCCATGATAGAGAGTATGAAACATCATCTCCTAGAGACTGTACTTGGCCATTCCACCAAGTTAGTGCCTGATCTAGGAACAGATTGGTGGAGTACATGACAGACTGTCGAGGGGTACACCCGCTGATGCGGATAACTGCCTCGGTCTTTTCAAACCATTTGACCAGGCCTATGGAACCCTCAGTGCCGCTGAAGTTTATTGGCTTGCAGTCCAAGAAAGCCTTGAAAGTGCAGCCGCGCTCTCCCGAGGCTGTCCCTGTAATAGTAATGTAGTATGTTATTATGGGATAGGAGTTTTTGAAATATCCCCCCATCACTTTTTCATTTATTCTTAAACCTCTTACCAATGGGGGAGGTCTCTCGTCGCTCGCTCCCTGTCCTGTCATGGGAGTGTTCAGAGCGTGCGGCTTCATGTTCAGCGATGGCGCGAGCTATGCGCTCTGAGATCAGTGTCTCTAGTTCAGCGGGGGTGGTCGGTAATCCATCCGAGCCGCTGTTGCTTCGGGTGGCAGGTGCCATTTTTCTTCAATAATATATACATCAAAGGTTAATTTGGCAACATTTATACAATATCATATAAAGCATAAATAACAACCCAAAATATGAACGCGATAGACAATACAAAGTCATCACACAACATGCAAGCACACCATACAGAATAAATAATAATAACTGTAGAAGTCATAACACAAATTTTACCATAACAAGTCTTTCATTAATTTCAACATAATGATTACACTGATTTGTTTGATACAACAAAATTGAGGATTTCTTCCTCTTACATCATTCATTTGAAATACATCCGAAATATATTGTTATATGCCGGCACAACCCGCTCGGCTAGGCAAAATACAAGTGGGTGTCATAACCCACGTAGTGCTATCATACAACTACTACTACTACTACGGCTATCTTCAAATACTCTTCCATATGTCCCAATGAGTCCCTACTGTGGCGGTGGCGGAGGAAACTGGTACTAAGGCGCATGCATGCTAATCGTCATGCTGATCTCCGTGATGCGCTCGTACAAAAACTGTCGATGCGCCCAGTGTGCATCTCCAGTAATCCCGCATTGCGCATCCATGCGCAATAGCTCCTCTGCGTAATGCGCTAAGGCATCACGAGCGTCAATCATCCTCGCCCACATCAATCTCGTCTGCTGCTCAACCTGATTCACGGTGCGCTGCACCGTGTTGACTAGAGTCTGAAAGTCCTGCTCTAAGGTGATGGTTGAGGTCCGGGCGGGTCCAGAGAGGGGTGTCATCCTGTGAAGGTGGGACGGTCCAGGTATATCAGGGTGAACTGGCGGGAATGGGCCAAAAGGGTCTGGTGCGTGGAAGAACATCGGGGCAAAGCCCTGTGGTACAGGTGTAAAGAGTGGAGGTCTCATGTAAGGATCTCCTGCACCCAAAGGGTACGGTGCAGGTGTCATGCCGGGTAAGGTGGGTATCGGCAGTGTCGTGGCTATGGTGTGTGGTGGCACAGGCTCGGCTAAAGGGGTCAAGAGAGGCTCAGAGATAGTGGCCCACTCTGGGGTGGACACCACTACAGGGGGTGTGGGAGGGCTCGCAGTGGCGAATGCCTCCATGCCTGCCCTATGTAGCTCAGAGCTACGGGCGGGACTACCCTCATGTACAAGTGCTGCTGGGGCTGGCTCCTCCTGAGGTATGGGCTCGAGTGCTGGTGGGGCTACGGGGTCGGCTGGGGCGTCCTCTAGCATTGGAGCCACTGGTTCCTCCTGATCAGCCGGAATCTCGGGCACCAACATGTGCTCCACCGAACCTACTGACTCGTCGTCGGAGTCATCGGATATCCACCCGTTCTTCCCACGGGCGATAGGCAGGAGTCTCATGCCTGCAGGTACGTGAATGTGGGGTACCGGTGCTGGCTCGTGCTCGGCGTGAGCCTGTCGGCGGAATGGAGACTCTGCCGCATCCGACTGGGCTGGGTTTGGTCGCGACGGACCGGCACAGCCTTCAGGGAAATCCCTGATGGCTCGAATGGGGTGTACGGCCAAAGGTGCGGCCGGTACAATGGGCAATGGCGCGTCAATCACGGCCGGTGCCCAGTGGGGGTCCTCGCTGGGGTCTGACTCATCTGAGCTATCGTCGCCTGCTCCGTCGGCGGCGACGCCCATCTCTACGTCCTCATCTCCCGAGGAGAGCACTACCAACTCTGCTGGCTCTGGTGGTGGTGCTGGGATGATCTGCAAGCTACTGTCGTAGCTCGGCGCGACACTTCCTGCGTTCGACATTCCTGGCAAAAGAACCGTACTAATATATATGAATTATTTAAATTAGACAGTTATGGAGTACTTTATAGTAACCTTCCTAACTTCTAATTTCACGTTAAAGCATAACAATACCCATGGCTGGCTTGGTCGGAATCTCCTCATGCCCAATGCTTCTTGAAAATTACTTTTGTTGTCTTTATTTTTTTCTTTTTGAAAACTTTATTATTTGAACCAAATCCGGTTATAGTCTAGTTTTTAAAGAAAATACTCTAGTTCGCTATAACCTTGGCTCTGATACCACGTTCTGTCACACCACGACAACGGCGGAAACACGTGGCGCGACGGTTCAAAAGCATAAAGTCAAGGTTATTGCTAAACATAAGTAATTTAAGAAAATGGGTCATTTATTAAGGCGTCATTACTTGTTCCAAACATTACACAAAAGTAAATTGTTTTTAAAGTGACATCAAGGTTTCTCAAATATATCCCAAGCTTTGGGAAATAAAGGTGAAACCCCGCAAAATGTACAACGCCGTATTGGGAGATTCTCCGACCCAGCTCGCCTGATCCTTCTTCATCTAGTTACCTGAAAGATATGTTTAAAAGTTTCGTCAATATAAATATATTGGTGAGTTCACAGGTTTTCAGTTTCTAAAACTTGAATACTTGGGAGTACCATGTTATGACAATATATAGGAGTTGCAAATTCCTATAAATCTACTTGAGACTATAATCAAACCAAGACGTATATAAATAAAATGCCCCGCTCCAAGTCGTTACTCGGTTTCCCACGACTTAAGTTCAGAATATTTGCACCCCAGGCATAACCTAATGCACAATCGACGCTATCGATTAGGGGTGGGCCTTGTCAGGCACCAATAGTACTATCCGAATATTCCTCCGGTTTCAATCTCCGAATAAATGATTATAGAGGCGAGGACTCAACCCCGAGTGGCGGTCACACCTCAAGTAATAAACCCGTCAAACATTTCCCTAACATATCTTTCCCCCGAAAACGTAAAAATAGTTTAAAATGGGGCCGTGAAACTCACCTGAAACTGCGTCTGGCTCAAAAGGGTGGATAGCAAGTGGGTGGTCTCGCACCTACAAACGTCCTAGACGTATAAGTCACTATTCCTATAGTGCATGTGCCTTGGCAAGTTGTACACCCAACTCCCGACCACAAGTTGTTCCAAATCCCGTTTAACTAAGCGCGTATCCTAGGTTTTGTTGGCGTTACATTACCCTTTGTGTTACAAGTTATATATTACTCTTGTTAATATTTCCTTAACTTGTATCTTATTATCATCGACTCGACGTCACTTAACATATAATTATTTTCCCATTTAAATAATTATACTTAAGATCGCATCGCTCGATATAATAAATGTTTCAACACTCGACCCGACTCACCTTGCCGCACATTTGTTTTCCCATTTAAACAAATATACTAAGATCTTGTCGTTCGATTGTATATTCTTAACGCCCGATTCAACTCACCATACCGTATATTTATTTTCCCATTCAAATAAGTATACTAGGATCTCGTTGGTACGTCATACACATATATATATCTTTGTCTTCTCGTCGCGGCTTTCCTTCCCACATATCTACTTTCCCATTAAGTAGATATACTAGAATTTTGCCGAGACGAGCGTACATATATATAAATGTGTAATTTTTCTCGTTAAGTATATACGTTTGTTTTAACGTCTTATTTGTTTATGTCATGTGTTTCTCCCACGAATAATTCTCTTAACACTTAGGAAAGTGTTTATTAGTTTTCACCCAATGTATATATATATTTTACTTCTTAAAATATATATATTTTTCTTATCTTGCCGCAATGGCATTTTTCTCATGATTTGTCCGTGTACGGTTCGTTAACGCGCCTTAGTTCGATATCTTAACTCGATTAGTTAATTTTTCCAAGTTTTTCCCAACATGTATTTTATAGAAATATTATCCATATTTCTTCCTATTTTCACATGTTACTTGGATGGTTTAAAATACTTATGTATTTTTAACCCAACTTGTCAACTTAACTACCAAAAATGTTTCCAACACTTTTATATTCCCATTTATATAAAAGTATTCATTTTTGTATAAGTTTCCCAAGTTTGTTTAATATTTTTATAAAATCTCTATTTTATAAAAATCCTTATGTTAAGACTCTTTATATTTTGATAACTTTCAAAAATACACTTTTATACAAAATACCCAATTATTTCTACTAGTATTTACAAAAATCATCCTTAGACTTTATTACTTACATTTTTGACACCAAACTTTCCATACTTGTATTTTTGGACTAATAGTTTCTAAAATATCCATTTTAGTCCTCTAACTTTTAAAGTTACAACTTTAGTCCCTTAACTTCCAAAAGTTGCATTTTTCTACTCTAACTTTCAAAGTTAACATTTTTCACTCAAAATAGTAAACTTTGAAGATTCAACTTTTTATTGGTAAGTTATTTTTGTATCAAAACACTTATGTTAGTCTTGTATTTCATATGGAAGGCTAATTATATGTGTGTTTTATGTATTTCTTCATCATAGCCAAATTTCATTCACCTAAGTGAGCTAACTTTAATTTTCCATCTTCTTCATTTATGAACTTCTAACATGTTTTTCCACATATTATAACATGAATGATCATAATAAGATGATTTAAAGTTACTTTTAATATATTCAAGTTCATTCCATAATCCTAACCAAAACATCATCCTACTTAGCTTTAAATGTAAACTTTATATATCTTTAAGATTATATCTCCATCATCATCAAATCCATGATCTATTTTCATATCTTTAATCATCCATTTTACACATGTAAAACTTATTAAAGATTATGTTCAAACCTCTTTTTAAACCCATTCATGTACAACTTGCTACTAGGAACACATACATGAATAACAATAATCAAAAACAAGATTAAGAATGCTTACTACTAGCACAAGGCTAGGGAAGACAAACACCTTGGATTTGAGAGAGGTTTAGTGTGTTCTTCCAAGTGGTTTAGCTCCAAGCTCTTGAAACACACAATAGGGGTTTGGATGATGGATTGTTTTGAGTAATTTGGAGATGTAAAAACTTGAAAGAAATGTGTATGGGGGAGGGATGAAGTTCACGGCTCAAAGGGAAGAAAAGGAAGAAGAAAACTTGAATGTGTAAGTATCTAACACATGTTTATATAGTGCTATCATATGTAATCTTCCATGGATTGCATGTAATCTTCCCAAAGATTCAAGAGATCTTAAGAAGTACAAAAATGATCTTAGATGGGTGTGTGAAGTGTGTGTGTGCCGTGAGGTAGGGAGAGAGTGGGAGAGGTTATGTGTAAATCTTGGCTAAATCTTTGTAATCATCCATGATCTTATACTAGATTTTTATCCAAGCATGTGTATACTAGTGTGTAATTATTTGATGGTGTCTTGGATTTATATGGCCTAAGGGCCGATTTTTTTGACACAAAAGCAAGGTTTAGGCTTGCTTTTGTACTTCCTATTCTTACACACAATCCTTCCATGCATGCTTCCTTACATGATCACCTTTTGGATGTATATGTAGGATACTTGGACAAAGCAAGGAAAAGATCATGCATGATGGCCTTTAGGCCGGCCCCTTTTAAGGGTTTAGGTGGGGTCCACCACACTAAGTATTTACCATTATTATGTTAAGCTTGATCCCTCGTCGTTCGGGTGTCGTTCGGGTATTTTTCGGGATTTAATCGCGCGTCATTCGGACATTAAAAATACCTTTAATAACCCTTATATATAGTCTAATTTAAGCGTTGATTGGTTATTTAGGCCTTTGCCGGGTGAAATTATGAGTTATACGCGTATCGGGTGCGGTACGCGCATTTTATTCGTTACCGGGAGATTTGTACAAGACGTTTTCATTTATGGTTTTGGAGTTCCAAAACTCATTATATCTTATGAAAATACCCTTTATTTTATATCCTGGGTGTCCGGGATCCGTTTCGTTCATTTAATTATTACCGGGTAATTGCCAACGTCCATACCGGATAGCTTATTTACACATGATCCAATCATGCTTTACCATTAAACGTATGCATTCCTATGCACTATTTGGAAATTGCTATCCCCTAAGGCCTTGATAATTAAATCACACATAATTGCATTGAATTACGTTAATCATATATTAATTAATTTGTACGGAATTACCTTATTTTTGCCGGTTGTTACAAATAGGCCCCTACTCGCCTATTTAACCCCCCTACTCACTAGTTGAGTTTTCCTAATCGCATGTAAGTTTCCTAATCGCGTGTACTGCTGTCGTAAACGCATTTTGACATCCCGGAACATGATTTGACACCTAGGAACATGATAGGAACCCCGGGATATACCCAATAGCTTAGTAACACGTGTTCGGACCTGTTTATGCGTTAATTGGACATTATGCTAGACTAGGTGAACTATTGCGCGTATTAAGTGTTTAATTGCATATGATGCATGATGTCTTGTATTTACCTAACACGTGGGATGTCGGGTCTTGTCTGGTACGGTCGGTTTAACAGTCAAAGGTGTTTTCAAACGTTTATGGTTATGGTCTGGACGTTCGGGGACTAGTTAACCTGCGGGTTATTAGTCCGGGTACTTATACACATCCTATGATAGGTCGTCGCTATTTGGGACTATTATAGCATAATTACTTAACTGTTTTCAAGTAACGCAATCTAAGGTGAGTTTCACAGCCCCACTTTTACTGTTTTGCTTTCGGGGGAGAAACATGCTACGTACGAACTTATTAAAGATCATGTTATACTATGGGCACTTTATGTTACTATACGGATTTTATGGAAAGTCCCAGGGGGAAACCATGAATGTGCGGGGATGCACAACGAGGGAAATGTGGATAGATCTATTGGGCCTCACAAACCCCACTCGACGGCGGGGATGCCGGGCGGGTGCATATTGTCTCTAACTCTCGGGTTATCGAGGCATCGGTAACCCAGTCAATCTGGGCTGGATTCATCTTTTGGTACATGTTTAGTAATGGGTTCCCAACCGTAGTAGTAAAAACACTTAATGTCTAGCTAAAATTCTTATGACATAGTATTAACGGGAATGATCTTTGTGAACTTGTGACAACACTTTTATAAAAGAAAACCTGTGAACTCACCAGCATTATATGTTGACATTTTTGGCATGTTTTCTCAGGTCGCTAAGGTAGCAGTCAATGGGCTAGGCGCACGAAGTCATGCACAGCGTCTAATATTTTGAAGCATATTAATCAATGTTTTGTAAACAATGATATGTCTTTTGGTTGTAAACAAGAAATGCTTCCGCTGCTGGTTTACGGCTCAAAGCATGATATTTTGGTTTTAAAAATATATATGAATGCATGTTTGTTGTATGTTTATTGTGATCGTTGACTGAGATCTTGGTGTGTCACGCGCCTCGCGGTAAAACCCCGCATGTGGAATTTGAGGGTGTGACAGATTGGTATCAGAGACAACGGTTATAGTGAACTAGGACTGCATGTAGAGTCTAGTCTATAACTGAGTCGCACACACTAGACGGTCACAAATAGTCGAGTCTTAACATGTGGGTAACGATATGACTTGTCGGGGGTGTCGATGTCATCATCTTCTACGCTACATCATCTGGTTACTCTTTGTCCTTCTATCTCTTGACCCATCCTTACCATGATTCGATGACGAACGATATACTATTGAACCTTCTTGACGGCGGTGCACATTGGGGTCGCTTCGGCGTACTCTTGAGATCTGTCCAGGGATTCGAACATCTCCCTTCTATACCCTAATGGACACGCTCGTTCTTATGCATATTATCTTATACTTATACTTGTGATAATACCATGATTGGGCGCTAAGGTTCGGTGACTTGAACTTCAAACTTAAAGCACGCTTGGAGGACCATGTAGGGCAGTTTATCATGTTGGGTGCACACGAGATTATAAACTGTGATGCATGGGAGCCCTAGTGGACTTTGTCTTTGAATGGATGGACCCGAACTGGGCTCGGTCTAATTCCTTAAAATTCTTAATGGGTTGTACCACGGGCAAGCCTAAATCTTTTGTTTCGTGTTGTGACAGAAGATGTCGGGAGCTCGTGGAGGTCGCAGAGGCGGCCGTGGTGGCGGCGGTGGCCGTGGGAACATTAATATGACCCAAGCGGAGTTGGATAACTTGATGCAGCAGCACGTGAACGTTGCTTTGGCTGCATTCCAAGCCGCTCATAATGCTATGGGTGGTACGTCAATTCTCACCTATCCTATTTTGTTCTAGGGTACTGTACCTTTTTCTTGATTTTCACCTGTGTGTCTGTTCCAGGTGGTGCTGTCAATCCCCCTCCACCCCAGTGCTCTTACAAGAAGTTTATGCATTACAAGCCCCACAATTTTAGTGGAACTGAAGGGGCAGTGGGACTGCTCCGCTGGTTGGAGAAAATTGAGTCAGTTTTCTTGATGTGCAGTTGCCCGGAAGGCGACCGGGTGAAATATGCTTCTGCGACCCTGGAGGGTCAAGCTCTGACTTGGTGGAACTCCACCACCCAGACCATGGGAATTGTTAAAAAATGAGTACTGCCCGAGGGATGAAATCCAGAAGCTTGAGCATGAGGTCAGGAATCATAAGATGGTGGGGTCTGAGATCGAAGCTTACACTGCTAGGCATAATGAGTTGGCGGTGTTGTGCCCTTTTTTGCACACACCGGAATAACGAAGGATCGAACACTATGTTGCTAGGTTGGTGCCCGAGATTGCAGGGTTAGTGGCTGTGGGTAATCTTACTGTTTACTCTGAGGTGGTTCGGTCGGCTCGTAGGCTGACCAACATGAAGGTGGCTGAAGGGGTCTTGCCTCCTCAAGGCGCTACTGTGAAAGCTCCTGAGAGCAAAAAGCGTAAATGGGAAGGTGTGGGTAAAGGCTCGAGTTCAGCTCAGCCTCAGCAGGTGAAGAGGTCTGATGTTGGGGGACCGTCGACTGAGCAGAAACCAGGTGGTTATACTGGGAAATTGCCAAAGTGTGACCGATGTGGGTTTCACCACAACGGTCGTTGTGAGGACCGGAACCGCTGCCACATGTGCCATAAGCTTGGGCACCAGGCAAAGGATTGCAGGGTTAATCTCCAGGGTAACCGGAACCCACCTGCTACACCTACTCTGGCTCCTCAGGTTGCTGCTCCCCAGGGAAACCAGGGTAAACAGGGGTGCTATAGTTTTGGTGAGCTTGGCCACTACAAGCGTGAATGCCCCAAGTTGAAGCAGGGCGAAGCTGGGAAGAATGGATCGGGTAATTGGAACAATGGGGGCGGAGGCAGGAATGCTCGCGCCTTTGTGATTGGTTCGAGCGGGGCTCGACAGGATCCTGACACTGTTACTGGTACGTTTCTTCTCGATAATAGCTATGCTACGGTTTTATTCGATTCCGGTGCCGATAAGAGTTTTATATCTCTTGGGTTTAGTCAATTGCTTGATAGGGTACCTACACCTTTAGAGGCTAAGTACGTGATAGAATTGGCTGATGGTAAGAAAGTCGAAGCGACGCACGTCCTTAGGGAGTGTCGCCTTGAGTTGTCGGGTTATTCTTTTCCCATTGACCTTATGCCGGTGTCCTTGGGTAGTTTCGAAGTTGTAGTGGGTATGGATTGGTTGTCTTTGTATCATGCTGAGATCGTTTGTTTTGATAAAGTCATTCAACTTCCTCTCCCTGATGGAGAAATTCTATTGGTGCACGGTGAGAAGAGCGGGGTCCCTTTGAGTATCATTTCGTGTATGAAAGCCTATAAGTATCTTCGGAAGGGGTATTCTGCCATTCTGGCACTTGTTTCGGTTTCGTCAGAGGAAGAGAAGAAGATTGAGGATATTCCTGTCGTTCGTGATTTTCCCGATGTATTTCCTGAAGATTTACCTGGCCTTCCGCCTTATCGTCAGGTCGAATTCAGTATTGAACTTGCTCCGGGTGCAGCCCCTATTGCCCGAGCCCCATATCGTCTTGCACCTCCCGAGATGCAGGAGTTGTCTAACCAGTTGTAGGAGCTGTTGGAAAAGGGTTTTATCCGACCTAGTTCGTCCCCGTGGGGAGCCCCTATTCTGTTTGTCAAGAAGAAGGACGGAAGCCTGCGAATGTGTATCGACTACCGTGAATTGAACACGGTTACTATCAAGAATCGTTATCCTCTTCCTCGCATCGACAACTTATTCGACCAACTTCAGGGTTCTAGTTTCTATTCGAAGATTGATTTGAGATCGGGGTACCATCAGTTGAGGGTCCAAGAAGCTGACATTCCGAAGACCGCCTTCCGAACTCGCTATGGCCATTTCGAATTTTTGGTCATGCCTTTTGGTCTCACCAATGCGCCCGCCATTTTTATGGATTTGATGAACCGTGTCTGTAAGCCCTATCTTGATAAATTCGTGATTGTTTTCATTGATGATATTCTGGTCTATTCCAAAAGCGAAGTGGACCACCAGGAACACTTGCGTCTTGTTTTGGAACTCCTGAGGCGGGAACAGTTGTACACCAAGTTTTCTAAGTGTAGCTTCTGGTTGCGTGAAGTCCAGTTCCTTGGTCATGTTGTTAATGAGAAGGGAATTCACGTTGACCCAGCTAAGATAGAAGCCATCAAAGACTGGGAAGCACCGAAGAAGCCATCTGAGGTGCGACAATTCCTGGGTTTTGCAGGTTATTATCGTCGTTTTATCGAGGGATTTTCGAAGATCGCTCAACCCCTCACCTCGCTTACCCAGAAGGACAAGAAGTTCGACTGGGGTGATTCGCAAGAGTCGGCCTTCCAGATGTTAAAGGCTAAACTCTGTTCTGCTCCTATCTTTTCCTTGCCTGAAGGCACGGACGATTTTGTGGTTTATTGTGACGCTTCTATCCGGGGTCTCGGTTGTGTGCTAATGCAGCGCGAGAAGGTCATCGCCTATGCTTCTCGTCAGCTCAAGGTCCATGAGAAAAACTACCCCACCCATAATCTAGAATTGGGTGCAGTAGTCTTTGCTTTAAAGATATGGAGGCATTACTTGTACGGTACCAAATGCACTATTTACACCGATCACAAGAGCCTCCAGCATATCTTTGATCAGAAGGTGTTGAATATAAGACAGCGTCGTTGGGTCGAGCTTCTTAATGACTACGAGTGCGCTATAAAATACCATCCTGGCAAGGCGAATATGGTCGTAGACGCCTTGAGCAGGAAGGAAACCGCTAAACCTCGTCGTGTTCGAGCTCTTCAGCTCACTATCCATTCCGGCTTACCTGACCGAATCCGTTCGGAACAGCAAGAAGCTTTGAAGGAGGAAAACCTTAAAGCTGACACCATGCATGGTGCTGATAGTCACCTTGAACTCAGGTCCGATGGCCTACATTATTTCGCTGAGCGTATTTGGGTCCCTTTATTTGGAGGCTTGTGGGAGCTCATTCTTGATGAAGCTCACAAGTCCCGGTACTCTATTTACCCTGGCTCTGATAAGATGTATCAAGATTTAAAGATACTTTATTGGTGGCCGAACATGAAGGCGGATGTAGCTTCGTACGTGAGCAAGTGCTTGACCTGTGCCAAGGTCAAGGTTGAATATCAAAAGCCGTCCGGCCTTCTGCAACAGCCTGAAATCCCCGAGTGGAAGTGGGAGCGGATTACGATGGACTTTGTGACCAAACTCCCAAAATCGCCCAGTGGTTGTGACATGATCTGGGTGATTGTTGATAGGTTGACAAAGTCTGCGCACTTCCTCGCTATCAAAGAAACTGATGGCCTCGAGCGTTTGGCACGTTTATATCTTAAGGAAGTGGTTTCTCGGCACGGGGTGCCTGTCTCTATTATTTCTGACCGTGATTCTCGGTTCGCCTCTAACTTCTGGAAGTCCTTGCATAAGGCTCTGGGTACTCAGTTAGACATGAGCACAGCTTATCATCCGCAAACTGACGGTCAAAGTTAGCGGACAATCCAAACACTAGAAGACATGCTTCGGGCATGTGTGATCGATTTTGGCAAAGGGTGGGAGAGTCATCTACCGTTGGTGGAATTCTCCTACAACAATAGTTACCATTCTAGCATCAAGGCAGCTCCGTTCGAGGCTCTTTACGGGCGGAAATGCCAATCTCCTATTTGTTGGGCTGAAGTGGGTGAGAGTCAACTCACCGGCCCGGAACTTGTGTACGAGACTTCCGAGAAGATCGTACAAATCCGTAACCGCATGGCAGCAGCTCGGGATCGTCAAAAGAGCTATGCTGATCGTCGTCGCAAGCCTCTAGAGTTTGAGGTTGGCGACAGGATTTTATTGAAGGTATCTCCGTGGAAGGGCATTATTCGTTTTGGGAAGCGGGGCAAATTGAATCCTCAGTATGTGGGACCGTTCGCAATTCTGGAACGGATTGGACCGGTAGCGTACAGGCTTGATCTGCCAGCTGAACTCAGTAATGTTCATAATGTCTTCCACGTCTCTAATCTCAAGAAGTGTCTGGCGGATGAATCTTTGGTTGTTCCTCTCGAAGAGATCAAGGTGGATGATCGTCTGCGTATTGTGGAAGAACCGGTTAAAATTCTTGACTATAAGATCCGTAGCCTTCGTCGGAGTAAAATCCACATTGTTAAAGTTCGTTGGAACTCAAATCGTGGACCGGAGTTCACGTGGGAACGGGAAGATCAGATGAAGGCTAAGTATCCCCATTTATTTCCTAAATGCGCGTTCAAATCAAGACATGTCTCTGCTGAAGCTGAATGAATCTCGGGCCGAGATTCCTTTCAACAGGGGGATGATGTGGCAACCGGAAAATTTTTCTTCTCTTTCGTCTCTTCCTTTTTGGCCTTGAGCAATTTTCGGGACGAAAATTCTTTCAACGGGGGGATGATGTGACACCCGGCAAACTCAGGTTAGTAACATTGACTAAACTAGTAAGTCTACCTTAGCGAGTCATGCATATTACGTACTTAACGGGGTCAGTCGAGTCGGTACGATGATTCTGGGAATCATCGGGAGTCGTTACGATGATCCACGGGATCATCGGGAGTCGGTCCATAACCATGTGTACAAGGATTGGTGATTCGTGGAATCGCCGGGTTTAACGCACACACGCGAGTCTCGAGTCCCGGAATTGGTGAACGGATGTAAACGTGTTAGTTATTGTGCATTATGTGTTGTAATCATTATGTGACTTGTCGGTATGTGAATACGTGTTTATATGTGTTAAAATAGTGCTTAACGCGCCGAAAACCCGTTCCAGGACCTTACAGGCGATTAGGAGCCTGGGTTTTGTTCATCGGCATTCACTCATCAATAGCCCCATGATTAATTGGGCTATTGATGAGTGAATCAATCAATTGCAGAAACTAGGGTTCGTGGCATTTGAATTGGGGATAAACTGATTTTTGCATCGTGTACTTATTTTTATTTAAACAGAGTTAATCACAACCACTGGCCTAGTGGTTGTGACTGATGGTATTTACCCAAGCCATCCGGGTTCGAGTCCCGGCCATGGCACCCCTTTTTGCATTATTTTCATCTTTTTAAACAAACCAATTATATATATATATTACATTTAATCTTGTAAATTCGTTTTTAATTATTAAAACCTTTTTATAAATTCTAAAAAAACTATTTTTAACAAATCTGATGTAAAAGTTTTACCTAAAATTTTTAGTTTTCTGAAATTTATTTATTTAATATTTATAATAATTAAATCAATTTTATGCTATTATATTTATAAAAATCCATTAAAATATCAAAACAATTTTATAAATTTCCACAAAAATTATCCTGAGTTTGTACAATGATAAACTTTACTGAAATGATTTTAATTCTGAAAAATCATTTATTTTATATTTTTAATCAATTTTTGTTAGTTTTAATAATAATTAAATCATAATAAATTCAATTTTTGATATTTTTGCACCAAAATTTTATACAATTTATTTCTGAATATTTAGAACAGAAATATGATTTTTAAAATAATAATTCTTTAATTTTAGTATTTTTAAATATTAAAGTTGAATTTTGGCAATTTGTAGTAAATAGATTTAATAATCTATTTTAAAGAAAATAATTTTATAAAAATTATTTTTATACTTCAAACACATTATTGTGAATATCCTAAATTCAAACTTTATAAAAAGATTTTCATTTATTTAATTACCAAATTTCTCTTTATTTATTTAAACATTTTATTATAAATTCAACAATTGGATATCCCCAAATCGAAACCCTAGAATATACTTATAGACTAGATAGACTTAGACTTATTTGTTGCCTTATACATAGGGTAATACTTGGCAATCTATTGGGCTACACTTATACTATTCCTCAATACCTAATACTATACCAAGGTGAGTTTACGTAACCATGTTTATGCGATGCTTTATACTTGCAACATTTATTTAAGCAATTCAACATGTATGTCTAGTTGTAAACTTTATTGCCTCATGAATTAGTCAACAACAGTTTCAACGAGTTTCAACGAGTTTCAACATTACATAACCATTAGCTATGGCCAAGCCTGTGATATTCAATAATAGATCTATTGGATTGACAACCCCACCCGGATACGCGTACCTCCTACATAGGTAGCGTGGGTGATTGTTATCGTTCCAACATATTACTAAGGTGAACCGTAGATGACGGGATGGACCTAAACTAGTCGGAGGTTTGATTATGTCGATTCAACATATTATACTATTCATGTAGACTTAAACTTACAATTGACATATGAATTGCTAGACTTTTATACTTAAACTATTTGCTTAACATGGATTATGTATTCTCACCAACTTCTAGTTGACCCCCCCCCCCCCCCATTTTTACAACTCAACAGGAAATAATGATGCATGAAGACTAGAGTATTTCCAGGAAGAATAATTTGAAGTCTATGCTTGCTTGGTCTTTTGTGATGTATTAGATTTCCACATTTAAAACTCTTATGTATTTCTATTTTTGGATATTTGCAATTTAAATTTATTTCAATTAAAATTTGGATTACCATGTGCTACTGTATACTCATTCTTACGTGACACCTCGATGTTTCCGCCATTGGTTGGGGTGTTACAGATTGGTATCAGAGCCTTGGTTATAGGGAATTAGGTTATTAGAAAATAATCTAGACTATAACCTTAGGGACTTAAACAGTACTTGCTTCTCTTACTTGTAACCCTAATTGCTTCCCTAATCCTATCCTTATCCTATACCTTATATAACCCTAAGCCTACATGTGACTACTCTTACTCGTCTGCTGCAATCCTGATCCACCATTAGATTAATAGGACAAAATCCTCAGGTTTTAACCTGAACCCCCTTGAGATCTCGTCGAAGTTCTAGATTTTAATAACGAACACGTGCAATCTGGTAGGGTGAACGCCTGTATTCTGAGTCTTCTGTCTAGGCTGGCATTGCGCATATATCCCAATCAGACGAGGGACCCGGATGCCTACCTGGGAATTCTCGGGATGAGTGTTCACTTATAGGCTAAAGCATGTCTTCATATGTTATTAGAATTTAGAATCTTTGATAAGTCAACGTTTTCGTTTATTCGTTTTAATTAATGAATAAATGATTACATTCCTTATATAATCTCATTCATTTCATTGTGTCTATTACAGATCATGCCTCCACGTCGCAGCACTCGCAACAGCAATGGTGAGAACCACGAAGAAGGTGGTGGCAACCATAACCATGACCAAGGTCCTAACCACAACAACAATGGTGTCGATGCCCAACTGGCTGCGATCATTTCTCAACAAATGGCGCAGCAAATCGCAACTCTGGTTCCCAATTTGCTAGCACAAGTCATCCAAATGAACGGCAACGGGAACGGTCACGGCAACGGAAACGGTAACGACAACGGGAACGGGAACGGCAATGGTAATGGAAATGGACCCCCAGCCTGCACCCTTAAGCATTTCAATTCTTGTAACCCTCCAAAGTTTAGTGGTGAAGAAGGAGCTACAGGACTCCTCCAATGGTTCGAGGGTATTGAGAATACCTTCATCAACAGTGAATGCCCCGACAACTTCAAGGTTCGTTACGCCATGAGTGTTCTTCACAAACGAGCACTCACTTGGTGGAATGAGGAGAAGCGCACTCGTGGGGCCGAAGTTGCTCTTGCTATGACATGGGACCAAGTCAAGGAGGTCATGAAAGAAGAGTTTTGTCCTCGCAATGAGGTTAAGAAGCTTGAAGATGAGTTCCACACCCTAGCTCAAGATAGTGGGGAAAACTCTGCCTACAACACCCGCTTTCACGAGCTTAGCTTATTGTTGCCTCACAAAGTCACTCCCTTGCCGGTAGCCATCGAGAAGTACATCGGTGGTCTGCCCATGCAAATCCAGGACACCGTTTGGGGAACAAATCCTGCAACTTTGGAAGAGGCCAAGCGTCTAGCGGCCACTCTTACTGATAATCACGTGAAGAACGGTACTCTCTTCCGCATGGGCACTAAGAAGACGGTTGCCAAAGACACTCCACAACCCGCAATTGAAATCATGCCTGAGACCTCAAGCAACAAAAAGCGCAAGGCTAGAAACTACATGGTTGCTGCTACTCCACCGACTGCCCAAAACCCAGCCAAGAAGCCATATGGTGGGACTCACCCCCTTTGCAACACTTGTCAATACCATCATCTTCCTAGTAGACCGTGCCGTCAATGTAATAACTGTAAGCGGTATGGACACTACACCAACGCCTGTCAAGCCCTGCTACCCAAAACAACCAAAACAACCCAGAACCCAACCAACAAAACAACAGGCCTGCTCGTGGTCAATGCTACGAGTGTGGCAGCCCTGATCACTACATCAACAATTGCCCCAATCGTAACCAGAACCAAAACCGCAACCAAAACCAAAACCAGAACCGCAACCAGAACCAAGGTGCTCGAGGTCGCGCCTACAATCTCAATGCTAATCAGGCTCGTGACAACAACGAAGTGGTGAATGGTACGTTCCTCATTAATAACCACTATGCATCCATATTATTTGATTCGGGAGCTGATAAGTCATTTGTGTCACTGAAGTTTGAACCTTTACTTAACTTACCCCACACTAATCTAGAGGAACCTTTAGTGGTAGAGGTAGCTAACGGGAAGTCTATTTCGATCGACTCTATTATTCGTAACTGCTTGTTGAACCTCGACGATCATACCTTCTCTATCGATCTCATCCCCATGCATCTTGGAAGTTTTGATGTTATAGTACCATCGTGCTGAAATTCTGTGCTTCGAGAAAGTCATACGCATTCCTCTCAAATCTGGTGAGATTTTGAAGATCTATGGTGAAAAACCCTGTGGCGAGCTTAAGCTTATGTCTTGTACTACTGCCCAAAAGTACTTACGAAAGGGGTATACAGCCTTCTTAGCTAACGTGAGAGAGAAGAAGGACAAAGGCAAAAGTATCCAAGACATTCCTATTATTCAAGACTATCCTGAAGTCTTCCCAGAGGATTTACCTGGTTTGCCTCCTGCTCGACAAGTGGAATTTAGAATTGACCTTGTCCCTGGTGCTAATCCTGTCGCCAAAGCTCCTTATCGTCTTGCACCCTCTGAGATGCAAGAACTCGCCAGTCAATTACAGGAACTTTCTGATAAAGGGTTCATTCGCCCTAGTTCTTCTCCATGGGGAGCCCCTGTCTTGTTCGTTAAAAAGAAGGATGGTTCTCTTAGAATGTGTATTGACTACCGTGAACTCAACAAACTCACCATTAAGAATCGTTATCCACTGCCTAGGATTAACGATCTCTTCGATCAACTTCAAGGAGCAACCCACTTCTCAAAGATTGATCTCCGTTCTGGTTATCATCAGCTTAGAGTCCACGATGAAGATATCCCCAAGACAGCTTTTCGCACACGCTATGGTCACTATGAATTCATGGTTATGCCTTTTGGATTGACCAACGCTCCCGCAGTCTTTATGGATTTGATGAATCGGGTTTGTAGACCCTACCTCGACAAATTCGTGATCGTTTTCATCGATGATATTTTGATTTACTATAAATCAAAATCCCATCACGAGAAACATCTTCACTCCATCTTGAATCTCCTAAAGAAAGAACAATTGTATGCCAAGTTCTCAAAATGTGAATTTTGGCTTAAGGAAGTTCAATTTTTGGGACATGTCATTGATATGAACGGGATTCATGTTGATCCCGCAAAGATCGAAGCTGTGAAAAACTGGAGTGTTCCTCAAACTCCAACTGAAGTTCGTTCTTTCCTTGGTTTGGCTGGTTATTATCGTCGATTCATCGCCAATTTCTCCAAGATCGCTGTTCCTCTCACTACCTTAACTCACAAGGGTAAACCCTATGAGTGGGGACCAAAGCAAGAGGAAGCATTTGAAACTCTTAAGCTGAAACTCTGTGAAGCTCCCATTTTGTCTCTACCTGATGGTAATGATGATTTCGTGGTCTACTGTGATGCATCGAACCAAGGTCTTGGTTGTGTTCTCATGCAACGAGGAAAGGTTATTGCTTATGCGTCTCGACAACTCAAGACTCACGAAAAGAATTATACCACCCATGATCTTGAATTGGGCACTGTCGTCTTTGCTCTCAATTGGAGACATTATCTTTATGGGACCAAATGTGTGGTGTTCACGGACCACAAAAGTCTCCAACATGTCTTCGACCAAAAGAATCTTAACATGAGGCAACGACGTTGGGTTGAATTACTTAACGACTACGATTGCGAAATTCGCTACCATCCTGGCAAGACGAATGTTGTGGCTGACGCACTTAGTCGTAAAGAGCGTATCAAACTCCAATGTGCGAGAGTTCGTACTAATCTTCAAGATCGCATTCTCCAGGCTCAACACACCTCAGTCACCCAAGGTAACATGTACGATGAAATGTCTTGTGGTGCTGAAACTCAACTTGAAACCAAACCCGATGGGCTACTTTATTTTCTCAATCGATTGTGGATTCCCGACCGTGATGATCTTCGTACCTTCCTCATGAACGAGGCTCATAAGTCTCGTTATTCTATTCATCCTGGAGCTGACAAGATGTACCAAGATCTCCGTTATTCTTATTGGTGGCCTGGTATGAAGAATGACATTGCTCTTTTCGTTGCAAAATGCCTCACTTGTTCCAAGGTCAAGGCTGAACATCAACGACCATCTGGTATGCTTGAACAACCAGAGATTCCTGTATGGAAATGGGAGAGCATAGCTATGGACTTCATCACCAAACTCCCTCGTACACCCAAAGGTTTTGACAGTATTTGGGTTATTGTCGATCGTTTGTCCAAGTCAACCCACTTCTTACCTATTCGTGAGAAGTATTCTGTAGAAAGGTTGGCAAAGATGTACGTAAGTGAAATCGTATGTCGTCATGGTATACCTTTGGACATTATCTCTGATCGCGATGGTCGTTTCACCTCTCACTTTTGGGATTCTCTACAAGATGCTTTGGGTACCAAGTTGAACCTGAGTACTGCTTATCACCCTCAAACAGATGGTCAGACTGAACGGACCATCCAGACACTTGAGGATATGCTCAGGGCATGTATCATCGATTTTGGTGGCGCATGGGATTCTCATCTTCCTTTGGTTGAGTTTTCATACAACAATAGTTATCACGCCAGCATTAACATGGCTCCTTTCGAGGCACTCTATGGTCGTAAATGTCGTTCACCTGTCTGTTGGACTGAGGTTGGTGAAGCTCGTATCACTGGACCCGAACTAATCCAGGAAACCACAGACAAAATTCAACTCATTCAGGATAACCTTCTCAAGGCTAGAAGTCGTCAGAAGAGTTATGCTGATAAACGTCGTAAACCCTTGGAATTTCAAGTTGGGGACCTTGTACTACTTAAGGTATCCCCTTGGAAAGGAGTAATTCATTTCGGTAGAAAGGGAAAACTAGCTCCTCGATACGTAGGCCCCTTCAAAATTCTTGACAGAATTGGAAAAGTGGCTTACAAACTTGATCTTCCACCTGAGTTAAGCAATGTTCACCCGACTTTCCATGTTTCGAATCTCAAGAAATGCTTAGCGGATGAGAACCTTCATGTTCCTCTTGAGGATGTGCAAATTGATGAAAGCATGCACATTATCGAGAAACCCGTCGAGATTGTTGATACTGGAGTCAAGAAACTCAAGCGCAGTCGCATTCCGATCGTTAAGGTTCGTTGGGAATCTAAACGAGGCCCAGAGTTCACTTGGGAACGTAAAGACCAGATGAAGTCGAAGTATCCACATCTTTTTCCACCAGACTCTCCAACTCCAACTTCGGGACGAAGTTCCTAAAAGTAGGGGAGACTGTAACATTTCGTATTTATACTTGTACGTTACGTCACCATTATTAATAAAAACGTCAAGTTTTATCATTTTTGTTCGCGTTTAATTATTTTTGTCGCATTCTTGAAACCCTAATACAACATATATTATATATATATATATATATATATATGGTTTATGGCTTGGATAATTACAAAAATAAAAGGTGCTTGGGCCGGGAATCGAACCCGCGCCCAAGACCGGGTCAACTACACACAACCATCAACCAGCTGGGCTAGCCTTGACATCTGTTTCATTCCAGCGCGATTTAATTATATACTTGATTTAAATCCTTCACAGTTGACTTAAAAATTCAACTGTGGGATGCGAGTTGCTATAATCCATCATCTTAACTCGTAATTGGTTCACTTTTGGCAACTATACTTGATTATCGGCCATCAGTGACTAAGCAATACGATAATTATTAATCAATTGTCAACCAATTGACATTATACCCGTATAAACTTCAATGCTTGGTCAATTCTTGCCATTTCACCAATCCAGTGATAAACACTATAAATTGATCGTCCACAAGCCATCCCAACTCGCCATTTCATCTCTCTTAATCCCTCAATTCTTCACACAACGCTGTTCTTGTTCAAACGATTACACTTTGACTTTTAAACTTGACCGAGCAATCGAGATCGATACAACATTGTAAGTTTATTATTTTCTGTGGGTTTTGTTCATCGGCATTCACTCATCAATAGCCCCATGATTAATTGGGCTATTGATGAGTGAATCAATCAATTGCAGAAACTAGGGTTCGTGGCATTTGAATTGGGGATAAACTGATTTTTGCATCGTGTACTTATTTTTATTTAAACAGAGTTAATCACAACCACTGGCCTAGTGGTTGTGACTGATGGTATTTACCCAAGCCATCCGGGTTCGAGTCCCGGCCATGGCACCCCTTTTTGCATTATTTTCATCTTTTTAAACAAACCAATTATATATATATTACATTTAATCTTGTAAATTCGTTTTTAATTATTAAAACCTTTTTATAAATTCTAAAAAAATTATTTTTAACAAATCTGATGTAAAAGTTTTACTTAAAATTTTTAGTTTTCTGAAATTTATTTATTTAATATTTATAATAATTAAATCAATTTTATGCTATTATATTTATAAAAATCCATTAAAATATCAAAACAATTTTATAAATTTCCACAAAAATTATCCTGAGTTTGTACAATGATAAACTTTACTGAAATGATTTTTAATTATGAAAAATCATTTATTTTATATTTTTAATCAATTTTTGTTAGTTTTAATCATAATTAAATCATAATAAATTCAATTTTTGATATTTTTGCACCAAAATTTTATACAATTTATTTCTGAATATTTAGAACAGAAATATGATTTTTAAAATAATAATTCTTTAATTTTAGTATTTTTAAATATTAAAGTTGAATTTTGGCAATTTGTAATAAATAGATTTAATAATCTATTTTAAAGAAAATAATTTTATAAAAATTATTTTTATACTTCAAACACATTATTGTGAATATCCTAAATTCAAACTTTATAAAAAGATTTTCATTTATTTAATTACCAAATTTCTCTTTATTTATTTAAACATTTTATTATAAATTCAACAATTGGATATCCCCAAATCGAAACCCTAGAATATACTTGTAGACTAGATAGACTTAGACTTATTTGTTGCCTTATACATAGGGTAATACTTGGCAATCTATTGGGCTACACTTATACTATTCCTCAATACCTAATACTATACCAAGGTTAGTTTACGTAACCATGTTTATGCGATGCTTTATACTTGCAACATTTATTTAAGCAATTCAACATGTATGTCTAGTTGTAAACTTTATTGCCTCATGAATTAGTCAACAACAGTTTCAACGAGTTTCAACGAGTTTCAACATTACATAATCATTAGCTATGGCCACGCCGGCGATATTCAATAATAGATCTATTGGATTGACAACCCCACCCGGATACGCGTACCTCCTACATAGGTAGCGTGGGTGATTGTTATCGTTCCAACATATTACTAAGGTGAACCGTAGATGACGGGATGGACCTAAACTAGTCAGAGGTTTGATTATGTCGATTCAACATATTATACTATTCATGTAGACTTAAACTTACAATTGACATATGAATTGCTAGACTTTTATACTTAAACTATTTGCTTAACATGGATTATGTATTCTCACCAACTTCTAGTTGACCCCCCCGGCCATTTTTACAACTCAACAGGAAATAATGATGCATGAAGACTAGAGTATTTCCAGGAAGAATAATTTGAAGTCTATGCTTGCTTGGTCTTTTGTGATGTATTAGATTTCCACATTTAAAACTCTTAGTATTTCTATTTTTGGATATTTGCAATTTAAATTTATTTCAATTAAAATTTGGATTACCATGTGCTACTGTATACTCATTCTTATGTGACACCTCGATGTTTCCGCTATCGGTTGGGGTGTTACACTAGATCCCTGGGATGTTCCTGAGCAAGGGAAGTTTTCTACTTCAGTGACCCTCAGGTGGGATTCTCTTCCTTCTTCTGTTTGCACCACATTAGGTATATCAAAGGTAGGTAAATGATGTTTAGTGATTACCTTTGTGTGCAGTTTATCAGTTATTGTCTTCTGTATTTGGTAAGCAAATGTTGAAGGATCCTTGAATTGTGTCAGCAGAGGCTGCTCTTCAATCACAAAATCTCCTTGTACTATTGTATTGCCTTCAAGCAATACCATCTATAAATCAGTCTTTGTGATCTCCTCTTGCTTCTTCTTGGTCGCAGGCTTTGATGTTGATTGTTTAGTACCAAAAGTTCTAACTACTGAAGTTGATACTTCAGAAGTTTTGTACTTCTCTGGATTTGCAGCCTTATCAGCCTTGAATCTTTTGTATGTGTCAAATAATTTGGCTTCTCTCCATTTTGACACTGAGGCTTTTGAACCAAATCCATTGGCTACCAATTCATCTATGACTTCAGCTCTCTTTGCCTTTCTGTCTTTTTCAGTGGCAATCTTGTCAGTAACAAGTTGAGCTCTTCTTGTAATCTCATCCATGGAGAACCCTTTGAGTGAATAAGCTTTAGTTTTGTTGTTCTTGGTAATATAAGACATCAGTTGTTGTCTTTTGTCTTCCTCGGCAACTTTTTCAAGTGCAGCTTTGTCACACCACGCCAATGGCGGAAACACGTGGCGCGACGCTCGAAAGCATATCAAAGTCAAGATTAACACAAACTATATTTAATTAGAAAAGATCATTATATTAAGATGTCGAGGAGTACCTTGTTTCAAACATTACATAAAACCTCAAACATTAAGTTTCAAAGTGGGGTGTTTCCGTTTATGTCCCAACCCGATGGTAACAATAGATGAAACCCCCCAACCAGTGTCTGACATCCCGAATTCCACCGTTCTAGCCGCATTCCTGTTCAGCACTTAGTTACCTGAAAGATATGTTTAAAAAGACGTCAATATATACATATTGGTGAGTTCACAGGTTATAATTACACATCACAACAACATTTTGAAACAAGCATGTAACGGAAGTATAATATAAGTAGTGTCTTATATAAGGACTTGCAAGTTCCTACAAGATGACAGCGACCTATCCTGGGCCCATAACCAAACCAAGACTATACAACGAATTGCCCCGCGAGTTGTTTCTTGGACAACAACTCAGTTCAGAATGCGTGCACCTCTTGTCTTTACCGGGTTGACGCTATCAACCAGAGGTGGGCCTCGTCAGGCACCAATAGTACTATCCAAATATTCATTCGGTTTCATATCCCTGAATTAATGGTTACAGTAAACAAGCGAGGTCCTACCCCAAGTGGTTTCCAGTTACCCAGGTACCCATCGTGCTACTTATTATATTCCATATGTTACAGCATTTTAACAAACATATCTTTCCCCCAAAAACATAAAAACAGTTTAAAATGGGGTCGTGAAACTCACCTTAATTTCCAAGCTTAGCTAGCAAATAAAGGCCAAAGCTTTGACCGACTTCCTCGTGCCCTAATTACCAATAAAGGACACCTTAAAGTCTATCATATATAAGCCTAGCTTATTTTCCGGTTAAAAGACAGTTTATTCAACTATCTAGACTCGTGTGTAGTAACCCGAGCCTTGAGGTATTTTAACTCGACGAACCGATCGTGACTTATCATAATTCATGAGTTCACATACGGCATAGTACCCAAGTCGCGCACCTGTTACTCTTCGTGTGCAAACCATGTTGGACTAATACCACGAAACGTATAACTCATCCCGAGTCATAGTTTGTCTCGTAAACCAGTATATAATTGTCTTGTATAAGTATTTTCGGAAAATGTACCTTGCGGAAATATTATAGTTATTAAAATCCGTTTAATAACATTTGTTATTTCTTTTCACAAAATCCGAGTGTTTTAAGTGCTTTCAAAACATTACTTTCAAATAATTTTTCCCAAATAAGTTAAGCATCTACGTATTTCAAATCCGTACATTTAACAATGTTTTGGTTACCAAAAACCATTGAAGTTGACACAATTGACGCTCGACAAAACTATATATTTGTTTTGCTAATATTGTTCGTGATCGACTATTATTGTTTCCAATACTCTTCGTTAAAACGTCGCGATTTTGTATCGAATTAGTCTTGTCAAACACTTGAAAATAGTTAATAAAGACGCACCACAATAACGCCTTTGCGCTTCGGATTTTATTAAAATTTTGGAAGAGTTCCCCCTGTTTTTGTACAAACCAGACAACACAAGTTGTCTACAATTTCCCAAAATCAACACCTAAACACATGACGACCATCATTTATCCGCAATTCTATTAAACGAGACACTTATGCGTTTCGATAACTTATACAAAAAAAATACCACTTATTTATATAAATATATATAACAATATATATAGTATATAGTCCAATATCAACACAAAGTCACGCTTTTAGTATATACAACATCAATTTATACTTTTCGTTAATATAGACCGGTTCGTTTCACGAGTTAAAGATACTTGTTCGTATTGATATATTTATAAATATATATATTTATAAATGTTTCGCAAAATAAATACGTGATTAATTATTTATACCGAAGTTACATGCGCGTATCCTGCCGCCGCCTCGTATGCCGCGTTGACTGAATCGCTTGACCGAGTTGACTCGTTGACCAGGTTTGACAGCTGTTGACCGAGTCGACTCAGTTTGACCAGCATTGACTCGGGTTTGGCTGGATTACCGAGTTAACTCGGTTTACCGCACCAGATCTGACCCGATCTTAATTCGTTTGACTCGCGACCAAAAACCACAGTCAAGACCAGATCTGACCCGAGCATCCAAAACTGACCCGAACCATGGTTGAGTCGAACCCGAAACACACAGTTCTGACCAAAAATGCCCGGATCTGACCTGAAACGTCCGGATCTGAACCGAAACCAGATCTGAGCTGAAACTCAAGACCCGAATTGAACCGGCTCGCAAAACGAACTTTCGACTCGGACCAAAACCACGAGTTTGAACCAAAACCCAACTGGCCGAACCAAAAATCACACCCGAGCCCAACTGTTTCACTCCACAGCCACCTACACAAGATGGATCAGACCATAAACGTTGTTACACGTCCCGATCTGCACATCGTATACGAAATCAGCTGCAAACCCATCAAACCATCACCACGATTGGAACCACCAGACCCGTACGCCACCACCAAACAACACCCATAACTGACCTACCACCTACAGCCACCAAAACCACTAAAATTGGCCGGATATGTAGCACCAATACCACACCTTTCGGGCCTGACACAACCATCACCGGACTATCAACACCAACCCCAAAACCCACCGAAAACCACCCTTCTGCTGCTGTTTCTGCGCGTTTTTCGGGCCACAGGCCTGCGCCGCCACCACCCAAGCTTGGTGGTGGCCGGCTGTTGTTGTGACAGGGACCAGAGGGATGGTTATCGGGAAGAATAGGAAGAGATCAAAGAGAGAGAGAGTTTTTGCGGTTTTAGAGAGAGAGAGTAGAGAGAGAGAGAGAGAGAGAGGGTATGCGGCAGCCACAAAGGAAGAAGAAGAAGAATCTCATGCCTTTTATACTTAGGGTTAGGTTAGATGGGTTGTGCATCGCGTATCGAACCCGTTATAACATCTCGTGTCTCGGTTTACAGTTAGGGTAGATGACATATCAGGAAAACTAGTCGGTTTTGTTCGAAATTAAAAACATAACTAAACCGAGCAATTTAAATGTTATTTTCATCATCCGACGCGTGAAATAAGAACACTCGTTAAATTCGTGTTAATCGATTCGGTCGTGCTATTCTCTAATTAAATGACTCGTTTACTTTCGAAACTTAATAAATGACATTATTTACAATAAATAATTATTCTGATAGTTCGATAACGGTTAAACCACGCAGTTCGACGTCCAACTTCCACGTCAGTTCCTTTCCGCGTTATCCAAAACGTTGCGTTTTAGACCGTTTTTCACGCCGATTTCACATCCGATCGCATCGATAGCCAATACGTGTCGTATTTACGTAGAATAACCTTAGGCTAGTCCAGTTTGACGGATTTTTACTGATGTCATTTCGTTAACGTTAAATACACGAAGTCTTTCTTTAAAGGCACTAAGACTTCTACGAACTTGAGAAGGACATCGTGGGACTCATATCGGCTCAACTAACCATAATTAACCTTAAACCATGTTAATTACTTCGAAAACATGATTAGAATCACTTTAATCGCTGTACGAAATTTGCCGGATGTCACATTCTCCTCCCGTTAAGAGAATTCCGTCCCGGAATTCAGTTCAAGTCATCCGATATATTAGTATCCTTAAACAAGGCGGGATGCTTGCGACTCACGCGATCTCCTCTTTTCTACGTGAACCCCAGTTCACGCTTAGCGTTCTAACGAACACAATATCATGAGCTGGCTACGACCGAGTTCTTGGATTTCGCAATCCGGCACATATATTGGTTTTCCCGAATTAGTAGAGCTTCGTGTCAACCTGAATTCTATCGGTCGAGGAATTGACAATGCTTCCTCATGCCATACTTGCGGAATTCATCAAGATCCCACTAAGCTCTTGTGATAGTTCTAGCTTACTCGTTGCGACACCAATTTTAACCGATATCTCCGAGTCACTGGAGTACTAAGCGAAGTCACTCCATTACCGTTTTCGTGCTTAACAACACCCTTTCAGGGTATACACTCAGCAAAGTCCTATACCGATTCGAAGTTCCTAAGGCTAACGCCTTGTTAGTACAACTTCCCGATCGGTTTGGCCACTAATTCTAGCAGATTTGAATCTACCAAATTTGTTGGTCATCTCTCGAACAACTCAAGCCAGATCATGTGTATATCTCTATCTGTCATACAATGTACTTGAGACGTACACGTATGCCCTCCAGAGGACTTCGAGCAGTACACCCCGAACACTGGGTGATAATTCCTATCACATAGGAAATTCTGGCGATGAAGCACACGAATTTGATTTGCCACCGACACCAATCGTATCACACGGGCACTTCCGTCCAGGACAATCAATTCGAGAATGATAATCCATACTCATCTCAAATTGAGTATCCAAGACTTGCGTTCAAGGTTCGGCAAACCCTGAGGTAGGATAACTACTAAAATCCGATATTATGAAAGTTGGCATTTAGTGTCTAGCCACGAATCTCCAAGAGTATAGGTGGCTGTCCGTATGCCTCATATTATAACTACAAACGAGTGGGGGATGAGAATGTTCCAAACAGCGATCGATAATTGCTTGTATCCCATCACAGCCACCGGACACCTCAGGCGACATGACCATTAGGTTCGCTCGTTCGAATCTCACTAACCGGGTGATCTTACCAGATCACAAAGCAGTCGACATTCTTGAGGACGCTCCAGGTTGTTTATAGTAGCGGATGGTATTCATGTGTCCTCACATGGACTGAAATCCACTATGCACCAACTTACAACCTTTTGCATGAGCGATTGTGGTTAGTGGTACTAGGGCGCCTAATATGGACTGATGGAGGTCGAAAGTTTTTGCGTCACTTTCACCCCTCAGCTCCCCAAACAGTAGACAGTGTATATTAGACATACGGCCGTACAATTCCACAATACGCGAGAATTTAAGCCGACTTAAACACAAATGTCTAGAGGCTCACATCACCTCATCACATTGGTCAACACAAGAATGATGTATATGAATCATCATAATATGGTTGCCGAAGCAAACAGGGGATAAGGTCTCGACAACATCTCGACACATTGGTGTCCACTGAAACGGTAAGCAAAGCACCGGTAGCAACCCAAAACAAGGGTACCAAGTACTTGTCCTGCTATATGTGCCTCACGAGCACTGGTGTCCTATCGGCATTAGCAACCTAGTAAGTCAATTATGAATAATACAGGCCACTCGCCCTCGAATTGACTATCGGCATTAGCAACCTAGTAACCCTCACTCACCGAAGGTTCCATCTTTTTGGGATCTTTCGATGTAAGAGGTGAAATTGAGTCATAGGTGAATGCATTTGGCATAGATTTCACATTTGGGGCTTGACGGCATCATACGCCAAAGTCGTTACGTAAAACAAACTAATGACCAAGATCACACCCCAAGCAATAGTCTGGAGCCTTCCCAAAAGGCATCCCATTCAACGACTCAGGTAGTCACACATATGGGTGCATTATGTAAGCTTTCGAGCTCATCTTGTTTAGTCAGGTACTTAATGCACTAACCTGGCAGCTCACATTACTATGGTGTCTCCAACAGTGTATGTCGAAGGCAGGGAATTTTGCTCTAGCGCGAACAATGCTACTGAAAGATAACTGGGAACACTAGTATCGACTCAAGGTCGAAATGGTTCCACTATTCTAAGAAACTACGTAACGACACCCAGACAAGATAAACCTACTATCAGAGGAATAACAACATTGATCGAACGGCTGAGTCGATCATCCATCTCAACAGGGTAGGGTAGTGCCCTTGTAGAATAGACAAGGTTATATGCCCTTCAGGATTCAGGGTTTCATAAAACCCCAGAATCCTGTACCAGGGACTCCACCAATGCATACGCCATGGGTGGGTCCACAATGGTATTTCCATAATCGTCAGCATGACACGTCGACAGCCGACACGTCGACAGGTATGACGTCAAACGAACCCAGTAGGACGAGCAATAAATGAGTTGAGTCTTTCAACTCTTGCTAGTCCCAAAGGTATGGGTCATAAATTGCTCACAATCACTCGGTACCTTCGAGGTTCGAGACGCATTCGAAATCCCTTTATCGCAAAGACGAGCCTCACCCCGTCATGTGTGGATCATGGGATTTCCTTCCAACATGATTCGAGAGTGGTTAGTCGACCAAAATTCGCGTAAAAGGTTAAGGCTGGACATGGCGTCACTGATGCCTTAGATCTTGACGAGGTAATGCTCACGAAACGCGCCAGCATATAAAGAGTTCGACACATGATTCGGTCAATTACTCAAACTACCACGAGATTCGAACTTTAGGGAGATACATGTGCTAACACTAGGACTAGAGTGTCTTAGTATGACTCCTGGAAAGTCCGTTAGACACTCGAATTTCCACATTATCGATGTCGGCACTACACAACCAGTCAGCAGCATAACGACAACAATGTGGGTTTGGGTGATGTCTCTATCCTGAGGGAACCAAGAGTGAAGCAAACGACAAGTTATCACATCATCAAGTCAATCCAACAACTGTATCAACACGTTCACGGCGCATTACGACAGTAGGGACAACACGACAATGATCGCAACACGTCCGTGAAACACATCAACAAGGGAATACCGCATCAGGAGCAGCACAACCATGGAGATGCATCATTGACAGCGCATCGCAACCTGTTAGGACAAAGAGGATTGGTGAAACCACTTTTGTAAACCTTAGTCTAATTCACTTCTGTCATTTTGGCTAAGTATAGAAGTACTGAAGAGAAGACAAAAAAACTGCTGATTAGAAGATATGAGAAGTGCTGAAGAAGAAACTTCATCAGAAGTTCTGAAGTCCAAACCAGACAAGTTCACTTCAGAAGTACTGAAGACAAAACTACTCATCAGTAGTTTGTCCTTCATCAGCACTTAGCATCAGATATTTTCCACCGCCCTTTTGCATCAGTAGTTTATTGTTTATTATTACTTTTAGCTGTATTTGTTTCTTTCAATGTTGCAACTTGTGCAACTTGTTTCTGTTGTTTCTGTACTTGCTTTTTGGGCAAGATACATGCATGTAAACGTCTATAAATAGGAGGCTTCAACCTTCTATTTTAGACATTGATTTTAATAGAAAAATCCTTCAAACACTCTCATTGTTCTGTTCCATTTCTGTATTTATTGTGAATCTGTCTAAGTATCTAATTCTCATTTACTGCTTAGATTCATAATAAATACTTGTCATTTATTAGTTTCAAACATCAAGGGGGAGTAATAACTCTTCCTTAGTATAAAAAGTGTTGCTTTCATTTATACATTCCGCTGTGCTTATAATCTGATTTACAAGGACTTGCTAAACACTTAAGTGTCAAGATAGCAAGTTCTTACTTAGCAAAAAGAGCAAACTGATCCAACAATTGGTATCAGAGCATTGGTTTATCTGATCACATATCAATCTAACAAATTGGGAATCAGACACAAAGCTCTTATTGATATTCAATAAAAAGATCAAAAGTTCACTTTTTATCAATATCCATCACTTAAAAGAGTCATCTGACAAATCTATACTCTTTAAAATGGATCCACATAATACTGGTTCTGCCACTAAACCTGCCATGCTTGTGAGAAATGAGTACAACATATGGCAAAAGAGAATGGCACATACCTTGTCACAAACCAACACAGGTTGTTGGAGATCTGTGATATATGGTCCTCACAAACCAGTAAATGTTAATCTTGAAACTAATGTTAAGGTCCCTAAGGACCCTAAAGAATATACAGATGAGGATTTCCTAAAACTTGAGCTAGATGCAAAAGCATTCTCTATGTTGGCAATGGCTCTCCCAAATGAGATATACTCTGGCCTTTTACATTGTGAAAGTGCCAAAGAACTTTGGGACTGTCTTAAAGAACAGTTTGGAGGAACTGAAGAGGTTATTGCCAACACCAGAGAGATTTTAGCTCAACAATATGAAACATTTGCTTATATTAATGGGGAAACTTTGACTCAACAATTTGAAAGATTCTCCTCATTAATATCTGAGCTAAAGTTAAATGGTCAGACCTATACAACAGTGTCTATGCTACATAGATTTTTAAGGTCTTTACCTGACAAATGGGAAACATACTCCATTGTTTTAAGATCCTCACCAGATTTTAGCTCCCTCACTCTTACAAAACTCCATGGGAGATTACTTACTTTTGAAAGAGAAATTGATCAAAAGAAGAAATTACAATCATCTGGTAAAACTGCTGATGACTACCTACCAGGTAGTACAGCACTTTTGGGACAAGATTCACCAACTTGTTCCTATGGATCTTATGACAATATTGACATAACCACTGGGATCTCATCAGAAAGATCTTTCCCAGGTTATGACAATAATGACCAAAGTCAAACCGCTGATAATCTATGTTTTATCATGGATGATTTGAAAAATTTTAGCAGTGATGACTTAGAAGAAATGGACATATTACACCAACTGGCCATGCTAAGCATTAAAACTAACAAGTTTTATAAAAGGTCAGGAAGGAAATTTCCAGGATTGACCAGTAATACAAAAATTGGTTTTGACAAATCTAAACTGAGATGTCACAAGTGTCAGAAGTTGGGACACTTTGCTAGAGAGTGTAGAAGCTCTAGCTTTAACCAATCACAATCTGGAAATAACTATAACCCCAATTATAATAGGAATAATGGAACTCAAGGGAGTGCTCATTTTGTACAGGCACAAGCTCCTCAACAGCAATATATGCCTCAAGTACAATATGTTCAAGTGCCTGCTCAACAGATGCAGAGCCAACAATCAATCCCTCCCTTTCCAGCTGCTCAACTTCCTCCACAGCCTCAACAACCCTCTCAACAAAGTCTCTTTACCTCAGGGTATGTTGACTGGAGCAGTCTCCCTTTTGACACCACAGAGTGCAATCCTGATGCAGACAACAAAGTGTTTGACATCAACTGGGGAGAACCAGACAATGGCAGAAAGAACTTTGCCTTAATGGCATTTGAAGGCTGTACTTCAAAATCTGCATTGTCACAGGTATCAAAAGAATCTTTGACAAAACTTTGCTCAAATTCTTGCAAAGAAACTTTTGCTCTCATAAGAGAGACAAATCTGCACTTACAAGGCAAAGCCAATGATTTAGTAAGAAAATACACACAGATAAAATGTGATTTAGAAAGAAAACTGTGTGCTAAAACAAAAGAAGTTTCTAAATTAACTGACTCTGCTATTGAAACCCAAGCACAAATCAAAATCATGTTAAATGACCTGGGAGATGTCAGACAAGAGCTTGCTGACACCAGGATCACTTGTGAAAAATGGGTGGAATCTTGTAAGGGGTATCAATTATTGCTAAACAAACAAAGTGCTTCAAATGTTAAGTTTGGCATAGGATACCATCATGTTGAAACACCAACAGATTTTTCTCCCAAAACTACTGAAGATGGGAGAAGAATTGTTTCAAATGAAACTTCTGAAGGGAAAGAATGCACATCTTTCCATGAAAACTTTCTAAACAGAAATCTTGGCATTTTTAAAGAAAGTACTTCAGAAGTATTAACAAAATCTGACAACAAGCCATCAGTAGTTTCATCTACATCAGGAGTTGAGACCCTGAAAACTACTGATGAGCAAAATCTCGTCACAAATGTCAGAAATTTGCCTTTAGATCAAAAACAAAAGGCAAAAGAATGTGAAATTTGTGGCCTGTTCAACCACAAAACTGAATTTTGTAGATACAGAAAAGGAATTCAGTTCAATCAAAAATTTAAACAACAGGTTGTGGGAAATCAAATCAGAAATGATTATGAAAGAATCTTTAAACCCAAGAAACAACAACCTGAAAACACCTTTTCTCGGAAAAAGATAAAATCTCAACCAAAATCTTTTTCTCAAAATTCCTTGTCAGTAGTTAGACCAGAATCATCAGCAGGTTCACAAACTGCTGAGATTCAAAATCTAATGAACATGGTAGAACTACTGATGACCAAGGTTGATGGTGGTCCTAAAAAGGATATCACCATGGTTCTTAATGAAAAATCCATTGCCAAAAAGACATGGATTTCTCAACCTGGTCAAGAACAAACTGTAACTGTTCTCAAGAGCAAACCCAAAGCCAAACAGGCTTGGGTTCCTAAATCTAACTAATTTGCTTTTATGTGCAGAGAGTTTCCAGGGGCTTAAACAGCATATGGTATGTTGATAGTGGAGGCTCTATGCACATGACTGGATGCAGATACCTGATAAACAACTTTATCAGCCAAAGAGAAGGATCTGTATCCTTTGGGAACAATGCTAAGGGATATGTGCTAGGACATGGCAATGTCTCCTCTGGCAAAATACAGTTTGACAAGGTCAATCTGGTGGAAAACCTTGAATACAACTTGCTGAGTGTGTCACAAATGTGTGATAAAGGATATTCTTCCTTTTTCACAAAGACAGCATGCAAGATCATCTCACCAGAAGGCCAGAAGTTGATAGAGAAGATTATAGAAGATCATACTTTGCTGATTGCCAAAAGATGTGGCAATGTCTATGCAGTGGACATTGAGAAAGACAAAGTATTGAACAACACTGCCTGTTTCTTCTCAAGGGCATCAACTTCAGAAACAGATCTCTGGCACAGGAGACTTGGCCATGTGAACTTTAAAACCATAAATAAAGTCACAAAAATGGGCTTGGTTAGAGGTCTACCTTTGAAAGTATACCAGTGTCAAGAACACTGTGTATCCTGTTTAAAGGGAAAACAGCATAAGTCCTCCTATAAGTCTATTGAAGAATAAAAAACAACTGCATGTCTTCAACTACTCCATATGGACTTATTTGGACCTGTCAAGATTATGAGCCTTGGTAAAAAGAAGTACTGCTTAGTCATCATTGATGACTACTCAAGATTCACATGGGTATTCTTCTTATTTTCCAAGGATGAGGCTGCTGAAATCATCAAGTTCTTCATTCTACAAGTAGAGAAACAATATTCTCTATCTGTCAAAACCATTAGAAGTGACAATGGGACAGAGTTCAGGAACAAAACTCTGGATGAATTCTGTTTGTCTAAAGGGATTATTAGACAATACAGTGTTACCAGAACTCCTGAACAAAATGGTGTAGTAGAAAGGAAGAACAGAACATTGATAGAAGGAGCAAGAACAATGTTAGCTGATTCTGGACTGCCATTGTACTTTTAGGCAGAAGCAGTTAACACATCATGTTATGTTCAGAATAGAGTTCTTGTGGTCAAGAGACATTCCAAGACTGCCTATGAAGTTCTTCATGGCATGAAGCCCCTTATCTCCTTTTTCAGGGCTTTTGGGTGTCAATGTTTCATCTTGAACATCAAGGAATCTATTTCAAAGTTTGCTGCCAAAGTTGACTCAGGTTACTTTCTTGGTTACTCTTCAACTAGAAAAGCCTACAAGGTTTTTAATTCTCACACCAGGATAGTAGAAGAAACATTGAATGTCAAGTTCAATGAGTTAAAACTCACTCTTATTCCAGCACATCCTGCTGAACTCTTTGACCTTGACAACTTTCACTTTGGACCTGAAAAGACTGTTACTTCTTCCAAACGTACTTATTATGGTGATCAAAGGTTTGAAGATGAGGATCCTACACCATGGACTCCTCAAACAGTCATTAAGTCAACTACAACACCATCAGAAGTTTCTCAAACTTCTGATCAAACAAATACTGAAGGCCAAACTCAAACATCTGCTTCAGCACCTGCAACTACTGAAGAAGCTAAAACTGCTGAACCAGATATAATAGACCTCAGTAGTTTGTTTGAAGAACAAGAGCCACCTACACCTGTCAGTGGTTTACAACAACTGATTGAACACAGAGATCATCCACTTGATCAAATCATGGTTGATATAGCTTCAGGTGTTCTTACCAGAAACCAGCTCTCCAACTTTTGCCTATTTTCAGCCTTTATTTCACAGTTGGAACCAAAGAAGTACCAGGAAGCCCTCAAAGACAATATTTAAGTGCAAGCTATGCAAGATGAACTGCTTCAGTTCAACAAGCAACAGGTCTGAGAAATCTGTCCCTTACCTCAAAACAAGCAACCAATTGGTACAAGATGGGTTTTCAGGAACAAACAAGATGAAGCTGGTATGATAATCAAGAACAAGGCAAGACTGGTAGTTCAAGGGTACTCTCAAGAAGAGGGAATAGACTATGATGAAACCTTTGCTCCAGTTGCAAGGCTTGAGGCCATCAGGTTATTTCTGGCCTATGCCATTTCCAACAAAATTAAAGTTTATCAAATGGATGTGAAAAGTGCATTTTTGTATGGAAAAATCAAAGAGGAGGTGTATGTCTGTCAGCCACCTGGGTTTGAGGATCCTTCTCATCCTGAGTGGGTGTACAGACTGGACAAAGCTCTTTATGGGCTCAAACAGGCTCCAAGAGCCTGGTATGATACACTCTCCACCTTTTTACTCAAAAATAACTTTACAAGAGGTGCCATTGATAAAACTCTTTTCATTAAACATGTTGGAAATCATGTCTTACTTGTTCAAATTTATGTTGATGATATCATTTTTGGTTCAACAAACACAAAACTGTGTCATGATTTTAAGAAACTCATGCAATCAAAATTTGAGATGAGTACTATGGGAGAACTGCAGTACTTTCTAGGACTGCAGATCAAGCAACAAACAAATGGAACTTTTATACATCAATCAAAATATGTTAAAGAATAATTGAACAAATTTTCTTTAAATGACTGTAAATCATGTTCCACTCCCATGACACCAATCACACAAGTTGAACCTAATGATCAAGGAAAACAGGTTGATCAAACCATGTACAGATGCATGATAGGTTCCCTTTTATACTTAACTGCTTCTAGACCAGATATTATGTTTTCAACATGTGTCTGTGCTAGATATCAATCAGCACCAAGGGAATCACACCTTATAGCAGTCAAAAGAATTTTCAGATATCTGAAAGGAACACCAACACTGGGAATTTGGTATCCTGCCTCAAGCAATACCAAGTTATCAGCTTTTTCAGATAGTGACTATGCAGGGTGTAAGATGACAAGAAAGTCAACATCTGGTGGTTGTCAATTCCTAGGTAACTGTCTAGTGTCATGGCAATCAAAGAAGCAAACATCTGTTGCAACTTCAACTGCTGAAGCTGAATACATTGCAGCTGCAAGTTGTACATCACAGATACAATGGCTCCAATATCAACTTCTTGATTATGGAATCAAAGAGACCAAGACACCTTTGTTTGTAGACAGCAAATCTGCCATTAGCATCATTCAAAATCCGGTACAGTTCTCAAAAACCAAACATATTGAGATCAGGTACCATTTCATAAGAGATTGCTATGAAAAAGGCAAGATTGAGGTGAAGCATGTAGCAACAGCTAATCAAATAGCTGACATCTTCACTAAGCCCCTTGACACATCAACATTTCAGAAGTTAGTATCCATGCTTGGAATGCTAAATTTGTAAGTGTTTACTTTATTTTTTTTAACACATATGCATATCAGTTAGAATCCAAGTTAACACTTGATTCTACCCAACTCTACATCAAACTTCTACATCAATCACTACTGTTATGCATAAAACATCAAAAAAAAAAAAAATTTCTTTTTCCATCCATGATTCCATCCTATTTACCTTTTCCTTTTTTCTGGTTTTCACTTACAAAAGACATAAGTCTGAAACAAAACTTCTGAAAAACAAAGAGAGAACTACTGATGAACAAAAATCATCAGTATGGGGATAACTTTCTGAAAAAGTGTGTAACTTCTGATAAAATAACCTTTAGAAGTTATGAATAAAGTATTTATAAAAACATTTCTCATCAGCTGTTAAAACTACTGAAGAGAAAAATGGGAACTACTGATGAAGTAATCCTTCATCAGCAGTTTAAGTCAAAAGGGCAAATCTGACTTTTCCCATCATCAGAGGTTTGACCTAATCAGTTTAAAACCTCTGATAAAAAGATTTTTAACCAAAGGCGGTTTAAAAACTTCTAATAAAGAAGATTCAAGCGGTTAAAACTTCTGATAAATACCTTTTCTCCACACTTATCCTTTCAAACTCAAAATATCCCTCCTTCTCTCTCAAAAACTCTCTCAATAACCTATACCTGCAAATCCACTGTTCGATCAAAACCCAAACCACATGGCTCTAGTTCTAAAACAGGGACACAATCAAAGGGCCTTTCTTGAAAAACAAGAAGGCTGGTCCCAATACGATGAGATCATTGATCTTGTCGTAAAATCCCAATATTTTACTGCTCTCACAATAAACCCACCAATTCACACTGAAACTCTGAATGAGTTCTGGGCAAATGCTGAGACAGTGACAATGGATGATGAGCTCATTTCCCTCAACTCAAGAATAAAAGGGAAACAACTGACCATCACACCGGCCACACTGGCAACAAGACTGGGTCTGGATGATGTAACTGCCCCTGACCATGTTGCTAATGCTGATATTCATCTAACCATGACTGAGTGTGGTTATCAAGGTACTCTCTCCCATGCTACAATATTCAAAAAATATTTTGAACCAAAATACAAGCTTTTGTTTCATTATATTATTATGTGTTTGAGTCCAAAAACAGGGTCTTATGACCAGATGCCCTCCACTTTTCAACCAATATTTCATTCCATTGTGAATGAAACTAAATTCAGGGCATCAAAACTATTTTTCAATGAGTTGGTGTTACATCACAATAATACCAAGAAAAAGTTTTTGTTATACCCAAGGTTCATTATGCAATGCATAATAGGGGAACTGGGTAATGAGGTGCTTGTGGGAAAAATTTCAACTTTAAATCCTTTAACATCACAAACATACTCAAGGCATAACAAACCGGCTGCCTGGCCAGAAGATGATCAGGGAGAACAACAACAAGTCCCCCTGAAGCCCACATCTTCCAAACTCACACCACCAAAAGCCAAAAAGCCCAAGCCAACAAAAACTGCACCCCACCAACCCAAAAGAAAAGCTGTTCAGGAGGTTGAGATGCCTGAACATGCTCATGAGCATTCTGCTCTTCAAATAGGTGAGACTGAAACACCCTCTCAGTCTCATCCATCTCAAACCCCACCAAGAGCACCCATAACAATTTTATTCAAAAGAAAAAGACTTAGAAAAACATATCAAACACACTCTTCTTTTGAAACTGCTGAACAACAACTTTCACCACCTATTGCCCAAACTACTGAACCAACCCCACAAATTTCTGAACAAGAGGCAATAGAAATTTCCAAACTTCTCTCTGGGCTAAAAGAGAAGGTCCCATCTGATCATGTCAGTCCCCTACAACCACAACAAACAGGGGACATAACTACTACATCAGACATGGATGTGGACATCTCTAGCCCTATCCCAAGAGATGAGGGTGGACCAGAGTCTTTAAGCCCAATTTTAGAGACTCTTGGGCATCTGAGGCTGCTACTACTCAGTTACCACCCAGTGGTGAATCTGAGGATAGAAGTAACATAGCTAAGACCTCAGATGTGGCAACTACTGATGAAGGCTTAATGCCTGAAGTAGGAAATCCTCAGTACCAAGAACAAGAGGTTCATGAGAGAACTGAGTTGGGCTCAGCTCATGATTTAACTGAGACAGTCCTCATTGAGGGCAACATCAGGGATTCAGATGATTCCATTAATTTGGATGATGTTTCACACACTCAAACTACTGAATTGACGGCACTTTCTGAAGGTCCTGTTTCAGGGGTATCCAGGCTCAAGAAGCCAGTCACCTCTGCACAGGTTAAAGCCCACTCAATCCCTAAAACCCCTAGAGTGGCATCCTCTGTACAACATAAGGATCTCCTAAAAACACCCCCTTCACAACAAATGCCTACCCAATTCCCTGGGCAAACAAGCATAGACCTGAACCAGCTATGCAGCCCAGAGGGTCCCCTGTTCCACATGATGAATACACTCATCAGAAATCACTTCCAAACATATACAGCTGACTTGGAGCTGTCCATCAAGAACCAATTTGGAGTGATCAAGACCAAGATGAATGATCTGTCCAACAAAATAGACTTCAACAGCAAACAGATTGCTCATCTTCAAGGACACTTCTCCCAACCCTCTGCTTCAAGGGTCAAAATTAATGAATCCAAAAAGGGGGAGAAGATCAGGGAACCTAAGGAGTCATTCCAAGCCAGGATAAGGGCAAGAGTGGCCATCCTTGAAAGAGATCAAAAAGATCAGGCCAGGAAAGAAAAATTGGCCAAACAGTTTGGTGTCTCAATAGAAGAAATTGAAGCAGCAGAGAAAGAAGATGAGACCCAAACATCTGAAGAATCCCTAAGGCACAATGAAGAAACTTCTGATGACAAAACTTCTGATGAAGAATCAGAAAGTACTGAAGACAAACCTTCAGTAGTTGACAAACCATCAGCAGTTGTCAACACATCAGAGGTTAACACTTCCAAACCTCAAACAACTGAACCTTCCAGAACCACTGCTCCCATTCAACCAACATCTGATCCCATCAGGCCTACCACTGTTACAACAATGACTATACTAAGCCCTTCTCCTATCTCTCAATCAGCTGAACTATTAGAGAAGAGCTTAATTGCAGCCAACAAGAAGGCCAGAGAAGATCAGATCTGGAAATCTCTGGAAGAAAGGGATGATTTGGATTTAAGCCATGAAGAAAAACTTCAGGCTTATGAAGCTGAACTACAAAGGCAGGCTAGCCTTGATGAGATTGTTGAACAAGATAAAAGACAACAACTGGTGTCTTACATTACCAAGAACAGCAAGACCAAAGCCTTTACACTCAAAGGACTCTCTATGCAAGAGCTGACAAGAAGAGCACAACTGCTTGCAGACAAAGTGGCCACAAGCAAAGATGGAAAGGCCAAGAGAGCCCAGATAATAGAAGAGTTAGTAGCAGAAGGATATAGTTCAAAAGCCTCAGTATCCAGATGGAAAGAAGAAAGACTGATGGATACTTACAGAAAATACTTGGCTGCCAAGGCTGCAAATCCAGAGAAGTTTCAAACTGCTAATCCTTCAAGATCAGTAGTTAGAACTTCTGGTGTATCTAGAAGAACTGCTACTCAGAAGAAGAAGGCAGAGGACAATGTCAAAACTGACTTCAAAATGGTACTACTTGAAGGAAGTTCAATAGTCCATTCAGATTTTGACATTGAGGAGAAACCTCTGTTAACACAATTCAGGGATCCTTCCACTTTTGCTTATCAAATACAAAAGACCATCAAAGAAAAGCTGCATACCAGAGTAGTGACTGAACACCATCTCCCAACTGTTCAGATGCCTGATATGCAATAACAACAAGGAAGAGAATCCCACCTGAGGCTATCTGAAACTGAAAACATCCAGCACTCAGGACCATCAACCCAAGGGACAAGTCTGGTTCCCTATTCTTCTGACTTTAACAAGTCAAAGATCCCTATCATCAGATGGTCACTTACTGATAACAACTCAGTATTGTTGACAAGAAGAGACCTCTCAAGCAGGGCTTACAAGAAGATCAGTGATCTGAAGAAACTGTCAACACAAGACCTGCTCACAATTCAACATCTAGAACCACAGAGAGGATATCTATCTGATGGTCAGTTAAACCAGCTCAAGAACACCATGTACAAAGAGATATGGAAGATTGTTCAAGACAGAAGAAACACATAAGGAATTAGTAAGGTTTTGGCTTCATCAATCCAGGGGGAGATTGTTAGGACAAAGAGGATTGGTGAAACCACTTTTGTAAACCTTAGTCTAATTCACTTCTGTCATTTTGGCTAAGTATAGAAGTACTGAAGAGAAGACAAAAAAACTGATGATTAGAAGATATGAGAAGTGCTGAAGAAGAAACTTCATCAGAAGTTCTGATGTCCAAACCAGACAAGTTCACATCAGAAGTACTGAAGACAAAACTACTCATCAGTAGTTTGTCCTTCATCAGCACTTAGCATCAGATATTTTCCACCGCCCTTTTGCATCAGTAGTTTATTGTTTATTATTACTTTTAGCTGTATTTGTTTCTTTCAATGTTGCAACTTGTGCAACTTGTTTCTGTTGTTTCTGTACTTGCTTTTTGGGCAAGATACATGCATGTAAACGTCTATAAATAGGAGGCTTCAACCTTCTATTTTAGACATTGATTTTAATAGAAAAATCCTTCAAACACTCTCATTGTTCTATTCCATTTCTGTATTTATTGTGAATCTGTCTAAGTATCTAATTCTCATTTACTGCTTAGATTCATAATAAATACTTGTCATTTATTAGTTTCAAACATCAAGGGGGAGTAATAACTCTTCCTTAGTATAAAAAGTGTTGCTTTCATTTATACATTCCGCTGTGCTTATAATCTGATTTACAAGGACTTGCTAAACACTTAAGTGTCAAGATAGCAAGTTCTTACTTAGCAAAAAGAGCAAACTGATCCAACACAACCACATGGATACACAGTCGGAAAAACTGTGCAACTACAAGAATGCACAATCGCTAAAGGTAACACCACAACATGAGTTCACGACAGCAGGATGACACACAACCTAACGAGTCCACTATGCACAACTACAAGAAGCTCCATTACGGTGAGCACGCACCCCGTTGCGTTTCAGCTCACTTATGGTGGCGGAATCCTTATTCGTATCCTCAGCCACAAACCTATACTCCATAGGCTCATTGGTAGGAACGATTGGGTCACCAAGGGCATCCGCCATCATACAGAAATGGGAACGATGCGTTTCACAAAATTTAGTAGACTTATCAGGCCGACATCGTCCTTAAGGAAAACGACCGAAGGCTCGATATAAGTCACTAGAATAATGGCAACTGTAACATTGACAGACTTAACCCAAGCCTGAGAACCATCGTCAATATTAGTCTTGGTAGGAGCCCAAGGAATGATGACGAGCGGTTCAATGAAAATGGAGTTAACAGCAACGAACTCCATTGCGACACAAACATAGTCATAGCGGCTTGGCAAGGGTCATAGAGATGTCTATGTCAATGATAGTGATCTTAGCAGGAGCCTTCGAAACAACAGCAACATCAAACTTGAAAAAAGCCATAGAAACATCCTCAACACACTCAGTATGAGCTACACTCTCAGCAACGATAACATGATTCGCTTGGGCCATAGAACAATAACAGCAGTAGCAACATCAGGCTCGGCAAAAGCCTTAGACTCGACGGAGTTATTAGATGTGTGGTAAATAGTATCCATAGGACCTAGAAACCAACCAACATCTTTTTCAGTATCAAAGATAGTGGTCACAATGAGAATAGCAAGTAGAGGTGGAAGGATCATGATTTATCGAGACACCACGATAAAATGAAAACGATACAGACTCTGGCAAATCAGTCGAGTCATCCTTCTCAATAGGTTCCTCTTGCATGTTATTTTGGCCCTAGCACCGATAGTCATCAACTGAAATGCCTCTCCGTCACTGAAGCGAGGCCGGTGGACTTTCTTCCTGATAGTCCACGCAGTGAGAGTATCGTAATACGAGAAGAGATTAGACAGGTCACATTGTCCTTAACGAATGGATCTCGCAACCTTAGTTTATAAACCACCATGACGAGGGGACGCAACGTCTCAATATCTATGGGGGTTGATAGAAAACACTTCGCATCAATTGCTGCCCCAAATAGATAACGAGTCTCATCGTCGTGACGAGGGTGGCGGACGTTCAACATTGCAACAAGAGCAATGGAATTGTCATCCCATGGGTAAGCTTAATTTAACCGAATAACGTGACCGCTTCCAGTAGTCCGTCATCTGATTTTCATGGGGGATTTCAATGTCAGCAGAAAGCGTTCTGTGACATTTGACAATTACGAATCACACGCTTTACGATTTCGGCTCCCGAAATGTGGTTTCACTCCCCAAGTATTATAACGGATTCAGACGCAAAACGCACGTCGTGATCTTATATTCAATATATATGTATGTTTCCATATATATTAACTAACTTGGATAAAATTATCTCCGACTCGACTCACTTTACCATATACTTACTTTCCCATTAAGTAGTTATACTAGGATCTTGTCGGTCGAGATTTCATTTTTCCCATATTCGACTCGACTCACCTTTCCATATATTTATTTTCCCATTAAATAAATATACTATGATCTTGTCGATTCGATATTACATTTTACAACCATCGACTCGACTCACTTTACCGTATAATTATTTTCCTATTAAATAATTATACTAGGATCTTGTCGATCGATATTTCGTTTTCATCACCCGACTCGGCTCACTTTACCATATATTTATTTTCCCATTAAATAAATATACTAGGATCTTGCCGATTCGACATTACATTTTACAACCATCGACTCGACTCACTTTACCGTATAATTATTTTCCCATTAAATAATTATACTAGGATCTTGTCGATCGATATTTCGTTTTCATCACCCGACTCGGCTCACTTTACCATATATTTATTTTCCCATTAAATAAATATACTAGGATCTTGCCGATTCGACATTACATTTTACAACCATCGACTCGACTCACTTTACCGCATAATTATTTTCCCATTAAATAATTATACTAGGATCTTGTCGATTCGACATTACATTTTACTTTGTTAAGTTTGCATACTTAACTTAGTTTTAAACGTGTAATCGTTATAGATTATTTAACGTTAATTCCCCCATGTATGCTTTCTCAACACTTTGGAAAGTGTTATATACATTTTATAAAACAAATCTACTCGGAAGCGCGATACGGCTGGATGATTTCGCAATCATGCCTTCTAGATAAAGATGATCAAGCCTATTAACTCAACAAGGTCAATTCTGCCCTCCAATAGGGGAAGAAACGTCTGACCCACGAAGACAATTTGGGCATGTGTTAGATCAAGGATGACTATTTACAATAGCAACACAGCAGCACACGGCCCACGAGTCTCATAACTGATCCACACGGAGTCCCGGGCTCAAAACGCACTGGTTTTGCAGGGACGCACCCTAGGTCTTCACTGGGTTCCAAGTTTAGCATTCCACGCATCGTACCAGGCATCCATCTCTTCGGTGGGCAGTGCATCCTTGTACGTCCGCTCCTTTGTAGAACTTTGTGCGGAGGCATTCAACTCCTATACAAGGAAGTTTTCGTCTCCTGTCCATATCCGATGCGAGGGTTTACGTCAGATTACTCATATGAATAGACGTTCGAGCTCTTCCGTGTTCTACCTTAGAGGTAATGCTGAAGAAAGCTCATTCAGTTTGCGAGGATCAAAATCAAGGGATATCGACAAGACCTCCCTTTTAACTCATTGGCCAATCAAAAGCTAAGACTGAACCTATAGAACAAGAATAGACCAGACAAGGAGTGATCACCAACCCCGGCCCTAGCGCCCACCAAGGTTACCGTGCACCACAGGTTATTATTACGTGTGCACCCGTAATGATAATCGGTGTTGCCAGGTAATTTTGGTGCCCGCTAGTTCCGAGCTTCCTGATCCAAAAACAAAGATTTCATACCACAAAAGACCTAGACTAGCTTTGCCTTCACAACATCAACAACACGACAACGTCCATTTGCGCAATAGAGGTTAGTCCTTCTGAGCATTCTGTCCGCAGGTAAGCGAGTGAGTTCGTCGTAGATCACCGCGTCCGTCCCGCTTGTCGATATCGGTAATCGATGCAAAAGTGCGGACTAAAGTGAAGTGTGACACGACATCCTTATAGGCAAGCTATCTGTACTACTTATATGCATTAACTAGCACTGGTTAGAAAATTGGATCTTTACACGATATAAACATTCATATCCTTATTTTCTAACATTTTATATATTGACACACATGGCTAGTCGGTCGGAATTTCCCCTTGTACAATCCATGTACAATTTTCTTTCTTTTCTAAAAATATTTCGTTGTGTTTTATTTTTGAAAACTTTGTTTTCGAGCCGAAACCGGTTATAGTCTAGATTTTTCAAAATCCTAGTTCGCTATAACCTTGGCTCTGATACCACTTCTGTCACACCACGCCAATGGCGGAAACACGTGGCGCGACGCTCGAAAGCATATCAAAGTCAAGATTAACACAAACTATATTTAATTAGAAAAGATCATTATATTAAGATGTCGAGGAGTAACTTGTTTCAAACATTACATAAAACCTCAAACATTAAGTTTCAAAGTGGGGTGTTTCCGTTTATGTCCCAACCCGATGGTAACAATAGATGAAACCCTCAACCAGTGTCCGACATCCCGAATTCCACCGTTCTAGCCGCATACCTGTTCAGCACTTAGTTACCTGAAAGATATGTTTAAAAAGACGTCAATATATACATATTGGTGAGTTCACAGGTTTTAATTACACATCACAACAACATTTTGAAACAAGCATGTAACGGAAGTATAATATAAGTAGTGTCTTATATAAGGACTTTCAAGTTCCTACAAGATGACGGCGACCTATCCTGGGCCCATAACCAAACCAAGACTATACAACGAATTGCCCCGCGAGTTGTTTCTTAGACAACAACTCAGTTCAGAATGCGTGCACCTCTTGTCTTTACCGGGTTGACGCTATCAACCAGAGGTGGGCCTCGTCAGGCACCAATAGTACTATCCAAATATTCATTCGGTTTCATATCCCTGAATTAATGGTTACAGTAAACAAGCGAGGTCCTACCCCAAGTGGTTTCCAATTACCCAGGTACCCATCGTGCTACTTATTATATTCCATATGTTACAGCATTTTAACAAACATATCTTTCCCCCAAAAACGTAAAAACAGTTTAAAATGGGGCCGTGAAACTCACCTTAATTTCCAAGCTTAGCTAGCAAATAAAGCCCAAAGCTTTGACCGACTTCCTCGTGCCCTAATTACCAATAAAGGACACCTTAAAGTCTATCATATATAAGCCTAGCTTATTTTCCGGTTAAAAGACAGTTTATTCAACTATCTAGACTCGTGTGTAGTAACCCGAGCCTTGAGGTATTTTAACTCGACGAACCGATCGTGACTTATCATAATTCATGAGTTCACATACGGCATAGTACCCAAGTCGCGCACCTGTTACTCTTCGTGTGCAAACCATGTTGGACTAATACCACGAAACGTATAACTCATCCCGAGTCATAGTTTGTCTCGTAAACCAGTATATAATTGTCTTGTATAAGTATTTTCGGAAAATATACCTTGCGGAAATATAATATAGTTATTAAAATCCGTTTAATAACATTTGTTATTTCTTTTCACAAAATCCGAGTGTTTTAAGTGCTTTCAAAACATTACTTTCAAATAATTTTTCCCAAATAAGTTAAGCATCTACGTATTTCAAATCCGTACATTTAACAATGTTTTGGTTACCAAAAACCATTGAAGTTGACACAATTGACGCTCGACAAAACTATATATTTGTTTTTCTAATATTGTTCGTGATCGACTATTATTGTTTCCAATACTCTTCGTTAAAACGTCGCGATTTTGTATCGAATTAGTCTTGTCAAACACTTAAAAATAGTTAATAAAGACGCACCACAATAACGCCTTTGCGCTTCGGATTTTATTAAAATTTTGGAAGAGTTCCCCCTGTTTTTGTACAAACCAGACAACACAAGTTGTCTACAATTTCCCAAAATCAACACCTAAACACATGACGACCATCATTTATCCGCAATTCTATTAAACGAGACACTTATGCGTTTCGATAACTTATACAAAAAAAATACCACTTATTTATATAAATATATATAACAATATATATAGTATATAGTCCAATATCAACACAAAGTCACGCTTTTAGTATATACAACATCAATTTATACTTTTCGTTAATATAGACCGGTTCGTTTCGCGAGTTAAAGATACTTGTTCGTATTGATATATTTATAAATATATATATTTATAAATGTCTTGCAATATAAATACGTGATTAATTATTTATACCGAAGTTACATGCGCGTATCCTGCGGCCGCCTCGTATGACGCGTTGACTGAATCGCTTGACCGATCAAAGAGAGAGAGAATTTTTGCGGTTTTAGTGAGAGATAGTAGAGAGAGAGGGTATGCGGCAGCCACAAAGGAAGAAGAAGAAGAATCTCATGCCTTTTATACTTAGGGTTAGGTTAGATGGGTTGTGCATCGCGTATCGAACCCGTTATAACATCTCGTGTCTCGGTTTACAGTTAGGGTAGATGACATATCAGGCAAACTAGTCGGTTTTGTTCGAAATTAAAAACATAACTAAACCGAGCAATTTAAATGTTATTTTCATCATCCGACGCGTGAAATCAGAACACTCGTTAAATTCGCGTTAATCGATTCGGTCGTGCTATTCTCTAATTAAACGACTCGTTTACTTTCAAAACTTAATAAATGACATTATTTACAATAAATAATTATTCTAATAGTTCGATAACGGTTAAACCACGCAGTTCGACGTCCAACTTCCACGTCAGTTCCTCTCCGCGTTATCCAAAACGTTGCGTTTTAGACCGTTTTTCACGCCGATTTCACATCCGATCACATCGATAGCAAATACGTGTCGTATTTACGTAGAATAACCTTAGGTTAGTCCAGTTTGATGGATTTTTACTGATGTCAGTTCGTTAACATTAAATACACGAAGTCTTTCTTTAAAGGCACTAAGACTTCTACGAACATGAGAAGGACATCGTAGGACTCATATCGGCTCAACTAACCATAATTAACCTTAAACCATGTTAATTACTTCGAAAACATGATTAGAATCACTTTAATCGCTGTACGAAATTTGTCGGTTGTCGCAAGCTTGTTTATTCAACTCTTCTTCATATGCTTTGAGTTTGTCATTGTAGCTCAAATCATTCCTTGCTTCTAGACTGTTCTAGATCTCATCTTCCTTGGCTTTCTTCTGTGCTACAAGTGGACTCTTCTCCAGTAATTTTTTTGACATTGAGATTGGAGAAGGGTTTAATATAGGCATTTGAGTGGTTGTAGGCCTTGGAATTGGAGTTGGAATGTCTTCAGTTGCCATAGAAGGCTCTTCAGTTGAAATGTTGGAAGTATTAACTGCTGAAGGGTTGATAGAAGTATCAACTACTGAAGGATTGTCTTCAGTACTTTCAGAATCTTCAGAAGTTTCTTCATTGAGGACTTGGGAAGTTTCAGCTTTAACTTCAGTCCCAGAAAGGAGCCTATCTTGATCTTCTAATTCTTTTTGGGCTTCCTCTTCCTCTTGTTGTTGTTGTAGAGCCACTTTTGCCTTTATCCTGGCTTCTAGTGACTCTCTTGGTTCCTTAATCTTCTCCCCCTTTTTGGCTTCATCCACTTCTGGAAGCCTAACAGGTAGAGAAGTTCTACCAGATAACTTTGCAAGCTGTCTTGTATTGTTGTCAATTTTGTTGGACAGCTCACTTAGTTTCTTATTGATCACCTCAAATTGATTTTTGGTCTTCAACTCCCAAGAATTTGTGAAGGATTTGAGGTGATTGGATATGAGGGTGTTCATCATCTGGTATAGGGGACCATCTGGGCTGCATAGGTGGTTCAAGTCTATGCTAGATGACCCAGGGAATTGGGTAGGCATTTTTAGTGGAGGGGGTGTTTTTGGGTGATCTTCAGAGTGTACTGAAGATGCCACTTTAGGGGAATCAGTGTTCAAGTGGTCTTTAACCTGATCTGTTGTGATCAGCTCTTTGAGCTTAGAGACATCAGATTCAAGACCTTCACTAGTAGCCGTCAATTCATGTTTTGTGGAGTGTGAATCATCATCCAAATCAATGGAATCATCTGAATCCCTGATGACATCCTCAATGAGGACATTATCAGTTGTATCATGAGATGGGCCTAACCCAGTTGTCTCATGAACCTCTGTTTCTTGGTTCTGAGGATTTCCTACCTCAGGCATAAAGCCTTCATCAGTAGTTGCCACAAATAAGGTCTTAGCAATGTTACTTCTGTCCTCAGATCCACCACTGGGTGGTAAATGAGTAGTAGTTGCCTCAAATGTACCTAAAGTCTCTAATTTTGGGCTTAGAAACCTTGGTTCATCCTCATCTCTTGGGACAGGGCTAATGACATCCACATCCATATCAAGTTCTGATGGTATTTCCCCTATTTGATGTGGTTGTTGGGGAATGACATGTTCTGATGGGATTGTCTCTTTTAGCCCAAAGAGAAGTTTGGCAATTTCAATGGTTGTGTGAGATGTTTCTGATTCAGTAGTTTGGGGTAAAGGGTCAGCAGTTTCAAAGGATGGATCAATAGTTATGGTCTTTTTAAATTTCTTCCTTTTAAAAAGAATGGTAATGGGTGCTCTTTTTGGGGTTTGAGATGGATGAGACTGGGAGGATGTTCCAGTCACATCTTTGACAAGTGTAGATTGCACATTAGCAGTTTCAGGCATCTCAATTTCCTGAACTGCCTTTCTTTTAGGGTTGGTGGGTTTTGGCTTTTGTTGTTTGGTTTTCTTAGCCTTTTGGGGTGAGGGTTTGGAAGATGGTGGTTCCATGGGGACTGTTTGTTGTTCCCCTTGGTCATCTTCTGGCCAGGCAGCCGGTTTGTTATGCCTTGAGTATGCTTGTGAGGTTAATGGTTTTAAAATAGTTGTTTTTCCCACAAGCACCTCATCTCCATGTTCTTTAATTATGCATTGCATTATGAACCTTGGATACAACAAAAACTTCTTTTTAGAATTTTGGTGATGCAACACCAACTCATTAAAGAAAAGTGCTGATGCCCTGAATTTTGTTTCATTCACAATGGAATGAAAAATAGGTTGAAAAGTAAAGGGCATCTGATCATAAGATCCAGTTTTTGGACTCAAGCACATGATTATGTAATAAAACAAAAGTTTATATTTTGGTTCAAAAATTTCTTAAAAATGGTTGCACGTGAGAGAGTACCTTGGTAACCACACTCTGTCATGTTTAAATGGATTGCAGAGTTAGGAAAATGATCTGGTGCATCCGCATCATCCAGGCCCACTCTTATTCCCAATGTAGCCGGTGTGATTGCCATTACTTTCCCTTGGATGGTTGATTTTAGGGAAATAATCTGGTCATTCACTGTCACCGTCTCGGCGTTTGCCCAGAACTCATTAAGAGTTTCAGTGTGAAGTGGAAGATCAATGGTGAAAGCAGTGAAGTATTGGGATTTGACGACTAAATCAATGATTTCGTCGTATTGGGACCATGCTTCATCTTTCTCAAATTAGCCTCTTTGATTGTGTCCCTGTTTTAGTACTAGAGCCATGTGGTGTGTGTGTGTGTGTGTGTATGTGTGTGTGTGGATCGAACAGTGTTCTTGTTTGTTTGCAGGGGAGGGTTTGAGAGTGTTTTTGAGAGAGAAGGAGGGAATTTTGCTTTTTGAAAGGATAAGTGATGGAAAAGGTGTTTATCAGAACTTTATAACTGCCCTAGGTCAAACTTCTGAAGTGGGAAATGTCTGATTTACCCTTATTGACAAAACTACTGATGAAGAACAATTTTCATTAGTAGTTCCCATTTTCTCTTTAGTAGTTTGTTAACAACTGATGAGAACATTTATAAACACTTTATTTATAACTTCTGAAGCTTATTTTATCAGAAATTAATCATTTTTCAGAAAATATCCCCATACTGATGTTTTGTACATCAGTAGTTTCTCTCTTTTTGTTTTTCAGAAGTTTTATGATAGACAATGTAAGTGAAAGTAAAAATATGTGCAGGAAAATAAAAGAAACACTTATAAATTTAGCATCCCAAGCATGGATACTAACTTCTGAAATGTTGATGTGTCAAGGGGTTTAGTGAATATGTGAGCTATTTGATTAGGTGTTGTCACATGCTTCACTTCAATCTTGCCTTTTTCATAGCAATCCCTTATGAAATGATACCTGATTTCAATATGTTTAGTTTTTATGAAAACTGAATAGGATTTTGAATGATGCTAATGGCTGATTTACTGTCTACTAAGAGTGGAGTCTTGGTCTCTTTGATTCCATAATCAAGAAGTTGATATTGGAGCCATTGTATCTGTGATGTACAACTTGCAGCTGCAATGTATTCAGCTTCAGCAGTTGAAGTTGTGACATATGTTTGCTTCTTTGATTTCCAGGACACTAGACAGTTTCCAAAGAATTGACAACCACCAGATGTTGATCTTCTTGACATTTTGCACCCTGCATAGTCACTATCTGAAAAAGTTGTTAACTTGGTATTGCTAGAAGCAGGATACCAAATTCCAAGTGTAGGAGTTCCTTTCAGATATCTGAAAATTCTTTTGACTGCAATGAGGTGTGATTCCCTAGGAGATGATTGATATCTAGCACAGAAACATGTTGAAAACATAATATCTGGTCTAGAAGCAGTTAGATACAGAAGGGAACCTATCATACATCTATACATGGTTTGATCAACCTGTTTTCCTTGATCATCTAGTTCAACTTGTGTGGTTGGTGTCATGGGTGTGGAACATGATTTACAGTCTAGTAAAGAAAATTTGTTTAATAATTCTTTAACGTATTTAGATTGATGTATAAAAGTTCCATTTGTTTGTTGTTTAATCTGCAGTCCCAAAAAGTATTGCAGTTCTCCCATTGTACTCATCTCAAATTTTGATTGCATGAGTTTCTTGAATTCATCACACAATTTTTGTGTTAGTTGAACCAAATATGATATCATCAACATAAATTTGAAAAAGTAAGACATGATTTCCAACATGTTTTATGAAAAGAGTTTTATCAATGGAGCCTCTTGTAAAGTTATTTTTGAGTAAAAAGTTTGAAAGTGTTTCATACCAAGCTCTAGGAGCCTGTTTTAGTCCATAAAGAGCCTTGTCAAGTTTGTACACCCACTCAGGATGAGAAGGATCCTCAAACCCAGGTGAAAAACTTTAATTTTGTTGGAAATTGCATAAGCCAAAAATAACCTTATGGCTTCAAGTCTTGCAACTGGAGCAAAGGTTTCATCATAGTCAATTCTCTCTTCTTGAGAATAACCTTGTACCACCAGTCTTGCCTTGTTCTTGATAATCATACCAGCTTCATCTTGTTTATTTCTAAAAACCCATCTTGTGCCAATTGGTAGCTTGTTTGGTGGTAAGGGACAGATTTCCCAGACCTGTTGCTTCATGAATTGGAGCAACTCTTCTTGCATAGCTTGAACCCAATTGTTGTCTTTGAGGGCTTCTTGATACTTCTTAGGTTCCAACTGAGAAATGAATGCTGAGAAGAAACAAAAGTTGGAAAGTTGGTTTCTTGTGAGAACCCCTGATGCAATATCACCCATGATTTGATCCAATGGATGATCCTTGTGTTCAATCAGTTGTTGTAAACCAGTGACAAGTGTAAGTGGCTCTTGTACTTCTTCAAACAAACAACAGAGGTTTATAATATCTGGTTCAGCTGTTTAAACATCATCAGTAGTTGTAGGAGCTGAAATAGATGTTTGAGTTTGTACATCAGCAGTTGTTGAATCAGAAGTTTGTGAAACTTCTGATGGTTTAAAAGTTGACTTAATGACTGTATTAGGAGTCCATGCTGCAGGATCCTCATCATCAAACCCTTGATCACCATAATAAATAGGTTTAGATGAAGTGACAGTCTTTTCAGGTCCGAAATGGAAACTATCAAGGTCAAAGAGTTTAGCAGGATGTGCTAGAATGAGAGTGTGTTTTGAATCATTGAACTTGACATTCAGTGTTTCTTCTACTATCTTGGTTCTTGAATTAAAAACCTTGTAGGCTTTTCTAGTGGAAGAATAACCAAGAAAATAACCTGAATCAACTTTCATAGCAAACTTTGAAATAGAGTCTTTAATGTTTAGAATGAAACATTGACATCCAAAAGCCCTGAAAAAGGAGATAAGAGGCTTAATGCCATGAAGAACTTCATAGGCAGTTTTGGAATGTCTCTTGTTGACAAGGACTCTATTATGAACATAACATGCAGTGCTGACTGCTTCAGGCCAAAAATACAATGGTAGGCCTGAATCCGCTAACATGGTTCTTGCTGCTTCAATTAGTGTTCGGTTCTTCCTTTCTACCACACCATTTTGTTTAGGAGTTCTGGGAACACTGAATTGTCTAACAATCCCTTTAGACAAGCAGAATTCATCCAGAGTTTTGTTCCTGAACTCTGTCCCATTGTCACTTCTAATGGTTTTGACAGAGAGAGAATATTGTTTCTCTACTTGTAGAATGAAGAACTTGATGATTTCAGCTGCCTCATCCTTGGAAAATAAGAAGAAGACCCCATGTGAATCTTGAATAGTCATCAATGATGACTAAGCAGTACTTCTTCTTACCAAGGCTCATAATTTTGACTGGCCCAAATAAGTCCACATGGAGTAGTTGAAGACATGCAGTTGATTTTGATTCTTCAATAGACTTATAGGAGGACTTATGTTGTTTTCCCTTTAGACAAGATACACAGTGTTCTTGACACTGGTATACTTTCAAGGGTAGACCTCTGACCAAGCGCATTTTTGTGACTTTATTTATGGTTTTAAAGTTCACATGGCCAAGTCTCCTGTGCCAGAGATCAGTCTCTAAAGTTGATGCCCTTGAGAAGAAACATGTAGTGTTGTTCAGTACTTTGTCCTTCTCAATGTCCACTGCATAGACATTGCCACATCTTTTGGCTATCAACAAAGTATGATCTTCAATGATCTTCTCTATCAACTTCTGGCCTTCTGGTGATATAATCTTGCATGCTGTCTTTGTGAAAAAGGAAAAATATCCTTTATCACACATTTGTGACACACTTAGCAAGTTGTAATCAAGGTTTTCAACCAGATTGACCTTGTCAAACTGTATTTTGCCAGAAGAGACATTGCCATGTCATAGCACATATCCCTTAGCATTGTTCCCAAATGATACAGATCCTTCTCTTTGACTGATAAAATTGTTTATCAGGTATCTGCATCTTGTCATGTGCATTGAGCCTCCACTGTCAACATACCAAATGCTATTTAAGCCTCGAAGACCCTCTGCACAAAGTAGAAAATTAGTTAGATTTAGGAACCCAAGCCAATTTGGCTTTGGGTTTGCTCTTGAGAACATTAACAGTTTGTTCTTGACCAGTTTGAGGAATCCATGTCTTTTTGGCAATGGATTTTTCATTAAGAGCAATGGTGGTATCCTTTTGAGGACCACGATCAACTTTGGTCATCAGTAGTTTTACCATATTCATGAGATCTTTAATCTCAGCAATTTGTGAAACTGCTGATGATGTAGGTCTAACTACTGAAAAAGAATTTTGAGAAAAAGACTTTTGTTGAGATTTCATCTTTTTCTGAGAAAAGGTGTTGCTTGGTTGTTGTTTGTTGGGAAAGAAAGTTTCTTCAAAATCATTTTTGAGTTGTTTTCCCACAACTAGTTGTGAAATCTTCTTGTTATACTGATTTCCTTTTCTATATCTACAAAATTCTGCTTTGTGGTTAAACAAACCACAAATTTCACATTCTTTTGCCTTCTCTTTTTCATTTTGAGATGTTGAAGGCAAATTTCTAACAGTTTTGATATGATTTAGGTCATCAGTAGTTTTCAGGTTCTCAACTCCTGATGTAGATGAAACTACTGATGGCTTAAAGTCAGATTTGTTCAGTACTTCTGAAGAACTTTCTTTTACAATTTTGAGAAAGTTTTCATGTAAAGATGTGCATTCTTTCACTTCAGAAGTTTGATTTTGAATTATTCTACTCCCATCATCAGTAGTTTTGGGAGTAAAATTAGTTAGTGTTTCAGTGTGATTGTACACTATGCCAAACCTAACATTTGATGCACTTTGTTTGTTAAGAAGCAGTTGGTACCCTTTACATGACTTAACCCATTTCTCACATTCAACCTTGGTGTCAGCAAGCTCTTTTCTGACATTTCCTAGGTCTTCTATCATGATTTTAAGTTGTGCTTGGGTTTCAATAGCATTATTTGTTAATTTAGAATTTTCCTTTGATTTTGCAACAAGTTTTCTTTCTAAATCACATTTAATTTGAGTATATTTTCTCTCTGAGTCATTGGCTTTGCCTTGTAAATGCACATTAGTCTCTCTTATGAGAGCAAAAGATTCTTTGCATGAATTTGAACACAATTTTGTCAAAGATTCTTTTGAAACCTGAGATAAGGCAGATTTAGAGGTGTAGCCCTCAAATAGGGATGGCAATCAAACCCAAACCCGATGGGTAAACCCGAAACCTGACACATTTAGGGCGGGTTTGGGGTCGGGTAATCGGGTATAGGTCCGGGTATGGGATTAGTTTTTTTTTCACGGGTTTGGGACGGGTTTGGGATTTGATGATATACCCATTTACCCGACCCGATTACCCGATAAAGTATACCCGTTTACCCGATTAGATACCCGATGAAATTTCCTATATATCTTTTAAAATATGTATTCACAATATATCTAGATTGTCATCTTCTTAAAAAAAACACCAATTATTTGTGTATAATATTTGTTAGATATGTCTTTTAGTGTTTTTATATGATTTAACTATTTTATATTTATACATTGTAATCATTTACAAACATATTTGATAATGCTAAATGTATTGGTTAGTAGTCACGCAATAGATATCCGACAGGTTTTTAGTCATATATACCCAATGGGTAAGTTTTTAAAATTAATGGGTTTACCCGAAACCCGCGGGTATACCCGATACCCGATGGGTAATTACCCGATACAAACCCGGCGGGTTTTGGGACGGGTTTGGGACAAGCATACCTAATCGGGTATGGGGTTGGGATTACTTAAACCCATCCCAAACCCGACCCATTGCCATCCCTACCCTCAAATGCCATCAAGGCAAAATTCTTTCTGCCATTATCAGGTTCTCCCCAGTTGATGTCAAACATTTTGTTGTCTGCATCAAGATTGCACTCAGTTGTGTCAAAAGGAAGATTGCTCCAGTCAACATACCCTGAAGTAAAAAGACTTTGTTGTGAGGGTTGTTGAGTTTGTGGAGGTTGTTGAGCAGCTGGGATAGAAGGCATTGGTTTTTGGCTCTGCATTTGTTGAGTAGGCATCTGTACATATTGGATTTGTGGAGCTTGTGCCTGTACAAAGTGTGCACTTCCCTGTGTTCCATTATTCCTATTATAACTAGGGTTAAACTGATTTCCAGACTGTGGTTGGTTATAGCTAGAGCTTCTACACTCTCTAGCAAAGTGTCCCAACTTCTGACACTTGTGACATCTAAGTTTAGATTTGTCAAAACTAACTTTTGTTGAACTGTTCAGTCCTGGAAAATTCCTTCCTTACCTTTTGTAAAATTTGTTAGTTTTTATACTTAACATGGCAAGTTGGTGTAAAATGTCCATTTCTTCCAAGTTATCACTGCTAAAATTTTTCAAGTCATCCATGATAAAACACATGTTATCAGCAGTTTGACTATTTTCATCATTGTCATAAGCTGGATATGATCTTTCTGATGAGATCCCAGCAGTTATGTCAATGTTGTCAAAAGATCCAAAATTATTTGAACAAGAAGGTGAGTCTTGTCCTAAAAGTGTTGTACTACCTGATACATAGTCATTAGCTGTTTTGCCAGAATTTTGCAACTTTTTCTTTTGATCAATTTCTCTTTCAAAAGTTAGTAATCTCCCATGTAATTTTGTAAGAGTGGGGGAGTTAAAATATGGTGAAGATCTGAGGACTATAGAGTAAGTTTCCCATTTTTCTGGTAATGACCTTAAAAATCTATGAAGCATAGATACATTTGTGTAGGTCTAACCATTTAATTTTAACTCAGAAATTAATGAGGAGAATCTTTCAAACTGTTGTGTCAAAGTTTCCCCATTAATATGAGTAAATGTTTCATATTGCTGAGCAAGGATTTCTCTGGTGTTAGCAATCACCTCTTCAGTTCCTCCAAACTGCTCTTTTAGGTAGTCCCAAAGCTCTTTGGCACTTTCACAATGTAAAAGTCTAGAGTAGATTTCATTTGGGAGAGCCATTGCCAACATAGAGAAAGCCTTGGCATCAAGCTCAAGTTTAAGGAAATCTTCATCTGCGTAGTCTTTTGAGTATTTTGGTATTTAAACTTTAGTTTCAAGGTTTATATTTACTGGTTTGTGAGGACCATACATCATAGATTTCCAACAACCAGTGTTGGTCTGAGACAGAGTATGGGCCAGCCTCTTTTGCCATATGTTATATTCTGAACGAACAAGCATAGGAGGCTTATTGGCAGAACTAGTATTGAGGATCCATTTTTTAGAGTATTGATTTGTCAAGTCTCTCTCAAAGTGATGGATGTTGAAAAAGTGAACTTTTATCCTATATTGAATATCAATAAGAGCCTGTGTCTAATTCTCAATTTGTTAGATTGATATTTGATCAGATAAACCAGTGCTCTGATACCAATTGTTGGATCAGCTAGCTCTTTAACAGGTTTTTGCTTATGAAAACTTATGTGTTTGTAAGCAAATCAAAGCAGTTTGCACAACAGAATAAGATATAAAGTTTCACTTTCAACAGGAGTTATTACTCCCCCTGGATGTAATGAACTAAAGACAATTAATGAGAATCTAAGCAATTGAATGTATATGATAATAAATATGCAAAGAGATTCTCAGATTATGAAATGGTATTTCAAGTAAAAGCTTTGAAGGATTTCAGTTTCAATTAAAATCGATGTCTAAAATAGTGGGATTAACCCATCTATTTATAGACAAACAGATACATGAACCTTGTTATAAAAGCAAGACTGCAACAGGCTGTAGTCTTGGAACATGTACAAAAGATAAAGTAATGTTATAATAATAAACTACTGAAACATAAGGGTGGTGGAAAGATTCTATTACAAATGTTGATGAGTGACAAACTACTGATGAGTAGTTTGTCTTCAGTAGTTCTTTAGTTGACTTGTCTGGTTTGACTTCAGAACTTTTGATCTTTACTCTTCAGTACTTGTTGAATCCTTCTTCAGTACTTTCTTCTTCTTTCTTCAGTAGTTTCATACTTAGAATGTTTTGACAGAAATAGGAATTAGACTAAGTTTAGCAAAAGAGGTTTCTTCAATCCTTTTTGTCCTTACACTGTTGAACGTAAATAAACTATTACTCTGTTTTCAATCCGACAAACAAACAATATCAATAATTGTGAGCTGACCTGTTTATATTAAATTGATTGGTTAGATCGAATTTAATTGACCAAGCTCTAATACCAATTGTTAGGATCTGAGTTTGATTTGTTTTGATTGTTTAACTAAATGATAGATGAAAGAAGTTAATCTATAAATGGAAAGTGTAGCGGAATGATAAACTATGAATCAAAACAAAGAGAATAATTTTTTTGGAATTGAAAGCTTTCATAAATGTAATGATTACAAACGATTGTACAAATACTCCCCTCGGCCTGATCACTCTGTGTAAGTTTGTCTAAGAGAATGTTTTGAGTGATGAATAGAACAGTACATGCACTGTTCTATTTATAGACAATCTAATCCACTGATGACCTATGGGTGACGTCACCTAAGACAGTGACATCTAATTGAATAACAACATAAAACATCTGATAAAACAAACACTGTTACATAGGAAACCTCTAATATCTAAACAGCTGATAGGTAAACCTCTGATAGTCTTGAATCATCTGTTGGAGCCTAAGTGTTGTTGGCTCCAACAGACCTTGAGTCTTCAGTACTATGATCAGCAGTTGTTTCTTCATCAGACCTTTGTAAACAGCAGTTGTTCAGCAGTTGTTGTGGTACAGCAGATGTTAGAGTCAACAGTCTTTTGGGAGAAGTAACTTGTAAATGCTGATTTTATTCAGGATCATATGTAGCATGTTTTGGCTTTTCAATCATCTGTTCTTTTCCAGGTCAGCAGACCCAAGATGCGGCACTTGAGAGGCTGCAGGCTCAGGTGGTGATTCTATCGTGATATGAGTTTTTATTACTGGTGTTTGTATCTTGTATTTATATGGAAACTAACTTCTTGTTGGTTGTCATTCCTCTACAAAAAATGTTGTTATTGTGTGAGAGACGCTACTTAATTTACCCAATGAACCCAAACCCGCTTGAACCTGATTCAACAGCGACAGTATTCCTGATTTACCCAATGAACTTGAACCCACTTTTCAAACCTTTTCCCATTGTAAGAGTTATTATTCAACTTAGAGAATTCTCATTAACCTCTAGGGTATATATAATGTACAATACAATCTTCTAACTATGAAGGAATTATTCTCTATGCTAAGATACAATATATTCCAATTATACAAAGTCTATTACTCCCCTGCAATCGAAGCGAAGGGTGGCCGAATGCTGAGACTGGATCGGAAATCATCAAACAGTACTAGTGGAAGTCCTTTGGTGAAGATGTCCGCCTTTTGATGACGAGATGAGACATGTAAGACTCAAACATGACCTTTCTGAACTTGTTCCCGCACAACATGGATATCCAATTCAATATGTTTGGTACGCTGATGTTCAACCGGATTACCTGATAAATAGATATCACTAACATTATCACAATAAATTAGCGTTGCATGCATGAGGGTATGATGTAACTCCAAAAGGAGATTATGAAGCCACATATTTTAGCAACAACATTTGCAACTCCATGATATTCTACCTCGGCCCTTGAACGACTAATAGTAGATTGACGTTTAGAAGACCAAGATATGAGGTTGTCGCCAAGATAAACACAGTAGCCTGAAGTAGATCATCGTGTGTCAGGGCATCCAGCCTAGTCAGCATCAGTGTATGCACGAAGAGAGAAGATGTCAGACGGTCCAAGATGAATGCCAAGGTCAGGTGTTCCCTGGATGTAACGAATGATCTGTTTCAAAGCATTCCAATGAGTAACCCTTGGGGCATGCATGTACATCCATATTTGTTTCACAACATATGATATGTCTGGGCGGGTAAAGGCAAGATATTGAAGAGCGCGTGCAAGACTTCGGTAGGTTGTGGGGTCAGCGAAAAGAGGACCTGAGTCAGCACTTAGCTTTGATTGAGTGTCAACCGGTGTGGCCGCAGGCTCTTAAGAATCCATAGAAGCCTTATGAGTAATATCCTTGATGTATTCCGCTTGTGAAAGAAACATATTGTTGCCTTAACGAGTAACCTGAATGCCCAAAAACATGAAAGAGCCCCTAAGTCTTTCATGGAAAATTCGATTGAAAGCGCGTGCATGATCTTAAGGCGCAGACGATCACTAGATGTTGTGAGGATTATGTCGTCCAGGTATATTAATAAGTAGGCAATGTGACGACCCTGTTGATAAATGAAGAGAGAATTATCTGACTTACTCTGTTGAAACCATGTTGTGACAACTGACAAACTCAGGTTAATAACTTTTATCAAACTTAGAAGCCTACCTTAGCAAAACATGCATAAATCATACTTAATTAGGTCAATTGAGTCAATTCGGAGTCGTTATGATGATTCAGGAATCATCGGGAGTCGTTACGATGGTCCGGGGATCATCGAAAGTCAGTTTATATCCATGTGTCCAAGGGTTGGTGATTCAGATGATCTCTGGGTTTAATGCACACATGCGAGTCTTGAGTCCCGGGAATTGGTGAATTAACGTGAACGTGTTAGTTTCTGAGTAATAAGTGTTTTACAATCATTATATCACTTGTTGATATGTGAATACATGTTATCATATGTTAAAAAAGTGTTTAACGCGCAGAAAAACCAAACCAGCCTACAGGAGGCGACTACCAGGGCTAGTCACCACCTGTAGGGGCGACTAGCAAGCCAGTCGTTCCCTTTAGGGAGACTAGCCACCCTAGTCGTGTCCTGGAGTAAGCTAGTCACCCAGAATGTCTGGAACGACTAGCTTCAGCTATAAATACCATACTTGACTTGTTAAACATCATTTGTGCAAACCTAACTCGCCCAAAACCTCTCTCACACCATCCTTAACCTCTAAAACCTGTTTTTGCCCTAAATCTACCGTTTTCAAGCTTAAAACATCATTTCCAAGCAAGATCTAAGGTGTGTTGTTCATCCTAAGCTCTTGTCATGTCATTATTTTGAACCCTAAAGGTCCAGACCTGCTTTTATAAAGTTTCTACCTTTGAAAATGTTTGAAAGATAGTTCTAATCTATGTCTAATCATTTCTATGAGTTTTTGATACAAGATACAAACTTGAAATTGAGTTTTAAAGGTCTAAACATGGGAATTCTTATATGTTTGATGCTTTGATGATATGAATGAGTTGTGTAACATCACACAATTTTATATATATATATATATATATATATATATATATATATATATATATATATATATAGAACTCCTTCGTTTATTCAACCGATTCATGTTTACAGTATCTTTCCCATCTATTTTGTTAATTTTTAGTTTAAATAATGACTTATAATTAATATTAAAATGGATTTTATTAAAAATTCTGATTTAAAAACGTTAAAAAAATGTTTGCCTGAGCCAAGATTCGAACCCGAGTCCCTGGCGGGCTAAACCTTAACCACACATTACAAACCACTACACCATTTGGTGTTTTGTAATGTTAATTAAAACCAATTAAACTTAAACCCTTTCAAGGTCCCTTAGTCAAACCTAAAAAGTCAAACGTAGTCTCCTAGTCAAGTCAAGTCAAAGTGTTAGTAAATATGGTCTCCTAGTCAAGTCAAAGTGTTAGTAAATATGGTCTCATAGTCAAGTCAAAGTTGTTCCTAAATTCTAGCCTAGTCAAAGTAGTCCCTAATTACAACTCCAATTTCTACACTATAAATGCAATAGCCTACCATTCAACTCTTTCTACCATTAAAAAAAACATTATTATCCCATCTCCCATATACTATAGTTTTCATCCACATTATCTCCTCTAGCTAATTCCGAGTTTTCCAAGTAAGTATCATAATTCATTCAATATCGTTCCCTTAACATTTTATTATTCCATTACTTATTCCCTCTTAAAACTAGATATGTAATTTTTCTTAACCTGTAGTAAGATGTTCATAAACTTATTTTATCATATTTTAGCTAAAAACACTTTTAAAATATTCCAAGGTGCATATAAGTGCAACCCTTGATTTGGACAGTAAGCAAAACCAAACTTAAAACCACCATAACTCTATTTTTACTACACTTTTTAAAGTAAACTCAGATGATATGATCAAGATATTCGAATTCCGGTTCCGATGGTATATTATTTGTCGAAAAACTCATCCGTTTTGACCTTTAACGAGCTCAAACAAAACAGAAGTTCAAATCTGGATGAGCTGTTTTGTCTTACATTTTCGACCTATTTGTAGGGCTAAAACGAAAATATTTTCTTAACGAAAGTTATTCAGAATACTTTGATTTAGTTTACTTTAAATTTTCAGAATTTTTCAAGGTCTTTTGGTATTTTTAAATTGTAATTTAAAACATTAGCTGCAATTTGTCCAAAACGTGATTTTAACAAATCTAACCTAACTAACACTCCACCTATTATTCTTTCGATTATCCTATCCGTATAAGAACTCTAGACCCTTAATATGACCCTAAAACAACACTTCTGATTACTTTAGGGCATTATTACTAAGTGTTTGCACGCTCAAGAAAACGCACGAACTCATTAAGCACCTAAGGTGAGTTTACATAGCCCTTTTTCACTATTTTGGGGTGAAACATGTTACATTTTCAATTGCAATTTAACATAAGTGTCTATGTGTTATTCAATGTTGCATTATGTCTTAAACATTACTATGGTAAGAACAATTAGACTAGCATAATCATTAACTCCGTACAAGCCAACGATACACAATGATAGATCTATTGGACTGACAACCCCACCCGGATACGTGTACCTCCAGTATGGGTAGCGTGGGTGATTGTTATCGAAACAAAAACGAGTGAACCATATGCGTATGGGATGGACCACAATATTCTAGTCACAAGGTTTGATTATGCACATGATTTACCGGGTAGTATTGTTTTCACATATGGACTAGACTTGCCATGACACTCGAATTGTACCAGTTTTATTCAATATTCAAACCTATGTAATTTTCACCAACTTTTGTTGACCCAAAATATTTTCAAACTTAACATGTTTCCGATTATAGCTTGCTTGAAGATTAGAGTTAATGCTTGAAGATGCATATTTAGTATTTCTCATTTGATGTACAAATTCAATTAGAACAATTGTATGTAATTTATTTAATCAATTATTGAAATTTATTATGTACCATGAGCTACTGAACAATCGTCAATACGTGACATCCCGATGTTTCCGCCATCGGTTGGGGTGTTACAAGTTGTTAGGATGATTATCTCAGATTATGAAGGTTGTTTGATGTGTTTTATTAATAATATGAGTTTTGACCCGTTTAAGGGCATTAAAAGGATTTAGGATGTTATGTGATGATTGGATGATTGTTAGGTGTTAGGGTTCATGCTAGAATGATGTAGTAATAGCATGATGATGTTTGGGATATGATTATGTGATGAAATCTGATTATTTTCCATTTAGGGTAAGGTTTTCATGCACTGATGTGATGTTTCCATAATATTATTCTATATTGAGAATTATTTGCAATTGGGGTGTTAAACTGATGATAAATTGGGGGTTATTGATAGGGTTGGGTTATTTGATAATTATGGATTGATATTGGGTGTTTCTACATGTTTCGGATCGAATTTAAAGGGTTTCAGGCGTGAAAATAGCTGAGCAGCCTACAGGGGGCGACTAACTAAGCTAGTCGTGTGCCCAGCTAGTCACCTGTTAAGGTGGTCAGTCGCCTGTTTTGATGCCTAGTCGTGTGTTTTGATGCTGGAAATGTATTTTGGAACCCCGAAACATGTTTGGACACCTAGGAAGAAAGCGTAAGCCCCGTGCCATATCTAGGAAACCTCGTACCACGTGTTAGGACGTCTACGTGCATTATCTGGACTATATGCATGAACTTGTGAACTGTTATTCGTATAAGGTGCATATCCACACATGCTTGCTTGTTCACTTGTATTTGACAAACACGGGGGATATCGGATCACCAACGGGATGTCGAGTCTTGTCTTGTGCGGTCGTGTCAAACGTTAAATGCTTTTACAAACATTTAAAGTCAAGGTCTTGGACATTGAGAGTTATCTTACAAACTTATCATCGGTCAAACATTAATAGGCTATCTATGGTAGGTTTCCAGTTATCGGACTACATAACAAGCCGGTATTCTATTATACGTGAAGAACGCAATCTAAGGTGAGTGTCAAAGCCCCACGTTTTTACTGTTTTCATATTTGGGGGAGAAACATGCAGTACGATCTTTACGAACTTTTAGACCAACATATTACATTATATCACATGGGTACTAAGTGACATTACATCATTTTAAAGTCCTTCTAACTTGTGAATAGGGTGCAAATGAGCCGAAAGGCTCGCGAGCTACTCGGCTCGGATCGATAAAAAGCTCGAACGAGCCGAGCTTTATCGAGCCCGAGCTCAAGCCTGAAACAAGGCTCATTTAGTTTTCGAGCTCGAGCTCGAGCCTCGAATATATGGATCGATTAGGCTCGTCGAGCCTTATCGAGCTCAGTATATTTTATGCCATTTAAAATATTATCCAGCCCAAATTTTCTTCATAACCCGTGTATTTAATGAGTTTATTTTTTGCCTTTTGGGCTTTTAGCCTTCTCCTGAGTTTCCAATGCTCCATGACCTAGTATTTAAGATAATTATCCACCAAATTTCCCCTTTTACCTTTGACGTTCCAGTTTTCACTTTTCCCTTTGCGCCCTAGGTTAAAAGCTCAAAACCCCAAAATTCAAATTGGAGTGACGGGTAATCGACGATCGGTGCACTACTATGTATCTCCTGCATCATCATCTAGCTTGTAATATTTGATTTATTTTCTTGTTCTTCGTTGTCATCAGCCATAAATAATATGTTAACTTTATTGAGATTTGGCTTATACAAGCTTTCATAATATATATATATATATATATATATATATATATATTAAATATATGTCAAAAATAATTGTCAAAAATAATATGCTGGGGCCGGGACTCGAACCCGAGCCCTCAGCCGGGTCACAACCTCAAGAAGCCAAACCAACTGATCTAGCCATTATTCTTGTTCTAATCCGGGCACATTATAATTATATCACAACTTCAAAACCATTCCAGTTGACCTTGAAAGTCAACTGTGAACATAACTTACCATAATCACAACCCTTTTGACTCGTAATTGATCTGTGATTGGGATAACAACGTGATATCCGGCCTGTTCTGACTCATACCCTCGTCAATTATCAATCAATTGTTACCTTAATTGATCCACGACGCGTCAACATTCATTACAAAGTCGACATTACCAATTCAAGCACCTAAGCCATTACACTATAAATTGAACCTTGCTGGACCTTCACAACTCGCCATTCACTCTTTCTCAACCTCTAATTTCTCACAAAAAAACCGCTTTTCTTGGATTATTGTTCGAGTTGACTTCGAAGCTTGACCAATCAATTCGTATACGATTAAGCTTTGTAAGTTTAATTTTTGTTATGGGTTTCATTAATCGGCCTACACACAACGTTTACCCTATGGTTAATTGGGTTAATGTTGTGTGGATTGCCCGATTGCAGAATCTAGGGCTCGTATTGTGATTTTGGGGAAGAACACAAATTACTGATATTATTTATTTTAAATAATCAGAAACCAAACACAACCACTGGTCTGGACCAGGTGGTTGTGTCTGGTGCCCACCATCTGAGCCACGCGGGTTCGAGTCCCGGCTGTGGCAAACCCTTTTCTTTGTTTTGTTTTTAATCAAAAACAATTAAAATTAATTATATATATAATACTTATATTTTATAAATTCGTTTTAAATTATTAAAACTCTTTTAATAATTCAACAAAAATTATTTTAAGTTAATCTAAAGAAAAAAGTTTAACTTACAATTTTTAGTTTTCAAAAATTTATTTATTTAATATATTTAATAAATAAATTAATTTTATTCTATTATATTTATAAAATTCTATTAAAATATCAAAACAATTTTATAAATTTCCACAAAAATTATTCTGAGTTTATATAACAAAAAACTTTTCTGAAATGATTTTTAATTCTGAAAAATCATTTATTTAATATTTTTAATCAATTTTTGTTAGTTTTAATCATAATTAAATCATAATAAATTCAATTTTTAATATTTTTGCACCAAAATTTTATACAAATTATTTCTGATTATTTAGAACAGAAATATAAATTTTAAACTAATAATTCTTTAAATTTAGTATTTTTAAATATTAAAGTTAAATGTTGATAATTTGTTATAAATATAATTAATATTCTATTTTAAAGAAAATAATTTTGTAAAAATTATTTTTATACTTTAAACACATTATTGTGACCATCTTAAATTTAAATTTTATAAAAAGATTTTTGTCTTTTTATTTACTAAATTTCTCTCAATTATCAAACATTTTTAATATTAATCAAACGAGCATTTATCCCCAATTCGAAGCCCTAGAACTTATACATTTGTAGACTAGATAGACTTAGACATATTTATTACCTTATTATAGGGAGATACTTGACACATTTGAGCAACACCGCTATTCAATTTTTCAAGAAGTATAACATTTTGCTAAGGTGAGTTTTACATAGCCCCTTTTCTATTTATCACCATTTTTGGGGTGAAACATGTTACAACATCATTTATGCAATTCAATCATCAATGTGTCTATGTGTTTTTCTATGTTGCATTATGTCTTGAACATGACTAGGGTAAGCACAATTCTAGCATAATCATTAACATTGATCAGCCGACGGTATACATTGATAGATCTATTGGACTGACAATCCCACCCGGATACGTGCCTCCTACAAAGGTAGCGTGGGTGTTTGTTATCGCAACATAAACGAGTGAACCATGAGCGTATGGGATGTACCACAATACAACAGTCACAAGGGTTGATTATGCACTCGATTTACTTCTAGTATGTTTTCACATATGGACTAGATTTGCCATGACACATGAATTGCACAACAATTTTATTCGATTATCAAAACCTATGTAATTCTCACCAACTTTTGTTGACCCAAATTATTTTCAACTTAACATGTTTCAGGTTCTACTTGCTTGAAGATTTGAATTAATGCTTGAAGATGTGTGCATAGTATTTTTCATTTTGATGTACAAAATTCTTAGAACAATTGTATGTAATTTATTTAAATCATATAATGAATTTTATTATTTACCATGAGCTACTGAACAATCATCAATACGTGACATCCCAATGTTTCCGCCATCGGTTGGGGTGTTACAGATTGGTATCAGAGCCATGGTTATAGGGAATTAGGTTATTAGAAAAATAATCTAGTCTATAACCATAGGATTTAACCAGTACTTGCTTCTTTTACTTGCTATTCTCTATCTCCCTCCTACTTCTTATCCCTACTTTCATCCTTACAAGAAGGTTGCTCTCCATCGCTGGATCTATTCTTAGACTAATAGGACAAATTCCTCAGGTTTAACCTGAATCACCTTGAGATCTCGTCGAAGTTCTAGATTTTAATAACGAACACGTGCAATCTGGAAGGGTGAACGCCTGTATTCTGAGTCTTCTGTCTAGGCTGGCATTGCGCATATATCCCAATCAGACGAGGGACCCGGATCCCTACCTGGGAATTCTCGGGATGAGTGTTCACTTATAGGCTAAAGCATGTCTTCATATGTTATTAGAATTTAGAATCTTTGATAAGTCAACGTTTTCGTTTATTCGTTTTAATTAATGAGTAAATGATTACATTCCTTATATAATCTCATTCATTTCACTGTGTCTCTTACAGATCATGCCTCCACGTCGCAGCGCTCGCCTTAACAGTGGTGACAATCATGATGAAGGGAGTAGCAATCACAACCACAACCACGATACTAACCACAACAACAACAACAACAATGGTGTCGATGCCCAACTGGCTGCAATCATTTCTCAACAAATGGCGCAGCAAATCGCAAATCTGGTTCCCAATTTACTAGCTCAAGTCATCCAGATGAACGGTAACGGGAACGGTAACGGCAACGGGAACGGTAACCGCAACGGTAATGGAAACCACAACGGGAATGGGAATGGTCTTCCAGCCTGTACCCTTAAGCACTTTAATTCTTGTAATCCCCCAAAGTTCAGTGGAGAAGAAGGAGCTACATGACTCCTACAATGGTTTGAGGGTATTGAGAATACCTTCATCAACAGTGAGTGCCCCGACAACATTAAGGTCCGTTATGCCATGAGTGTTCTTCACAAACGAGCACTCACTTGGTGGAATGAGGAAAAGCGCACTCGTGGGGCTGAAGCTGCACTGGCCTTAACTTGGGATCAAGCCAAAGACATTATGAAGGCAGAGTTCTGCCCTCGTAATGAAATCAAGAAGCTGGAAGATGAGTTTCATGATCTTGCTCAAGATAGTGGAGAAAACCTTGCCTACAACACTCGTTTTCACGAACTTAGCCTACTCTACCCCACAAGGTCACCCCTTTGCCTATTGCGATCGAAAAATACATTGGTGGCTTACCGATGCAAATTCAAGACACGGTGTGGGGAAGGAACCCTGCTACTTTGGAGGAAGCAAAACGTTTGCCTGCCACCCTAACAGATAACCATGTGAAGGCAGGAACCCTGACTCGGAAAGGGGAAAAGAAAACTGTTGCAAAGGATACTCCCCAACCTGCCGTTGAAATCAAAACTGAGGCCTCAACCAACGGGAAGTGCAAGGTCAGGAATTTTGCAATAGACACCACTGCCCCACCCGACAAGAAACAATACAACGGGAAGCAACCTAAGTGTGACACCTGCCAGTATCACCATCCAACCCAAGTACCCTGCCGACAGTGCACCAATTGTCAAAGGTATGGGCATCTTGCGGATGCTTGTCGAATCCCTGCTACAAACGCTCTTGCTGCTCCAAATAACCCCGCTAGAGACCCTCCAGCTACTTAACAGCAAACCCCACCATTTGAATGATGTCTACTTTTTAATTCTATGTATTGACACTTTTTTTATTCAAATAATAAATTCGAGTATTATCATAACATCTGATGCATGCTTGTTTGAATGTGAACTAATTTCTATATCTATAATCATACTTGCTTACTTGTACAACAATTAGTTGACTACCAAACAACCTACTCAACAATTGGTAGAGGTCATCATGTCTTTCAACAGTCGGGAGAGGCCCTACCACCTGCTCAACGACTGGTGGAGACTATCGAACCTGCTCAACAATCGGTAGAGTCATAAAAGGACGCAAAACCCTAATGTAAGGTAAATTGGTAATTACGGTCCGGAACGTAATCATGAATCTACAGGTACGTTAAGGTAGTGAGAAATTTTATCAAGGTTTTCGGTAGTCGACCAATTGTAAACCTGGTGTTTTTCTTTTAACTTCGGGACGAAGTTTCTAAAAGTAGGGGAGACTGTAACATTTCGCGATTTATAATTGAACGTTACGTATAATCTGGATAAAAACGACAAGTTCTATTTTTCATTTAATTATTTTGTGGCATTTAGAACCCTAATACTATGATAATTATTCATAATATATATATATATATATATATTAAATATATGTCAAAAATAATTGTCAAAAATAATATGCTAGGGTCGGGACTCGAACCCGAGCCCTCAGCCGGGTCACAACCTCAAGAAGCCAAACTAACTGATCTAGCCATTATTCTTGTTCTAATCCGGGCACATTATAATTATATCACAACTTCAAAACCATTCCAGTTGACCTTGAAAGTCAACTGTGAACATAACTTACCATAATCACAACCCTTTTGACTCGTAATTGATCCGTGATTGGGATAACAACGTGATATCCAGCCTGTTCTGACTCATACCCTCGTCAATTATCAATCAATTGTTACCTTAATTGATCCACGACGCGTCAACATTCATTACAAAGTCAACATTACCAATTCAAGCACCTAAGCCATTACACTATAAATTGAACCTTGCTGGACCTTCACAACTCGCCATTCACTCTTTCTCAACCTCTAATTTCTCACAAAAAAACCTCTGTTCTTGGATTATTGTTCGAGTTGACTTCGAAGCTTGACCAATCAATTCGTATACGATTAAGCTTTGTAAGTTTAATTTTTGTTATGGGTTTCATTAATCGGCCTACACACAACGTTTACCCTATGGTTAATTGGGTTAATGTTGTGTGGATTGCCCGATTGCAGAATCTAGGGCTCGTATTGTGATTTTGGGGAAGAACACAAATTACTGATATTATTTATTTTAAATAAACAGAAACCAAACACAACCACTGGTCTGGACCAGGTGATTGTGTCTGGTGCCCACCATCTGAGCCACGCGGGTTCGAGTCCCGGCTGTGGCAAACCCTTTTCTTTGTTTTGTTTTTAATCAAAAACAATTAAAATTAATTATATATATAATACTTATATTTTATAAATTCGTTTTAAATTATTAAAACTCTTTTAATAATACTACAAAAATTATTTTAAGTTAATCTAAAGAAAAAGTTTAACTTACAATTTTTAGTTTTCAAAAATTTATTTATTTAATATATTTAATAAATAAATTAAATTTATTCTATTATATTTATAAAATTCTATTAAAATATCAAAACAATTTTATAAATTTCCACAAAAATTATTCTGAGTTTATATAACAATAAACTTTTCTGAAATGATTTTTAATTCTGAAAAATCATTTATTTAATATTTTTAATCAATTTTTGTTAGTTTTAATCATAATTAAATCATAATAAATTCAATTTTTAATATTTTTGCACCAAAATTTTATACAAATTATTTCTGATTATTTAGAACAGAAATATAAATTTTAAACTAATAATTCTTTAAATTTAGTATTTTTAAATATTAAAGTTAAATGTTGATAATTTGTTATAAATAGAATTAATATTCTATTTTAAAGAAAATAATTTTGTAAAAATTATTTTTATACTTTAAACACATTATTGTGACCATCTTAAATTTAAATTTTATAAAAAGATTTTTGTCTATTTATTTACTAAATTTCTCTCAATTATCAAACATTTTTAATATTAATCAAACGAGCATTTATCCCCAATTCGAAGCCCTAGAACTTATACATTTGTAGGCTAGATAGACTTAGACATATTTATTACCTTATTATAGGGAGATACTTGACACATTTGGGCAACACCGCTATTCAATTTTTCAAGAAGTATAACATTTTGCTAAGGTGAGTTTTACATAGCCCCTTTTCTATTTATCACCATTTTTGGGGTGAAACATGTTACAACATCATTTATGCAATTCAATCATCAATGTGTCTAGGTGTTTTTCTATGTTGCATTATGTCTTGAACATGACTAGGGTAAGCACAATTCTAGCATAATCATTAACATTGATCAGCCGACGGTATACATTGATAGATCTATTGGACTGACAATCCCACCTGGATACGTGCCTCCTACAAAGGTAGCGTGGGTGTTTGTTATCGCAACATAAACGAGTGAACCATGAGCGTATGGGATGTACCACAATACAACAGTCACAAGGGTTGATTATGCACTCGATTTACTTCTAGTATGTTTTCACATATGGACTAGATTTGCCATGACACATGAATTGCACAACAATTTTATTCGATTATCAAAACCTATGTAATTCTCACCAACTTTTGTTGACCCAAATTATTTTCAACTTAACATGTTTCAGGTTCTACTTGCTTGAAGATTTGAATTAATGCTTGAAGATGTGTGCATAGTATTTTTCATTTTGATGTACAAAATTCTTAGAACAATTCTATGTAATTTATTTAAATCATATAATGAAATTTATTATTTACCATGAGCTACTAAACATCATCAATACGTGACATCCCGATGTTTCCGCCATCGGTTGGGGTGTTACAAAAAAAGACTGGGAAAATGTAAAAAATGTGTGTGAATTTTTGAAGGTTTTCAAAGAGTGCACAAATGTCATGTCTGGTACTAGTTATCCCACTTCAATCTTATGGAGGTTTACAAGGTAAAAAGAAGTTAAATGAAGGTATATTATCCCCGATTGATTTTATTCGTAATATGGCTGGAAAAATGAAAGAAAAGTTTGACAAGTATTGGGGGAACGTCATCTACTGATGGCTATGGCTGCAGTATTAGATCCGAGGTTAAAACTTCGGTACATCGAGTTTTGTTATCCATTGATATACCCGGAAGCTGAAACCGAAGAAAATATTGTAGATGTGAAGAATGCACTTGATGTTATGTATCAAGAGTATTTGGAAATGTATAATGCATCGATCAACGAAGCTTTAAAACATAAAAGTGGGTCTTCTAGAGGGAGCAATAATTAAGGTCTAATGAAGAGGCACCGAGTTCTAGATGGGACCCATTTGAGGAATTTCTTAAAGACATTGATGTGGAAAGACCAAATAAATCAGAACTTAACGTGTATTATGATGAAGGTGTATTACAAGGATAAAAGGGAGCTAATTTTAACGTGTTAGATTGGTGGAACACCCACAAGCTAAAATATCTTGTTTTATCAAATATGGCATCAAATATTCTTACAATTCCAATTTCCACAGTTGCATCCGAGGCAACTTTTAGTGCTGGAGGAAGAGTTATTGATCCCTACAGAGCCACATTATGTAACACCCCAACCGATGGTGGAAACATCGGGATGTCACGTATTGATGATTGTTCAGTAGCTCATGGTAAATAATAAGTTTCAATATATGATTTAAATAAATTACATACAATTGTTCTAAGAATTTGTACATCAAGATAAAAAAATACTAGCTACGCATCTTCAAGCATTAACTCTAATCTTCGAGCAAGCTATAACCTGAAACATGTTAAGTTTGAAAATATTTTGGGTCAAAAAAAGTTGGTGAGAATTACATAGGTTTTGATAATTGAATAAAAACTTATACAATTCGAGTGTCATGGCAAGTCTAGTCCATATGTGAAAACAAAACCATCGGGTAAATCGAGTGCATAATCAAACCTTGTGACTAGAATATTGTGGTCCATCCCATACGCTATTGGTTCACTCAATTATGTTATAAATTCGATAACAATCACCCACGCTACCTATGTAGGAGGTACACGTATCCGGGTGGGATTGTCAGTCCAATAGATCTATCATTGTATACCGTCGGCTGATCAATGTTAATGATTATGCTAGAATAATGTGCTTACCCTAGTAATGTTTAAGACATAATACAACATAGAATAACACATAGGCACTTATGATTGAATTGTAAATTGAATATTGTAACATGTTTCACCCAAAAAAAAAATAGTGAATGGAAAAGGGGCTATGTAAACTCACCTTAGGTGCATAATGAGTTCGTGCGTTTTATTGAGCGTGCAAACACTTAGTAATAATGCCTTGGAAAACTCGAAACTAGCTAGAGGAGATAATGACGGATGAAAACTTTAGTATATGGGTGATGGGATAATAATGTTTTTTTTTTTGGAATGGTATAAAGAGTTGAATGGTAGGCTAGTGTATTTATAGTGTAAAATTTGAAGTTGTAATTAGGGACTACTTTGACTAGGCTAGAATTTAGGAACAACTTTGACTTGACTAGAAGACCATATTTACTAACACTTTGACTTGACTAGGAGACCATATTTACTAACACTTTGACTTGACTTGACTAGGAGACTACGTTTGACTTTTTAGGTTTGACTAAGGGACCTTGAAAGGGTTTAAGTTTAATTGGTTTTAATTAACATCACAAAAAACCAAATGGTGTAGTGGTTTGTGTGGTGTGGTTAAGGTTTAGCCCGCCAGGGACTCGGGTTCGAATCCTGGCACAAGCAAACATTTTTTTAACGTTTTTAAATCAGAATTTAATACAATCCAATTTAATATTGATTATACGTCATTATTTAAACAAAAAAATTAACAAAATGGATGGTAAAGATATTGTAAACATGAATCGGATGAATAAACGAGCGAGTTCTATATATATATATATATAAAGAAAATTTGTGTGATGTTACAGTCTCCCCTACTTTAAGGAACTTCGTCCCGAAGTTATTAAAAACACAGGGTTGAGGGTGATTGGAACAACCGTGGTTTGGAAAATTTGGGGTTAAGGCACGACATGAATTTTGTAGGTAATAGAAATAACTGTTTCGAATAATTTAGATAAGAGGATTGATATGTGTGAGTTTTAAGTGTTGGATTAGGCTCGTCTGAAATAGCAAGGAGAATAAGAATCTAGTAAGAACACTAAACTTAAGTTTTAAGGATCCTAAAAGAAATGCATGAATTGATTGACTATAAAAAGACTAAATGAACTACTGGGTAACTAGGGTTTATAATTGGTTATCTATCGTAACCTTGATAGAATTTCACACCACCTTAACGTACCTGTAAATTCATGATTACGTTCCGGACCGCAATCACCAATTTACCTTACATTAGGGTTTTGTGTCCTTCTATGACTCTAACACACATGTAAGTAATGCAAAAATAATCCTGTGGTTGAACCTCTGTGTTAATGAGTCCAACTGTTGAGCAGGAAAAAGACTCCTACCAGTTAGTGAGTAGGAACCTCTACCGATTGTTGAGCAGGTTCGATAGCCTCTACCAGTCGTTGAGCAGGTTGTAGGGCCTCTACCGACTGTTGAAAAGGCATGATGACCTCTACCAATCGTTGAGTAGGTTATTTGGTACTCTACTAACTGTTAAGCAAGTACTTCATCCTCTATCAGTTGTTTGATTAAGCGTACCAATTATTACACACATAAATTGTAAATTGATAATATGCACATGTAAGCAATCAAGTATCAAGTATAGCATGCGAGTTGTAATAGAGTTGCCCTAGACAAGGTTAATGACTCTAGGTGTGTCTATAGCAAATAGTTTATATTCCATAACTTCTAGTATCAAATGTTCAAATATGGTAGATAATCGAATCCTCATGTATAACTAAGGATTAAGTTTGATGCAACACACAATCAAATTTCAATAGTTTGGTTATCATGGGTAAGTAGCTCATGTTTGAGAAGGTGAAGGATATGAATTTAGTTCTTGGGGGAATGATGAAAAATCTCGAAACAGAATCAAGGTTGCGAGAGATAGTGAATGTGAAGATGGTTGATAAGGAGTTTATTTTATAGTAAGGAGATTATGTAGCAGTGTAACTTGTGGGGTTTGGATTAAAGATTATAATCAAGTGTATAAGAAAACATGATTGTGGTATATGCCAAATATTGTAAAAATTTAAACAAGTTGAAAATGAGTGAGTGTCGATGGAGAATCTAGAGACTAGATATTATTCCTATGGATTAAAAAAAAAATTATTTTCAAAATTGGTTTTGTACATAAAGCAAAAGTTGTTAAATAGTACAAGCTAAGTACGCTTTGATTAAAATATTCCCGTTAGTTGGAGATTTCAAACATGACATTAGGTTTTGAAGATCAAGGTTCTATTAGTGATTTTTAATAGTTTAAAGCATTATATAGAAAATCGTTTGTTACGTCAATAAATAAACAATTGAATTTAAGTTCGAGGACATCTTTTGACAAAAAAATATGTACTTTGTAAAGTTACTAGGTAATGAAAATACAATAAGATTTAGAAATCTTTAGTTTGTGCTAAGGTATGAGGTTATAGTTTTTAAAAATAAGTAACATGTGGAGAAATGAAATAATATGATTTGGGTAGGGTGTTGAATATTTAAAAAGTGGCTAAGATGGTAAGGTGAAGTGTGATTGTCAAATCCATAGATGGTTATGAAATGAGATTGATTTAAGCTGTAAAATTTTGAGATTTTAGAGCTTAGTTTAAGGAAAGTGAGTGTAATCATTTATTCATTAATTAAAACGAATAAACGAAAACGTTGACTTATCAAAACTTCTAGATTCTAATAACATAATGAAGACATGCTTTAGCCTATAAGTGAACACTCATCCCGAGAATTCCCAGGTAGGCATCCGGGTCCCTCGTCTGATTGGTGTTTATGCGCAATGCCAGTCCTAGACAGAAAACTCAGAATACAGGCGTTCACCCTTCCAGATTGCACGTGTTCGTTATTAAAATCTAGAACTTCGACGAGATCTTCAAGGTGGTTCAGGCTAAACCTGAGGGTTTGTCCTATTAGTCTAAGAGTAGATCTTGTGATGGAGAGCACTCTTCTTGTAGGGACTAGAGTAAGGATAAGAAGTAGGATAGAGAATATAAATAAGTAAGGTTGCAAGTAAAAGGAGCAAGTACTGATTAAAATCCTATGGTTATAGACTAGATTATTATTATTTTCTAATAACCTAATTCCCTATAACCATGGCTCTGATACCAATCTGTAACACCCCAACCGATGGCGGAAACATCGGGACGTCACGTATTGATGATTGTTCAGTAGCTCATGGTAAATAATAAGTTTCAATATATGATTTAAATAAATTACATACAATTGTTCTAAGAATTTGTACATCAAGATAAAAAAATACTAGCTACGTATCTTCAAGCATTAACTCTAATCTTCGAGCAAGCTATAACCTGAAACATGTTAAGTTTGAAAATATTTTGGGTCAACAAAAGTTGGTGAGAATTACATAGGTTTTGATAATTGAAAAAAAAACTTGTACAATTCGAGTGTCATGGCAAGTCTAGTCCATATGTGAAAACAAAACCATCGGGTAAATCGAGTGCATAATCAAACCTTGTGACTAGAATATTGTGGTCCATCCCATACGCTCATGGTTCACTCGATTATGTTATAAATTCGATAACAATCACCCACGCTACCTATGTAGGAGGTACACGTATCCGGGTGGGATTGTCAGTCCAATAGATCTATCATTGTATACCGTCGGCTGATCAATGTTAATGATTATGCTAGAATAATGTGCTTACCCTAGTAATGTTTAAGACATAATGCCACATATAATAACACATAGACACTTATGATTGAATTGTAAATTGAATGTTGTAACATGTTTCACCCAAAAAAAAATAGTGAATGGAAAAGGGGCTATGTAAACTCACCTTAGGTGCATAATGAGTTCGTGCGTTTTATTGAGCGTGCAAACACTTAGTAATAATGCCTTGGAAAACTCGAAACTAGCTAGAGGAGATAATGACGGATGAAAACTTTAGTATATGGGAGATGGGATAATAATGTTTTTTTTTTTTTTTTTTGAATGGTATAAAGAGTTGAATGGTAGGCTAGTGTATTTATAGTGTAAAATTTGGAGTTGTAATTAGGGACTACTTTGACTAGGCTAGAATTTAGGAACAACTTTGACTTGACTAGAAGACCATATTTACTAACACTTTGACTTGACTAGGAGACCATATTTACTAACACTTTGACTTGTCTTGACTAGGAGACTACGTTTGACTTTTCAGGTTTGACTAAGGGACCTTGAAAGGGTTTAAGTTTAATTGGTTTTAATTAACATCACAAAACACCAAATGGTGTAGTGGTTTGTGTGGTGTGGTTAAGGTTTAGCCCGCCAGGGACTCGGGTTCGAATCCTGGCACAGGAAAACATTTTTTTTTAACGTTTTAAAATCAGAATTTAATACAATCCAATTTAATATTGATTATACGTCATTATTTAAACAAAAAAATTAACAAAATGGATGGTAAAGATACTGTAAACATGAATCGGATGAATAAACGAGGGAGTTCTATATATATATATATATATATATATATATATATAAAGAAAATTTGTGTGATGTTACACATTAGCACCCACTACGGTTGAAATGTTGATTTGTGGGGGGGGGGGGGGGGACTGGATCAGACAAATGGAATTAAGAAAAAGATCAAGGTACATTAAAAACTTTTAAAAATATTTCATTTGATATTTAATAATTTTACTCTATTGACTTTGTTTTTATAGAAGAATGAGATGGCGTGTGAGGTTTTACTACCTAGTGAGAAGAAAAGTTAAACTAAGGTACATATATTTGAAAGCTCATTTGTAGTATTTATAGATTTGTGATCATTTGTGTAATTTAGTTTACAGGTTTGAGTTGTATGTTTTGGAGATAGAGGGTGCAAATTAGATGGTTTATAGTTACAGGTTAGTATTTTTTGCATATTATGGGGATAAAAGTATTACATAGAAGTAGTGCATATTTATGTTTGAACTTTCAAGTTTAAATAATGTTTGTTGGAAACAAGTTTAAAAGTGATTTTTTTGTTTTCTTTGTTCCAGGTCTGACTTTTTGAGGATTATTAGCTATAGAAGTTTGAGAAGATGGAATATTTTGTTATTAATATTAATTGTCTTAAAACTTAGCACCTTTGGGTTAAAGTTATTTCGTATTAGTTTCATAACTTAATATGATATTCAGTTATTTTCGTTTGGTTTTGTAAGTATGCATGGTTTAAGTTATTTCAAGTAGACTTGCCCAGATCATTTTTGCATGACGTTGGGATTTTTGTATTATTTTTGAATGGTCTAAATGTTTTTTCTTTTGTTCACAAACTGTGAACTTAGTGGCACAATACTTGAGTCAAGCCCAAGCTCATTAAGGACATATAAACGAGCTCGAGCCGAGCTTAGCTTAGCTCGTGTGAACTTAGTGGCCCAATACTTGAATCGAGCTTGCGAGCCGAGCTCGAGCTCTTAGTTTCACTAGCAAGCCGAGCTCGAGCTCGAGCTTCTGAATATTGTGGCGAGCTGTAACATCCGGCCCCTCTCACCACCAATATTTAGGGCTGGCAAATCGTGTATACCTGACCTGTTAAGACACGAACATGTTAAGACACGATACACGAAACCTGACTACCTGTACACGACACGAAAATTTTTCGTGTCTATTTTTTCATACACGAACCTGTTAATTCTTTTAACAGGTATACACGAAAAGTACCTGTTAATACCTGTTTGTGACCATTATACTAATCGCATGTTTACGAACCTATTTAGTGAGACAAAATTTCCAAAAGTTCACCAAAGACCTAGATAATACCTGTTTGCGTACATGTTAATACATATTTGCGTACCTGTGTGCGAACATTATACTTAGGGCTAGCAAATCATGTATATCTGACCTGTTTATACACGAACCTGTTAAGACACGATACACGAAACCTGACTACCTGTACACAACACGAAAATTAACAAGTAAATTCGTGTCTACATGTTTAGGACACGAAACCTGTTAAAGCCATACCTGTACCTGTTAAGATCGTTTAGGTTCATGTCAGGTAATCGTGTTCGTATACAAAATTGTCGGCCCAACCAATATTGTCCGCTTTGCCCTGATGGGTTGCCCATTCAGAGCTCACGGATTTGTTTTTGGGTGCCCCAGTGGAGACTTCCCATGAGGTCACCCATCCTGATACTGCTCCCACCTGAGCACGCTTAACTGTGGAGTTCTCCTCTCATCCACTAACATTAAGCCCCAAAACACGTTGGTCATTTAAGAGGCAAGACATTACTTATGAACCAAGGATCTCTCCTGGCCACGGCCGATGTGGGATTTTCCTGGGGTGTCACATTCACCCCCTGTTAGAGTTTCATCGTCCCTGATGAGGTATGCACCCACCATCCCGAACGGAACAGGAGTGGCTCTGATACCATCTGTAACATCCGGCCCCTCTCACCACCAATATTGTCCGCTTTGCCCCGATGGGTTGCCCATCCAGAGCTCACGGATTTGTTTTTGTCGCCTCGGTGGAGAATTCCTAGGAGGTCACCCATCCTGATACTACTCCCACCTGAGCACACTTAAGTGTGGAGTTCTCCTCTCATCCACTAACATTAAGCCCCAAAACGCCTTGGTCATTTAAGAGGCAAGACATTACTTATGAACCAAGGATCTCTCCTGGCCACGGCCAATGTGGGATTTTCCTGGGGTGTCACACGAGCCGAGCTCAAGTAGTGTATAGCTCGGGCTCGGCTCGTTTGCACCCCTACTTGTGAACCATTAATACGTGGATACATAGCTAGGAAAGTGTGAATAGATCTATTGGGCCCGTGTGACACCAGTCAATGATCTAGGTCAACATCCATATGCATTTTACTTATTACTGTCATTTCATGTGCATGATTAGACATTTTTGCACACATTATACCCCTCAGTCTAGTAAAGCTTGAGTTATTATGGAAATGCAATAGATTATCCGTTTTCGCACACAACACCTGGAATATACAAGACAATTGGCGTTGAACAATCAAGCCAATCACACACTCAACAGAGAGCAACCGGAGACCCGATTACCACACAGGAACAAAACAACAATATACGTGACAATATCCAGAGGGGAAAATATACAATTCTCAATGTATTCCGTGGGAATAACACATAAAAATCATGGAACATTGTCTAGAACACAAATATATATATATATATATATATATATATATATATATATATATATATATATTGGCATAAGTTAATATCACATAACAACACATGTAGATAAGAACTAATAACAATCGATAATACGTGTTCATGGACCCATAACTTGTGAAAAATAATACATCTTAATGTCGTCATCAAGCATATTTTTAACCTACACGAAACTAAGTGGTACTTGGCATGTTGAACGATTATATCCTATGTTAACTAATGCTTCTAATCTACAACACTACACCTACACCTACACGTTTATATATATATACGGGTTGCACACATATTATAGATCAAGGCAAAGCCAACACATGAATATATATGTATACACACATGTACACTTGTTATACATACATATATACACACATGTATGGACAATAACACATTATAATTGATTGTTTTCCATGATCTTTCCTTGTCCTTTTTGTCTCTAGTCGACCGAACTCAATCCCTAGAAACATTCACTAGTCCTTATCACATGAATAACCAAATCTTACACCAATCAAGCTAAGTCAACCACCCTATAACTAAAACTAGACTCCCTTTCTTGTGAGGACACCTAATCGGCCGATGATGATGATGATGATGATGATGATGATGATGATGATGATGATGATGATGATGATGATAAGCAACTACAAGAAAAACCTTACATACACACACACACACACACACTTCTACTTCTCTCTTTACTACTCTTGGCCGAATACTGCACCCACAAACAAACAAACCTACCTTTGGATGGAAACTTGTCAAGATATGATGACACAAATGATAATGGCATGTGCTTGCATCAAATGGATCTCTTTTCCCTTGATCAAATCTCGTCTGCAACAAGGAAGTCATGCACAAGTCATTATCACTTGACAACTATAATTATACCAAATTAGGCTTAACATCCTTGTCACCTCTTTCTAATGTTTTATCCCTTGCCATGTTTATGATCTTGCTTCACATGGACCGAATACTAGAGACAAAGGGAATGCATGACTAATAACCTTTTATACCAAATTAGAAACAAGACAAATATGCTCATACAATCTTCCATGCATGTTAACCAACCTCTTTGAGGTGCTATAGACTTGGCCGAAGCATCAAAGTAAGGAGCAATGTGTTTGAGTTGTCACACTATCACTAATTCATGAAAACATACCTTAAACATAACATAAATCAAGACGATTAGGCTTACCTTGTTTATTTGTTTTGTCACCACCTCCATCGGCCACTATATAAGGAACACTTGATCTTTCCCAAAGCTTCACACCACAAACTCCTTCTTTCCTTTCCCTTCACCTCGGCCGACCCCTATCTCACCAAAAGTTATAGCCATTTCTCACTTAAAGCTACAAGACTCAAGATTTGGAAGCTTACTTGGGAGCCGAAGGTCCAAGCATACGGTTGCATTCTTGTATCGACTAGGTACCTTGTTAACTCACCATTACTCTTAGTTTTGAATAAAAACCATCAGCCCTCAAGATTATCCGACATTCAACCCTAGACCATCTTAATAATAGGCCCTAATCACACATAAGTTAATGATTTTTAAAGGCTTTATCATGTTTGTTGTTAGTTGATTTCAATCACCCACATGTTCGTTTATATGTAATTGCACCTAAGTATGCTACTGTGACATCCGTCACCCTCACCTTTTAGCAAGCTGTCAATTTTAGCCCTCTGTCTGTTTTGAAGTTTCACCTCTGGTCCTCATCAAATATTATTTCATTTTGTTTTAAATTTTCCTTTAAAATGGTGTATGTATACATTTTGTATACACGCGTGTTGATATATAAAACGTACTATAAACGTAAAATCATGTTATCTTATAAACAAAAAAAATTCTATTTTAATTTAATAAGTATAGTTTAAAAGATTTAAAGTTAGTTTGGTTAAGTTGGTTAGTTTTTTATAAAGAAAAAATAACCAAAATGTTAATAAACTAACTATGTTAAACAGGAGGGGCCATATCTGCCATTAACCCAAAAGTTTCAAATGCCTAACTCCCTCCCACCTGTGTTGCGATTTTTCGGCGGAGCCTTTGGCCGGAATCCGGCAGGTTCCTCCGGCGAAGCATTTAAGACCCCTAAACCCGATTTTTAATGCATTTTTCATGGGGGATTTGTAATCCATGTCATATTCGAACCGTTTTAGTCATATATGTCGTGTTTAGTCATGTTTAATCAACTTCAAAGACAAACAATAGTAACCAATCGGCGTTTATGACAACCAATCAAAGACCGTTTTTTATGCCTCCTATATATATTAATCATTTCATTAAGCTACTTAACGATTGCACAATCAAAACCCTTACAAAAATTGTTCTAATCGTGTACCGAAGGACTCTTATTCGTGAAGCTATGGTGCAGCTCTTCCTACTCTTTTTCAGTGCATAATCGATCTTGTAAGCCTCTTGTATTGATGTCGTTTTACTCTCCATACAATTCCGACCAAAACCCCTTTATTACAGATCTTGCATCGTGTCTTATTCAAATTATTGATTGTAAAGGTTAGGGTTAGGGTTCTAGGTATGTATTTGGGGAAGAATATAAGGTTAGCTATAATTGTTAAACAGATTTCGTTTCAATTTCCTAAACAAAGCAACGTTGGTCTAGTGGTTAAGGTGCTCATGTTACACAGAAGGGGGCATGGGTTCGAAACCCATGACCAACATTTCTTTTCTTTTCTTTTTTTGTGTCCCTTTTGGCTAGTTTCCTATTTTCTATATTTAGATTATATAATAACTATTTATAATTCTTATAAATTTGAAATATTTATAATAAATTCATTTTTGATCCAAAAATTATGAAAATTTAGGTGTAACATCTTGACAATATAAAGAAAATTATCACACATTTATTTTCTGGAAAATGTCTTATTTTTATATTTTTATTGATTTAATTTGTTTTAATCATATTTAATTGATTAAAAAATCATTTAATGATTTTAATCTCAAACATTTTAGGTAATTATTTCTAATCATCAAGAACAAAAATAAAAATTATTAGTTCAGAAAACATTCATTTTTATTGATTTTCATATTTTTAATCACTTAAACATGATTTAAATTCATTAAATCAGTTTTAAATGCAAATAAATTGAGAAAATTTATGAGAAAATTATTTATATTGATTTACATCAGAAAGCATTTATTTTCTATAAAAAATAATATTTTTGGATCATGTCTTGTATTTTTAGTCTTATTTATGTTTAATTAGACATAATTAATCATTTATTTATTTATACTAATTAATATCTATTTTATAAATACTTTTTTTAAAAAATAGAAATGTTCTTGTGTTTTAAAGTCTTAATTATCAATTGTTTGGATAATTGTGTAACTCCTAATTATTTGTTTCAATATTTATGATTATTGTATTTATTTACAATAATTAGTTAAAGTAATTAACTAAATTATTTTGCCTTAATTATTCAAAACATATTTTTTTTATCTAAATATTCAATTGGTAATAATTGTATTACCTAAACCATGTTCACAAACTTTGACATATTATTTTTGATATACCACTTTTATAGTAATTCGATTTATTAAAAACTCTAATTCCCCAGATCGACTTAGCAAACCCTAATGCCTTAGACCCTAGATACTTTAGACTCTTAGACATTTCCTTATTAATATTCTTAAACTTTATAGGTTGAATTCCTCGGAATTCCCATTACTTAGCTCATGACCGCTTAAGTTGGATTTTGATCGCTTTCGCAAACTGTGAGTATATCTTTCCCCTTTTTCATTTTACTTTTTGGGGCTACTCATGTACCTTATATCAAGTTTCTATTTCTTTTTACTAAAATAGCAATTCTCATGTGTGTTTGCTTGTGTTGTTTTGTGTATCTATGACTTGCCAAATCATTAACCGTTACGGCCTAGCATTTCAATGAATAGTACTATGGTATATACCCCTTGTGACTCTGTTGAGAGACCTTGGTCATTGCTATGTGTTTCATTACTACTGTTACTAGCGCATGCTATATATACTTCATTTCATTTCTTAGGGTTGATTTGACCCGGATACCACTTATTACATATTTGCAAACACTATATAGCACATGAATTGCTAACTTTTCCTTACTATATGTATCAAACGGGTATGCTCAGCAATACATTTTGTATTGACAAAATTATTTTTGTACATGTTTCAGGTTGTTATGAGATCACTTTTAAACTTTTGGAACTTAGACTTAGATTGAGATTTATTGTATTTAAGTTTAGATTGTTCGTTTTTAATCGTTGTATTCCTTTCCATGTAATAAACTATTCCATTTAATGTATCAATGTTTACATTTCTAGTCCATGAGCTATTGAACAATCGTCACTACGTGACACCTCGATGTTTCTGCCATCGGTTGGGGTGTTACAGATTGGTATCAGAGCCATGGTTATAGAGAATTAGGTTATTAGAATGCCTTTTAGCCTAGTCTATAACTAAGCTTACATTCACGAGTCCTCTCGTGTATATTTCTCTTTATTCTTATATTTTGTTTTAAGATATTTTCGCTCTGATTCTTTCTCGTTATTCTTTTGGTATTTTGCTTGGTGAAGAAGACACTCGTATTTCACAAATGAAACGATGTCACCAAGATAGGAGTGACATCCATACCTTGGTGATTAGTTTCACTCCTTTATATGTTATTTATCTTAGGAATATATCTTTGAGATAGGAGTGACATCCACACCTCAAAGAGTATCTCCTTCAAAAAGAAACTTAACCACTAAGCTGTGATTGATATCCTTAACTTAGTGATTGGTTTCATTCCACAATAGTTTTCAATTTTGAAATACATCTTTGAGTTAGGAGTGAAATCCACATCTCAATGATCTATTTCTGCATCTCGTTTTTTTATCTCGCTAAAGTTTTGGAATTCACCAGTGATGGGGCACGTGCAATCTGGAAGGGTGAGCGCCTGCATCCTGAGTTTTCTATCTAGGCCTGGTATTTCGTATAAATCCTAATCAGACGAGGGACCCGTATACCTACATGGGAATGCATTCACTTATAGACTAAAGTACGCCCCCACAAGTCACTAGGAAATTTCAAATACTTGAGTTAGTCAAAGTTTCCTATGGAAACAATTCCAATGTTTTATATCATTGTTATTTATGTTTTTTTATCATTTGAAGACTCAATTTAATCATTTGATGTTTCATATGCCATTATTCATTGATCATTCGCTTTTGAATTCCTTATCAACATTATTAAAACTTTTTGTTCGTTATATTATCGCATTAAAGCTTACACTATTTCACTTATGCTTTGTGACTTTTACACTATAAGGTATTACTCTTTTTGCGTTAAAACATTTTTACCCACGACTTAAGTTTCAAACTCTGTGTTTAACTTCGACCACATCCTGATGTTAGGAATGTTGCGTCATCATACAGTTAAAAATGAACATGGTGTTCCCAAAACTTATTATTCAACCTGTTTTTTATGTTTATAAACTTACTGGATCGAAGTCACAGTATATCCCTAAATTATGACTTTTGTATCCGCTTATGCACCCGTAATACTCTCAAAACAAAATATCCTCATATAGCTAATACTAATATAGCTACACCCAACTATCATTAGTTAGCACTTCTTATTCCGACTAAACTTATACATAAATGCCTACCTACACGATACGCACTAGTAGACTACTCTCTAAAACGATTAACTTGGCAACCTACCCTGTATGTCTTTTCACAAGGCCTATTCGCCAGATTAGTACACACTTTATATACACCTTGTGCCTTGAAACAAGTAGTCCGCTATGAGCCCAAAGAGATGCCTTAACGATCCTTACAAACAAACGATCTTTCAATGTATAAATTTCATAAAAGTTTGACAATTAAAAGGTTTCAAGTTTACCCAGTCCTAACGGGTAACACTTAGATTTTTCTCAAACATTTCATAACAATTAACTTTTTTTTACTTTTCAACCCACGGGTTAAAGAAATGTTTAAATACAGAAAATTCTATTTTCCAAAATTTGTCAAGGCATCTGGGATCATTCACAACCTTCACGCCATTTTAAATCTTGGTCTTTTGAAACACATTAGATTTACACATACTATATGAAATGGTTTCATCTTGCATTTTATAAACTTACAAGTACTAACAAAAATTGTACACTTTACAAGTACTAAAAAATTGTCACGTGCACAAACTATGGCCCACATATAACATACACAAGGGTCCACAAGTCGGGTGAACAACTTGTATGATAAACGACAAGAACGTACAACTTACTATGTCCTTGATAATCATAGGGCAACCATTATCCAGATGGTAGTTACCTCACATCTCAGCTTTACCAGACCACACGTACTATTACCAGGTGAGTTTCACGGCCCCATTTTACTGTTTTTCATTTTTAGGGGAATAAACATGCTACATTCTACTACATTTCACTTTGGTATGATATTCTATTGTGGCTACCATGTGGAACATGAGACACTTAGTTCATGAGCTCAATAGTCCTCGTACTTACAATTACACTATAACCATTAGCTATCAAAAGCCATGGAACACTTAAATAGATCTATTGAGTTGACACCCCCACTCTTGGTTAGTCGCTCTAACCGGTTACACACAAAAGAGTGTTAGTATTCTACTATACATACGTTGTCTTTATTGTACAATGCGCGAGGCACAACAGTCAGGAGGTTTGGTTATGGGACTCATGGTTTGCACAATAATCATTCGCTTAGCTAGCCTATGATTGGTCATACACGAATTTCACGAGCACTATACATAGTACTTTAAAACCTGTGAACTCGCCGACATTATGTTGACAAATCTTTTATGCATGTTTTTCAGGTAATTGACCATGCGGGCGGAGACTTGAGAGAGGGGTTAGAGCATGCATATCGTGGCACCATCATTGGGTGGATTTCATTGATCTTGGTTGTGTTGTGTTGTGTCTTGATAGTTGAAACAATGGTTTTTCAGACAATTTTATGCTTTCTTAATAAATTATGACAACGATTATCTTATTATGGTATCTATTTAATTTACATCTTATGTGTTGCTCAAACCTTGTGCTTGAAAACCTTTCGAATCACATCCCTATGTTTTCGCCTTGACGGGGTGTGACAGCCCAGCAAGCCCCACTCAGGTCGACTGTGAGTCGGACGGGTGCATATTTGTCCTATCTAACTTACGACATCGGGTGATGTCCAGTGGCGGGTATTGAGGCATTTCTAACGTTCAGCAGTGGTTCACGACACTTTAGTATCATATAACGATGTCTAGCTAGCATCAAGTATAAATGTAAGGATTGTTGGGTCTGGCTTTACAAACTTCAAATTTTGTGACTCACCGACACTTTATGTGTTGACTAACATTGCATGTTTTCTTAGGTCGCTAAGGTAGCTGCACTGGTTTAGGATGCATTGGAGTTCACAGCATCTATCTATCTCATGCATCTTTTGATAAACTTTCTTTCAAACGTTTAAACTATTGTGATTCGGTTTGTAAACTTGACGACTGCTTTCGCTGTACTTTGATTGTCTAACTTTTAAACCGTTTGGTTGGTTTTCATTACGTTAATTTCATATCATATAGTTGTCGTTTATTGTGACCATTGACTTGGATCCTGGTATGTCACGCACCTCGCGTAAGTGGAATTTTAGGGTGTGACACATGTAAAGTAACGAAGTCGGTAAACCTTTGGTACCATGCCCTAGTTGCCTGTTTGAGACCATACAAAGACTTCTTGCCCCGTGTGGTATTATTCTCGTTTGCATTCCAATTTGGCGAGACGCGTAGTTCTTGGTTGCCCGTGAACTGTCACGAATCATCATGATTTAGTGTGATACTTAGTTCACAATTTCTCGTAGGTTTTCACGAATTCGTTATGATTTGTGTGACGCATAGTTCACATTTGCCCGTAGGTTTTCATGAATTCATTATGATTAGTGTGACGCATAGTTCACATTTGCCTGTAGGCTTTCATGAATTTAATATGAATTGTGTGACGTATAGTTCACATTTGCCCGTAGGCTTTCATGAATTCATTATGATTAGTGTGATGCATAGTTCACATTTGCCCGTAGGTTTTTATGAATTCATTATGATTAGTGTGACGCATAGTTTACATTTGCACGTAGGCTTTCATGAATTTAATATGAATTATGTGATGCATAGTTCACATTTGCCCGTAGGCTTTCATGAATTTATTACGGGTCAAGTTTAAGTATAACTTAACCTTGAGCTTAGCCCGAATCTTGGCTTTTGTTTTACTACAGTATGGGGTTCACATTGGTATACGAGTTGGCCCTCGGGTACGGTTTAGACTTGTTAAAAGTTTACCCTTTAGATGAGGTTCAGATTGATTTATGATTTAACCTTTCATTAAGGTTCAATTCCACTTAGTAATTTGCCTTTGGTTATGGTCTGAATGTATTTAGGACTCAACCTTGGAATAAGGTTCAAGTCTATTTAAGAATTTAACCTTCCATAAGGTTCACTTGTGATTATGACTTAACCTTTGATTAAGGTTCAAGTCTATTTGCGTGTTATCTCTTAACTAAGATTTGAGTGTGTTTACGACTTAACCTTTGATGAAGGTACAAGTCCTTCTTACAGATTAACCTTTATTGAGGTCCGAATGTGGTTATGACTCAACCTTTGAATACGGTTCAAGTCCATTTTACAAATTTAACCTTCTATAAAGGTTCACTTTTGATTATGACTTAACCTTTGATTAAGGTTCACGTTTATTTACGAATTTAATCTTCCATAAGGTTCACTTTTGATTATGACTTAACCTTTGATTAAGGTTCAAGTCTTATCTTGGTCTGTGTAACCGTTGTGGTAATACCTTTGGCTCTATGTCCACGCGGGTCGTTTATGCATTGGTTTTACGTACCCGGTCTACACGGCCTCTTAAATGTTTGGCAGAATCTCGCAAGTTTTATATATATCTTTATACATATCTTTGAAGAGGTTCATATGCCTTTTTCCCCTAACCCGGTCCTTGTCACGTGAAAAGCAGGCGTGTAGATCACGAGAAGCCAACCACACCATGTGTTTAACACTTACTTGGCCAGGGTAAGCAATCCACACATGACACGGTGATCTTATCACGATCACCACGGTACTCTCCATGTGAGCAATTTCTGCTCATGCATTTTGTTTAATAAAAACATTCTTGTGTGTTTGTCTAATGCATTTTCGTATACACGCATTATTAAGTTATTTGTGTTTTAACCGATCGTACAGTCTTAACCATACAATCACGTCTTCCAATTCTCGGTTCGGCTGAGCCTTGACCCACCATGACCGTGCAATTGGCAAGTATTCGCGTCTTAGGTAAACATTTTTACCTTTTTATTGTATCACCGCAATGATATAACTAGAATTCCCCCAACTTCTAGTTCACTCTGACCGTGTAGTTGGAATTTCGTGTTTTCAAGTTTCTAAGTGCTTGTTGCACTAAATCCATCGCATCATCTAAGTGAGGCGTCTGATTTTCCCAATTTCCGGTTTGGCTGAGTCTTAGCTCACCATGACCGTGTAATTGGTGTGTTTCCTGGGCGTTGGTGTTTAGTACACTATTCCCTTAGTTCGTTCCTGATTGACTCGTGTTCAATCATGATATAGATCATTTTTTACAAGATTATTACATTTTGGAAGTGAATTCCTTACCGGATTGATGATCATACTTGAACCGAACGCTTAACTTGTTTAAGCTTGGGCTCTGATTACCAATTGTAAGACCCTACCCGTAATCCGGATAGTTAAGCGAAAGTCTACTAGGTTTGGAATTGAAAGTTCAAAAGATTTCATAATTTAGATAATGCATCGACATCTAGATACTACCCTTGTCAGGTGCAAAACATAAGTTGGGTAGAGTTTGAACATAAACATCTTCCAAAATAACCAAGTATAAAAGTTATTTGAAACATTGCGGAAGCGGACATGTTAAGCACATTCGGTTCTTCAACAAGCCTTGATCACCATCCACCTCATGTAGCAGAGTACCTAAGGGTTTAACACAGTTAGACAACCCATAAATATGTTATTATGATTGAATTTAGATGCAAAATACAAAAAAAAATGAATTTTGGCTGATTTTGGTGTATCCTATGCCATTTTTGGCGTATCCTACGCCGTTGGCGTAGGAAGAGGGAAACTGGTGGCATAGGACATAAGAAATCAGCTAAGGCAACCTGATGTTGGCGTAGGTTACACCAAAAGTGGCGTAGGCTACCCCAAATCCTGACAAGGTTCAAAATGTTGCAACACCAAGCTGCCCTTTTTGGGTCATTCTAAAACCACTCTCGGGGCTTCCCAGGACACGTTTAAAGGTTCTCGCACATAAAACAAACATGATTAGATGAATATGTGAATTCCTTGTTCGGTTTCTAACCCAAGAACCCGGAATTATATGTCCATCAATATGTTAACCCGTTAACTTTGGCATATATCCAAATTATAAGATTTTATGATTTCCAAGGCCTAGTGATGATTTTTCTATGTTTGTCAAGCCTCAACTCGACTAGGTGACCTCCGCCCAAGTCATTTATATCGTGTTTGTGATGCCTCGTGTCCATGGCACGTGTGCCATTTCTCTCGGTCTCTATGACTTGCAACGTGATCTAAACACGATGTTTTCTTATAACCCTTGGAAATCACAATCTCATTTCATCTAAAAGATATACCCACGATTTATACACCCAACATGAGCATATATGTATATATATCCTACAAAGTCATAGATATGACTTACCTTGGCTCTCGCCTCTTTGCTTCTAGGCTAGCTTGATATTTGATGTATTGTAAAATACATCTATTTCCAGTGTAAAATTTGTATAGTTTTCGAGTCGTTTAAATAATACTTTTATTAGTTTTAGGCTTGTACCAGTCTATTTTATTTAGTATAGGTCTTTTATAGATTTTTTTTATTAGTTTTGTGTCATTTTTATTACTTAAGTATTTATTTTATATTTTGTAGGTGTTCATGGATGTTGGAGCATAGACGAGCCACTTTATTCGAGTAAAGAACACCCGAGTCTAAAGCACGAAGTTATAATACTATATATAAATAATGGTTTAATAGTAATGATAATATAAAAAAAAATAATAAAAAAATGTTAACGTGACTTTGGGGTCATAGCCCAAAGCCACAACAAAAGTCATTACAATAAATGGGCCTAAGAGTTGAAATAGGGCATTGATACTTGGTGCGGCAATATTAGAAGAAAAGTCAGGGCACATCAACGAGTGGAGGGCTTCGATATTATTGGAAAAAAAGGATAATTCTTTGGAGGATAGGAACAGAGAGCCGGAGAAGATATTTCTTGGAGAAGAGACATCGAGCAGAGTACAATAAAACAAATATTATTAAGGAGGCAGGCCAGGGACCAAAGGTTTTAAGCCAGCGATTATTCGGGTGTCAATCATTCGATGTTTTCGTTCCTTTATTATCTTTGTTCTATATAATGATTGTTGAATTTTTAATTGGCTTTGTTTTTCTTTTCAAGATGATTTGTGGCTAAAACTTTAATAGCTACCTAGGCCAAGACAAATAACTATGTTTTGATTTGTTTTTATTTTCTATGGTTTTTGGAACGTGTTTTGGATTTATGATTCAGTAAAGATTTTGATTTCTCTAGATCTGGTGTATGTGCGTATCTATTATTTTTTAATTGTCACTTATTCACTCCACTTGCACTTTTGTGAATGTCTTTCATGTATGAGTGCTAGTTAGGTTGCAGACTTTGTGTAGCAACTAGTTTATGGTCAATAGTCGCGAGTTTACCATAGGAGTGGTATTTGGTGGTTAGAAGATTTTAGGTATTCTTCCAAGTTCAATAGCTGTGAGGTGAGGGCTTGTTGGTATGTCTAGGTTGTTAGATTGCTAGGTTAGAGGCTTTGTGAGAAGATCTGCCTAGTTTCCCTTTCAACTCTTGCGTATCAAGTTAGATCTAGGCTTCAATAATTACCCCTTGCACCTAGTGTAGTGAGGCTTTCGCGCTGTGAGGTAGATTGTCTAGCGGGTACTCGATCATAAGAGTTAGATAACCTGTGAGGGTTTGTACTCCAACCGGTAGTTTAACAGCACAAAAATATTCTAGGGTTTCCCCTTGAGAAGGGTCGAGGGTGTCTAGTTTATTCTTGATGTTTAGTATTTTAAGATCCCGGTTCCACGCCAGTTCCATAGCCATTAGAAATTTATCATTCATGTGTAGGATTCTAGCCTAGGTAGTGCCTTCCCATCCATCTGACCTCAGTTACAGTCTCCAGTTTGTGTATTTAGTTATTTTAGTTTTATTTATTTATTTATTTGCATTAGTTCGTTAGTAAACCCCCTTAAACAACAAAACATTATTAAGTCAGTTTTTAGGATAAGTAAATCGAGTCTAGTTTACGTTTTCCAGTAGAGTCTCGTGGGTTCGATACTCGGACTTACTTTAGCTGTACTGCACTGACCGGTACACTTGCCGGTTGTGTGGTTTAGGTTTAAAGAGTCTTAGGTTATAAATTTAAAACTTAGAGTGTCTAGTTTAGGTTAATTTAGTTAGTTTTTACTAAACCACTTTTAGCACATCAAGTTTTTGGCGCCGTTGCCGGGGACTCTTGGCGATTGCGTTTACTAGCTTTGATTACACTTATCTGCCATATCTGTGCTACTTGTGTTTTGTTTTGAGTCTGTCTCTTTGTAAAATGAGTCGTAGGAGTCTAATTTTATGTGTCTTTTGTTTCTTTTGAGTCTGTAAATATGTGTGAGATTTGTGGAGGACCCCATTTTACCATTTTATGTCCTCAATATGAGGGGTCCTCTGCACATTATTGTGCTAATTCCTTTGTGCAGCCGCAGCCATATTATTCACAGGGGTGCCCTACATATTATTATGATGACTCGTATCAGCAACCACATTTTAATCAGTATCCTGATCAATTTTCTGGAAGCAATTCTTGTGAGAATAGTGGTAATGATTGGAGTAAAATTGAGAGTCTGTTGACATTATTAGTTGCTAAGGATGCCAATACCCAGAACATGTTAGCAGAGCAGGACACCCTCCTAAAAAACCATGACATCCTCATAAAAGACCGACAGGCTGCTCTTTTAGATCTTAAACGAACAGTAGAAGACATTGCTAGGAGATTAAAGGAAGAAGAAGAAGAAAAAGTTCAGCAAGAGCAGCTGCCTAAAGTTGGTTATACATATGATGAGGAGGGCAACTACCTTGGGTACATGAACGCTCGAGGGGAGTTGTTCCCAACGTTTCCAGAAGAAGGGAAAGAGCCGATCATGGAATACGCAGATGAGTCAGATGAAGAGATCATCCCAATCACGGAGACGAAAATGGACGTTGAAGTCCCACCTCCGGTGCCACAGGTTACTATATATGATTTTGGGAGTGACTCTGATGAAGAGGACGACGAAGAAGAATGGGCGGCATATCAGAGGTCGTTATTGAATAAAGAAGTGATAGAAGAAGAAGTGGAATTGGGGGACTCCATAGGTATGATGTTTGGTGCAGATGAAGACAATGAGGATAGTGAGGAGTCGTTATCTGAGGAGGATGAATTCTTAGATTTGGATATAGATGGTTTACCTGCTTATGAAGAAGTAGGGGAGTTTGATCCCGATGGGGATATAGCATACCTAGATGCCCTACTTGAAGGTGAACCAACTGACATGACTGAACCTGCACCAGATGAAGAAAGAACTAAGTGTGGGGATCATCCAATGGAAATGGTGGAAGAAGAAGCGCACCATAGCTGGCCTGTGGTATTAGTAATAGGCGGAACTTCAAAATCAACAACACCACGGGAGAGGGCAAGGAAGAGAAAAAGAAAAGATCAAAACCGGAAGAGGATCAATGGTTGGTACGAATTGGAGAAGATGAAGGCAATGGAAGTCAAGCACGATCAGTCTTCTTGCTATATGTCACGCATCCGGTTTATTCCAGGTAAGTTTAAATTTTGGTGGGTTGACCCGTTATACATGGTTAAATTATTTTTCAATTCCACTAATAACTCTTCAATTTTTAATAAGAACCGGGTGGAATTAAACGGTTTAGATCGGGTCCAGATTAAAGAGAAGCCCCCTGATTAAGTTTAAGTGTGGGGATGCTTTGTAGAGTTTGTAAATATTTATTTATTTATTTATGAGTTTTTTTTTCTTTGTCGTCGGTTTTCATTTTTGTATTGAGTCGTTTATTTATGTATGAGTCGGTATTATGCTCGGGTTTTGTTTGTTTTGTTTTGCGCAGGTTTGGATCGCACCACCCGTACTCAATCTCCATTCGGGTGATTCCAGAGCTGTTTATCATTTGTCAAGGCAAGCCCAGAGTTTACTAGTGTGTCAGAGCCGATCGCGACCAAAATGCTATACGATCGAGCTGGATTGGACTAGAGTTTTTGGAGCTTACGCGTTAATAAACCAGCTAAGTCCTTTCCAATTTGCCCTTTTCTTTTTATTTTTGTATTCGGAATTTTTTTTTTTTATTTTGAGTCGTTTTCTATTCCTACATTAAGGGCAATGTAGAGTTTAAGTGTGGGGATGGAATTTGTCATTTAGTCTGTATATAGGGTCGTTTTGAGTCCAAAAAAAAAAAAAAAAAAAAAAAAAAAAAAAAAAAAAAGTCCCTGATTTTGAAGTTTGCATTATATAAAATATGGAAAATGATAGGTAAAGTTAGGTGTCCGGTTTTCAAATAGTATGTATAATAAGAGATTAAAATTGATTGAAAACGTGTCTGATTTGGGATATGTGGGTAGGCTCGGCCGGTGGAAAGGTTTCCTTTGAAAAGTAATAAATTAATTATGTTAGGCTATTTTGTGGGTTCTCATCTAAGAGAAACGGGGAGACCGAAACCGCCAAAAATAGTATAAGAAGCACCGTTATAAGTAGAAAACCGTTAGAATTTCTAATGACTTAAAAAAATGTATTAGAAATCAAAGCAAAAATGTTGAAGCTTAAGGTGCCTGGCCACTGGGATAGCGACTTGGATTGGTCACACCCTCTGAGTTAAGTATGCTGAGATGAAAAAAAAAATGCTGAAGCTTAAGGTGCCTGGCCACTGGGATAGCGACTTGGATTGGTCACACCCTCTGAGTTAAGTATGCAAAAAAAAATGATTTTAAATTCTCTTGGTTTTCTACATAAGACGGTTGGGAATGGTCAATTGGTCGTTCCTTTAGCTTCATAAGCTTGAGGCGGGATTAGGAGGAACTGTGGCTTCCTTCGAGTGAGACCCTAGATAGACTAATCAACATGAACTTAACATAAATATAAAGGGGCTTGGAAACCGGTGTGGGTTTAAGAGGATCAATATACCTGCAATCGCAACCAACACGTTAGTAGATTATTAATTAAGTAACCTATGTTTTGAAACTGGATGTAAACCTAACTGTGATTCCATAGCATAATTCTTTTTCAGGGACGAAAAAAAGATAAGTGTGCGGATATTTGATGTATTGTAAAATACATCTATTTCCAGTGTAAAATTTGTATAGTTTTCGAGTCGTTTAAATAATACTTTTATTAGTTTTAGGCTTGTACCAGTCTATTTTATTTAGTATAGGTCTTTTATAGATTTTTTTTATTAGTTTTGTGTCATTTTTATTACTTAAGTATTTATTTTATATTTTGTAGGTGTTCATGGATGTTGGAGCATAGACGAGCCACTTTATTCGAGTAAAGAACACCCGAGTCTAAAGCACGAAGTTATAATACTATATATAAATAATGGTTTAATAGTAATGATAATATAAAAAAAAATAATAAAAAAATGTTAACGTGACTTTGGGGTCATAGCCCAAAGCCACAACAAAAGTCATAACAATAAATGGGCCTAAGAGTTGAAATAGGGCATTGATACTTGGTGCGGCAATATTAGAAGAAAAGTCAGGGCACATCAACGAGTGGAGGGCTTCGATATTATTGGAAAAAAAAGGATAATTCTTTGGAGGATAGGAACAGAGAGCCGGAGAAGATATTTCTTGGAGAAGAGACATCGAGCAGAGTACAATAAAACAAATATTATTAAGGAGGCAGGCCAGGGACCAAAGGTTTTAAGCCAGCGATTATTCGGGTGTCAATCATTCAATGTTTTCGTTCCTTTATTATCTTTGTTCTATATAATGATTGTTGAATTTTTAATTGGCTTTGTTTTTCTTTTCAAGATGATTTGTGGCTAAAACTTTAATAGCTACCTAGGCCAAGACAAATAACTAAGTTTTGATTTGTTTTTATTTTCTATGGTTTTTGGAACGTGTTTTGGATTTATGATTCAGTAAAGATTTTGATTTCTCTAGATCTGGTGTATGTGCGAATCTATTATTTTTTAATTGTCACTTATTCACTCCACTTGCACTTTTGTGAATGTCTTTCATGTATGAGTGCTAGTTAGGTTGCAGACTTTGTGTAGCAACTAGTTTATGGTCAATAGTCGCGAGTTTACCATAGGAGTGGTATTTGGTGGTTAGAAGATTTTAGGTATTCTTCCAAGTTCAATAGCTGTGAGGTGAGGGCTTGTTGGTATGTCTAGGTTGTTAGATTGCTAGGTTAGAGGCTTTGTGAGAAGATCTGCCTAGTTTCCCTTTCAACTCTTGCGTATCAAGTTAGATCTAGGCTTCAATAATTACCCCTTGCACCTAGTGTAGTGAGGCTTTCGCGCTGTGAGGTAGATTGTCTAGCGGGTACTTGATCATAAGAGTTAGATAACCTGTGAGGGTTTGTACTCCAACCGGTAGTTTAACAGCACAAAAATATTCTAGGGTTTCCCCTTGAGAAGGGTCGAGGGTGTCTAGTTTATTCTTGATGTTTAGTATTTTAAGATCCCGGTTCCAATTCAGTTCCATAACCATAGAAGCTCATCAGGCATAGTTAGGAGTCTGGTCTAGGTAGTGTCTTGTCATCATCTGAATTCGGCTCAGCTAAGTTCGTGTCTCTAGTTCACTTTAGTAAATTTTAGTTAACCTTTATTTTATTGCAATTTATTTTTCAGTAAAACCCCCCTTTAAAATGATAAATTAATTTAATAGATATTTAGGATAAGTAATCGAGTCTAGTTTTCGTTTTCCATTAGAGTCTCGTGGGTTCGATATCCGGACTTACTTTAGCCATACTAGAGTCGATAGGTTCACTTGCCTGTCAGTAGTTTAGTTTTAGAGAGTCTAGAGTATTACTAGGTGTCTAGTTTTAGGTTTAATTTAGTTATTTTTATTAAACTACTTTTAGCACATCAATATTACTATCATAAAGTCTACAAATATGCTCAAGCCATTAACACAATCGTGACCCCTGGAATGAATTCTTGTCTAACTAGCGTTTTACCCAACTGACTCATTAGTCTAATTTGGGATCTTGACAACCTTCATCTAAGGCCGTTTTCTATGAAATTAAGAATTCCTTATGAAGCTTCTTTTGTGACACTTCAAATGTCTAATCCAACGTTAACTAAGCATATAAACATATTAGGAATATATATTGAGATTTAAGTCATCGAGTGACTTACCTTATGCGTGCTTCCTCTTTACCTCATTCCGAGATTCCTTGGCTATCCAAAGTTTCTTGTATCCACACCTATGAGGTGAACGACCACTTAGGTTGTTAGAACCTAGTATTTACATGTCTATAAGCATTATTGGTCCTGTTTTACCAACATACATGTTTTCACCAAGTTATATATGCTCAAGTGAAATCCAGTTTCATTGAGGCATTTTATCAAACACTTGGTAGGCGTGATTTTTCTAACTTTAGTTTTAGGACTTAAGAACCTCATTGATCCATCCTTGACCAAGATTATCATTACTAGCATTTCAATAAACATCTAAATCATAGTTTATCATTAATAAGTATTAACTAAAGTTAGTAATTCATGGTTTAAAGGTAGTTCCTACCAATCCACCAAAAACCCAATTCATTTCATAACATGAACTACAAGGATATAACCTTCTCACAAGGATTTTGCTTAACACACACAAATTAACATGTATTATGGTTCTCTCATACAAGATTAACCATTACAAGCCCTTAATTCACGTTTTTATAACAACCCATGATTTTTATCATACCCAAGCATGAACATACCATCAAATTTAGCCAAATAAAAGGTTACCTTGGTGTGTATTAGGCTTGGAAGATTCATTTTAGGGCTATAGCACTCAAAACCCCTTTTATTCCACCTTGATTCAAGCTTACTCTTGAGTTTTAGGGCTTGGTGTGTGTATATGTTCTTGATGAACGATTTTGGGGATAAGGAGTTCATCTCCATTTCTTTGTTTTTAATATCAACCAAAATCAAGTTTGGTTATTTGGCAAATATGGCCCCTCCCATCTTTTGTCAAGTATTTGATAGTTAAAAGCCATGTGTGCTTATATTATCATAAAATACGAATTAGAAATTTTGGAGTGTTACATGTTGGGTCAGAGGGTAAAGATCGTCGGTATTGTTGCATCTAAGGATGGGCGCTCAAGTTTGAATCATAAGTTTAACACACAAAGTTTGTTTCAATTAATTGCACTCAAATGGTAAATGAGTGCAATTAATTGAATCATAAAACGAAAGTTTAACACGCAAAGTTTGTTTCAATTTTTCATAATCAATAAAAGAGGAACATTTCAAAGAATGCAGTAAGTTGTTGTCGGGGTGTCCTAGACGTTGATGCCAGCGATCTTGAGTAACAGCAGTGTATGTGGAAGGTTGGTTGAAGTTGGTTGAGAGTTGTTGGGTCAAAGGGTAAAGATCGTCGGTATTGTTGCATCTAAGGATGGGCGCTCGAGTTTTGAGATCCTTCATAAGAAAACCAAAAGGGTCAAACTCAACTTAAACTAAGTTATCATTGGTAAGGCGATGGACAGAGATAAGGTTTTTAATTATGTTTGTTGCAAAAATGACACTATTGAGTTTTAAAGGTGGGAAAGATGGGGGTAAAACTCGGTTGCCTTGTGCCAAAACAGGGATAGTCATGCCATTACCAATGATAATATTTTTATTAGTGCACTTATTAAAGTTAGACGGAGAGTAGATACCTTGTTGGTTTGCCGAGTGAGAGGACGCGCCGGTGTCCATGAGGCCATGATTAGGTTGGTGTAGCGCCATGATGTAAAGTGCTTGATCAATGTCCGTTGGAGTGTAGCTTGTGTTGTGTGCTTGATCCGCGCGCGTACCTAAAGTTCCTGAACTGTTTTGGTTGTTAGGCCGCGAAGGATAGGGACACGGTGGCTGGGCCGTTTGGTTCGAAGTGGCCTGCCATGGCTGAGAAGAATTATTCAGAAGATGCGCCCACTGGTTAGCAATCCACGACCACGGGACGATCTTTGTTACGATCAGAGCTGTCCGTGAAGTTGGTGGAGGCAACCGTAGTGGCCAAGGCAGTGGCCGAAAGCTGCGCAACAGCAGCTTGTTGTTTCTTCTTCATTTATTCCATTGTGGAAATACCATCGTATTGTTCTGTAAGGCCTGTAAGAACCTGGATCATTAGCATCCAGTTGTCGACCGGGGATCTGACTCCATTGAGATGGTCAGAAAGTAGTTTGGCGTGTTGACAATAAGCGATCATGGAAGGAAAATTGGCGAGGTTGAGGTTTGCGAACTCCTGACCAAGGAAGACAAGTGTTTTTATTGTTATTGAATTGGTCTTGGAGAGTAGTCCAAGCCTGATGGGCGGTTTGGCCAGGGTCATAATAATATGCAGGAGATCTTGCGAGATAGTCCCGTATATCCATTGGAGCACAATGGCGTCCAAGCGTGACCACAAAGCTTCGGCGAGATCGTCGGCTTTTTTCTTGTCATATTTTTCAAAAGATGATGAAGAGGTAGTAGGATAGGGTTTAGGAGAAAGATGGTTGACCTTGTAAGCCCGACAATGGACTTGAAAGAGCTCCAACCATGTGGTATAGTGGGGAGAATCTTATTCGAGAGTGAGAGGGATAAAGTTTCGGATGATGTAAATTGTCATAGCCGGATGGATTTTGGATTCCATGTGGTCTGATATAGGGTAGGAAGAGGACTGCCGAAGAGGGTTTGGAAAGAAGAATCAGAACCAGCTGCAGAAAAGAAATCAAAAAAATTTAGGAGGTAGTGTAGGATCTTTAGGGCAATACCATGTAAGAGTCATTATTCAACTAAGAATTCTCATTAACCTCTGGTGTATATATAATGTATAATACAATTTTCTAATTACGAAGGAAATATTCTCTATACTAAGATACAATATATTCCTATTATACTAAGGGGCTGTTTGGTTGATTAAGTGCCAAATCATTAAGAGGTCTGAATGGTTAAGTGCTGAATCATTAAGTTGGTCCTCTTAATGGTTAGTTTTCTTGTCCCACGGGTAGGAGAGCCTCATTGAGGTTCAGAATAGTTCAATGCTTAATGGTTCAGCAACATCCCAAATCTTAATTGTTAAGCCTTAACCATTCTATTTATAAGCTGAAACAAACGTACTGAATGCTGAATAGTTCAGAACCTCATTAAGAGATTAAGAGGCTTACCAAAGAACCCCTAAATCTATTAGCCACCACCTCATGGGAAGGTGCTCCTCGTACCCAAAAATATCTATTAACCAAATCAAATTGAAAAGAAAAAGAAATTGTTGCAAATAGTAACATGAACTCTTTCACATGATATTGACATCTTCAATAAGGAGGTCCCCAAAATAATAATAATAATAATAATAATAATAATAATAATAATAATAATAATAATAATAATAATAATCGCAAAATCTATAAACGGATTTTTTTATAGAGATCCTCAACCAACAAAAACCCTCACTCTCTCTCTCACACTAACTCACACACACTAATACACACTCTCCTAGAAGCTTTCATTACACGTTCCACTTCACGATCCTTTACGTCTCAAATCTTTTGCTTTTTATCTCTCTAATGGAGACTCTGCTCCAATCATGCCCTGTCTTCACATCCAAATCGTTGCTTCAATCATCATTTGATAAACAATCTGTTGCTCGATCGTTTGCGTTTAGTAAACATCAGAGAACGTGTAGTGTGAAACTAAGAGCGGTTGGAAAGAGCAGTTCACAGGATGGATCATCGTCGTCTTCTGTTGAAGATGTACGGAAGGATAGGAGCGTGTTGTTAGGTGCTGAGAAGGATGCATCTGGTTCCATTGTTGGATTCCATTTGATTCCTCAATCAGGTATTATTGGTTTTGTTCGATTTGTTTGAGTTTAATTGTGTAATGCGTTCAGTTGTGGTGTTGTTTAATTAGAATTTGGTCATCTGATGTCATAATTTGTAGTTAATTTCAAACTCACTAAAATTTTGTAATTAGGCTAGATTGTATGTTAATTGCCGGCCATTTTGATGTAATTTTCGCTTTAAGCACTAGAAAATTTGAAAAAGAAAAAATAATAATAATAATAATTCTAATGACATGTTATATTTTCCTTAAAATCTATAGTTCATTACTTCATTAGAAGTAGACATGTAACATCTAATATTTAATAGAAGAGAGAGGTTACAAAACCAATTTTAGGTGGCTCGCAATGCTTATATGATATGTGGCGTGATGAATTGTTTTAACATACGTATATGATAAAATTCATAATTTTAAACAGAAAAAAGTTAAAACCTATAAATTTTATTAATTCTAATAAGGTGATTAGAGTAATTTAACTTGTCGCAATTAGAAAAGGGAAGTATTGGGCATCTAAATTCAACCTGAAGTTAATATTTAAAAGTTAAAACAATAACAAATGTGGAAACGGTTAAATTGTATTTAATCTACCTTTTAGGTGGGAAAAAAAAAAAAAAATAAAAAGATGGTCTCAATGAACAATGAATGACTGTCCTAAAAAGGTTCTTTTATTATATAGTATAGATATAGATATAGATATAAATGTTACACTTGGATACTTTCTAGATATGATAATTATATAGCTAGTCTGCATTGTGTATAGAGAATAACATTACACTTGGATACCTTCTAGATATGATAATCATATAACTAGTGTAATAATGGGTTATAAGGTAGGCTGCACAGTTGCCAATTATGTATCAAACAAGAACTTTATTTAAAAAGTTTTCAAGAGTATTTCATGATTTGAAGTCCATGCTTGAAATTCCAGGCGACACTAAAACTAGCAACTCTCATGATGACATATCAAATGTTGAAGAATTGCTTGTGGATGATGAGCTAGCAGATACAAGGCCTGCAAAAGTGACATATAACATTGTTTTTGCTACTTCTGAGGCAGCACCATACTCCAAAACTGGAGGTTTAGGAGATGTTTGTGGCTCTTTGCCCATTGCACTAGCAGCACGAGGGCATCGGGTAATGGTTGTTACACCTAGATATTTGTCTGGTGGACCTGCAGATAAGAAGTTTGCTGGTGCTGTTGATCTTGATTGTCGAATTAAGGTTTCTTGTTCTGGAGGGGTACATGAGGTTGCTTTTTTTCACGAGTATAGAGCAGGTGTTGATTGGGTAAGAAGGTTATCTGAGCTTTTAATCACCAGTTTATTTTAGAAGAGGCAATCTTTGGAGACCAAATGGTCTTAATGTGGTCGATTTGGGCTTCTCTGCTATTCTTTTGTGCCTGCTTGGGCAAAATAACATATATGAACTGTTGGAATGTGCTAGAGCTTAAAAGATGGTTATGAATTCACTGGTAAAATTGGGGTGCGTTGGTTGACATGCTAACACTTTCTTTGAATTATATTAATAATTAAAGTTTATAATATGGTTACAACATTCAACATTGTACTATCTAAACAATAATATATTAATATGAAATTAAACAATTCATTAGAGGTAGTAAGCAACTAAGCATTTAAATACTCTGAGTCTGGACCCACACATCTTCATTGTAATTGTAATTGGTTTAATATTCTAGATCTAACAAATAGATATTTCCAATATAAATTCAAAAATCACATGTAATGTATTGGTTATTAAAAATTCTGAAGAAAATTTTTAGCGAGTCAACCTGTCAGATTTTCAAAGTATCCTGTTTTGACCCGAACCTCTTTTGACCCTTGAACCAGCCTACTCATTTTTCCATCTCTGGTGTAACATTTTATTATCTCAGAGAAATTTCTTATGGTATATTCAGGTGTTCGTGGACCACCCTTCTTTCCGCCGACCTGGAAATCCATATGGTGACGCATATGGTGCATTTGGTGATAACCAGGTACTAACTACTAATTATGGAAATAATAGTCGTTTACTTCAATTATTTATTTGATGAAAATTAACATTCTTTTCTCTTTGAAACAGTTTCGGTTCACCTTACTTTCTCATGCAGCATGCGAGGCTCCTTTAGTGCTTCCTTTGGGAGGGTTTACATATGGTGAAAAATGTTTGTTCCTTGCCAATGACTGGCACACCGGTCTTGTTCCCGTGTATGCTCCTAACTTGATCAACATTCTTAATTTTTGTTTCTATTTATCATGTTTGCAACTTGCTTGCTATAGTCAGCGGGTTCTATTGCTCACTTTGTAATATCTGCAGTCTAACCTCTGTTTTATGCTTTAGGCTATTGGCAGCAAAGTATCGTCCCCATGGAGTTTATAAGGATGCTAGGAGTATTGTTGTGATACATAATCTTGCACACCAGGTATGCTCCTTTTTGCAGTCTGTAGTAACTGCATAAGCTTTTAGAAGCAAACACCAAAACTTACATGAAATATTGAACCCTATTGGGGTGCTACCACAGATATGCAACTAATACATTGTTTCGTTTTCAGCTTTATGCAATATGTATTTTATTTTATTTTTTTGTGTCTGCTTCTTAACACTTGTAGCGTAAAAAATACAGTAATATAAGAATTTTTGTACATATTGTTATGTAGTCTGCACTTGTAAATGTGGAGAAACAAGGTTAGTGAAATCCGTGCTTGCTGCGGGTTTATGTTTTACATTCATTTAAGTACAAGAGTTGCAAAAAAACAAAAAACAAAAAAGTAATCTACAATGTTACATGTACTTATCAATATTTAATATATAATATATTAAATATTATACTTCTTGTATTTATGATATTACCTATTACTTGAATACTGATAATTATAATTTTAATGTTTGGTTTTGCGTTCAATTTGTTGAGGTTAAGGTTTAGGGGTGCTCACAATAAATCTCGGCCAAACCGCTAATTCGTGTTTAAATGGAAGGGCTAACCAAACCGGCCTAAACGGTTCGGTTTTGCAATTTTGAACTTCAAAATTTCAAACTCTTTAGTTTGTTTTAAAATTTAGAAATGATAAAGATGATTCATGGTTATTATACCTTAATAATAAAGGTAAACAGCTGGTTCTAAGTTCCAAAAGGTGGACTGAATAGTATAAATCTTAAACCGGCCTATTTGCTTAGGTTTTAATGGTTTAGTTAGATATTCAACTCATTACTAATGGATTTTGAAGTTACAGTTAATCCTGTTGATAATTGAGTTATTTTAGTCCTGTTGATAATAAATAATTTATTGTTAATCTTGTTAATTTGTTATATCTCTATCCGCGGAGACAGGGGTAAGGTTTGCCTACATCTCACCCTCTCCAGATCCTACTTTTAGCTTTGCTATTTGTGCGATTTATTGGGTATGGTGGTTGTTTATTGTTATATCTTTATAAATATTGTAGGGAGTTGAGCCTGCATCCACTTATAGCAATTTTGGATTGCCCCCAGAGTGGTATGGAGCTTTGGGCTGGGTATTTCCTACTTGGGCAAGAACACATGCTCTTGACACTGGTGAAGCTGTTAATGTTCTAAAAGGTGCAATTGTCACTGCTGATCGGATACTGACAGTTAGCCAGGTAATCAACAAGACAACTTTTCTCTTCCATGAAACTTTGTTACTATCATGCAATGATGTAAGTAATCAATAGTATACATGGTCGATTTGGGTTGCTTTTCATCTCAAACGTAACAAATGAGTTGAATAAAGAAGTAGTTAAAAGAGGAACATGTCAAATAAAAACATCCTAAGTTGTTTTATTCGAATATTAATATTGTTTACAACCATAACCTTTATAAAATGGGCAAAAATTGTTGTCAATCCGACTAGGCATGTTCCGAACTTCCGACCCATACTATAAAATGATAAGTTTCAATTTGTTACCCAGCCTGTCATATTTGCCCATGTTTCTTAAATTCACCTCTTAAATTTTAATTTAGTAGAATTTTTGTGTGTTTGGTAAATAATCAGGGCTATTCTTGGGAAATTACAACCCCAGAAGGTGGAAACAGTCTAGATGAGCTTCTCAGTAGTCGAAAGATTGTTTTAAACGGTATGTAGTTTACTGTCCATATATATATATATATATATATATATATATATATATATATATAGGGGAAAGTTAATTTGAGAACACCTATATTTCGTGCGAACCGTGAGAACGGCATCTAAAACCATTCAAAATCAAAATTTCTTTTTACACTTATCTTTATTACTAAAATACAATCTCAAAAACACAATTTACGCGTAAAAATTCAAACGTATACGAAAAATAAATTGTTTTTACACATGTGTAAGTTTACTGTTTATACATGTGTAAACTGTTTCATTTACACATGTGTAAAAAGTTAATTTGAAATTGTTTTTTGCAAAAAAAAAAAAATGAATTATTTGGAAAGAAAATTCATTTATTAATGTTGTATTTTGATTATAATGAGATTTGTATTAAAAAAAAAATTGATTTTGATTGATTTTTTTACTTGTTCTCACGGTTCTCACAATATTTAGCGTTCTCAAGATAACCCTCCCCTATATATATATATATATATATATATATATATATATATATATATATATATAATGTGTTAGGTTCCTATACAAAACCTAATTTTTGTGAGAAATGTGAGAACCAATAATAGGGTGATACATGGCATTCTATTTTTATATCTTGAAGGGCATCAATGTAAATTGTATTGCTTATGTTATTTTTAGAAGATAATGCTAATTAATATCGTAATTAACTAGGAGGATTCTTAGGGATTTTTGGTTGTGTTTTGAACGATATTAGCTTCATTATTTATAAACATTCAGCATATCATTATTTCATTCACTGAAATCGAATCAATAAAAACAGCGATCATAGTGTTGTGTTTTATTCGAAATAATAGAAGCAAAATGGTTTTATCCGCAAAAAAAAACACTAAAAACCAATATAGTGTTTTTTGTACAGCAAAAAAGCACAAAAAACACTATAAACATGAGTTTATAAAAAACACCATACCAACAGTATGTTTCATCTACAAAACACAACAAAAACAGTCTGTTTCATATACAAAACAACACAAAACAGTCTGTTTCATATACAAAACACCACAAAACACATCAACCAAGATATTTATTAAAAACACCATACCCTCAAAATGTTCCATCTACAAGACACTATAAAACACTGTAAAACAATAGTATATTAAAAACACTATAGCCACAGTCTGTTTCATAAACAAAACACCACAAAACACTTCAACCAAGAGATTTATTAAAAACACCATAACCTCAAAATGTTTCATATACAACCCACCATAAAACACTTTAAAATAATAGTCGAACAGATGAGATAAAGAAAAAAAAACACACTCACGTTTGTAGATTATCCCAAATCGTCGTTAATTCTCCATAAATGAGAGATTTTTTGCATAAAATTCGAGGGTTTGTTTTTGGAAAGGAGCGAGAATTTAGGAATGTTGAGCGGTTTCTAAAAACAATCCAACCGGCTCTTTAAATGACAATACAAAGTTACTATACTACCCTTGTGAATTATTTTTGGTTAGTGATAATTAAACACTATTTACAAAATTGCCACTCATTACATATCAACCATTGATTAAGATGATCCAATGGCACAAAACACTTCTTACACTTCTCACAAAAAACACTATTTGTACAGGAACTCGACCCTATATATAATAACTTTTCTGTAATAATTGTTTATAGTTCAGTGTTTGACCATGATTTTTGATTTATGGTTTCAGAAATGTTTATAGATTTTTTGTTTTGAGTCAGGAATTAACTTTAAGGCCCTGTCACAATGATATTGATTATATTGCTTCTTTCCAATTATACATGTCTTCATTGTAATTACTCTGATCGTTTGTGTAAGAAATCTGGTTATATGCTATGCAGGGATCACAAATGGCATTGACATAAATGAATGGAATCCATCTCTAGATGAGCATATCCCTTCTCATTACTCTCTGGATGATCTTTCAGGAAAGGTTGGTGTTTTTCTTTTCTTTCTAGTGTAGAAATAACCACATGGAAATCAAATGACGTAAAATGGCCCAGACAGCTTGGATGATGGGTTAAAACAGGTTCAGGTCAAAAGGGGTAATTTAGGTAATGTTGAAACAGTCCAATCAGGTTGGCCTAAAACACTTTTTGTCCAAAATGTTAAATGTTTTTGGCGAATAACTAGTGTGTTGAATGTACAGTTAATTCCATTAAAGTCTAATTTCTTTAATAAAAGGATTTTGGATTAGGATGTTCTATGCATCATAAGCACACTTTGGTAGACTTTCGATGGCACATTTGACCTGTTTCCTTTCAAGCTACGTTTTTTAATTTTACTTTGGTAACTTAATCCGAATCTGGCCATTCATAAGTATATCATTATGCTCATTTCAAGGATTTGTTTGAGATATTTTATGTAGATTGAATGCAAGATTGCTCTTCAAAGGGAATTAGGTCTACCAGTTAGACCAGATTGTCCATTGGTAAGATGTACACGGTACACCCATTGTGAATATGCTTAAAATACAAGTATACAACACAAATCACTGACACCACATTCTTAACAGATAGGGTTTATTGGGAGATTGGACTACCAGAAGGGTATCGACATAATTCTATCGGGAACTCCCGAATTGTTGCAAGATGATGTTCAGTTTGTAAGTAACTTGCTCCAAAAGCAACCTCTAGTTTAGGAATTGGACCAAATCACAGAATGCTCATATTGGTCCGACATAACTTACTTAAAAGGCAACTTCTTGTTTGCTTACATGTTATAGATAATGCTTGGATCTGGAGAAAAACAATATGAAGAGTGGATGAGAGCCACTGAAGCAACGTTTAAAGATAAATTTCGTGGATGGGTTGGATTCAATGTTCCCATATCTCATCGGATAACAGCAGGGTGAGTTACACTAGTTTGTGTTATCAATTAGAATGAAAAAGGGTTCATGACTCATGAGGATAAAATTAAGCTCACACGTTACTTTTACTCTGTACAGATGTGATATTTTACTAATGCCCTCAAGATTCGAGCCATGTGGTTTAAATCAGTTGTATGCAATGAGATACGGAACCGTACCAGTGGTACATGGAACCGGAGGACTTGGAGTGAGTTAAAATTAAGATTATTTCTTGTAGTTTACTGTAGAGGTGTCAATATCAACTCATTTACTTATAATTAGGCTGATTTTGGTTATGTTTTTTTTAATCTAAAATGGATTAAATACAAAAGCTGGTTAATCAAATGAGTTGGAGTTGAAAAGGAAAAGGATATTATAGTAATGTAGCGTAAGTAATTTAAAAGTGGTTAAGGAAGTGTTTTGCGGTTCAATCTTAGCTGAAACTTACTTAAACAGTAAAACTTTGCTCTTTTGACCCGTTACCAAACCAACCTATGAAAGCTGTCTGACTAAGTATGGACTTTACCTTATCCAGGACACAGTGAAGACTTTCAATCCATTTGCAGATGAAGGAAATGGTGAAGGAACCGGGTATGTATTTGGTCAAAACAGCTACCTAGGAGGATAAAACATGTTAATGAATCTGGAATATTATTATACCTGTGGTCTCGATCTTACATTAATTTGCGTTTTGTTTAACAGGTGGGCGTTCAAACCTTTGACAAGAGAAAGCATGTTGGATGTAAGTGATATTCAACCCCCAACAGTTTCGACAGATTTACATATGGATAATGGACGGGTCAATTTGGGTTGTGTTTTTATCTCAAATGAGTCGAATACTCAAATTGGTCAACTAAAAAATATAGATAAAAGTGTAAGAAGTTGAAATTTGCACGAGGTCCTTTTTAACGTAAACACCTCTTTGTTTCTTTCTCTGAAAGACACAACTCCCGACTATACAGGACAGTCCAATTTATAATATGCTTATTCGGATTATATAATGCAAACTCACTAGATGCTTCTGGGAGACAGACATGTTTGGATGTGCCTAATCTATGTTTCAAACTCACTTGTGTTACCTCCCAGCCCCCTATATTGTAGCATCAACGCTCTCGACTTTTCTCTTCATCCCAAAGTACATTCCCTCAACACATCGCCTGCACTCGAGAGATATAGTTAGAAACATAGAAATCAACAACCAAGAAACCCTCAAATTTGATGTCATTTGGCAAACTTTACGCTGTGCGTTATCCACAACTAACTTACTAGAATCCTCGTCTAGTTTGGGCTGATATGGTGGTAACTAACTAACTAACATTTACTAACCACCAGAATACTTGAAGCTAATATAGTATGGTGGATGTTGTAGGCACTACGGGTTGCTATCGAGACGTACAGGAAGCACAAGAGTTCTTGGTTAGGTTTGATGAAGAGAGGAATGGAAAGGGACTACTCATGGGATAATGCTGCAGTCCAGTATGAACAAGTTTTTGAATGGGCTTCCATTGATCCTCCTTATGTCACCTAATTCCAACATTTCAACAAATGGGTTGAAGAAACAGTGGCAATTGGTCAAGTACAAGGATCTGTACTGCCATTTGGAGCTCCTTGGGTGGGACCCACAGGCTATTGGAATTCAAACTGCTCAGCTAGGTAGTGTGCATCTCAGACATCTTACTGTGGTATATTAAAATTAAGTGTTTTTTTTTTTTAATATACATAATTTTCTTACATATTGAAGAAAGCTGTAATTTATTTATCTAATTATTTAATCTTTTATAACAAAACAATTATTCTCTCATGCCTGGAGGTATCAATTTCGACCCGTTTATGGAAACGGGTTAAAAATGTCAAAAGTCACTCAATGTGTTTAATAACTACAAAGCCTCCTAGATCATTTTCTATTATATATTTGTGATGATTATTCATATCTAACACAAACTATTTATAAAACTTGTGATATGTGCGAAATATTGTCATGGTGGTATTATGGATAGTTATTCAACATACCATAAGGTATCAAAATATGGGTTGTTTGGGAAAACGAATATGCATTGAAATTGGCTCGGTCTATTCCCACCCCCCTCCTTCTATTTTCACCCCCCCCCCCCCCCTAAGCGTCTCGCTTAGGCCTAAGCGAGGCGCTTGGAAGCTGAATTCGAGGAGGTCAGTACAAGGGGCAGAAAAAGCTGATTTTTAGACCTAAGCGTCTCGCTTAGGCCTAAGCGAGGCGCTTAGGATCAATTTTTTTTTTATTTTTTTTTTGGTCTTTTTAGTTAGTTTTTTGTTTTTTTTTTAATATAATTATTATAAAAAATGTTTTTATAATAATGCCTTGCATGAAAAGTAAGTGTGAAGATCAAGATCAAGAAGAACAGTACGGTCAAACTCCGGGGGTTGTGTTGTATGTATAAAATAGTGAATAATTGTAGTGTGTTCGGTGAATTTTGACTTGTTTGCATAGGAATCTTGACTGCTACAACATAACTTGCACCGGCTTGAGATATGAGTTTAATTAGCTTAAATCTCTCTGATCCATGATGTGAGAGCAATATAAAAAAATGTTTTTTTGACTTGACTTGCTTGCATGAAAAGGCAACATGGAATGAGATGATCTCGATTTTCGTACAAAGTAAAAGTCAGTTGTTATCGGAGAGATAGCTGTCAACGATCAAGGCAACATACTTGAAATCAATGGGAAGGTTAACAATTCCTGCTCATCTTGATGATATCTTCATCAATCTCCTTGATCTACGTATAAGTGTTAAAAGTATCAAGACTATGAAATTAGTAAAACAACTTTTCAGTTGTTATCAGACGAGAACTTGCCTGTGTTGCCGCATTTAATGAAATTTAACGCGCATACCGCATTCAGTGTTATAGAGAGAGATGATATGAGAGCAATATAAAAAAATGTTTTTTTGACTTGACTTGCTTGCATGAAAAGTAATGATCAGGAATATTCCAAATAACCGTCCAATTTCAGCTAAGGAGGTATATGTCCATGGATCAGAGAGATTCAAGCTAATTAAACTCATATTTTTTGGTGATTAACAGTCCAAATACTTGTAGCATCCTTGATTGCACCGGTAGAATTGGAATTGGAATTGGAATTAATGAGACAACTGTTCAGTTGTTATCCGAGAGATAGCGGTCAACTATGCAGACAATCTGAAAGTGGATACCATGGATCAGAGAGATTCAAGCTAATTAAACTCATATCTCAAGCCGGTGCAAGTTATGTTGTAGCTCATATGTTATTATCTCTTCTCTTATTCTCTCTTTCTCAAGTTCTCGATGGATTATTGCTCTCATATCATGGATCAGAGAGATTTAAGCTAATTAAACTCATATCTCACTGTAATGATCAAGAATATTCCAAATAACTGTTCAATTTCAGCTTTTGTTTAACTATTGTAGCAACTTCCATAGAGAAGTTATCAATATCACTGTCCAGTTATATCCACTTTCAACTAAATCTTTCTCTGATATACTCTATATCAACCGGCTTGAGATATGAGTTTAATTAGCTTGAATCTCTCTGATTCATGGTATCCATACCTTGTTTTAAGTATCTTGTAAAATTCATTTCGTCTTCAAGACTCCTAGGGAGTTACGTGCATTATCTAGTATTGAAACTTGCGATTAATAATATATTAATACATCAATGGACTACACTCACGGTATGTGCATCACGTATTTTCATTCTTTCCTTGATCTGCAATATTTGAAAATTATCATTTCTTGACATGCTTGGTAACACCTTGATCTATAATATTTGAAAATTATCATTTCTTGACATGCTTGGTAACACCTTGATCTGTAATATCTGAAAATTATCATTTCTCGAAAAGTAATTAAAAACACTTAAAAATGAATTAAAAACAATTGTCGCGAGTTAGGTTTACTCGGAGGACCACGTACAATGATTCATCAAAGTTGTACAAAGCTGGATGTTCGTACGGGAAAACCAAAACGAGCAATAAACGAAGCGAAACGGGGAGATATAATTTTCTTGGCTTGGAAACAACTTAAAAGAACCAAAAATGAATTAAAATTATTTTTTGGTGATTAACAGATAATTTTAAAGAATTAAAAGAAATTTAATTTTTTTTTAAAAAAAAGTCCAAACGCCTCGCTTTGGTCAAAGCGAGGCGTTTGCTTGCCTCGCTTTGGCCAAAGCTAGGCTGTTTGTGCCTGCTTAGGCCTAAGCGAGGCAGGCAAACGCCTCGCTTTGACCAAAGCGAGGCGTTTGGACTTTTTTTAAAAAAAAAAATAAATTTCTTTTAATTCTTTAAAATTATCTGTTAATCACCAAAAAATAATTTTAATTCATTTTTGGTTCTTTTAAGTTGTTTCCAAGCCAAGAAAATTATATCTCCCCGTTTCGCTTCGTTTATTGCTCGTTTTGGTTTTCCCGTACGAACATCCAGCTTTGTACAACAATGATGAATCAAAGGAACTAAGTTGCAAATACGATAATTATCAAAATAACAAAGATGAAACAGAACAAATTAATGTTCTTTATATACGAATAGTGACCCTCTTGCACCGGCTTGAGATATGAGTTTAATTAGCTTGAATCTCTCTGATCCATGGTATCCGGTTGTCTTCATCGTTGACCGCTATCTCTCGGATAACAACTGAAAAGCTGAAATTGAAAAGTTATTTGGAATGTTTCTGATCATTACAGTTATGCCTTTTTTGGTGAAATGAACTTGAAGAAATGATTTGGTGGATATATCATGAGTTAAACAAAAGCTGAAATTGGACGGTTATTTGGAATGTTCCTGATCATTACTTTTCATGCAAGCAAGTAAAATTCAGATCATTACTTTTCATGCAAGCAAGTAAAATTCAGTTGTTGGACAGTGAGATTGATAACTGGACAGGTTAGCCAGACGTTTGTCAAAAGAACATTTTTTATAATAATTATATTAAAATTTCAAAATTTCAACTTCCCGTTCAGGTGCTTAAGTCCACCTTGAAGACTGAATGTGACTACGCCATGTTTCACGTCATGCTTAAGTCCCGGGGTATAAACTAGTTATCTATCTATATATATAAAAGAAAACGTATATGCTGACGTGGCGTGCAATGGAGGTCTCAACCTCCCCTTGAGAGTGCCACGTGGCATCATATTTGAGAGATTTTAGTGTTTTTGAACTATTTCCTTTTTAAATTAAAAAAAAAGATAAACATAAAACCTAAATTAAATTGAGTTATTTTAGGAAAAAAAGAATTTAAAAATAAATATAAAATTTTCTCTCTCATGTTTCCTCCCATAATTTTTAAACGTTTATATCTTTTATATACGATATTTTTTAAAGAAAAAAATTACACCAAATTAACGAACGTTTTATTATCTTTCCAACGAGTACCATAGTCCTATATAAAAAACGGAGAAAAATCAACTATTTTTGTGGGGTTTCGTTCATACAGGAAAAACACACACAAAGTGTTCATGTTATTCATTAATCGTGTTTTTTCTTTTAAACTAGATTCTTATTTACAATGTTGAAAATCAGCCCAATCGCCATGTTATCATTGGAATTTTACTAGGTATACTTCATCAAGAGAAGTTAGGAGAAAGAATCGCGCAACACTGCAACACATGGTGTCACCTTATAGCAAGGTTATTTTTTTATTTATTTAATTACAAGAGTAATAATTATTACTATTAGTATTAGTATTATTAGAATGGTTATATTTTTTAACCCCGGGACGCTCCTGGAAAGAATTGATAGTTGTTGACGTGGCGTTCAATGGTGGCCTCAACCATCTCTTGATTATGCCACGTGGCATAATGAGATGCAATGATTACAACTTTCAACTTAAGTGTTTGTTTAGTTGATTAGGTTAGGAATTATAAGAGCCATTAGAATGTGAGAAATTAGAGAGATTTGGTAAGTTTTTTAATAGTTGCAGCTTACAGAAGTGATTCTTTAGATGATTACTGATTAGGTTTTAGATTAGGGAATATGAGTTATTACTGCTTAGAATACTATGAACATGAAATTATTGAGAGATTTTGTGGTTAGTTAACTTGAGCCATTTGGAATAGGTTATCATGTAAAATTAGATTTTTCAACCCCGGGACCCTCCCGGGGTAATCAGCTAGTTAGGATATACTCTAATCATACAATCTAACATCTAATAAACAAAACCTCCCTAGATACACATGGCACTCTCACATTCAACCTTTAATCTAGACACCTCCATATTGTGTCACATGGTACATCCATGTAATTTATAAGATTTTTAGTTTTTTTTTTAAATAAAAATAAAAAATCATTAATTACTTTGGTCAAAATCGGTCAAGAATATTAAATATGTATTAAAAACAAAGTAATTAATAATTTTTTACTTTAAATAATCAGCTATTAATTTGAAAATTTATGCATTTGATCTTGAAGTCTAATTATAACCTTTTTGTGTGTATCATTCATTTCTCTTAATGGATGGTTACATAAGCTTTATATTACAATTTTTTTTAAAGTTGACTCGACTGATCAAGATGAATCATTTAGACTTTTTTAAGTTGACTCGCTTGATTATACATTCATGTAATGGCAATGTAAGTTGGAATACACATAACCAGGGTAAATTCAATAAGTTCTTATTACACTTTGCTAAGTTGTTTATATATATACTACTAGATCTCTATATAGTCTTATGTGTTATTTTTGTGGTGGATTTTGTTTTCATAACCATCAATTTGAGAAGGAGTAGTAAAGAGAAGTAAGAATTTGATTGAGCAAATGCACTTTGTTTGACCAAAGGGTTGAAGAAACCAAATGGTAAATTGTCTATTATTGCATTATTTTATGCTTAAATGATGAGATTGTTTATCATTATTACATAATGTAGTAAAGTAAGCATTGCCTCAGACTATTATACAATTACATTATTTTATCTATTTAGTTATTTTATTTCAATTTTGTGAGTTGACTATTATTTTGTTTCCTCTTTTTTTAATTATAAATGGGAGGTCGTAAAATATAAAGAGTGTTATAAGCAATGGTGCATAGGTGGTCATGTCATGAATACACTACAAATATAGAAGTACAATGTTATGTTAAATATGTTGATGGTTTATTCATTTTTATACATCAGTAGCCATGTATATACTACAAATATTTAGTGATATTTGAATAACATGTGTATTCCTTACTTTTAAATTTTAATAAAATATTTCTATTATATTTTTTATAGGTTTTATCACTTCAAATAATTGTTAATTGTTGAATCGCGTGTACACGCGGGCAATCGCCTAGTGTGTTAATATAGAACACTATTATTTAACTTGCCAACTTAAAATGGGTCTAAATGGACACCATCGTTGCACCCTCCACCACCTACCTACCTTTGTCGCCTCTCCCACCACAAACTCCAAAAGGCTTTGTTGATTTGCACTTAGTCATTTGGTATGTCTTCTCTTGCATTTCCAAAATTGTCACGCCCGGCCTGTTACAATCTTACGTACTAAAATGAGGACTTAAGTCAACTTCAGGTGAATTCCATCTATTTAATTAGCATTCTTTTCAACACTATGATGTAATGTAATGCCACAATGAGACTTGTATATAGAGTGATCATCCCTACCAGAGAACAATGAGATGATAATTAATGACGTTCACTACCAACTTAGTGAAACGATATCACCATTATTAGTAAGAAATTGTATAGTGATCTCTACCCACTTAGAGCTAGAAAAGTTTTTAGTAAAGACCGAAAATTAAAGAGTGGATGTAAGGTATAAATTCGAGTCCTTGTGTTTGTTTGTTTTTTTGAACATTAACTTTCATTCACAAAGGCGACAGCTACCTCAAACCGAGGGCTGCCCCAAAAACAAACCGCTTACAAAACGTACAAAGGGTACAAAAACCAATCTTTCCATCTAAGATGTTTATATCTAGCACTATGCTTGAACCACAAAAACGCAACAGATTTGATCGAAGCGACGACATCTCCGGCTGAGTTCTTCTTGTTTCTAAAAATCCTGTCGTTTCTTTCTTTCCAAAGGCACCAACACGTAACCATAATGATACCAAGAACTAAAGTTTTACCTTTCTTACCATGCGGCGCCTTCTTGTGCAAATCCAGAATGTCTCGCACCTCAGAGCACACAAACGGGTCAAATCTTAACCAATTAATCACACCATACCATACACCCGTAGCAAACAAACAATCAATGAAGACGTGTTTGGTCGATTCCTGAACCGAATCACAAAATCTGCAGTGATCGTTTTCAAACCGAATACCCCTTCTAGCAAGCGCTTCAATGGTGGGAATCCTATTCATCTCCGCGCGCCACGTCAAGATATTGCATTTTAATGGAACCCAGCTGACCCATTTGAATGGGTAACAAACGTCATACCCTCTAGAATCACGAATCAGATTTTTAACGCTGCTAACACAGAAGACTTCATCATTCGCGTCTGCAGCCCAGACCCATTTATCCGTCCCGGTCCCAACTATGACTTGTTCCAGATCAGTAGCAAGCTGACACCACTCCTCCATTTCTTGTCTAGAGTATGTCTGGTCCAGCGGAATAGGATACCACCCAGAATTTCGCCACACACCCTCAACTGAGTCCCATTTATTGATAGCTTTATTGAATAAAGAAGGGAATTTAATTCTAATGGGCACTTCGTAAAGCCAAGCATCTGTCCAGAATTTTATCAGCTTACTGTGACATCCGTCATTTTTTTATTTTTTTATATAATAATAATAATAATATTATTAATAATAAAAAAAAATTCAGATTATGTATAGATAAATATTTACAAACACTTGAAACCCATTATCAAAACCACAACCAAACCCAAGCTTGCCTATCCAGCCCAAGAACTGAGCCCAACAAGGGTGACCGGCCCATTCCACTTGTCTTTCCCTTGGTCCAAGCCCAAACCCCCTCCCTTCTCCTTCTGTTTTTAAAAAAAAAAATGTTGTAGCCGACAAGAATCGAACCCGGGACGGCTACCTCACCAGATACCAACAACACCACTACACCACATACTCACCTTGTATTTAGATCCAGATTCTAATCCTTTTAACATCACCTAAAAACGAACCAGCTCACTTCTTTCTTTCTTTCTCTGTTACGCAACAACTGACCAAATATGGTTGACCATATTGCCTTCAATACTGACCATGTAATCAAGCTAAAATTTGGAAACAAATTCGTAATTGACTCGTGTAATGACTGATGCAAATCTTTCCATTGATAATCAACCAATTACTCGCGTATTGACCATTTCGAGCATAATTCACGCGTATACGTTTAAACATCGTCAAACCTTCCTTTTCTACGGCATATTATAAATTGAACACGCGAAATTGATAAGAAACAACCGATAAACAAAACCTCACTTTCAATTCCTGTCAACAACTCGTTCCTGATCGTAATCCATCGTGTTTTGACTTGAGCTTTGACCGAGCAATTCGTAATCAAACCATTCTTGTAAGTTTAATTATTTTGGTGGGTTTTGTTAATCGGAACCTACACAACATTAACCCCATGATTAATTGGGTTAATGTTGTGTAATGCAATTGATTGTGAAATCTAGGGCTCGTTCTTGATTATTTGGGGAAGAAGACAACTCCTCAGCTATGTATTAACAATTTTCAAAAACAAAACTAAACAACCATCTGGTCTAGACCAGATGGTCACGATGACTGTTGTCCAACAAGGGGCTGCGGGTTCGAGTCCCAGCAGCAGCCTTTTTGTTCTTTTTTTTGTTTATTTTGTTCAAACCATATATGTATATATATATATATTACATTTAATCTTGTAAATTCATTTTTAATTATTAAAACCTTTTTATAAATTCTAAAAAAATTATATTTATCAAATCTGATGTATAAGGTTTAACTTACAATTTTTAGTTTTCTAAAATTTATTTAATATTTATAATAAATAAATCAAGTTTATTCTATTTTATTTATAAAATTCCTTTAAAATATCAAAACGATCTTATTAATTTCCACAAAAATTATCCTAAGTTTTTATAACTTTAAACTTTTCAGAAATGATTTTTAATTCTGAAAAATCATTTATTTTATATTTTTAATCAATTTTTGTTAGTTTTAATCATAATTAAATCATAATAAATTCATTTTACAATATTTTTATACCAAAATTTTACATAAATTATTTCTATTCATATAGAATTGAAATACAATTTTTGATTCAGAAATTCTTTGATTCTAATATTTTTAGATATTAAAGTCGCATTTTGACAATTTGAAATAATTAGATTAAATATTCTATTTTCAAGAAAATAATTTTATAAAAATTATTTTCATACTTAGAACCTCATGTTGTGATTATATCCAACTTAAAATTTTACAAAAAGACTTTTATTTATTTATTTACTAAAATTTCTTATATTTAATAAACAATTTGTTTATTAAACAAATAAACGTTATCCCCAATTCGAAGCCCTAGAAATACATATATCTTAGAGTCATTTTCCTTACACATAATCAATTACTTTAGGTTAATCATTTGGGAGTAATCTCAATTCATATTTCGTTGTCCAAGTTCAAATTCAAGTTATTACGTGAACTGTGAGTACTTCCTATCCCCTTTTTACTTTTATACATTTTTGGGGTGATTCATGTACACTATTACAAATTTCAAATACAAGTTTACATTTTTACAATACAATTCTAGTACTATGTGCATTGCTTACAACGTGCTTTATGCTTAGACAATACATGTGGATTACATTTGTACTTAGTGAAATCATTAACATGGTACAAGCCGACCTTAACATTGGATAGCGCTATTTGGATTGACAACCCGCCTAGATTGATTCTCCCCCTTTTTCATCGGAGAATCCGTGGCCAGTGTTAAGTTATCATCCATTTATTGGTTGAGTACACTACAGTTCATACAGTACATTATACAGTCACAGGGTTGATTTCGCTCATTTGTATGATACATAGTTTACATATTTGCACTGTAGCTTGCACTTGAATTGTATAACTTTTTAACCTACTATATATATCAAATCTAGGAATGCTCACCAACATTTCATATGTTGACCAAACCTATTTTTGTACATGTTTCAGGTGCAGTTTGATCTAGTGCTTTAGCAAGAGACATTTAGTGTTTTATTTCAATTCAGTTATTTCAATATTTACATTTCATTTAGACAATGTATTTTCCATTTCCATGTAAGACAATTTTTGATTATTCAATAATATTTACATTTTAGTACCATGAGCTTTTGAACAATCGTCACTACGTGGCACCTCGATGATTCCGCCATCGGTTGGGGTGTTACACTTACCATCCCCCAACTTCCCTTTGATACAATCAACAAACCTTCTATCACCAAATTTGAGTTTTTCCACAAGTTTGACAATGTTCGGCCAACATCCTCCCAAGCTAGATAACCGAGGCAGAAAGTTCCACTTAGAACGATTACGGTGAACAGCTTGAACAACCTGTTTCCATAAGCCCGAGTTATCACTCCTATAACGCCATGCCCACTTAGCCAACAAGGCCTCATTCGCGTCTTTTAGCCTAGAAATTCCTAGACCCCCTTTAGATTTAGGAGTAGAAACTCTATTCCAAGAGACCCAATGAATTTTCCGGACCGTATCCGACCCAGACCACAGGAACCGTTTCATAATACCTTCCAGCTTATCTACGACTCCGGCAGGGGCTTTATACAACGAGAAATAGTAAACTGGCAGACTTTCAAGAACAGCCTTTATTATGGTCAAACGACCACCTATGGAAAGCACATTCGCCTTCCAAAGTGCTAGACGGGCCTCAAACACTTCCACTATCTTCCGCCAATTGGAAATCTTATTCATATTCGAACCAACAGCAATTCCTAAATACTCGAATGGAACTGCGCCCGGTTTCCCATACAATCAGCCATCTGTTTGACCTCACTATCACTCGTGCCAAGACCAAGGAGATTTGATTTATGAACATTCACTTTGAGACCCGAACACGCGTGAAAACACCTCAAAATTCTCGCCATATTAGCAACATTGTGACGAGACCATTCACCCAATATTAAGGCGTCGTCGGCATAGAAAAGATGCGATACTAGAGGACCGTCTTTAGATAAAGATAAGCCCTCAAATTCCCCAACTTCAATCGCTTTATTAATCATACATGACAAAGCCTCCATAACCACTAAGAACATAAAAGGGGAAAGGGGATCGCCTTGGCGCAGGCCCTTTTCGCTCTGGAACTCGAAAGTTGGTGAACCATTAACAAGAATGGCCGACCTAGCCGACTTCAAAATACCCAAGACCCATTTACACCACCTCTCGGGAAAGCCCATCTGCTGAAGAATAGAGATCAAGAAGTCCCAATTGACATTGTCGTAAGCCTTCTCGAAGTCTACCTTTAACAGAAAAGCTTTCTTATCCTTATTTTTGATCCAAGACATAATTTCATTAATGATCAGAGGACCGTCTAGAATAAAACGCCCACTCAAGAAACCCGATTGGGTGTCAGAAATAATAGAATCCATAACCCTCTTTAGACGCGTCGCTAAGACCTTTGATATCACCTTGCTAATAACACCCACCAAGGTGATTGGACGGTACTCTTTTAGACTGACCGGATTCTTGCATTTAGGAATAAGAGTAATAAAAGCAGAACTGCAGCCTCGATTAATAATACCTGAGTGAAAAAATTCTGAAAAAATACCAAAGAAATCTTCTTCAAAGAAGCTCCAGAATCTGCGAATAAAGTTGAAATTAAAACCGTCAGGTCCGGGAGCTTTATCCGCTCCGCAAGCAAATACTGCATCTTTAATCTCTTCCCTAGAGAACGGCTGAATGAGACCCTCTACAAACTCTAACGGGACCTTCTTTATATTTTCACATAAAAGAGGAGGTCTAACAGGAATATTTTCTGAGAAATGCTCCCTGAAGAATCTGTGAACCTCTCTCTTAACGAGACTGGGTTTAGAAACCCAAACATCATCGACCAGAATACCCTGAATAGAATTCACAGCCTTCCTACCATTTATGACGCTATGGAAGAAGGCAGAGTTATCATCCCCATGTAAAGCCCAACGCACCCGAGATCGTTGCTTCAAATCTTTCATCTTTAGCATTTCCATCTCTCCCAACCCTTTTTTACACTCCGCCCAAATCCATTCCTCCTCCTCAGATAAATCTCTGTTCTCTAGGATATTCTCGATGTTCTCTAAGTATGTCTTCAACTTGCACATCTCTTCACCTTCAATGAGATCTTGCTTATCTTTCCAACTACGAATAATGTTTCTGAGAAAACGAAATTTATTAGATAAAGCCAAATCACTTGGACCCACTGACTGAAACCGGTCTAAAGCATCCACCAGCATCTCCTCACAACCATCCCGATCTAACCAGGAATTGAACCACCGAAAAGGTCTTGCACCAAAATTTTTATTAACCAAAGTCAGAAGAATCGGACAGTGATCTGACAGGTTTCTACGTAAAGCTCTGCAACACGCTTCTGGCCACCTGTTAAAAAATTCACCACAAACCAAGAATCTATCTAACTTGCTTAGTTTACATTTATTCCCCGAACCAGACATAAAAGTGAACTTTTTACCCTTCATACCATACTCTCTAAGACAAGCCTCGTCAATAAAAGAGTTAAAATCATCCGCACTAGTATGGTTGAATTTTGAATTTCTTCGTTCTTCCTCGTTTCGGACAGCGTTAAAATCCCCACAGAGACACCACAACCCATCCCTATTTCTTAAAACCTCAATTAATTTATTCCAAAGAGACCGTTTATCCACCGTTTTTTGTGGCGCATAAACATTTAACATGTTGACCTTAGTACCATCTTCAACAAGACGGCCAGTGACCAGCAAAAAATTCTGATTTTTAATAGACTCTTTTTTTTACAAAAACACTAGGATCCCATAGTAACAAGAGACCCCCAGACCTGCCTATAGCATCCACAAAATCGAACTCCATCTTCTTTCTACTCCAAAAACGTTGAGGATTCAAGTTATCGCTACTACTACACAAGGTTTCTTGAAGAGCAATAATCGAAACCCCATTTTCATCCTTTAATTTTCTAACCCAATTTTCTTTGCCCCCAACCCCAATACCTTTAATGTTTAAGGATAAAATATTCATTTCAAACCTGTTTGTACACCTTCTTTGTCGATAATATCCCTAATCACGTCTGCACATCCATCCACTTGAGCACCGAGTTTAACCCCAACTGCAATTGTAGAAATAGTCTCATTATCCGTGTTTGCGCTGATCTGAACGGATGGAGAAGACAATTCCTTAGAGACCGTAATCTGGTTCCTCGCGTCATCTGGCTCAATCGGCTTCTCAAAAATCCCACGCCCTTCATCACTAGTCAACTGATCAACCTGGCAGCTCTGTGAAGGATTAGAGGTCCCAGAATAATCAGTTTCTTTAACAGGTCTTGAGTGGTTATTAAACTCAATCGGGCCTTTTCTTAAGTCAGAGGGCCCAATAAGCTCATCTAGGCCAAAAATATCATCCCCTTTGGGCTTCTTCCCTATCTTGTTTTTCTCCAAGCTGCTTGAGTAACTTGGACTGGGCCGGCCCAAGACAGAATCTGGCTGTTTCTTTTTTCTTTTAAGCACTACAGGAATCGGCCCATCTAAAATCTCATTCTCAGTCAAAGCCTCAAAGTCAAATTTATCTCCTGAAATAAATCCCTCATCAATCAAGGAATTTGAATTCTTATCATTTAAGGCAAAGTCAACCTCAATCATTGGCTCATTAAAATCCCCATTAATATTCTCCGAAACTTTAGGTAATTCCAAAACCGTTTGCGTATCTTCTCCACCTTTAACGCCCTGGAAAATCTCCGGCGAATCCTCCTCCATTCCAGAATTCTCGTCGTCCGAATTCACCGGATTATACACCGGAACGTCTTCCGATTTCTCCACCGCGTAAAAATCCGGCAACCAGTCACCGTAATCCTCCGACACCCCCACTTTAAACCTTTTTTGACGCCAAATCAACGTGACTTCATCTGACAGCTCTTTGCATTCTCCTGTTAATATTCCCAAACAATCCATCGACAAATTGAAATCATCTTCGGATCTATTAGGAACATGCACAACCTTTCCAAACAGACTACTAATATCTTCTATAGTCTTTTTCGACATCAACTGAAGTGGAATGCCCGTTATCTTGATCCAAGCCAATCTTTCAAAACCGTATGATTGCCCTTCCCAAATAGACACCGAGTTGAAACGACCAACAATTTCTCTAGCAGCCATCATAACCTTATTCGCCGTATCATTGTCTTCGAACGTTAACAATACCGATAAACCACCTAAGTATTGCACCGATCCGGAGCCAGGACTTAAGTCATTCAAGATGATATAGATGCTTTTGAGTGCATCTAAATCTATCAATCTGACCAACAAAGCTCTCGCATGCAATTCTTTGTAGACATTGGTTTGATCGTCCACTACTACTTCTCTACCAGTGGTTTGTCTACCCAAGAAAGTATCTCGAAAAGACCTACCCCCAGTGGTGAAGGTAGCAAAGTTGTTGTTTGTATGAGGCCCCCCATCGTCCTCCATCGTAGTCTTCTTCGATCCCTGACTCGTACCAATACCCGAATCCCCGTTAGCATGCTTCTTCGTCTCCTGCCAGATCTCCCCTTCTTCTAACGTAAATCTTGCTATATTAGCCTTCAATAAGCAGTCTCCAATCCGAGTGTGACGAATCTTACGTACCAAATCTTCTTTGTCTTTGACATCTAGGAAAGAAACAAAGCCAAACCGATTACCAACCTTGTCCCGTTTCCTAGCGATATAGATATCATAAATATCTCCATATTGTCGAATGAAATCAGAAAGATCGTTCCCGCTACACTTGTCAGGAAGATTGGATACAAATACCTTGGTTAATCTACGTAGGATGGCCGCCGGAATAGTAAACCGGCGAATACCCATAGAGAGCGTTTTTTTAGTTATTAAAGTGCTCCTATTTTTATTTATTTATTTATTTATTTATTATTATTATTATTATTATTATTATTATTATTATTTTTTTTTGTGTTTGTTATAAGAAATGACTTTTGTCATATTTTTAAAGAAAATAACCCAAAGAGGGTTTGACGCTATTAATAATGCCATTAGTGCTTATTTAATTCAGACTGTTATTCACTAGTCTCGGTTGAATCTCTCTCTCATCATGACCCTTTACCTTCTTCTAGCTACCATACATACTGTATTCATTGGAACTTCTGCACGATATGTTTCCACTTATGAAGTCTATGGTACTTGCTATGTTCCTATCTTTCTAATCGACCATTAATTTACATGTGCTTATCATGGACCATATTCGGATCATTGAGGTTCTCATTCTCGATCGCTATATTTGCTCATTATATATCGACAAGTCATCTTTGACGAGAATTACATACTCTACTCATCATTTCACTTCTCCCCCTCATGTCCGGGTTGAGTTGACGACCACACCTCATCTTCCAACTTGATTTAATAACTTATTGGTTTTTTTCCCTTTTATTTTACAACGGGCAACTCACATACCCACTAATCTTACTCTAAAATCTCTATTTTTTTTATTCACCATTAGCCTAGAATCCTCAACCTTGTGGAGAAGACATTCCATCACACATCAATACCTCTAGGCTACAAGCCTTTTGTAGTCATTGGCTTGCTCTGTTGCCTTTAGCATGAAAATTTATCAATTATGGTATGAGAATAAATTTTATTGATGTGAGTTTCATTAAAGAAAGACCAGTGGGTTTACCCGCGCGTTGTTGCGGGATCTACAAATGAGTTGCAATACAACATTATGATACTTAGGTGTTTTGCCGCAAGTTACGCAAAAAGAATAGAAATGTGCACACTATGTTTTAACAAGTATTCGTAAAAAGAAAAGAAAAGAAATGTGCACCGTCACAACTGATTGCAGTTCACCACAAAAACCATGTACTCATTATTGAACAAATCTTAATAAACAAAGGTATGTTACTATAACAGACCAATATGAACATAAACATCACTCTTGTGTAAGCTGTCAGGTCATTGCATATCTACATACCATGCCATTTAAGACACCTTGCTAAATGATAAAGTTTATTTACATGACAAAAGCATGTAGTAATAATATGATAGTGTATACACTATCATATGAAGGTCATTGTCCATTTAGAAATTAAAAGTTGTGATTTGTAAGTTTGTAATAGACTTACCCAACCTGACCCAGCAGCTAAAAAATTGTCCAATGTAGCCAGTGAGCCGAACCATCTCGCCCATTTTACCGTTGGGTAGACGCATATATATGAAAAGAGTTTATAATATAAGTATTATTATGGCAAATTTTTAAAACTCATACAAGGTTAGCTGAGATACAATTATTCATGGCGGTAAGATAAATTATTATCTTTCATCGTCATTATATGAAATTTGTTAAAAAATATTGTTATCCCGTGTGTTTATTTGATTTGGGTGAGTTCTATTTTCATATAAAAGTTGATTATCTTTTAAGGGTATTTAGGGAAGAAAAGTGGTCAAATTTAGGAAATTGTAAAAAACCATTGGTATGCCATCTTAACTTTGGACAATTTGAACATATTTGTCCATGCCTCCTCCTTTATAATAATGTAAAACAAAATCAAACTATATTATTAACATAAAAAGTGCAAGAAGCAACCAAATCATGCCACCTGTCAACTATGGTTAAGTTTACTTAACCTAATCCTGGTTGATCAAAGGGGTAAATTAGTCCATCTACATTCATTCAATCACGTTCCAATTAACGTTTCAATTAATACGATCGAATTCAATTAATGAGATTCAATTCATGATCGATAATATTTTTTAGAACGAACATCTAATCAAATGAGGATTCAATCAAACCCAATTTTAATTTTCGATTACAATGATGCTCTGTTTTGATTGAACCAGGTGTTGAATACTGTTTTTGATTTTATCGAAATAATATGTCTGATTATCATATGGTTTTGATAGTTTTAGATCGTTGATTATAAGTTTGGGGAGTTTATTATTTAAAATTAAGGTGTGGATGTGTTTTTGTCAGACTTAAGTTTGGAGTGTTTATTTGTTATCTGTAGAAGTAAACATTAGGGTTAACACACGCGGAAGATGATGATAAAAGAGTGCGTTTAAAGGTTTGGAAAATTGATTTAACGTGCGTTTGTTTTAGATGGTTTTGTTTTTTTCTTGTTGTTTTAATTAGTGCGTCTAAAGTTTTGATGAGTGCGTCTATATATATCAGTTTGAATTATTATGCATGTGCTTTTACAGGTCAATTATTGGGAACCAAACAATAACAGTAATTCTCGTGAATGATTTATTGTCACCTTGTTATTATTGTGTTGTTTATATATTTTGATGTATACAGAATGAATTCTCACCACACAATTCAATCACAGATTTTTTTTTTTTTTTTGTTATTGTTTTTCAGTAATAGCTTCTTCATCTTTATCATCAAAATCTGAAATGATCAAAAGGATGCAAGAGCAAATTGCCAAAGATTATGCTCTTGAGGGTCGTGTGGCGGATAATCTAAGCAGGATAAATGATGGCATGAGTAAGAGAGATGAGATTTCCAAGCTTCTTATGCGTATGCCTGACTCAACTCTTCATGAACTGGCGGTTATGTTCATGATTGATGCAAAGAAAGGCGATGTTAATCTTGTCGAACAACTTACAAAATGCATAGCTCTTTTGAGGTGTTCTATTGAATTTAAAATTCAGTTCCTAAAGTTTATGTAAAGTCCACTATTTATCTGTAGTTTTGTTACTACCTGTTGTGTTGCTTGTGTTTTTAATTAAAGTGCGTTTGAAATAATAAAACACGTTACAAGTGCTTTTAAACAAAATAACATTGATATAATCTAAATCGTTAGTGCGTCCAAATGTAATGTCATTTACAATTGAGTGTGTCCAAATAAAATAACGATATTATAGTCTAAACTATAAGTGCGTCCAAAATGTAAAGTCATTTTGCAATTGAGTGCGTCCAAACTAAATTATATTAATCCAATCTAAACTATAAGTGCGTCCAAATGGAAACTCATTTGCAGATGAGTGCGTCCAAACTAACATATTCGAAACTAAATCAGTAAGTAAGCTGTTTAAAGGCATTAAAACAAAATGGCAAAAAATCCATGACAATGTTTATAATGCAACCACCCTCTTCTCTAATTTTGCCTTGGCATTCTCTAACATTTTTGTCTTTGCTTTGATTGGCCTTCTTGCAAACTTTTTAGCCTCTTCAACTATTTGATCACTGAGTAGGTTGTGAGGTGGGAGTATAATCTTTACCACGTACTTGAACTGCAATGCATCCAATTGTGTCTGTTGAAAAGCTGATTCGCCTGCAAAATCACAGTTCCAAATGGATACCCTTTGAAGGTTTCGAGGTGTCTCATAGCGAATATGCCACAGTCTTTGTGGTTTTTTGTAGTCCTCAATGGCATTTCTCTTCTTATAATAGGACCCGTTAGAAGTTTCTCAATCGTCGGGGTTGTAGGACATGTGCTCTTCCACACCCGGTACAAAGTGTGTCTCTACAAACATTTTTTTACAAAACCATTAGGTTATTGTCATAATATTTCCAGCAATATAATTTTTTCATGTTTTTTGTGTTAAATAAGTACATACCAATATTTCGGGCACGCCTTTATATCGCTTTTGTTGGTCATCTCCCTCTTTAGAGTTGTCAAGCAACTCTGATATCCCATTCTTCACATCATAAGATAAGACATAGAAATGTCTGTCCATCCACACTGGCTAAAGAATCATGTCGAACTCATCTAAAGATGTTGCGTTGAACTTTCTGAAGATATCCTGAAGATTGCTAAGGAAAACCTTTTCCCTTGTTGTCCAAGTAACATCCTTTCATAGAAGTTTGGAGTCTGCAAAAAATAAAAATAACAGTAAAAAATGATGAGTGCGTCCAAATAGATGTCTGAGTGCGTTTGAATTACTGCATTTTTCAGTAGAGTGCGTCTGAGTGTTTAATTAAGGTGCGTCTAATTTCAAATTTTTTCATACCATCATGTTGGAACTAAGAAACAGCCTGCGTAAAGACCCACCCTTCTTTATCTCCCCTTCCTCATAGTTTAGAATATCGGTCCATACATCTATTGCATTTGTACAAAGCCATAACCCACGATGGAAACTTTCAAAAATCACTTTCACGATCTCATTTCCAGCTTGATCCCAAAAACAGATTTTCTAAAATTTCAATATGTTAAAAAGAATCAGTAAACAGTCAATAATATTTTATAAACAAAAGGAAAAAAGACACTTAGATTTTTCTCTCTAATTGGTGCAAACATATATTCTGTTATCCTCACTTCATCTTCATTTAATTTTTCAACAGTGCACACTTGCTTCCCAGTGTATGGTGATCTTAATGCCCATAAAGGGTTTTTATCCCTAACTGGCTTTTCATAACCAGCCACTGCTTTCCCCCTGTCTTTCCCCTTTGCTTCTCCTGCTTCCTTTTCTGGTGTTTTGTCTTTTTCAGCATGCTTTTCTTTTATTGTTGCTTGTTCATCCCGAACTGCATACACACCTGGTTCTATTGTTTGCAACTGAATGAATTCTGCGTCAGTTATTTCTTGTGATTCTAAAGACACACCACCATCATCTAGTGTTTCTGCTCTGTCTTTCTCCACTTCTCTCTCAGGTTCTTCGTTCGCTGTCTCATTCACATCTCTTACCCTATATACATCTGGTTCAACTGTTTGCAGCATGTTAATTGCTGTGTCAGTTATTTCATATTCTCCATTTAGATTTTCCAGGTTTGCATCAACAGCCTAATCATCCATTACCACCTCATTTCCCCCTAATTCATATTTGAAGTTTCAGTCACTTCAACATTTTGGTTTTGAGCTTCAACATTGTCTTTGACACCTTCATCATCCTTGTCCACCTCAGCTTCAACATTTTCATCATCCTTACCTTTATTGTTCAATCTATCCCACTTGTCGCACAACTTCATCAACTCTGGAACCCACAAGTATTTGGTTCATGCCTCGTTAACCATTTCCCCCATCTCCTTTTGTATTGCTTCATATTTTTTTATGTTCCTCTCCATGGTTTTTATCCAAACCTGTGGAAAACATTTGTGCATCCAAAAAGAAACATTAGTGCGTCCAAAAGAAACATTAGTGCGTCCAAAGTTATAGTACAAATGGTTCCAAATATACAAATCAAAAATATATAAGTGCGTCCAAATTTCAATATAAGTTCGTCTGAATCATAAATTTTCACAATGTTTTAAAATATAAAGTATTTACCTTCTTGGCCTTCATTGCTGCTTCATATTCTTCCCTTCTAACACCCTGATTATAACTCGGATCTGGTTGAGTGTTGCTATATTCAAACATTTGTTGAGTTTGTGTACTCATTTCATAATCTCTCCAATCTGCATTCTCATATTCTTGATTGTCGTCATCATCATCATCATCATCTTCATCATCATCATCAAATTGGATCCGTCTTGGTGGACTCGGTCCCATATTCAGACTGTAATCATCACTATCCAAAGTTGTTCTATCACCACCCTTTTCACCTTGCATTCCTATCAACACATCCGCAAGCTCATCTAGATTATCATTTTGTAATTGATCATTTTCTTCAGCACCCGCGTCATCTGCGCCATCCTCTTCTTCATCGTCAGCCTTATTATCTTCTTCATCATCCTTATCAGTATCACCTTGATCATCTCCATCATCTTCTTCCATGTCAGTCAACGCCCCGTTGTTATAAAGATGATTTTCCATCGCTGCAAGTGAACTAGTGGTTATGTAAGAAACTGCGGGTATGCTAATTCGTATTTCAGATGGATGTCTCTTGTTGCATTTATGTGTGTAGATAACCTGCATGTTTTAAAAAGCATATATGTGTTAGAAAATATAAATGCGTCTAAATTAACAATAGGTGCGTCCAAAATAATTAATCAAAAATATTCAAATGCGTCTAAAAGAAATTATAGGTGCGTTTGAAGTCTTACACTCAGCATTACAATTGGACCATTATACTGGTCTTGTTTCCATCCTTTTTTTTTGTTCTTGTCAGATATTCGATCAGGTACGAGCACCAATCCATATTTGGAATTTCTGGCTCATCATCCACCCCATGCAAAAAGCTTTGATTGATTGTGGTTGACTTTGTGATCTCCTCGAAAACTGTGTTCCATAACACAAGAAAATTCAATTTAAACAGCCGTCCACCCCTTGGTTGTTGCCTAACAACTGGTGTTACCATCGCAACACTGACTTTCTTTTTCTCAAATTGACTCTTGAACTCATCTATTGTAGAGTCTGAACCTTTCCTTGCCCTAGTTTTTTCAAGCACCGGTTTCTTTCCCATTGGTATCCCTAAAGCTTCATGTACTAATGAAGGTGTGATCTTGATTTTCCAATTTCCTGCATTTAGTTGGTTTCTTTCCTCGTCATAATTGACTAACAACCAGTAACCCAAGCTTGTTGATATATGTTCAATCTTAATGTCCAACACAGATCCAAACTGTAACACCCCAACCGATGGCGGAAACATTGGGATGTCACGTATTGATGATTGTTCAGTAGCTCATGGTGAATAATAGATTCCATTAAATGATTTAAATGAATTACATACAATTGTTCTAGAATTTGTACATCAAATTGAATAAAACTATACACATATCTTCAAGCATCAATTCAAATCTTCAAGCAAATAGAACCTGAAACATGTTAAGTTGAAAATGTTTTGGGTCAACAAAAGTTGGTGAGAATTACATAGGTTTTTGATAATTGAATAAAAATGTTGTGCAATTCATGTGTCATGTCAATCTAGTCCATATGTGAGAACATACTAGAAATAAATCGAGTGCATAACCAACCCTGATGACTGTTATAATATGATACATCCCATACGCTCATGGTTCACTTGAATATGTTATACGATAACAAACACCCACGCTACCTTTGTAGGAGGCACGTATCCGGGTGGGATTGTCAGTCCAATAGATCTATCAATGTATACCGTCGGCTTGTACGGAGTTAATGATTATGCTAGAATGGTGCTTACTCTAATCATGCTCAAGACATAATGCAACATAGAAAACACATAGACACATTGATGATTGAATTGCATAAATGATGTTATAACATGTTTCACCCCAAAAATGGTGATAAATAGAAAAGGGGCTATGTAAAACTCACCTTGGTAAAATGTTATATCTGTTGAGAAATTTGGATAATTGTGTTGACCAAATGTATCAAGTATCACCCTAAAATGAGGTAATAAATATGTCTAAGTCTATCAAGTCTACAAATGTATAAGTTCTAGGGCTTCGAATTGGGGATAAACGCTCGTTTGATTATTATTAAAAATGTTTGATAATTGAGAGAATATTAGTAAATAATTAACCAAAAATCTTTTTATGAATTTTAAATCTAAGATGGTCACAAGAATGTGTTTAAAGTATAAAAATAATTTTTATAAAATTATTTTCTTTAAAATAGATTATTAAATCTATTTATTACAAATTGTCAAACTTTAACTTTAATAATTAAAATTACTAAAATTAAATAATTATCAGTTTAAAAATTATATTCCTGTTCTAAATGATCAGAAATAATTTGTATAAAATTTTGGTGCAAAAATATTAAAAATTGGATTTATTATGATTTAATTAAGATTAAAACTAACAAAAATTGATTAAAAATATTAAATAAACGATTTTTCAGAAATAAAAATCAATTCTGAAAAGCTTAATGTTATAAAAACTCAGGATAATTTTTGTGGAAATTTATAAGGTCGTTTTGATATTTTTATAGATTTTTATAAATAAAATAGAATAAACTTGATTTAATTATTATAAATATTAAATAAATAAATTTCTGGATATAAAAATCTGAATAATAATATTCAGGGCATGAACATCATTATGTAAAATTTTGGGAATTTTTGAAGGCTTATAAGTATTTTAAATAATTAAAGTAAATAATTGTGTAATTTAAACCTTCAAATTTAAAAGCCAAAAAAATGCATATGGTGGGAATTGAACCTGTGTGGTCCAGGTTACAAGGCACCAGACACAACCACTTGGTCCAGACCAGTGGTTGTGTTTTGTTTTAGTTCATTTAATATATATAACATATAAAAATCGTGTTTTTCCCCAAATTATTAAGAACAAGCCCTAGATTTTGCAATTGTTTGATTCACACATCAATAACCCAATTAACCTTAGGGCTATTGATGTGTGGATGCCGAAGATCAAAACCCACTAAAAATATTATACTTACAATGTAGAAACGAGCACGATTGAATGGTCAATCCAAAAAGTCAATATACGATCGCAAAACAATAGCAGAGTGTAATTAAGAAGAAATGAAGGTTGAGAGAGATGAAATGGCGAGTTGTGATTGTATTCAGAGGTTCAATTTATAGTGAGGTTGTCTGGATTGTGAAATTGGAATGTTTGACTCGTTTGAAAGTATGCGATTATAATTGGACAGAATTGAAAGGAATTGATGCTAATTATCCGTATGTTAGACGTGTAATGGACGCGGGATAATTAGGAAGACAAGTCAACATCATTTAATTGGTTAAATCATCTCTAAATTAGGTAAATTAGTTGGTCAAAATGGGTAAACAATTTGGTCAACTTCTGTAGCTGCTGCTCGACGTACAGGAAGGAAGAGGTGGATAAAATTTGGGCGCGTATATATACAATTAGGATTAGGATTTACTCAAGTGTGAAGTCTAGCCTAGATGGTTGGGTTGGTGGGTTGTGTCCTGCTTGGTTCCGGTTCGAACCCTAGCATAAACACGTTTTTTTTTTTTTTTTAATAATGAAGGGAGGGTAAGGGAGTTGGGCTGGGTCATTGAGTTATTGGTTGGGCCGGCTCCTTGGGCTCAGCAGGCCCAGTTCCGAAAATTTTAAGGAAAGGGGAAGGGTGGTTTGGGTTTGGGCTAAGGTTTAACAACTAGTTTTATTTTTTGTTATTATTATTATTATTATCATTATTATTATTATATATATATGTGTATATATATATATAAGTTGTGTGGTCGGGAAATAAAACCTAGACACATTATGAAAATAATATACGTATATAAAATTTGCAAATTTTTGCGATGTTACACAAACCCCATCTTTCTAACTTCTTCCTTTTGTTCATCTATGTAGTCTTGGATGCTTTCAATAAACTCAGCAGGAGAGCATCTTATTTTAACTTCTTATCCTTGTATTCTACAAACTCCATTTCCTTTATTCTCTTCACCTTCTTAGGTTCATCTACTTTTACTTTTTTCTTTGGCCTCTCGAAATCATCATCTGATGATTCTGGAATTTCAACAGTTTGTTTCTGTTTCTTAGGTTCAACAGTTTGTTTCTGTTTCTTCAACTTTTGTCTCATCTTTTCAACATCAGTTTCCAATTTTTTAGTAGCTTCCTTGTTTACCTTTTCAATCCTTTTTTAATGTTAACTAAATTTTTTATTGGCTGGTCTTCGAAATCATCATTTTCTGATGTTATAATTGGTTCTGTATTAACAAGGAAAATAGCAATTATTTAAACGCACTTATAAAACAATCCAGACGCACCCTTTATTTTATCAGACAAAAAATCATAAAACATTTAAACACACTCATAAGACTATACAGACGCACCCTTTATTTTATCAGGCAAAAAATAATAAAACATATACAGACACACCCTGATATCATAGTTTAGACGCACTTATGTCCAAGTGAGACACACTCATGTTTAATTAACCTAACTAAAACTTAACATACAGACACACTCATATGTTAATTTGAGATGAACTTATGTATCATTTTAACCTAAAATAAACTGAGTGCATTTCATCTAAAATAACATAAGTGCCTTTTCATCTAAAAACCTAAGTGCGTTTCATCACAAATAAAGTTTCAAGTATTATTAGATGAAGATTGTGGCTTTGTTCATACCTTTACTCTGTTTTGATGCTTGTTTGTCATGCTTGATTTTGCTTCTTCTTTCCCCTTCTTTATCTGTTTTTATATTGCAATTTTTTGTTTTTAAAAATCGTTTGCTATAAAACAATAATAATCAGAGAATCAATCGAGATGAAAATTTGAAAATGTAATCATAAAAACGCACATGATTTTCCTATTGAAGACATGATGCTCTATTTTTTTTATGTTCGTCGTCTGTGTTTTGTTGAATCGTCTTTGTTTGTGTGTGTTTTGATTTTTGGTAAAATAAACCCTAATTGAATGAGGGTCTGATGCTTTTGTTTCTCAATTTTAGTGACCGTCGTAAAGGAGATTAATTGGCGGTTCGAATTCATAAAATTTTAAACGAGTTTAAATATTGTTTGACTAATTTACCCCTGGGTTTGATTTAAACGCGTTTTTTTTTTGAAAAAAAACTTTCATTAAAAAACGCCAAAAACGGCCCTCAAAATGGGGACCGAAGGCTCAAACCACTATAAACATATACAACGGAAAACGATACCAATCCTTCCAAGTAATCATAAAACATTTATATCTACTTTTAACCCAAAGGTACGTGAGCGACTTTACTCTAGCCACGATCTTCTCCACAGCCGGACGCGTACCATTGAAAACCATGTCGTTTCTAGCGTTCCACAATGACCACATAGTAACCACTATAATCCCGTGCACTATATTCTTCCTTTTCTTGCAGCTGTGAACTGATTTATAGACTTCCAATAAATCTTTTACCTCAAAAGCGTATATCGGATTTAGCCGGCACCATTTACCAATCCAATCCAAACCATGGAAGCAATCATGCAGTCCGAAAGGATATGCATCACTGTCTCCTCATTATCATTACACCAAGTGCAAAACCCATCTTCAATGTTAACATTTCTACGAATTAGCGCCATCTTTGTTGGAAGCCTATTCATCTCCACTCGCCAAGCCATAATGGAGCATTTCAAAGGAACCCATGAGACCCATTTGAAGTTAAAGTTGTCCCTAAAGTCCGATCTTTGCATCAGCAGTTTAGTCGTTGCTTTGGTTGAGAACTCCGGATCCCTTGCAGCTGCCCATACCCATTTATCAATTCCCGAGTCGGCGTCTATCCCATTTATCATTTCGCACAGGTTGACCCATTGGACCAGTTCATCTGTTGATAGTATATTATCTATCCAGTCAGCTTTAATAACTCGTTTATTTCCTTCCACTTTAGTCCGCTCCGACACCCAACATTTCTTGTTGTTTTCTAATCTGTACAGCAACGGGAATCTATGTTGGAGAGCACAATCACCAAGCCAAACATCCAGCCAGAACCTAACCTTATTTCCACAGCCCACTCTAGCTCGAATATAAGTAAACAACAGAATATTATCGACTTTCAGACCTGCAACAACTTTGACAATGGCCTTCCAATTTTCAGACGCGTACTTGTTAACCGGGAGAACCTCCCACATATTGTTACTCTTGTGACATACCTCAATAACCTTTTTCCAAAGAGCCCCTTGATTAGAGCGAAATCGCCACACGCACTTAAAAATAAGCGTTTCATTGACGTCCTCTAATCTTTTAATACCCAAACCTCCATATCGCTTCGGAGTAGTGACTCGGGACCAACTCACCCAATTAATCTCGATTTAAACGCGTTTAGTTAGATGGTCTGATCAGTTTATAATCTAATGGTCCACATTGCTTCCTACACTTTTTATATTAAGGATGTTTTGTAGAATATGTCTTCTCTTAATAACAAAGTATATATTCAATAAAAAGTATTTGAGGAAACAACCCTAAAGTATAATTATATATTTAAATAAATATAAGTATTTTTTACAAGTACTTAGTGTATTATATATTTTGGAATGTACATTCCAATTTAAGCGACAGTCACGGATCGGGTTTAGGTCTGTTGAAACTACAGCTACAAGTTAGATGGAATCTTTGCCGTGAACTTGTTATTTGCTTCATTCAGTGATTTTTGAATCTAAACAGCTTTAAAACATTTGATTAGGCTTTAATTAAATAAATATTAAATACCCATTTTATGTCATAAAACTAAGTCATAGCCTCATAGGGACATGACTTATGTTTGATTTAGAAAATAATAATTGTGATTTAGTTAACTACACTAATAGTAAGAAGGTGGTTGTTGGAGATTACGACTTAGTTTAACTTTGAATGGTTTTTTTTTTTTTTTTTTTTTTTTTTTTTTTTTTTTTTTTATATAAAGGACGTTTTATGTAAACGGGGTTTAGGGTAAAGGACGGACCGTACAAAGGTTTTCAAACATAAAGTATGTTTTCTGTAATTTTTAAATTTAAAGGACATACATTGCAAACTGGTATAAACATAAAAGTCGTTTTTTGTCATTTACTCAAAAGATTACTACAATATGTCTCATGCAGAGGTAGACGAAGGTCAGTTAGTGTCATTAAAAGTTTGATTAGGCCAAAAAAACACCACCGTGACATTTTATGCATCGAGCAAATGATAGAAACAAACTAAACACTTATTGGAATCTCGATTGAGATTCCAATAGCCACACATGAGGTTGTGAGAGTTCTCCGTTGCGTTTAGTATTGGTAGAACAAAATGAAGATGGTAGTGTAGAGCATAAGTTGTCTCAAAGAAATAAAGATCTGAAAAAAAATGTAATTACGATATAGCTATTATATATAATATTTTTTTCTCATTTGAACTCTTCAATTCCACAATAAAAACCAAATTTTATAATAAATTAATACATGTGTAATAAAAGAGATATTACAATAGTTAAACCAGAGTATATTATTTGCTACAAGAGCGATAAAACATGATTTATACAATTCACTTAATCATCATCATCAATAAAAGGTAATTTTTGCGTTCTAACTTCTAATAATTCATTTTTCGTTCCAAATCCAATACAGTTAAAAAATTAGTAATAAATTTCATAATAATCTAAAAAAATTAGTAATAAATTTCATAATAATAATAATAATCTAAATAAAAGAAAGATACGGAGTATAAAGAATTTTGTTTGTGTGTATTTGTCCTATAAAAAAAATCTCCAAATTTACCTTTTATACATATAAAATAAGAAAAGAAAAAGCAAGAGCAAGTAGATGTCTATCCTCATCATCACTCCCGTTTTTCTGCTTCATCTTCTTCCCCTTTTGCTCTCTTCCCAATATACTAATAATAATATTCTTCATGCATTTTTCTCCAACCATAACCCATAAATATCTTTTCTTTTAATATTTATTATTTCTATAGTGGGTTAATCACAATCTCCATAAATAAATAAATACTGCCCACATTATTATTATTATTATTGTCTTTAAAAGCCTCTTCATTTGTCTTGAGTAAGTAACTGAAGTTGAAGAGGTTGTGGCTTATTGGGTTTCAGTTTTTCTCAATCTTTATTATTATTATTATTATTATTATTATCAGGTGAGCTTTTGATGCTTAAATTCTAGCTTCTTTACTTTTTTTTTTTTTTTTTGTGGGGTTGTGTTAATATGTTGAAAGATTGCATTTTGCTTGTGGGTTTATGTTAATTGGTTAAAAGATTGCATTTTGTTTGTGGGTTTATGTTAATATGTTAAAAGATTGCATTTTTCTTTATGGGTTTCTGTTAATATGTTGAAAGATTGCATTTTGCTTGTGGGGTTGTGTTAATTCGTTAAAAGATTTCATTTGTTTGTGGGTTTATGTTAATTCATTGAAAGATTGCAACTTTGCAAGACATTTTGGGGAATTAATGAGGGGTATGGTTATATGGTGTACGACATCGTTTCATGAATGTTGTTGTACTGAATGTGTTGCTAGTTAGGTGTTTTTTATTGGGTAGATGATAGAAGGGGTTTGCTAAATGTACCCGGTGGTCCGATGAGTAAAAGTTGAGAGATGAAATGACTGATTTAGTAGGGGGAGGGGTACGTTTAGCACAACTCATTGACAAATGGGTTGGTTAATTGGACCCGACTACCCAGTATGCTAAACGTACACCAATGACGAGGAAACGTAGAGAGATGAAATGACTGATTTAGTAAGGGAGATGGAGAGATAGGGGTACATTCAGTAACAATATTGGGGTGGGTGGGGTGCGTTTAGCACAACCCTTGAAAGACAACATTATGCTATTTTAAAGGTAATTAATGATTGAAGGCTTGGATTCGAAGAGCGCGTAGTGGTGATTCATTTGACCTTATCCAACTATAGGATTAAAACACAGAGTGATAGAAGAGACAAGTTTATACTTGCTTGCTTTAAGTTATGTTTTTTCAGTGGTACTTTCTCCAAGAGCCAAGTTATAGTTTGTTTTTTGGGCAGGATTTGGTCCTTTTTTGGTTTAAGGATTGTATGCCAATACCTGAAAAAGTGGGGGAATCTTTTTTTTCTTTTATATTTAGGGAAGCATGAGAGTGTCATTGTCAAGTTTTTGAGACATTTTAGAAACTTTTTTAAATTCTTTATCTGAAGTTGTAGCTCAAGTAATCAAAAAGAATTATTCTAGGCTGCTCTTTAATTTTTTCTTTTAATTAATTTGCTAACTATTGACATGATTTGATTCTAATCTCCATCTCCAACTTAAGAATCTTTCATTAATTTTACATTGCTCCCGCTACTGGTTTTATTTTAGAGGTGGCAAAATGAGCGGGTTGAGTAATGGATCCATACGGTGATATTTAGGTAGGGCCGTAGGGGTTGAAACAGGTCGAGTTGTTTTGACTAGAGCAACTTTACGGTTGTGTGACCCATTTCTTTTTAAGCTAATTTTTTACCCCTAAACCCTAAAACGTCATTATTCGACGATAAGTTTTTTTTTTTTTTCATGGCTAAGGTTAATTTATGCTAATATTCATGATTATTGTAGGTTGTCTGTTGAGGAACTTCTTCAATGGAGACATTATCTTCATCTGCTTCAATGCCTTTTCCAAGAGAACCAGCGAATTATGACGAGACTGCTATGCATCAAAGCTTGCTATTTTCTGACAGCCTTAAGGCATTTTTCTGCCCCTTCTTTGTCTTGTTCAACTTTTAGTAAACTCGGTTTAACTGTATTCTGTGCATTTGTTTTCAGGATCTAAAGAATCTAAGAAAGCAATTGTACTCTGCTGCTGAATACTTTGAATTATCATACACCAACGATGACCAAAAGCAATTGTGAGTAATTTGTTAAAAACTTGTAATTAACTTCTTTGTGACAAAATGAAAATCTGTTTCATTTAAAATATGATAAGCAGAGGCGTCAAAGTTGGGTAACAGGCATGTTTTGATATGGTTCAAACCTGGATTGGCCCGGAACAATTTTCAGTCCAAAATATTTATTTCTAGAGTTGGCGCGTTAAGTTTAAAATTATATTAGCTAAATAACAATCTAACTGTTTTAAATAAAAAGTTATTTGTGTACTAGAATTATACTTTAGTATTTTTTGTTTTAATTTTTTTACCCATTAGAGATAAAGCATAACCCGAAAGTCAACATAGTTGAACATTAAAGTTTCTAATTTATACAATTTTCTTGCGCATTGGTGCTGACAGGGTAGTTGACACATTAAAAGATTATGCCATCAAAGCTCTAGTCAACACGGTTGATCATTTGGGCGCCGTTTCTTACAAAGTCAACAGTTTAATAGATGAAAAGGTTGAAGAAGTTTCTGACACAGAGCTCCGGGTAGCATGCATCGAACAGGTAATTTTCTAGTATCGATGTTTCACCATCTTGCCATTTTTACAGATAGCATAGATGATGATAGATCTTTCTTAAAAGCTTGACAAGTTAACCAAATAATTATAATCATATGTTGATAATGACTTTGAGTAACCTGCATAAATTCAATTGTGGAGGTGGCAAAATGGGCATGCTTCAAAATATGTAATTTTCTAGTACGGGTCAGAGTAGGGTGGATTGACTTGCAAACATTTTACGTCCACTTGTTTTATAATTAATTAATGTTTTTTAAATTTAATTCTAATAATATTATAGCCGTGTAAATAAAGTGATTAGGAGACTGTATGCATGAAAAGTACCCACTTGACTTGTTTCTTATAGCTATTTTTTTATTTGACCCGTTTGACATAAACATAACCCAGATAGAGAAATTCCAAAGTAAACAGGCCGAAATTACCATCTGTATAACTGAGTGACGCATCTTGCTCAAAATATGAAATTTTGAACTTGAAGGTCGTTATATCTAGTAAAAATAAATCGTATCTTTGTGTATAATATTGACTTTATTTCTTTGGCATTGCAGCGACTAAGGATATGCCATGGGTATTTTGATCATGAAGGCGTATCCCAGCAGTCTTTGCGAATAAATACTCCCAAGTACCATAAACGATACGTTTTGCCAGGTACTCACTCTACTCCCAACCATATGAATATTCATATGCTTTGAGTATTTGTTAAATGTCTATAGTATCCTTAGAGAATGAGAATATCAAAGAATCTTGAGGATCCAAATGAGCAATTTAAATTTTTTTATTTAATACCATATTTCTGATTTATATTTAGTTGAGGATACAATGCAAGCTTGGACTGGAACTAAATTAAAGCACCAAGAATGCATCGTGGATGATGAACATGATTGGTATGGACATAAGAATGGTAAGAACTCACATTTATTATTGGTTCCGTCGTCATTATTATTATTATTATTATTATTATTATTATTATTATTATCAGCTTTATATTTTTTCTCGCACACCTAGCACTCTTTTCTTCATTTTTTTAGTTTTTAAAAAATTAAGAATTTAACTATGATTTCTAAAGAAATGTTATTACAATAAACGATATAAATGTATAACCCTCTGAACAAAACTATTCAAGTATTTAGGAGGTTGTATACATTAAATTTGGACTTTGTGAGACTTTCAACCTGTTTGACCCATTCCCTTCTTGGCTTACTTTTTTTATTTGACCCGTTTGAGAAAAATACAACCCAGATCGACCCATTTTTAACTGCACTGGCTGAATCTGCCACATCTATATTCTATAATTTTTTTTTTTTGGGTGCATATTTAGGAACTGAGGAAGCTTCCATCAGTGAGAAGCCCACAACTATAGTCAGGTATAATTTTAAACTTCTAATCATAAGATCACACACGTTTTACTGGAATCTGTGTAATAAATCATTCAAAATTGCAGAAGAGCGCGGTCTCCATCTCCTCATCGGGCTTCTCGACAGCCAGAATCGTTTTCCTTTGCTGGCACAATCACAAGAAAAGATGTTGGTTAGTATATATGTTAATCAGCCAAGTTGCATGTAAAAGGGGCATACTTTGAATAAAGGATCCGTAAAATAGAAGTCATCTTTTGATAAATGGGCCCCTTATTCGATTATAAATGTATAGGATAGCAGGCCCCTTGATCGTATTTTTTGTGTATGTAAATGCGTTTTTTTTTTTTTTTTTTTTTTTTTTTTTTTTTCTAATTTGTATCCTTTTCTTATTTTGACAACTCAGAGAAGAGATCCGTTTCACCACGCCGATTCCCTCTATTTAATGGTGGATCTTTTTCGAGGTCAACCACTCCAAACTCGAGAGCAAATTCAAGGTCTTCCACCCCAAATCGCAGTCGATCAACAACTCCAACCTCAATCTCACAACAGTTGGTAAATTAAATCATTTTTTTATATATAAATTTTTTTGTAGTGGAAGTATTTGAGATTTTACAATTTATAACCATTGCTATAATAATATCAAACAGCAAACTACACATTTTAGTGTTTTTGCTAATTTCTAGATATAATAATCTACATGCAGCATACAGCGCCTCGGAAATCAGTATCAATGCATAGGAATGATCGTCCCGATATGTATAGAGAAGCGGATCAGATCCCGAGCAAAACCAAGCGGCTACTCAAAGCGCTTCTTAGTAGACGAAAGTCAAGGAAAGATGAAATGCTCTACACTTATTTGGATGAATATTGAGGTCAAAAGTAGCTGCAAATGTATGATAATTTCCACCTGCATTTTGCACCTTGGTATGTGCAGATGTGATTATTTTAGAAGGAATAATTGTGTAGATTTAATGTTGGATTAATGAAGGTTGGTTTATTCCATGACTTCAGTTATATGAAAATTTAAACCATTTTTATCATGACATGGTTTTGCTTTCTTGAAGAAAATCTCAAAAATTTTATTTTAAACTTGATAATTTTAGTTTACGTGTAACAAGCCGAGCCGAGACTAGTTCGCTAAATGCTCCAATCGAATCTGGTCAAATTTAAAAGAGCGTGAGCTTAGAGCTCGTTTAATTGACAAGCATGATCCCGGTCCTCCTATACCATGTTTGAATCTTGATCATTATTTATGCCAGTATATAATGTTTTACTAAAGAAGACCTATACCATGTCTGAATCTTGATCATTATGTATGCATGTATATAATGTTTTACTAAAGTCACTCAAGCTTTTTTTTTTTTTTTATTAAACAGCGTCAAGTTTGCTTATCGCGTTTTCTACATGAACCCATAGGTAGTGTTAACAAGTGCATACGAAATTTTTTCTACCAAGTAATGTAAAAAAACCGCTACTAGATTATTTCCCCACCTGTTGTTACTGCAGCAGTAGCGATATCAGAGATGGGCTCATGAGTGGATGTAGCACTTGAAAATTCTCTTATCAATTTACAAAGACACCCGTCTCCATACTTCTGCGAACACATTATCCATAAGAGTCCACTTCCAAGGAGTTGAATGACACATGGTTGAATGGATGTCCACTGCGCTATGAGATTTGAGGGCAGAGGAATTCTATTTTGCCGCAGGCTACACATAAAACACGCCACATTGTGCGAAGCCACTTTTTTTACTTTTAGACCCGAAGCAAAAAAAAAAAATAATAAGCATCTAAGAATCTTTAAGATTGCGCATGTCGAAGATTACCATTCGCCAATACACATAACATCATTGCCATACATTACATGAGATTGAATTGAACCATTGTTTGGAAGAAATACACTTTTGAAGATAATAATATATAGTGGCATGCATAAAATTTCACAGCATTACATTTAAGACATTTAACCAACTGATACAAATGATTATAACTGCTAGTAAACAAACAAATATGCATCTACAGAACATGTGTCCACTGTCCACAAACAATATCCTATGCTCATAAAATTAAGAACATAAATTCCACACACATCAAATGGCTTTCAGTTTGAAGGTCATGACTACACATGTTATACTTCCATGCCTACACCAAATTGCTCAATTGTTTTAGTAGCTAGTGTTAGAACATCCACAAACGCGCTGTAAGATGCACGGAGAAATCTAGCTTCAGTTGCTTCAAACCGTCTGCAATAACATTGTTGAGAAAGTTAACAACTTAATACACCCAAGTTGTAAATGTTTTTTTTTTTTTTTTGAAATTCATAAAAAAAAAAAAAATCATAGTTCTATCTAGAGATGGCAAATTCGTAATATGGGTCAAAATTTGTAACTTTTGGTCCATAATTATGTGTCAATTATTATTACAAGACCTATGTTACTTAATAATCATCTCATTATTTGACTAAGATGCATAAAAAAGTACAAATCTGACCCGTATTATTACAAAACCTATGTTATTCAATATTAGTTATATGCATAAAAAAGTACACTTTGGGAGACTTCAGACCCATTTGTGAGTTATGACGTTCGACCCATTTTCCTTTAAAAATAAAACATAACCTGTTTTGACCCAATAATAATTACACAAGTAGAAATTGCCACCTCTAGTTCTTTATCACAAACACAGATAAACTCACACTGAAAGTTTCCCGTTCGAGACAGACATCACCCGCCTAACTTTATCCGGCTGCAGCTGCAATTGGGAAGACAAAAATAGTAAAAACATGAAACGTAAAGACAGTAGTCAGATACAACGGGAGGGGCAGGTAACAAGTCAAAATCTGGTACTACTTACAAGCTTCGGGTCAAAGTGTGGCTCGGAAGGTTTTTTTTTTTTTTTTTTAACCAATTTAGTTTATATTTTTAGAAGGTAGCCAGTGTGAATAGAAAAACTGCATTCTGTTCATTAATATCCATTTTTTTAAATAAATAATTTAGGAGGTTTCATGCACTAAAAATACACTTTGGATGACTTTTAACATGTTTCCTTTTCATCTAATTATTATTATTATTATTTTTTTAACTGTTCTCAATTTTGAGATAAAAGGCAACCCAAACTAACTGATTCATGAGTATATGATTATGGGTTGAAGTTGCATCATCTAACGCTGAGGTCATGAGTTGGAAATCTGGAACAAGAAAACACGAATAATCATAAAGCAATACCTCCTTGTCAATAGCCAGTGCTGAATATACGATGGAAGCATTTTCCTCAGATTTGTAATCTACTTCCAAATCACTGCAGACCAAAGCCAAATCACGTCAGCATCACACTAACGGAGTTAGACCTCCGTTAGTTTGGGTCCATTATATTCCAATATGTCGAAAGTTGGAACCACTATTGGTAATTTTCGTAGTTGGGACTGTTATTGGCCAATAGTCAATAGTTGGGATTATTTATTTCCATTATTCCTGTTTTATATATAACAATATAAATGGGCTCCAAAAAAAAACAAATTTTTTTTTTGAATTGAGCATGTGAAGGCAACTATAAATAACAATGAAACCATTCATATATATATACACGGACACCTCGAATTAAGGTTCGATTATTGTGTGCAAATTTAGCCATAAATAAGCTTTATATATATGATATTTTTAAAGGTAGACTCGAATCAAGGTTCGATTATTGTGGGCAAATTTTGAGCAGCAAAACATATATAGGTCTTATGTATACATATAAGAAAGACTCATACTGACCAGCTGAAGTCCCACTGTGAGAGATGCTTTTGGGGGGCATTTGTTTGGATGGCAGAAGTCGTCACATCATCCATCCTTAACCAACACTATCATTAACAAAAAAGATTATAAAATTCATGAAACAATAATATGTCTAGTGTGTATGAATAACATTACCAAGATAATCTAGCATTTAGGCAACAAACTGTACTTGAGTAACCAAAAGACATGATTATTTATATAAGCAAGCAGTAATGGGTTCACTTGAAAGTGGCATTTGGTCGAACAGTTTATGTGCGTGCTCTAAATCCAAACCCATTTTGCATAAAAACGAGTGTTTAGGCATGTATGTTATATATAGGGACGGGTACCAAACAAACAATTAAGTAAAGGTGTAAATTACCCAAATAGGAATTAGAAGAGGGTCCTACTAATTAATAATGGTAAAGTATGAGTGAGGTGTGTATTGATTAACATGTGATAATGTTTACTAGAAGAAGATATGATAAAGCTGTTGTTAGTCTAGTCTAGTCTAGTCAGGGATCAAAAGTTACACACATAGAAATCAATCCAAGTAATTACCTGTCTTCTGTCTGTCTGTCGATTTTTGTGAGAGGAGAGGAGAGACTAGAGATATGGCGGGAATGAGATAGATGAAACAATAGGCCGCTAGGGTTGCTCTTTGACTATACTACTAGGTTAGAGTCCGCCCAACTCAAATGAAAAAAAAAAAAAAAAAAATCTATAAAGATTGTATTATACGTTAAAAACATCCATATATTGAAGTTTATAGTTTTAACAAAAAATTCAATTGTGGAAAGCAAAATGGGCTAAAAGTCTTAAACAATATAACTGTTCTCATTGATAACGTAACCCAAGAATTGAACTTGTCAAAATTCACATTTTGAAAACTTGGCATATAGTTGTTCCATTCTTTAGGAGACCCAAGATTAAGTGAAGATGTTGTTCGTGATCGGATTTTGATTTGGAATAAATCAAAATGTCGTCAATGAAGACGATCACCAACATCAAGATAGGGTTTACAAATCCAATTCATTAGATCCATAAACACTGCGGGAGCGTTGGTCAATCCAAATGGCATGACCATGAATTCGTAGTGACCGTAGCGAGTACGAAAGGCTGTTTTGGGAATGTCTTCCTCATGAACCCTAAGCTAATGATAACCAGAACGAAGATCAATCTTCGAGAAATGAGTTGCTCCTTGAAGTTGATCAAAAAGGTCGTCGATTCTAGGTAAAGGGCAACGATTCTTGATGGTGAGTTTATTAAGCTCACGATAATTGATACACATCCTGAGGGATCCATCCTTCTTCTTGACGAATAAAACAGGGGCTCCCCAAGGAGAAAAACTGGGACGGATGAAACCCTTATCTGAGAGTTCCTGGAGTTGACTGGCAAGCTCTTGCATCTCAGAGGGTGCAAGACGATAAGGAGATTTGGCAATTGGGTTTGCACCAGATACAAGATCGATTCTAAATTCAACTTGACGAGAAGGAGGTAAACCAGGTAGATCTTTTGGGAAAACTTTAGGATAACCCCGAATGATAGGAATATCTTGTATACTCTTACTCTTGTCTTTCTTTTCTATCACATTAGCCAAAAATCCATATACCCCTTTCGTAAGTATTTTTGAGCAGTCGTACAAGACATGAGTTTAAGTTCGCCACAAGGTTTCTCGTCATAAATCTTCAAAATGTCACCAGATATAAGAGGAATGCGAATAACTTTCTCAAAGCATAGAATTTCAGGACGATGGGTTGACAACCAATCCATGCCTACTATGACATCAAAGCTTCCAATATGCATAGGAATGAGGTCAATAGAGAAAGTGTGGTCATCAAGGTTCAACACACAGTTTCGTATAACAGAATCGATCGAGATAGATTTCCCGTAGCTACTTCTACCACTAGGGGTTCCTCTAGGTTAGTTTGAAGTATGTTAAGTAGGGGTTTAAATTTAAGTGACACAAACGACTTATCAGCACCCGAATCAAATAGTATAGAAGCATAGTGGTTATTAACAAGAAACGTACCATTAACCACTTCATTGTTGTTGCGGGCTTGATTAGCATTGATGTTGTACGTGCGACCACGAGCACCTTGGTTTTGATTCTGGTTACGGTTTTGGTTTTGGTTATGGTTTCCACGATTAGGGCACGTATCCCTATAATGATCTGGGCTACCACACTCATAACACTGACTACGAGCAGGCCTACCATTTTGAACATTGGGGGTTGGAGCATTCCTAACAGGGTTATTCTGAGCAGCAGGGGCTTGGAAAGTTTTAGCAAAGTGCCCATATCGCTTACAATTAGTGCATTGATGACATGGTCTATTAGTAGCATGGTGATCCTGGCAGGTGTTACATAGAGGGTGGTTCCCAACATAAGTTTTCTTGGCTAGGGTTTGTACTACTGGTGGGGTGGTGGCAACCATGGTGTAGATCTTAGCCTTGCGTTTCCTGTTGGTTGAGGGCTCAGAATTAACCTCGATAGCAGGTTGAGGAGTATCCTTCGCAACAACTTTCTTTGTATTCTTGCGAAAAAGGGTGTCATTTTTCACATGGTTATCAGTCAAAGTAGCTGCTAGGCGTTTGGCTTCCTCGAGTGTGGCAGGATTTCTTCCCCACACAGTATCCTGAATTTGCATGGGTAGACCTCCAATGTACTTTTCAATAGCAACAGGTAGGGGTGTGACCTTATGTGGCAGCAATAGGCTCAGTTCATGGAAACGAGTGTTGTAGGCCAAATTTTCCCCACTGTCCTGGACCAGAATGTGAAACTCATCCTCTAACTTCTTGACTTCATTACGAAGACAGAATTCTGCCTTCATAATATCCTTAACTTGCTCCTAAGTCAAAGCCAGTGCGACTTCAGCCCCGCAAGTTCTTTTCTCTTCATTCCACCATGTGAGTGCTCGCTTGTGGAGGACACTCATAGCATAGAGAACTTTGAGATTGTTAGGACACTCGCTATTAATGAAGGTATTTTCGATACCTTCGAACCACTGAAGGAGACCAGTGGCTCCTTTGTCCCTGCTAAACTTAGGAGGGTTGCAAGTATTGAAGTGCTTGAGGGTGCAAACAGGGTGAGCATTCCCATTCCCATTGCCATTCCCATTGTGATTACCATTCCCGTTGCCATTTCCATTCATTTGAATGACTTGAGCCACCAAATTGGGAACTAATGTCGCTATTTGTTGAGCCATTTGTTGGGAAATGATCGCAGGGAGTTGGACATCGTTGTCATGGTTGTTGTTGATGCTTTCGTCATCATGATCGTTGTTAATACGAGAGCTGCGACAAAGGAGCCATTATCTGTAAGAGACACAATGAAGGTTTCAATGAGACATAGGATGAATCAAGGATAAGAAGATATAATAAGGAATGTAATCCTTTACTCATTAATTAAAACGAATAAACGAAAATGTTGACTTATCAAAGCTTCTAGATTCTAATAACATAGTGAAGACATGCTTTAGCCTATAAGTGAACACTCATCCCGAGAATTTCCAGGTAGGCATCTGGGTCCCTCGTCTGATTGGGATTTATGCGCAATGCCAGTCCTAGATAGAAAACTCAGAATACAGGCGTTCACCCTTCCATATTGCACGTGTTCGTTATTAAAATCTAGAACTTCGACGAGATCTTCAAGGTGGTTCAGGCTATACCTGAGGATTTTGTCCTATTAATCTAAAGGTGGATCAGGATTGCAGCTAACGGATAAGAGTAGACAACTTGTAGGACTAGGGTATTGCGCATAAATCCCAATCAGACGAGGGACCCGGATGCCTACCTGGGAATTCTTGGGTTGAGTGTTCACTTATAGGCTAAAGCATGTCTTCACTATGTTATTAGAATCTACAAGCTTTAATAAGTCAACGTTTCTGTTTATTCATTTTAATTAATGAGTAAATGATTACATTCCTTATTATATCTCTTTATATGATTCATCCTATGTCTCATTGAAACCTTCATTATGTCTCTTACAGATAATGCCTCCTAGTCGAAGCTCTCGTATAAACAAAGATCATGATGGCGAAAAGCATCAACAACAACAACAACAACAACCATGACAACGATGTCCAACTCGCTGCGATCATTTCCCAGCAAATGGCTCAACAAATAGCGACATTAGTTCCCAATTTAGTGGTTCAAGTCATTCAAATGAATGGAAATGGCAACGGGAATGGTAATCACAATGGGAACGGGAATGCTCACCCTGTTTGCACCCTCAAGCACTTCAACACTTGCAACCCTCCTAAGTTTAGCGGGGACGAAGGAGCCACTGGTCTCCTTCAGTGGTTTGAAGGTATCGAAAATACCTTCATTAATAGCGAGTGTCCTAACAATCTCAAAGTTCGCTATGCTATGAGTGTCCTCCACACGCGGGCACTCACATGGTGGAACGAAGAGAAAAGGACTCGCGGGGCTGAAGTCGCACTGGCTTTGACTTGGGAGCAAGTTAAGGATATTATGAAGGCAGAATTCTGTCTTCATAATGCAGTCAAGAAGTTAGAGGATGAGTTTCACATTCTGGTCCAGGGCAGTGGGGAAAATTTGGCCTACAACACTCGTTTCCATGAACTGAGCCTATTGCTACCACATAAGGTCACACCCCTACCTGTTGCTATTGAAAAGTACATTTGAGGTCTACCCATGCAGATTCAGGATACTGTGTGAGGAAGAAATCCTGCCACACTTGAGGAAGCCAAACGCCTAGCAGCTACTTTGACTGATAACCATGCGAAAAAGATACTTAATCAATCTAAAAAACGCGTGTCTTGAATCAATTGAAAAGTTCGATCGAAGGTTGACTTTTGTGTTGTTGACTGGGTTAATTAAGGAAGATGTTATGTTTATTGGTGTTAGGATAATATCACGAAAAACACAGTGGCTTAGTGGCTGGTGCATGTGTGATAAGTTGATTGGACGCGGGTTCGAGTCCCGGTTCTAACATTTTATTTTTTTAAGCCTTTTAAACATATAGACTATATTATTAAATACATATTATAATTATACAAGGTTTAAAATGTTACGAAATATTTTTAAAACATGATGAAACATCGAGATCCAACGATTTTATTGAATAAATATTATTACAAGAATACTCAAAAATACGAAATGTTACAGGGACCAGGCTGGATCTTTCACGAAGTAGCCTCTTTGATTGTGTCCCTGTTTCAGTACGAGAGCCATGGTGTATTTTGATCGAACAGTGTTTTTGATGTAGCATGTAACATCGCAAATTTTTCCCCAATCTTTAAATTAGTTAAATCACCACTTTACCTATATTATATTTTTTTCGTACGAATATAAACTTTACCTATATTTTTAGTTATTTCAAAACATTTTTTTATGCTAATAATAATAATAATAATAATAATAAAAAAATAACAATAATAATTTGATTTTTTTTAAGTGGACTGTCAATTTTAATTACCATGTCAAAACCAATACATTAAGTATAAAATTCGGAGCCCAAAACGGAAGCCCAAACACCCAACCCAAGCAAAAACCCGGCCCACTTATCCTTTCTCCTCTCCCCTCTATGCAGAAAAGAAAAAAAAAACAACCCAACAGACTCGAACCCGAGTCTGGAGCCGGGTCAACATAACAACACACACACTGAACCAATTGAGCCACAGCACTTTCTTGATTTAATCCCAACACAAAATATACAAAAGCCATCTAGACCCTTGCTTTGCTTCTTCCTTTTCTTCTTGTTCGCTGCACATCCAGACACCCTCCATTGGGTTGACTTTTGATTGAATCATAATATGGAAATAAACAACTAATTAACTCGTGATTTTTTTTTACAGATTCATAATGTATTATACACGCAAAACTTAATCAATACTTACCAAACTCGGCTCAATCACGCGTTTTTAAAAAGGGAACGGGTCAAAACTTACCAAATTGATAAATCGTGTGTGGTTGTATAAATTAGATGTTCCTTGATGACCCTAGTGTGCCGATTAAGAAACCCCTACACACAATTCCTGTTAAATCCCGCTGATTAACCAAGGAGCACGATCAGTTGACTTTTCCGTTGACTTATTGTTCGTGCATCATAGAAGCATTGTAAGTATCAATTAATTATGTGATTTTGTTCCCGCTTACTCGTCGATCAATAACCCCAAAGTTTCTGGGGTTATTGTTTGCTAATTGTATTACTTAGAAATCTAGGGTTCTTATTATCTTATTTGGGGAAGATGACTCCTAGGAGAGTCTGTTTATAATTAACACAAAATAAAACTAAACACAAACTGACCCTTGGATCAGTTGGTTTGTTTGTGTGCTGTTAACCCTGCTCACGCGAGTTCAATTCCCTCCAACAACATATATTTTTTTTTTATCAACTTTTCCTTGTTCCTTTTATGTATATATTGGTTAATAAACTCTATAATATATTTAAAATACCTAATATTACTTATAAATTCTCCAAAATTTATTTTATGATTTACAACTGATAAACTTTATTATATAATTTTTATTTTCACAAAAATCATTTATTTAATATATATTATAAATATCACAATTTTATTCAATTATAATTTTAAAATTCTATAAAAATATCTAGACAACTTTATAAAATCCCACAAAAATTATTTTAAACTTGTAGATCCATAAATATTTCAGAAATAAACTTTTATTCCAGAAAATCGTTTATTTAATTTTTTTAATTAATTTTTACTATTTTAATCATTAATAATTCATAATAAATCCATTTTTCTATATTTTTATACCAAACTGTTACATAAATTATTTTTGATCATTTAGAACAGAAATATAAATTTTAATTTGGAAATTCTTTAATTTTAATATTTTTAGATATTAAAATTATATTTTGACAAATAGGAATAAATATACCAAATATTAAATTTTTTAGAAAATAATTTTATAAAAATTATTTTTCATACTTAAAATTTTATAATACGACTATACTTAATCAAAAAAATCTACAAATAGTCTTTTATTTATTTATTTTTCAAATTTCTTTTATTTATTAACAATTTACCTAATTAATAATTAAACAAATACTTATCCCCAAATTAGGAACCCTAGAAATCACTTGTAGACTAGAAAGACTTAGACTTATTTATTACGTTAAACATAAGGTAATACTTGGCAACGTTGGATCACACTTATTCTATTTCACAAGACTTAACACTTTGCTAAGGTGAGTTTACGTAACCTTGTTTATGCAATTCTTTATACTTGAAACTTTATACTTAAGCAATTCTACATACATGTCTAGTTGTAAACGTTAATGCCTCATGACTTAGACAAAGACTATTAGACTTAAACTTCAACTTACATAATCATTAGCTGTGGCCAAGCCGGTGATATACAGTGATAGATCTATTGGATTGACAATCCCACCTAGATTCGTTGACCATCTTTTATGGGGAGCGCGGGTGATTGTTATCGTTCCAACGTTATATTAAGGTGAACCGTGGATGCGGGATGGACCTAAACTTTGTCGGAGGTTTGATTATGTGCATACTACACTTCATGTTTATTCATGTAGACTTAAACTTACATTAGACATATGAATTGCTAAACTTTTATTCTTTTAAAACTTAATTGCTTGACTTAGCTTATGTATTCTCACCAACTTTTAGTTGACCCCCCCATTTTTCCAAACTCAACAGGAAATACTGATGCTTGAAGTTTAGAGCTAGCATGAGGACATAATTGAAGTTTATGCTTTGTTTGGTTATTTGATGTACTAGATTTCATTCAAGACTTTGATATGTATTTCAAATTTTGGATATTTTACTTTAAATAAATTTCAATTAAAACTTGAATACCATGTGCTACTGAATAATCATTCTTAAGTGACACCTCGATGTTTCCGCCATCGGTTGGGGTGCTACATAGCAGGGGAGGGTTTGTGAGTGTTTTGAGAGAGAAAGAGGGAATTTTTTTCTTTTTGAATGGATAAGTGTGAGAAAAGGTGTTTATCCAAAGTTTATAACCGCCCTAGGTCAAACTTCTGAAATGGAAAATGTCTGATTTGCCCTTATTGGCAAAACTGCTGATGAAACACATTATTCATCAGAAGTTCCCATTTTCTCTTTAGTAGTTTGTGAAAGACTGATGAGAACAATTTATAAACACATTTTATAACTTCTGAAGATTATTTTAATCAAAAGTTAGTCATTTTTATGAAAATATGTCACACCCTCAAGTTACCACTTGCGGAGTTTTACCGCGAGGCGCATGACAAACCAGGATCCAAGTCAACGGTCACAATAAACAACTCTATATGAAATACATAACATTCAAAAGACATAGTTTTTGTAAACTCAAAACCAGTAGCGGAAGCATAAAACATGTTACAAACCATAGACCCAATTGTACCAAGTGTTTATTACAAAACATGATCTAAACCTAGACGCCAATGCAGACCTGTGCGCCTAGTTCCATTCATTGCTACCTTAGCGACCTGAGAAAAACATGCCAAAAAGACGTCAACATATAATGCTGGTGAGTTCACAGGCTTGTTCAATATGTTACCAAAACGTTACCATGTCCATACTATATCAATGTTACCAAGTACGCTAGCTAGGCGTATGTTTTATTACTACTACGATTGGAAACCATTACTAGACACGTTTAGCAATGTTTATCATGTTTAAGCAGCCCGTATGTTCAGCATGATACCAATGTTCCTGTTCGAGACAACATGCACCCGCCTGGCCCTCCAAGCCGACGAGTGGGGCAGGTCACGCCCAATAGATCTATCCACATTTCCCCCGTTGTGCATCCCCGCACATTCATGGTTTCCCCCGGGACTTCCAAAGATCGTATAGCAATACAAAGTTAAAAACCATAGTATGACATATGTTACCAAAATAGTTTAGCGCATGTTTTCTCCCCCAAAAGTTAAAGCAGTAAAAGTGGGGCCGTGAACTCACCTTAGATAGCATTCTTCGGTTATAAGTAAAGATGTTAAGCCCTTGATAATCCCTCTACCAGAGATCTATCAAAATGTTCACATAAGTGTTCCGACTAATAACCATAAGGTTATCTAGTCCCCAATTGTCCAGATCGTAACCAAGTATGTTTTAAAACGTGTTTAAATGTTTAACCGACACACTAGACTGACCCTACATCCCGTTGGTGACCCATTACCCTAACTAATCAAGTACACATAGATTACACACAAGGTTCAAGCATAAAACACTTAGTTTGTATCAAAAATCTCATTTCTGCATCAGAACGGTCGAACCAGTCAGTTTAAGTCTCCTTCGCCCGTTTTCAGTCTCCTTCGCCCGTTTTACATTTCGTTCGACCGTTTGATGCCTCCTTCGCCCGTTTTACCACGTTCTCCCAAACAAAACCTAGGTTCGACCCTGGATTCTCTCCTTCGCACCTTCGATCGGTCGAAGGAGTCCAGGTTCGCCCCTGTTGTGCAAATTTTCCTAAAAACGCTTCAAACACATTCAAAACGACTCGAAACATCATCAAACACAACAGTCAAGCATGAATAACTTATCCCTACAAAACTCCACCAATTTCCCCCAATAATACGTCCATTTCAGCCCTTTCCCAAAATGGTAAAAATTATGGAAACATCATTATCATGCATGAATAATTTACCCAATTTGGAAACTTTTGAAATCTATCCGTATTCAACTTAAAATGCTCAGTTTGTCGAGTGTTCGATCTCTCCCTATTAGTTCTATTGATCATAAATATCATGCATCAAGTCTAGATTCGTTAAAACCCCCAAATACCCATGATATCATCATTTATCCAATCCTAACCCTAAACAACAATAATCTAGCATCAATAACAATCCTATATCATGTTTCTATCATAGATACAACAGCAAATCATTGAACAACACATAACACCACATAATACACAATTTACATATGTTTAGCATCATGAAAACCTATGTCAAATGATAATGTTTTGATTTAGAAAGATGTTTAAAAGGTTTTTAATCATAAAAACACCCTTAGAACAGATCCGGACAATTAGGGTTAGATGAAAACGAATTAAAATGCTTTTAAAAAGGTTTAGGATTAAGAACACACCTTGGATTCTTGTTTAGATGTTGTAGATAGGTTAGATTATGAAAAAGAAGAGCAAAAACTCCTTCCTTAGTGATTAAGATCGTTTGAGAGTGTTTTGGGACGGTTAGGGTTTGTGAAATGATGAAAAATGACAAAGTTTGGTATTTATACTAATCCTCCTTCGCCCCATATCAATGGTCGAAGGTGGCCTCCTTCGACCCTTTCAAAGGGTCGAATGAGCCCTGTCATGGTCGAAAGGAATTCTTTCAATTCCACACCCCAGGTTCGCCCATTTACAAAGGGTCGAACCAAACAAATGTTCTCCTTCGACCACTCGAAGTGGTCGAACCAGAACTCATGTTTAACTAGTTTTCCAGTTTGTCGTGTTTAACGCATTCTAACACATCTTAACACATAAGCATGCAACCTTAGTCTATATTTAACATATTTAAGCATGGATAATCATTTACACATCATTTAAACACATCTATGTATATAATCCACCACACGACCCATAATCTACACATATACTTAATTAGTTCATGTAATGTCACCAACAACGGGACTCGGTACTAGTGTATTACCAAAACGACTCCCAATGATCCTCCAGATCATTGCACCCTGGACAATCCTAACTTGACCCGACTCAACTAGCCCAGTTAAGTCTGTTTATAAACGTTTCTCGCTAAGGTAGACTTAGATGTTACTAATATGTTTAAGCCAAACATGCCGGGTGTCACAAAATATCCCCATTCCAATGTTTTTGTACATCAGAAGTTTCTCTCTTTTTAGTCATAATAGGTTTTGTGACAGATTAGTAACAATGTAAGTGAAAGCAAAATATGTGCAGGAAAATAAAAAAAACACTTACAGTACAAATTCAAAATTTAACAACTGTCAGTACTTTGCCTTTCAAAACTCCTGAAAATCTGAAAGGAAAGTGATGTGTGAAAATGTGTATTAAATAAATTCGGGTCAAGTTTTAAAAATGGAAAAACCCGCTGAACCACACACTAACGGCAAGTGCATCGGTCGCAGTGTAGGAGAGCAAGTAAGTCCGAGTATCGAACCGTGGACACAATATGACGACTCTCGGTACTAAACCTCTGTCGACTCCTAGCCTAATAATATGGTTTTTGAGAAAATTAGTTTTAAACAAAATAAATAAATAAAGACTGAAACGAACAGATAACAGGAAGCAGAACAGACAGCTCATAAAATAGAGAGAAGAAACTCAGATAATATGGAAAACAACTACCTAGGTCTAGAATCTTACCCGAAACTCACAACGCTTGGAAATGGATAATGGAATGGCTACCGGGTTCCTAAAATTACACCTGCCTCAAGAAAACCCTAAAGAATGGTAGATCACCTCCCGGTCTCACTAACACCTCTTGGAAAATCCTAAGGGACGTGTAAATCACCGGTTACTAGTTTGGATCACCTCCCGGTCTCACCTCACTGGGGAATGCTAAGGTACTCAAAAGACTCGCTCACATCCCGGTCTCGTTAATCTCAACACACCCGAAAGTGTGAAGGAGTTATCTAAGGTTGTTGACAAAAACTCGAATTTGCTAGGGAAGCTAAGGTAAATAAGTAAGGATCTCCTTCCGGTCTCACCTGTACCCAAAACCTAAGAACTAGACAAACCGACACTCTATCTCCTCCCGGTCTCAAGAGTGGCACAACACTAATTTCAAGGGCTTACAAGGTTGCTAATAGGGTTATCTAAGACAAGAAACCTCTAGATTAAACCACTAACACGAAGTCTATGGAAAATCACGTAAAACTCTAGATCTTGAAACTACTAAAGTAACAAACTAGAGAAAAACGCAAAGCAACAATCAAGCAAACCAATTACTAAAAGCATTCATATGCATGTTTATCAACAACACAAAAATATTTTACCAAAACATTAAGCCAAAACTTATATTATCTAAACCCACACGTCACAAGTCACGAAATAATCATCAATACGACCTAGGTAGCGTAAATGTTTAGCCAATAATATTCATGACAAAACAAGAAAACATACTCTTAAAATCAAAATAACACATAGTTAATCAACTCAAAACACAAAATATTAAGGGGAAATAACCAATGTCACACATAGTTAATCAATTCAAAACACAAAATATCAAGGGGAAATAACCAATGTTGTAAAAACCTCAATCCCTAGCCTCCTCGAGTCAAAAATATAAATGCTGCTGTTCAAATTATTTTGTGGTTGTCGTCTTTTGTTCGAAGATAATCTGTGTTGCTTCCTCCTCGTGATAATAATATGTCGACGCCTTCTTTTATTTTTATACCTACTTCGTAGGTTTTCATGTTTTTTTTGTTTCTCCTTAAGGCCCATGGCCGTAAATATTATTATTATTATTATTATTATTATTATTATTATTATTATTATTATTATTATAAATGTGTTCCATGCTTGGTCGACTCGGGTATTCTTGGCTCGACCAAAGTTTCTCGTCTACGCTCCAACGTCCATGAACACCTGCTCTCAAGTGTTAATGTCTCGATTAAAATTGTTTCTATTTGAGCTCATTTTCCACCAACACCTATAAAATAATAAAGTAAATAAATACATACTAAAACTACACAAAATGAATAAAAAACTAACAAAATATTATACAAAATACATAGGAAAAGAGATGTGTTTTACAACACATCAGAAAGGCAAAATCTTGTGAAATTTGTGGCCTGTTTAATCACAAAACAGAATTTTGTAGATATAGAAAAGGAAATCAGTACAACAAGAAGATTTTACAACTGGTTGTGGGAAAACAAATCAAATAAGACTATGAAAACACTTTTTATCCCATCAAACAGCAACCAAGTAACACCTTATCTCAGAGAAAGACTACATCTCAACCACAGTCTTCCTCTCAAAATTCTTTTTCAGAAGTTAGACCTAAGTCTTCAGCAGTTTCACAAACTGCTGAGGTAAAAGATTTTATAAACATGGTTAAACTTCTGATAACCAAAGTTGATGGTGAACCTCAAAAAGGTTCCGCCATTGTTCTTAACAATAAATCCATTGCCAAAAAGACATGGATTTCTAAAATTGGTCCACAACAAACTGCTACTAGTCCTGTTCTCAAGAGTAAACTTAAAGCCAAATTGGCTTGGGTTCCTAAAGGCTAAAACTAACTAATCTACTCTTTGCGCAGAGGGTCTCCAGAGGTCTAAATAACATTTGGTATGTTGATAGTGGAGGCTCAATGCACATGACAGGATGCAGGTACCTGATCAACAATTTCATAAGTCAAAGAGAAGGATCTGTGTCTTTTGGGAACAATGCCAAAGGATATGTGCTAGGATATGTCAATGTTTGTTGGATCAGTTTCTTGTTTATAAACAGATTCTTATCATGAATACTTGTTTTTAATAACTATCAAAGTTATTTGCACACCAGAATAAATGTAAAGTGCTCAAGTTAAAGCTCCACTTTAAATAGGAGTTATTACTCCCCCTTGATGTATGAACTAAAGCAGTAAATGAGAATCTAAGACAGTTAATGAATAAAATAGTAAATGCATCAAATTATTCTCAGATATATTGGAAAATATAACTACAAAAGGAATGTCTAAAATAGTGGGATGAACCCATCTATTTATAGACCAAAAGTAAACGTACATGAGAAGTACTGAAGCAATATAATATGTACAAATACTACAACAGGCTGTAGCATTAGTACTTGTACAAAGACTTTAACATAAGTAATATTAAACTAAACTACTAAAGTATAAGTCGGTTGGAAGCTTCTATCAAAAATCTGATGAGTGACAAACTACTGATGAGTAGTTTATCTTCAGAAGTTCTTCAGAGACTTGTCTGGTTGGTCTTCAGAACTTCTGATCATTACTCTTCAGCACTTGATATCTTCTTCTTCAGTAGTTTCTATACTTAGAATTATTCAACAGAAACATGAATTAGACTAAGGTATCAAAAGTGGTTTCGTCAATCCTCTTTGTCCTTACACAGTAAAAAAGGGGTTATGTAAACTCACCCTAATTATGACGATGAACTTGCCAGGAATTAACGAGAATAAAAAAATTATGCTTGCACCTAAGTAGATTAAAAATGATGATTTAATATTCACTAATGTTATTTATAGAGTTGAGCAAATTGTGCTACTCTTGATCTATCTATATTATTATCATCATGAATATCATTTTACCCACATTTATTAAGCAATATGATTCGATGTCCCATCAATTGTCCTTAAATAATCAAGACACTATTATAGTCCAAATCAGTATATGAGAATTCATTTACAGGGCCGGTAGAGATGGTTTAACAAGAGAGTTTAGGCCGGTTTGAAAAAGGAGCTAGAGGTTGCGTCCATTTATAAAGCGAAGATGTGGTTTTGGATTTAAGCAAGTACAACGAGATTTGCGGGTGGTGTTATGGAAAGATTGTGAAGATTAAACGCGCGTATTAAGATTGCTTATAGAAAAACACCGTATCCTTTTATTTTTTGTAAATCGATTTTGTTTCCTTTTTTTTAATTTAAATTGATTCTTGAGATATATAGTAATGTTAATTATTTTGACTTTCTAGTGTATTAGTTCTCAAAGCATATAATTTGACTTATATTTCATGCCCAAAATTTCAAGTATAATAAATAGGTCTTGAAGGGGTAGGGACCCAAATTTACGTGGGCCCCTACCCGGGCCTTGGGCCCAAAGGTCTGAATAGGGCCCGTAAGCCCAAAAGGCACCAACAGATTAATCAAAAGCGGGTCCATCACGCCGGAACACGCCTGTCACATGGTGGGTGTGCTACCAGTGATGGTTTCACCTCAAAGGGTGGAGCCGCAAGGGGACACGTGGTGATAGCGGGCACGTTCGTACAATACGGTACGAGCCAATCAAAATACAACGACGTGTGGCAAGGAGCATGCTGCACGATCAACGAGTAGGAGAATTACACGTGTCCCGGATAAACCCGCGGGGGACATAAAGTACAATCCCTGCACGCGGCAGCCAATGAAAGGGAAGGGGACCACCTCAGCAAAGATCTCCACTAGCGAGAGGCTGCAGAGGAGACAACAGTACACTCGGCAGCCAATCATATTCGACCAGACCTGTGACCAATCATACGATGCCATGTCAGAGGAAACGGTACGAACACTCTCTATGATTTACTACTTGCCGAATATATCGTCATATTGGGCCTAATCTTGGGCCGATGTGGAGGCAAGCCCTTAACTGGGTCCAGGCCCATTGGGTAAGTTAAGGGTAGATGTTGAGGCCCGTGTGGAACCTATTTAAGGAGCACTTCGTCTCCTTGGATAGGCCATTCAGAAACCCCTGAAGAACACACTAAAGGCCGATAACGTTTTTGTGTCTGCTAAGTAGATTCCTCCGGGATTCGAGGCGGTCGCCCCACATCGGTATATTGTGTGTTTGTTTCAGGTCCCCGATCATCAGGAAGTCATTCGTTCTAGCGAAGGATCCGATCTGTGGAAACGGGTTTAACCCCCACCCTAAGGTTAGACTTTTGTTTCTTCATTGGCGCCATCCGTACCGGCTAGAGCAAGAATTTTTCCAATCTTTCAGCTAGAAAAATGATGAACGAAGATGCTTCACAAAAGAACCAAGACGAACCTATCATGGAAGAAGATGACGAGGCACAATCGGAGGGAACCCCTCCAGCCACCGTCAAAAAGATAACACACAAACCAGTGAGAAGGGTTGGTGCCGGTCAAGCCACTAACCAAAATACTGTTAACCTGGAGAATGACGAGGCCAACAAGGAAGAAGATCCAGACGATTGGCTCTTCAAACAACAAGCACAGCTCACCGCAGGATATCAGAAAAGAGTAATGCAGCAAGCACAACAGCGAGTGCAGAAGACACTTAACTTCGACACCAACAACAAGATTCAAGGGGCAACAAACAAGAACAAAACAGCCAGCCGTTCTCAGAAAGACAATACAATGGGGAGTCGTAGCGGAGGCCGCGGGAAGGGCTCCCGCAGCCAGGGCCACGCCCCCACCGATGAGGAAGAGGGCTATGAATCTAGCTCACAGGCGAAGGACGATGACGACTTAGACAAAACCTACCGGCCAAAAGATCTCGCAGAAAAGTCCAAATTCTGCGCCCGTGTTGCCCTAGCACCGATACCCGCCAAAGCTAAATTACCAAGCAGCATTGGTAAATATGACGGAATACGTGACCCAGACGATCACGTGCATGACTTCCGAACTGCAGCTCAGAGTCAAAACTAGCCAATGCAAGTACGGTGCCATCTCTTCGCACAAACTCTAATGGGTGCGGCTAGAGTATGGTTCGACAACCTCCCGGCGGGTAGTATCCTAGACTTCGATGATTTGCTATCCAAATTTTCTTTGCATTTCTCTCACCAAAGGAAACACAAAAAGGACAAAGCTCACATCTTACTTTGCGCCCGAACGGATACCGAGGCGGTTGAGGACTACATCACCCGCTACACGCGGGAAGCGATGCAAATAGCGTGCGGCGAAGAGCTCACGCGTGCGGCTTTCATCCACGGGGTAAACCACGATGACCTTATGAAGTGCCTCACGGGAAAGGATGGGATCCCCGAGTCATGGGACGAGGTCATCAAAGCGGTAAAAATCTACGCCTCATCAGAAAAATCTTTCCGTCATTCCCGCCAGCATCAGTATTCCAGCAACCATGGCGGCCGCAGAGATAAGGGAAAGCAATCCGTTTGGTCGCGCATTTCCGGTTCCGCAGAGGAAGGCAAGTACTCTGCGCAGCAAGATGTCCGTCACATCATCAATAACAAACACACCCGCGGCGCGCGGGGAGGATCTAAGAAAAACACGGAGTGGACGCCATTAACAAAGGCGCCATCACAAGTGCTCGCCACCAAACAACATATCTTCAAAGAGCCCCGTCCACTCGGCAAGCGGAGACATGTGGACACGAGCAAGCGATGTGACTACCACAATGATTTCGGGCACAACACGGATAATTGCTATAGCTTGAAAATGGAGATTGAGTCAGCTTTAAAATCCGGGCAGTTGGGACATCTGGTGAAGAATGTACAACGCACCGGTCGCGGGCGCGAAAACGATGACCGCGGAGAAGGACCGAACAAGCGGATACGCAACCTACAAACATACATGATCGAGCGTGTACCCAGACATAACTGCCATATGACAAACAGAGGAACCGCCGGGCATCGGCGAAACAAACGACCATTGACAGAAGCAAGGGATGACTCATGGACGGAGCAACCGGTTATCTTGCCCACCATCAAGGGAGGAGCCTCATCCACGTCCCCAGTCATCATCACGGGGGTCTTCGGTCATTACCGCACTCCATACATGTTCCTAGATTAGGGATGAGCATTCAAGCCCGAATACCGATCCCGTCCCATCCCGATCCTGATACCGTACCGAACCGATATCGAACCGAGGGATTTCGGGATTGGTATCGGTATCCATATTTATGGATTTTTGGTTTCGGTATTATCGGTATCGGTACGGGATCGGTACGGTATCGGTATTTTAAGGCAAAATACCGATACCATACCGGTACCGTACCGATACCGAACCGATACCGTACCGTGCCGTATGTGTTCGGTATCGGGATCGGTATTGGGTTTTTGGACTTTTCGGTATCGGTATTGTCGGGATCGGTATCGGTTCAGTACCGATCCCGTCCCGAGCTCATCCCTATCCTAGATCCAGGAAGTAATGCGGACATCATGTACGACCAATGTTTTAATCAGCTCGATGAGTCAGATAAGAAACGCCTAGTGCCGGTCACCGAACCAATATCAGGATTCATTCACGAATCAATAATGCCTCGCGAGGTCATCACGTTCCCGGTCACCTGGTCGGATGGGAAGTTGTCCCGAACAGAAGAATGCGAGTTCATGGTGCTCCCAGTCACCTCATCACACGACATATTAATCGGAAGGGAAGGCTTAGCCAAGTTCAATAGCAACGCCTCCACGCCACATTAAATGGTCGGGTTCCCAACCCGTAACGGAGTAGCGTTCATTCGAGGCAACCGCCAGTGCCATGCAGCGGAGGCCTCTAAGCCAGCCAAGTCCGCCAAGAGGCCGAGCCATGCGGAACCAGAGAAGTGGATACTCAACCCCAGTTTCCCAGAGCAAACAGTCACCATTGGACCCGCACTATCCGACACAGTGCGGACCCATCTGAAGCAGCTACTCATTAAGAACATGGATGTCTTTGCCTGGAAACCCGCGGACATGGTAGGGGTACCCCGCGAGATAGCAGAGCACAGACTGGCCACATATAATTTGGTCGAACAGGTTCAAAAAAAAGGAGCATGGGTCCAGAAAAAACCAAGGCAATGAATGAGCAGGTCACATAGCTTTTGAACGCAGGCATACTCCGCCCCGTGAAGTACCAAACATGGGTAGCCAACCCCGTCATGGTAGGCAAGGCCAACGGTGGATGGCGGATGTGTGTCGATTACAAGGACTTGAACAAGGCCACATACCAACGCCTCATGGACTTAGTGTTCGCAGCACAGATCGGCGTAAATCTGGAGGTGTACGTGGATGACCTCGTAATCAAAAGTGTAGAGGAGGACCAAATGTTGGCCGACATACAGAAAACATTCCAACAACTGCACAATGTCTGCATGAAGCTAAACCCAAGCAAATGCTCCTTCGTCATGGAAGAGGGCAAGTTCCTGGGTGTCATAGTAACAAAGGACGGTTTCCGAGCGAACCCTGAAAAGGTACAAGCGATAGAGCGCATGCCGTCCCCAACGTCAGTCAAAGAAGTACAAACCTTAATGGGTCGTCTCGTGGCCTTGAACCGCTTCTTGTCGAATTATGCATCCAAGTCGTTTCCCTTCGTCAGCACGCTCAGGAACTGCTTGAAGAAAACAAGTTTTCGATGGACACCTGAAGCAGAAACCGCATTTTAAGACATGAAGCAATGCCTCATGAACTGACCAACGTTAACAGCACCACGCCCCAAGGAGCCGCTAACGTTGTACCTGGCGGTGTCGGATAAGGCAGTTGGTGCGTCCTTACTAGTCGACCGAAAAGGTGTTCAAACACCCATCTACTACGTCAGTCGCATACTCCTAGACGCAGAAACACATTATTCAGTCACGGAAAAACTGGTGTTGGCTTTAGTTCATGCCTCACGACGTCTACGACGATACTTCCAAGGACACCCGATAAACGTGCTCACAGATTACCGCATAAGTGACGTGCTCAAAAAACCGGAGCTCTCGGGAAGGTTAGCAAAATGGGCGATAAAACTGGGAGAACATGAGATTTTCTACAAGCCAAGACCAGCCATCAAGGGACAAGTCTTAGCAGACTTTGCAACAAAGGTCCCTATAGACAAAGTAGCAGAATGTCTAGTGGAACAAGACCCACCACCCCCAACAGTCGAGACAGACAAATGGTTACTGTACACAGACGGCGCAAAAAGCGATGATGGAGCGGGAACAGGCCTACGGCTAATCAGCCCCGACGGTGCAGAATTCACGTACGCCATTCGCCTGAACTTCGAAAGTACAAACAACGAGGCGGAGTACGAGGCGCTGCTTGCGGATCTAAGGATCGCAGCTAAAATGGGAGCCCGCTTCCTCGAAGCACATGTGGACTCCTTGCTCGTCGCAGCCCAAGTGAATGGTAAATACGAAGCGAGAGATAGCAAAATGGCCCTGTATCTCGAGCAAACTAAGAAGCTCATGCAACGGTTCGAACATTGCAAAATCCTCCACATCAATAGAAGTGAGAACAAACCCGCCGATGCTTTGAGCAAAATGGCAGCGACCGTCTTCGAGCATATGGCAAAGGACGTCAGGGTTGAGGTCTTAAGCACACCCTCTGTACCCGCTCATCAAGTAAATGCTGTACAGACAGGCGCGTCATCCTGGATGACCCCGATACTCACTTACCTAACGAGCGGGACTCTTCCTACCGACAAGCTAGAGGCACGGAAAATCCAACACAAAGCCATGCACTACCAAGTCTTAGAGGGCACATTATACAGGCGATCGTACTTCGTACCCCTCCTGAGATGTGTCGACGCAGAGAATGCAACATTCCTGGTCAAAGAGGTACACGAAGGAATTTGCGGCCTACACGCAGGCCCACGCATGGTGGTAGCGAAACTCATGAATGCGGGATATTATTGGCCAGGCATGCATGTAGATGCTATCAAAATACTCCGCAAGTGCCATGCATGTCAACGCCATGCTCCAAGCACACTGCGCCCCAAGAACGATTTAGTTCCAGTCACATCCGCATGGCTGTTCCAAAAGTGGGCAGTAGACATTGTCGGACCTTTCCCCACAGCCCCGGGAAACGTACGATACCTCATAGTGGCGGTCGATTTTTTCACAAAGTGGATAGAAGCAAAGCGACTAGTATCTATCGACGCCCGCGCCGTTAAACGCTTCATCTGGGAATTCATCATATGTCGTTTCGGCTTGCCAATGAATATCGTTAGCGACAATGGCCTGCAATTCACAGATCAAGGGCTTCAGGAATGGCTAACTAGCATGGGCGTGGAGCAAACTTTTACTTCAGTAGCTCACCCGCAAGCTAACGGACATGTTGAACGTGCAAACCGCAACAATGTCGATGGTATCAAAGCGCGTTTGAACACCAGACGGACAGGATGGGTCGATGAGATACCGAACGTCCTATGGGCACATCAAACGTTAACAAAATCAAGCAACGGGGAAACGCCATTCAGCCTAACATATGGCACCGAAGCTATAATCCCCGCAGAAATCGGATGCCCATCCGCGCGCGTGCTCCTGGCCTCAAAGACAGACAATGACGCTGAACTCCGCCTCAACCTAGACCTCTTAGAGGAACGCAGAGAGTTAGCCGCATTCAAGGAAGCCAAATACAAGAGACAATTGGAGCGCTACTACAACGCCCGCGTCAAGAAGATGCATTTTGAAGTAGGGTACTTCGTCTTTCGCCTCAACGAGGCCTCAACAGCGGAAGCACCCGGTAAGCTTGCACCAATTTGGGAGTTGGGAGGGCCCTTACAAGATACAAGAAGTGCTCGAGAAGGGCGCCTACGCATTGGAACGCTTGGATGGCACCCCAATCCCAAGATCATGGAACGCGGCTCAATTACGCGTTTGCTACATGTAGTTAAACAAACCGCAGTATTATGAGTTGCCTGTACGACAAGGCTTTAGGCCCTATCAATGTTATATGTTTCCCTTTACTTTCAGTTATATAGCAAACCTACCAATCTCGCTTATAATGGCATTTTATTAAGAGACGCATCCGCGTTTTCACGCGATGACGTCACCTTGGTCCGCGAGTAATATTCTTAGCAAGCAACTCACCGCGGCCTAAGCAGATCAGAGACTGATGTGTTGCAAAACACATCTCTTTTCCTATGTATTTTGTATATTAATTGGTATACTTTTTATTTGTTTCATGTCATTTTTATTATGTATTTATTTAATTTATTGTTTTATAGGTGTACGTGAAAAATGAGCTCAAAACGAAAGAATTTAAATCGAGACACGAACACTTAAGATTAGGTGTTCATGGACGTTGGTGCATAAATGAACAACTTTGGTCAAGCCAAGAACACCCAAGTTAGAAATATTGAGTTGTAATAATAATAATGATAAAAGAAAAAAAAAAGTTTCCTAAGCTTACATGGGCTACGAGCCCAAAGAAATTCACAAAGAAAAAAATAAGGGTTTTAGTATTATAAATTGGAAGGAGGATATTATCGAAAAAAGAAAAAGTATCTTGAACATCAATAGCAGCCGTCAAATTCAGCCAAAGGGACAGAAGGATCGCATCGACAGCAGCTCTAGTAAAAGAATAGAGGGGAAGTGAAGGCCAGGGAGGCACGGGTTCAAGACTAGAGCTACGGGTTCGACTATAATAAATTTTAGTTTTCATATTTATTTACTTTGTGTTCATGAATATTGAGACCATGACTATATTTTATTTTGAACCTATGTTTTTATCGATTTTCATTATTATGAGTAGCTAAATCTTGAACAACTACCTAGGTTGTATGATGACTGCATGTTAATTTTATAGTTCTCGGTTTATGGATTATTATTGAATGGTTAATGTTTTGGTAAAAGTTTAGTTGGTGTTTATTATGATGTGTGTGCGTACTTAGGTCTAATTTATTATCTTTGATAGTTCCATAAACGTCTTAGTGAATGTCTTTCATGTTTGGATGTTTATTAGGGTTACCTGCGTGGTGCTTGTAGCTTAGTTTATGGTTTTGGTACCGAAAGCCATAGGAACTTGATTAGAGAATTTAGAGGACTTAAGTATTCTTCCATTCTTGAGACCGGGAGGTGATGGAATGTTGGGTTGTCTAGAGCTTTAGGTGCTAGGTTTTGGTGAGACCGGGAGGTGATCCTATCCTAGTTGTCTTTAGTTTCTTGCAATTCCAAGTCATAGTTAACCCAATTAAATTACTCCTTTACATCTTCGGGTGTATTGTGATTAGAGAGACCGGGAGGTGATCGAGTCATTAGAGTACCTTTACATTCTTAGTGAGGTGAGACCGGGAGGTGATCCGAGCTAGATGGCCAGTGTTTTATTCTTTAGGATTCTTTGGGGTGTGTTGGTGAGACCGGGAGGAGATCTAGCACGTCTTAAGGTTTCTTAAGTTATCTTTAGAATCTGGTAGCCATTCAGTTTTCCATTACCGAGAGTTGTGAGTTTGCATGTAGGATTCTTGGCCTAGGTAGTTGCCTTCCTATCCTGATATTTTCCTCATTTATCCGTGCTGTCTATTTATCTTATTTAATTATTTTATTTCTTTTAATTAATTATTTAAAAAAACCCAAAAATCAACTTTTAAAACCAATTCTGTTAAGTCTTAGTTGAGTCTAGTTTTGTTTTCCATTAGTGTCCTGTGGGTTCGATACTCGGACTTACTTAGTCTGTACTGCATTGATAGGTACGCTTGCCTGTCGTGTGGTCTAGTTTAGTTGAGTCTGTTTTATATTACTAGGTGTCTAGGTTAGTTTATATTTTTAGACCATACATAGCACATCAAGTTTTTGGCGCCGTTGCCGGGGACACTTGGCGATTGCGAAATTAGCTTTGATTAGGATGTCACTGATTAATTGGTCTTATTTGAGTCTTTTTGGTTTTTAGCGTGTCTAGAGAGTCTTACGTTTTTATTTTCTTGTGTTTTTTTTATTTTGATTTTTATATTTCATTTATTATTGTTCTTCTTTACGCGTTTTTTTTTTCTATCTGTCTTGCAGTTTTATGCCACGTACTCGTTCGCAAGGACCATCTGAGCCGATCATACCAAAGCCTGAGCGAGACATTGCTGATATTCGGAGGGAACTACGTCGTGCTATCAACCGAACCAAAAAGGTACGTTTTTCTCTTCTTGCTACTATCATGGGCGACGCACAACCACCACCACCTAGACGTAGTGTCCACCAGATGGCCCGTGAGGGAGCCACGGGAGTGAGAACTCCCATTACTCGGACTGCCATGCCCAATAACCACACTTGGAAGATCTCACACGTTATCAACACCATCGCCCATACCGCCCAGTTCAATGGCCTGGATGATGAGGATGCTCCAGGCCATCTGTCCCGTTTTGTGCGCATTTGTGACACCTTTGGTTTGACAGGTGTCACCCCAGACACGATCTATCTTAGAGTTTTTCCATTTTCTCTGTCTGGGCGTGCTGCCACTTGGTTGGATACTCTTCCCCAGGATTCCATCACTACCTAGGAAGACTTGAAAACCAAGTTTCTAAAAAAAATATTATCCTCCTTCTAAGGCCGCTCGCATTAGAGACCAGATCCACTCGTTCCGAATGGATCCAGACGAGCCATACCACTTGGCCTGGGAGAGGTTCAACACTTTGTTGTACAAGTGTCCCCAGCATGGACTTTCTGATTGGGCCCTTGTAGAGAAATTCTACAATGGCCTTACTTATGCTACGCGGCAGATGTTTAACACTGCTGCTGGGGGACACATTATGGATAAAAAAGACCCCGATGAGTGTAAGGACATGTTTGAGAGTTTTGCTCCAGCTGAACAGCAGACCCCAGCCCACGGGGATTCCATCCCAGTTACTAGGACTACCTCCTCCACTACTAGAGGTGTTCATCAGGTCACTCTTGAGACTAGTATGGCTGCTGCTATAGAGGCTTTAGCGAGAGAGGTTAAAGTGCTTAAGATGAGTGCACGCAAGTGTGAGATTTGTAGGGGTGGACACGACACCATAGACTGCCCAGTAGGAAACCGTGAGCATGTAGATTATTTGGGTAGTTCTAACCGGGGAAATGGTAATAATTATAACTCGGGGTGGAGGAACCAATCTAATTCTGGGTGGAGGTCTGATAGAGGAGACATAGGTGATAGTTTAGGTTCTAGTTTGAAGAGGATAGAGGAGATGATAGCTAGTCAGAGTCAGATGCTCACTCAGCTGGTTGCAAAAGACCAGCAAACCACTCAGAAACTTGAGGAGCATGACCTAATGCTTAGGAACCAGCAGAATACTTTGTTAGACCTAGAAAGAAAAATAGGAGATATTTCACAGACGCTCTCTGTTAGGTCACCAGGTACTTTCCCTAGTAACACTGAGGAGAACCCTAAGGGTACAGCGATGGCTGTGAGCACTCGTAGTGGTAGGGGTGCGACTGAGAGAGTAGAGATACCGGTTGAGGATGAGGAGGAACCGGTAGATGAGGAGATAGAGTTAGAGACACCTGCTAGGACACCTTCTATAGTAGCTACATTCAGTCCTGTGTCTAGCAGTAAGGGTCCTTCTGGGAGAGTAGTGGTGGATAGAGAGAGTGAGAGGCAGGTAGAGCCCACTAGAGTGTATAAGCCCACTGCTCCTTATCCAGGTAGGTTGTTGCAGAATAAGATAGATCACCAATATGATAAATTTATTGAACTTATTAAGCAACTTAAGGTGAACCTACCCTTCGTAGAAATCCTCCAGAGCATGCCTAAATATGTTAAGTTCCTCAAGAACATCATGGCTAATAAGAAAAAGCTTGAGGAACTTTCACAGGTTAGTTTGAGTGAGGAGTGTTCTGCAGTCTTGCAGAATAAGCTGCCAGTTAAGATGGATGATCCTGGTAGTTTTATCATTCCATGTTCCATAGGTGACCTGTCCATTAAGAATGCTCTTGCTGACCTAGGTGCTAGTGTTAATTTAATGCCATACTCCATTTTTAAGCAACTAGACCTAGGAGAACTTAAGCCCACCCGCATGTACATCCAGCTGGCGGACGGACAAGTCCACCAAATTCCCTCGTGGTATTATTGAGAATCTTTTAGTTAAGGTGGATAAGTTCGTGTTTCCTGTGGATTTCGTAGTGTTAGATATGCTTGAGGATGATGCCGTGCCATTGATTTTAGGTCGTCCTTTCTTGGCTACTTCTAGAGCTGTGGTAGACATGGGTGAGGGTAAGTTGAGCATACGTGTGGGGGAAGAGCAGGTTGAGTTTGGGATTAAGCCTAGGATGAGAGGAGATTTGTTAAATGAGTTACAGGCTATAGATGATCATCTGGATCATGAGTTGGAGAAATTAATCCCTAAGGAGATTGAGAGTAGGAGGAGAAAAGGGAAGGAGAAAGAGACGGTAAGTGTGGTTAATTGGTGGATGAATTTACCGGGTAGGTATAGGAATAGGAAAGAACCCGAGAGAAAGGAAGAAGTTTTGAAGGTGTATGATTTCTGGGGTGGTTCGTATTGCAAGGAGAAGCCACCCGATGCTAGAGTGATTGATGCATAGGCACACTCGGATGCTTCCGAGTTGTAGAGTTTGTAGAGTTCTAGGATTTTTTTTCTTTGTTTTCGGTTTGTGTTTGTTTTGTTTTGCAGGATTTTGTGTTTGTTTGGCAAGGACAGCTCACATCATGAGCGAATCCCAGGTATTTATTTGTATATTTATATGATTGGGATTTTTGGTGGAGGTTTGGATAATAAAAGATTTTTTTTTTCTAAACATTAAATTTGATTAACTTTCTGTGAAAAAAGGTCCTTCGTGTAATGCGAAGAGCCTGGGCTGACCTGTTCGCTATACACGAATAGTAATTACCCCGGAAAGTTATATTTTATTCGCTTGTGCTACGTGTTGAGATCACCAGTGTCCTTCACGTTGTGCGAGTTGATTAGAAAAAAAATATTTTTCACCCTGTTTTCTTCCACCACCATTCACCGCCATTTCACCACATGTTTTACCATCATCCACCACATTTCACCATCTTGCCTTCCAGGTACGTTTCCTGCATTTTTGTATATTGAGTCGGTTGAGTCTGTATTTTTTTTAGAGTCTTTTATTTTGATTTTGAGTCAGTTTTCTCTTAACTCACTGTGGGGGTATCTTCCCTTCAAGTGTGGGGATGATGGAGAGGGTCAGTTTTGAGTCATTGGTTTGTCTAATATATTTTATTGCAGGTTTGGATCTAGCCACCCGTACTCAATCTCCATTCGGGTGGGGACGACTCAACAATCATTTAAGACAACCATTTGTTTTTATCTTTTCTTTTTAGTTTTTATTTGTCAGGTTTGAGTCAGAGGCCGCGAATGAAATGCTATACGACCTGGTTTAGAAGGACAGCTTCAGATCGCTTGCAGTTACATCGCTTATATCCAGGGGAGTCTGTTCCTTTTTGTTGTATTTTTTTATTTCCATTTTATTTTATTTTACTCTCACATTGATGACAATGTGTCGTTCAAGTGTGGGGATGGAAACTTCGTTTTTATTTTTATGTAGTTTGAGTCATAAAAATTTTAAAAATCAAAAAAAAAAATTGAAAAAAAAAATGAAAAATGTCCCTGATTTTTTGTGCATTTTATATGGAAAATGATAGTAAAATTAGGATTTTTGGTTTTCAAAATATTATATATATGAGAATATAAGAAGATTGAAAGCGCGTTTGCTTAAGATGTGTCGGTAGGCCCAGCTAGCTTTGAAAGGTCCTAGGATTGTTCTTAATATACCTTAATAATCATGATATCTTGTGGGTTCTCATCTTAGGAGAAACGGTAGAACTGAAACCGCTGATAGTAATTAGAGGTACCACTGTAGGTTGAAAGCCCATATGTATTATTGATTAAATGGCACACTTGATCCTTTTTATGAGAATAAATCCGGTGAAAAGTGGCGCCCGCAAAAAAAAAAAAATTCCACATGTCCATCAATTGAGCTAGACAAAAAAAAAAAAAACTGAAGCCTCTGACCAAAACTCCCTCGAGGTCAAGTTGAAAAAAAAAATACCGAAGCTCATGCTGTCGCTCTTGGGGATGGTGACTCTGATTGAGACAACCTCTGGGTTAGGTATGAAAAAAAATAAATAAATGTGTCTAAGCTCATAAACTTCATCCATCATCCATCTTAAATTTAAATTTAATTTCTAATACGTTAGGGAGTTTAGTTTGCAGTGGTTGGTAAATCTATATGGTTTAGCCTTTGCCTTGAAAGCTTGAGGTGAGATTATGTGAAGCTGGATATCTTGAGTATGAGACCCATAGGTTGATTGTAATAATATGAACTTAATTGCTTTACATGACTGGGCCTGATTAGCTGGTGGTTGGGTTTAGGTGGACAACAATACCGACAATTTTGGTTGACGCGTGATTAGATCTTAATTAATGAACCTAAAAGTTTTTGAAACCTAGAGTCCTAATTATGATTCCATTGCAGTCTTTTTCGGGGACGAAAAAGGTTTAAGTGTGGGGATGTTTGATGTGTTGCAAAACACATCTCTTTTCCTATGTATTTTGTATATTAATTGGTATACTTTTTATTTGTTTCATGTCATTTTTATTATGTATTTATTTAATTTATTGTTTTATAGGTGTACGTGAAAAATGAGCTCAAAACGAAAGAATTTAAATCGAGACACGAACACTTAAGATTAGGTGTTCATGGACGTTGGTGCATAAATGAACAACTTTGGTCAAGCCAAGAACACCCAAGTTAGAAATATTGAGTTGTAATAATAATAATGATAAAAGAAAAAAAAAAGTTTCCTAAGCTTACATGGGCTACGAGCCCAAAGAAATTCACAAAGAAAAAAATAAGGGTTTTAGTATTATAAATTGGAAGGAGGATATTATCGAAAAAAGAAAAAGTATCTTGAACATCAATAGCAGCCGTCAAATTCAGCCAAAGGGACAGAAGGATCGCATCGACAGCAGCTCTAGTAAAAGAATAGAGGGGAAGTGAAGGCCAGGGAGGCACGGGTTCAAGACTAGAGCTACGGGTTCGACTATAATAAATTTTAGTTTTCATATTTATTTACTTTGTGTTCATGAATATTGAGACCATGACTATATTTTATTTTGAACCTATGTTTTTATCGATTTTCATTATTATGAGTAGCTAAATCTTGAACAACTACCTAGGTTGTATGATGACTGCATGTTAATTTTATAGTTCTCGGTTTATGGATTATTATTGAATGGTTAATGTTTTGGTAAAAGTTTAGTTGGTGTTTATTATGATGTGTGTGCGTACTTAGGTCTAATTTATTATCTTTGATAGTTCCATAAACGTCTTAGTGAATGTCTTTCATGTTTGGATGTTTATTAGGGTTACCTGCTTGGTGCTTGTAGCTTAGTTTATGGTTTTGGTACCGAAAGCCATAGGAACTTGATTAGAGAATTTAGAGGACTTAAGTATTCTTCCATTCTTGAGACCGGGAGGTGATGGAATGTTGGGTTGTCTAGAGCTTTAGGTGCTAGGTTTTGGTGAGACCGGGAGGTGATCCTATCCTAGTTGTCTTTAGTTTCTTGCAATTCCAAGTCATAGTTAACCCAATTAAATTACTCCTTTACATCTTCGGGTGTATTGTGATTAGAGAGACCGGGAGGTGATCGAGTCATTAGAGTACCTTTACATTCTTAGTGAGGTGAGACCGGGAGGTGATCCGAGCTAGATGGCCAGTGTTTTATTCTTTAGGATTCTTTGGGGTGTGTTGGTGAGACCGGGAGGAGATCTAGCACGTCTTAAGGTTTCTTAAGTTATCTTTAGAATCTGGTAGCCATTCAGTTTTCCATTACCGAGAGTTGTGAGTTTGCATGTAGGATTCTTGGCCTAGGTAGTTGCCTTCCTATCCTGATATTTTCCTCATTTATCCGTGCTGTCTATTTATCTTATTTAATTATTTTATTTCTTTTAATTAATTATTTAAAAAAACCCAAAAATCAACTTTTAAAACCAATTCTGTTAAGTCTTAGTTGAGTCTAGTTTTGTTTTCCATTAGTGTCCTGTGGGTTCGATACTCGGACTTACTTAGTCTGTACTGCATTGATAGGTACGCTTGCCTGTCGTGTGGTCTAGTTTAGTTGAGTCTGTTTTATATTACTAGGTGTCTAGGTTAGTTTATATTTTTAGACCATACATAGCACATCAGAGACGCATCGGCGTTTTCACGCGATGATGTCACCTTGGTCCGCGAGTAATGCTCTTAGCGAGAAAATCGCCGCGGACTAAGCAGATCAGAGACGCATCAGCGTTTTCAAGCGATGACGTCACCTTGGTCCGCGAGTAGTGCTCTTAGCGAGCAAATCACCGTGGACTAAGCAGATCAGAGACGCATCAGCGTTTTTACGCGATGACGTCACCTTGGTCCGCGAGTATTGCTCTTAGCAAGCAATTCACCGCGGACTAAGTAGATAAGAGACGCATCAGCGTTTTCACGCGATGACGTCACCTTGGTCCGCGAGTAATGCTCTTAACAAGCAACTCCCCACGGACTAAGCAGATCAAAGACGCATCAGCGTTTTCACGCGATGACGTCACCTTGGTCCGCGGATAATGCTCTTAACAAGCAACTCCCCGCGGACTAAGCAGATCAGAGATGCATCCGTGTTTTCACGCGATGGTGTCACCTTGGTCCGCGAGTAATGCTCTTAACAAGCAAATCCCCGCGGACCAAGCAGATCAGAGATGCATCCGCGTTTTCACGCGATGGTATCACCTTGGTCCGCGAGTAACGCTCTCGACAAGCAACCCACCGCGAACTAAGCAGATCAAGGATGCATCAGCGTTTTCACGCGATCACCGCTCTTAGTAAGCAACTCATTGAGAACTAAGTAAGTTAAAAAGGCATCAACGCTTTAACGTAATAACGTCATCACGGTCCGCGAGGAAAGCTCTTAGCAAGCAACTCCTCGCGAACTAACCAGCCTAAGTTGTGCAATGGCATATCTACATAAGGACACTGGTTACACAAGCAATATACAAGGATTCAAAGGCTTAGACATAAATACATTTCATAAAGATCATATCAACAAAAAACCCTAAGCATTCAAATACACATACAAACAAGCCCCACAGGAGCACAACATGGATGCTTCAAGGTACTACTACATACATCTTCAAAAAAGAAAACACTAAACAACAACACCTAATCTAAGACGATTAAGTGGGCCCACGAGTCACCATTGCGGCGGAAGCGGACCTTAGGAGTAGGTCGGACCACCGCAGGGCACGCAAGAATAGCGGGTGGCTGACTGCTAGAGCCCACCGAGGCCAAACGATCAGCAACCACAATCTGCCCGCAGACCTCGGCCAAGGTCTTCATCTTCCGTTCTCCGTCACCGGAGCTCTCAACGGTCGCCGGAAGAGGGGTTGCAGCAGCAAACTCGAAGCAAACATTAGCCAGAACCTTCATCTTCCTCTCCCGATCACCGGGGGTAACCACAACCACCGGCGGGTCGACGGCATGGGATCTCCCTCGAAGAGCCAAAAGGCTGTCAACCACCAGGGCATCTTCGACCTCGTTACCGGACGACTTCATGCACGGTCATAAAGAAGACATGGGAACAAAGGGAAACTTTTGATAAGAAAGGGAAAGAAGACTAATTGACTAGAAGGTCACTATAAAAACCTCTTTTATAGGCAACTAAAGGAAAGTAATAATGAGTAATAATCAATGCATGTAGTCATATCAATTGACAATAGTGACAAGTGTCACTTCTAGTTGCCTATCACGCCGTCAGTAGTCATTAATGACTGACGGCTGACGTCTAAGCTCGCTAGGAAATCTACTGCAATTATGACAAGTAATACCAAGAGACATGCATCAGTTAAAGGAAAATCAAGGGTCATCATGGTAACAAAGCGTCATAAAAAGAGGAAAACCAAATTATCCAACCAAGTACAACTTTGAATATAATCGAAAATTGTATTTCAGTTCTAGATAGTTAGAAATAATTTATATAAAATTTTGGTGCAAAAATATTGAAAAATGAATTTTTTATGATTTATTTATGATTAAAACTAACAAAAATTAATTAAAAATATAAAAAGTCCGGTTTTTTTTTTCAGAATTAAAAATAATTTCTGAAATGTTTAAGGATGTACAAGTTTAGAATAATTTTTGTGAGATTTAATAAAATCGTTTAGATATTTTTATTGAATTTTATAATTTTAAATGAATAAACTTGTAGTATTTATTATATATATTAAATAAATTATTTTTGAAAAACTAAAAATTGGATGATGAACTTTATCGTAAGAATAACTAAATATAATTTTTGTAGAATTTATAATATAGATTTAGTATTTTAAAATTAATTTGAAAGATAAAAAAATAATATATAAAGAAAGGAAAGTTTCAAAAAAAAGAAATGTGTGTGGTGGGGTTTGAACCTGAGACCCTTTGTTTTGTAACAGTTGTGTTAACCATCTGATCTGGACAAGTAGTTTGTGTTATTTTTGTTTCATAAAAGTTAGATACGTAGCTTCGCGTGTTCTTCCCCAATTTATAACAATCGAGCCCTAATTTGCCAAACCATTCAATTCGTGTTCAATAGCCCCTGATTCTTTGGGGCTATTGTTCACCATGTGCCGATGGTTAAAACCCACTAAAGAAAACGAACTTACCAAACGTATTTGATGATTTAGGCTCGGTCAAGGTAGAAGTCAACGCGATTCAAGGCTTCGTTTTGCAGGTTGTGTAAACGGAAATTGAGGGTGAAGAAATGGTTTTCGGCGATTAGGGAGGGTATAGGCACGTTCAATTTATAGGTAAGGCTCGGATTGTACGTATGGCAAGTTTTGACCCACGTTTAATATAAACGCGTGAATTTGTATGATAGTGCGTGTAAGATGCAATTGAATTCGTAAATTTGTTAAACGAGTCAATTGTTACCTAGTATAGAGATTAAAGGTATTAATTAGAGGAGGTTTAGGAAAGTTGACAAAAAATTTGGTGTGGATGTTTGCTGTTCGTGAAGCAGCAGGAGGAGAAAGATGGATAAGGGATTTAGGAAGTGATAACTATAATTCGGGTCCAAGTTAAAACAAGATCGAGCCGTAGCTCAGGTGGTTCAGCGTGTTGGTGTTGAGTCTGACCCGCCTCCTGCCCGGGTTCGAGTCCCGGCAGGGGCAAAACATTTTTTTTTTAAAACTGATAAGGGATGGGCTGACTGCTGGGCTTTGGGCCTGTGTGTGGGCTGGCTTGTTTCTGGGCATCAAATCTGGGCTCAACAATAACAAGGGAAGGTTGGGTTGGTCTTGGGTTATGTTTTAAGTGAGTGTGGTTATGATTATATATCAATATATAATCTGATTTTTATTATTATTATTATTATTATTATTATTATTATCATTATTATTATTATTATTATATAAAAAGTGACGGATGTCACAATAATCGAGTGAACCATGAGCGTATGGGATGTACCACAATATAACAGTCACAAGGGTTGATTATGCACTCGATTTACTTCTAGTATGTTTTCACATATGGACTAGACTTGCCATGACACTTGAATTGTACAAGTTTTATTCGATTATCAAAACCTATGTAATTCTCACCAACTTTTGTTGACCCAAAAATATTTTCAAAATTAACATGTTTCAGGTAAAAATGAAGCTGAGGCTTGAGTATGCATGAGGATTTATCATGAAGTTTTTGTTTGAAGTTATTTGAAGTTGTTGCTTTATTTGTTATCATGTATTTGGATTTCTAGACATCATTTCATTTAGGATATTTATGCTATGAATAGATTATTTAAAATTCAATTTATACCATGTGCTACTGAAACAATCATCAATACGTGACATCCTGATGTTTCCGCCATCGGTTGGGGTGTTACAGATTGGTATCAGAGCCATGCTTATAGGGAATTAGGTTATTAGAAAAAAAAATAATCTAGTCTATAACCATAGGATTTTAATCAGTACTTGCTCCCTTTACTTGCAACCTTACTTGTTTATATTCTCTATCCTACTTCTTATCCTTACTTTAGTCCCTACAAGAAGATTGTTCTCCATCACAAGATTTACTCTTAGACTAATAGGACAAATCCTCAGGTTTAGCCTGAACCACCTTGAAGATCTCGTCGAAGTTCTAGATTTTAATAACGAACACGTGCAATCTGGAAGGGTGAACGCCTGTATTCTGAGTTTTCTGTCTAGGACTGGCATTGCGCATAAATCCCAATCAGACGAGGGACCCGGATGCCTACCTGGGAATTCTCGGGATGAGTGTTCACTTATAGGCTAAAGCATGTCTTCATTATGTTATTAGAATCTAGAAGTTTTGATAAGTCGACGTTTTCATTTATTCGTTTTAACTAATGAATAAATGATTACACTCACTTTCCTTAAACTAAGCTCTAAAATGTCAAAATTTTACAGCTTAAATCAATCTCATTTCATAACCATCTATGGATTTCACAATCACACTTCACCTTACCATCTTAGCCACTTTTTAAATATTCAACACCCTACCCAAATCATATTATTTCATTTCTCCACATGTTACTTTTTTTTTAAAAAAACTATAACCTCATACCTTAGCACAAACTAAAGATTTCCAAATCTTGTTGTATTTTCATTACCTAGTAACTTTACAAAGTACATATATTTGTCAAAAGATGTCCTCGAACTTAAATTCAATTGTTTATTTATTGACGTAACAAACAATTTTCTATATAATGCTTTAAACTATTAAAAATCACTTAATAGAACCTTGATCTTCAAAACCTAATGTCATGTTTGAAATCTCCAACTAACGGGAATATTTTAATCAAAGCCCACTTAGCTTGTACTATTTAACAACTTTTGCTTTATGTATAAAACCAATTTTAAAAATAAGATTTTTTTTATAGGAATAATATCTAGTCTCTAAATTCTCCATCGACACTCACTCATTTTCAACTTGTTCAAATTTTTACAATATTTGGCATATACCACAATCATGTTTTCTTATACACTTGATTATAACCTTTGATCCAAACCCCAAAATTTACACTGCTACATAATCTCCTTACTATAAAATAAACTCTTTATAAACTATCTTCACATTCACTATCTCTCACAACCTTGATTCTGCTTCAAGAATTTTCATCATCTCTCAAAATCCAAATTCACATCCTTTACCTCCTCGAACATGAACTTGATCTCCACGATAACCACACCATTGAAAACTTAATTGCTCGTTGCATCAATCTTGAATGTTAGTTATACATGAGGATTTGATTATCTACCTGAACAATTGATTATTCATGATACATGAAAGCATGGAATATAAACTATTCGCTATAAACACACCTAGAGTCATTAACCTTGTCTAGGGCAACTCTGTTACAACTCGCATGCTATACTCGATACTTGATGCATTTACAAACTTGCTTACATGTATGTATTATCAATTTGCAACTTATGTGATAAACCAAAAACAATTGTTACACTTAATCAAAACAACCGATAGAGGATGAAGTACTTGCTCAACAGTTAGTAGAGTACCAAATAACCTACTCAACGATTGGTAGAGGTCATCATGCCTGCTCAACAGTCGGTAGAGGCCCTACAACCTGCTCAACGACTGGTAGGGGCTATCGTACCTGCTCAACAATCGGTAGAGGTTCTTACTCACTGACTGGTAGAAGTCTTCTTCCTGCTCAACAGTTGGACTCATTTTTTTTGATACACTTTACGATATAAAGATTTATTAGACTCATTGATACAAAGGTTCAACCACAAGATTATTTTTTGCATTACTTACATGTGTGTTAGAGTCATAGAAGGATACAAAACCCTAATGTAAGGTAAATTGGTGATTACGGTCCGAAACGTAATCATTAATTTACAGGTACGTTAAGGTAGTGTGAAATTCTATCAAGGTTTTAGGCAGATACCCAATTACAAACCCTAGTAGTTGGTAGTTCATCTAGTCAATCAACACATGCGTGGGATTGGTACTATATACAGACTCTTACCCTCCTATTTAGTTCATACCCACGTAATCCCACCCTAATTCCTAATCACTTCACCATATAACTCATACATAACATTTTCGAAACACTTTATCATAGCACCTATAAAATTTTGACGTACTAAACGGTTGACGTCCAAACATTTACCCAATCACCCTCAACCTATATTTTTTTTATATATAACTTCGGGACGAAGTTCCCAAAAGTAGGGGAGACTGTAACATCCTGTATTTTTCCTCAAATAATTTTATTCATTAAATGTTTCCATTATTATTCGTCGTTTACAACAAATAAGCCCATAGGTCCCAAAATTTTCCCAACCAGCTATACATTTTAAACTCCTCTCATAATAATAATAATAATAATAATAATAATAATAATAATAATAATAATAATAATAATAATAATAATAATAATAATAATAATGATTATAAAATCAGATATTTTTAGAAAGTCAAATAGTCAAAGTCCTGGTCAAAGTCTTAGTTAAACAGTCAAAGTCTTAGTCAAATAGTCAATTCATCATAAAACCTTACTTTATGGTGTTGACCAATTTTAATGGCTAATTGAATCCAAAACTAGTATAAAAACCCACCTATGACCATTATACTTGGCACTCTAAACTCGCCAAATACTCTTTCTTCATCTTCAATTTCTATTATAAATCATCCTTTCAAGCTTTTGCTCGTACGTTTGACTTTTCCGTTTGACCACTCAATAATCACGATTAAGCTTTGGTAATACTTGGCAACTTTGGGGCAACACATATTCTATTTTCATGAGACATAACATTTTGCTAAGGTGAGTTTTACATAGCCCCTTTTCTATTTATCACCATTTTTGGGGTGAAACATGTTACAACGTTCTATATGCAATTCAATCATAAAGTGTCTATGTGTTTTTCTATGTTGCATTATGTTAGGACAAAGAGGATTGGTGAAACCACTTTTGGAAACCTTAGTCTAATTCACTTCTGTCATTTTGGCTAAGTATAGAAGTACTGAAAAGAAAACAAAGAACTGCTGAAGAGAAGATAAGAGAAGTGCTGAAGAAGAAACTTCATCAGAAGTTCTGAAGTCCAAACCAGACAAGTTCACTTCAGAAGTACTGAAGACGAACTACTCATCAGTAGTTTGTCATTCATCAGCACTTAGCATCAGATATTTTCCACCGCCTTTTGCATCAGTAGTTTATTGTTTATTATTACTTTTAGCTGTATTTGTTAGTTTCAATGTTGCAACTTGTGCAACTTGTTTCTGTTGTTTCTGTACTTGCTTTTTGGCAAGATACATGTATGTAAACGTCTATAAATAGGAGGCTTCAACCTTCTATTTTAGACATTGATTTTAATAGAAAAATCCTTCAAACACTCTCAACTGTTCTATTCCATTTCTGTATTTATTGTGAATCTGTCTAAGTATCTAATTCTCATTTACTGCTTGGATTCATAATAAATACTTGTCATTTATTAGTTTCAATCATCAAGGGGGAGTAATAACTCTTCCTTAGTATAAAAAGTGTTGCTTTAACTTATACATTCCGCTGTGCTTATAATCTGATTTACAAGGGCTTGCTAAACACTTAAGTGTCAAGATAGCAAGTTCTTACTTAGCAAAAAGAGCAAAACTGATCCCAACAATTGGTATCAAAGCATTGGTTTATCTGATCACATATCAATCTAACAAATTAAGAATCAGACACAAAGCTCTTATTGATACTCAATAAAAAGATCAAAAGTTCACTTTTTATCAACATCCATCACTTAAAAGAGTCATCTGACAAATCTATACTCTTTAAAATGGATCCACATAATACTGGTTCTGCCACTAAACCTGCCATGCTTGTTAGAAATGAATACAACATATGGCAAAAGAGAATGGCACATACCTTGTCACAAACCAACACAGGTTGTTGGAGATCTGTGATATATGGTCCTCACAAACCAGTAAATGTTAATCTTGAAACTAATGTTAAGGTCCCTAAGGACCCTAAAGAATATACAGATGATGATTTCCTAAAACTTGAGCTAGATGCAAAAGCATTCTCTATGTTGGCAATGGCTCTCCCAAATGAGATATACTCTGGCCTTTTACATTGTGAAAGTGCCAAAGAACTCTGGGATTGTCTTAAAGAACAGTTTGGAGGAACTGAAGAGGTGATTGCCAACACCAGAGAGATTTTAGCTTAACAATATGAAACATTTGCTCATATTAATGGGGAAACTTTAACTCAACAATTTGAAAGATTCTCCTCATTAATATCTGAGCTAAAGTTAAATGGTCAGACCTATACAACAGTATCTATGCTACATAGATTTTTAAGGTCTTTACCAGACAAATGGGAAACATACTCCATTGTTTTAAGATCCTCACCAGATTTTAGCTCCCTCACTCTTACAAAACTCCATGGGAGATTACTTACTTTTGAGAGAGAAATTGATCAAAAGAAGAAATTACAATCATCTGGTAAAACTGCTGATGACTACCTACCAGGTAGTACAGCACTTTTGGGACAAGATTCACCAACTTGTTCCTATGGATCTTATGACAATATTGACATAACCACTGGGATCTCATCAGAAAGATCTTTCCCAGGTTATGACAATAATGACCAAAGTCAAACTGCTGATAATCTATGTTTTATCATGGATGATTTGAAAAACTTTAGCAGTGATGACTTAGAAGAAATGGACATATTACACCAACTGGCCATGCTAAGCATTAAAACTAACAAGTTTTATAAAAGGTCAGGAAGGAAATTTCCAGGATTGACCAGTAATACAAAAATTGGTTTTGACAAATCTAAATTAAGATGTCACAAGTGTCAGAAGTTGGGACACTTTGCTAGAGAGTGTAGAAGCTCTAGCTTTAACTAATCACAATTTGGAAATAACTATAACCCCAATTATAATAGGAATAATGGAACTCAAGGGAGTGCTCATTTTGTACAGGCACAAGCTCCTCAACAGCAATACATGCCACAAGTACAATATGTTCAAGTGCCTGCTCAACAGATGCAGAGCCAACAATCAATCCCTCCCTTTCCAGCTGCTCAACATCCTCCACAGCCTCAACAACCCTCTCAACAAAGTCTTTTCACCTCAAGGTATGTTGACTGGAGCAGTCTCCCTTTTGACACCACAGAGTGCAATCCTGATGCAGACAACAAAGTGTTTGACATCAACTGGGGAGAACCAGACAATGGCAGAAAGAACTTTGCCTTAATGGCATTTGAAGGCTGTACTTCAAAATCTGCATTGTCACAGGTATCAAAAGAATCTTTGACAAAACTTTGCTCAAATTCTTGCAAAGAAACTTTTGCTCTCATAAGAGAGACAAATGTGCACTTACAAGGTAAAGCCAATGATTTAGAAAGAAAATACACACAGATAAAATGTGATTTAGAAAGAAAACTGTGTGCTAAAACAAAAGAAGTTTCTAAATTAACTGACTCAGCTATTGAAACCCAAGCACAAATTAAAATCATGCTAAATGACCTGGGTGATGTCAGATAAGAGCTTGCTGACACCAGGATCACATGTGAAAAATGGGTGGAATCTTGTAAGGGGTATCAATTATTGCTAAACAAACAAAGTGCTTCAAATGTTAAGTTTGGCATAGGATACCATCATGTTGAAACACCAACAGATTTCTCTCCCAAAACTACTGAAGATGGGAGAAGAATTGTTTCAAATGAAACTTCTGAAGGGAAAGACTGCACATCTTTCCATGAAAACTTTCTAAACAGAAATCCTGGCATTTTTAAAGAAAGTACTTCAGAAGTGTTAACTAAATCTGACAATGAGCCATCAGTAGTTTCATCTACATCAGGAGTTGAGACCCTGAAAACTACTGATGAGCAAAATCTTTACACTAATGTCAGAAATTTGCCTTTAGACCAAAAACAAAAGGCAAAAGAGTGTGAAATTTGTGGTCTGTTCAACCACAAAACTGAATTTTGTAGATACAGAAAAGGAATTCAGTTCAATCAAAAATTTAAACAACAGGTTGTGGGAAATCAAATCAGAAATGATTATGAAAGAATCTTTAAACCCAAGAAACAACAACCTGAAAACACCTTTTCTCAGAAAAAGATAAGATCTCAACCAAAATCTTTTTCTCAAAATTCTTTGTCAGTAGTTAGACCAGAATCATCAGCAGTTTCACAAACTGCTAAGATACAAAATCTAATGAACATGGTACAACTACTGATGACCAAGGTTGATGGTGGTCCTGAAAAGAATACCACCATGGTTCTTAATGAAAAATCCATTGCCAAAAAGACATGGATTTCTCAACCTGGTCAAGAACAAACTGTAACTGTTCTCAAGAGCAAACCCAAAGCCAAACAGGCTTGGGTTCCTAGATCTAACTAATTTGCTTTTATGTGCAGAGAGTTTCCAGGGGCTTAAATACCATATGGTATGTTGATAGTGGAGGCTCTATGCACATGACTGGATGCAGATACCTGATAAACAACTTTATCAGCCAAAGAGAAGGATCTATATCCTTTGGGAACAATGCTAAGGGATATGTGCTAGGACATGGAAATGTCTCCTCTGGCAAAATACAGTTTGACAAGGTCAATCTGGTGGAAAACCTTGAATACAACTTGCTGAGTGTGTCACAAATGTGTGATAAAGGATATTCTTCCTTTTTCACAAAGACAACATGCAAGATCATCTCACCAGAAGGCCAGAAGTTGATAGAGAAGATCATTGAAGATCATACTTTGCTGATTGCCAAAAGATGTGGCAATGTCTATGCAGTGGACATTGAGAAAGACAAAGTATTGAACAACACTGCCTGTTTCTTCTCAAGGGCATCAACTTCAGAAACAGATCTCTGGCACAGGAGACTTGGCCATGTGAACTTTAAAACCATAAATAAAGTCACAAAAATGGGCTTGGTCAGAGGTCTACCTTTGAAAGTATACCAGTGTCAAGAACACTGTGTATCCTGTTTAAAGGGAAAACAGCATAAGTCCTCCTATAAGTCTATTGAAGAATCAAAAACAACTGCATGTCTTCAACTACTCCATATGGACTTATTTGGACCTGTCAAGATTATGAGCCTTGGTAAGAAGAAATACTGCTTAGTCATCATTGATGACTACTCAAGATTCACATGGGTATTCTTCTTATTCTCCAAGGATGAGGCTGCTGAAATCATCAAGTTCTTCATTCTACAAGTAGAGAAACAATATTCTCTATCTGTCAAAACCATTAGAAGTGACAATGGGACATAGTTCAGGAACAAAACTCTGGATGAATTCTGTTTGTCTAAAGGGATTATTAGACAATACAGTGTTCCCAGAACTCCTGAACAAAATGGTGTAGTAGAAAGGAAGAACATAACATTGATAGAAGGAGCAAGAACAATGTTAGCTAATTCTGGACTGCCCTTGTACTTTTGGGCAGAAGCAGTTAACACATCATGTTATGTTCAGAATAGAGTTCTTGTGGTCAAGAGACATTCCAAGACTGCCTATGAAGTTCTTCATGGCATGAAGCCCCTTATCTCCTTTTTCAGGGCTTTTGGGTGTCAATGTTTCATCTTGAACATCAAGGAATCTATTTCAAAGTTTGCTGCCAAAGTTGACTCAGGTTACTTTCTTGGTTACTCTTCAACTAGAAAAGCCTACAAGGTTTTTAATTCTCACACCAGGATAGTAGAAGAAACATTGAATGTCAAGTTCAATGAGTCAAAACACACTCTTATTCCAGCACATCCTGCTGAACTCTTTGACATTGACAACTTCCACTTTGGACCTGAAAAGACTGTTACTTCTTCCAAACCTACTTATTATGGTGATCAAAGGTTTGAAGATGAGGATCCTACACCATGGACTCCTCAAACAGTCATTAAGTCAACTTCAACACCATCAGAAGTTTCACAAACTTCTGATCCAACAAATACTGAAGGCCAAACTCAAACATCTGCTTCAGCACCTGCAACTACTGAAGAAGCTAAAACTGCTGAACCAGATATTATAGACCTCAGTAGTTTGTTTGAAGAACAAGAGCCACCTACACCTGTCAGTGGTTTACAACAACTGATTGAACACAGAGATCATCCACTTGATCAAGTCATGGGTGATATAGCTTCAGGTGTTCTTACCAGAAACCAGCTCTCCAACTTTTGCCTATTTTCAGCCTTTATTTCACAGTTGGAACCAAAGAAGTACCAGGAAGCCCTCAAAGACAATAATTGGGTGCAAGCTATGCAAGATGAACTGCTTCAGTTCAACAAGCAACGGGTCTGGGAAATCTGTCCCTTACCTCCAAACAAGCAACCAATTGGCACAAGATGGGTTTTCAGGAACAAACAAGATGAAGCTGGTATGATAATCAAGAACAAGGCAAGACTGGTAGTTCAAGGGTACTCTCAAGAAGAGGGAATTGACTATGATGAAACCTTTGCTCCAGTTGCAAGGCTTGAGGCCATCAGGTTATTTCTGGCCTATGCCATTTCCAACAAAATTAAAGTTTATCAAATGGATGTGAAAAGTGCATTTTTGTATGGAAAAATAAAAGAGGAGGTGTATGTCTGTCAGCCACCTGGGTTTGAGGATCCTTCTCATCCTGAGTGGGTGTACAGACTAGACAAAGCTCTTTATGGGCTCAAACAGGCTCCAAGAGCCTGGTATGATACACTCTCCACCTTTTTACTCAAAAATAACTTTACAAGAGGTGCCATTGATAAAACTCTTTTCATTAAACATGTTGGAAATCATGTCTTACTTGTTCAAATTTATGTTGATGATATCATTTTTGGTTCAACAAACACAAAACTGTGTGATGATTTTAAGAAACTCATGCAATCAAAATTTGAGATGAGTACCATGGGAGAACTGCAGTACTTTCTAGGACTGCAGATCAAGCAACAAACAAATGGAACTTTTATACATCAATCAAAATATGTTAAAGAATTATTGAACAAATTTTCTTTAAATGACTGTAAATCATGTTCCACTCCCATGACACCAATCACACAAGTTGAACCTGATGATCAAGGAAAACAGGTTGATCAAACCATGTACAGATGCATGATAGGTTCCCTTTTATACTTAACTGCTTCTAGACCAGATATTATGTTTTCAACATGTGTCTGTGCTAGATATCAATCAGCACCAAGGGAATCACACCTTATAGCAGTCAAAAGAATATTCAGATATCTGAAAGGAACTCCAACACTTGGAATTTGGTATCCTGCTTCAAGCAATACCAAGTTATCAGCTTTTTCAGATAGTGACTATGCAGGGTGTAAGATGACAAGAAAGTCAACATCTGGTGGTTGTCAATTCCTGGGTAACTGTCTAGTGTCATGGCAATCAAAGAAGCAAACATCTGTTGCAACTTCAACTGCTGAAGCTGAATACATTGCAGCTGCAAGTTGTACATCACAGATACAATGGCTCCAATATCAACTTCTTGATTATGATATCAAAGAGACCAAGACACCTTTGTTTGTAGACAACAAATCTGCCATTAGCATCATTCAAAATCCAGTACAGTTCTCAAAAACAAAACATATTGAGATCAGGTACCATTTTATAAGAGATTGCAATGAAAAGGGCAAGATTGAGGTGAAGCATGTAGCAACAGCTAATCAAATAGCTGACATCTTCACAAAACCCCTTGACACATCAACATTTCAGAAGTTAGTATCCATGCTTGGGATGCTAAATTTGTAAGTGTTTATTTTATTATTCTGCAATTTTTTTCATTTTTCACTTACAAAACAGACAAAAAGTCTGAAACAAAACTTCTGAAAAGAGAGAAACTACTGATGAACAAATATCAGTATGGGGATAATTTTCTGAAAAGTGTGTAACTTCTGATAAAATAACCTTCAGAAGTTATGAATAAAAGTATTTATAAAAACATTTCTCATCAGCTGTTAAAACTACTGAAGAGGAAATGGGAACTACTGATGAAGTAATCCTTCATCAGCAGTTTTAGTCAAAAGGGCAAATCTGACTTTTCCCATCATCAGAGGTTTGACCTAATCAGTTTAAAACCTCTGATAAAAAGATTTTTTAACCTAAGGCGGTTTAAAAACTTCTAATAAAGAAGATTCAAGCGGTTAAAACTTCTGATAAATACCTTTTCTCCACACTTATCCTTTCAAACTCAAAAATATCCCTCCTTCTCTCTCAAAAACTCTCTCAATAACCTAAACCTGCAAATCCACTGTTCGATCAAAACCCAAACCACATGGCTCTAGTTCTAAAACAGGGACACAATCAAAGGGCCTTTCTTGAAAAACAAGAAGGCTGGTCCCAATACGATGAGATCATTGATCTTGTCATAAAATCCCAATATTTTACTGCTCTCACAATAAACCCACCAATTCACACTGAAACTCTGAATGAGTTCTGGGCAAATGCTGAGACGGTGACAACGGATGATGAGGTCATTTCCCTCAACTCAAGAATAAAAGGGATACCACTGACCATCACACCGGCCACACTGGCAACAAGACTGGGTCTGGATGATGTAACTGCCCCTGACCATGTTGCTAATTCTGATATTCACCTAACCATGACTGAGTGTGGTTATCAAGGTACTCTCTCCCATGCTACAATCTTCAAAAAATATTTTGAACCAAAATACAAGCTTTTGTTTCATTATATTATCATGTGTTTGAGTCCAAAAACAGGGTCTTATGACCAGATGCCCTCCACTTTTCAACCAATATTTCATTCTATTGTGAATGAAACTAAATTCAGGGCATCAAAACTATTTTTCAATGAGTTGGTGTTACATCACAATAATACCAAGAAAAAGTTTTTGTTGTACCCAAGGTTCATTATGCAATGCATAATAGGGGAACTGGGTAATGAGGTGCTTGTGGGAAAAATTTCAACTTTAAATCCTTTAACATCACAAGCATACTCAAGGCATAACAAACCGGCTGCCTGGCCAGAAGATGATCAGGGAGAACAACAACAAGTCCCCCTGAAGCCCACATCTTCCAAACTCACACCACCAAAAGCCAAAAAGCCCAAGCCAACAAAGACTAAAACCCACCAACCCAAAAGAAAAGCTGTTCAGGAGGTTGAGATGCCTGAACATGCTCATGAGCAGTCTGCTCTTCAAATAGGTGAGACTGAAACACCCTCTCAGTCTCATCCATCTCAAACCACACCAAGAGCACCCATAACCATTTTATTCAAAAGAAAAAGACTTAGAAAAACATATGAAACACACTCTTCTTTTGAAACTGCTGAACAACAACTTTCACCTATTGCCCAAACTACTGAACCAACCCCACAAATTTCTGAACAAGAGGCAATAGAAATTGCCAAACTTCTCTCTGGGCTAAAAGAGAAGGTCCCATCTGATCATGTTAGTCCCCTACAACCACAACAAACATGGGACATAACCACTACATCAGACATGGATGTGGACATCTCTAGCCCTATCCCAAGAGATGAGGGTGGACCAGAGTCTTTAAGCCCAATTTTAGAGACTCTTGGGGCATCTGAGGCTGCTACTACTCAGTTACCACCCAGTGGTGGATCTGAGGATAGAAGTAACATAGCTAAGACCTCAGATGTGGCAACTACTGATGAAGGCTTAATGCCTGAAGTAGGAAATCCTCAGAACCAAGAACAAGAGGTTCATGAGAGAACTGAGTTGGGCTCAGCTCATGATTTAACTGAGACAGTCCTCATTGAGGGCAACATCAGGGATTCAGATGATTCCATTAATTTGGATGATGTTTCAAAAACACAAACTACTGAATTGACGGCACTTTCTGAAGGTCCTGTTTCAGGGGTATCCAGGCTCAAGAAGCCAGTCACCCCTGCACAGGTTAAAGCCCACTCAATCCCTAAAACCCCTAGAGTGGCATCCTCTGTACAACATGAGGATCTCCCCAAAACACCCCTTTCACAACAAATGCCTACCCAATTCCCTGGGCAAACAAGCATAGACCTGAACCAGCTATGCAGCCCAGAGGGTCCCCTATACCATATGATGAATACTCTCATCAGAAATCACTTCCAAACATACACAGCTAACTTGGAGCTGTCTATCAAGAATCAATTTGGAGTGATCAAGACCAAGATGAATGATCTGTCCAACAAGATAGACTTCAACAGCAAACAGATTGCTCATCTTCAAGGACAATTCTCCCAACCCTCAACTTCAAAAGTTAAACTTGATGAATCCAAAAAGGGGGAGAAGATCAGGGAACCTAAGGAGTCATTCCAAGCCAGGATAAGGGCAAGAGTGGCCATCCTTGAAAGAGATTAAAAAGATCAGGCTAGGAAAGAAAAACTGGCCAAACAGTTTGGTGTCTCAGTGGAAGAAATTGAAGCCACAGAAAAAGAAGATGAGACCCAAACCTCTGAAGAATCCCTAAGGCACAATGAAGAAACTTCTGATGGCAAAAGTTCTGATGAAGAATCAGAAAGTACTGAAGACAATCCTTCAGTAGTTGACAAACCATCAGCTGTTGTCAACCCATCAGAGGTTAACACTTCCAAACCTCAAACCACTGAACCTTCCAGATCCACTGAACAAATCAAACCAACTTCTGCTCCTCCAAGGCCTACAACAACCACTACCATGACTGTCCTAACACCTGCTCCAATCTCTCAATCAACTGAACTTCTTGAGCAGAGGTTAAAGGCAGTTCAACAAAAGGCCAAGGAAGACCAGATTTGGAAAAGTCTGGAACAAAGGGATGATCTAGAGTTTGAAGAGAAGCTCCAGGCTTATCAAGCTGAACTGGAGAGACAGGCTGAAAAAGACTATGTTGCTGAAGAAGACAAAAGACAACAACTGATGTCTTACATTACCAAGAACAGCAAGACTAAAGCCTATACACTCAAAGGACTCTCTGTGCAAGAGCTGACAAGAAGGGCACAACTGCTTGCAGATAAACTGGCCACTAGAAAAGAAGGAAAGGCCAAGAGAGCCCAGATAATAGAAGAGTTAGTAGCAGAAGGCTATGGTTCAAAAGCCTCAGTATCCAGATGGAAAGAAGATAGACTAATGGATACTTACAAGAAATACTTGGCTGCCAAGGCTGCAAATCCAGAGAAGTTTCAAACTACTGATCCTTCAAGATCAGTAGTTAGAACTTCTGGTGTATCAAGAAGAAGAACTGCTACTCAGAGAAAGAAGGCAGAGGACAATGTCAAAACTGACTTCAAAATGGTACTACTTGAAGGAAGTTCAATAGTCCATTCAGATTTTGACATTGAGGAGAAACCTCTGTTAACACAATTCAGGGATCCTTCCACTTTTGCCTACCAAATACAAAAGACCATCAAAGAAAAGCTGCATACCAGAGTAGTGACTGAACACCATCTCCCAACTGTTCAGATGCCTGATATGCAACAACAACAAGGAAGAGACTCCCACCTGAGGCTAACTGAAACTGAAAGCATCCAGCACTCAGGACCATCAACCCAAGGGACAAGTCTGGTTCCCTATTCTTCTGACTTTAACAAGTCAAAGATACCTATCATCAGATGGTCACTTACTGATAACAACTCAGTATTGTTGACAAGAAGAGACCTCTCAAGCAGGGCTTACAAGAAGATCAGTGATCTGAAGAAACTGTCAACACAAGACCTGCTCACAATTCAACATCTAGAACCACAGAGAGGATCTCTATCTGATGGTCAGTTAAACCAGCTCAAGAACACCATGTACAAAGAGATATGGAAGATTGTTCAAGACAGAAGAAAAACATAAGGAATTAGTAAGGTTTTGGCTTCATCAATCCAGGGGGAGATTGTTAGGACAAAGAGGATTGGTGAAACCACTTTTGGAAACCTTAGTCTAATTCACTTCTGTCATTTTGGCTAAGTATAGAAGTACTGAAAAGAAAACAAAGAACTGCTGAAGAGAAGATAAGAGAAGTGTTGAAGAAGAAACTTCATCAGAAGTTCTGAAGTCCAAACCAGACAAGTTCACTTCAGAAGTACTGAAGACAAACTACTCATCAGTATTTTGTCATTCATCAGCACTTAGCATCAGATATTTTCCACCGCCTTTTGCATCAGTAGTTTATTGTTTATTATTACTTTTAGCTGTATTTGTTAGTTTCAATGTTGCAACTTGTGCAACTTGTTTCTGTTGTTTCTGTACTTGCTTTTTGGCAAGATACATGTATGTAAACGTCTATAAATAGGAGGCTTCAACCTTCTATTTTAGACATTGATTTTAATAGAAAAATCCTTCAAACACTCTCAACTGTTCTATTCCATTTCTGTATTTATTGTGAATCTGTCTAAGTATCTAATTCTCATTTACTGCTTGGATTCATAATAAATACTTGTCATTTATTAGTTTCAATCATCAAGGGGGAGTAATAACTCTTCCTTAGTATAAAAAGTGTTGCTTTAACTTATACATTCCGCTGTGCTTATAATCTGATTTACAAGGGCTTGCTAAACACTTAAGTGTCAAGATAGCAAGTTCTTACTTAGCAAAAAGAGCAAAACTGATCCCAACACATTATGTCTTAAACATGACTAGGGTAAGCACAATATTCTAGCATAATCATTAACACTGATCAGCCGACGGTATACAATGATAGATCTATTGGACTGACAATCCCACCCGGATACGTGCCTCCTACAAAGGTAGCGTGGGTGATTGTTATCGCATAACATAATCGAGTGAACCATGAGCGTATGGGATGTACCACAATATAACAGTCACACGGGTTGATTATGCACTCAATTTACTTCTAGTATGTTTTCACATATGGACTAGACTTGCCATGACACTTGAATTGTACAAGTTTTATTCGATTATCAAAACCTATGTAATTCTCACCAACTTTTGTTGACCCAAAAATATTTTCAAAATTAACATGTTTCAGGTAAAAATGAAGCTGAGGCTTGAGTATGCATGAGGATTTATCATGAAGTTTTTGTTTGAAGTTATTTGAAGTTGTTGCTTTATTTGTTATCATGTATTTGGATTTCTAGACATCATTTCATTTTGGATATTTATGCTATGAATAAATTATTTAAAATTCAATTTATACCATGTGCTACTGAAACAATCATCAATACGTGACATCCCGATGTTTCCGCCATCGGTTGGGGTATTACATTGTTGCTTCTTGTTCCGTCCCAGTTACCCGTTGGACTGTTGTCTTGCATGCATTTTAGTAAGATGTTCCATTAAAAAAAAAAGAAGCTAAAGCGTCTGCACATTGCTGGACTAACCATTGTTTTGCGTTTTCCTACCTTTTGCAAACACTTGTTTTAACATTTCTATCACCAAAAGGGATCTGTCTGCAACAATCTTATTTCAAAAACTTGCTTTCTTCTTTGGTAGTGATAGTTTCAACATACCAGTTAATGAAAAAAACATTCATTTTATTGTTGTGTTGCTTCCTGATATTGCTATAAGTGACCTGGATGCAAGACAACTTATATCAAAATTACAAGAATATGTAACTAACACTATCTATGAAACTTAGCCTCTTCAATAAAATAAAGGGAAAAAAAAAGCTTTACAACCATTTTTTCTTTTCATGCGCAAATGTCGAAGATTTCACAGCCTTTTTTATCAAATGTAAAAGAATAGCTATTTATGGAATTAAAAAAACATAAAATTTTGCAGGTGAACCCAATCCAACGTGTTTTGATAAATATCCAACCCATATCTAACTTGTTGAACAAGCAACTGTAATTCATAGGATTTGAGTAGCCAAGTCGACAATGAAAGGTGTAATTCCTCTTTAAAGAACGAGCACAACAATAATTTTGGTTGACTTGATATTCTTGCGAGATTTCACAAACCTTGTTACAAATTCACTCTAAACGAAATAAAACCAGTACCCATTTTGCTACATAATGGATACCCAAGCGAAGCATAAAGTCAGCCATATTCGATGCTTCTTTCATACGGTTTCTGGTAACAACTTTATCCTACTTGATGAACTATAATTATAAATTAAAGGTTAGTTTAAAAGACCAACCTATAGTCAAAGACAACCACATATATGTAGGCTTTATACCATCGCACAGTAGAGTACCTACAAAAAAAGTATAAAAAAAATGATCAGTATGTCACATGAAGAAATCAACTGAAACTAATTATGAAACAATGCAGATAATGCAAATCCATGTCTCAAGACAATTTGATCAAAGCCTAAAGGAACTTTCTCGATGTATACACTATTCAAGTGATAAAAATGGACAATTTAATCAATCTCTCCCTTATCTTCAAGGCCATCTTCCACATTCTGGTCATCTTGTTCAACTTGTGGTTGGGTTGAAGCACCCTCTTTCGAATGTTTACGTCGATCATGGCCTTTCTCTCCGCATATCGCACAGGTTCTCTTCCTTTTGCCGGATCGACTAACTTGTTTTTCCTTGCTAGACTTTATACGCTTATGCTTACCACGGCCTTTGTTCTTGATGCCATTTGGCCGTCGAATAGTGGGTTCGGCCTCTGATGGTTTCTCATAACCAAGAAGAGAATCATACCTATCATACTTCTTCTGATGGCTAGGTCTCTTAAACCTGCCCTCATCATCCTTCTTAACCATCTCTTTCATTTTATCGCTAACCAAACTTAACTCGGGTAAATCTGCAATTAGAGTGTTTGCAAGATATTCACCGGCCAAGACTATCTCCCTTGCAATACCTCTAGCTTCTTTTGTCTTGTCATCACCAAACTCTCATGTTTCAAATGAATATTTAATTTCATTTGGAACAACATCTTTTGTCCACCTCTTCAGAATGTATCTCTTTGGGAATCTATAAAATTTCATCAACCTTAATACAAAAAATATATGCCTACAAAGCAGCCCGTACTGCTCAAACCTCCTACATGTACATAATGTAGTAACATCCTCAACACCCTCACAAACTTCCTTCTTGAAATGAACCTGCAAGAATGTTAAAAACTATTTTGATGATTTTGGACGCACGTATGAGCAAATTTAAACGCACTAAGTATCTTAAAAATCTAAAAAAGCAAAAAAAAAATATACCTCAAGGAAACCTTGACCATGTGCCGAGGATCATCAACATAAATTTTTAAAAAACCTTCTTCAGCCCTTTACATATGAACACTTATTAATCATTCATAAGTGGCATATATTTCTTCCTTAATATCAAAGAAGATAGTCCGTGTAAATATTTTAGATGCCTCTTCCTCAATAGGGTTCGTAGTCCAAAAACCTAGAACGGTATGTCTTGAATCATGGTCATTTTTCCTTTGGTTGAATCTCTGAGCTTCAAGGGAAGTTTCAAAGTGGTTGAAAAACTCAACAAGAGTCAACTGAGAATTTGCCATTTGGCAAAAAAAATGATTTTCACTCTCAGATCTTGATGTTGTCCTCATTAGGCCAGACATAGGTTCATCCTGGTAAAAAGCATTCACTAGATTGTAACCAACCAAAGATACTATTTAAACGCTGTAACATCCGGCAAAAATCGATATGTTTCCGTACGTAATTAGTATATGTAATTAACGGTTTAAGTGCATGTTTAAATTAATTGGATTAATTTAACTGATGCCGTAGAGAATAGCAAATTCCCCATAAGATGCATAGGAATGCACACGTTTAATGATGAAGCATGATAGGATCATGTGCGAATAAACTTGTCCGGTACGGACGTTGGTGATTACCCGGTAAAAATTAAATAAACGAAAAGGATCCCGGACACCCAGGATATAAAATAAAGGGTATTTTCACAAAATATAATGTGTTTTGGAACTCCAAAACCATAAGTGAAAACTTTACATACAAATCTCTCGGTAACGAATAAAGTGCGCGTACCGCACCCGGTACACGTATAACTTATAATTTCACCCAACGAAAGCCTAACTAACCAACTAACACTTAAACCAGGCTATGTTTAAGGATTATTTGAGGTTATTATAATGTCCAAAGAACGCGTAAATAAAATCCGAATAATACCCGAACGACACCCGAACGTTAAAGTATGAAGCTTAACATATTATGTAGCGAATATTTTGTGTTGTGGACCCCACTAAAATTCACCCAAGAACCGGCCCTAACCCCCTCCCATGCTCAAATCTTCTCTTTTGTATTAAATAATCTACATAATCTAAAGAATATCAAAGAATATCAAAGGAGATATGGTATGGATTTGATGATATCTTACATAATATTATGAGTACTTGTAAGATTTACAAAAATCTTCCAATCCTTGATAAAATCTCGGCCAACTCATACACTATATTTTACCAAGATTTTTTTTTGTACAACTAAATCCATGAAAGATTATATCATAAGATTGGAGATTCATATGGAGATTTGTTGTACCCTTGTAAGATTATAAAAACCTCCAAATATCTTGCAAAGGATCGGCTCAAAACACCTCTCAAATCTAGCAAAGATTTCTAGTACCATATCTTCATAATATATGGGATTATAAGATCTAAGGATAGATATGATGAAATCTTATGTGATCTTGGGTGGACTTATAAGAGGGCATGAGATTACAACACTTATTAAACCAAAAGAAAACTTCTTCCTTTCTTTTTCCTTGAGCCGTGGGTATACACACTCACATACACATCCATTGTCAAGTTTCAATCATCAAAATTCATCCATAAACATCCTATTTCCAAACCCCCAATTGTGTGTTTCAAGCTAGGAGCTTAACCACATAGGAAGAACACACTAAACTCCATCAAAATCAATCATTGTTAGCTTTCCTAGCCTTGTGCTAGTTGTAAGTATTCTTGACCTTGTTTTTGTCTTTAAAAGTTTATGTTTATTATCTAGAAGCAAGTTGTACAAGGGGTTAAATTGATTTAGCTTTTCATGATGAAACATATGATTTTAAAGACTAAAATGGTGTTTAGTTAGTGTGAATAAATTGAAAGTTTAGTGATGGATGTTAAGTATTCTTGTAGTTTTTACTAAGATCGTGAACACTTGAAGAAAAATAGTGATTTGGGTAACACTTGTTAATGAAACTTGGATGAACTTGAAAGTGATTTTAATCATCTTAACTTAAGGATATAAGACTTGTTAAAGTGGTAAATACTAGTGAACATACACATGTATTTTGTATAAAGGTGTATTTTTATAAAATGGAGTTTTATAAAAATATGGACTTTTCTAACATATGGATTTATATAAAAACAAAGGTTTTTATAAAAATGTTAGACAAACTAAAACTTGGGAGAACTTATATAGAAATGAACACTTTTATATAAATGGGAATATAAAAGTGTTGGAACATTTTTGTATATAAGTTGTCAAGTTTTGTGTTAAAATTATAAAAGTGTTTATAAAACTTCCAAGTAATATGTGTTGGGAATTAGAAAGTTGAATAATACTTCTAGAAAACACATATTGGAAGACTTGGAAAAGATTAGCTATATAATCACATATAAGTTAAGAAATCGGACTTGGACGTGTTAACGAACTAAGAAGTAAAAGCGGACAAACGAGAAAAATATCATTACGTCAAGATGAGTAAAAATATATTTTAAGGAGTTAAAATATATATAACTTGGGTGAAAAATTTACATAACACTTTCCTAAGTGTTGGAAAAATATTCGTGGGAGAAAATATAACGTAAATAATCTAACGATTAAAAACGTTAAACGGACGTATGGACTTAACGAGGAAAATACATACATATATATATATATATATGTTCGGCTCGACGAAATTCTAGTATATTTACTTAATGGGAAAGTAAATATACGGGAAGGAAAACCGAGACGAGTAAATAATATATATATATATGTATACCGAACCGACGAGATCCTAGTATATTTACTTAATGGGAAAGTAAATATACGGTGTGGTGAGTCGAGTTGGGCGTTAAAAATATATTATCGAACGACAAGACCTTAGTATATTTATTTGAATGGGAAAATAAATATACGGTAACGTGAGTCGTGTCGAGCGGTAAAGATATTATATCGAACGACGAGATCTTAAGTATAATTATTTAATGGGAAAGTAATTATACGTTAAGTGAAGTTGTGTCGAGAATAATATTATACAAGTTAATTAATATTCATGAAAGTATAAATGTAACTTGTAACAATGGTAACCCATCACCAACGGACCTAGGACATATGTTTAATTAAACGGGGAATTATATGTAAATGGTGATGTTGGGAGTTGGGTGTACAACTTGCCGGAAAAGCACACGCTATAGACTTAGTGACTTACACGCACTAGGACGTTCGTAGGTGCTTGATCACGGACTTGCTATTCTCTGCTATTTGATTGTACGTTGTACATCAGGTGAGTTTCACAGCCCCTTTTTACTGTTTTCGTTTGGGGGAAAGATATGTTTTGTCAAATGTTTTACATGACCAATGTTTTCAAAGAGTTAAAACGTGATAAGTGGCATGATGAGTACTTGAGTTTGTGTTCGCCACTCGGGGTTGAGTCCTCGCTGCTATAACCATTAATTCAGGGGCATGAAACCGAAGGAATATTTGGATAGTACTATTGGTGCCTGACGAGGCCCACCTCTGGTTGATAGCGTCAACCCGGTAAAGACAAGAGGTGCACATATTCTAAACTAAGTTGTTATTTGCCGAGAAACAACTTGTGATTGCGGGGCATATTTATTAGTCTTGGTTTGGTTATGGGCTCAAGGGATTGCTCGTCATCATTGTTTGTAGGAGCTAGCTACTCCTTACAACGGCCACAAGTTGTGCAGGTTTCGCACATGTTGTAAACACGAAATATCGATCGACAAGATCCTAGTATAATTATTTAAATGGGGAAATAATTATACGGTAAAGTGAGTCGAGTCGATGGTTGTGAAAATGTTGTCATGAAACGAAATATCGATCGACAAGATCCTAGTATAATTATTTAAATGGGGAAATAATTATTTGGTAAAGTGAGTCAAGTCGATGGTTGTGAAAATGTTGTCATGAAACTAAATATCGATCGACAAGATCCTAGTATAATTATTTAATGGGAAAATAATTATACGGTAAAGTGAGTCGAGTCGATGGTTGCGAAAATGTTGTTGTTATGAAACTAAAACCTGTGAACTCACCAATATTTTATATATTGACGTCTTTTTAAACATATCTTTCAGGTAACTAAGTGCTGAGTAGATATGGGGCTAGTGCGGTGGGGATTCGGGATGTCGGATGCTGGTCGGGTTTTCATCCATTGTTACCAAAGGGTTGGAACATAAACGGAAATACCCCCACATCGAAACTTAATGTTCATTGTTTTAAGTAATGCTTTGTGCAACATTGTAACGAGATACTCGTTTTCGACATCCAAACAAATTAATCTTTTCTAATTAATTATAGTTTGTGTTAATCTTGAGTTTGATATGCCTTCGAGCGTTGCGCCACGTGTTTCCGCCATTAGCGTGGTGTGACAGAAGTGGTATCAGAGCCAAGGTTATAGCGAACTAGCATTTTTTTTTTTAAAATCTAGACTATAACCGGTTTCGGCTCGAGGACAAAGTTTTCACAACTAGAACACAACAAAATATTTTTTTATGAAAAGAATGAAATTTGTACATGGGATGTACAAGGGGAAATTCCGACCGACTAGCCATGTGTGTCAATATATGTAGTATTAGAAAATACGGATAAGATGTTTATGTTGCATAGGAATCCGATTTTCTAAGATTAGTTAATACATATACGTAGTACGGATATTTTGCCAGTAAGGATGTTGTGTCACGCTTCACCTTAGTCCTCACTCTTGCATCGATCACCGGTACCAGCAAGTAGGATGGATGTTGTGGTCTACGAGTAGCTCACTCACTTACCCGTAGACAGGATGATCGGAAGGACTAATCTCTATCGCGGTAATGGATGCCGCCACGTTGTTTATGATTTGGAGGCGAAACTAGACCAAGTCTTTTGTTGTATGAAATCTTTGTTTTGGATCAGGAAGCTCGGAACTAGCGGGCAACAAGATTACCTGGCAACGCAAATTATCATTACGGGTGCACACGTAATAATAGTTTGGGGTGCACGGTAACCTTGGTGGGCGCTAGGGCCAGGATTGGTGATCACTCCTTGTCTCGGTTGTTCTTGTTCTTTAGATTCAGTCTTAGTTTTGATTGGCCAATGGGTTAAATGGGAGGTCTCGTCGATGTTTCTTGATTTCGATCCTAGCAAACCTAATGAGCTTTCTTCGACATTACCTTTATGGTACGAGCACGGAAGAGCTCGAACGTCTATTCATATAAGTAATCTGACGCAAACCCTCGCTCTAGATAGGAACGGGAGATGAAAGCTTCCTTGTGTAGGAGTTGAATGCCTTCACCACAAAGTTCTTCGAAAGGAGCGGACGTACAAGAATACACGGCCTACCGAAGCAAGAAATGTCGAGTACGGTGTGTGGAAGGTTATACCCGGAACCCAGAGAAGACCGAGGGTGCGTCCCTGCTAGACTAGTGCGTTTAGAGAACGGGACCCTGCGTGGATCAGACATGAGACTCGTGGCCGTGTGCTGCTGTGTTATCATGGTGAATAAGACATATTCGATCTAACACATGCCCAATTTGTCCTCAAGGGTCGAGTATTTTTCTTCTCTTTGTGGAGGACAGAATCGAAGTTGCTGAGTAGGAAGCTTGATCATTGTTACCCTGAAAGCTCGATATCCCTCGTCTGAATCGACAGTATTGGTTGTTCCCATGCAGTCATGGACTGATGGTGAAATCAGCATGCCGCATTACACATCCGCGAGTCATAGGGCTTTGCTAAACTTCGATGATGTCGAAAATTTCGGCAACTAGTCACGGCCGCAGCACTGTTTGCCAGTGTTAGGATGACGTCGTGTAGTGGAACAGCAAGCCCCAGTCAGCGCTTGGCGATGGACTCACTTGGAAGTGCATACGATTAATTCATAGGAAGCCACTGCTCGATGTATTGAGTGTTCAAGTATGGTTCAGCACTCTTTGCAATAGTGTGGGATCATATTTCGAAAGATGATTTGTGATGGGCTTAACACATTAGTACTTCTGCTATACTACTTTCATGAGGTGCAAAAGTCATCGTAAGACTCCTTTATCTACCTCCTATTTGTTTTTCAAGGATTATTGGTAGTCTCTTTTCACTCGGTGATCGCCCGAGTACGTTCTATGCGTGTGCAGTGTTTAGATCCATCATAAATCTTGGGGAGTGGAACCACACTTTGGGAATCATAATTGTAAGGGTGTGTTCCGTAATTATCAAATGTCGCAAGACGCTTTTTGCTAACATTGAAATCTCCCCTCGAAAATCGAATGACGGACTACTGGAAGTGGTCACGTTTATCTGGTAAATCAAACTTACCCATGGGACGGAAATCCCATTGCTCTTGTGGCAATAACGTTCGTCACCCTCGTCATGACGACGAGACTAGTAATCTATTAGGAGCGGCAATTGACGCGAAGTGTTTTCCATCAATCCCCATAGATATTGAGACGTTGCGTCCCCTCGTTACGGTGATTTATAAACTAAGGTTGCAAGGTCCATTTGTTATGGACACGGTGACCTGTCTAATCTCTTGTCGTATTTTGATACTCTCACTGCGTGGCCTATTAGGAAGAAAGTCCACCGGCCTCGCTTGAGTGGCAAAGAGGCATTTCAGTTGATGTCTATCAGTGCTAAGGCCAAAATAATATGCAAGAGGACTCTAATGAGAAGGATGACTCGGCTGGGTTGCTGGAGTCGGTATCGTTTCCATTCTATCAAGGTGTCTCGATAGATCGTGATCTTTCTACTTCTAATTGCTATTTTTGTGGTGACCACTATCTTTGATATTGGGAAATACGGTGGTTGGTTGCTAGGTCCTATGGATAATAGTTACCACACATATAATAACTACGACGAGTCTAAGGCTCCGGCCGAGCCTGATGTCGCGACAACTGTTATTGATCTATGGATCGAGTAGATCCCGATGTTTTTGCTAAGTGTGTAGCTCATGCTGAGTCTGTTGTTTCCAGTGATTCTGTAGCACTCATCGGGCTTGATGCCGTTGTATCCATATCTGTTGTTGATCTTATGGTTGTCGTTGTCTCTATAGTCTATGATGGGCTTGATGATGTTATTTCTACGACTTTTCTCGAGTTGATGTTGTTGTTTCTATTTGAGGCTCCTGCAGAAGTGAATGTCGTTAACGAAGACGTCTCTATGACCCTTGCCAAGCCGCTATGACCACATCTGTGTCTTTGTGGAGTTCGTTGTTATTAATTCTTTTCTCTTTGAGGCTTTCATTGAACTACTAGTTATCATTCCTTGGGCTCTTAGCAAGCCTAACATTGTCAATGGTCCTCAGGCCTCGGTTGAGACTGTCAATGTTGCTGTTGCTATCGTTTGAGTGACTCATACCAAGCCGACGGTCGTTCTCTCTATGAACAATATCGACTTGAGAAGTCAGCTAAATTATGTGGAACCCGTTGTTCCCATTTAAGTTATGACGACTGAGGCGCCGGCCAATCTAACCATTCCTACCGTTGAGCCTATGGAGAATAGGCTCGAGGCCGAAGGTACGGATGCAAATCCCACATCCACAAATGATATGAGGCGCACGGGGATGCGTGCTCACCAGAACGAAGCTTTTTGTTGATGTGGACTGTGGATTTTACATATTGAGCATCATATTGACGTGTGCATTCATGCTGCTGGGTTACCCCCAGCCATTGTGCATGCTCGTTGTTGCATTATTTTTGCTGGGTGTATGCATGTGGTTGCGTTGCATTGCCGATGATGCATTTCGATTGTTTACTGCTCCTGTGGTAGTGTAGCCTTGCTGTCGTGTTTCTCTGTGTCATGCGGTTCCTGTTGCGGTGTTGTCTTGTCGTCATGCTTCTCTGTTGTCGTGTCACTCCTGTGCGGTGTTCCCTAATTGATGTGCTTCGTGGATGTGTTGCTGTCATTGCCATGTTGTTTCTACTGTCATGTTGCTCAGAGGGTGTATTGCTACAGTTGTTGGATTACCTTGATGATGTGATGACTTGTCGGTTGCTTCACTCTTGGTTTCCCTCGGAAAGGAGACATCATCTAAACCCCTCGTTGCTGTCATTGTTCTATTTGTTTGATTGTGTAAGCGCCGACATTGAGTATGTAAGATTTTGGGTACTCAGCGGACTTTTTGGAAGCCATACTAAGGCACTCTAGTCTGAGTGTTAGCCCATGTATTCCTTTGAGTCTCATGGTTGTTTGAGTAATTGACCGAATCATGTGTCGACCCCTTGATATTCTCACGCATTTCGTGAGCGGTACATCTTTAGAATCTGAGGCATCAGTGACGCCGTGTCCAGCCTTAACTTTTTACGCACATTTTGGTCGACTAGCCACACTCGAATCATGTCGGAAAGAAATCCCATGATCCACACATGACGAGGCGAGGCTCGTCTTTGTGATAAGGGATTTCGCATACATCTCGAGCCTGAAGGTATCGAGTAATTGTGAGCGATATTATGATCCATACCTTGGGACTAGCAAGTGTTGAAAGATTCAATTCATTTATTGCTTATCCCAGTGGATTCGCTTGACGTCATGCATGCCGACGTGTCATACTGATGATTATGGAAATACCAGTGTGGACCCACCTAAGGTGTGTGCATTGGTGGAATCCCTGGTACATGATTCGGAGGTCTTATGAAGCCCTGCATCCAGAAGGGCGAGTAGCATTGTTTACTCTATAAAGGCGCTACCCTACCTTGTTGAGATGATTGATCGTCTTGGCCCTTTGATTAATATTGTATTTCCTCTGATGGTGGGTTTGTCTTGGTGTCGTTGCGTAGGTTCTTGAGATAGTGGAACCCTTTCGAGCTTGGGTCGATAGTGGTGTTCCCAGTTGTCCTTAGGAAGCATTGCTCGCGTTAGAGCAAAATCCATTGTCTTTGACAGACACGGTTAGGGACACCATCGTAATGTGAGCTACCAGGTCAGGGAGTATGGTACCTGACTAATCAGGATGAGCTTGAAGGCTTACATATCGCGCCCATATATGTGACTAACTGGGTCATTAAATGGGATGCCTTATGGAAAGGCTCAGGACTATCGCTTGTGGTGCGATCTCAGTCGTCGCTTGTTTTTAAGTAACGACTTGGGCGCGTGAAGCCGTCAAGCCAAATGTGAAATCTATGTCCAATGCATGCATCTATGACTTGATTTCACCATTTACCAAAAAGGATTCCGAAGGGATGGAACCTTCGATGAGTAAGGGTTCCGGTTTCAGGACTCCTTTCACTTAGATCTCTGCCAAAGATCTGAAAGTCAATTTAAGGGCGTGTGGCCTGTATTATCCAGAATTGACTTACTAGGTTGCTAATGACGATAGGACACTAGTGCACCGGAAGCACATATAACAGAACTAGTACTGGATACCCATGTTTTGGGTAGCTACTGGTGTTCTGTATACTTGTCGCAATGGGGGCCAACGTGTTGATATGTCTTAAGAAACCTTACACTCTGTTCATTGCGACAACAATTTAAGATGTTTCGTATATCTCTTTCCGGTATTGACCTATGGGCTGTAAGCATCTGGTCATTGGCATTTGAGTCGACTAGAAATTCTCGAGGATTGTGGAATCGTACGGCCCGGGCATCGTGTATACACTGCTTATTGTCAGGGAACTGAGGGGTGAAAGCGACGCAAAAACTTTCGACCTCCATCAGTCCATACTAAGCGTCCTAGTACCATTAACCACAATTTCTCAGGTGGAAGGTAGCAAATCAGTACCTAGGGGATCCTACGGAAATAAAAGTCCCATGTTGAATGTAGTTGTTCGGTCGACAAGAACCTAGTATATTTATCTTAATGGGGAGATAAATATACGGTAAAGTGAGTCGAGCCGAAGGATAAATAAAATGGAATACCCGGCGAGGTTTCCAAGGGGACTTTTATGACCATTATGTGGTGCGGTAAGATCACCTGTTTGACATTACCATGCCACCTGAGGTGTCTCGTGGTCGGATGGGACCCAAGTAATGATTGATTGTTGTTGGAACCCTCTCACTCCATACTCATCCGAAGCTCCGAGATGAGGCATGTGGATAGCCACCTATACTCTTGGAGAGTCGTGGCTAGACACTGGATTGCCGACTTCCATTATATCGGATTGTAGTAGTCACTTTACCTCAAGTTCGACAAACTATGTACACAAGCCTGGGATACTCGATTTGAGATGAGTATGGCCCGTCATTCTCGAACTAATTGAATGTACTTGACGGAACTGCTCCGCGTTGACATGATTGATGTCCGTGGCACATCGAATCCATGAGCTTCATCACCAAAATTTCCTATGTGATAGGAATTATCATCCCAGTGTTCGGGGTGTACTACTCAAAGCCCTTGGAGGGCATACGTGTACATATCCAGTACGTCGAATGACAGACGGAGACAGATACATAACCTGGTTCGAGTTATTCGAGAGATGGCCAGTAAATCTTGCAGTTTAGAGACTGCTTGGATGAGATGCGAACCTATTGAGAAGTCATACGAACAACGCGTAGGCCTTAAGGACTTCGAACTAATAATAGGTTTACACTGAGAGTCATACTTTGGGAAAGTGTTGGTAAGCATAGAAATTTGTAGTAGGCCAAATTCTTGATACTCCAGTGGCACAGAGATATCGGTCAAAATTGGTCTAGTGACGATTAAGCTTGAATTATCGCAAGAGCTAGTGGGACTCTTGATGAATCCCGCAAGTCTAGCCTGAGGAAGTTTTGTCAATTCCTCGACCGACGGAAGTCCGGTTGACGGTAAGCTCTACTATTTCGGGAAACCGATAGATGTGTCAAAGTGGGATGCCCAAGAGCTTAGTCGTAGTTGGACTGTGATATGGTGCTTGTTAGAGCACTAAGCGGGAACCTAGCATGAACCTGGGTTCACTTAGGAAAGAAGAGATCTCGTGAAGCGCAAACAACCTGCCCTGTTCAAGGATACTATTGTAATGGACAACTTGAACTGAATTCCGGGACGGAATTCTCTTAACGGGGGGAGAATGTAACATCCGGCAAAAATCGATATGTTTCCGTACGTAATTAGTATATGTAATTAACGGTTTAAGTGCATGTTTAAATTAATTGGATTAATTTAACTGATGCCGTAGAGAATAGCAAATTCCCCATAAGATGCATAGGAATGCACACGTTTAAGGATGAAGCATGATAGGATCATGTGCGAATAAACTTGTCCGGTACGGACGTTGGTGATTACCCGGTAAAAATTAAATAAACGAAAAGGATCCCGGACACCCAGGATATAAAATAAAGGGTATTTTCACAAAATATAATGTGTTTTGGAACTCCAAAACCATAAGTGAAAACTTTACATACAAATCTCTCGGTAACGAATAAAGTGCGCGTACCGCACCCGGTACACGTATAACTTATAATTTCACCAAACGAAAGCCTAACTAACCAACTAACACTTAAACCAGGCTATGTTTAAGGATTATTTGAGGTTATTATAATGTCCAAAGAACGCGTAAATAAAATCCGAATAATACCCGAACGACACCCGAACGTTAAAGTATGAAGCTTAACATATTATGTAGTGAATATTTTGTGTTGTGGACCCCACTAAAATTCACCCAAGAACCGGCCCTAACCCCCTCCCATGCTCAAATCTTCTCTTTTGTATTAAATAATCTACATAATCTAAAGAATATCAAAGAATATCAAAGGAGATATGGTATGGATTTGATGATATCTTACATAATATTATGAGTACTTGTAAGATTTACAAAAATCTTCCAATCCTTGATAAAATCTCGGCCAACTCATACACTATATTTTACCAAGATTTTTTTTTGTACAACTAAATCCATGAAAGATTATATCATAAGATTGGAGATTCATATGGAGATTTGTTGTACCCTTGTAAGATTATAAAAACCTCCAAATATCTTGCAAAGGATCGGCTCAAAACACCTCTCAAATCTAGCAAAGATTTCTAGTACCATATCTTCATAATATATGGGATTATAAGATCTAAGGATAGATATGATGAAATCTTATGTGATCTTGGGTGGACTTATAAAAAGGCATGAGATTACAACACTTATTAAACCAAAAGAAAACTTCTTCCTTTCTTTTTCCTTGAGCCGTGGGTATACACACTCACATACACATCCATTGTCAAGTTTCAATCATCAAAATTCATCCATAAACATCCTATTTCCAAACCCCCAATTGTGTGTTTCAAGCTAGGAGCTTAACCACATAGGAAGAACACACTAAACTCCATCAAAATCAATCATTGTTAGCTTTCCTAGCCTTGTGCTAGTTGTAAGTATTCTTGACCTTGTTTTTGTCTTTAAAAGTTTATGTTTATTATCTAGAAGCAAGTTGTACAAGGGGTTAAATTGATTTAGCTTTTCATGATGAAACATATGATTTTAAAGACTAAAATGGTGTTTAGTTAGTGTGAATAAATTGAAAGTTTAGTGATGGATGTTAAGTATTCTTGTAGTTTTTACTAAGATCGTGAACACTTGAAGAAAAATAGTGATTTGGGTAACACTTGTTAATGAAACTTGGATGAACTTGAAAGTGATTTTAATCATCTTAACTTAAGGATATAAGACTTGTTAAAGTGGTAAATACTAGTGAACATACACATGTGTTTTGTATAAAGGTGTATTTTTATAAAATGGAGTTTTATAAAAATATGGACTTTTCTAACATATGGATTTATATAAAAACAAAGGTTTTTATAAAAATGTTAGACAAACTAAAACTTGGGAGAACTTATATAGAAATGAACACTTTTATATAAATGGGAATATAAAAGTGTTGGAACATTTTTGTATATAAGTTGTCAAGTTTTGTGTTAAAATTATAAAAGTGTTTATAAAACTTCCAAGTAATATGTGTTGGGAATTAGAAAGTTGAATAATACTTCTAGAAAACACATATTGGAAGACTTGGAAAAGATTAGCTATATAATCACATATAAGTTAAGAAATCGGACTTGGACGTGTTAACGAACTAAGAAGTAAAAGCGGACAAACGAGAAAAATATCATTACGTCAAGATGAGTAAAAATATATTTTAAGGAGTTAAAATATATATAACTTGGGTGAAAAATTTACATAACACTTTCCTAAGTGTTGGAAAAATATTCGTGGGAGAAAATATAACGTAAATAATCTAACGATTAAAAACGTTAAACGGACGTATGGACTTAACGAGGAAAATACATACATATATATATATATATATGTTCGGCTCGACGAAATTCTAGTATATTTACTTAATGGGAAAGTAAATATACGGGAAGGAAAACCGAGACGAGTAAATAATATATATATATATGTATACCGAACCGACGAGATCCTAGTATATTTACTTAATGGGAAAGTAAATATACGGTGTGGTGAGTCGAGTTGGGCGTTAAAAATATATTATCGAACGACAAGACCTTAGTATATTTATTTGAATGGGAAAATAAATATACGGTAACGTGAGTCGTGTCGAGCGGTAAAGATATTATATCGAACGACGAGATCTTAAGTATAATTATTTAATGGGAAAGTAATTATACGTTAAGTGAAGTTGTGTCGAGAATAATATTATACAAGTTAATTAATATTCATGAAAGTATAAATGTAACTTGTAACAATGGTAACCCATCACCAACGGACCTAGGACATATGTTTAATTAAACGGGGAATTATATGTAAATGGTGATGTTGGGAGTTGGGTGTACAACTTGCCGGAAAAGCACACGCTATAGACTTAGTGACTTACACGCACTAGGACGTTCGTAGGTGCTTGATCACGGACTTGCTATTCTCTGCTATTTGATTGTACGTTGTACATCAGGTGAGTTTCACAGCCCCTTTTTACTGTTTTCGTTTGGGGGAAAGATATGTTTTGTCAAATGTTTTACATGACCAATGTTTTCAAAGAGTTAAAACGTGATAAGTGGCATGATGAGTACTTGAGTTTGTGTTCGCCACTCGGGGTTGAGTCCTCGCTGCTATAACCATTAATTCAGGGGCATGAAACCGAAGGAATATTTGGATAGTACTATTGGTGCCTGACGAGGCCCACCTCTGGTTGATAGCGTCAACCCGGTAAAGACAAGAGGTGCACATATTCTAAACTAAGTTGTTATTTGCCGAGAAACAACTTGTGATTGCGGGGCATATTTATTAGTCTTGGTTTGGTTATGGGCTCAAGGGATTGCTCGTCATCATTGTTTGTAGGAGCTAGCTACTCCTTACAACGGCCACAAGTTGTGCAGGTTTCGCACATGTTGTAAACACGAAATATCGATCGACAAGATCCTAGTATAATTATTTAAATGAAGAAATAATTATACGGTAAAGTGAGTCGAGTCGATGGTTGTGAAAATGTTGTCATGAAACGAAATATCGATCGACAAGATCCTAGTATAATTATTTAAATGGGGAAATAATTATCCGGTAAAGTGAGTCGAGTCGATGGTTGTGAAAATGTTGTCATGAAACTAAATATCGATCGACAAGATCCTAGTATAATTATTTAATGGGAAAATAATTATACGGTAAAGTGAGTCGAGTCGATGGTTGCGAAAATGTTGTTGTTATGAAACTAAAACCTGTGAACTCACCAATATTTTATATATTGACGTCTTTTTAAACATATCTTTCAGGTAACTAAGTGCTGAGTAGATATGGGGCTAGTGCGGTGGGGATTTGGGATGTCGGATGCTGGTCGGGGTTTCATCCATTGTTACCAAAGGGTTGGAACATAAACGGAAATACCCCCACATCGAAACTTAATGTTCATTGTTTTAAGTAATGCTTTGTGCAACATTGTAACGAGATACTCGTTTTCGACATCCAAACAAATTAATCTTTTCTAATTAATTATAGTTTGTGTTAATCTTGAGTTTGATATGCCTTCGAGCGTTGCGCCACGTGTTTCCGCCATTGGCGTGGTGTGACAAACGCACTCATGTATTAAACAAACGCACCCTTTGATTTATATCAAACATTCATACTGACCTTATCAGAAACCTTCTTCATGATCTGTGTCTGCTATTTTAAAAAAGCAACTGGATTGCATTTTTCATAGCAGGGTCTTGATCGGTTACAACCACTTTTGGATGCATTCCAAAAGATTTGAAAAATGATTCTAACAACCATGCGTATGATTCAGTTGTCTCAGATGACAACAATCTTGCCCCAAGTGTGACATTCCGACAGTGATTATTAATTCCGGTGAATGGTACAAAAACCATCTTGTACTTGCAAAACACATTAGAATATTTAAAAAAAAAACTATGAACATATAATAGTTGCATATGAAACTTAAAAACTAAAAACATACTTATTGGTGTTAAATGTTGCATCAAATGAAATCACATCTCCAAATTCCATATAGTTTCTCTTGCATAAGGCATCGGCCCAAAATAACCCGGTGAGTGCATTCTTTTCATCCACAAAATACTCAAAAGAAAAATTTGGCAAGAACTTCTTCTTATCCCTAAGCCTAGATACTATCATATCTGCATCATACTCACCAATGAAAGTGTTTAGACCACCTTTAAAGTTATTGCAATCAGTAGCAGTTGCATATTCTCAAAACCTTCATGCTTAGTCTTCATAATATTAAAATTTAAAAGCTTTGACAGGACTCATATTCAATGAAGACAGCTGACATATCATCTCTTCTTGAGTATGTGTCAGCTTCCTATTGGCTGCTAGAAAATGAATGTCACTTTCAGATACAAAAGCATGATTATGACATTCCACAAAGCCATAAACCTTGAATGTCTTTCCATCCTCAGAAGTTAGCTTTACATGTGCCTGACATCTAGTCCGGATAGACTGCCTTTTCCTTGCCTTAACATCTTTATTAGAACTCTTTGCACCTACTTTGAATGGCTTAAAACCCTCCTTATAGCATACAAAGTACTTGAGTCTTAAGACACCTCTTCGCACATCTTGGGTACCCTTTCGAATAGAAAATCCACCAGCCTTTGCATATTTAGCATAAAAATCATGTGCATGATCAATACTAGGAAACTCCATGTTTATTACAGGTTTGAGTGAATCAGGTACATCAGGAATGAAGGAGTTAATAGCTTGGTCTTCAACAGGAACATAGATGCAACACCTTATAAAACAAACGCAGTTTATAAACTTCAAACGCACGTTGACAATTGATAATTTGAAAATATTCAGACGCACTCATGATCATCTTAAACGCACTCTTACATGATCAGTAACTATGTTTTAACTATTTAAACGCACTTATCATATAATTTAAACGCACTCATATATATAATATTAAAAAAACGAAATTAAAATACCTTCAATCCTTCTGTATTCGTTGATGAGGTTCAAACTATGAATATCTACCTCCTGGTTAGTATCTTCGATCAGGTCTGAATATACACAAAACATCATGTTTACGAATTTCAACATTAAAACACAGATTTGAAAAAAAAAAAAAAAAGAGTCGAAAACAGAGCATGATGATCTGTACCATGAAAAACAATATTATCGACATCTGGATTCGAATTCTCAACAGAAACACACTGATCATCAACCGATAGGTTTAAATCCGATAAACAAAATAAAAAATTAAACAAAATTCTATAGAAACTGATTTAATTGACTATGAACATACGTGCCGAACATGCTGAATTAATCGAATTGACTGTGATTATGATATTTTAATTGTGATTGAATCGTAATGTTTTTGATCGACTGGTGTTGTGTAATTCAAATTCGAATTTGAAAAAATCATTCCCGTATGTTATGAAATCGTTTACAAAAATATAGAACGTGGTTGTAGTAATCAGTTACATATAAAAAAAAGTCTGAATTGCCCTTGGGTTTATTATCTGCGATTAAGGTTAATTAGAGTTTAGTTAGGTCAATTAGGTTGGTGGGTGAACAGACGCCACCCTTGCCCCGTCCTCCTTTTTTGCCCCGTCCCAACCTGTACACAGCCCCGCCCTGCCCCGTCCCCTTTACCCCCGTTCTTCACCGGACATGAGGGACGGACCAATATCATAATTTCCAATAATGCCGCAAGTAGCTCAAATGCTTCAAAACCCAGCGGCTTATGCCCAATTACACCCGGTAAACTACATGCAAATGCAAAACTATATGCAACTAGCAAGCCAAGCGGGTTTTTCATAACAATTTTCACCACAATTTTCTCCACAATCACAACCCACTACACCTATCGGAACATCACAACCCACTACACCTATCGAAACATCACAACCCGTAGAGGATGAGAACGAAACCGATGAGGAGATAATTGCCGAAACCCAAGAGATGCTACCCACCCAAAAAGCAAAAGGGAAACGCAAAGGAAAACAAAGAGAGCCAGGACCGGGACGTGGTAAACCACTACAAGGAGTCGCGCAGCCATGGTCCGATGTTGAAGAGGAAGCCTTAGCTAATGCGTGGCTCGCGGCTTCAAAACGCCCCACAGTCGGTAAATTTTTTAAACTTGTGCAAAATTTATATTTATGTATTTTTTTGTTCCGAAAATATATATATGTGTATTTATTTTTTTATAAATTCCGATTTTATATATATATATATACCATTTTTTTTTAAAATTCAAAGGTACCGCCCAAAACATAGATAAGTTATGGGAGACGGCGAACGAATTCTTTCATAAGTATATGCAAGCTAAGCCGTATCGACAAAACGATGCTATAAGCTCGAAATGGAGAAAGTTGAATTCGGATTGTGGTAAATTCAATGAAATTTACAACCGTATTAAGGCGCACCCGCCTAGTGGATGGAACGAGCAAATGATTTTCGAAAAAGCGATGTCGGACTATAAAAGTGAGACACGCAGAACATTCTCGATGATACGGGCTTGGCAGGTTTTGAAAGATGAACAAAAATGGGCGGGGTCCGAAACGAGGTTGAACGGGCCAAACGAAAAACCAAAGCTAAAAAAGCAGGCCCGTCCGTTCCAATCGAAATTGATACGAACGGCGAGCCCGATGAAGAAGAACCAATTTATGTGGAGGAGGAACGCCCCACAGGTTTATAAATTTATAGTTTTTTTTTATATAATTTGTAGCGTTTCTTTTTCGGACTATAAAATGGTTGCGTTTTTTATGTAGGTCGGGATAAAGCTCGAAAGGAAACGGCGGCAGGAAAGAAAGCGGCGGCGTCGAGTAGCACAAGCGGTGCGCTTCAAAGCTTGATAAATTAACCGAAGCTATGGAAGCTTTCAACAAAGCTAACGACGAAAAAATAAAGCTCAAGAAGGAAAAGATTCGGTTGATTAATGAATCGAAGGAGAGTGGAGAATTATGGAGGCGGATATCTCGAAGTATCCCGAATAACGACGCGCCGCGGTGAAGAAATTGCAAGACAAGTTTATTGAAAAATGGAAGTAGTTTTATAAAATTTTAGGAAATCGTATGTTTTTTTAAGTGTGTTCGTTTTTTTTATTTTTTTATTTTATCATGCTTTTGTGATTTTTATTTATATAATTTAGTATTTATTTGAAAATTATTTTATTTATTTATTACTTTTATAAAACTAATTACAATTAATATTAGAAAACAAAAAAAATATTAAATGCTTGAGACATGAGTTTTTCATGTCTGCACACCCTACCCATGTCTCAAGAATGACGAAACACCACTTTGGTGATGTGGCAGCCTACGATGGGTTTTTTGATGTCTGCGTACCCACTAGCCTTAGGGTTTGGTTAAATTAACCTATGGCATCACATGATAAACAAAATATGATTCGGATTGTATACGAAATTACGTAAATACGGGTTTATTACCCAACGTAGAATATTCTTTTTTTTGGATGGTATATTACCCAAACCACTTTTCATTTTAGTTTAGTATCAGCCCTCAACAAGCCAACCATTCTTTCTCAATCATCAGCATCAGCAATCACCATGAAATTCATAAGGTACTCTCTCTCCATCTCTCTCTCTCTCTCTCTCTATATATATATATATATATACACACACACGCATGCAGTTGATTACTTGGTGATCTATGATGACATTAAATTGCGATAGGTTTAGGTTACTGTGAGTTACATGAGGAACATAGTTGCAGTCGTTTGATTATGGAACTCGAATCGTTAAGTTGTACATGAGATCCTGAGATTGAACTTGATATATACATCATACATGAATGCTTATACTTACTACACATAACATAGCTAGAGACCAACTATTATTGAACGGCTGAAAGCGTACACATAGCTATAAAGCAATTGTTAAGTGTCATTTATTTCGTTGTATTCACAGTGTTAAGTGATAACTTTGTATTGCAGTCGTTTGATACACATAAATATACATACACACATATACATGTATTCACACATCGCTTACTTGAGGAATCGCCATGAAATTTACAAGGTACTCTCCCTCTCTCTCTCTCTCTCTCTCTCTCTATATATATATATATATATATATTATATAGACGCGCGCGCGAATATACATATAGTGATTGAGTGATCAAGTTTGTATTGCAGTTGTTTAATTATGGAACTCGAATCATTCAATTCTACTTTAGATTGCCATATTGAACTAACGCTTACACTTGCAAGTTACAACAGAAAGCTAGATTTTAACTGTTAGTGTCATTTACATTGACGTATGATAGCGTTTTGAGTGATATGTTTGCATTGCGGTCGTTTGATTATGGAACACGGCTGTAACTCTCAAGTGTTCTGCAGTTCACACAGCTAGAAATCAACTATAAGTAACGGCAGAACACTAAGACTTATAACAAAATGGAAGCGAACATCTGCAGAACGCGTACACTTGTACAACATACAATGCTAGAAGTCAACTTTTTAAGTGTCATTTATGTCGATGTATTCATATCCTTAAGTAAAGTAAAGATACAGTTAAAGGCACTTTGGTTGGAGGTAAAAATTCTAAAGTATCATTTTGAGACCTCGCCATACGGCTTGAAATTGAACGTATACAAGAATTAATACATACATACATATATATCGCTCTGGTTTGTTTCTATTGATTCTATACGAACCTGTTGGTTTTTTAGGTTTAAAAATGTGGTAATCACGTTTCAGTGTTGATATAGCAAAGCACAGAGAGATTTACAACAAAAAATCTAATCAGGAATAAAATCCTGCTGGATTCACTTTGGCTAGATTTAGTTGCATCCTTGCACTATAGTTGTATAAGAAATGCTATAGAAATGGATATACTTTTGTTGACTTGATTGTCTCTCAATCTCCCGCCATCAACCTGAGTGTTTGTTTCTCTGTTACAGTGTTATGTCTTTACCTGTAGGTTAATTGGTTTCATGTAGTTAGGTTTAGCCACGATTTTTAAGTTGAATATACATACTTGCATTAAGAACGGATGGCTTACCATAAGATATGCTTGCTGACTGTTATTATTATAATAAATACTGTCATCATGTGAAGCCAGTGCCCACCCTGACTGGCCTAATGCGTCTTGGAACTCTTCGTATGAATCCAAACGCCAACACAAAAAGGCTAAATATGTATAGCATCATGCGCCTAAATGTTTCAGCAATGCTAATATTGATAGATTCATTGCTGCCACTTCCTTCTGAATTGTATCCGCTAGAGCAATTCCAGTTCATTGACCAGAAACCTGCGAAAAAAAAAAAAGAAATACATATTTGGTTTGTTATATGACCTATTTCCGTAGCCTAATTGATAACTAGGTTTTTATTTGATTTGATCAATCTTACCAGTGCTCTTCTCTGACAAATTGGTCCAGTCATGTGGGCTTGTCTTGGTTTCTGCTGCCCTTATCAGTTCAAGCAAAGCTTCATTGACCTGAAGTTGGAATGTTTTCACAGGTCAGTCAACAACTCATATTTGGCTATGTCAAAGTTTAAAAGAACGGAATCGAGCCTCGAGGCGTTTTCCCTTCGCCTCGCGAGGCTTTAGCCTCAAGGTGAGCCGAGGCGTAAGTCCGAGACGGTATTAAAAAATAAATATAAAAATTATATATCGTATAAAAAACAAAATAATTGACAGAGTCTAAAACATCAAAAACACACATAAAAAATAAACTAATTGACATAGAATGTCTAAACATCAAAATCAAATATGAGGAACACACACAGCCCCATGAGGCGCACCCGAGGCGCTAACCCGAGGCGCAAGTTTTCTTAGCGCCTCGGCCGTTTGAGGCGCACGTACAAAATAACCTCATGAGGCGCACTCAGCGCCTCGCCTCAAGGCGCAGCCCTCACCCGTTTTTTTAAACCATGGGCTATGTAAATTTGCTCAAGCTTCTCAGACTCTGTAAGCTTCATGGGTATGCCTTCCTTTTGTTTTACTTGGGGATAAAAGTATGAAATAGAGTCACTCGTACTCTTTTCTAACTAAAAAAATTTATACACACTAGTTTCATTGTTGCACTATTGTTGCGAGGCTTTTCATCATTATTTAAAACTATAAATTGAATATAATTATAAACAACAACAACCGTACCCAGGAAATCCCACAAATAGCGACGCTATTAGTAGGGTTTGCCGGTCTGGGGAGGGTAAGATGTAGGCAAACCTTACCCCTATCTTTAGAGATAGAGAGGCTGCTTCCAGAGAGACCCCCAGCTCAAAAAAACAAACGCACACGATATATTTATGAATAATTAGGCAAACACAAAACACTAAAAAAAAGTAGTGAATGCATAACAGTATCCTCAGAGAGGTGCAATTCTAACAAATCTTGCCTAATCCGATCAACCCAAGTCAATTTGGGTCTGCCTCTACTCCTCCTCCCCTCCACCGTGAGGTGTTCCACTCTCCCATCCTTTATCTTATCTAATATGTTAGCCATTTCTAACCTCTTTCTAAGAACCTCATTTCTAATCCGGTCTAACCTAGTGTGACCACACATCCACCTCAACATTCTCATCTCTGCCACTTCCATCTTTCGTAACTGTGTCATTCTGATGGCCCATCAATCTGTCCCATAAAGCATAACAGGTCGAACTGCAACCCTATAAAATTTTCCATTTAATTTAGTTGGGAACCTCTTATCGCACAAAACTCCAGCGGCTGCTCTCCACTTACACCATCCAGCCTGAATGCGATGTGCAACGACACTATCAATCTCCCTGTCCCTTTGGACAAACGATCCTAAGTACTTAAACTTAGTTACTTGCGGGACCACATGACCTTCAATGGTGATCTGGGTATGATCTTCTTCAATGGTGATCTGGGTATGAACTTCGTTGTTTGCCCTGCTGAAATCAACATGTACTCCGTCTTAGAGCGACTAATCCTTAAACCTTTTCTCTCTAAAGCTAATCGCCATTCTTCTAACCTCATATTCAGACTTTGCTTAGTTTCCGCGATTAATACAATGTCGTCTGCAAAAAGCATGCACCACGGTAGTGTCTCCTGAATGGACTTAGACACCTCATCTAAGATAACCGCAAAAAGAAACGGGCTCAACGCAGACCCTTGGCGGAGCCCTACCTCCACGGGAAAGAAACCAGTATCCCCTACAAGCGCACGGACACTAGTTTCAGTCCTATCATACATATCTCTAGTGATGTCAACATACTTTCTCGGGATCCCAAATCAGTTTACGAGGTGCACTATCATAGGCCTTTTCCAGATCAATAAACACCGTATGGAGGTCTTGTTTCTTCTCCCTTTACTTTTCCATCAGGCTCCTCAGTATGTATATCGCTTTTGTAGTTGACCTCCCTGGCATGTAGCCAAATTGGTTTACAGTAACATGAGTTTCCCTTCTAATCCTAGTCTCATTTACTCTCTCCCATAATTTCATAGTATGACTCAGCAACTAAACAAAATCACAAAATAGTAACCAACATTCGTATATGTTCCACTTAGCGCTGCTCACTTTTAAAAATTTTAACATTTAAAAAGTCTCACAACAATGGAACAATATTAAAACTTAAGTGGTTTTGTGGTTATAAAACGTATGCATGACTTTGGAACACTAAGAAACTTGGTTAGTAGATGAAATATTCTCTTCTGTTTATTACAATAAGTAGAGGTGGCAAAACAAGTAGATTGGACTGGTTGGGTAATTGTTTAAACTGGTAACATGGATAACATTGAAATGAGCCGAGTCGGGTTAGGTTCAAAACACTTTTGTCCAAAACATTGAGCCCTTTTATCACTACTTACTATTAAATTATATACAACAAATATTACATTCTTCCATGAGCTTTTAATAAAACAGTTTAAAAGGGGTCCAAAATTTTGGGAAGTCGACCCAAATTTTCAAGCGATTTCTGTTCTTCCCTATTACACTGTTTACAGATGAAACATACTTTGAATCGACCCCTTCATAAGTAAATAGGTCAATATGTCATCCCTGATGATAAGCATACGACTTACAGGTTCACAATATATACTTGCCACGTAATTAGGAAGTTCTGAATTATTTAGATTATGGCAAAACCTTAACGGCTTAATGATAAAAAATAATACACTGGATATACCTCTTTCGTCCTCTCGTGACTCACAAGATGACCTCCGTGAAGTTCCACCATCTTTGCATATGGATATAATTTCTTTGCAAGCCTCCTTGCATGGGATACTTGAGCAATAACATCATATCTAGACATTAACGCACCATTAGATGCTAAATACATACATAGTTAATGTGCAAAAGTCGTTTGAAATTTCTATACCTGCCATGAATGACTGATATAAGAAAACCTTCATTGCGGATCAACTCTATATCTGTTCTAGAAATTTTGTGCGTCCAGCATGCATGAATCTGACCATCAAATCCATGATTGGATTGCATCCCACTTGATGAAATCGCTTTAACATACTCCTGAAAAATGTTTAATCAAGAACATTTGATGATCATCAAGATGTAATGGTTTGTAATGAATGTTTTGAAAACCTTATGATTCTAGTTTTCTTCAATAGAAAACATTGTAAAATATGTAAACAAGTTAAATATTTGTACATCCATGTTTCAATAACCAAAATTTGTACTTAGATCTGCATTTGGTTCTTACTTTATATAGTAGTGTTCTTCTTGTTTCAACTCCAACATGTTCCGCAAGGTATTCCTGCAGAGTAGAATATACAACTTGTTAGCATCATAATAAACAACCGAAAGAAAAACCTGAAATCCGAGAAGTGGTTTAGTAAATGAGCTATGTAGGACTTAGGGCTAAAAAACTAAATCCAAATATCATCATATTTTGGTAACACTCAGGGAATCACGGGCCCTGCCATCCCCTGCTAAACGCAGCTTGTGCTAGGCGGGTAGCCTTCAAGGGCTTGGCAAAAAACCAGTGGATGTTATGTTACGTCACCCCTTTAAGGTTCCCAAAAACAAGTGTTGTATTAGGTCCTTGTATTTTAGCCTTTAGGTCATGTACTACTTTGACTAATTGGAACCTATTTATATGTTTACTATTAGGACCTGTATGCAGTTATGCACTACACATAACAATTGTTTGTATAGGTCATATTTATTTTATCACTACACGAAACAACTCTTTGTATCGGCTTTTACAAATCCTGTCAAATAATTTATATAATACATAGGTCAAATGCAAAATAAAGAGCATTGTCAACCTCGGTGTAGTGAGTGTCTAGGTCAACGGCTGCTCTTTGCTCTGGAGTTTTGGCCCTTAAAAAACGAACTGCAATGGACAAGGTTCGGCGATCAAGCTGCAAAATGAAATCGAAAGATTAAACAAGGCTTGCAGCTAGTTAGTTTGAACTAGAAGAACATTTATTAGACAATGTGCCACTAAATTAGAGGGTCAATTACGTATATGTTTGCACCTTAGGAAGACATTCATAGCCTCCACCTGTTACATTAAGTAAAGCTAAAGACAGAAGTCTTTCTGGGAAAAGGGCAGCCAGTTTGGAAGCTATCATACCACCTGTGTAACATAAATAAAACATAAGTAACAAACCTTATCTGCGTATGCGCCAGTTCGGTTAATAACCTATTGAGAACCACGAAAACCACATAACGCACTACCACATACTACATAGAGAGAGAGACATAAGCGATTACATAAATGTCTTGTAGATCACATTGAAAGCAATAGGTAAAAATGCAGTATTCAGTTCTCAACATATTATTGGTTCTAAAACGAACACCCCTCAATTTAGGCTTCAGGGTTTAGGGTTGACTCACGAGCAGCCCCTCCTTATCTCCGTCCTATAATCAAAGACTAAAAAGTGGTTCTCATATATATAGGGATGGCAATGGAAGTATTCCTAGTCCTAATCTTGTAGCCGATTGTAAAACCATTTCTCAAACCCACCCCAATACCCGTCAGGTATTTTTCGAGCACTTACCAGTCAGTTATCAGGTATATTCATTCATTAGTGTTGTAAAAAATACCCAAACCATCATTAGATGTGTATAACATAAAAAGTAAGCTATAGCTTGTAACTAACTAACTAACTAACCCATTGAGTGTCCAAAGACATGAGCTTTCTTCCAACCCAAATGGTCCATTACTGCAATAGCATCTTTAGCCATAATTGTTGTTCTGCACCAAACAAATAGATATCCTTTTAGGTTTTCTTCTACAGAAACTTAAACCCACAAGGCCACAATACAATAAGCAATATATGTTGGATTTTTTATTTTAATCTGTCCATCCAGCTATCCTTCCATTTAAATCTCAAAAACACATGTAAGAAAAGAAATTACACTAGAATGATATGTAGACGGGCAAAAGGATCAAATATAATTTGGGTTGACTAGGGTCAAAGATAAAATTTAGTTTATTTATTATTATTATTATTATTTAGTAGTCGGGCTAAATCAGTATTTAATGGGTTATGTTTATCCCGTTCAGGTTTAAACTATTTACCTAACTCGTGCTTGAGTCATAGATAGTATGTATGGATTTAGTTTAGTATAAATAGATGGCCACCGGTTAACCAGTGTGCTTTAGTTTGTTTTTAAAAAAGTCAAACAAGCATAATAATAAAAATAAAATATAAAAAATAAAGAACTTTATGAAGCAAATGCAATCCTTACGTATAATCTGATCTTTTATTCGGAATAGAGCTACGACCCACTCCTCGATTATCAATAGCACACACCTCTATACCTCTTTCATTGTCACAATCCTTATCGGAAACCCGATCAACGACGTCGTTTGGTTTCACTAGACCCTCAATTTGTGGGTTCCAAGAATCATGGGTGGCTGCCAATCCTAAAAAACCAAAACCCAATTCCATAATTCAGTAATATTATTTTATATATTAAAGAAAAAAAAAACGAAAGATAAATCGGATATACCTATGATCATAAAAACTTTAATAGGACCGCCACCGTAGGTTCTGTAGAATATCTTTATACCCTTGTTGTTAATTGCGTCGGTGCCGGTCTGGTAGTCTCTCACCTCGCAAAACGGCATCGTTTGGTTGCAGGATTTACAGACAGAATTTAGAGAGAGATAGAGAGAGAGAGAGAGAGAGGATATAGGAAGGTGTGTGTTTAAAAGGACTTCTTTTTTATAAAAACAAATAAAAAATGAATTGGTCGGCTACAGCCATTTGTGACCAAACACTTTTGGTCATGGTCATCGGTGTGAAAACGGAAGGTTTGTTCGTGGTTCCTCATATATATATTTTGTTTTTATAATCAAAAGCATATAATAAACTTGGTTCAGGTTCTTGTACAAAACCATTTTCGTACGAGAAGTATGAGAACTAATTTTAAAGTAACACGTGGCAGCCAATTTTTTTATTTAGAAGGGCATTATTGTCATTTGTATTGCTAATCTTATTTTTAGTAGATAAGTGTCTAATTAATTTCGTTATCTATCTATATATATAAAAGAAAATTTATATGCTGACGTGGCGTGCAATGTAGGCCTCAACCTCTCTTTGGAAGTGCCACGTGGCATCATATTTGAATGATTTTAGTGTTTTTGAATTATTTTTTTTTTAATTAAATTGAGTTATTTTAAGAAAAAAGGAATTTAAAATTTTATCTCTCATATTTCCTCCTATAATTTTTAAACATTTATATCTTTTATATACAAGATTTTTTAAACAAAAAAATTACACCAAATTAACGAGCGTTTTATTATCTTTCCAACGAGTACCATAGTGCTATATAAAAAACGGAGAAAAAATCGACTATTTCTTGTGGGGTTTCGTTTATACAGAAAAAACACACAAAGTGTTCATGTTATTCATTAATCATGTTTTTTCTTTTAAACCAGGTTCTTATCTACGATGTTGAAAATCAGCCCAATCGCAATGTTATCATTGTAATTTACTAGGTATACTTCATCAAGAGAAGCTAGGAGAAAGAATCGCGCAACACTGCAACATATGGTGTCAGCTTATAGTAAGGTTATTTTTTTATTTATTTAATTACAAGAGTAATAATTATTACTATTAGTATTAGCATTATTAGAATGGTTATATTTTTCAACCCTAGGATGCTCCCTCCCCGGAAGAATTGATAGTTGCTGACGTGGCGTTCAATTGTGGCCTCAACCATCTCTTGATTATGCCACGTGGCATAATGAGATGCAATGGTTACAACTTTCAACTTAAGTGTTTGTTTAGTTGATCATGTTAGGAATTATAAGAGCCATTAGAATGTGAGAAATTAGAGAGATGTGATGAGTTTTTGAATAGTTGCAGCTTACATAAGTGATTCTTTAGATGATTACTGATTAGGTTTTAGATTAGCGAATATGAGTTATTACTGATTAGAATACCATGAACATGCAATGATTGAGAGATTTTGTGGTTAGTTAACTTGAGCCATTTGCAATAGGTTATCACGTAAAATTAGATTTTTCAACCCCGGGACCCTCCCGGGGTAATCAGCTAGTTAATTATGAGTAATATTAGGGATATTTGTTTTGATTTTAAACGAATTTTACTGAATTCTTTATAAATAATCAGTCTTCACGTATTGAAATTCATATTCAACTACATCGATCATCCAAATATCATATTGTAGTGTTTTATTCAAAACCATCCAGAGTGTGTTCTATAGTCAAAACTATCCAAAGTGTTTTATACTCAAACCATCCAACAACAAAACAACCTAGTGTTATGACTTTAAAACACCATGAACAGAGTGCGTATTATATTCACAAGCATCTAGAGTGTGTTCTATACTCAAAACCATCCAAATGATGTGCTTTTTGTAAGTAACGATCAAGTGAAGTATTAATTTGGTTTAGGAAAACTAGCAGGAATGCCCGCGCGTTGCGGCGGGTGCATCTGTTTTGCCCTTCGTGCATCGTGTTTGTTGGTTATTCGTTATGATGAAGTAGAAAACAACGATTTATAAAATACATGTTATTAAAAACTGAAACTCATAAGTATATCTTCTGAATATTTTAAATATGTACATCACAATAGGCCATACTATTCCTTGCAACACCCTTATATTGGCCCATGTCCTTTGGTGGGACCCTTTTTATGTATCTCAAAGGCAGATAAGTATGTCATCGTAGAGCGGTGCTTAGCGTAGTGAAGTGGCGTTGTATCTCTTAATGACCATAATATTGTAGTGGAAGTGATATAATTACTAAAAGGCAGTTTGTAGTGTGAAACATATTTCTATTATTTTAGGGCACCCGCGAGATACAGCGGAGTCAATGTTTTTCATAGATACTCTCGTTTTATGTTAGTTTGACAAGCGTCGTAACAAATATATTAGACCAAACAAATTAGTAATCAATATAGTTAAAACTACCAAATCAACTGGTAAGAACTTGTCTTCGTTTGGATATGTAAGCAATTGGTGACTTCGTGAGATCAGAAACTTAAATTATATTCCTAGAAGCTTATAGTAGCAGAGAAAACAAAAAAACCATCGAGGAAGATGATGACATTGCTCATGAAGTATCTCTACCATATTTGCTTGTATAAACGTCAAGCCTACATATATCGCTCACTTTAATGGGTTGAAACGTGTCTTGGGTTGGGTGTGTTGGCAAACTTCAAGCCTACATATTCATTTGTGTGCAGAAGTTTCACATCATACCATCCTGCAACCACATAAATTTAAAAAGAATATATAAATACATAATATATGATGTAATTTATTTACTATAAACATTGAAAGATATGTAAGTTATGTATGTGAAGAGTCATCACATTATTTACATACCAAATACATGACCACTATTTATAGGACTATAACATTGATACAAACATAATAAAGACATGGAGGTTATGAATGTAAAGAGTCACCATATTATTGTTAATTTCCTTATCAATTTTATAATTATGTTTAAATTAATTTCTTCAACAATTTAATATTTAGGTAGAAAGACAATTTTACCCCCTAAATGACTTCAATAAGCATTGTACTATAAGCAATAAAGGTTGTATTTACTTAAATTTTACGGGTATCCTTTACTGATGCTTTATAATATAGTATAGATATAGATATAGAAGATAAAGATTCGGGTTGATACAAACATAATAAAGATATGGAGGTTATGAATGTAAAGAGTCACCACATTATTGTTAATTTCCTCATCAATTTTATAATTATGTTTAAATTAATTTCTACAACAATGTAATATTTAAGTAGAAAGACAATTTTACCCCCATAAATGACTTCAATAAGCATTGTACTATAAGCAATAAAGGTTGTATTTACTTAAATTTTGCGGGTATCCTTCACTGATGCTTTATAATATAGAATAGAAGATAAAGATTCGGGTTAATTAAAATATAATACCAAATACATGACCACTATTTATAGGACTATAACATTGATACAATTCATAAAATTCAGTAGCGTTGAGGTCAATAGATCATAGAACATGCTGTCTTCTGAAAGCTTCATGGAGAAAAACTAAAAATGCACAAAGAAAAGAAAAAATTGTACTAATTAATTTTGAAAAATATTTTCTCATCAATAATTCTGAATATTGTTTGTTTATCGTTTTAATTCTTAGTTGCACAATTAAATTACCTCAATTTGATTCTGCAACGATCCAACATAGTTGATTATTACATCCAACATCAGTGGCATTCCCATTGTCTATAGCAAATAACTACATTTAAATGGAACAAAACAATGATATATTATGAAGAAAAATTTTTGTAATTGTCAAAGAACATATGAACAAGTAGAAAAAAAAATGTATATAAAGATTAACTCATATCTTTATACCTTGTAGCATCCGGGAACCATATATTGCAAGCGTCTTAACTTCTCATTGATTTTTTTCTCTTCTCATCTAATGAAGACATAAATTTTTTTAGACACAACAATGTTTCAAAACATAAAATTAGCTCTAAGATTTTGTTTGGGTTATGAAAAGACTATTAGCATTCAAGAAATTGATTATAATAAAGTATATATAATAATATGGATGAGGGGTTGAAATGTCTCACATTTAAGATGCATCATAGGTTAGGTTGTATTTTGTGTTCTAAAAGTTGGACATAAGGGCATAATTGGGATAAGATTTTAGGATGTGAGGTATTGAATTATGTTAAATTTACTAATCTACCATCCTAAGTGTCTTAATTGTCACAACTATGCCAATAATACCCTTAATTTTTTTGCTTAAATATGTTGTACATGTTGCTTGTTAAGTTGTATAGAAATGCAAATTACCATGTTGTACATCACTCCTCCTTAATAAGATAATAATATAGATAATGACAATTATCATTTTGAACAAAAAAAAAACTCTTTAATCAATTCTTTAAATACAACTCTCGATGATACCATCATACCCCACTAATAAATTCCTAATAAGAAGAAAAAAGCTTACAAACCACTAATAAATTCCTATACAATCATACCCCACTAATAAATTCCTAATAAGAAGAAAAAAGCCTACAAACAAATGGGATAAAATCCATCTCATCCATTCTTGAATATGTGGATTTGGGTTTGAGGATAAAGAGAGAGAGTGTGTGAGAGATGCTAAAAATAAGGGGTTTTTGTTTGTCAATTATAAGAGAGTGGGGTTGGTAAATGTGTATGCGCCTTAGAAAAATGTTGATAAGCGGGCTCTTTGGATGGAATTAGATAGGATTTTGCATCAGGAGTCGATGTATTGGATTGTGTGTGTGTGGGGGGGGGGGGGATTTTAATTGCATTCGGGATAGATGTGAATGGAGGAATTCAAAGTTTGATGCGGTTTCTACTAATGATTTTAATGATTTCCTAGATGGAGTGGATTTACATGAGTACGGTTTTAAAGGTCGTAAGTTTACGTTTGTTTCGGGTAATAAGTGTAGTAGGATTGATAGGATCTTTGTATCCTTAGAGTTTCTGAATGATTGGCCTAATGTGGAGTATAGAGCGTTACCTAGAGATAAATCGGATCATAGTCCGTTGATTCTTAAAGTGGAGTACAGGAACTTTGGTCCTAAACCGTTTCGTTTTTTTAATTCTTGGCTAGAACTTGCAGGGTTTGATGATGTGGTTAATAAGGCTGTCTCTTCTTTTAAGAGTTCTAATCCTCCTGATGTTGCTCTCGTTCAGAAGTTTAAACATGTTCGAAATTGTATCTTGGAATAGAAAAGAGGTAATGGTGCGGTGGAAGAGGAGGAATATAACGCTATTATGATTGATATGGAAATATTAGATGCGGCGGTTGAACAACGGAAGTTGACAGAGGAGGAATGTTGGGTGTTCAATGAGGGTAAAATGCGTCTCAAAGAATTGGAGGAATTTAAAAATAACGATTTGAGGCAGAAATCGAGGGTGAGATGGGCGCGCGATGGGGATGAAAATACCAGTTTTTTTCACAGGGTGGTGAATAAAAGAAGGGTCTCTAATTCCATCCCGGGTGTGTATGTTAACGGGATTTGGTGTACCAAACCCTCTATTGTTAAACGTGAAGTGTTTTCTTTTTTCAGGAATAAATTCATAGAAGACATGGTGGATCGGCCTTCTTTGGCTTGTAGCGATTTGAAGTGTTTATCAGAAGACGAAGCGGCCTAGTTGGTGATTCTGTTCTCGTCTAAGGAAATCAATGAAGCGGTGTTTGACTGTGGTAGTGACAAAGCCCCGGGCCCTGACGGATTTAATTTCCGGTTTATTAAAAGATATTGGAGTTTGTTTGAAGAAGATTTTCAAAAGATTTTTTAGATATTCTACGAGACGGGTACAATCAATAGGGGGGTTGGGTCTTCTTTCATAACGTTGGTGCCTAAGGTTAGTGATCCTATTGGTTTAGGAGAGTACCGGCTTATAAATTTAATTGGGGTGGTTAGTAAGGTGGTGTCTAAAGTTTTGGCGAATAGATTGAAGACGATTATGGATTTGGTCACTTACGAGACCCAATCGGCTTTCTTGGAAGGGAGATATATTTTGGATGGTCCTATGATAATCAGTGAAGTTATGGCTTAGGCGAGGAGAAGGAAGAACGAGTTATTTATGTTTAAAATAGATTTTGAAAAAGCTTATGATAATGTCAATTAGATTTTTTTTATTTCTATTATGAGATAAATGCGGTTCCCGAGTGTTTGGTGTGATTGGATTTTTGGAGTGCTCTCCTCGGCCGCATCCTCGGTTATTGTTAATGGTTCTTCTACTTTTGAGTTTGCTTGCAGCAAAGGTATTCGTCAAGGTGATCCTATGTCTCCTTTCTTATTTGTTATTGTTATGGAGGCTTTTTCTAGTATTATAAGGAAGGCGTGTACTATGGGTTCGTTTGATGGTGTGAAACTCCCGAATGGAGGTTCGGTTCTTTCTCATTTACTTTATGCAGATGATGCTATTGTGATGGGCGAGTGGTCGAGATTTAATTTTAGAGCTCTTAAACGGATGCTTCGTATTTTTCATTTAGTTTCTGGTTGATTAACATCCAAATATCGATTCTTTATGGGATCGGGGTGACGATGGAGGCGGCTCAGGCTCAAGCTGGGATGCTGGGGTGCAAGTCAGGTGATATCCCTTTTAAGTACTTGGGTATTCCAGTGGGTGGGAACATGAACCGAGTTAATAGTTGGGAGCCGGTGGTTCAAGTGTTTAAAAAACGGTTGTCTGGCTGGAAGGCGAGGGTTATGTCCACGGGGGGTCGGTTGGTTCTTGCTAAAGAGGTTCTTAAAAGTATACCTTCATATTATTTCTCTATGTATAAAGCTCCAGTGGCGGTTATTAATAAACTTGACGGTTTAATTAAAAGATTTTTATGGGGAGGTAATGACGAGATTGGTAAAATACACTGGGTGTCGTGGGAAAAGGTTGCTAGGCCTAAAAAAGAAGGTGGGTTGGGTTTAACCAAGTTGGGTATTTGTAATAAAGCGATGATTCTCAAATGGCTTTGGAGGTTTAAAGTCGAACAAGGTACTCTTTGGAAGAGAGTTATAGAAGCTTTGCACATGTCTAGTCGTAGATGGGTTATTTTCCCGTGGAACAAACAAGCTTCCGGCCCTTGGAGTAAAATAGTGAAACTTGGGTATGATACAAAAGTCCAAAGTGTGGGGTTCACAAATATGATTCGCGGAACAGTGGGGAATGGGTTAGATGTGCGGTTTTGGGTCGATGCTTGGATAAATGATAGGCCGCTTAACGAGATTTTCCCAAACTTATTTCGGCTGGAAAATAATAAATGGTGTAAAGTGGCAGACAGAGTGGGTAATGGTATTGCAAATGATATTGTTCAATGGGATTGGAAGAGGTACCCGTCGTTAAATCTAGAAGTTTCGGAACTTATTGAGTGTCATAGATTGGTGTCGGTCACTCGGTTGTGGGATAGGAAAGATACATGGTGCTGGAATTCAGGGAGCAAGGAGGAATTTTCTGTTAGTACGGTTCGGGCATGGCTCGGTAATGATGGTTTGCATGAGCAGACGACATTTTCTAATTGGTGTAGATGGATTCTGTAACACCCTGCCCCTCTCACCACCAATATTGTCTGCTTTGCCCCGATGGGTTGCACATCCAGAGCTCACGGATTTGTTTTTGGTTGCCCAGTGGAGACTTCCCAGGAGGTCACCCATCCTGAAATTTCTCCCACCTGAGCACGCTTAACTGTGGAGTTCTCCTCTCATCCACTAACATTAAGCCCCAAAACGCGTTGGTGATTTAAGAGGCAAGACATTACTTATGAACCAAGGATCTCTCCTAGCCACGGCCGATGGGGGATTTTCCTAGGGTGTCACATTCACCCCCTGTTAGAGTCTCATCGTCCCTGATGAGGTGTGCACCCACCATCCCGAACGGCACAGGAGTGGCTCTGATACCAATCTGTCACACCCTCAAAATCTACTTGCGGAGTTTTACCGCGAGGCGCATGACAAACCAGGATCCAAACCAACGATCACAATAAACAAGTCTAACATGAACATAATGCAATTTCAAAACAATGTTTAAAATCCCCGTTTACAGCGGAAGCTTATTCAAAACAATTATTCAATAGTAAACCAATGTTCAACGTTTATAAAACCATGCAACTCTAACTAGACGCCGTGCAGACGCGTGCGCCCTAGTTCCATTGTGCTACCTTAGCGACCTGAGAAAACATGTAAAAGTTTACGTCAGCACAAAAATGCTGGTGAGTTTACAGGTTTTGTAATCCAAGTACCAAGTCCACCTGTCCATACTATAACAAATCGAAAACCAGTGTACGCTAGCTAGGCATATGTTTTGTTACTACCACGATTGGAAAACCATTACTAACACGCATACCAGATGTTGTGCCCGAAAAGTAACCTGTTGTTCCTGTTGTTCCTGTTTGAGACAATATGCACTCGCCCGGCCCTCCAAGCCGACGAGCGGGGTTGGTCACTCCCAATAGCGCTATTCACATTTCCCCGTTGTGCAAACCCGCACATTCATGGTTCCCCCCCGGGACTTCCAAAGATCGTGTAGTACACAATAGAAACCCATAGTATGACAGTAGTTACCAAATAATCGTTTTAACACATGTTTTCTCCCCCGAAAAGTGTAAACCAGTTTAAAAGAGGGGCCGTAAACTCACCTTAAGTTGCGTTACTCCTTAACACGAGTAAACTCAGCTGCTATGCTAGTCCCGTAAAGCGGCGACCTAACATATGACAGTTACAAGTACTTAGACTAATAACCCGCAGGTTAGTTAGTCCCTAGATGTCCAGACCATAACCAAGTTCGTTTGAAAACACCGTGACCGTTTAACTGACCCAAAGTACAAGACTCGACATCCCATTGGTGACCCGAGACTTCCCGTGTTATGTTTACGCTCTCAATCATGAAATCATGCAATCACACTTAACATACGTTAACGCACAACAAGTTATAGCACATAGCTCACGTATCACCGAATTACATCCAAACATATGTTACCAAGTTATTAGATATGTTACGGGGTTCCTAGCATGTTCCTACATGTCAAATCGGGTCTCGGAATGCTAATTTATACTTACAGCAGCAGTACACGCGATTAGGAAAAGTCAACTAGCATTTAGGTTGGTCAACTGGCATTTAGGAAGGCTAATCGCATGTAACTACTAGCATTTAGGGCTAATTGCATGTAACTACTGGCATTTAGGGCTAATTGCATGTAACTACTAGCATTTAGGGCTAATTGCATGTAACTACTAGCATTTAGGGCTATACCACATGTATCTACTAGCAATTAGGGCTATACCACATGTATCTACTAGCAATTAGGGCTAATCGCATGTATCATAGGCGATTGGCCTCCTAATCGCCTCTAACATAGGCGATTAGGATTGCTAATCGCCTGTAACCTTGCTGTTCCAGTTTTTCGCGCGTTTAACGCTCCAAATCAGATCCAGAACGTGTGTAACCACCCAATATCATCCCAAACACTATCCTAAACATGTTTCAACTAAACCCCTTCGTTTTGCCTCGTATTATCAGTCCTGCATGCAATCACGTATTCCAAACACCATTCACATAGCATGCAACAACACACTAACATGCGTAACTATCACCCTAATAATCCGTTACTCAGATTTTATCATCATAATATCATTATTATTCTGATCTAACATAATAACATGTCATTCATTCATCTTGAATCATAAAAACCCTAGCTTTCTAATCATAAACACACATAACACATGTATACTAGTTAGAATCCGATTATCAACATTTATTAACGATTTTCAGAAAGCTTTTTCGTTTTAGAACAGGTCTGGACCATTAGGGATTGAAGGAAAACGTTTATAAAGATTCATGGATGGAAACCAAACCTTAGATTTGTGAAAGAATGATGGATTAAGCTTGAAACCTTGTGTTTTGATCAAAAATCGCGTTCCAGAGGTTGTGTGTGTGTTGGGGCGGGTTATGGGACGACTAGGGTTTGTATAATGATGTTTAGGAGGTCAAGTATGGTATTTATAGTCGTTTTTAGTCGTCCAGCCCGTAACTAGCGATTATGCAGCCTTTACACGCGATTAGGAAGCCTAATCGCATGTAAGTTCATGCAATTGGGGCCTAATCGCATGAACAGTCATGCAATTGGTCCCTACTCGCCCCTATGACTGCCCACTCGCCCCTACTATAGGCGATTGGGCTATCCTAATCGCCTATAGGGGCCTGTTCCGTGTGTTTTGCGCGTTAAACCCCGTTTTAACATATGTTAACACATATTCACATACCGACAAGTCACATAATGATTGTAAACACATAACACATGTAAATACACATATTCACACTCGTTCACCAATTCCCGGGACTCGAGACTTGTATGTTCCGTATGCCCTGACGATAATTCCCGGGACTCGAGACTTGTATGTTCCGTATGCCCTGACGATCCTACAAATCGTCACCGTTTGTACACTTGGTTAAGGACTGACATCTACTGAACATCTAGACCAACATCCAATGATCTTCTAGACTAAACCGATAGTTCCCGAACCATAACCCGACTTAACTAACCCAGTTAAGTACAATATACGCGTGACTCGCTAAGGTAGACTTTCATCTAGACAACGTTGTTAACCAGAATTTGCCGGGTGTCACATCATCCCCACGTTAAAAGAATTTCCGTCTCGAAAATTGCACAAGTACCAAAAGAATAACGAAGGAAACAACAAAAGATAGAAACCAAGAAAGAGATTTACCCGAGTTGTCACATCATCCCCACGTTAAAAGGAATCTCGCCCCGAGATTCATTCAGCTGCAGAAGAGACATATCTCGACTCGAACGCTTCCTTGGGAAAGAGATGAGGATACTTAGACTTCATCTGATCCTCCCGCTCCCAAGTGTACTCTGGTCCCCGGTTCGAGTTCCAGCGAACCTTTACGATACGAATCTTGCTATGACGTAGGCTACGAATCTTGTAATCAAGGATCTCCACAGGTTCTTCCACAATCCGAAGACGATCATCAACCTTGATCTCTTCCAGTGGAACAATGAGAGACTCGTCAGCCAGACACTTCTTCAAGTTGGACACATGGAAGACGTTATGTACGTTACCGAGCTCCGTCGGTAAATCAAGACGATATGCCACCGGCCCAATCCGTTCCAGGATTGTAAATGGACCGACATACCGCGGATTGAGTTTGCCACGCTTCCCAAAGCGTATGACGCCCTTCCACGGTAAGACTTTTAGAAGTACTTTGTCATTAACCTGGAATTCCAATGGTTTGCGACGCTGATCGGCATAACTCTTTTGCCGGTCCCGTGCCGCTGCCAACCGGTTACGAATCTGTACGATCTTTTCCGAAGTTTCGTACACTAGTTCAGGCCCAGTGAGTTGACTCTCACCCACTTCAGCCCAACAAAGAGGAGAACGGCATTTCCGTCCGTACAGTGCCTCGAACGGAGCCGCCTTGATGCTCGTGTGATAACTGTTATTGTACGAGAATTCTACTAACGGTAGATGAGCTTCCCAACCCTTGCCAAAATCGATCACACATGCCCGCAGCATGTCTTCCAAAGTTTGAATCTTGCGCTCACTCTGACCGTCAGTCTGTGGATGATAAGCCGTACTCATGTCTAGTTGGGTACCCAAAGCCTTGTGCAAAGACTTCCAGAAGTGAGAAGTAAAATGGGAGTCACGATCCGAGATAATAGAAACTGGCACCCCGTGCTTAGAAACAACCTCCTTCAAATAAAGGCGAGCCAAACGATCCATGGTGTCGGTCTCCTTAATAGCAAGAAAATGGGCTGATTTCGTCAACCGATCGACAATCACCCATATCTTGTCATTACCACTTGGTGATTTAGGAAGTTGCGTGACAAAATCCATGGTAATCCGTTCCCATTTCCATTCCGGAATTTCAGGTTGTTGCAAGAGACCCGACGGTTTCTGGTATTCCACTTTGACCTTAGCACAGGTCAAGCATTTGCTCACGTATGAGGCTATATCCGACCTCATGTTTGGCCACCAGTAAAGCACCTTCAGATCTTGGTACATCTTATCCGAACCAGGATGAATAGAATACCGGGACTTATGAGCCTCATCAAGGACAAGCTCCCGTAGTCCCCCGAATAAAGGAACCCATATGCGTTCTGCGAAGTAGTGCAGGCCATCAGGTCTTCGCTCGAGGTGCTTGTCGGCACCGTGCATAGTTTCAGCTTTAAGGTTTTCCTCCTTCAAAGCTTCTAACTGAGCAGAACGGAGTTGATCAGGTAGAGATGAATGAATGGTGAGCTGCAACGCCCGAACGCGACGAGGTTTAGTTGATTCCTTCCTGCTCAAGGCGTCTGCTACAACATTCGCCTTGCCAGGATGGTACTTAATGGCACAATCATAGTCGTTCAGAAGTTCAATCCAACGACGCTGCCGTATGTTCAAATGTTGTTGGTCGAAAATATGTTGGAGACTCTTGTGATCGGTGTAGATGGTGCATTTGGTACCGTACAAGTAATGTCTCCAAATTTTCAACGCGAAAACCACTGCACCCAACTCCAAGTCATGGGTGGTGTAGTTCTTCTCGTGTACCTTGAGTTGACGAGAAGCATACGCGATCACTTTCTCGCGTTGCATCAACACACAACCGAGACCATGAATAGAAGCATCGCAGTAAACAACGAAATCATCAGGGCCTTCAGGTAAGGACAAAATAGGAGCAGAACAAAGTTTAGACTTTAGTTCCTCAAACGCTGACTCTTGTGGTTCACCCCAGTCGAATTTTCTATCCTTCTGAGTAAGAGTGGTGAGGGGTTGAGCGATCTTCGAGAACCCTTGAATGAAACGACGATAGTAGCCCGCAAGGCCTAGGAATTGCCGCACCTCAGTTGGCATCTTTGGTGCTCCCCAGTCCTTGATCGCTTCGATCTTAGCTGGATCGACATGAATTCCTAGTTCATTTACCACATGTCCTAGGAATTGAACTTCGCGTAACCAAAAGTCACACTTTGAGAACTTAGCGTAAAGTTGTTCCCGTCGCAAGAGTTCCAAAACCAAACGCAGGTGTTCCTCGTGTTCGGTCTTGTTCTTGGAGTAGATCAGAATGTCATCAATAAACACAATGACGAACTTATCAAGATATGGTTTGCAAACGCGGTTCATCAAGTCCATGAAAACCGCCGGTGCGTTCGTGAGACCGAAAGGCATGACCAAGAATTCGAAATGGCCATAACGTGTACGAAAGGCAGTCTTTGCAACGTCAGCTTCCCTTACGCGCAACTGGTGATAACCGGACCTCAAGTCAATCTTGGAATAGTAACTAGAACCCTGGAGCTGGTCGAATAGATCATCAATACGTGGAAGAGGATAACGGTTCTTGACGGTCAATTTGTTCAGTTCTCTGTAGTCCACACACAATCGGAAACTTCCATCCTTCTTCTTAACAAATAGAATCGGGGCTCCCCAAGGGGAAGAACTTGGTCTGATGAAACCCTTGTCCAAGAGTTCCTGTAACTGACTAGACAATTCCTGCATCTCGGGAGGTGCAAGACGGTAGGGGGCCCGAGCAATAGGAGCAGCCCCTGGTACAAGATCAATACCGAACTCGACTTGACGATGAGGAGGAAGACCAGATAAATCATCGGGAAAAACATCAGGAAACTCGCGTACAACTGGAATATCGTCGATCTTCTTCTCATCACCAGAGGAAACAGATAAAAGTGCCAAAACGGCTGGATAACCCTTTCGAAGACACTTAAGGGCTTTCATGCTAGAGATGATATTCAGCGGAACACCACCCTTGATACCGTACACAGAAAGGAATTCTCCATCAGGGAGAGGAATCCGAATAACCTTGTCGTAACAGATAATCTCCGCGCGATACAAAGACAACCAATCCATGCCTACAACAACGTCAAAACTACCCAAAGGTACCGGCATAAGGTCGATAGGGAACGATAAACCCGACAACTCTAATTGACACTCCCGAAGGATACTAGTAGCTTCAATCATTTTCCCGTCAGCCAACTCAATAATATACTTAGTCTCTAATGGTACGGGTACTACATCTAGCAGTCGACTAACTTCCATGGATACAAAACTCTTGTCGGCACCTGAATCAAATAACACACTAACAGAACGATTATTGAGAAGGAACGTACCGGTAACTGTGTCAGGATCCTGTCTAGCCTCAGCGGCTCCAATGACGAAGGCACGTGTATTTCTGCCGCCACTCCCGTTGTTCCCGTTACCGTTGTTCCCGCCCTGCTTCAGTTTTGGGCAATCCTTCTTGTAATGCCCAGTCTCACCACAGTTGGAACATCCTTGTCTTCCCGTAGTCCCTTGAGTAGTAGGAGCTGAGTTAGTAGTCGGGGCCTGGGTCGATGGAAGTGTAACCCGACAATCTTTAGCATAATGCCCTGTTCGCTGGCAGCGATGACAACGGTTGCTGTCGCAGTTTCCTTGATGATGACGCCCACACTTGTTACATTTGGGCAGTTTCCCCGCATAACCACCCTGCTTGTTACCCGAAGAAGAAGAAGAACCCCCATTATCAAACCTCTTACTCTGTTGTGCTGGCCCAGATCCTTTCCCGTCATTTTCCCACTTGCGCTTGTTGTTCTCTGGGGCCTTAACAGCTGAACCCTTAGCAGGCAAAATACCCTCATTCACCTTCAAGTTGGTCATCCTATGAGCCGATCGGACCACCTCTGCGTATGTAGGATGATTTCCCGCAGCCACTAACCCTGCGATTTCCGGTACCAACCCCGAGACATAGTGTTCAATCCTCCTGTACTCTGGCACATGCAGATCAGGACACAGCACTGCCAACTCGTTACGCCTCACAGTATACTTCTCAATTTCAGACCCAGTCATCTTGAGGTTCCACGCCTCGTGCTCTAGTTTCTGCACCTCTTCCCTTGGACAGTACTCACGCTTCAGCAGCTGCACAAAATTCTCCCAAGGCATAGCATACGCCTCCCCAATACCCATATTCTGGGTGATGTTATTCCACCAAGTCAATGCAACATCCTGGAATAACGCAGCAGCATACTTAACCCGATCTTCTGGGAGACAGTTACACATCAGAAACACTGACTCCACTTTCTCCAGCCACCTAAGCAAGCTCACCGCACCCTCAGTGCCAGAGAATTCCTGGGGCTTACAGTCCCGAAACATCTTGTAGGTACACATGGGTGGGGGTGGGTTAACAGGACCACCTGAAATGAAACGCGTGAGGAATCACGACGAATGTAAACAAGGTTCACCAATGAGGCAAAGAAAATGGATAAATCAACTTACCACCACCGTTGTGCCCTAACTGGAAGGCAGCTTGGAGCAAGTTGTTCAGATCAGCCTGCGATAGGTTAATACCTCCACGACCACCAACACCACCGCGACCACCACCACGTCCACCATTGCGACCACCTCCACGTCCTCCTCGTACTCCAGACATGATTCTGGCAGAAACAACGAGAAAATTTAGTTTCGCAGATAAAGATAACCACTAATGTTCACAAGATCAAAGCTAGATCCAATCCAGGACTATCCCTTCAAACTCAGAGCTCACCAGGGCTTCCATGCATTTCGGTTTATGATTTTGTGTGCACCCAAAATGATAAACCGCTCTACATGGTCCTCCAAGTGTTCTCCTAGTTCAAAGTTCAAATCACCGAACATAGACTCTTAGCTATACACCGTAATACTACGGTAGTTTATGGCAAGTGTTTCTATTGGAGTACGAAAGGGAGATGTCCGAGCCTTGGACAAATCTCAAGAGTACACGATTCACTCCAATATACTACACCGCCTAGAAAGTAAGTAACCCGACCTAAGATAGAACGGATGATGTAACGTAGAAAGACCAAATGATTTAGAGACACCCCGACAAAACCATACGTAAACCACCATAATGTTTAGTACCGTGTGATCGTCTAATGTGTGCGACTCGGCTATAGACTAGACTCTACATGCAGTCCTAGTTCACTATAACCATTGGCTCTGATACCAATCTGTAACACCCTGCCCCTCTCACCACCAATATTGTCCGCTTTGCCCCGATGGGTTGCACATCCAGAGCTCACGGATTTGTTTTTGGTTGCCCAGTGGAGACTTCCCAGGAGGTCACCCATCCTGAAATTTCTCCCACCTGAGCACGCTTAACTGTGGAGTTCTCCTCTCATCCACTAACATTAAGCCCCAAAACGCGTTGGTGATTTAAGAGGCAAGACATTACTTATGAACCAAGGATCTCTCCTAGCCACGACCGATGGGGGATTTTCCTAGGGTGTCACATTCACCCCCTGTTAGAGTCTCATCGTCCCTGATGAGGTGTGCACCCACCATCCCGAACGGCACAGGAGTGGCTCTGATACCAATCTGTCACACCCTCAAAATCTACTTGCGGAGTTTTACCGCGAGGCGCATGACAAACCAGGATCCAAACCAACGATCACAATAAACAAGTCTAACATGAACATAATGCAATTTCAAAACAATGTTTAAAATCCCCGTTTACAGCGGAAGCTTATTCAAAACAATTATTCAATAGTAAACCAATGTTCAACGTTTATAAAACCATGCAACTCTAACTAGACGCCGTGCAGACGCGTGCGCCCTAGTTCCATTGTGCTACCTTAGCGACCTGAGAAAACATGTAAAAGTTTACGTCAGCACAAAAATGCTGGTGAGTTTACAGGTTTTGTAATCCAAGTACCAAGTCCACCTGTCCATACTATAACAAATCGAAAACCAGTGTACGCTAGCTAGGCGTATGTTTTGTTACTACCACGATTGGAAAACCATTACTAACACGCATACCAGATGTTGTGCCCGAAAAGTAACCTGTTGTTCCTGTTGTTCCTGTTTGAGACAATATGCACTCGCCCGGCCCTCCAAGCCGACGAGCGGGGTTGGTCACTCCCAATAGCGCTATTCACATTTCCCCGTTGTGCAAACCCGCACATTCATGGTTCCCCCCGGGACTTCCAAAGATCGTGTAGTACACAATAGAAACCCATAGTATGACAGTAGTTACCAAATAATCGTTTTAACACATGTTTTCTCCCCCGAAAAGTGTAAACCAGTTTAAAAGAGGGGCCGTAAACTCACCTTAAGTTGCGTTACTCCTTAACACGAGTAAACTCAGCTGCTATGCTAGTCCCGTAAAGCGGCGACCTAACATATGACAGTTACAAGTACTTAGACTAATAACCCGCAGGTTAGTTAGTCCCTAGATGTCCAGACCATAACCAAGTTCGTTTGAAAACACCGTGACCGTTTAACTGACCCAAAGTACAAGACTCGACATCCCATTGGTGACCCGAGACTTCCCGTGTTATGTTTACGCTCTCAATCATGAAATCATGCAATCACACTTAACATACGTTAACGCACAACAAGTTATAGCACATAGCTCACGTATCACCGAATTACATCCAAACATATGTTACCAAGTTATTAGATATGTTACGGGGTTCCTAGCATGTTCCTACATGTCAAATCAGGTCTCGGAATGCTAATTTATACTTACAGCAGCAGTACACGCGATTAGGAAAAGTCAACTAGCATTTAGGTTGGTCAACTGGCATTTAGGAAGGCTAATCGCATGTAACTACTAGCATTTAGGGCTAATTGCATGTAACTACTGGCATTTAGGGCTAATTGCATGTAACTACTAGCATTTAGGGCTAATTGCATGTAACTACTAGCATTTAGGGCTATACCACATGTATCTACTAGCAATTAGGGCTATACCACATGTATCTACTAGCAATTAGGGCTAATCGCATGTATCATAGGCGATTGGCCTCCTAATCGCCTCTAACATAGGCGATTAGGATTGCTAATCGCCTGTAACCTTGCTGTTCCAGTTTTTCGCGCGTTTAACGCTCCAAATCAGATCCAGAACGTGTGTAACCACCCAATATCATCCCAAACACTATCCTAAACATGTTTCAACTAAACCCCTTCGTTTTGCCTCGTATTATCAGTCCTGCATGCAATCACGTATTCCAAACACCATTCACATAGCATGCAACAACACACTAACATGCGTAACTATCACCCTAATAATCCGTTACTCAGATTTTATCATCATAATATCATTATTATTCTGATCTAACATAATAACATGTCATTCATTCATCTTGAATCATAAAAACCCTAGCTTTCTAATCATAAACACACATAACACATGTATACTAGTTAGAATCCGATTATCAACATTTATTAACGATTTTCAGAAAGCTTTTTCGTTTTAGAACAGGTCTGGACCATTAGGGATTGAAGGAAAACGTTTATAAAGATTCATGGATGGAAACCAAACCTTAGATTTGTGAAAGAATGATGGATTAAGCTTGAAACCTTGTGTTTTGATCAAAAATCGCGTTCCAGAGGTTGTGTGTGTGTTGGGGCGGGTTATGGGACGACTAGGGTTTGTATAATGATGTTTAGGAGGTCAAGTATGGTATTTATAGTCGTTTTTAGTCGTCCAGCCCGTAACTAGCGATTATGCAGCCTTTACACGCGATTAGGAAGCCTAATCGCATGTAAGTTCATGCAATTGGGGCCTAATCGCATGAACAGTCATGCAATTGGTCCCTACTCGCCCCTATGACTGCCCACTCGCCCCTACTATAGGCGATTGGGCTATCCTAATCGCCTATAGGGGCCTGTTCCGTGTGTTTTGCGCGTTAAACCCCGTTTTAACATATGTTAACACATATTCACATACCGACAAGTCACATAATGATTGTAAACACATAACACATGTAAATACACATATTCACACTCGTTCACCAATTCCCGGGACTCGAGACTTGTATGTTCCGTATGCCCTGACGATAATTCCCGGGACTCGAGACTTGTATGTTCCGTATGCCCTGACGATCCTACAAATCGTCACCGTTTGTACACTTGGTTAAGGACTGACATCTACTGAACATCTAGACCAACATCCAATGATCTTCTAGACTAAACCGATAGTTCCCGAACCATAACCCGACTTAACTAACCCAGTTAAGTACAATATACGCGTGACTCGCTAAGGTAGACTTTCATCTAGACAACGTGTGTAGATGGATTCCGTCTAAATGTAATGTTTTCTTGTGGCGGACTTCTATAGATAGGATTCCTACGGCTTCTGCTCTTATTCGAAGGAACATTAGTATTGGAGATGGCTTATGCTATTTTTGTGGGGAGTGTGCGGAAACTATGGATCATATTTTACGGCGTGCATGGTAGCTAACGGAGTGTGGAATGCTATTGCTTCTTGGCTTAAGATTCCTCCGATATTTGTTTTTTCGTTACAAGATGTCTTACGGGTTGTGGAACACGTAAATAGCCCGGTTATGAAGAAGGAGATTGTCTATGGCATTTGCATTTTATCGTGCTGGAAGATTTGGACGACTCGGAACGAAGTGGTTTTCTCTCAAGTTGAGGCCAATGTGACTAAGATTGTGGCCGAAATCAAGTCTTTAAGTTTTCTTTGGTTTAATAGTAGATCACGAAAGGATAGGATTAGATGGAAAGATTGGTGTAATTTTCTTTTAACTTGATGTTTTTGTTGTGATGGCTATCTCCAACTTGGAGATAGTCGGCGTTTGGCGTGGTTAATGAAGTTCTCTTTTCAAAAAAAAAAAAAAAAAATTAAAATTTTGATATTAACGTGGGTGCCTAAATTACCTTAATACCCCTCAGGCATGTAATTTATTATTAATTATATAACACATATTACCAAAATGCCACTCAATTAATCCAAACCATTAATTAAGATGATCTAACTGTCAAAACACCTCACACTTTAAAAAAAAAAAAAGCACTTTGTACAGGATCTTGACCCTAATAAACATATGTTATATTAATGTTTTCAAAATAGGGATCAAGTTTAGAGAGTCGCTTCTTATTTACCGGTGGTACAATTTCAGTATTCAAATGTAAAAATCGGTATTTATAGGTACCAAATAATGGAAAAAGGGATAATGATTCCGGTACTATTTGCTCATCCGTATATCATGGTATGTTCCTTGTGCGGGCACGCGGACGAGATAACATAACATCTTCTTAACCGTGGCTAAGGGAGTTTGGTGGTCATTGGAGTATGGAAAAAATTTGATGTAAATTAGTTTTAGTTGATGATGTTGTATTAGTGTTTGGTGCCGCCTGCTTGCTAAAAGAGGGAGATTGATTAATAAAGCGTTTGCTGGATTGTTAAAAAAAATCATATCATAGTAATTTTGTAAAATTACACAAACAAATATATACAACTAGCTGATTACCCCGGGAAGGTCCCGGGGTTAAAAAATTTAATATGATTTAATAAAAGATCATAAAAGAAGAAAACTCAAATCACGAAAAAAGTAAATAACTTAAACATAATCAATCTTAGTTAAAAAAACATTTAGTTAAAAAGTTAAAAAAATAAAAAGAATAAACCATATTAAACATAATACAGTATTAAAAGGATAAAATTCAACATATAATCATCTTTACATAATTTAAAATATGTTACAGTTTGACTTTGACTTATATAGATGTAAAATTCATGATAGGGGTTGAAAAATCTAACCATTCTAATAATACTAATACTAATAGTAATAATTATTACTCTTCTAATTAAATAAATAAAAAAACCTTGTTATAAGGTGACACCATGTGTTGCAGTGTTGTGCGATTCTTTCTCCTAGCTTCTCTTGATGAAGTATACGTATCCATCTTTAGAAGAGTAAAATTCCAATGGTAGCATGATGATTGGGCTGAATTTCAATATCGTAGATAAGAACCTGGTTTAAAAGAAAAAAACATGATTAATGAATAACCTGAACACTTTGTATTTTTTTTTCTGTATGAACATAACCCCACAAAAAATAGTCGTTTTTTCTCCGTTTTTTATATGGCACTATGGTACTCGTTGGAAAGATAATAAAACGCTCGTTAATTTTGTGTAATTTTTTTATTTAAAAAATCTCGAATATAAAAGATATTAACGTTTAAAAATTATGGGAGAAACATAAGAGAGAAAAATTTAAATTTGTTTTTAATTTTTTTTTCCTAAAATAACTCAATTTAATTTTAGTAATTGAGAATTAAGAGATAGAAAGATAAATTTAGGGTTTTATGTTTATCTTTTTTTTTAATTAAAAAAATGAAATAATTCAAAAACACTAAAATCTTTCATTTATGATGCCACGTGGCAGTTTCATGGAAAGGTTGAAGGCACCATTGCATGCCACGTCAGCAATGTTCAATTCTTTTATATATATTAATAGATTAATAGATAATAGATATAATAATTGTGTTGGTTATATTTAAAAGAATAAATAAAATATATAACACCCAACATCTTCTACAATTGTTTACAGACAAATTATTACTATATTGTTCACCACTAGAATAACCACCCCTTTTGCTACTCTTAACCATTTTTGGATTAATCTTGACCCTTCAATCTTGATAGTTATTTATGAGATTGAATCTCAGCCATAATAATTAGGTAGTTTCTTACAAAATTTGGCAGTTACTTTTTTTAAAGAGCAGTTATCTATCTCCTATTCTTTCTCCTCATTTCTTGCACTCCACCTCAACTGCTCTTACACTTCTTTATAGTCATAATCTGCTTTTCCACTTCTTGCAATAGAAAGCAAACCCGTTTACAAATTACTATTGCTTGTGGCCTCCACTTCCCTATTCATGTTCATCTCTGCTCCTTCTTCTCAACCGTCATCGATTTCGGTGAAGGCTTATTAGTATAGTGGTACTGAAGGCTTACTCTCATCTTTTCTTTGGATGCCTTTGCCATGTCTGATCGGAATCATCGAGCAACCTCGTCAGCCTCCCCTAAAACTTGATGAATGGTAAGTTTGTTTTCTATTATTTCTTCTTCCTCTTTGACTTTCTGTTCTCATTGTTCTTCAATTTTTCATTCAGGTGTTTCTAATTGGTTTTGTTTTCTTGATTTAGTTAAGTCCATTATGTTTTCCTAATCTAATTTCTAATCGATTTTGTTTCTAATGTTGTTCTTATGAAGGGACTTCTCATTTTTTTCGCTATATTCAAGCATTCAGGTCTCAAATCAATTTTTTTTTTCGTGTTGTTAGGAGTGTCTAATCATCCATTCCTCATTTTGCTCTTATTTGTTTTTGCCCTAATTCTTGTAATATAGTTAATTTACAGTTTCAGAATCAAACCAGTTAGTTCTAAAAACTGATCCAATTTCAATTTTGTGAAGGAGGTCATAAATCCAATCTCATGTTCATCTTATTCTTTTCTCTATCATCAAGTTACATTCGTTCAAGACTCCATTAAATATGTTGCATGCTTATGGAATTTTGTATTGATTGAGTTTCTTTTTTTTTTTTTTTTTCAGTTATTAATAGAGTTTCTTCAGTTTTTTGTAGGTTGGCCTTTCGATTTAGCATTGAGATTTGCGGCTGTTATGCATTAGGAAAACTGTTTCTTATAATCGTGGTGTCGTTTTCAGGTTTCCCCTCTTTCCAATCATATTGTGATTCAAATTTTGTTCCTGATGTTGTGTTGGTTCCAAACCAGAACCTTTGATCAAAGCAACGCTCCTTTGTTCAACGACCTCAATATCGATTGATATGAAGCCGACACCCGCAATCCGGTATGTGCGGTTACTAATTTTCAATTTTTCATTGAAATTTGGTGGAGAAATGACTGTTATTTTCCATTTTCCTAAGTTTTATTAGCAATTTGTGGATAAACTGTAACATCTTCTGGTATTATGTTAGTCGGATGCAATTTTGAGATGAACATTTTTATATGTGATTTGTGAGAAATTGTAACAATTTAGTAGCAATACTATTTGTAAGGTGTTTTTTTACATGCCAACATGCTGGTTATACATTCGGGGTAGGGATGGTCACTTTGTTGACTATGCTGGTGGTCAAACACCTATATAGGATTGGGAATATTAAGAGGAATAGGATAAAATGTGTTGTAATTGCTCCGGTTAGGTGTGTTCACTGAATTTGGCTGTGAGATATGTTTGTGTAATCAGTTATGTCGTTCTTCAGGTAAAGATTTTGTTGTATGTATTTCTGTATTAATGGCTCATTCGTTGCTTTTCATCATAGGTAGAAAGATGGATGGGTTAGGAAAGTTGGGTATCTGGTCAAATTTGGTTGAGGGCCATAGGTTTATAGCTACATTTTTTTTTCTTTCAGGCAGCCGATTTTGAAAGCCTTTCTAAGTCGATTACACGCATCTTGATGTTGATAACTTGAAGGTTCAAGTGAATTTCGGTTTGCAAATGGGTTCTTGATATATTATATATACATTGATGTTGGTGAGTGTAATCATTCTGTGTACAGCCGTTGGATCAAGCCAACTTGGAATATATTTCTGGATGCAGAAACTAGAGTTGTAAGTTTAAAGGAGTGAGAATATTGAAGCTGAATCCATGTGGCTGGTGATTCTTTCCCAACAAAATGGAGGTGTGTCCAAATCTTTCTATCTCTAACCTCTTTCTCTCAACTGCAAATTCTGATATGTGCGTTTTTATTTCGATGACAAAAGTATGGATAAAGATGAAGGCTTGAGGATTGTAGAATGCTAAAGAGGCAGATTGCTTTCTAAAAGAGCAACTTCCAAGGCTACCATATATGTGCAAATTGGCAAAAAGGTTTGGTTTTTCACCCTCATTTTGTGTTTGCCTTGGTGTCTTATTCCGTTTTATCCCAATTTATGGTTCACCTCCTGTTTTAACACATTCTAAGGTGTTTGTATGTGGTTCTTTTTCCAAGCAACTTTGTGTTATGAATTTGAGTTTGCAGACAAGCATTGTTTTATGTTGCACTTTGCTAACTTTTTTGATAGTAAAGTAGTTTCTAAAACACATGTCTTTTTTGTGTTAATCTGATTTCATAAGTTATTTTCAAGGTAGTATCTTTGTATTTGCCTTCATCGGGTTCGTTTATTAGTTGTTGTTATGCGTGTAGTGTTTATTCTCACAGCTTGTGCTTGTGGTTTGATTCTAATATGTGACTTACCCTTTAACCAATTCATATGCAGCTTCCTTAAGAAGGGAAATTTGACCTGCTCGGCTACTCAAACACCTTGCTAAGTGCTCTCCTTACTTAACACTTCAGGATTCACGCAATATTCTTCCTTCTGTTGTTCAACAATTGAAGGTATTTATACTTTATTATCAAACATTCACATTTGTATCTTGGTATTATTGGCAAAGTGTCAAAAAAAAAAAAAAAAAAAAAAAAACATCACAGTTTCATTAGCATACCGTTAAAGGACCAATATTCTTCCATCATAGTGTTTTATTTGACCCATTGATTTTGATCCCAATCATCATCGGTGACTGATTTTAATCGGAATGGATTATAGCTTGCCTCCAGGCCTGCTTTCGAATCTTCAAGATGTTCTCAATAGAAGAAACCCAACATTCCCCCGTACAACCTAACGACAACAACAACAAATCAAACACCAAAAAAGCCGAAGAAGATGACGTATAATAGTTTGTTCATATAAAGATTCATTTAGTATAAACATGAAATCATGTAAAGGTTTATTTAGAATTTTTCCAATTTTTTATATGGTTCAAAGATAGCACTGTAATTATGATTTTAAAAGACTGATAATGTTTGTTCTACCGTTATCAGTTTCAACATCTTTTATGTATATTTCTATGGCAGATGTCACCGGAACAAATAACAGATGGTGATGGTCTGCAATTGTGACATGTGCTGCCATGGTGGTGTTGGAAGCTGCTAAAAGGACCACAGGATAGTTCGGTGATGGGTCATAGCCGAGTCAAACTTACGCAACCCAGTCAACAAACGTCGAAGATGGAGAATCTAAGTTTCAAAAGGTATACGCATGCACTCGAGTTAATTAAGTATTTACTTTTACATATTGATAGTGTGAGACAAGTCTTGGATGAGAAGTATAATGAAAAAAGAAAAGAAAATTGGTGTGTAATGGAGTTATGCATATTCTATTATGTAGCAGCTACAAAACTATAGGAATCTTGATCATATGTTTAGAAAGAACTTAAGTTGCAAACGTATAACAAGTTAAGATCTAGAAATGCAGGTTTCAGACATTGGTACGTCTCCAAACTTCTGAACCATGGTTCAACACATGGTGAGGACCATGAGGATCATGGCTTTTATGGTGAGAATAGTGCTAGGTTAATATTTTTCATTCTGGTCAGTCTTTTATTTGGTTATTGACATATAAATTGGAAAGATTAGACGATTAGTGCTTTTTATAGATTTGGTTTATTGGGGATTAAGAAAGGAATCTAACAATGTCAAACGGGTCAAGCACCTTGGTAACAGGTTTCACACTATTAAATGTTTTTTATGGAGTTGGTTTATTGGGGATTAATAGAGCACCTTGCTTTATTTATTTTTATTTTTTGCGCACATCATTTCCCCTTGGAACTTCTACTATTGGGAAGCTAAATCCAAGAACATGTTATTGCTGTCTTTTAATTTTTGTTTAAAGTGTATATTTGCTGTTTATTGAAATTTTTTTTAATATCATTAACTTTAATAAAACAACTTTTTATGCAGAATGCAAATATACTTTTTAGTTTTTACGTTTCTTCATACTGCATTGAAGTCATTACTTTCAAATAACATTTTTGGTTATTTATTAACATTTTTGGTATGTCACAAGAAGGGCGCGGCCGTAACACTGCAACGGCTGGGGAGCAAAACGTGAGTGCTTCTATTTTTTTACTAAAGATTTTACATCTGCCATCATTTGGAAACGTATAATTAAGTTGGATGTATAATCTTTTGGTTTATTGTTGTACTGTAGGTTTATTTAGCAACAAGATGGTACAAGGTTTTTGAGCTATAGGGATATTTGTCTTCAAAGTTTTGCAAATATTTTCTGCTTTCAAAGTAAATAGACTAATATTTATTTTTATTGTTTTCTTTTTTGTAAATGAACAAGATTAAAGATTCCCTTCATGATTTTATATCATGATGTGATATATATTGATGTATATATTTTTTTTATTTTACTTTTATATAAACGTGTAACACCCGTTAATCTAATGTATTCATCTTTTCCTCAAGACTATATCAACATTAATAATGAATCATGTATGCGTCAGTTACATAACTAAATTTGAGATATCATATACATGAATTAATAAACTTTCACGCTTTCTAATCCCCGTTTGAAAACCCGTCCCAACGGACGGGTATCTCACTAGTTTATATGTATTAGGGGCCTCAAATCTAAATCTCATTATCTCATTATCTATAAACAAAAAAAAAACATTAATACTGAATTTGTTGTTTAAATTTACTTCTAAGTAAAGACAATCTCCTTTGAAAAGGGGCCTTGTGATCTTTAATCCCAAGTCTGTCCATGAAAAAAACAATCTTCTTTAGAGTTTCAACCACTTGTTCACTTTCATCACCAAATGCTTTCTCTTGTATGCTTAGATTTCTCTTCAGCAGATCCAATATCTCACCATCATCTCTTTCCAGTCTTTTCTGAATGCATATTAAACAGTCCAGTGCCTCCCCTAAAATTTCATAAACGTCAAAACGGGTCGAAACAAATTACATCTATGTTTTGAAGGATTGTTATCAACATGGGTTTGGGTTAAAATGGTTCATTCAGAACGCATGGGGTTCGACCCAAACACATTTTGCCCAACTACTTTTGATCAAGATAGTAAAATCAAAGTCGGCATAGGGTAGTTACAAAATGAAAGAATATACGTTCCAGTTTATAGGCAGTTTACCTAGCTCCTAGTAACAATATCAGGTACTTACCACATATTTCATTTGTTTCCTCTTATCTAATTATTTAGTTTTTTTTTTTTTTTTTTTTTTTTTTGCAAATTACAGAAGGAAAAAAGAAGTAGAAGGCTGACTGATTGGCTTACCAACTGGTACAGAAGCATCTCCAAATGCCTTCTCACGAACCCGCAAGACTTTAAGAGCCAGTTGCTCAGCTTCTTCATCACGATTCATGTTGTAAAGAGTTACAGCAAGCTGTAACATCACAAAGGTAATCGAAGGATCATCAGGGCCCACGGTTCTTTCCATAATTTCTAAACTTGATCTTAAAAGCCGCTCAGCTTCTACATAGTTCTTGGAACGTGAGTAGGAGGTTGCGAGATTTATAAAGTGGGTTACAAAACTCTGATCTTCTTCTCCTTTGTATTTCTTGGTTATTGACAAACATTCTCCCAAAAGTTTCCGGCCTTCTTCTTCTCTGAAATTAGAAAAGTGATACTGAGAGGTGAAAAGTGGGCAGGTAGTACGGGGGGTTAGATAACGGGTCAAAACTTGTGATATTTATGTGCTGGTCATAATGGATTCAGGTATAAATTGGTCAAGTTGGGTTTGCTTACGAATTTTTTTTAACTTTATGTGACTTGGAAGATTGTGATCCTTAAAATACACGTTTGGTGACTTTCAGCCTGTTTTAACTTTCGTATGGACCATTATCATCTATTTCTCTACATTTGACATGTTACCTTCCTGAAATTTGACCAGGTAGTGTGAAAAAATCTACACAAATAGATCATACCTTCCTACAACATGAAGCAACTCCGCCAGGTCTATCCGTGTCTTCTCCAATATGCTGTCATCTAAATTCATACTTTCTGAATGCTCCAGCACCTGAAGAGCATTTTTATACAATTTGATGGCTGCATCTGCGTCTCCTGTTATTAAAATTTAAAAATCATAATTTGTTTTCAGAATAAATCAAGGAAACCAAGAACCAACTTTTTGTCTATTATAGCTATAATAGCGAAGTGAACAAACGACATTCTAGCTTGACAAGCAACAGATATTCGTTTTATGACAGAAGGTATCCATCCTATTTTCAGCAGCAGTAGAGATGACAATGTTGACCCATTTACTTGTCGATCCGGGTCTGCTAAAACTTGGCTAAAGTCTATGGTTAATGAATAAAACCTCTAAATCATTCTACTCTGATATTCAGATTATTATTGTTTAACTAGTTTTTTCATGGTAGTTTTATGGATCACCCTTACTAAAACTCTACCAATGTGAAGAACTTCAAGGCCCGTTGACCCTCCCCCTAATTTTCTAATAATAGGGGTACCAACATCGTCCCCCCCTCCCCCCCCGGGTAACAACCCGACCCTATACCCAACCTATCCATTTTGCCACCGCTATGCAAAAAGATTGAGAGAATTTGTTGCCAAACTGCAAGAAGTTTTCATGCATACATACAAAAAGAAAAAAATATACGTTACCTTTTGCGCACTTTGCATTAGCTAGAGAACACATGGCCATTCCAACTCTTTGATCATTTTTTCCATAGATCTGGGTATATATACCTACAATTCTAAGCTTAACCAAGAGACAAAATGAATGAAGTGAAGATACACATTATGTATAAATAAAAGCAAAGCAATTAAGCAAATATATAGAAAAACCTCATAAAAGGATTTTCAGCATCTTCAGCTTTTCCTTGTTCTATTAAAAGATTGCCAAGAGCATTCAAAGGTACCACCATCTCCTCACTTTCTGCTCCCAAATTTGACTCCAATATAGATATAATTCGATTATAGATGTCAACTGCCTTTGTTGCTCTTCCCACAGAACCAAGAGCCTTGCCCATTCCCAATAACGGCATAACAAGCGAGGTACTATTATCCCCTAAACAAATTAACAAAATCCTAGTCATCATTTTGAGTTTTGACAATGTTATATTGTATAATTATATGTTAAATGTGATTGTAAAAAGGGGAAGCAAACAAAGATTTAGTTGGTCAAACTGGTAAAAAAAAAAAGTCAGATTAAAAGGAAAAGGATTAAACATGTCCAAAGTTGCCCAGAGATTATTTTTTTAATGCAAAAAATATATAAATAAAACCTTAATAATTAAACTTGAGAAATTAGATTATTAATAAAGTAGTATAACTTTTGTGACATTTTGCCTCTAGACAAGAAATCTCCATTGAATTAATCATCTTTTTAAAGACATCTATTTTGATATATATAAAAAAAAGTTGATATTGTGCACAGCTGCAAGTTGTGGAATATCATATCAAGATCCTAGTAACTGAGGACACAAGGCACACTCAACGCATAAAGGGCCCCCTTGTCGCCTAGGAACAAAGTGCAAAAAAAAAAAAAGACCCCCGAGACCAAAAAAAAGAGAGAGAGAGAGAGCTAAAAAACAGAAGTGCATCACTTGTGCCTGCCCTGCACCCAACTAAGGCACTAAGCAAAGCTGCACGCCTTGGCCTGCGCAAGGGTAGTGCGCACATTTGACTAATATAACTGAGATGTGTTTATTACAAAAGCAAGGTTTCAATCATACCTATCTCTAACATAAGCAGAACCGACCAATCAGCACATCAAAATATTTCACAAACATTAAAAGAATAAGTTTCAGGCTTACCATGATTTCTCTCCAAAATTTCAAGAACTCTCTTGTACAAAAGCATGGACTTTTCAAACCTCCCTAAACTTGAATGCATACTCCCCATGTGTATCAATATCGAATCCACAAGAGGTTCATCATCTCCCAAATCACGTACAATCTCGTCCAACTGGAGCAAAACAGAGTTCTACGTTTAGTGTTATTTATGTTATGATTATACATGGTAAACTTTGGTACGCATGCGAGGGAGATAAAAGCACAATATTTGGAGGGTATCTCAGTGTTAATTCTTCGCATGTTATATTTTCTTCAAGAGCTATGTCAAAATTGATTCTAAAGAGACTCGGACGCAGAAAAACGACACGTATAAACAAAGACAAATGAGGTTGATAATTTAAAGATTTATGTGAAAAATCATTACCGTACTCAAGATAGATTTAACCATCTTTAAGTCTCCGACTGCCATGTAACCCAAGGCAATGACATCCAAAACAGCAGCTTCTTGTATGGTTTTATCGCCTGCGATAATTTGGTCTTTCACAGCTTCATAATTTGCTTCAAGTAGATCAAGAGCATCATCTTTATTACCCATTTTTATCAGGCCTTTAATTTCAGAAAACAGTTCTTCTAACATCATTTCAAGATCGTCTCCCAATCGTTTTCTTCAGTCGTCAAAGAACTTGTTAGAATTGCTAGCATGTATGAATAGTAGCATAAAATCTAAAATCAGTATGTGCAAACAGCATAAGTATAGATGTTTTATTCCTTTTTACTCCTCGGTAATGTGAACCAACAAACCCGTATCAGCAAAAACTAGAGGGGCGGGATATGGGTGAAAAGGGAATATTTTTTTAGTGTGGGCAGTACAGATTGGGTAACCCGCATAGGCGCATACGCCTTTTTGCAGGCTCATTTTATACATAATATTGCTTGCAATATGATTATAAAAATTATAGCATTAAAAGAAAAGACTCTAATATCTTGATAACGCCATTTAACAGGTTGTATGCATAAAAATACATATTTATAAGTAAAGAGGTTAAAATTAGTGTGTATAGTAAGTATTAGTGAGTAGTATATATGATATGATATGATATGATATGAAAAGACAATGAATGAATATTAAAAAATATTAAAAAAGGTGCATCTAATTAGGGTAGCTAACCTTTGAGATATTTCTGAACCAGCAGCAGCAAGAGAAGAAACATGATTTCCATTGAGTGGACCACCAACATGAAGATGCAATGATTTGGCAGTAGCATAACACCGAGTAGATATCCTCCCATTGGGCAACCTCGTGTTACATTTTCCTTTTCCTTTTGGGGGTTGATTAATGATCCCTTTCTGTAACAAGTCAGAGCGAATGCTTGGACACAAACTACTCATCCTGAAAATTCTCCTCACCTCAGATGAAACAAATTTTCTACAAACTAATCTTCATGAATCAGTGTAGTGGCTTATTTTGAGCAGAGAATCATCATATCATAAACAATTAATTATATATGCTGATAACTTGCTTTGAAAGGCTCCGAAAAACGCATTGTGTTATTCTTTAGAAATAAGAAACAACAGAATCAACTTAACATGATGAACATTAATCTCTAAGTGATTGGCTTTTACCTACCAAATGTTGTTAAAAATGCAAAAACCTAGTTGCGTTGCAATAATATTAATACATTCAGTGGCGAGTCAGTAACAAAAAACGAATACAAAAAGAGGCAAAATTAAAGTTTGTAAACAAATTACATAAATTAAATTTCAGTGACATATGCATATGATGATATGAGAGTAAAAAAGAGATGAACGTACCCTACGCTTATCTTTGGCGGCGATAAGGGAGGGAGGAGAAACTAGTTACGTTACGGTGGCCTATCCTATCCTATGGCGGTTCTAAACTAACTGTGACTCAAGTGCTTAATGGGCTGCTTAACGTGGTCCAATGGGCTTCTCAAGCTGAAGATAAGTGATTTGCACTTGTATTTGCTTTTGTAGTTTAGACTTTAAAAAATCAAAACACACACACAATTTACAAATACTGGGTGGTTTCATACTACATGCACAAAATAACCAACTTAGCTGCTATTCTACATGATGGTTTCTATCCGGTTAAACGGACCATAATTTTTCATACTACATAATTTTTTCATAAAAAATACACCATAAAAACAAATATTTTATCCTCTTTCTTTCATGTGCTTACCATATTGCTAGGTGACTACAAAAATTTTGTTGGTTTATAACGTGCGTGATTATCAGGTATAACGTGCGTCATTATGATGTTTAACATGCGTAATTATATCACATAACGTGTGTAATTACATGGCTTTATCATAACGTGCGTGATTATGGCGACGGACAAAAATACCCTTTTAGCTAGTGTCACGTGTCGCGTTGTGAGTCTTTCCTATCATATGTATGTTAACGATCCTTTGTACATTATCCTTTCTCTTAACATAAATGTTATTTTATTGAAATTAACATTAAACATTATAAAACTTAAAATTACACATTAAACATTAAAACTTAGTACTAAACATTAAAACATAACATTAAACATAAAAACCACTACTACACATCTACACTAGTTTTGGCTTGTGGATTCAGGCGATTCGCCTTCTTTTTTAGGTTTTTTCGTCAGACAATGTTTAACCATGTGTTTTTAAGAGTTGAGTTTGCCAATGCTTTCATGAATTTTCCACAATATGCCTAGCCATCTTCGTATTGTCCGGCATAAGGCATAAGTTGTAGTGGGACTAAATGTTGGGGTTTCTTTTGGTTTCAAGTACCAAAACAATTTCTTCATTGTTTGCCATCGTTGTCGTTGGTGTAGAAAAACTTGAGCAATATTTCGTTTTAGAGAGCGTTAGAGAAGTTGTGTAATAAAAAATAAACGTTCTACACTTATGTATAGTAAACTAGGATGGTTAAATGGTAAATAACTGGTTCTTAACGGCTACATTACTGTTAGCTAAGCAGTTAATATCGCCGATATATCCGCTATGTCGGTCCGATATATCGGTTATCAGTCATCAACCGATATATTGATACCGATATTTTGACCGATATTTTGTATCGATATTATCGGTGATATTGACCGATATTTGACCGATATCTTACCGATATTTGACCGATATATCACCGATATTTCCGATATCAGTATCTTTCTTATTAGTTCTTCTATTTGTCTTGCTTTCTTATTGATGTTGTTAGTGTTTTAAGTCTTAATTGTTAATTGTTAGTGATATTTTCAAATATCGGTCCTGGACCAATAACCGATATTTTCCGACATTAACTGCTTAGACTGTTAGGAACCAATTCCAATGGTTCCTTTTTGAAATTATGGCTCCAAATGTAATACTCGGTTGTACCCAGGTATCGGTTCCTACATGGGCCCGATCATACCCGAACCAGTTCCACCGGTTTCTACTTTACAACCCCGTACCCAGGTCCGGTTCCTACCGGTTCATTGTGTACCCCGTCCCATTTTGAATTTGATTGGGTTGTACGCGGTTTCGAGTCTGACCTAAATCCCAATGTGTGCATCTCTACCGATCCTACCTGGTTGTTATATATTGAATCCATGTTATATGATTTGAAATCGGTTCTAGCACAGTTGTACTCGACCTGAACTAGTCAGAACATGAAACTAGAGCCGTAAAAAATACTAGTCACTTGCTCTCCAACACCTAGTTTCATACCTGTTGGATATACCCGATTTGTTGCACCACCACTTTGAATAACTGATTTTCATTTGGTTAATCTGATTTGTTAATTGCTTAAATAAATAACTTAAATATAATCAATTAATAAAAGCATTTATTTATTCTTAATTGTTTGTTATTTATGGAATGTATAAAAAATTAGAATAATTTGATGGTAAGTCAAAATTCCTTTTTTAGTTAGAAATTGTCCATAGGTGACTAAGTGAGGCTAAACCTAAACGTCGCACCTCTATGAGAAAATGTAGAATGATAATGTGACCGGTTTGTTAGGGAAAAATGGGGTACGTTTAGTAAAACCAATAGAGAACAAGGTACATTTGACCATTTTTTATCCTTGAAATCTCACATTGTATTCTAAAATTTTCCATTGAGGTGATGAATTAATGAATTCAAGAATCGATTGCATCTTTTCTCAACCCCCACATACTATCAAGAAGTTCTTCTCTAGAAAGAACAATTATGAAATAACATTTGCTTTTCTATATATTCTAAATTGTTTATGCTAGTCTTAAAACCTAGAGCCCTTGAGACATAGAAGAATACCGTTTAGGCAGAAGGCCGTACGAAAATACTGGTTGAGTTGGTACATTGCAAGGATCATCTCCAATTTAGATGTTAAGAAAAGGTATAATTTTATTTTATGTTGTTACTTTAAACTATTTATATAGTCTCTCCGCATTAATTAATATACGTATTTACAAACAAAAATTAATCAAAACTTTTTAAGTTGTCAAGAAATTCATCATCATCATCATCATACTCAGTTAATCTCACCAATAGCAAATAGCAAATGCTAAGGTAGGGTCTAAGTTGTTAAGAAATACGTCTGCTAATATTAAAATCTTCAAGAGATATATTTTCCATGTCAACTATGAAATCAAAACTTTGCAATTATGAAAATCTTCAAGATCTACAACTCGTCTTATCAAGTTGTCTACAATAATGTGTTCAAAATATACATTGTCCGTAACATTTTTCTTATCAACAATTATGTACAAGATATATGTTCACAACACAAATACTCCTTAGTTTTAAAACGTCAACAAATATGTTGGCTAATATGCCCCCACCCCCAAGCGGGGCTTTGTATGTGATTCATGTGGTGAGGTCAAGTTATAGCTTTGAGTTAATGTTATTTGAAAAACACACTTTTAACCCCAAATATTAACTCGATCTTCACACTTTTAGTCCTTTTCACTATCGTTGTATGTGATTCATGTGGTGAGGTCATGCTTTTTATTGGCGTCCATTCAATCCAAAAACCCTCGCCCTATAATCTCTCAACCTACTCATCTCCCACGGTTACACCATGTTCCGATATCGATGTTTCTACATTGTTATAGATTTCAAATTCGCAGCCTTTGATTTCAATACCAATACAATACAATACCATTACTTTGTGTTTGGAGTTATGTCCTTTTTATTAACTTTTTCTCTTCACTTTTTACCAAATAATTATTATTTTCTTCATATACCTGAACAACAAAATGTGTAATTTTCACATTCTTTTCTTTTATTTATTTTCTCTTTTAAACTTAAAAAAAATGGCATAACACCAAAAATAGTAACATTAGTTTAAAAAAAAATAAATTAGCGAGGACAAAATTGTAAATTGAAAATGGTCATGCTTGAAATAAATAAATAAATAAATAAAGAGTAAATAGTAAATTTTCTCTCACAAAGGAAGTTTGCTAATTAAGATTATATAATATAAATAATTTCCTCTCACAAAGGGTAGAATAATCCTTCTATAATTATTATTTTTTTAAATAATTCAAAATGAATAAATATGATATAAAAGTAATTTTAGTTTTGGGTTGGCTATATCTGAAATTAATAAACTTTGTAAGGGGATATATAAAATTGCCCCTACTATAAACAACCATTTATAGGTTTAAATTATATGTATAACGGTGTCAAAAAAATAAATATAATAATAAAATAAAATAAGGCACAAACACAACAATGTATGCAATACCTAATACCATCCCATAATCATCCAGAAATGTTAGAATCACCTGAAGATTACAACTATGGTAACGGTGATGGTGATGGTGATGGTGATGGTGATGGTGATGGTAATGCTGCTCATTTTGTATCTAGGGGTCGTCATCTTGGACTGCATGATTAAACAAAGTAAACAATCGTCAAAATTATGAATCAAACGGGTCAACTCAGATTATATTTTTATATCCACCGGGTCAATCGAGTAAAATAAAAAATAAAAACTTGTTTAAAAAGGAAACAAGTCAAATGAGCAAGATTTCGAAATTCATGTGAAGTGTTTTTTAGCGCACACCAATTTATAACAAAATATTATTGTAATAATAATACAGATAGTTTGCTCGTAAATATTATAGGAGAAATGCCACACAAATGTAACCAAGTTTGCTTGGTGTTCTATTAAGTCACTCAAACTTTTTTTGTCTCTCTAAAGTCATTCACGTTTCATTTGTTGTTCTAATACTATGTAATTACCAGGTCATCAGGTCACCTTCTTTTTTTATTTTTATTTTTTTTCTTTCAGCTTATGTGGATATTATTTTTATTAGGTGAGTTTTATAAAATGAAGATTTAAAAAAAATATTTTTTTTTAAATTTTACATGTTAAAAAAATTTATTAAAAAATATTAAAACATGACACATCATCACTTTTAACTTGGAAACCTGATAATTACATAGTATTGGAACACTAAATGAAATTTGAGTGACTTTAGAGAGACAAAAAAAGTTTGAGTGACTTAATTGGAACAGTTAGCAAACTTGGTTACATTTCTACAAAGTTACGACAAATATAAAACTTAGGACAAAGGTGTTTCAGGTCAACCCAAGCTAGCCCGTGTTGACCAAAATGATAATAAAAAAATTACGCTTTCTGACAAGAATAAAATAAGTACTCGAGTTTGACCTGTTGGGAACCAGCCCATGCAAGTCAACCCAAACCGACCCGTTATGGCTAAAATAAAGAATTGCTTGCTCTTTTTTGACAACCCCAACTGATCTGTTTTGAGCAGAACCAACATAATTACCCTTTTGGCAAAAATAAAAAAAGTACTTGTGGATCCATTGGGAACCAGCCCGTGCAAGTCAACCCGAACCGACCCGTTTTGACCAGAACTAAAAAAATTACTCTTTTTGATAAAAAAATAAAGAATTCGGGAAAGAGCTCATGCAAGTCAACCCAAACCGACCCGTTTTGACCAGAATTAAAAGAATTACTCTTTCGACAAGAATAAGGAATGCTAGATTGAGCCGTTGGGAACCAGCCCATGCAAGTCAACCCGTCTTGACCAGATTCAAAATAATACTCTTTTTGATAAGAAGTTAAGAATAAAGAATTCCTCGTTTGAGCTGTTGGGAACCAGCCCAGCCCAGCAAGTCAACCCATACTGACCCCACTTTGACCAGAGTCAAAACAAAAGAAATACCCTTTCTGACAAGAATAAAAAAAAATACTGTTTGACCTGACCCATTGGGAAGCAGATCATTTTGCATAAGAGATAGGAAGACGAGTGAGTACATACTGCTCAAAATAAAGCCTTGAAGCAAGCTTTGGGCTCTTTCAGCTTGCTCTCGGGTACCAGAAATTTTGATAACATGCTCTGTTGCTTCCGGGCTTGAATCAACCAGTTGAACATTGGCTCCCGAAAGCTTGTTTGCAATTCAAATAACGATAATACAAAAGTCAAACGTTAATTAATGATAATAAAATAAAGTCAAGTTTAAATTTAATGTTTATAAAGTAGAAAATATAACAAAGTGAAAGAAATAAAAAAGATAATAAGCACTTAAACTAGAGATACGCTTACTTCACTAATCTGAGCAAGCTTATTTCTTGATTTTGTTATGAGCTTGGGGACTGCATATTCGGGTATTACAACTTCAAGGATACTCCTAGTAACCATTGGCATGACAATCCTAAAAGGAGTAGTAAACAAATGGTATATAAATATAACATATTCAGTGTATAATTTAAAGAATTAGCCAATTAATGAAGAAAAATACGACCGCTACCTGTTCATGGAACTTGGTGCATCTTCACGAGTCCCACTTTCCGTTAGTTTTTCAGGTTCACTGTTAGATCCAGCGTTACTCTACACAAGATATGTATAAAATGAATACTTCATGCTCTACAACATATAATAGAAGCAACAACACATATACCAACAAGTTAAAGGTGGCAAAACAGACAATTTGCGCATTAATGGGTCAAGGAGTGTATTTTTATACGCCTTCGGTTGAACACTTTTGACCATATTAAATGCTACTTTAAAAACATTTAGAGAAAGTATTATTTCGGTAAAAATCTATTTATTAAAATAAAATTATTAGGAGGTTTTGCGTTAAAATTACACATCAACCTGTCTGGAACATGTGACCTATTTTCTTTTTAACTAACTTAAAATATTACATGTTTGACCCATTAAGAAAAGAAAAAAAAAAAAACCATAACCTGAATCCATCCATTTAGAGATGTGGAAAACTCTGTCTAAACAAACAAACTGAACCAAAACCGTACAGTCTGGACTCTGGTTCTTGGTCCATGATATGAAAAAAAAAAAAAAATTATGTTATAGGTCTGGTCCAGAACCTACTTTTTCTTTTTTTATGTTAACGAAAGTGTCGCTTGGGACTTTAGGCAAGAAATTAAGCTTGAACTACTAGACCAAAAGTTTGAATTTGTGTGACAACCAGGGCAGGATCAAGCCAAACAGGTTAGAAACCGGTAGTGAACTGGCACGGACTCGCGGCTTCACTCCCCTAAACCCATTTCTAAGTAACAGTGTAGAATTTGCCACCTCTACCGTACGACAGATAAACAGGTAGATTAAGTCTGGTTACCTTAGCTGGTGCTGGTGCTGCTGTGGCTTCGTTAGATGCAAGGGGTTTATCATTTCCAGTGTAAGTTTCCCGGGGCGTTGAGTTATTACTGGAAGCTGCTTCCACATTTGAAGCGCTCCCGACAGGGCTTGGTGCAAGAAAGGGACTGGGTTGACTATCCTTTTGATTTAACCCTTGATATAAATAATTTCTTAATCTCAACGTCAACTCCACAAGTGCTTCTCTAGCAGCCTTAATCTCTCCAACAATCTTAACAAAACGAGACATTAACACTCTAATTATTTATGTGATATAATAACGGATTAACGGTAAGCAGCAAACCTGTACAAGTTCATCATTAACTGATACAAACTGTGGAAGATTTTCTCTGGGTAGAATCTGAATATCTGCTGCACCAGTCATTTTCTTGGTGTCAGCTAAGAATCCATCTCTACCGTCCAAACACCCAACTTCACCGGAAGACAGTAGAAGCCGAGTAGTAATAATATTTTCTTTGTCAGGAACAAGATCCAGAATTCGAGTCTGAATATGCAAAAGAGCCTCTTGAGCAGGAAAGAGATCATCATCAGGGCCCTAACATTATATTATAACAACATTACAATTACAATTACAAAAAAAATAAAATGAATAATACTAACCACCAAAAATGGATCCAGTTACTTGTTATAGAGAAAACAAGTACCTCGTCTGAAGAAACGGTAATTACTTGTTCATCTGACCCAGCCACACGATCAGAAACCCTAACGTCTACACCAATTTCATTCTGAAGCATTTCCATAAAGCCATCTGATTGCCCAATAACACTATCAACTTTGTTACTTGGGCAAAGTATTCTAAATACAAGATCTTCTGGATATAGGGACTGAGCATTGTCAGGCAAAGGACTAGCTCCAATATCATTATCATAACCAGATGGGCGCGGCCCATGATTAAAGCTTCTAGAACTGTTTAAACCGTCAGGTAAGCGAGACCTATCCATTGATGGTCGATGATTCATATTATTTGGGTGATGCATAAAATCATCTTCAGGAGGAGGAGGAAAGAACTTATCAGGTGATTGTAGCCTATTAAATAAATGACTACGGTCCCTATGTTGACTTTCCCTCAATCGTGAAGAAATAATATCCATTGCATTCTTCACCGAGTTTATGTCGCCAACAACCTACGAAAGAATGCAGTTATAATACTGTATTTAAAATTGCATAGCATGAGAGTATGAAATTAGTTGGTACCACAACCTCGATGCCACTTTATAGCATGCTTGCCTCACACACACACACACACACGACATAATCATTCAAACACATTGTCAAGATAGTTGTTTCATATAGGCCGTTATTCAGAAATGTTTTTGTGTAAATAATGAATCTTTGAAAACAACCTTATACATAATAAAAATGACCTAAGAAATTGAAATTCATCAATCTATATAAGAAGATGGTAAAGGACTATACGCAACATATATGGATCAAAACAAGTAAGCAGCTTCAATGACTACATCACTAACTACTTATAAACTTTATTTTAAAAAGCGTATAGTGATCCGATGCATTTTGATCCCAAAAGCTAATGCTTGATGCATCTGAGGCGTTCTTTATTAAAAAAAAAAAAATCCTAAAGAAACATTTTTAGTTAATTTGCCAACCTTTAAACAAACAATAAAATATAAGATATTGTCATCATCTATATTCTATACTCGAATTTGTTCAATTAATTGTTCAGATACCGGTCAACTGTATAAGGCAAACCACAACATGTGATTCGCGCATCATGGAAAAATCTCCAAATTTGAGCTGAGCTGATAACATGTCTAAAAACGGTCGGTGTATAGTACTATGCACATACTTACAACTACCTAAATTATTCATACATTGCAAAAAATCGAAAGATGCAAAACCAGTTAGTTTATAAGGAACAACCTGAACAATCTCCTCAGACATATCAACACAGCGCGGTATAGTATGATCTCTAGGCAAGATCCTAATATGAGTCTTAGTCTCCATCCTCATCTGCTCAATAATCTTCCCCCCTTTCCCAAGCAAGCTCCCGACGTGCAACCGAGACACAACAAGCCTAGAAACCAACCTATTCCCACCTCTAGACCCATACACATCCTCCTCATCCTCATACCCTAACCCATACCCCCCTCCCCCCTCACTCTTCAATATCCTCTCATGTATCAACAGCAACGCCTCTTGCGCAGGCGAAAAACTCGGCATCCGGCCATCCGGGTCCCTCCGCCGCGTATCCGAAACCTCAATAATCCTCTCCTCATCACCTGGCAACAGTTCATGGACATTGATCCAAGCCCCAGTGTGCTGTCTGATGGCTTTGATGATACTACCTGACTTGCCTATGACTCCTCCTGCTTTGGCATCGTGACAGAGTATTCTGTAGCTAGTTGTGACCATTAAAGAAGATGGGTCTTGGAGTTTGCGCCTGGTGGGTAAAGGGTAGTGGTGGTTGGTGGCGTAGCGAGGTTTGGTGGGTCTAGGGAAAGGGGGGTTGTCTGGGTGGTGGTCATAGTCTTGGTGGTCGTAGTAGTAGTAGCGTTTGGATGATCTTGAACGCTCCATTGTGTTGGAATGTGTGTATGTATGTATGTATGTATGTATGTATGTAGGTAGAGAGGTTAAAGATGGATGCTTTGGTTGGATTGATTTGAGATTAAAACCCTAGAAAACACAGAGAGAGCGTGTGTGTGTGAGATCTGCCTGCCAGGAATCTAAATTGGGGCTTTAGTTTAAGATTATTATTATTGATAACTGTGATTCTCTCATTAATTGGGTTGTGAGCTAAGAATTTTCATATTTAAGAGGGTGTTTGGGATTGAGTTTGAAAATGCAAAGTGAAGTGTTTATTCGTTTATAACTTTTTGAAAAAAAGTTTTAAAAAAAGTGTTTGGATTAGCTTTTGAGATGAGAAATGTCAAAAAGTCAATAGATTATCTTTTCTTAAGTTATTCGCTTAACTTATTGTGAATATTGGTTGTATGGGTGGTAGATTTGTAATTTTTTTCCAAAAGCCAAAAGCTAGGATTTATAACTTCTCAAAAACAATTTTTCCACCCTTAAAAGCCAAAAGTCAAAATAGAAAATGTTTTTCGGTTACTCAACCAGCTTATTGACTTATTGGCTTCTCCAAGACACCAATAAGTCAATAAGTTGTTTTGAAACTCAATCCCAAACACCCTCTAAGATTGTCCGGGAAGTAGAAAGTGGAAGAAGATTGTTTATACGGTTGTGTTAGCTACGGTCTCGAGGATTTGGCGTGCTAGAAATTCCAAGGTGTTCGAAGACAAATTCATATCAGTCAGTTCGTCCGTGGGAGCTATTCAGGAAGATGCCTTTGTGTGGATTACTAACAGAGTCAAGACGGCCTCGATTACTTTGGACAAATGGGTCACGTTTAATACGATTGACCTTTTGTAATATGTTTTATGTTTTGGTGTTTTGGGTGATGTTGTGTACGTGTTTTTCTTTCCAGCTCCTTGCTGGGTTTATATATATATAGTTTTGGTCGTTAAAAAAAGGAATGAGCTAATGGCCAAAATCATCCGTGAGGTTTTGTCAGTTTTGTCACATCAGTCCAAAATAGTTTTTTAACATCTGGGTCCTTCAGTTTTACTTTTTGTTGTCAAATTCGTCCCTAACACTAAACCCAGTTAACTATTGTGAATTGTCGTTAAGTTAAGGGGTATTTCTGCCTTTATCTGCCCTTTTTTATTTTTGTTTATTTTAAAGATATCTGGGTAATCACGAACTACGGGGATGTCTTCGCTTTTTAGCTCCTCCTCACCTCGGGTGTCAGAAATATTAGCTAGGTCATATCCGTACACTAGCTACACGTACACACTGTGCATGACATTTCATTTTACATGTTTCGTTACAATTGAGCCATACATGGTCTCAATAAGTAAATTTTGATGCTTACAGTCTAGCATTAGGCACGCTAGGGGGTACAATTTCATAACTAGTTGAATAGTTATCATGAGTTATAGAGAGATCATACCAAAAATCCAAGTTTGGAAATTCATACAATTGAACATAATATCACAATTGTGATCCAATCAAGAACAAAAACAAACAATGTCCATATACAAGGAATTATCCAAACACAATGTCCATATGTGACTAGTAATACAACTAGTTAAAAATATATAATGAGCACACAATTATATATTGTTTAGTGTCACATAAACTTGTACAAAGGTCACACTTAACATCTAATTATAACATGTGAATATACATTTGTACAAGACATGGATTTAAAATGTTCAAAAAATATATATATTTATACATACATACATACATACATACGTACGTACGTACGTACGTACGTACGTACGTACGTACATACATACATATGTGTGACGGCACATATATATACATATGTGTGATTGTAATTTTCAAAGATTATACTCTTACGTGTTAATGAACTATCACTTCAAGTCACCTAGATTCCACCCCAATTAGCCAAACACTTTACTACTTATTCCTTCCACAACCTTTGACTTACCAAAAATAACTCTAGTCTATATATATACATACACACACACACGACACACACGACACACACGACATGCATACATGTGGGTGTGTATAATTCCAATCTTGCACTCAACACTCATGCATAAGTCTTATCCCCACATTCCTAAGACTTTATATCAAAATGGTAATTAGCTTTATCACAACATGGATCAAGAAACATTGACTTACCATCTTTGTTAGTTACACTTTCCATGCACCAAAGATTCTTGATCTTACCCCCATCAATCTTATAATGTCCCAAATCTAGCTAGAACCATGATCATCATATGTCAACTCTAAGTGATATGACCAAGCCTAAACCTCCCAACACCTTTGTAATTTCGGCCCCCCATTCCCAAGGAAACATGCATCCATCAACTCCATAACATGCCCACAATCTAGCCAAAATCCACTTTTACTTGATCTTAAACTAAAAAGGAAAGATACTTCCTTTCACCTTTCCTAAGTCAAGATGTTTTGCCAAAACATCTAGTATATATAGAGGTCAAGGTTTGATACTTGGGTGCACCACAAAAACAACTAACACACCCCTCTATCTCTCCCTCTCGGCACCACCCCACCGCCGCACCACCACCACATTCGGGCCCCCATCACCACCGAAAACCATCACCACACCCTAACCACTAACAATAACCATTAACTTTCAAGGGATCATTAGGGGTACAAGGAGCATAATCAAGGTTGTACAAGGCCCCTAACTCCCTCATTTCTTAGACCCTAGGAGGTATAATCTTGTTTTTTTAAAACTTATGTTTATTTAACTACATTTGCATTTATACACCAAGTTGTTCATTTATATGTTTACTCTTGTAACTAAACCATGTAAATAAGTAAACTCGTGATCTAAAATACATTATGTTGGATGGAAAAATGTATGCTTTTACACATACCATGGCCGAAACACACAAGAATGTATGTATGCATATGGGCCGAGATATACCAATGTATATATGGTCTCTAGGCTGAAAGTTTTGTAAGAAAACCTATATATTTTCCAAAGCTCATTAACATAAGACATAATGTGGATAGTTAAAGATCATGTGTGACATGTTAGATCCATAACAAAGCATACAAGGTATATATGTTTTCAAGAAAAGTGATGTTTAACATAAAGTATTATTATTTTCACAAAGGTTATTAGACTTATGAAATAATACCTAAATATTATGGATCTATGGACATGTCGTGTTCAAGGTTGTAAAACCTACAACACATGGATACCTACACCACCCAAAGTGTATAGAACATATGTTTTCATAAGTAAAAAGTGGTGTTTTCACAAAAGATAATACTATCTATCACTAGTGTACATAAAGATGGCAACACAAAGCCATGAGGTTCACATTTTGGGAAATTACACTAGAAACCATAACATGGAACACTTAAAAGATAAACATTGTATCTTTTAACAATTAAGTCATCACATACACAAATCTTTACATCAAAGACACATATAACTTAAAGAGTTAAGTTACAAGGACAAGCATAACAATAGAACAACTTGTAAACAGTACAAGTAACATAGACCTAAAATGTCTCTTTTACATAGGACCCGTAGGTCGATCTCTCTAGCTCAGACTCATTTGTTCATTCCCAAACACACCACAAGGTGAGTTTCACGGTCCCCCTTTCCACTGTTTTTACATTTTTCGGGGGAAAAACATGCGTACAGTTTTCAGTTTTTAGTTACATACATGACTATTATGTGAACATGAGACAGTAAGGTTTAGGATCCATTAAGCCCTCGTGTCATACATTTTGTAACACCCCAACCGATGGCGGAAACATCGAGGTGACACGTATGAATGATTGTTCAGTAGCACATGGTAATCAAGTTTTAAATAAATATTTAATCCAAATAAAATATCCAAATTTGAAATACATAACAAAGTCTTGAATGAAATCTAGTACATCAAATAATCCAACAAAGCTTAAAACTTCAAATAACTCCCCATGCTAGCTCTAGACTTCAAGCATCAACATTTCTTGTTGAGTTTGGAAAAGATGGGGGGGGGGGTCAACTAGAATTTGGTGAGAATACATAAGCCAAGTCAAGCAATAAGTTTTAAAAGAATAAAAGTTTAGCAATTCATATGCCTAATGTAAGTCTAAGTCTACATGCGTAAACAACAAGTATAGTGTGCACATAATCAATCCTCCGACAAAGTTTAGGTCCATCCCGCATCCACGGTTCACCTTAATAAAGTTTGGAATGATAACAATCACTCGCGCTCCCCATAGAAATGGTCAATGAATCTGGGTGGGTTGTCAATCCAATAGATCTATCATTGTATACCGCCGGCTTCATTTATGTTTACTTCGGGGGTTCTCCTCCATCGGTCAATGTATTCTTACTTATCGAAAAGAAAGACTAGTTAGGAACAGATCACTCCTAAAAGCGACTCGAAAGCAATACGATGGGGATAGGGGGCGTCTTTCTCCCAGAGATTGGAAAGAATAGTAAGTAATTCGTTTAACATTAGGATGATCTTCTTTCTTTTCTTTTTTGAAAAAGCCTTTCTAACTATCACTGACTGCAGGTGCTGACAGGATGCCAATGCTAACAAACGGCCCTTTGAGGAAAGAGATTAATCGCTCTTTATTTCCGTTATTTCCCCGCCCGGCCTCGAAACTTCAAACTCGGTTGAATCCAGCGAAGACTTTACTGGGAGGGAATAGCCTGACAGAAATGTCAATTCGAAGCCAATTCTCGAACGGTACCGGGAAAAAAGACAATCAAGACAAGTTCCACCCGCGCTCCTTCTTAGAAGATTCCCTTTAGCTTATGACTTAACGGGAAAACCGCATTCCACTTTTTATTAGCTAGTGCGGTTTCAAATGTTTTTCCTTGATCGCCCGATCTGCGAACTAAATAACAAGAGCAAGAACTCTATTAGTTGCTCTTACCTTGTGACAGATCTAGGATTCTCTCGTTCGTGCTTAGTCCGTAACTCTATTCTTAACTCCTATGAAGTATTAACTCATAGCTCGGGAGAGAACTCTATACCTTACTTGCTTGGGACCGATCTTGTCTTCTCCCTACTTTCTTTTAGGGCTAGCTCCCACTCGTTACTAACTCATACTCTTTCATACCTTACTTGTGCCTATAACTTAAGAAGGAGGTTAAAGAACACTAACTCGATTAACTCTTTCCCTACAACCGTACTTGTGACACTAATTAACTTACTTAAGACCCTATAAGCACCATCCTCCCTATTATATTAGGGCTCTTGGAGAAAGTAATGAGTCTTGACTTGGTACGAAGGGATCGATCAAATCAATACTTTATGAGAGTCTTGACAGAAGGGCTAATGTTATCGTAATAGATTACCCAGCACGAGGTTGAACTAGACCCGCACAGTAAGGAACGAAGTCACTCGACCAACGGGGGGACAACCGAAGGTTGGGAATGAATGTCGCTCTATCCGACAAGCATTCATCAAGATCACTTTCAGTGCCTGCCTTCTTCGTGCCCGATCCGGTCAGTAGGCGTCAGTGAAGTTAATGCCGTATGCTAAGAGGGGAAATGCCGACATCTAGCACATAGAAGAGCGGATTCGCTTCCTATTCCGATGAGATGTCAGTTCCTTTCGTGCAACCTGCTTTTGCATATGCCTCCTATTCTTTGTACAAAAACGATTTCATTGCCTTAATGGCACCCCCGCCTCGATAAGGTAGATCTGTGGGAAGACGTCGAAGCGGGTTTAGAATCAATCAATCCCATCCGCCGCAGGGGCAAGAATAGATCAATCAGGTTAATCCTTCATAAAGCACTGGTTGAGCGGAAAGATAAAATCGAAATCGACTTTCATTTTGGTTCATGAGCAGCGTGTGAATTTTATTCATTATTCTCAGCAATCTACTGAAGCAACTTCAATCCTTGTTAAAACCGCTTATCCAATTTCTCATTTAGAGATGACGAATTGATCTCCTGGTTCGACAGGACCTGATAAGAATGGATAGTTTTAGAAAGAAAACAGGGAAAAGGGCCTTTATGACTATCAAAGTGGACCTCTCCTCTGAACGAATGCTTGGTGACCAAGAAAGGGCAGCGAATAGGGGATTTCTTTTGACTCTTGAGAGAGATGCAAGCAAGTCCAGTGTTAGCATCCGCTGTGGCCGCTGCAAAAAGATCTTCTTTGACTCATTTTTGAAATCATCTGCTGTTGGCATATCATCTCTTGGTATATACCTTCTTCTTTTCCCAGGAGCTCTACTAGTAGCCGGTGCAGAAGAAGAGAGGGACCTAAGCGCCGCATCTCATTCCTCTCTTTTCATCTCCAAGAACTCCTACTCGAGCAGTAACAGCGGGTAGGGAAAGAGCGCTTACTTTTACGCCGACTAGGAGAAGAGTAAGGGCTGATTCAACTAGCACTGGTTACGTCCTTCTTTCAAACATAGTCTGATTGAACACTTAGAAAATCTTTCATTCACAAGGCTAGCAAGAGATTCAATAGAAACTGGCATCCTTTCTTTCGTGGAAAAGAGGCTTTTGGTGAAGTTCTCAGGAGTCAAAACCTGTAGTGATGACCATGCTTAACAAGCTCATTTTAAACTCAAGTACGAAGAGTCGATAGTGCAATTCACCTTGGATTGAATGACTATGGGTATGGGATACGCTCATGACACTCCCATTTTCAGTAGGCATTAGGCAAGGGATTGATCAAGGAGAAGAGAAGGCAGCCTGCAAAGAACGTAGGAAGAATCTTTCGTCCTCAGACTCGGTATACCAACTAAGAGTTGAGCAATCGCCTATACCTTCTTATACTTTGTTTTATCACAAGATAAATGAGAAATCAATTGAATCTTTAACAATGAACGACATAGAGGGAATAACAAAAGTTAGCTTGAGACGTGAAATTGAACAACAGCTAAAGAGAGCTCCGCGTACCATCTAATGGCGCTGCTGGATGCTTTTTTATCGGGAAAAGAAATCATGAAGGTAGCTAAACAGAGGTTTTTTAAGGCCAAAAGCGGTCATAGAATTAGTTTTCTTTTGTGTTCATTTTAATTAGTTAACATCCTTAAAGGCAAGGTTGCATCTTTCACCTCTGTTGTTAGCCAGTCTTGTCTTCCACAGGCTAAAGGTTCAAACCGATTGATGAAGTCCCTGATTGAGAACACCATTGCTAACTTATGTATAATATGTCATACCTTCTTTTGAATCAATACCATTCCATGAGTGTCCTGTGGGTCTGATCAAGGCCAGTAGCTACGCCCTGCACTTTTGATAACCGGTTAGATATCCTAGCACTTTAGAGTTTGAGAAGGGTAAAGAAAATCGTCCTTTCTTTTGAGATCTGGGACTCCTAAGGGAGGGTAATTTGATGCTAGCCAGTGAAAAAGGAATGAGTCTACTTCTTTGCCGGCTTGACTCCAGAACTAGTCGTGGAAGAAAGCGATGATCGGTCTATCCCATTAAGCGTAATCCCACTAGCCAACGAAAGGACTACTCTTCTTGGACTGTGAGCGACGACACCAGATCAGAGCTAAGTGAGAGACGATAAATGCGATTAAACTGCTTTTGCTCGATTGATAAGTCTTGCCTAAGTCCTAGACTTGAATGAAGCAGCCTGGCTGAAAGTCGTATTTGCTTTTGCTTTTCTTCTCTTGTTCTCTTTTCTTAGTTAGGCCCAAGAAAGTACAAGATATATTTGACTAATATACTAAGATGATAGCTAGAGACTAGAGATGAGAGTGCAGGATCTAGATTTGTAACAAATATTTGACTTTGCTTATGCAAACTGTTATGTACCAAAACCAAAGAAGATCGTCGATGGGATACAAAAAAAGAGGATCCTACTTCGCTCATGCACCGTCTTTTAACCCTCCTACCGCTGGTAAAGCTAGCAGTCTAATAAAATTTCTGCATGTTAAGACAGCACACTAGTACATTTTCATTGACCACTGAGACCAACCCCCAAGCCCGGTCTTTGAACTAATAAGGCATGGTAGAAAACTTCAGACTGATTATCATCGTGAAGTTCACCCAAGAGAGTTCCCCGGCTTCTCTGATGAGCGCAGCGCAGCAAACGGTGTTTGCGCCAGAGGAGGGTGGTGAGAACCGTTGAGCCATTGGCTTGCTGAGCTTTTCTGATTTGGGTTTCTCACCCACATCACTGAGAGGAGGGCTTTTTTCGTTATAGAAAAGAAAGGTCAATGAAAGGATTCAGTAATGACGCCATGCATCACCATTGAGTGCTGTGCTGAAGAGAAAAAAGTTCCCGGAGAGAAAAGAGAAGACTGCGGTCAATGATCAATTGTGCACATCCTTTTTGGATGGTCGGCTTAGAGTGAAAGTGGTTATCCGAATGTTCATCTGTTCATCTAGCAATCACTTAGGAAAATCATAGGAAAATCCATTTCCCTGTAGAATTGCTTAAGTATAAAGTTTCAAGTATAAACTCCTTAGAAACTCCTTCTGATTCTTTTAGCCTTTGTATAAGGCCAGCATAGTCTTTGTCTAAGTCATGTGGCATCAAAGATTACAACTAGACATGTATGTAGAATTGCTTAAGTATAAAGTTTCAAGTATAAAGAGTTGCATAAACAAGGTTACGTAAACTCACCTTAGCAAAGTGTTAAGTCCTTTGAAATAGAATAAGTGTGGTCCAACGTTGCCAAGTATTACCCTATGTTTAAGGCAATAAATAAGTCTATGTTTTTCTAGTCTACAAGTATTTCTAGGGTTCCTAATTTGGGGATATGCAATTGTTTAAATGTTAATTAGATAAATTGTTAATGATCTTATAAATAAAAGAAATTAGAAAAATAAATAAATAAATAAATAAAGACTTTTTGTAAAATTTTACTTAAGGATGGTTGTGTTATAATGTTGTAGATATGAAAATGATTTTCTTAATAATTGAATATATAGTATATTTATATTTATTTGTCAAAATATAGTATTAATGTCTAAAAATATTAAAATTAATAAAGTTTCAAATTAAAATTTATATTTCTGTTCTAAATGAACAAAAATAATTTATGTAAAATTTTGATGTAAAAATAGTGAAAAATTAATTTATTATGAGTTATTTATGATTAAAATAGTAAAAATTGATTAAAAATATTAAATAAACGTTTTTCTGAAATTAAAAATTTATTTCTGGAACATTTATTGGTTTATAAGTTTAAAATAAATTTTGTGAAATTTTATAAAATCGTTTAGATATTTTTATAGAATTTTTAACTTATAACTGAATAAACTTGTAATATATTTTATATATATTAAATAAATGATTTTTGAAAAACTAAAAATTGTATAATAAACTTCATCATCAGAATAACATAAAATAATTTTTATAGAATTTATAAACCACTTTTTGTATTTAAAAACTATTTTAAAAGATTAATAGGTCAAATATATAATTAAAGGGTTTAAAAAAATGTTTGTTGTTGGCAAGAATCGAGCCCGCGTCAAACCCAGGTTGGGAGTTTAATTCACAAGCCCAGACCAGTTGGTCTGGACCCTGAGAACGTTGATAATTGATTCCAATTAATTATAAAGGTTCTTATGCATTTATCACAATTATTAGACAAAAAAGGTGTGTGGAGACGGGATCGAACCTCCGTCTACCACTGGTTCCCACGTCTTAAACAAGGATTCATTACCAACTGATATGTGGATCAGTTGGTGATTATTTCTGATTGGTAATAAGTTTAAACGATTTTGGTACAGTATCATTATCCCCAAATTATAATCGTATGAACCCTAGCTATTATAATCGATACAATTACAAATCAATAAACACAGAAACCTTAGGGCTATTGTTTGGATGATAACGAAGAACAAAACCAAACGTTTAATTGAAACTTACAGAGTGTTTAGGAATACGATTGAACCTGTCAAAAGAAAAGTCAACGTGCGTATGATATAGCTTATAGACGAGGCTTTAACAAGATTTGAAGGTGGGAAAAGCTAAGTCGGCGTGCATAGGCTAAAGGGAAAGGATCAATTTATATAACAACCTACGAATTGTAAGAATGGAATGATTGTCCCATACCCAAAATACATACGCGTATAAACGTGTATTTAGAAAGTTTTAATCAATACTTGGCGTGGGGAATAAGCTGAGAAGGTCGGCCAAACACTTTCCTTCTTAATCATCAACAAAAACGTGGATTATAATTTGATTTTGGAAGGGATCGATTGCAGTTGACTTTCAATAGTCAACTGGGTGCTTAAAGAAAGTATTATATTTATTTGGGTTGGATAGTAATCACAAAACGGCTGTAGCGTTGTTGGTTTGGGGTGTGTGTGTTGGTTAGTTGACCCGACTGTGGACACGGGTTCGAGTCCCGGTCCACACAATTCTTTTTTTGGCATTTATTTTACTAAGATTATATTATAATATATCCATAATATGATTATGTAAGTCCGAAAATGACACGAAACATTTTTAAAACGTACTAAACGTCGAGATCCAATTATTTTTATTAGATAAAAAGGTAATACAATAATGATCAAAAATACGAAATGTTACACATTTCACCATAACCATTAGCTATGGACTTAGCCATGAAACACCAGAATAGATCTATTGGGTTGACGCCCCCACTCTTGGTCAGTCGCTCTGACCGGATGACAGATATCAAATGAGTGCTAGTATTTCACATCATTTCATTGTCTTTAGTGTACAATGGGCGAGGCACAACATGTCAAGGTTTGGTTATGGGCTCATGTCAGATCACATATCAATTATTGCCCTAGCTAGGCAGTAATTTAGTCGGTTTTGGATAACAGGTCCAATCATACAAACCCGTGTACTCACTAACTTTATTGACCTATATATTTTTCATGCATGTTTTTCAGGAAATTAGCATGAAGCATAGAACTTGGGAAGGTCGCGTGTGAGCATTTGAGGGATACCATCTTTTGAACTATTGTTGTGATGTTTTGACCTAAACACTTTACGCAATGGTTTTTAATTCAAACAATTAATGTTATGTTTTTGTAAAACTTGCATGTTTAAATGGTAATTCCTGTTTTATTTAAATAATGCTCGTGTGACTTTTGTGCTTGGAAATCATTTCAGTTGCACCCCGTGTTTCCGCCTTAGGCGGGGTGTGACAGTAGTGTATGCGTCATTCTCAGACCCTGCCACCCTTAGGTAATACGGTTCGGTCTCAACTTTCTAAATTTTCATTATAGGGTGTTACATTCTTCATAACTACCCTAAGTATTTGTAACCCATCTAGGGTGCCTGTAGCATACCTTACCAGTTATGTATGGGTCAGATGTACATGGCAAAGACTACCTCTGCCTTGTCTAAACTATCAAAGTAGTCTAATAGTCTCCTTCAGTTCCGCTGAAGTTTTGAGGCTTACAACCCATGTAAACCTTGAAAGTGCGGGCTGGTAGATCATTGTTGTTGTGAGCAGTAAGGCATAAGTGTTCAAAGAATAAGAAGGTTCAATGACGGAAATCTAGGGAAAAGAATGATTGGGCAGAGTGTAATAGCTTGCAAAGCTGCGAGGGCTCAAACCACCCTATCGCTGATGGAAGATCTTAGCCCTAACTAAGTTCATAAAATAAGAGAAAAAAGAGAACAAACAGGAAATGATAAGAGCCATTTGTCTCCATGCTCAGTCGGGATAGTAGTGTCTTCATCCTCACTTTTCATGTGTTTGTCCTACTCAGGTTCTTCCTCCATCTCCTTTTCTTCCTTTTTCGTGGGTGCCAGTGTCATGTGGATCTCGTCGCGTACACTCTCCAACTTCTGTTAGCCAACTTAGTGGTCAGCTGCACCACCCGTTCCTCTAATTGTGGCTGTCAGTCATTAGTAGGTTTCATCTCCCATAAGAAATGTTGTACCGCGTCGTAGGCGTCATCCAGCTCTCAGTGTACGTGCGCCACAATGCCTGCAATGTTCCTTTCTCATGTATCCAGAACAGCTGGTACCCTCCCTGGTACCCTATTGCTGATTTCCCCATCCATGAAGTTTGTTGGGATACTAATCCGAGCGATGCGCCTCTGGTGTAACCTTGGTCCCTCACTACTGACGTGCTCAGAATCAGATTTAGAGTTAGAAGATAACATATCTCATATAAATGTGTTATAAGTATATGTAGCCAAGAGCTAATTGTGCACTTAAGCTGTGAGTGTAACTAATGCAATGCTTATGCTATGGTAGTTTTAGACTAGACTCATCATACAGTCCTAGTTCACTATAACCAGTGGCTCTGATACCAATCTGTCACACCCTCAAATTTTCACTGCAGGTTTTATACCGCAAGGCGTGTGACACACCAGGATCCCATTGCCATAAGTCATATGAACGACTCTAAATGCCCCAAACCATTTAGTTCGTTTTCAAAAACCAAGTTTAATAACCAATTCAAAAGTTTTAAGAATTGGGAAGCGAAATCAAAACAGTTAAGTTAAATAGTCATGCGCAAAAGAAACGCCTCAAACCAAAGTAAAAGTTAAGTAAATGATAAAATAGTTCATAAAAGTTTAATGTCCCATGACAAACATGATGCATGACCTAGCGTGCTCCAAACTAGCGACCTGCAAAAGCATGCTTGCATGTGTCAACATAAAGTTGGTGAGTTCACAATTTAAGTTGCAAAAGTAATGTTTTCCAAAGTTGTAAAAGTACCATCAGTTTCTATGTTTGTCAGGGGTAGCTAACCCACTCATTGTAACTAAACAGGAATATTATTTGGAACATACATTAGTTGTTAATTTGCCTTAGTACTAGTGTCTATCAACACTAATAGAAAAAGTGGTCAATAGTTCATGCCAGTGACCCAAGCACATTACGCATGAGGCTGCTGCACAACCTAATAGCGCTACTAACTAATACCCCGTTCGCCTCCAGTGATTAACCCAATAACGTGTAAGGACTTTTCAAGTGATAGAAGTGTTTAGTTCACAAAGGACCAAAAAGTTACAAAACTGATAAAAACCCGATCCACACAACGAATTGAAAACCCGACCCATACAAGGATTCAAAGCATCCCAAAACCCAGGATGGAAAAGTAGTCCCAATCCGGACTAGAAAAGTTTATGAAGTTGTCTCAAACCCGAGACGCATGCTTTTGAGAAAAAGTATTGAAACTCACCTTAGATTGCAAAAGCTAAATCCAAATCCGAAAGTTACAGGAACGTGCTACTGACTCCCTATTATATGTGTCACTATATGAGTACATGTGCATACACAACAAGACTCATGTGTCCAAGACATCCAATGATGTGAAAACGTTTAAGTGACACCAAATGTAACTACATGCACAAGTAAACTATAAACCCGTTGGTGAACATTACGTTTATAATCAGTTATACACACCATATATGTTTCGTACAAGTGTACACACAAGTTCAAGTCATAACCAATTCATACAAGTCTTCAAATAAGCACTTATATACAAAAGTCATAATCTGCGTTTTTAGGGCAGCTTGTGCGCTGTCAAAATGATTTTATGAAAAATACTTACACAACATATTAGACTCCTAAAATTTTACTGAACATCCTTAAGATCCATTTGTCATGCCACTATTTTTGTTTCGTGACAAAACCACATTGAAAAATTATGAAAAATCGTTTACTACAGCTAGGTTCTGAAAACATTCACATCAGATCAGTTTACGAGAAAAATTCTTAAAAATCATATATTTATCCAAACAGGATGAATCCACTTGGAAAAGCCGAGTTATTCATGCATCTATCTATGTGTCCAAAATTTGTGACCTAACTTCTTGTAGAACTCGAGTTATGGTCGTTTAAAGTTGACGCAATTTACTAATCCGAAAATCAGGTTTAACCAAATAGCACAAACTTATACATTCTGAAAAGCTAAGATCATAAGAAACATGTTCAAACCAAGAAACAATCAAAACAAATACTTTAGAACCATGTTACTTGTCCTACAAGTTACCACATGAAATCTGTCCATTTTTAAACATACACTAATCTTAACTTTTACAAACCCTTGGTGTATAATATCGCTTAAATACATCATATAAACATAATACAAGACTCCTCACGTATAAATCAGATCAAAACATGCATTATTCATCGTAATTATTATCATCTATAAACCCTAGATTTAAGATAATAACACACATGCAAGTTTCATGCAAAACATCATCATACAATCATATAACCATGTTATTTATCCTACTAATCCTTATCAAAGACCATGTTTATGTTATAAAAAGTTTTCATCAGGTTTGGACAATTAAGTTTGTAGTGTTTTAAAACATAATTAAGAAGATTAAAACACAAAGGATTAGATATTATACCTAAAGCACTTCACAATCACAAACCGAACACCTTCCAAGCCTCCCGCATGATGTTCTTGAGCCTTAGCAAGTGTTAGAGGTTTATATTTTCGTAACGGGGTGTTTAGAGGCAGATTAGGGTTGTGTGATTATGAAAAGTAGGGTTGAAAATTGATTTATAAGGTCCCAAAGTCGGTTCCCACAACTTGGGCTCTCCCGCAGAGGGTGGTCTTGGGCCGCCCACGCTCCGCGGCGCATCTTGGTTTCGAGCTGGGCCTGGTCTAACTTCGGTTGGGCTGGGCTGGGCTCTAGCATATAATTTTTTTCTTTGTTTTTCTTTTTGTTTTGGGCCTTAAACACTTAACACAACACCACCACTATCCAACCCAATATTTTTAGACTCGAACTATCTTGTCGATTCATCGGGTGTCGGTTACGAGCTCGGTGACGTGTTTCGCTTAAATAAACGTAATTGCATAACAATTCATAAATAATTTCACACAAACACATAATTGTAAATAATATTACAAAACTATTTCATAATTATTTATTTTATCATTTCACCAACGTTCGGGGTTCAACACTCGTGTACGTAGTCCAGTAATTCCCCGAAATACCGTTTCATGCAGTTTTAACCTATAATTGTGCAACGTGTGATTCACCTAACTAACCCTAGTTAAGTAAAATGCTGTGAATGTAAGTACAAGTTAACTAGAGTTTAGTTAAAGTATGAACCTGAAAATGCGGGGTATCACATCAAATTTGATGGTTAGAGAGAAAGAGAGTGGGGATGGGAGATGAAGATGGTCGGATTTGGTGGTGTGGTGATGGAAGAAGGTGTCAGTGGTGGTGGTGATGCTTAGAGAGGGGGGGGGGCAATATTGAACTTTGTTTAAATAGGGTTTTAAAGGGGTAAGACAAAAAGTCAAAAATACCCCTAGAGTTAACGACAATATTTAACTGGGTTAGTTTCAGGGACGAATTTGGCAACAAATGTAAACTGAAGGACTCAGATGTAAAAAAAAAAAACTATTTTGGACCGACGTGGCAAAACTATCCAAACCTCAAGGACGATTTTGGCCATTAACTCTTTAGGAATACAAGTTTTAGTTTTTGTGTATTTAAACAAACGAACATAAACAAGGCCTTGAACAAGGTCTTGTTCGTGTTCATTTGTTAAGGAAATTATGTTTTCATAAATACCTACCGAACGAGATTTTCTATTCGTGTTCGTTTGTTAAGAAAACACTAATGTTTGTGTTCGTTTGTTAATTTTGTTCATGAACGCACACGAACACAAACAAACATTGATGAACACAAACGAACACAAAGAAGTGCTCATAAACGGAAATAAATACAAAGGGGCATATATTAACTTTTGAATAAGATAGAATTCACATATCAAGAAATTAACTACATCCACCCAAAATATAACCTAGTTGTACAAACATACTTAATACTTAACATAATATTGGTAAACTTACTAAAGTATTGTCTAAAAAAATTAATCTCGCATCTTAAACTTGAAGTCTTCGTTAATTATTTATTTAAATTTGAACTCTTCATTAATTATTTATTTAATGATTATACTAAAAGTTGGGTTTACTGATCTCATATAGCTATATACTTACCTCACACAAAGTTATTTATTTATTAGGGTAAAATAATAAAAAAATAATGTAATAAACATTATAAAAATTAAAAACCCTATTAAACTATCTAACACAAATGAACATAAACGAACACGTTATCTAATGTTTGCGAATATAAACGAACGAACACGGCCTCTGTTCATGTTCGTTTGTTTAACTAAACGAACGCAACCCTAGTTGTGAGTGGAGTAGATAAAAAAAAGGTAATGATAAACGTATAAAAAATATTATTTAATTGAAAAGGAGAGTGAAAATATAGTGATTTTTTTGTGTAATATATGAAGATCATTTAATGTATTTTATGCCCTTAAATGCCTGCATTTTTTGGCTGCAAATGGGCCAGAATCATGAGGTTGCATATTCAGGTTCAGCTGCATCTTTCACTGCAAATGGGTGAGAATATTAAGGGCGGTTTTTGTTCAAAACATTGCATAGGGGTCACCTGCAATTTTTTGATCAATACATTGCAAAATGGTCAGAAACATGGTTGCATCATGGTTTCAAAACAAAGAGTTGCATACTATTCAAATGGGTCAAAATAAAGATTTGGATACCATTCAAATGGGTCAAAACAAACACAAGTCACATTAACAAAATAACATTACAATTCGGATGGGTTTTTCCATTATTGTGCAGTGTAACTTTTAAACGTTAAGGACGTGTAGTGTAGTTTTTAAACGTTAAGGACGTGTAGTGTGACATCTGTCACCTTTCATTTTATCTTTTGTCCGACTTTAGTCCCCTTTATTTCATTTATTTACATTTATAATCCCTGTAATTCGAAGTTTTGGATTATAATAAAAGTTTCTTGCATCGTTGTCGTAATTCTTTTATAATAATAATAATAATAATGTTAGTTTTTAAACATTATACTATCCTAACCCACTAACACAACCCAACTAAGTCTATCCATAACCCACATCACCAGGCCCAACAGCTAGCCCACCATCTCCTCTCCTTTCCTGCAGCCAAAAGAAAAAGAAAAAAAAAAAAATGTTTGGCCAGGGACTCGAACCCATGATCAAGGAACTAGAGTTTTAACCTATAAAGCCACCACCACTCTACCTCTGTCTTGGTTTGGTGTTAAATCTTAAAACAAATTTAACTTAAACGTTTCTTTCCTTGTTTGAAGTCAACACCCAATAGCCTAAACAATTTGATTCAATTTGACGCGCCAATCGACTGTAATTGAAAGGATTTAATTGGATTGATGAGTGACACCACCCTTCCGGTCAATTACAATGAATAATTACAATAATCATTCCTTTTTAAGACGAATTTACGCGTATACATTAACACCTCGGTCAACTTTCCTTTTCGTTGAATTTGTACGCAATAGTATAAATTGAACACTCCTAGTTAACCTAAAGGGACCGAAAATCAAAAGCCCTCTCCATAATCAGTCTCTCTAACACTCTACATCGTGCAATCGAGTCTCTTTGACTTTCCGGTTGACCTCACGAATTGGAAGCCTCGGGTCTGGTATGTTTTTTTTTGTTGTTTACACACCTTAATCGGCCCTTTATAAACATTAACCCTATGGTTAATTGGCCTGAATCGTGGTCTTGAAACATATTGTAATTCTAGGGTTTGTTCTTAGTAATTTTGGGGAAGATGACTCTGAGTCATGTCTGTTTATAATTAACGCAGAATGAAACTAAACACAAACTGATCCTTAGATTAGTTGGTGAAATCTGTTGCTACAAAGATTCTGGCCGCTGGTTGCCTTGGGTTTGATCCCAGGCATCATTTTTTTTTATTTTGGTAATTTATGATAAACCCTAACTAGTCTTTATAATTAATTGAAACCAAATAAGAATGTTCTCAGGGTCTAGACCAGACGGTCTAGGCTTGTGATTTAAAGCCACGAACCGGTCACAGACCCGGGTTCGAATCCAGGCACAAGCAAACTTATTTTTTTGAAACTTTTATCTTTACATATATTTTACCTATCTTTTAAAAATAGTTTTAAAATACCAAAAGTGTCTTAAAAATTCTACAAAAATTATTTTAAGTAGATTTCATGACAAAGTTTATCATACAAATTTTAAAATTCTATAAAAATATGTAAACGTTCTTATAAAATTCCACATAATTTATTTTAACTTTATAAATCAATAAAAACTTTAGAAATAAATTTTGTTTCAGAAAAATCGTTTATTTAATAATTTTAATTAATTTTTGTTATTTTAAATCATAAATAAATCATAACAAATTCATTTTTCAATATTTTTATACCAAAATTTTATATAAATTATTTCTACCCATTTAGAACAGAAATACAAATTTTAATTTGAAAATTCTTTAATTTTAATATTTTTAGATATTAAAGTTATGTTTTTCCAAATAGAAATAAATAAACTAAATATTCAATTTTTAAGAAAATAATTTTATAAAAATTATTTTCATACTTAAAACCTTATAATATGACCATCCTTAATCAAAACCCTACAATGAGACTTTTATTTATTTATTTTCTGAATTTCTTTTATTTATTAAATAGTTTATTAATATACTTATCCCCAAATTAGGAACCCTAGAAATACTTGTAGACTAGAAAGACTTAAACTCATTTATTACCTTAAACATAGGGTGATACTTGGAAACGTTGGATTACACTTATTCAATTCCACAAGACTTAACACCTTGCTAAGGTGAGTATTACTTATCCCCTTTTTCGGTTTTACACTTTTGGGGTGATTCATGCACAAGTTTACAAAACTTGCACATTCACTTACACATACATTTTTCATCATTTACAATTCATATACGTGTCTTGTTTATCTTTGTGCTTTATGTTTGAACATGAATGTAGCTTACGTACAAAATCATACATTTAGACATAACTTATGTTATGGTGCTCTTTACATATAGACGTAACTTATGTTACGGTGCTCATTTAGACATAACTCATGTTATGGTGCTCTTTTAGACTTGATACATGTTAGGGTGCTCATTATCAATTTTACCTTATCAACTTTACATTTTGTCTTGTTTGGTTACTTATGTGCTTACATAATGCCTTGGTGATGCTAGACACATGAATTGTATCGCTTTTCAACTTATACTATATGTACAAAGCTAGGTAATATTCACCAACATCATATGTTGACAAAATTTATTTTCTTGCATGTTTCAGGATAAGCTGCTTGACGCTTCACATAGAACTTTGGACTTAGATTAAATCAATCAACTATCTCTATTTTTGTTGTCATGTATTTATTTTCACATGTTGTAAAACAATATTCAATAATCAAATATTTACATTTTAGTACCATGAGCTTTTGAACAATTGTCACTATGTGACACCTCGATGATTCCGCCATTGGTTGGGGTGTTACATGTAGTGTAGTTTTCTGTAAACATAAAGGACGTGCACTGTAATTTTGTCTTTAATGTAGTTGAAATAATTGAATTTTGGGTTGTTCAATGAAATAAGAGAAGCTCAATGGAATTTATAACTATCTCAGTTTATTCCGTTTTCTTTTTATTGTGTGACTATTTAGGAGCTAAAACTATTCAAATGCTTCCTTTCGACGGGGATAAACTAAACCAACAATTAAGATAAACACAAAAATTAAAACTTCTACAAATACAGATCCATATTATACCTGACGTCGGCAATGACACCAGCAAAACGAATGCCGGCGTTGACCACAACTTCCTTGGGTTGCGCGTCTTATGCAATATGAATTCACTGTCACTGAAATCGGTTTCCTACAACGTCTTTGAAGTCTGAGATGACGAAATAGGCGACGGTAGGCTGACGTTTCGGTAGTGGTGGTGGACGACCGACAAGGGTAACTAAAGATTTTTGCATTTTTGGAGATAATGAAGGAAGTTAGTGTTGTTTCTCTTGTCATTTGGTGTGTTTCTTTTACGTAAATCTTTTTGTTTTCTTCTGCTTGATGCATTGTAAATTACAATGCTTGAATTACAACTGAATGGAAGAAACACAAGATAGAAGATGAAGCAGAACGATGGTGGGGTGTCTACATATGTGTGGGGACTTGCACTTTAATTTTGTCTTTAATGTAGTTGAAATAATTGAATTTTGGGTTGTTCAATGAAATAAGAGAAGCTCAATGGAATTTATAACTATCTCAGTTTATTTCGTTTTTCTTTTTATTGTGTGACTATTTAGGAGCTAAAACTATTCAAATGCTTCCTTTCGACGGGGATAAACTAAACCAACAATTAAGATAAACACAAAAATTAAAACTTCCACAAATACAGATCCATATTATCTATATAACTTAAAGGACAATGTCGGCGTCGACAAAATACCTGACGTAGGCAATGACACCAGAAAACGAACGCCGGCGTTGACCGCAGCTTCCTTGGGTTGCGCGTCTTATGCAATATGAATTCACTGTCACTGAAATAGGTTTCCTACAACGTCTTTGAAGTCTGAGACGATGAAATAGGCGACGGTAGGCTGACGTTCCGGTAGTGGTGGTGGACGATCGGCAAGGGTAACTAAAGATTCTTGCATTTTAGGAGATAATGAAGGAAGTTAGTGCTGTTTCTCTTGTCATTTGGTGTGTTTCTTTTGCGTGAATCTTTTTGTTTTCTTCTGCTTGATGCGTTGTAAATTACAATGCTTGAATTACAACTGAATGGAAGAAACACAAGAGAGAAGATGAAGCAGAACGATGGTGGGGTGTCTACATATGTGCGGGGACTTGCACTTTATTGTATTTTATCCATGGTTTCTTTTCCTTTTCCTTCAACTTTTTTTAAGGGTAACTTTCTAGGTACTGACCGAATTGATCACTGGGATTCGTCAAAGACGATTACCCGTTAGCTTTGCCCGCGAACGCGATGTTCTGTCGGACCCTGGCCACCGCGCAAGCTGACCTTCGCCCGGAAACCATACTACCTTCACACGAGAAACTCCCTGGGGTAATAGCTGGGTAAAATTGGGTTGCTCTCAGGATCGAACCATGCCTCGGTAGGAACTATCCATCATTGATTACCTGTTTTGCGCTTTACACTAATTAGTAAATGTATTTTACGCATTGTGTTATGCATTCTGTTTTACACTTCGTACGTTACTACACGGTTCAATCCGTGTTTCACACTTTTTAGTAATTGTCTTTGACGCATTGTGTTTTACGACATTGTGTGTAATGAATTGTCTCTTAAGCATTTTGTTTTACACTTCGTATGTTGCTACACGGTTCAACCCGTTGCGCGCCGCCACAACGCGCGGCGGGCAAAATACTAGTATTATACTAAAAATCACTCTATTTTCTCTCATTTTCAATTAAATAATACCTGTATACCTTTATCATTACATTTTCTATCTCCCACACTCATAACCACTTTCAAAAAGTATTAAAAAATAAATGCAGAAAAATTGTGTTCCCCCAAATATACGTAGAGAAACTCTAGGTTCCCATTTCTTTCACTCACAGCCCCATCCTAAAATACGGGGAATACACTCCCAAAAAATATAGGTAACCAAATGTCAATGCTCTTATATTAAAAATCAGTATATTTTCTCTCTCTTTTTAATTAAATAATATTTTATACCTTTAATCCTTTATCATTACATTTTCTCTCTCATCCACAATAAGTAAACTAACAAATACATAAAATAAGCTAAGAAATACATAATTAAACAAATTCACCTTTCGTGACGCTTGACCCTTAAAATTTTCCAAGCCGAAATTTGGTTAAAGTTTTGTCCATAAGGGTCTGTTTGGTATGGGGTAATGGAATGGACGAGGGAATGGAATGAGGAGGGTAATGGAATGGACACGGGAATGAAATGGATGATTACCATTCCATGGTATTGTTTGGTTACACGTAAGAATGGAATGAATCATTACATTGTATTGTTTGGTATGAAGGAAAAGACAAAGGAATAAAATCAGCGGTGGTGAGTAGTGGTGATGGTGATGGCTGTTGGCAGCGGGTGCCAGGGACGGTGGTTGGTGGTGGTAGAGGTAGTGGTGGTCGGTGGTGGCGGCAGAGCCGGCGATGGTGGTGGTAGTGATTTTCAGTGGTGGTGACGACGATGGGTGGTGGTGGTGGTCGGTTGTGGTGGGTGGCGAAGTAGAAAACATCCCACACTCAGGAACATCCCAGGGATCCAGCATGGTCCCTTACACTTTAGATTTTGACAAATCTAAAGTTCTGATAATGAGATGGCCATTTACTGATTCCAACTCAGTATTAGTGACAAGGAGAGATCGTTCAAGCAGGGCCTTCAATCTATGGATGAATTGAAAAATCTATCTACACAAGACTTGCTTACAATTCAACATCTTGGACCTGAACAAGGATCTCTCACAAATGAACAACTGAACCAACTCAAGACTTCCATGTTCAGAGAAATCTGGAAGATACTTGAAGACAGAAGAAGACAATAAAGAATTAGATAAGGTTTTGGCTTCATCAATCCAGGGGGAGATTGTAAGGACAAAAAGGATTGTTGAAATCTCTTTTGCTAACCTTAGTCTAATTCCTACTTCTACCAAAATATTCTAAGTATGATACTACTGAAGAAAGAAGACACAAGTACTGAAGAAGGATTCAACAAGTACTAAAGAGTAAAGATCAGAAGTTCTGAAGTCAAACCAGACAAGTCTACTGAAGAACTACTGAAGACAAACTACTCATCAGTAGTTTGTCACTCATCAGCACTTGTAATAGAATCTTTCCACCGCCCTTATGTTTCAGTAGTTTATTAGTTTATTATTACTTTATCTTTTGTACAAGTTCCAAGACTATAGCCTGTTATAGGATTGCTTTTGTTTCAAGTTTTGAACAAGTTGAATGTATCTGTTCATCTATAAATAGATGGGTTAATCCCACTATTTTAGACATTGATTTTAATTAAAAACTGAAATCCTTCAAAGTTTTTACTTGATATTCCATTTCATAATCTGAGAATCTATTTGATTATTTATTATCATATACATTCAATACTTAGATTCTCATTAACTGTCTTTAATTTATAAACATCCAGGGGGAGTAATAACTCATGTTGATAGTGAAACTTTATAACTTATTCCGCTGCAAAACTGCTTTGATTAAACTTGCAAAAACACATAAGTGTTCATAAGCAAGCAACTGTTAAAGAGCAAACTGATCCAACATTTTACAAAAGGTTAGGAAGGAAATTTCCAGGACTGAACAACTCAACAAAAGTTGGTTTTGACAAATCTAAACTTAGATGTCATAAGTGTCAAAAGTTGGGACACTTTGCTAGAGAATGTAGAAGCTCTGGCTTTAACCAACCACAGTCTGGAAATCAGTTTAACCCTAGTTATAATAGGAATAATGCAACACAGGGAAGTGCACATTTTGTACAGGCACAAGCTCCACAAATCCAATATGTGCCACGGATACAATATGTTCAGATGCCTGCTCAACAAATGCAGAGCCAACAACAGGTGCCTTCCATTCCAACTGCTCAACAACCTCCACAAACTCAAAAACCCTCTCAACAAAATGTTTGACATCAACTAGGGAGAACCTGATTAAGGCAGAAAGAATTTTGCCTTGATGACATTTGAGGGCTGCACCTCTAAATTTGCCTTATCTCAGGTATCAAAAGAATCTTTGACAAAACTTTGTTCAACTTCATGCAAAGAATCTTTTTCTCTCATAAGAGAGACCAATGTGCATCTACAAGGCAAAGCCAATGACTCTGAAAGAAAATATACACAAATGAAATGTGATTTAGAAAGAAAACTTGCTTCAAAATCAAAGGAAAATTCTAAATTAATAAATATTGCTATTGAAACCCAAGCACAAATTAAAATCATGATAGAAGACCTAGGAAATGTCATAAAAGAGCTTACTGACACCAAGGTTGACTGTGAAAAATGGGTTGAGTCATGTAGAGGTTACCAAATGCTGCTTAACAAACAAACTTCATCAAATGTTAAGTTTGGCATAGGGTACAATCATACTGAAACTCCAACTGATTTTACTCCCAAAACTACTGATGATGGGAGTAGAATAGTTCAAAATCAAACTTCAGATATGAAAGAATGCACATCTTTTCATCAGAACTTTCTCAAAATTGAAAGAGAAAGTTCTACAGAAGTACTGAACAAAACTGACATTAAGTCATCAGTAGTTTCATCTACATCAGGAGTTGAGAACCTAAAAACTACTGATGACCTAAATCAAACCAAGACTGTCAGAAATTTGCCTTTCAAATCTCAAAATGAAAAAGAGAAGGCAAAAGAATGTGAAATTTGTGGTCTGCTTAACCACAAAACAGAATTTTGTAGATATAGAAAAGGAAATTAGTATATCAAGAAGATTTCACAACTGGTTGTGGGAAAACAACTCAAACATAATTTTGAAGAAACTTTCTTTCCCAACAAACAACAACCAAGCAACACCTTTTCTCTGAAAAAGATTAAATCTCAACAAAAGCCTTTTTCTCAAAATTCTCTGTCAGTAGTTAGACCTACATCATCAGCAGTTTCACAAACTGCTGAGATTAAAGATCTCATGAATATGGTAAAACTACTGATGACCAAAGTTGATGGTGGTCCTCAAAAGGATACCACCATTGCTCTTAAAGAAAAATCTATTGCCAAAAAGACATGGATTCCTCAAGTTGGTCAAGAACAAATTGTTCCTGTTCTCAAGAGCAAACCCAAAGCCAAATTGGCTTAGGTTCCTAAATCTAACTAATTTTCTACTTTGTGAAGAGGGTCTCTAGAGGCTTAAACAACATTTGGTATGTTGATAGTGGAGGCTCAATGCACATGACAGGATGCAGATACCTGATAAACAATTTTATTAGTCAAAGAGAAGGATCTATATCCTTTGGGAACAATGCCAAGGGATATGTGCTAGGACATGGCAATGTATCCTCTGGCAAAATACAGTTTGACAAGGTCAATCTGGTTGAAAACCTTGAGTACAACTTGCTGAGTGTTTCACAAATGTGTGATAAAGGATATTCTTCCCTTTTCACCAAAACAACATGCAAGATCATATCACCAGAAGGCCAAAAGTTGATAGAGAAGATTATTGAAGATCATACTTTGTTGATAGCCAAAAGATGTGGCAATGTCTATGCAGTGGACATTAAGAAAGACAAAGTACTGAACAACACTGCTTGCTTCTTCTCAAGAGCATCAACTTCTGAAACTGATCTCTGGCACAGGAGACTTGGCCATGTGAACTTTAAAACCATAAATAAAGTCATAAAAATGGGCTTGGTAAGAGGTCTACCCTTAAAAGTATACCAGTTTCAAGAACACCGTGCATCCTGTCTTAAGGGAAAACAACATAAGTCCTCCTATAAGTCTATTGAAGAATAAAAAACAACTGCATGTCTTCAACTACTCCATATGGACTTATTTCGGCCAGTCAAAATCACGAGCCTTGGTAAGAAGAAGTACTGCTTAGTCATCATTGATGACTATTCAAGATACACATGGGTCTTCTTCTTATTTTCCAAGGATGAGGCAGCTGGAATCATCAAGTTCTTCATTCTACAAATCGAGAAACAATATTCTCTCTCTGTTAAAGCCATTAGAAGTGACAATGGGACAGAGTTCAGGAACAAAACTCTGGATGAATTCTGTTTGTCTAAAGGGATTGTTAGACAATTCAGTGTTCCCAGAACTCCTGAGCAAAATGGTGTGGTAGAAAGGAAGAACAGAACACTAATTGAAGCAGTAAGTACCATGTTAGCTGATTCAGGCCTACCATTGTATTTTTTGGCTGAAGCAGTCAACACTACCTGTTAGGTTCAAAATAGGGTCCTTGTCAACAAAAGACATTCAAAAACTGCCTATGAAGTTCTTCATGGCATCAAGCCCCTCATCTCCTTTTTCAGGGCTTTTGGATGTCAATGTTTCATTATAAACATCAAGGATTCTATTTCAAAATTTGCTGCAAAAGCTGATTCAAGTTATTTTCTTGGTTATTCTTCCGCTAGAAAAGCCTACAAGGTTTTTAATTCAAGAACCAAGATAGTAGAAGAAACACTGAATGTCAAGTTTAATGAGTCAAAACACTCTCATTCTAGTACATCTTGCTGAACTCTTTGACCTTGATAACTTTAATTTTGGACCTGAAAAGACTGTCACTTCATCTAAACCTGTTTATTATGGTGACCAAGGGTTTGATGATGAGGATCCTGCATCATGGACTCCTAATACAGTCATTAAGTCAACTTTAAACCATCAGAAGTTTCACAAACTTTGGATTCAACAACTGCTGATGTACAAACTCAAACATCTGTTTCAGCTCCTGCAACTACTGAAGATGTTCAAACAGCTGAACCAGATATTATCAACCTCATTGGTTTGTTTGAAGAAGTACTAGAGCCACCTACACCTGTCAGTGGTTTACAACAACTGATTGAACACAAAGATCATCCATTGGAACAAATCATGGGTGATATTGCATCAGGGGTTCTCAAAAGAAACTAGCTTTCCAACTTCTGCTTTTTCTCAGCATTCATTTCTCAGTTGGAACCAAAGAAGTATTATGACGACCGGGAAAATTTTTCTTTTTATCGCTTCGTTCTCTTTGTAACACCCCAACCGATGGCGGAAACATCGGGATGTTACGTATTGATGATTGTTCAGTAGCTCATGGTGAATAATAAATTCCATTAAATAATTTAAATGAATTACATATAATTGTTCTAGAATTTGTACATCAAATTGAATAAAACTATACACATATCTTCAAGCATCAATTCAAATCTTCAAGCAAATAGAACCTGAAACATGTTAAGTTGAAAATGTTTTGGGTCAACAAAAGTTGGTGAGAATTACATAGGTTTTTGATAATTGAATAAAAATGTTGGGCAATTCATGTGTCATGTCAATCTAGTCCATATGTGAGAACATACTAGAAATAAATCGAGTGCATAATCAACCCTGATGACTGTTATAAAATGATACATACCATACGCTCATGGTCCAATATGTTATACGATAACAAACACCCACGCTACCTTTGTAGGAGGCACGTATCCGGGTGGGATTGTCAGTCCAATAGATCTATCAATGTATACCGCCGGCTGATCAATGTTAATGATTATGCTAGAATGGTGCTTACTCTAATCATGCTCAAGACATAATGCAACATAGAAAACACATAGACACATTGATGATTGAATTGCAATGATGATGTTATAAACATGTTTCACCCCAAAAATGGTGATAAATAGAAAAGGGGCTATGTAAAACTCACCTTGGTAAAATGTTATATCTGTTGAGAAATTTGGATAATTGTGTTGACCAAATGTATCAAGTATCACCCTATAATAAAGTAATAAATATGTCTAAGTCTATCAATCCTAAAAATGTATAAGTTTCTAGGGCTTCGAATTTGGGGATAATTGCTCGTTTGATTAATATTAAAATATTCGCCAATTGAGAGAAATTTAGTAAATAAATAACCAAAAATCTTTTTAGGAAATTTAAAGTTAAGATGGCCACAATGATGTATTTAAAGTATAAAAATAATTTTTATAAAATTATTTACTTTAAAATAGATTATTAAATCTATTTATTACAAATTGTCAAAATCTTAACTTTAATATTTAAAAATATTAAAATCAAAGAATTAGAAGTTTAAAATTTATATTTCTGTTCCAAATAATCAGAAATAATTTCTATAACATTTTGGTGCAAAAATAATGAAAATTGAATTTATTATGATTTAATTATGATTAAATCTAACAAAAATTGATTAAAAATATAAAATAAATGATTTTACTGAATTAAAAATTATTTCAGTAAAGTTTAATGTTATAAAAACTTAAAATAATTTTTGTGGAAATTAATAAGATCGTTTCGATATTTTTATAGATTTTTATAAATAAAATAGAATAAACTTGATTTATTTATTATATATATTAAATAAATAAATTTTTGAAAACTAAAAATTGGGTGTTGAACTTTTATCTCAGATCAACATGATATAATTTTTGTAGAATTTATAAAAAGGTTTTACTATTTAAAAATGAATTTACAAGATTTAAATGTAATAATTATATATATAATTGGCTTGTTGAAAATAATGCAAAAAGGGGTGCCCTTGCTGGGACTCGAACCCGGTTCCTTTCTGTTGCAGGCCATGGTCACAACCACTTGGCCTAGGCCAGTGGTTGTGATGAATCCTGATTAAAATTATATAAATACTCTGTGCCAAAACTAGTTTATCCCCAAATTATTAATATGAACCCTAGATTTAACAATCAAACGAATCAGACAATATAAACCCGATTGAAGTTAGGGCTTTTGTTGTTTGATTGCCGACTAATAAAACCCACAAAAACAATTAGACTCACAGTGTTGAAACGAGCACGATTGAATGGTCAACTCTAAAAGTCAAAATGCGAAGAACATAACTAAGACAGAAGATTTCAAGTAAAATTGGGGATGGAGAAAGAGATAATGGCGAGTTGTAATGTTTTGGAAGCGTTCAATTTATAGTGTTGAAGTCTGGTTGTTTGAAATGGCAAGTTTGACTAATCATTAAGGTCTATACGCGTATTGGTTTGAAATTGGCAACGATTAATCGTGATTGATGTGTATCCGAGTCATACAGGGCCGAAGATTATGATGCTTACCAATTATGCATGATTAATTTCCAAATCAAAGGTTTGTTTAAAAAAAAAAAATAATAATTTTTACTATGCTGCTGCTGCTGTTTCGTAACAGCTAAGAAGAAGGAGGGCAGCGAAGATTGGGTTAAATATATTTTGGGTTTGAACTAAATCAGAATAAAGTCTTGGCTCAAGTGGTTAAGTGTGTGTGGGTGTGTGCGAGGTTGGTCCGGTTCGAGACCCGGGTGGAGCAGGTTTTAATTCTTTTTTTTTTTTAACAATGAAAAGGGAATGGTTGTTGGGCTATTGGGCCGGGGCTTGGGCTAAGCTGTCTGGTGGGCCGCTGGGGTTGGGTTAACAATTACTAGTTATATCTATTTTTTTTTTTGAATCATATTATTGTTATTACATATTAGTATTATTATTAATATTATTATTACTATACATATATATACATATATATATATATAAGGTGTGAATTAGGAGAATAAAGATTTAGGTACAAAAATGAGGGCTTTTATATTAAAAAATTGGGGGAAAATTTTGCGATGTTACAGTCTCCCCTACTTTTGAAAACTTCGTCCCGAAGTTTATTGAAAACACAGGGTTGAAGGGGATAGGAAAAAAAATTAGGACAAGTGTGGCTTGAAGAATTTTATGTTACGACAATGAATAGAGTAACCTGTCTCGAATAGTGTGGATAAGAGGCGTGTTATGCGTGAGTTGAGTTATTAAATGAACTACTAGATATCTAGAGTTTACATTTGGTTAACTACCGAAAATTTTGATAGAATTCCACACCACCTTAACGTACCTGTAAATTCACGATTACGTTCCGGACCGTAATCACTAATTTACCTTACATTAGGGTTTTGCGTCCTTCTATGACTCTCCGATTGTTGAGCAGGTCTGATAGTCTCCACCAGTCGTTGAGCAGGTGGTAGGGCCTCTCCCGACTGTTGGAAAGACATGATGACCTCTACCAATCGTTAAGTAGTGTTTGGTAGTCAACTAATTGTTGTACAAGTAAGTAAGTATAGATATATCAATCAGTTCATATTCAAACAAGCATGCACACAGATGTTATGATAATACTTGAATTTATTACTTGAATCCATAAAGTGTCAATACAAAGAATTAAAAGCAAACATCATTCAAATGGTGGGACTTGCTGTTAAGTAGCTGGAGGGTCTTGATCTCTGTTTAGTTTAGGGCATCGGTTACGGAAGTGATTTGGGTTTCCACATTCATAGCATTGACCATAGTTGTATTTACCAGGACGATTAGGAGTAGTAACCTGAGCAGGGTTGTGGATAATCGCAGCCAGTCGGGCATCAACACCTTTGTTGTTTTTTGTTGTTGTTGTGGTTGTTGTTACTTTCCTCTTGGTTTTCACCACTGTTATTGCGAGTGCTACGACGTGGAGACATGATCCGTAAGGGACACAATGAAGGTTCAATGTGGCATGAAATGAATGAGGTGATATAAGGAATGTAATCATTTATTCATTAATTAAAACGAATAAACGAAAACGTTGACTTATCAAAGACTCCAGATTCTAATAACATATGAAGACATGCTTTAGCCTATAAGTGAACACTCATCCCGAGAATTCCCAGGTAGGCATCCGGGTCCCTCGTCTGATTGGGATATATGCGCAATGCCAGCCTAGACAGAAGACTCAGAATACAGGCGTTCACCCTTCCAGATTGCACGTGTTCGTTATTAAGATCTAGAACTTCGACGAGATCTCAAGGGGGTTCAGGTTAAACCTGAGGATTTTGTCCTATCAATCTAAGAGTAGATCCACTGACGGAGAGCAACCTTCTTGTAGGGATGAAGGTAGGGATAAGAAGTAGGAGGAAGATAGAGAATAGCAAGTAAAAGAAGCAAGTACTTGTTAAATCCTATGGTTATAGACTAGATTATTTTTCTAATAACCTAATTCCCTATAACCATGGCTCTGATACCAATCTGTAACACCCCAACCGATGGCGGAAACATCGGGATGTTACGTATTGATGATTGTTCAGTAGCTCATGGTGAATAATAAATTCCATTAAATAATTTAAATGAATTACATATAATTGTTCTAGAATTTGTACATCAAATTGAATAAAACTATACACATATCTTCAAGCATCAATTCAAATCTTCAAGCAAATAGAACCTGAAACATGTTAAGTTGAAAATGTTTTGGGTCAACAAAAGTTGGTGAGAATTACATAGGTTTTTGATAATTGAATAAAAATGTTGGGCAATTCATGTGTCATGTCAATCTAGTCCATATGTGAGAACATACTAGAAATAAATCGAGTGCATAATCAACCCTGATGACTGTTATAAAATGATACATACCATACGCTCATGGTCCAATATGTTATACGATAACAAACACCCACGCTACCTTTGTAGGAGGCACGTATCCGGGTGGGATTGTCAGTCCAATAGATCTATCAATGTATACCGCCGGCTGATCAATGTTAATGATTATGCTAGAATGGTGCTTACTCTAATCATGCTCAAGACATAATGCAACATAGAAAACACATAGACACATTGATGATTGAATTGCAATGATGATGTTATAAACATGTTTCACCCCAAAAATGGTGATAAATAGAAAAGGGGCTATGTAAAACTCACCTTGGTAAAATGTTATATCTGTTGAGAAATTTGGATAATTGTGTTGACCAAATGTATCAAGTATCACCCTATAATAAAGTAATAAATATGTCTAAGTCTATCAATCCTAAAAATGTATAAGTTTCTAGGGCTTCGAATTTGGGGATAATTGCTCGTTTGATTAATATTAAAATATTCGCCAATTGAGAGAAATTTAGTAAATAAATAACCAAAAATCTTTTTAGGAAATTTAAAGTGAAGATGGCCACAATGATGTATTTAAAGTATAAGAATAATTTTTATAAAATTATTTACTTTAAAATAGATTATTAAATCTATTTATTACAAATTGTCAAAATCTTAACTTTAATATTTAAAAATATTAAAATCATAGAATTAGAAGTTTAAAATTTATATTTCTGTTCCAAATAATCAGAAATAATTTCTATAACATTTTGGTGCAAAAATAATGAAAATTGAATTTATTATGATTTAATTATGATTAAATCTAACAAAAATTGATTAAAAATATAAAATAAATGATTTTACTGAATTAAAAATTATTTCAGTAAAGTTTAATGTTATAAAAACTTAAAATAATTTTTGTGGAAATTAATAAGATCGTTTCGATATTTTTATAGATTTTTATAAATAAAATAGAATAAACTTGATTTATTTATTATATATATTAAATAAATAAATTTTTGAAAACTAAAAATTGGGTGTTGAACTTTTATCTCAGATCAACATGATATAATTTTTGTAGAATTTATAAAAAGGTTTTACTATTTAAAAATGAATTTACAAGATTTAAATGTAATAATTATATATATAATTGGCTTGTTGAAAATAATGCAAAAAGGGGTGCCCTTGCTGGGACTCGAACCCGGTTCCTTTCTGTTGCAGGCCATGGTCACAACCACTTGGCCTAGGCCAGTGGTTGTGATGAATCCTGATTAAAATTATATAAATACTCTGTGCCAAAACTAGTTTATCCCCAAATTATTAATATGAACCCTAGATTTAACAATCAAACGAATCAGACAATATAAACCCGATTGAAGTTAGGGCTTTTGTTGTTTGATTGCCGACTAATAAAACCCACAAAAACAATTAGACTCACAGTGTTGAAACGAGCACGATTGAATGGTCAACTCTAAAAGTCAAAATGCGAAGAACATAACTAAGACAGAAGATTTCAAGTAAAATTGGGGATGGAGAAAGAGATAATGGCGAGTTGTAATGTTTTGGAAGCGTTCAATTTATAGTGTTGAAGTCTGGTTGTTTGAAATGGCAAGTTTGACTAATCATTAAGGTCTATACGCGTATTGGTTTGAAATTGGCAACGATTAATCGTGATTGATGTGTATCCGAGTCATACAGGGCCGAAGATTATGATGCTTACCAATTATGCATGATTAATTTCCAAATCAAAGGTTTGTTTAAAAAAAAATAATAATAATTTTTACTATGCTGCTGCTGCTGTTTCGTAACAGCTAAGAAGAAGGAGGGCAGCGAAGATTGGGTTAAATATATTTTGGGTTTGAACTAAATCAGAATAAAGTCTTGGCTCAAGTGGTTAAGTGTGTGTGGGTGTGTGCGAGGTTGGTCCGGTTCGAGACCCGGGTGGAGCAGGTTTTAATTCTTTTTTTTTTAACAATGAAAAGGGAATGGTTGTTGGGCTATTGGGCCGGGGCTTGGGCTAAGCTGTCTGGTGGGCCGCTGGGGTTGGGTTAACAATTACTAGTTATATCTATTTTTTTTTTTGAATCATATTATTGTTATTACATATTAGTATTATTATTATTAATATTATTATTACTATACATATATATACATATATATATATATATAAGGTGTGAATTAGGAGAATAAAGATTTAGGTACAAAAATGAGGGCTTTTATATTAAAAAATTTGGGGGAAAATTTTGCGATGTTACAGTCTCCCCTACTTTTGAAAACTTCGTCCCGGAGTTTATTGAAAACACAGGGTTGAAGGGGATAGGAAAAAAAATTAGGACAAGTGTGGCTTGAAGAATTTTATGTTACGACAATGAATAGAGTAACCTGTCTCGAATAGTGTGGATAAGAGGCGTGTTATGCGTGAGTTGAGTTATTAAATGAACTACTAGATATCTAGAGTTTACATTTGGTTAACTACCGAAAATTTTGATAGAATTCCACACCACCTTAACGTACCTGTAAATTCACGATTACGTTCCGGACCGTAATCACTAATTTACCTTACATTAGGGTTTTGCGTCCTTCTATGACTCTCCGATTGTTGAGCAGGTCTGATAGTCTCCACCAGTCGTTGAGCAGGTGGTAGGGCCTCTCCCGACTGTTGGAAAGACATGATGACCTCTACCAATCGTTAAGTAGTGTTTGGTAGTCAACTAATTGTTGTACAAGTAAGTAAGTATAGATATATCAATCAGTTCATATTCAAACAAGCATGCACACAGATGTTATGATAATACTTGAATTTATTACTTGAATCCATAAAGTGTCAATACAAAGAATTAAAAGCAAACATCATTCAAATGGTGGGACTTGCTGTTAAGTAGCTGGAGGGTCTTGATCTCTGTTTAGTTTAGGGCATCGGTTACGGAAGTGATTTGGGTTTCCACATTCATAGCATTGACCATAGTTGTATTTACCAGGACGATTAGGAGTAGTAACCTGAGCAGGGTTGTGGATAATCGCAGCCAGTCGGGCATCAACACCTTTGTTGTTTTTTGTTGTTGTTGTGGTTGTTGTTACTTTCCTCTTGGTTTTCACCACTGTTATTGCGAGTGCTACGACGTGGAGACATGATCCGTAAGGGACACAATGAAGGTTCAATGTGGCATGAAATGAATGAGGTGATATAAGGAATGTAATCATTTATTCATTAATTAAAACGAATAAACGAAAACGTTGACTTATTAAAGACTCCAGATTCTAATAACATATGAAGACATGCTTTAGCCTATAAGTGAACACTCATCCCGAGAATTCCCAGGTAGGCATCCGGGTCCCTCGTCTGATTGGGATATATGCGCAATGCCAGCCTAGACAGAAGACTCAGAATACAGGCGTTCACCCTTCCAGATTGCACGTGTTCGTTATTAAGATCTAGAACTTCGACGAGATCTCAAGGGGGTTCAGGTTAAACCTGAGGATTTTGTCCTATCAATCTAAGAGTAGATCCACTGACGGAGAGCAACCTTCTTGTAGGGATGAAGGTAGGGATAAGAAGTAGGAGGAAGATAGAGAATAGCAAGTAAAAGAAGCAAGTACTTGTTAAATCCTATGGTTATAGACTAGATTATTTTTCTAATAACCTAATTCCCTATAACCATGGCTCTGATACCAATCTGTAACACCCCAACCGATGGCGGAAACATCGGGATGTTACGTATTGATGATTGTTCAGTAGCTCATGGTGAATAATAAATTCCATTAAATAATTTAAATGAATTACATATAATTGTTCTAGAATTTGTACATCAAATTGAATAAAACTATACACATATCTTCAAGCATCAATTCAAATCTTCAAGCAAATAGAACCTGAAACATGTTAAGTTGAAAATGTTTTGGGTCAACAAAAGTTGGTGAGAATTACATAGGTTTTTGATAATTGAATAAAAATGTTGGGCAATTCATGTGTCATGTCAATCTAGTCCATATGTGAGAACATACTAGAAATAAATCGAGTGCATAATCAACCCTGATGACTGTTATAAAATGATACATACCATACGCTCATGGTCCAATATGTTATACGATAACAAACACCCACGCTACCTTTGTAGGAGGCACGTATCCGGGTGGGATTGTCAGTCCAATAGATCTATCAATGTATACCGCCGGCTGATCAATGTTAATGATTATGCTAGAATGGTGCTTACTCTAATCATGCTCAAGACATAATGCAACATAGAAAACACATAGACACATTGATGATTGAATTGCAATGATGATGTTATAAACATGTTTCACCCCAAAAATGGTGATAAATAGAAAAGGGGCTATGTAAAACTCACCTTGGTAAAATGTTATATCTGTTGAGAAATTTGGATAATTGTGTTGACCAAATGTATCAAGTATCACCCTATAATAAAGTAATAAATATGTCTAAGTCTATCAATCCTAAAAATGTATAAGTTTCTAGGGCTTCGAATTTGGGGATAATTGCTCGTTTGATTAATATTAAAATATTCGCCAATTGAGAGAAATTTAGTAAATAAATAACCAAAAATCTTTTTAGGAAATTTAAAGTGAAGATGGCCACAATGATGTATTTAAAGTATAAAAATAATTTTTATAAAATTATTTACTTTAAAATAGATTATTAAATCTATTTATTACAAATTGTCAAAATCTTAACTTTAATATTTAAAAATATTAAAATCATAGAATTAGAAGTTTAAAATTTATATTTCTGTTCCAAATAATCAGAAATAATTTCTATAACATTTTGGTGCAAAAATAATGAAAATTGAATTTATTATGATTTAATTATGATTAAATCTAACAAAAATTGATTAAAAATATAAAATAAATGATTTTACTGAATTAAAAATTATTTCAGTAAAGTTTAATGTTATAAAAACTTAAAATAATTTTTGTGGAAATTAATAAGATCGTTTCGATATTTTTATAGATTTTTATAAATAAAATAGAATAAACTTGATTTATTTATTATATATATTAAATAAATAAATTTTTGAAAACTAAAAATTGGGTGTTGAACTTTTATCTCAGATCAACATGATATAATTTTTGTAGAATTTATAAAAAGGTTTTACTATTTAAAAATGAATTTACAAGATTTAAATGTAATAATTATATATATAATTGGCTTGTTGAAAATAATGCAAAAAGGGGTGCCCTTGCTGGGACTCGAACCCGGTTCCTTTCTGTTGCAGGCCATGGTCACAACCACTTGGCCTAGGCCAGTGGTTGTGATGAATCCTGATTAAAATTATATAAATACTCTGTGCCAAAACTAGTTTATCCCCAAATTATTAATATGAACCCTAGATTTAACAATCAAACGAATCAGACAATATAAACCCGATTGAAGTTAGGGCTTTTGTTGTTTGATTGCCGACTAATAAAACCCACAAAAACAATTAGACTCACAGTGTTGAAACGAGCACGATTGAATGGTCAACTCTAAAAGTCAAAATGCGAAGAACATAACTAAGACAGAAGATTTCAAGTAAAATTGGGGATGGAGAAAGAGATAATGGCGAGTTGTAATGTTTTGGAAGCGTTCAATTTATAGTGTTGAAGTCTGGTTGTTTGAAATGGCAAGTTTGACTAATCATTAAGGTCTATACGCGTATTGGTTTGAAATTGGCAACGATTAATCGTGATTGATGTGTATCCGAGTCATACAGGGCCGAAGATTATGATGCTTACCAATTATGCATGATTAATTTCCAAATCAAAGGTTTGTTTAAAAAAAAAAAATAATAATTTTTACTATGCTGCTGCTGCTGTTTCGTAACAGCTAAGAAGAAGGAGGGCAGCGAAGATTGGGTTAAATATATTTTGGGTTTGAACTAAATCAGAATAAAGTCTTGGCTCAAGTGGTTAAGTGTGTGTGGGTGTGTGCGAGGTTGGTCCGGTTCGAGACCCGGGTGGAGCAGGTTTTAATTCTTTTTTTTTTAACAATGAAAAGGGAATGGTTGTTGGGCTATTGGGCCGGGGCTTGGGCTAAGCTGTCTGGTGGGCCGCTGGGGTTGGGTTAACAATTACTAGTTATATCTATTTTTTTTTTTTTGAATCATATTATTGTTATTACATATTAGTATTATTACTATTAATATTATTATTACTATACATATATATACATATATATATATATATATATATATATATATAAGGTGTGAATTAGGAGAATAAAGATTTAGGTACAAAAATGAGGGCTTTTATATTAAAAAATTTGGGGGAAAATTTTGCGATGTTACACTCTTTGACTTCGGGAAATTTTCGGGATGAAAATTTTTTCAACAGGGGGATGATGTGACACCCGACACGTTTAGGTTAACATTTTATAAAACACATAAGTCTACCTTAGCGAAAAACGTTTTCAAACATACTTAACTAGGTCAGTTGAGTCATTATGATGGTTCCGGAAATCATCGGGAGTCGTTACAATGATCCACGGGATCATTGAGAGTCGGTCCATAACCACGTGAACACGAATAGGTGATTTGTAGAATCACCGGGTTTAACGCACACACGTAAATCTCGAGTCCCGGGAATTGGTGAACGGATAGGAACGTGTTAGTTATCATGCATTATGTGCTTACAATCATTATGTGACGTGTCGGTACGTGAATACGTGTTTATATGTGTTAAAATAGTGATTACGCGTAATTGCATGACATTATAGGTGATTACGCGTAATTGCCAATAGGTATAGGCAATTACAGCCTACTCGCTAGTAGGTATAGGCGATTACAGCCTACTCGCTAGTAGGTATAGGCGATTACAGCTCTACTCGCCTGTAACCATCCTGTACTCGCCTGATCTGCACATGATGACTAAAAACGCCTATAAATACCACCCTTATGTTTTAAAACATCATTTGTGAAACCCTAATACACCCCAAAGCCACCCCACACCTTATTCAACCTCTGCAACACGTTTTTGAACAAGAAATCACATTTCCAAGCTTTACACCTCATAATCTCATCATTTCAAGGTGTGTTCTTCATCCCAAATCTTTGTAATGATATTGATTTGATCCCTAAAGGTCCAGACCTGATTTCTAAACATTTGTGTCTTTGAAAACTCATTAAAATTAGTTTCAAAACAAACCCAAACCTCTATACTTGTTATATGTGATGTATTCATGCAAGATAGGATTTTTATTGTTTAAACACGATTGTTCTTGTGTTATTATTGTGTTTCTAACCTAAATGAGTTAATATGATGATAACCAAGGAGTTTGAAGGTTCATAGATGTGTAATATTGATATTAGGCGTTTTGACCCTGTTTGAGTGATTATGATGGATTGATGATGATATGTTGTGTTTTGTTGATTGTTTGAGGTTAGGGTTTACTCTAGGATGATGCTAGAACAGTAGGATAATGTCGGATAATGTCGTTATGGGATGAAATCTGAATATTTGCTATTTAGGGTAAGTTTTACATGTTGATGTGATGCTTACATGCAAGTTATGCTATTTGGGGAAACCACATGCATTCGGGACGGCTAGGGTGATGATAAATTAGGGGTTTTTGCATGAAATAGTTGGGTTAATGTTTTGGGTTGGATATTGGGTGTTTACACATGTTTCAGATCTGATTTGGAGGGTTAAACGCGCAAAAAGGACGGAACAGATCAGAACTAGCGAATAGGAGTTCTAATCGCCATTATTATAGGCGATTAGCTCCTAATCGCCTGAACTATAGGCGATTAGTGTAACACCCCAATACCAATTGTTCGTCTAATTATGCCACTAGGCGTGATTAGCAAAATTATTAAAACGAGATCCGAACAAAGAAAGAACACAGGTTATGTTCTAACATAGAAATAATCTAGTTAGTGTTATTAATCTTATTAACAAGCTAATAAATAAGAAAAAACTAGCTTGAATAGCTAGTTTCATAAGAAATGACAATTGGAGATTTTGGAGGGACCATAGTTGCCAAAATGGGAAACTTATGGGTGCATCATGTTGAAAAGGGAAGAACACACACACACACATAAGTGTGTGTGTCGATTATAATCAGGAGACTTATCTCCTTCAACCTCCAACCCTAAACACTCAAGAACATGCTTGAATCCAAGCCAAATCAAGGGGCTTTTCGATGCTCTAGCAAGAAACAAGTCATCTAAGGCCTAATGAACATCAAGGTACCTTCTATTTGATGTAATTTGATGTTAATACCCGTTTTTGATTTGGTCAAAAACTAGGGTTTTGATAAAACGTGAAGTTTATGGTTAAAAGAGGTTGCTCTAGTCTTGGGGAACCTCAAACATACCTAATCTAGTTACAAATCACACTTAATATGTGTATTTGGTTTTGATCATATGATTATGTTCATGTGTAGAATTTGGGGTTTAACCTCTAGGTTGAATCCATTCATATCTAGTAACTTTTTTTGACTCTTAGAAGTTGTTGTATGAGAAATTTAGGCAAAATGGTCTAAATAATGTGTTATGATGATGATTAGGCAAATGGTGATGCTTTGGCTATATCTTGAACTTTTGAAACTAAACAAATTGGTGGGTGCACACCAAGTGTTTGCTTAAATGCCAATTTGGTGAACACTAGTGAAACTATGAAGTTAGAATCATGTAAGAGCCATCAATTGTATGTAATGTTGGTTTGTAATAAGCCAAGTTGATTACACATTCTATGTAAGGAAATATCTATGGATTTAGCTATAATTGATAATGAATACATGACATGTGGATAGTGAAATAATTCCATGTTGTCTATTCTAATAAACGAGTTTGACTCATCCTCAAGTTAGGTACAACAATGAGGGAGCAAACGGGTCAAACGGAAGCAAGGCGGATGCCATGGAAGCAAGAACGGGTATGAGGTAAGTTTTACTTACGCCAATGTACTATAACATAGCTTAATTGTTATAGATATTAGTTTTAAATCTTGAGTGCGAGATAAAGATAAACCCTAAGGGGTAGAATCTATTAAGTGGGTCGCCTTATGTGCACTCAATACAAAATGCGGTTTATGACCTTAATCGAGATAATGAGTTATGACCAAATGGAGAAATCCATCAAACGGGTCAACTAATAAAGATATGTGAGAAATGATGTTTTAATCCAATTAAATCAATTGAATGAAGTTGTTAAGCATGTTGTTAAATGGGTCAAATTTGTGACACTTGAACCATATATAAAAACTTGGATAACTTAGTATTATGAACGACGTGTCTAAACGGATCAAATGGTGATACCTCACCGTGTGAGTCCAATACTTGATGCTTGTATTTCAAGCAATAAGATTCATGAGGTTAAACGGCTCAAATGGCAAGGTATTACCATTTGAGTTTCGAGGAATTAATGTGTATATTTAGAAAGCACGCAGGTAGATGCATTTGCGCATGCACGCTTGATGCTAAGAATCGTGGAGGATACGCACAAGGTATGAGAATGGGTCAACACCACCCGGTAATTCCGTAGTCGAATAAACGCCTTCAGGCGAAGCAAAATAGGTGATAAAAGTACTCGCATGAGGTGTGGGTGCCAATCAAGTAAGTTATTTTCATAACTTGGGCAAATGCGCGCTAATGCGCTTAGAATTGACTAAACAGGTGAAAATTTGAGAAAGGATGAAACTCTAAGTCCGGAAGGACTTAGAGGTTTTTAAACAAGTCATTGAGTCAAAAACATTGGATTTGAAACAAGAAGTTTCGCCACGAATGGCTAAATTGAAAGATTTGGTCATGAGGGGCATTTTGGGGATTTAAAGGATTAATAAAGGTTGATTCTAAGAATCTAAGTCGTAATGAAACAAATCGGACAAACGCTTTTGTTGATCAAGTGTCTAATGACTTGCCAACTCAAACGGTATGCAATTTAAGTGGTCAAAAGTGCCTTGTTTGATTTAAGGCCTTAATGGGTCAAATTGGGTAAAAGTCGCCAAAAACATTCAAAACTAAGAACTGGATCATGGCGACATAAACCGGACCATAATTTCAGTCAAACAAAGGTTTATTTAGTCGGCAAGTCATTACTTAGGCTTCGGGAATCATCAAATGCGGTTGCGACATGATTCCCACGCTTAAAAGCCACCAAAATTACATCAGAAGCTTCGAGCGGCCGCGCGAATAAACCGACCGGCCGCGCGAATAGACCTGCATGTCAGCACGATCTTTAAAATTGCATATAAAATCGTAGAAAAATCATTAGGAGGCGTTCTTTATATGCCTAGAAAGCTCTTGGAGCGTAGAACAATTCTCATTTGAAAGTCGAAGTCGGATTTTGGGTTTTAGAAGGGGTAATAGCGATCCGAACAGCTGCTGCGCATAAGTTGCAGCAGTTTGTTCTCCTGATAAAGGGCCTTTTGGCCTGGTTCGTTCCGTTTCGACGTGTAACGACTATCATACTAGTTAAATGTTTCATTTGACCACTCACTAACCATTCTTTGTGTAATGGTGCTAGGTAAACATGTGATGGAAGTCCCGGAGCAAGGATCCAGTCGCGATAAGAGCCGAACACACCCGATCACCCATACAAGCTTCCGCACTAGAATCTAAGGAACTCCCGTTAAAACGCAACATCTTAAAATATGTTTTAACTATTAAAATGTAAAAATTTGTGTGAACCAAACATGTATTTGATCTTAAATGGGTTGACTTATAAAGAAAATTTCAAAGTTTTAAATCGGGAGTGGTTTAAGTAAGGTCCAAACCCGTAAGATTAGACGTTAATCACGTGATTACGGGTTAGGGTGTTACAATTAGGAGCCCTATTCGCCATTTTACTAGTGATTACAATTCTATTCCCGACTTTACTAGTGATTACAATTCTATTCCCCACTTTACTAGTGATTACAATTCTATTCCCCACTTTACTAGTGATTACAATTCTATTCCCCACTTTACTAGTGATTACAATTCTATTCCCTAATTTACTAGTGATTACAATTCTATTCACTAGTTTGACTCTCCTAATCACCAGTTGACTTTTCCTAATCACATGTTTGATTCCTAATCGCGTGTAATGCTGTTGTATGTATATTTTAACATCCCGAAACACGGATTGACGCCTAGGAACATGTTAGGAACCCCGTGACATGTCCAATGACTTGGTAACACGTGTTCGGACTTGTTTATGCGTTAATTGGGCGTTATGCTAGATAGGGTGAATGCTTGCGCATGCTAAGTGTTTAATTGCATAAGTTGCATGATATCTTGTATGTGGTTAACACGTGGGATGTCGGGTCACCAATGGGATGCCGGGTATTGTCTGGTTTGGTCGGTTTAACGTTTAAACATGTTTTCAACATACACGGTCACGGTCTGGACAACTTGGGGATTGATTAGCCTTCGGGTTAGTAGTCATCACACTTATGTAAACTCATTGATAGGTCGTCACTAAGTTGGGTCATCATACACGTGTTGGAATTCTAAATATCTGAAGGCGCACTCTAAGGTGAGTTTCACGGCCCCACTCTTTTACTGGTTTTACATTTTGGGGGAGAAAACATGCTGTGTTCTTTAAACGTGTGTCATTTGTGTTCGCAAGTTCATTACGTTTGGGAGTGTTCATTTGGGTTCAAGGTATTCATCTATGTTCAGTATTATATGGCCTATGTTGTGGCAGTTCGTTAGCCGCGATGCGGTAGTTCGTTAGCCCCTATGTGGTAGTTCGTTAGCTATGATATGGTAGTTCGTTGACCATGGGATGGTAGTCCGTTAGCTATGATATAGTAGTTCGTTGACCATGGGATGGTAGTTCGTTAACCGCGGTGGGCGATAGTTTGTTTGGGGAGGTTTGTTATGGAGTTCAAACGTTTAATGAGTGTTTTCATCAGTCAGTAGTATCATGATAGTCTTTCAAAAGTTTGTGAAACGTTTTACTTAAAAACCTGTGAACTCACCAGCATTTTTTTTTTTTGAACGGCAAATTTCACTCCTTGTGGGACTTGAACCCATGACCTCCCCCTTAGGTGTTCCTAGAAGCTTTGCTTCTACCATTGGGCCACCACCCCAATCACCAGCATTATTTGCTGACGTCTTTTAGCATGTTTGTCTCAGGTCGCTAAGGTAGCAGCTATCGATAGGCGCACGGAGTCTCACGGCATCTAGGACTCATTTGCATTTCATTTTGAGTATTTCAGACTTGAGTTTTACTTTTGAGTTGTAATAATACATTTTTCTTCCGCTGTGTTAGAACGGTTTTTAAAACTTAATGGGAAATTTACGTTGTTTTCATATCATTTAGTTGTCGTTTATTGTGACCGTTGACTTGGATCCTGGTGTGTCACGCGCCTCGCGGTAAAACCCCGCATGTGGAATTTGAGGGTGTGACAGATTGGTATCAGAGCCCATGGTTATAGTGAACTAGGACTGCATGTAGAGTCTAGTCTATAGCCGAGTATCACACATGTTAGACGGTCACACATAGTTACGAGTCGTGTCATTTAGTGAACATACTAATCTTGTCGGGTTGTCGGTGTCCTCATCACACAGTATCGTATTATCTATCCTTGGACTATTTCTACACTTATTCTATCTTCTTCTTCGGGTTTGAAGATGAAGGGGCTTATCGCTTATACTTGGCAGTAGTGTACATTGGAGTGGCTTCGGCACATTCTTGAGATTTTTCCTGTAACATTTCGCATTAAATTTCTTGTACATTACGATTATTATTAATAAAACGTCAAGTTTCAACATTTATCGTCTTTTAAAAATATTTCGTGACGCATTTGGGCCCCTAATACTATACTACACACACATATATATATATATATATATATATATATATATATTATATGGAAAATAAATATAAAAAATTAAAGGCTTGGGCCGGGATTCGAACCCGAGCCCATAGCCGGTTCAACTAACACCAAGCATTAACCAGCTGAGCTACACCACACACCTGTTTAGTTTTCAACACATATTAACTATATAACGTATTGAAATCTTAACAAGTTGACTTGGAAAGTCAACTGTGAAGACGAGTACCATAATCAACCCATCTTAAACGCGTTTTGATCCTTGATATGGTAAATTAAGTCAATCATTGACTGATACGCGTCCATTACAACGATCAATCATCGTCAAACCTTCCAATCATTGTCAATTATCGCGTCATAGGTATTAATCGAGTCAAACCTTCCATTTTGCTAACCCGAGCCCTCACCCTATAAATTGATCACTTCCTAGCAAGCTTTACTCGCCGGTCACTCTCTCTTCACCTCCAATTTCTGATTTAAATCACCTCTTAAACTTCTAATCGTTGGTGTTTGACTTTTCTGGTTGACCGAGCTTTATACACGAATTCGTTTTTGTAAGTTCATTTTTTTGATGGGTTATGTTCATCGGCCACTACACAACAATAACCCTATGATCAATTGGGTTATTGTTGTGTAAATCTGAGTATTGCAAAAGTTAGGGCTCGATGGTTTGAATTGGGGAAGAACACGATTGCAGACATGATTATTTATTTAAAACAAAAACAAACCAAACACAACCACTGATCTGGATCAAGTGGTTGTGTCCGTCTGTTTGTCAACCAAGGGACCCGGGTTCGAGTCCCACACTTCACGGCTATTATCCTTTTCTTTTAAAAAGATTTTAAATCAGTTTCACATATACTATATAATTAATTTTAAATCTAGTTTATTCGTTCTCAGGGTCCAGACCAGTTGGTGGCTGGGCTTGTGATTAAAACGCGAACCGGTCCCAGACCCGGGTTCGATTCTCAGCATCAACAAAACATTTTTTTACCATTTAAAGCTTTATATATATTCACCTATATTTTTTTAAAATTAGTTTTAAAATACTAAAACTCCTTTATAAATTCTACAAAAATTATTTTATGTTATTCTAGTAGAAAAGTTTAACATACAATTTTTAGTTTTCAAAAAATTATTTATTTAATATATATAATAAATATTTCAAGTTTATTCCATTTTAATTATAAAATTCCATAAAAATATCAAAACGATTATATAAATTCTCACAAAAATTATTCTGAGTTTATATAACATTAAACATTTCTGAAATGATTTTTATTTCTGAAAAATTATTTATTTAATATTTTTAATCAATTTTTGTTAGTTTTAATCATAAATAAATCATAATAAATTCATTTTTCAATATTTTTGCACCTAAATTTTATATAAATTATTTCTATCCATTTAGAACAGAAATACAATTTTTAATTTAAAAATTCTTTAATTTTAATATTTTTAAATATTAAAGTTATATTTTGACAATTTGAAATAAATAGATTTAATATTCTATTTTTAAGAAAATAATTTTATAAAATTCATACTTAAAACCTTATAATGTGACCATTTTTAATCTAAAGTTTACACAAAAACTTTTTGTGTATTTATTTATCGAATTTCTCTTATTTATTAAACATTTTATTTATTAATCAAACAAATACCTATCCCCAATTCGAAACCCTAGAAAATACTTGTAGACTAGAAAGACTTAGACTTATTTGTTACCTTATACATAGGGTAATACTTGGGAAATTTGGGGCTACACTTATACTTTTTCTCGAGATTTAATACTTTGCTAAGGTGAGTTTACGTAACCATGTTTATGCAATTCTTTATACTTGCAACATTATACTTAAGCAATTCTACATACATGTCTAGTTGTAAACTTTAATGCCTCATGTTTTAGACAACAACAACAGTTAGACTTACGCTTCAACATACATAATCATTAGCTATGGCCAAGCCGGCGATACTCAATAATAGATCTATTGGATTGACAATCCCACCTAGATTCGTTGACCATCTTTTATGGGGAGCGCGGGTGATTGTTATCATTCCAACATAATATTAAGGTGAACTGTGGATGACGGGATGGACCTAAACTAGTCGGAGGTTTGATTATGTGCATTCAACACTTCATGTTTATTCATGTAGACTTAAACTTACGATAGATATATGAATTGCTAAACTTTTATTCTTAAACTTAATTGCTTGACATGGCTTATGTATTCTCACCAACTTCTAGTTGACCCCCCCCATTTTTACAACTCAACAGGAAATAATGATGCGTGAAGACTAGAGTGTTAGCATGAGAAGACAAATTGAAGTTTATGCTTATTTGGTTATTTGATGTATTAGAATTCCATTCAAAACTTATTATGTATTTCAATTTTGGATATTTTTACTTTAAATAAATTTAAAATAAAATTTGAATACCATGTGCTACTGTATACTCATTCTTACGTGACACCTCGATGTTTCCGCCATCGGTTGGGGTGTTACATTTCCGGGGTTTGGATATCTCCCCTCTATGCTCTAATGTACATACTTGCCTACACACACACTATCCCGCACTAGTACTTGTCATAGTACACCCCTGAGTGATTGTTCACTTTGGGGACGTTCGTGCGATAACGGTTTCTTTTAGGAATGTGGGTGTCGGGTGATTGGAAGTTCTAGCTAGGAGCACGCCTAGAGGACCATGTAGAGCGATTTGTTATTTCGGGTGCACACGAAATCATAAATCGAAATGCATGAAAATCTTGGTGGACTTCGAGTTCGGATAGATGATCATGCTGGAACCCCGTTCTGAATTCGTTTGGTCACTAGTAGTTTGACCTAGTAATGATGCTGAGTATCTTGCTTGTGTTTTGGCAGAACATGTCTGGTCGTACTTGTGGGCCAGGTTGCTAGAAACTGCAGAGTCAATCTCCAGACAGTTCTAGGTCAAGCAATTGTCCCTGCTCCTGTTCCTCAGGTAAACCAAGGGTGTTATAACTGTGGGGAGTTGGGGCATCTCAAGCATAACTGCCCGAAATTGAATCAGGTTGAGGCAAGAGCTGCAAGCGGTGGTGGAAACAACGAGGGTGGCGGTCGAGCTACTCGTGCTCATGCTTATGTCATTGGTGCTAGGGAAAACGTGGAGGATCCTGATACTGTTACTGTTACTGGTGAGTTCTCTTTTCTTGCTATTTGTCGTGCTCTGGTTGCTTTCGTACGTGTTGCTTGGCGTTTCGCATTCATCGAGTGTCTTCAGTATTGAGTTTGGTTATCGTTTTGTATTCATGGGTTTGATGTGGGTCCTTTGGAGATCCTACTTGGACGGTACCGGTGTGCCATTTATACCGATCACAGTAGTCTCCAGTAGGCCTTCGATCAGGAGGATTCGTTGTTTTGCCTTCAAATTGGGCAGGGCGGTTCCCCGGCCTGGAGTATCTATTGATATCATCTTTCGTTCGTGATTATCATTTCGTTTGCGTTCTGGGAAACGTTACTTGGGTTAGGTCGACACTCATTACTGTCGAAGAGTGAATCTCGGGGCGAGATTCCTTTCAACAGGGGGATGATGTGACGACCGGGAAAATTTTTCTTTTTATCGCTTCATTCTCTTTGACTTCGGGAAATTTTCGGGACGAAAATTTCTTTCAACAGGGGGATGATGTGACACCCGGCACGTTTAGGTTAACATTTTATAAAACACATAAGTCTACCTTAGCGAAAAACGATTTCAAACATACTTAACTAGGTCAGTTGAGTCGTTATGATGGTTCCAGAAATCCTCGGGAGTCGTTACAATGATCCACGGAATCATTGGGAGTCGGTCCATAACCACGTGAACACGAATAGGTGATTTGTAGAATCACCGGGTTTAACGCACAGTTATGATGGTTCCAGAAATCCTCGGGAGTCGTTACAATGATCCACGGAATCATTGGGAGTCGGTCCATAACCACGTGGACACGAATAGGTGATTTGTAGAATCACCGGGTTTAACGCACACACGTAAATCTCGAGTCCCGGGAATTGGTGAACGGATGGGAACGTGTTAGTTATCATGCATTATGTGCTTACAATCATTATGTGACGTGTCGGTACGTGAATACATGTTTATATGTGTTAAAATAGTGATTACGCGTAATTGCATGACATTATAGGTGATTACGCGTAATTGCCAATAGTTATAGGCAATTACAGCCTACTCGCTAGTAGGTATAGGCGATTACAGCTCTACTCGCCTGTAACCATCATGTACTCGCCTGATCTGCACATGATGACTAAAAACGCCTATAAATACCACCCTTATGTTTTAAAACATCATTTGTGAAACCCTAACACACCCCAAAGCCACCCCACACCTTATTCAACCTCTGCAACACGTTTTTGAACAAGAAATCACATTTCCAAGCTTTACCCCTCATAATCTCATCATTTCAAGGTGTGTTCTTCATCCCAAATCCTTGTAATGATATTGTTTTGATCTCTAAAGGGTCCAGACCAGATTTCTAAACATTTGTGTCTTTGAAAACTCATTAAAATCAGTTTCAAAACAAACCCAAACCTCTATACTTGTTATATGTGATGTATTCATGCAAGATAGGATCTTTATTGTTTAAACATGATTGTTCTTGTGTTATTATTGTGTTTCTGACCTAAATGAGTTAATATGATGATAACCTAGGAGTTTGAAGGTTCATAGATGTGTAATATTGATATTAGGCGTTTTGACCCGTTTGAGTGAGTATGATGGATTGATGATAATATGTTGTGTTTTGTTGATTGTTTGAGGTTAGGGTTTACTCTAGGATGATGCTAGAGCAGTAGGATAATGTCGGATAACGTCGTTATGGGATGAAATCTGAATATTTGCAATTTAGGGTAAGTTTTACATGTTGATGTGATGCTTACATGCAAATTATGCTATTTGGGGAAACCACATGCATTCGGGACGGCTAGGGTGATGATAAATTAGGGGTTTTTGCTTGAAATAGTTGGGTTAATGTTTTGGGTTGGATATTGGGTGTTTACACATGTTTCAGATCTGATTTGGAGGGTTAAACGCGTAAAAAGGACGAAACAGATCAGAACTAGCGAATAGGAGTTCTAATCGCCATTATTATAGGCGATTAGCTCCTAATCGCCTGAACTATAGGCGATTAGGAGCCCTATTCGCCATTTTACTAGTGATTTCAATTCTATTCCCGACTTTACTAGTGATTACAATTCTATTCCCCACTTTACTAGTGATTACAATTCTATTCCCCACTTTACTAGTGATTACAATTCTATTCCCCACTTTACTAGTGATTACAATTCTATTCCCCACTTTACTAGTGATTACAATTCTATTCACTAGCTTGACTCTCCTAATCACCAGTTGACTTTTCCTAATCACATGTTTGATTCCTAATCGCGTGTAATGCTGCTGTATGTATATTTTAACATCCCGAAACACGGATTGACGCCTAGGAACATGTTAGGAACCCCGTGACATGTCCAATGACTTGGTAACACGTGTTCGGACTTGTTTATGCGTTAATTGGGCGTTATGCTAGATAGGGTGAATGCTTGCACATGCTAAGTGTTTAATTGCATAAGTTGCATGATATCTTGTATGTGGCTAACACGTGGGATGTCGGGTCACCAATGGGATGCTGGGTATTGTCTGGTTTGGTCGATTTAACGTTTAAACATGTTTTCAACATACACGGTCACGGTCTGGACAACTTGGGGACTGATTAGCCTTCGGGTTAGTAGTCATCACACTTATGTAAACTCATTGATAGGTCGTCACTAAGTTGGGTCATCATACACGTGTTGGAATTCTAAATATCTAAAGGCGCACTCTAAGGTGAGTTTCACGGCCCCACTCTTTTACTGGTTTTACATTTCGGGGGAGAAAACTTGCTGTGTTCTTTAAACGTGTGTCATTTGTGTTCGCAAGTTCATTACGTTTGGGAGTGTTCATTTGGGTTCAAGTTATTCATCTATGTTCATTATTATATGGCCGATGTTGTGGCAGTTCGTTAGCCGCGATGCGGTAGTTCGTTAGCCCCTATGTGGTAGTTCATTAGCTATGATATTGTAGTTCGTTGACCATGGGATGGTAGTCCGTTAGCTATGATATAGTAGTTCGTAGACTATGGGATGGTAGTTCGTTAACCGCGGTGGGCGATAGTTTGTTTGGGGAGGTTCGTTATGGAGTTCAAACGTTTAACGAGTGTTTTCATCAGTCGGTAGTATCATGATAGTCTTTCAAAAGTTCGTGAAACGTTTTACTTAAAAACCTGTGAACTCACCAGCATTATTTGCTGACGTCTTTTAGCATGTTTGTCTCAGGTCGCTAAGGTAGCAGTTATCGATAGGCGCACGGAGTTTCACGGCGTCTAGGACTCATTTGCATTTCATTTTGAGTATTTCAGACTTGGATCCTGGTGTGTCACGCGCCTTACGGTAAAACCCCGCATGTGGAATTTGAGGGTGTGACAGATTGGTATCAGAGCCAATGGTTATAGTGAACTAGGACTGCATGTAGAGTCTAGTCTATAGCCGAGTATCAGACATGTTAGACGGTCACACATAGTTACGAGTCGTGTCATTTAGTGAACATACTAATCTTGTCGGGTTGTCGGTGTCCTCATCACACAGTATCGTATTATCTATCCTTGGACCATTTCTACACTTATTCTATCTTCTTCTTCGGGTTTGAAGATGAAGGGGCTTATCGCTTATACTTGGCAGTAGTGTACATTGGAGTGGCTTCGGCACATTCTTGAGATTTTTCCGGGATTTGAATATCTCCCCTCTATGCTTTAATGTACATACTTGCCTACACACACACTATCCCGCACTAGTACTTGTCATAGTACACCCCTGAGTGATTGTTCGCTTTGGGGACCTTCGTGCGATAACAGTTTCTTTTAGGAATGTGGGTGTCGGGTGATTGGAAGTTCTAGCTAGGAGCACGCCTAGAGGACCATGTAGAGCGATTTGTTATTTCGGGTGCACACGAAATCATAAATCGAGATGCATGAAAATCTTGGTGGACTTCGAGTTCGGAAAGATGATCATGCTAGAACCCCGTTCTGAATTCGTTTGGTTACTAGTAGTTTGACCCAGTAATGATGCTGAGTATCTTGCTTGAGTTTTGGTAGAACATGTCTGGTCGTACTGGTGGACGTACTGGGGGACGCCGTGGTGGCGGCGGGGGTCGCAATGGCGGTGGACGAGGTGGTGGGAACATCACCATGACTCAGGCGGAGTTGGAGAACATGTTGCAGCAGCAGTTGAACGTTGCGTTGGCTGCTTTCCAGGCTGCTCAGCACACCCTGGGAAATACTAATCAGGTGCAGTCTGGGTGCACCTACAAGAAGTTCATGGACTGTAAGCCCCATTACTTCAATGGGACTGAAGGGGCAGTGGGACTACTTCGGTGGTTGGAGAAGATCGAGTCGGTGTTTGCTATGTGTAACTGTCCCGACGCTGATCGCGTCAAGTATGCTTCTGCTACTCTTGAGGGACACGCTTTGACTTGGTGGAACTCCACCACTGCGAATCTTGGTCTGGGTGAGGCCAATGCTATGCCGTGGTCCGAGTTTGTTCAGATGTTGAGGGCGGAGTATTGCCCAAGGGATGAGATTTTGAAGTTGGAACACGAGTTTTGGAATCTGAAGATGGTTGGGTCCGAGATCGAGGAGTTCAATGCTTGGCATAATGAGTTGGCTGTTATGTGCCCCGGTTTTGCTACACCAGAGTACCAGAGGATTGAGCACTACGTTGCTGGGTTAGTGCCGGAGATTGCTGGGCTTGTTGTCGCTGCTGATCACACTACTATGTTGGCCACTGTTCGGGCAGCTCATAAACTGACTAACATGAAGGTGGCTGAGGGTGTCTTACCTCCCAGGGGTGCTGCCGTGAAAGCCCCTGTGGATAACAAGCGGAAATGGGATGGTACTAGGAGGAGTGCGAGTTCGGGTCAACCGCAGCAGCAGGTGAGGAAGACTGAGGCTTTGGGATCGTCTTCGGGTCAGAGGCAAGACGGGTACACGGGGAAACTGCCGGAGTGCAATCAATGTGGGTTCCATCATTATGGCAGCTGTGAGAAGTTTCGTTGCAACCGTTGTAAGCATGTGGGCCATGTTGCTAGAAACTGTAGAGTCAATCTCCAAACAGTTCCAGGTCAAGCAATTGTCCCTGCTCCTGTTCCTCAGGGAAACCAAGGGTGTTATAACTGTGGGTTGTTGGCGCATCTCAAGCGTAACTGCCCGAAATTGAATCAGGTTGAGGCAAGAGCTGCAGGCGGTGGTGGAAACAACGAGGGTGGCGGTCGAGCTACTCGTGCTCATGCTTATGTCATTGGTTCTAGGGAAAACGTGGAGGATCCTGATACTGTTACTCGTGAGTTCTCTTTTCTTGCTATTTGTCGTGCTCTGGTTGCTTTCGTACGTGTTGTTTGGCGTTTCGTATTCATCGAGTGTCTTCAGTATTGAGTTTGGTTATCGTTTTGTATTCATGGGTTTGATGTGGGTCCTTTGGAGATGCTACTTGGACGGTACCGTTGTGCCATTTATACCGATCACAGTAGTCTCCAGTAGGCCTTCGATCAGGAGGATTCGTTGTTTTGCATTCAAATTGGGGAGGGCGGTTCCCCGACCTGGAGTATCTGTTGATATTATCTTTCGTTCGTGATTATCATTTCGTTTGCGTTCTGGGAACGTTACTTGGGTTAGGTCGACACTCATCACTAACGAAGAGTGAATCTCGGGGCAAAATTCCTTTCAACAGGGGGATGATGTGACGACCGGGAAAATTTTTCTTTTTATCGCTTCGTTCTCTTTGACTTCGGGAAATTTTCGGGACGAAAATTCTTTCAACAGGGGGATGATGTGACACCCGGCACGTTTAGGTTAACATTTTATAAAACACATAAGTCTACCTTAGCGAAAAACATTTTCAAACATACTTAACTAGGTTAGTTGAGTCGTTATGATGGTTCCAGAAATCATCGGGAGTCGTTACAATGATCCACAGGATCATTGGGAGTCGGTCCATAACCACGCGAACACGAATAGGTGATTTGTAGAATCACCGGGTTTAACGCACACACGTAAATCTCGAGTCCCGGGAATTGGTGAACGGATGGGAACGTGTTAGTTATCATGCATTATGTGCTTACAATCATTATGTGACGTGTCGGTACGTGAATACGTGTTTATATGTGTTAAAATAGTTATTACGCATAATTGCATGACATTATAGGTGATGACGCGTTATTACCCATAGGTATAGGCAATTACAGCCTACTCGCTAGTAGGTATAGGCGATTACAGCCTACTCGCTAGTAGGTATAGGCGATTACAGCCTACTCGCTAGTAGGTATAGGCGATTACAGCTCTACTCGCCTGTAACCATCCTGTACTCGCCAAATCTGCACATGACGACTAAAAACGCCTATAAATACCACCCTTATGTTTTAAAACATCATTTGTGAAACCCTAATACACCCCAAAGCCACCCACACCTTATTCAACCTCTGCAACACGTTTTTGAACAAGAAATCACACTTCCAAGCTTTACACCTCATAATCTCATCATTTCAAGGTGTGTTCTTCATCCCAAACCTTTGTAATGATATTGTTTTGATCCCTAAAGGTCCAGACCTGATTTCTAAACATTTGTGTCTTTGAAAACTCATTAAAATCAGTCTCAAAACAAACCCAAACCTCTATACTTGTTATATGTGATGTATTCATGCAAGATAGGATTTTTATTGTTTAAACATGATTGTTCTTGTGTTATTATTGTGTTTCTGACCTAAATGAGTTAATATGATGATAACCTAGGAGTTTGAAGGTTCATAGATGTGTAATATTGATATTAGGCGTTTTGACCCGTTTGAGTGATTATGATGGATTGATGATGATATGTTGTGTTTTGTTGATTGTTTGAGGCTAGGGTTTACTCTAGGATGATGCTAGAACAGTAGGATAATGTCGGATAACGTCGTTATGGGATGAAATCTGAATATTTGCTATTTAGGGAAACCACATGCATTCGGGACGGCTAGGGTGATGATAAATTAGGGGTTTTTGCTTGATATAGTTGGGTTAATGTTTTGGGTTGGATATTGGGTGTTTACACATGTTTCAGATCTGATTTGGAGGGTTAAACACGCAAAAAGGATGGAACAAATCAGAACTAGCAAATAGGAGTTCTAATCGCCTGAACTATAGGCGATTAGGAGCCCTATTCGCCATTTTACTAGTGATTACAATTCTATTCCCCACTTTACTAGTGATTACAATTCTATTCCCGACTTTACTAGTGATTACAATTCTATTCCCCACTTTACTAGTGATTACAATTCTATTCACTAGTTTGACTCTCCTAATCACCAGTTGACTTTTCCTAATCACATGTTTGATTCCTAATCGCGTGTAATGCTGCTGTATGTATATTTTAACATCCCGAAACACGGATTGATGCCTAGGAACATGTTAGGAACCCCGTGACATGTCCAATGACTTGGTAACACGTGTTCGGACTTGTTTATGCGTTAATTGGGCGTTATGCTAGATAGGGTGAATGCTTGCGCATGCTAAGTGTTTAATTGCATAAGTTGCATGATATCTTGTATGTGGCTAACACGTGGGATGTCGGGTCACCAATGGGATGCCGGGTATTGTCTGGTTTGGTCGGTTTAACGTTTAAACATGTTTTCAACATACACGGTCACGGTCTGGACAACTTGGGGATTGATTAGCCTTCGGGTTAGTAGTCATCACACTTATGTAAACTCATTGATAGGTCGTCACTAAGTTGGGTCATCATAAACGTGTTGGATTTCTAAATATCTGAAGGCGCACTCTAAGGTGAGTTTCACGGCCCCACTCTTTTACTGGTTTTACATTTCGGGGGAGAAAACATGCTGTGTTCTTTAAACGTGTGTCATTTGTGTTCGCAAGTTCATTACGTTTGGGAGTGTTCATTTGGGTTCAAGGTATTCATCTATGTTCAGTATTATATGGCCTATGTTGTGGCAGTTCGTTAGCCGCGATGCGGTAGTTCGTTAGCCCCTATGTGGTAGTTCGTTAGCTATGATATGGTAGTTCGTTGACCATGGGATGGTAGTCCGTTAGCTATGATATAGTAGTTCGTTGACCATGGGATGGTAGTTCGTTAACCGCAGTGGGCGATAGTTTGTTTGGGGAGGTTCGTTATGGAGTTCAAACGTTTAACGAGTGTTTTCATCAGTCGGTAGTATCATGATAGTCTTTCAAAAGTTCGTGAAACGTTTTACTTAAAAACCTGTGAACTCACCAGCATTATTTGCTGATGTCTTTTAGCATGTTTGTCTCAGGTCGCTAAGGTAGCAGCTATCGATAGGCGCACGGAGTCTCACGGCGTCTAGGACTCATTTGCATTTCATTTTGAGTATTTCAGACTTGAGTTTTACTTTTGAGTTGTAATAATACATTTTGCTTCTGCTGTGTTAGAACAGTTTTGAAAACTTAATGGGCAATTTGCGTTGTTTTCATATCATTTAGTTGTCGTTTATTGTGACCGTTGACTTTGATCCTGGTGTGTCACGCGCCTCGCGGTAAAACCCCGCATGTGGAATTTGAGGGTGTGACAAGTATCAAGAAGCCCTCAAAGATAACAATTGGGTTCAAGCTATGCAAGAAGAGTTGCTCCAATTCAAGAAGCAACCGGTCTGGGAAATCTGTCCCTTACCACCAAACAAGCTACCAATTGGCACGAGATGGGTTTTTAGAAACAAATAAGATGAAGCTGGTATGATAATCAAGAGAAAGTTAAGCTGGTGGTACAAGGTTATTCTCAAGAAGAAGGAATTGACTATGATGAATCCTTTGCTCCAGTTGCAAGGCTTGAAGCCATCAGGTTATTTTTCGCTTATGCAATTTCCAGCAAAATTAAGGTTTTTCAAATGGATGTTAAGAGTGCATTTTTATATGGAAAAATAAAAGAGGAAGTGTATGTTTGTCAGCCACCTGGGTTTGAGAATCCTTCTCATCCTAAGTGGGTGTACAAACTTGACAAGGCTCTTTATGGGCTAAAACACGCTCCCAAAGCTTGGTATGAAACACTTTCAAACTTTTTACTCAAAAATCACTTCACAAGAGGCTCCATTGATAAAACTCTTTTTTATAAAGCATGATGGAAATCATGTTTTACTTGTTCAAATTTATGTTGATGATATCATTTTTGGTTCAACTAACACAAAACTGTGTGATGAATTTAAGAAACTCATGCAATCAAAATTTGAGATGAGTACAATGGGAGAACTGCAGTACTTTTTGGGACTGCGGATTAAACAACAAACAAATGGAACTTTTATACATCAATCCAAATAGGTTAAAGAATTATTAAATAAATTTTCTTTACAAGACTGTAAATCATGTTCCACTCCCATAACACTAATCACACAAGTTGAACCAGATGATCAAGAAAAACAGGTTGATCAAACCATGTATAGATGTATGATAGGTTCCCTTCTTTATCTAACTGCTTCTAGACCAAATATTATGTTTTCAACATGTGTTTATTCTAGATATCAATCAGCCCCTAGGGAATCACACCTAATTGCAGATATCTGAAAGGAACTCCTACACTTGGAATTTGGTATCCTGCTTCAAGCAATACCAAATTAACACCTTTTTCAGATAGTGACTATGCAGGGTGCAAAATGTCAAGAAAATCAACATCTGGTGGTTGTCAATTCTTGGGAAACTGTCTGGTGTCCTGGAAATCAAAGAAGCAAACATCTGTGGCAACTTCAACTGCTGAAGCAGAATATATTGCAGCTGCAAGTTGTACATCACAGATCCAATGGCTTCAATATCAACTACTTGATTATGGAATCAAAGAGACCAAGACCCCATTGCTTGTAGACAGTAAATCTGCCATTAGCATAATTTAAAATCCTGTTCAGTTTTCAAAAACTAAGCATATAGAAATCAGGTATCATTTCATAAAGGATTGCTATGAAAAAGGCAAGATTGAAGTGAAGCATGTGACAACAGCTAATCAAATAGCTGACATATTTACCAAACCCCTTGACACATCAACATTTCAGAAGTTAGTATCCATGCTTGGGATGCTAAATTTGTAAGTGTTTGACATTTTCTTGCACATATTTTTACTTTCACTTACATTGTTACTAATCTGTCACAAAACTTCTGAAAAACAAAAAGAGAGAAACTACTGATGAACAAAAACATCAGTATGGGGATCTTTTCAAAAAAATGATTAACTTCTGATAAGATAAACTTCAGAAGTTATGAATAAAGTGCTTATAAATGTTCTCATCAGTGGTTAACAAACTACTGAAGAGAAAATAGGAACTACTGATGAATATTGTTCTTCATCAACAGTTTTGTTAATAAGGGTAAATCAGACATTTCCCATTTCAGAAGTTTGACCTAGGGCGGTTATAAACTTCTGATAAACACCTTTTCCAACACTTATCCTTTCAAAAAGCAAAATTCCCTCCTTCTATCTCATAAACACTCTCAAACCCTCCCTTGCAAACAACCAAAAACACTGTTCGATCCATACACACACAAAACCACATGGCTCTTATACTGAAACAGGGACATAATCAAAGAGGCTACTTTGTGAAAGATGAAGCATGGTCCTAATGCGACGAAATCATTGATTTAGTCATTCAATCCCAATATTACACTCTTTTCACCATTGATCCTCCTATTCACACTCAAACTCTTAATGAGTTCTGGGCAAACGCCGAGGTGGTGACAGTGAATAACAAGACCATTTTCCTCAAATCAACTATCCAAGGGAAAGTCATGGCAATCACACCGGCTACTTTGGGAATAAGTCTGGGTCTGGATGCTGCTGATGCACCAGAGCACATTCCCAACTCTGAAATTCATTTAACCATGACAGAGTGTGGTTACCAAGGTACTCTCTCACATGCAACAGTTTATAAGAAATTTTTTGAATAAAAATACAAACTTTTGTTTCATTATATAATCATGTGCTTGAGTCCAAAAACTGGATCTTATGATCATATGCCCTCTACTTTTCAACCTATTTTTCATTCCATTATGAATGAAACAAAATTCAGGGCATCAGCACTTTTCTTTAATGAGTTGGTATTGCATCACCAAAATTCTAAAATGAATTTTTTTGTTGTATCCAAGGTTCATAATTCAATGCATAATTAAAGAACTTGGAAATGAGGTGCTTCTGGAAAAAAAACTTATGTTTTAAACCCATTAACCTCACAAGCATACTCAAGGCATAACAAACCGGCAACCTTGCTAGAAGAGGACCAAGGGGAACAACAAACAGTCCCCATGGAACTAACATCTTCCAAACCAACAACTAAAAAGGCCAAGAAACCCAAACAACGAAAATCCAAATCCACCAACCCTAAAAGAAAGGCAGTTCAGGAAGTTGAGATGTCTGAAACTGCTGGTGTGCAATCTGCACTTGTCAAAGATGTGACTGAAACATCCTCTCAGTCTCATCCATCTCAAATCCCCAAAAGAGAACCCATTACCATTTTATTTCAAAGGAAGAAATTTAAAAAGACCATAACTACTGATCCATCCTTTGAAACTGCTGACCCTTTACCAAAAACTACTAAACCAGAAACATCTCACACCACAATAGAAATTGCCAAACTTCTCTCTGGGCTAAAAGAAATAATCCATTCTGAACATGTGATTCCCCAACAAACACATCAAACAGGGGAATTCCATCAGAAGTTGACATGGATGTGGATGTTATTAGCCCTATCCTAGGAGATGAGGATGAACCAAGGTTTCTAAGCCCAAACTTAGAGACTTTAGGTGCATTTGAGGCTGTTACTACTCATTTACCATCCAGTGGTGGATCTGAGGACAAAAGTAACATAGCTAAGACCTCAAATGTGGCAACTACTGATGAAGGCTTTATGCCTGAAGTAGGAAAACCTCAGTACCAAGACAAAGAGGTTCATGAGAAAACTTGGTTGGGCCCAGCTCATGATATAACTGATGATGTTCTCATTGAGAATATCAGCAGGGATTCAGATGATTCCATTGATTTGGATGATGATTCAAACTCTACACAACATGAAGTGACGGCTACTAGTGAAGGTCCTGAATCTGATGTCTCTAAGCTCAAAGAGCTGGTCACAAAAGATCAGGTTAAAGACCACTTGAACCCTGATTCCCCTAAAGTGGCATCTTCAGTACATACTGAAGATCACTCAAAAACACCCCCTACACTTCAAAAGCCTACCCAATTCACTAGGTCATCAAGCATAGACTTGAACCACCTATGCAGCCCAGATGGTCCGCTATACCAGATGATGAATACCCTTATATCTCAACACCTCAAATCCCTAACAACTACTTTGGAGTTGAAAACCAACCCTAAATTTGAGGTGATCAAAAACAAACTCAATGATCTGTCCAAGAAAATAGACAACAACACAAGACAGCTGCGTAAATTATCTGGTGGAACTTCTTTACCTATTTGGTTTCCAGAAGTGGATGTAGCCAAAAAGGAGGAGAAGATTAAGGAACCAACAATGTCACTTGAAGCCAGGATAAAGGCAAAAGTGGCACAACAACAAAAGGAGGCCCAAAAACAAAAAGAAGATCAAGATAGGCTCCTTAAAGAAGCTAAAGATGTAGCTGAGAAATCCCAAGGCCTTATTGAAGAAACTGCTGAAGTCTTAGAAAGTACTGAAGACAATCCTTCAGTAGTTGATACCCCTATAAACCCTTCAGTAGCTAACACTTCCAACATTCAATTTGAATAGCCTTCAATGGCAACTGAAGACATTCCAAGGTCTGCACCCACTCATACAACTGTCTTAAACCCTGCTCCCATCTCAATGTCAAAAGAATTATTGGAGAAGAGTTTACTTGCAGAACAAAAGAAGGCCAAGGAAGATAAGATCTGGAACAACCTGAAAGCAAGGGATGACTTGAGCTACAATGAATAGCTTGAGAAGTATGAAGAAGAGTTGAGTAAGTTAGAAAAGCTTGAAAGAATTGCCGAAGAAGACAAAAGACAACAACTGATGTCTTACATTACCAAGAACAACAAAACAAAGATATACTCACTCAAAGGGCTCTCTATGGATGAGCTTACAAGAAGAGCTCAAATTATAGGTGACAAACTTGCCACTGAAAAAGACAGGAAGTAAAAGAGAGCGGAAGTCATAGATGAATTGGTAGCCAATGGATTTGGTTCAAAAGCCTCTGTGTCAAAATGGAGAGAAGATACATTATTTGATACCTACAAAAGATTCAAGGCTGATAAGGCTGCAAATCCAGATAAGTACAAAACTTCTGAAGTATCAACTTCAATAGTTAGAACTTCTAGTGCAAAACAATCAACAACAAAGCCTGCTACCAAAAAGAAGCAAGAGGAGATCATAAAGACATATTTCAAGATGGTATTTCTTGAAGGCAATACAGTAGTTCAAGGAGACTTTATGATTGAAGAGAAGCCTCTGCTGACACAATTCAGGGATCCTTCCACATTTGCTTACCAAATACAACAAACAATAACAGATAAGAAGCAAACTAAGGTAATCACTGAACACCATCTCCCTACTTTTGATATACCTAATGTGGTGCAAGCTGAAGAAGGAAGAGAATCCCACCTGAGGGTCACTGAAGTAGAAAACATTCCTCACTCAGGTTCATCCCAGGAGACTAGCTTGGTCCCCTACACTTTAGACTTTGACCAATCTACAATGAATATTGTAAGATGGTCATTTACTGATTCAAACTCAGTATTGATCACAAGAAGAGATCGTTCAAGCAAGGTCTTCAAGTCTATGGAAGAACTGAATAATCTGTCTACAAAAGACCTGCTCATAATCCAACATCTTGAACCTGAAAAAGGATCCCTCACTGATGAACAACTGCAACAACTCAAGACTTCCATGTTCAGAGAAATTTGGAAGATGCTTGATGGCAGGAAAAGAGAATAAAGGATTAGATAAGGTTTTGGCTTCATCAATCCAAGGGGAGATTGTAAGGACAAAAAGGATTGAAGAAACTTCTTTTGCTAACCTTAGGGGCTGTTTGGTAGCCTCTTAATGAGGCTCTTAACCATTCAGTGCTTAATGATTCAGCATTTAGCGCGTTTGTTTCAGCCTCTGAATGGAATGGTTAAGGCTGAATCATTAAGACTTGAGATGTTGCTGAACCATTAAGCACTGAATCATTAAGCACTGAACTAGGTTGAACCTTAATGAAACTCTCATACCAATGTGGGACAAGAAAACTAACCATTAAGAGGTCCAACTTAATGATTCAGCACTTAACCATTCAGACCTCTTAACCATTCAGAGCTCTTAATGATTCAGCACTTACTCAACCAAACAGCCCCTTAGTCTAATTCCTATTTTTGCCAAAATATGCTAAGTATAGAACTACTGAAGAAGAAGACTGAAAGTATTGAAGAAGAATTCATCAAGTGCTGAAGAGTAAAAGATCAGAAGTTCTGAAGTCAAACCAGACAAGTCAACTGAAGAACTACTAAAGACAAACTACTCATCAGTAGTTTGTCACTCATTAGCAGTTGTAATGGAATCTTTCCACCGCCCTTATGTTTCTGTAGTTTAGTATAATAATATTACTTTATGCTTTTGTTAAAGTCTTTGTACAAGTTCCAAGACTACAGCCTGTTGTAAGATTGCTTTTGTATCAAGTTGCATGTATTTGCTGGTCTATAAATAGATGGGTTGATCCCACTATTTTAGACATCGATTTTATTAAACTGAAATCCTTCAAAGGCTTTTTATTGAAATACCATTTCACATCTGAGAATCTATTTACATACTTTTATATGCATTCAATTGTTTAGATTCTCATTAACTGCCTTTAGTTCATTATATCCAGGGGGAGTAATAACTCCTGTTGAAAGTGAAACTTTAAACTTCATGTAACATTACGCATTTATACTTGTACGTTACGATTACCATGAATAAAAAACGTCAAGTTCTATCATTATTGTTCGCATTTATTTATTATTGTGGCATTTTGGGAACCCTAATACTATATTAATTATATTTAATATACTTATATATATGTAATAATTATCAAAAAATAATTTGCTTGGGCCGGGACTCGAATCCACGCCCAAGCTGGCCCAATATACAGCGTCTTAACCAACTGATCCACACAACCATCTTGTTTCTTTTCCAGCTTATATTATATTTAACCTGACCTTGGCCCTTCACAGTTGACATGGAAAGTCAACTGTGACAGCCAACTTCTATAATTAACCATCACAAACGCGTAATTGATCCCGAATAGGAATGACTTCGTGATCACCGGCCTATCATGAGTCATATACACGTATTATTATCATCAATTCGTACCAATTATGCTTTATTCGACGAAACCCAATTAATACATGGTCAACCTTACCAATTCATCGATCCAGACCATTACCCTATAAATTGGACACTCCTGGACGATCACAACTCGCCAATCAATCTTTCTCAACCCCCAATTCTTCTTATTAATCCTCTGTTCTTGGTATTTTGATCGCATTTTGACTTTAAGCCTTGACCGATCATTCGTGTTCATAACGTGTTTGTAAGTAACATTTTTTTGTGGGATTTATTGTTCGGCATCCACACAACATTAACCCTAAGGTTAATTGGGTTAATGTTGTGTGAATTGGCCAATTGCAAAAATTAGGGTTCGAACATCGAATTGGGGAAAATAACTGTTCTCTCATATATTATATAATTTAAATGAACTAAAACCAAACACAACCACTGGTCTGGACCAAGTGGTTGTGCTTGGTGCTTTCTGAACCGGCCACGCGGGTTCGAACCATGGCAGCCGCATCAGTTCTTTTCTTTTTCTTTGTTTTGTTTAAAAACAATCAACTTTATATATATATTACTTATATTTTATAAATTCATTTTAAAATACTAAAACACTTTTAAAAATTCTACAAAAATTATTTTGTATTAATCTGATAAAAAAATTTAACATACAATTTTTAGTTTTCAAAAATTTATTTATTTAATATATAATAAATAAATCAAGTTTATTCCATTTTATTTATAAAATTTGATAAAAATATCAAAACAATATTATAAATTTCCACAAAAATTATTCTGAGTTTTTCATAACAATAAATTTTTCTGAAATAATTTTTATTTCTGAAAAATCATTTATTTAATATTTTTAATCAATTTTTGTTAGTTTTAATCATAATTAAATCATAATAAATTCATTTTTCAACATTTTTGCACCAAAATTTTATATAAATTATTTCTGATTATTTGGAACAAAAATATAATTTTTAATCTAATAATTATTTAATTTTAGTATTTTTAAATATTAAAGTTAAATTTTGACAATTTGTAATAAATAGATTTAATATTCTATTTTAAAGAAAATAATTTAATAAAAATTATTTTTATACTTTAAACACATTATTGTGACTATCTTAAATTCAAATTTTATAAAAAGACTTTCATTTATTTAATTATCAAATTTCTCTTATTTATTAAAACATTTTATTATTAATTCAACAAATGTTTATCCCCAAATCGAAACCCGAGAATATACTTGTAGACTAGATAGACTTAGACTTATTTGTTACCTTATACATAGGGTAATACTTGGCAATCTTTTGGGCTACACTCATACTATTTCTCAAGACTTAATACTATACTAAGGTGAGTTTACGTAACCATGTTATTGCGATTCTTTATACTTGCAACATTTTACTTAAGCTATTCTACATGCATGTCTAGTTGTAAACTTTAATGCCTGTAGATGCAAAAGTGCGACTAAAGCTTTGGATTGTACAACACAATATGTTTTCGTGATATCGAAGGTGCGAAGGAGATTTTCAGATGGTGCGAAGGAAGCTTGAAAGGTGCGAAGGAAGACAATGTGGACGAATGAAGATTTAGATTATAGTAGAACTTGGTTCGACCAGTTGATTTGGGCGAACTTGCACATTCGCAAAATCAATTTGGGCGAATGTGCAGTCTATAAATAGACAAGTTTGATTTTTGAATGTAACTTTTGATCATTATTATTCCCTCCACTTTCAGAAACTCTCTCTAGTGTTTTGTTAAACTCGTTTATCGTTCATACCTTGATTGTATCTATATTTCAACGTGTAATCGAGTGATTTATTAATGAAAACTTTTGAAAATGATGATCTGTGTGTTTGAATCTGTTTGATTATTATTTTGTGATAGTTTTAGGGTTTCCGCACCTAAAACTAACTTGTTTGATCATTCTTTGTTTGTTATCGATCCTTTCACGCACATACAAAGTGGTATCAGAGCCATTTCGGATCAAACAACCACAAATTAATAAACTCTCAGTTGATTTGGACCCAATTTTGGTCAAAAAGTTTCTGTTTTCAATGAACAAACTAATGTGATAAGATTTTGATCGATTACACCTTGATTTCGAGTTTAAATCGAATAATTCTCTTTATTAAAGTTGTTCCAAATCAATTCCGATTCAAAACCTGATTTAGATCATCAAAATCCATCAACATTTGATATACATGATCAAAATTAACTGATTTTCAAGGAATAACCGTTTTTGAAATCACAGGGGTCGAACGAGAGAGTTTGGTCGAAAGTGGAAATCATTTGGGTCAAAAGAGGGATTTTGTGTACGAAGGAGGTGTTATAGTGGTCGAAAGAAGACTTTGATTGCTTATTTTTCACATTCGCCCAGTTGTTTCACCTTCGCCTGATCGAACGGTCGAAGGAGCAAGAGAACGGTCGAAAGAGAGACTAAAGTGGTCGAAGGAGATTTTGTTGTTTTAGTTCACATTCGTATCAGTTAAAAACGGTCGAAGGAGAAATTTATTTCTCATTCGCACATTCGTATATACGAAGGAGCATCCTGTTTTAAAGCATTTTTAATCTTTTCGTCTTTAATCGTTTGCAGGACAAGATGTGGAACTTCCCAACAACGCCTAGACCTACTCAAGCACCACAACAGCAGACAACACAAGATCCGTGGTCCATTGCAGCTCAGAAGACTAGTCAACCATCACAGCCAATCAATTATATGGCAATGACTAGGTCAGCTCCACAACAAGTTGCTCAACCATTACCACAACCGATTGACAACTATTGGGGAGTTGCAGCAGCAGCAGTTCATTCACAGACGACCAACGCTATATCCACTCTTATTCATGATCTATCTTCTGGAAGCGGCAATCGTCCACCAAAGCTAATGGACATGAAGGAGTATAATACTTGGAAGACAAAGTTCAAGATCCATGTTGAGGGACAAGGACTTGAGGGAGCCGAGGCATGGCAAATGATTGTGAAGGGTTACGTTGCTCCTATTCTGGAGAATACTGGAGAACCGATACCTTTGGAGAATTTGGCGGATGATGAAAAGAAGAGGTTTGCGATAGAGAAGAAGGCATTCTCTCAGCTATCCCAGGCGATCAACACTGATCTATTGCATCAGTTTGGATCGTGCACAACATCCAAACAACTATGGGATATGCTGAGAAATCGACATGATGGAAATGAGAAGACAAGGAAGCTGAGGATGGAGGAGCTTCGGAAGGAATTTGAAAACTTCAGTTACATGGGTAATGAGACCCTAAAAGAGTTGGTTCCAAGGTATTGCCATTTGCTCACTGAACTGTCGAGCTATGAGATCAGCATTCCAATGTCGGAGTTAGTAGATAAATTTGCTGATGCATTACCACCCTACTGGAACCAACACATCGAAGTGTTAAAGGAGAAGGATGCATACCAGTATTGGACTATTAACGAGTTCATTCAAAAGCTGGAAAACAAAGAGATGGAGGAAAAGAGAAAAGCTAAGAGAGGTCAGATTCCACAGAATCCTGATTTATATGTGAGTGGTACATCTAACTCTCTTTCTGCTTCAAGCACCACTTCTAATGTTGCTCCTCACATAGCATGTCTGTCTAACGTTGTTGAACCAACAAAAGCACCCATCAACTACCTTGCCCAATCTTCAGCCTACACACCATCATACACACAACAACCTTATCAAACACCAAACTTTATTCCACCTTTTTCACCATTACAACAAGCCGCATGCTACACATCAAGTCAATCTCAACAACAACAACAACAATATCCTCCTCAAATGAATCAGATGCAGATTACTCAAGCACAGTCAAGTCAAAACCCGATTGTGTTAGTGACCTCAAACCTTAACAATGTGACTGTTGAAATTGCTCAACAGCATGTTGCTCTTGTATCTGCTATGGTTGCTTCTTACAACGGTTTGGTAGCGAGTCAAATTGGTAACAATAATCTCACCAATGAGGACTACGCTCAAATCGACAAAGAGGAGATGGAGCTGATGGACATTCAGTGGGCTTTTGCAAGCATTATGAGGAGAGCCACTGACTTTATTCAGAAGACTGGCAGAACTGATCTCTCAACCTCTCCCAACACCACATACGGATTCAACAAAGCAAAAGTTACATGCTTCAACTGTGGTGAGAAGGGACATTTTAAAAGAGAGTGCACACAGCCAGCACAACAAGGTAATCGAAACCCCTTCAATTCAACATACCAAAACAGACAAAACCAAAATCAAAATCAAGTGTCATACAACAGTCCCAACATCTCAAGCTTTCAACCACAAAACAATTATCAGAACCGTCAACAAAACACCAAACACTAGACAATCCACAACTCAAAACCAACCACAACAAAATCCAAACCGAACTATTGTTCCAATCACTACACCTAACACACAAAACCAAAACCAAACTGATAATCAAAACCAAGCACTTGTGATCCAAAAGGATGAAGGTTTTGATTGGACTGGTATGCAATTGGGGGTGGAAGAGATCACTGCTGGGAATGTAGCATGTGTGGCACAGCAGATGAATTTGGATGAGAATGAGGAGATTGAAGAGGAGGTTGTGATTGAAAAAGTGTCGGAGTTGAAAATTGAAGAAGTGAATGAGGATGTGATTGCTGAGAGTGAAGACAAGAAATCGGGGATGATTCGTGATTCTGTCATGGATGTTGGAGACCAATATGATTCAGCTTACTCGGATATGGAGAGTGAATCTGATTCAGAGGCTAGTGTGAATTCACTAGATGATGACATTGACCAACTGCTAGCTGAAGCTGATTTCCTGATGACCCGCAAGTCATGTATGGTGGATGATGCGTGCACCAAGATTGACTATTCCAAATTCTTCGCAGGGAAGGAAGCTCACTTTGCTTTGATGGCCATGACAGAACCTCCTAAGCTGGTAAGTTCTGAAACTCAATCTCAAGCGTGTGTTAAATGTGATAAATGTGCTGATTTTGAAAAACTGACTGATGAAAATAAGCTTCTCAAGGTCCAACTTGAGAGTGCAAAAATCAACTGTCAGATTTATCAAAAAGATTTAAAAGATTTCAACAAAGTTCTTGATGGTTATAAAAAGGATGTGTCTGAACTTAAAAAGACATTGTCTATCAAACAACTTGCCATTAATAATTACATAAATGAAATGGAAAACACTAAATTGGAAATGGCAACCATCAAGTGCTTTGCGGAAAAAGTTAACAAGAAGTTAGAGAGTTACAAGCACATAGCATATGTAGTCGACCATATCATAGAAGAACCCTCCCAGTCAAATAGTGCAAACTATAAGTCGGTCCCATCTCCGGTTTTGTTTGAGAATCACACTTTACATGCAAAACCACCTGAGACTTTAGTCAATTCTGACTCCACATCAGAAAACGAGCCTAACACTTCTAGTGTCGGGGATCCGTATTCTGATGTGAGACCAGTACTGGGAAATAATGAGGGTGTGGTTGCTGCTGATGATTCAGATGAAGAAGATGAACCATCTGAGAAGGTTGAAAGTGATAGTGATATCCCTGATGAAAATCATATAATCACTACTGAGCCAGTCTCACCGTCTCAGATCATTCATCCAATGGCAAATGCTCATCGTAAAAATGAGGTTAAGAAAAATGAAAAGTCGGTTGGTAAGAGTTTTGAAAAGAAAGAGGTAAAAAAGGTTGAGAAAAATGTGAGAAAACCGGTAGAAAAGAAAAACGAAACCAAATTTGAGAAAAATGTGGTAAAACCGGTTGAAAAGAAAAATGAGCTTAAATCTGAAAAATCTAATGATGTGAGCAATGAATCGTGTGACAAACCTGTCAAAATCTTCTATCGGATGCAAGGCTCCGATAAGATTTTATCCGATGATGAATATCCGATTAAGTTTGTCAATTATTCAAAAATCGAAAAGATCTGGCAGGAAAGTACGATTTGGTTTCCAAAATTTGAAAGAACCAATGACATTCCTCAAGAAATTTTAGATAAAATTTATTCGGATAAAGATGCAAAGGTCAATGTCACACAATTTGTTTTGCCTGTTGATAAAGAAAATAGTTTTATTGAACCGACTTACTCGAAGGACCCAGCTCCTGAGAGTTTAAGGAAACAATGCATGGTTGATCGATATCCCATTGCTAGCTTTTCCAAGTCGCCGATCAAGGAAAACTATGAGGAATACCGTGCGTGTTATAAGTGCGGGGAACAGGGACATTTACTTGCCGCCTGCCCGTACGTACGACACAAAAGGCACGAGGTGGAGATGAGGCAATATCATGATTATTCAGGCGACAACTACGGTTGTCAACAAAGACGGTATTTCCCTCAGCAAGACTCTTATCATAATCAAAACAATTTTTACAACAAGAGGGAAAACCGTCCAATGACGTATGATAATCGCAACCGGATGACCACTGATAAATCTGTTAAGAAACCTATGATGAACTCAACTGCTGATAACAAAAAGGTTGCTCCTAAACTTAATGGAAAACAAGCAGTTGGACCTGTCTCTGTTAAATCAGAGAAGGTAACCAAGAAGGTTGCTTTTAAAGAAGAAGTAAAGAAACCGACTGAGACTTCAAAATCTCAGATTCAGATCTTGAAAAGATCTGAGCAATCTTGGTCATCTAAGGAATCTGAAGAAGCTTCTACTTCACAGAATGAGAAGAGTGAGAAAAAGAAAATTGTGAGTGAGAAGAAAGGGATTGAAGTAACCCAAGATGTTTGTGAATTGAAAGACTCTTTGAAACAACCCGTTCAAAGACCCAAGACCAAACAGGCTTGGGTCCCCCGAAAGATCTAACTGCTTTACTTTATATGTGCAGGGAGCTCCAGCTGGCCCTGTTAGCAGCCTATGGATTGTTGACAGTGGAGCTTCTGGTCACATGACAGGGGACCTCACGCTACTCTTTGACATCAAAAACATTAACGGAGGTTATGTGGCATTTGCTGGTAATAAGGGAGGCTACATTACGATGGAGGGTAGTGTAAGCAATGGGGTCGTAACATTTGAGCGGATATCTTACGTGAAACAGATAGACTATAATCTGCTCAGTGTTATTCAAATTTGTGATAAACAATTTTCTATGTATTTTGATGACAAATCCTGCTACATCTTGAAACCTGGGTTTGAGCTACCGAAAGAGTGGGTGATGCTGAAGGCACCGAGAGTAAACAACTTGTATATTCTCGACATGTCCAAAACAATGACCACCCATGGCCAAGTCACGTGTTTCCTCTCTAAGGCTACAGAAAAAGAATCGATTATGTGGCACAGGAGAATGGGACACATCCATTTGCGAAAAATGAATCAGTTAGTGAAGAATGAGCTTGTCACGGGAGTTAATGTGAAACACTTCCATCTGAACGACAAGTGTGTTAGTTGCAAGAAGGGAAAGCAGCACAAACAATCCCATAGACCAAAGAAAGTCAATTCCGTTGAGCTGCCACTTGAACGTTTGCATATGGATTTATTCGGTCCAGTCAGACGTAAAAGTCATGCCGGGGAGTTATACTGTCTTGTGGTGACTGATGATTATTCAAGATTTTCATGGGTAATGTGCTTGCATCAGAAAAGCGACACTTTTGATAACTTGAAGGTTCTGTTTACACGTCTGGAGAATATATATGGTCTGAAGATCAAACGAATCCGGAGTGACAATGGGACGGAGTTCAAAAACGCTCAGATGGAGGATCTTTGTGCAAACAATGGAATTCATCATGAATATAGCGCTCCGTATACACCCCAGCAGAACGGTGTCGCAGAGAGAAAGAACAGGACTCTTATAGAGACGGCGAGAACTATGCTTGCGGATTCAAATCTTCCAGTCATGTTCTGGAACGAAGCTATTTACGCGGCATGTTATACTCTTAACCGAGTTTTGACAGTGAAGAAGTTTGGCAAGACTTCTTATGAGCCGTTGAACTGACGCAAGCCGAATTTGGAGTATCTAGAACCATTTGGTGCCCCGTGTACAATGCTGAATCCTTCGGAGAAGTTCGCACCAAAGGCTGAAGAAGGTTATTTTGTTGGATATGCAACCCCATTAAAACGGGTATTCAACAAAAGAACTAGAAAAGTTGAGGAGTGGACTAATGTCGAAGTTCAAAGATATACACAAAATGTACAGGGTGGAGGACCAGATTGGATGTTTGATTACAAAGACTTCTTTGAATCATTCAATCTAGATAGCATGGTTGAAGAAGCTGTACTTCGCTAATATTACGAGGTCGAAAACGCCGTGACTTCACCGTTAGTGCGTCCGATCACGGTAAATCCTCAAGCAGCTTCTAATGATACCACTGCTCCTGTGATGGAAGAAGAGGTGTTCCAAGAGGCTTCTACATCGCTTAATTCATCCGAATCAGAATATGAAGACGATGATGCAACAAATGAAGCTATTCTGGACAACGCTACAGTGACACCACCAGTGAACCCAACTAATACTGATGCTTCAACATCAAATGTGGGTAATGATCTGGTTTCTACAGAGAATTTGACAACTCAAACGGGAGTACAAGTACCTGATTATCCGAAATCTCGGATACATCGGATACACCCGCTTGAACAGGTTATTGGTGATCCTGGTAGCAGTGTGATGACAAGAGGGCAACTGAGAAATGCTCAAGCACCAGAAAATATTGGCAATCTTGCTTTATATGCCAAAATACAGAAATCTGGTTTTCAAAATGACTGGTCATTTGCTTGTTATGTTTCGCAGGTCGAGCCGCGGACATATAAGGATGCTCTTTTGGATGACGCCTGGGTGGAAGCAATGCAGGAGGAGTTATTACAATTCCAGAAACTTGGTGTATGGACCCTGACAGATTTGCCCCCTGGAAGAAAGAAAATTGGAACCAAATGGGTGTTTAAGTGCAAGAAGGATGACAGAGGAGTCATAGTGCGAAACAAAGCTCGTTTGGTAGTTCAAGGTTTTCATCAGGTTGAGGGAATCGACTACAATGAAATCTATGCACCGGTTGCACGCTTGGAAGCTATCAGAATGTTCCTAGCGTTTGCATCATGGAAGAAATTTAAGGTGTATCAGATGGATGTAAAGAGCGCTTTTCTTTACGGTGTGGTCAAAGAGGAAGTTTACGTAGGTCAACCGCCAGGCTTTGAGGACCCTATTCACCGAGATAAGGTTTATGTGTTAAACAAAGCTCTCTACGGGTTGCACCAGGCTCCGAGACAATGGTATGAGGAGCTGAGCACGTATCTTCTCTCGAAAGGATTAAAACGCGGACTGGTAGACTGCACACTGTTCACGAAACGAGCAGGAGATGATTTGCTTCTTGTACAAATTTATGTTGATGATATTATTTTCGGGTCTACTAACGATCTTCTGTGCAGGGAATTTGAACAAGTTATGCAGGAAAAGTTCGAAATGAGCGCAATGGGAGAAATGCAGTTTTTCCTCGGCTTGCAGGTGGAGCAAAGACCAACGGGGATCTTTATTCACCAGACGAAATACGTTTCTGAAGTCTTGAGCCGATTCCAGATGGATGATTCGAAGCCGATGGATACCCCTATACAGCCCAATCACGGGATTGGAGTTGACCTTAAGGGGGAGCTGACTGATCCATTTACATACAGAGCAATCGTCGGATCTCTGATGTATCTCACAGCGTCAAGACCTGATATAATGTTTGCGACATGTCTTTGTGCGCGATATCAATCGAAGCCGAAACAGAGTCATCTTGCAGCTGTCAAGCGTATCCTTAGATATCTGAAGGGTTGTCCATCGAAAGGACTTTGGTACCCTCATGATGATAATTTTGAGCTAATCGCTTTTAGTGATGCAGATTGGGGCGGTTGTGACAAAGACAGCAAATCCACAACGGCTGGATGTCAGTTTATGGGGAGCAGGCTCGTGACCTGGCAATGCAAGAAACAAACCGCAGTTGCACTATCCACATGTGAAGCAGAATACGTTTCAGCATCAAGCTGCTGCTCACAGGTTCTTTGGATCCAACAGCAGATGGTGGATTACGGTTTGCAATTTCTTAAAACCCCTATTTACTGTGATAATGAAGCCGCAATCGCATTAACAAAAGACTTAGTAAATCACTCAAAGGCTAAACATATCCGGATTAAATATCATTTTATCCGTGATTGTTATGCTAAAGAGTTGATCGATATGGTCAAAATCCACACTGATTACCAACACGCAGATCTTTTTACCAAAGCTTTTGACAAATCCAGATTTGATTATCTTTTAAAAGCTAATAGTATTAAAGAAAAACAGGACCAATCACCACCTCAGTCTATCACCTTTTAGTTTAAATTTTTTACTGCTTTTCAAAAAACTTTCGAAAAACCAAAAACATTGAAAAATTTCAAAATCCAAAAAAATTAGAAAATTTCTTTGCTGACTGCTATATCTTCTTCCCTTAGATTAATGCCGTCAGATTTATGTGAACAAACGATATCTGGGCAGTCACATATTTGAAATGCTCCAGCTTATCCTTGGGAACAGTAAATTCGAAAATCTATAAAAATCAGAAAAATCTAAAATGATTTCCTGGGTATAAAGGGAAATGATAGTACATCAGTGGGGATCTAAAACATTCTAAATAATGTAATGCTATATAGGGCGTGTGTTTGAGTCTGTGCGATGTGCTGATAGGCTTCGTAGACCTATTACTGCGTGCCTGATACATACATATCAAACGAATTGTTGTGTGGATGAACTCCTCATGGGCATATGGTCTTAGTACCGTAATTTCGTTTGATAGGGTATCTGTACAAAACTCAGAGGTTTAGGGTCGTTATGTTATTAGTTGTCTGGGGATAGCCTCTCTGATCTTTTGCTGTAAGTCATTACGGGCCTAGATCAGACAGGGTGTCTTTATAAAAGAGCTATATGCCAAATCCTAAAAGTTACCGAATTGAGGAACTTTCCATGTTATATGATGATCAAAGATTATCTGTTACATTGTATTGATCATTGATGCAAATCATGATTAATATCAGTCCTCAACCTGGTATAGTGCATATGTTACTTTGCTGCATTAATTTGCTGACCTGTATACCTCTATGCATTATATCTTGTACAATTACAGACGACGAAAGCATAATCACGCTTTACAATGAGTCTTTGTGCATTTACTTCTTGATACGGGAGTATGTCGTGTGCGTGGGAACCACAGACAATTGTGTTTATACTATAAATATCAGTATCAGTATAAAGCACTGCACAAAAGTCTGCATGTGAGTTTATGTGGATCACAATATCAGCAATTGCCAGATCACACATTGTCTTTAATGATAATAATTTCAAAAAGATCAATGGTGTGATCAGATTTCTCAAAAACTGATATGATCCCTTTACCGGAAATCCCAAAAACATTTACAGTTTTCATTTACATTTCTGCATTTTATTTTATCGTCAAAAATTACAAAACTCAAAAAGATTTTAGGTGTGTTTTAGCATAAACTTTAGAAAATCCAAAAAGATTTTTCATTTTCATCTTATTTTTGATAACTGATGGTGGTTGATGCCGATTTTCTAAACCTTGATACACCATTTGAGCTTTGTAACTTTTAAAATGTGAAAACATGATTGTTGGATGCTAAAAAGTTGGAAAATAATTGGACCGGGACTCGTTTTTGAGATTTGGAAAATTTTCAAAAATCCCAATTCTCATTCGCCCATTCGGTTGGTCGAATGTGGGATTTCACATGTTCATTCGTATGTTTTGGTTGGGCGAAGGAGAGTGTTCATGAAAATTATCTCATTCGAACCCTTTTGCCTCATTCGTACCCTTTCATTAGGGTCGAAGGAGACAAAAGTTTCTCCTTCGTATGACTAAAACGGGCGAAGGAGTGTGCCTATATATATCCATCTGCTCTTTCGAACCCCATTCATATTTTTCCAGATTTTCATCATTAACCTTACCTTATTGCTCATTTCTTTTAAATCCTTTCATTGTGTTCGGCATCATATACTGATCATTTTGCCATCAATTTTACAGGTTATCTTCAAGGATTCAGGCGTTAATCCCTGTTTTATATTATGAACCCTAACTGTCCACAACCGTTTAAATTCAACATAATAGTCTTAATTGATGCATAGGGTTTATTGTGTGTGTGTTTTAGGGGGAGATATAACCAAAAACATGGTTTAAAACTCGTCTGATTGATCAATCAATGTTTAAACCCTAGTTTTTAGGTGAAAACACATACACAATACATAATTGTTGAATCTGTTAGTCTAGGAAAGTTAATCGGCATTATTAGGTTTGATTTCAATCAAATGGACATGTTTAGAATCATTCAATTTCAAAATTGAAATTTCAAAATTATGAACTGTTTCCTTCGACCAGATCGAATGGGCGAAGGAAGAAATCAAAACGGTCGAATGAAGTTTATGTGGGCGAATGAAATCTTTATTCAGAATTCATACATTCGTACCTATTATTGTTCATTCGTACCTTTGCAAAAAACTCCTTCGTACCCCCGTTTGGGCGAAAGAGGAAGTTTATGACCAAAAATTTTCAATTTTCAATTTTGTCGATTTTTAACGTGTGTTTTTGTTTGTTTTGCAGATTTAACGATGACTGAACAACAGAAGACGACGGAACAAGCAGGATCCTCATCACAGCCTGCTAAACAGCTAGATTTTGAGAATGCGCACAACTGCTATGCATATCTCGGAGACGTAAAGAAGCACACAGAGTTCGTCGGAATTATTGACTTTCTGAAGAGAAGCAGGGTGATAGATGCCATTGCTACGCCGACAGTTATCTACCGAGATATGATTCAGGAATTCTGGTCGAATGCTAAACTTGACTTCTGGAAATGCGAATCTTGTTTGACGAGCAAGATTCAAGGACAACGAGTCATTGTTTGCGAAGAGGATCTGAGGGAAGCATTGAATCTGAATGATGATTCTAAAGATCCAAAGGAGTTTACATTCATGGATCAATGAAAGTGCTTTCTCAGGATGAAGTACAATGGACCAATCACTGACGGTTCATTGCATAAAGGAAAACTGTGCCCACAATTCAAGTATCTGGCACACGTTTTGATTCACGTATTCGGATCTACAGCAGGAAGTTATGATTTGATGAGGAAGAGCATCAGTTCTATGATGGTTGCTTTAGTATTGAACAAACCGTTCAATGTTTCTGGCATGCTGATGTCTCATTGACTGGAGCCTGTAAACGGCACGAGGAATCTCAAGTTTCTACTTTATCCTCGTTTCCTCCAAATGATATTCGATCACAAGTATAAGGAGCTGAAAAGAGATCCTAAACACATTGTTGTTCAGGAACATATGTTACTGAATACACTCGCTAGGATGAAGGCTTATAAGGGTTTGTCTGTTGAAGAACGTCCTCCAGTAAGACGTTTATTTGGACATCTAGCTAGAGTGGATTATACAGATCCGGGTGAGGGGCTTGTGAGGAATGTAAACAGTGATTCTGATCCTGATAATCCTTTACATCATGTTGATCCTGATGCTAAGCGCAAAAGACAAGTTGTGAATGTTGGCGCAAAGAGTGGGAAAACAAAGAAACAAGAGATAAGGATAGAGGTTTCTGAACCTGAGAAGAAGAAAAGTACTCAAAGAAGAAATAAGAGGATGGCGAAAAAGGGATTGAATTTAGTTGATGAAGCGTCTATTGATTCAGAAGAGACGTTAGAGGTTGAAAAATGGAATTCAGATGCTGAAACGGTAGAGACGACCATGCCCAAGGCCACTGAGGCTGGTGCGTCTGCTAGCCAGAACATTGAGGATCAAGGGAACAAAAGTCCTATTCTTGTTGATGAAGAAGAGCTGGGTTTGAATGTTGATGAGACGTTTGTTGGTTCTCCTGTGCAAGCTGCTAGAAAAGAAAAGAAGAAACAGGAGAAGCCGAGTATTAAGAGGAAGAAAGAGATAGAATCTTTGATAGCTGGTAAGAAACTGCCACCAGCTACAAGTTCTAAATCACCGGTTATTGCACCAGCTCAAAAGAAGCAGAAGACTGCAACAACATCGAGCACACCACAAACTGAAGAAATACCTATGGATGATGTTAATGAGGCATTGGATAATGTGCTCAAGAAGATCAGAAAAGGTAAACTGCCTGATGCTGTTGAACCACCTAAGAAGACAAAAGTTTCGGTGGACAGTGATATTATGACTGCTGTGAATCAGAGACTGTCTGAAATGATGAATCTGATTAACAAACAACAAACGGAGATCGAGCAGTTAAAGTCTAATGATAAGAAGATGTTGGAGGTCGTAGTCACATCAGCAGATGATAATGAGACTTTGAAGAAGACAATCAAGAGATTGAAGAGAGAAAATAAGAAGTTGCTGAAGCATGAGCAACGAAACACCAGGAGGATCATAGTCTTGAAGGAGGAGAACAAACAGTTAAAGAAGAGTAACAAGCATATGGATGATCTGATCAAGAACTTGTACTCTCAAGCTCCTTAACTTCAAGCTGGTGAAGTAGAAAAAGAAAGAGAAGAAGAACAAGTTGATTACGAACTGTCTGATGAAGAAGAAGATGATGAACTTGATGAAGATGCTGGAAATGATACAAAGAAGAAGAAGAAGGATGATAAGGATGATGGAGGATCAGATGATGGTTCGAGTGATGGAAACGGCTCTGCGTTTGATGATAGTAGTGATGACGATGATGATGACGCTGACAAATTTACATATGAGAAGCGTGATTCAGATAAGGGTGGTGAATCGAGCTCTAAGGTTCCTGGCGAGAATGTTGATGATGATATCTTCTGGAACGAGAAATTGCAGTCACTGTCTGAAGATGATAAGAACAAGTATCGCCAGATGCTCACTGATCGAGTCTGGACGATCGACATGACTAGCAGGTTTCCAGAAATATTTGAATCGAACAATAAACTATTCGAGTTGGAGTTTGATGACCCAGATCTTAAGGATGGGGAAGTTTCTGCGGCAATTTCGAAAGAGATACTTGAAGGTTTAGCAAAGCAAGTAGGCAAGACGTTGGAAGAATTACTTGCAGACAACTTTATTCCAAAGATTCCTGAGAAAGAAGCTGGAAATCATTCAGATGATCATGATGTTCATGCATTCGAGGAAGTTGAAATGGAAGACATTACGAGCGAGGAGTATCCACAATATTTCAGGACAAATCAAGATTGTGGATTCTCTTTCTCAGATGAATTGCTAAACCATGCCGAGAAACTAGCAAAAGAAAAGAGCAAAGCGTTTGAAGACGAAATCTTTAAAGGGCATAACAAGCCACGGTTCGAGCAGTCGGAAAGTTTGAAAGAGTTTTTGAAGAAGTTGAAAGAAAAGGAAAACAATCGTCCGAAACCTGATATTCAAGGAAGCTTTTACAAACTTCATAATGGAATTTTCAAAGGTCGTGCATTGGCCTGGAAGTTTGTTAAAGAGTTGAGATGCTTCGCAGTAAAGTGGGAGAAGGGGATCTTGTATTTCGACAAGTTTCATCACTTGAAGACTCTTCCATATTGGGCAATCCGTGATATTTGTTGTCACCGTTTAACGGGAGCGTCAAATAGTCAGATTACTTACTTTGCTGAGAAGATGACTAGAGAAAGCCGAACCAAGTGGGACTTGTTTACACCACAATATCCAAAGCGAATCGTTCATAAGAAGGATATTGATTTGATAAATGGTATGCCCATGGTGAAATTAAAGTACAAACCACCGCGAGTGTTGAAAAAGATTCCTTTGTTGCCTATCCCACAACACTTCGCCAAAGACTTCATCTGGTGGTATTATGATTGGAAGATTGCAGAGGCCGTGATTGTGTTGAAAGACGGAGAGTCGAATTACAAGAAAGTGCATATCTTTGATCCCATGTGGTTGATAAACTGTTCACATGAGGATATTATCATGTTGTTCTATAATCCGATCTATTCAGAAGCAAAAGATGCTGAGCAAGCAGGAAAGTACCAACGTGTGGTATTTCTGTGCTTTGCGTACGATATCAATGCTGGGTGTGACTATGGTGAAAAGTTGGGAAAGTTTGTGGAAAAGCAAAAGGTGCCTGAGCTGAAAACGAAGAAGCAAAAGCAATTTCATGAACCGGTGATGACAAAAGAACAAAGGATTCAACGACACATCAAACTGATGAATATAAGAATGGACGAACAACGACGAACACAATCCAAGCAATAGTCGAGGGGGAGTTTGCAGATGCAAAAGTGCGACTAAAGCTTTGGATTGTACAACACAATATGTTTTGGTGATATCGAAGGTGCGAAGGAGATTTTCAGATGGTGCGAAGGAAGCTTGAAAGGTGCGAAGGAAGACAATGTGGACGAATGAAGATTTAGATTATAGTAGAACTTGGTTCGACCAGTTGATTTGGGCGAACCTGCACATTCGCACAATCAATTTGGGCGAATGTGCAGTCTATAAATAGACAAGTTTGATTTTTGAATGTAACTTTTGATCATTATTATTCCCTCCACTTTCAGAAACTCTCTCTAGTGTTTTGTTAAACTCGTTTATCGTTCATACCTTGATTGTATCTATATTTCAACGTGTAATCGAGTGATTTATTAATGAAAACTTTTGAAAATGATGATCTGTGTGTTTGAATCTGTTTGATTATTATTTTGTGATAGTTTTAGGGTTTCCGCACCTAAAACTAATTTGTTTGATCATTCTTTGTTTGTTATCGATCCTTTCACGCACATACAATGCCTCATGAATTAGACAACAACAACAGTTTCAACGAGTTTCAACATTACATAATCATTAGCTATGGCCAAGCCGGCGATACTCAATAATAGATCTATTGGATTGACAATCCCACCCGGATACGTGTACCTCCTACATAGGTAGCGTGGGTGATTGTTATCGTTCCAACATATTATTAAGGTGAACCGTGGATGACGGGATGGACCTAAACTAGTCGGAGGTTTGATTATGTCGATTCAACATATTATGCTTATTCATGTAGACTTAAACTTACGATAGACATATGAATTGCTAAACTTTTATACTTAAACTATTTGCTTGACATGACTTATGTATTCTCACCAACTTTTAGTTGACCCCCCATTTTTACAACTCAACAGGAAATAATGATGCATGAAGGCTAGAGTAATTTTCATGAGAAGACAATCTTGAAGTCTATGCTTGTTTGGTTTATGTGATGTATTAGATTTCCACTTGAAACACATTATGTATTTCCATTTTGGATATTTGCACTTTAAATTTATTTCAATTAAAATTTGGTTACCATGTGCTACTGTATACTCATTCTTACGTGACACCTCGATGTTTCCGCCATCGGTTGGGGTGTTACAGATTGGTATCAGAGCCTTGGTTATAGGGAATTAGGTTATTAGAAAATAATCTAGACTATAACCTTAGGGACTTAAACAGTACTTGCTTCTCTTACTTGTAACCCTAAATGCTTCCCTAATCTTATCCCTATCCTATACCTTATATAACCCTAAGCCTACAAGTGACTACTCTTACTCGTCTGCTGCAATCCTGATCCACCATTAGATTAATAGGACAAAATCCTCAGGTTTAACCTGAACTCCCTTGAGATCTCGTCGAAGTTCTAGATTTTGATAACGAATACGTGCAATCTGGAAGGGTGAACGCCTATATTCTGAGTCTTCTGTCTAGGCTGGCATTGCGCATATATCCCAATCAGACGAGGGACCCAGATGCCTACCTGGGAATTCTCGGGATGAGTGTTCACTTATAGGCTAAAGCATGTCTTCATATGTTATTAAAATTTAGAATCTTTGATAAGTCAACGTTTTCGTTTATTCGTTTTAATTAATGAATAAAAGATTACATTCCTTATATATAACCTCATTCATTTCATTGTGTCTCTTACAGATCATGCCTCCACGTCGCAGCACTCGCAATAACAATGGTGAGAACCACGAGGAAGGTGGCGATAACCATAACCATAACCACGACGCTAACCACAACAACAACAACAACAATGGTGTCGATGCCCAACTGGCTACGATCATTTCTCAACAAATGGCGCAGCAAATCGCGACTCTGGTTCCCAATTTACTAGCTCAAGTCATCCAGATGAACAGCAACGGGAACGGTAATGGCAACGGGAACGGTAACGGCAATGGTAATGGAAATGGAAACCACAACGGGAATGGGAATGGTCTTCCAGCCTGTACCCTTAAGCACTTTAATTCTTGTAATCCCCCAAAGTTTAGTGGTGAAGAAGGAGCTACAGGACTCCTACAATGGTTTGAGGGTATTGAGAATACCTTCATCAACAGTGAATGCCCCGACAACTTTAAGGTTCGTTACGCCATGAGTGTTCTCCACAAACGAGCACTCACTTTGTGGAATGAGGAAAAGCGCACCCGTGGGGCCGAAGTTGCTCTTGCTATGACATGGGACCAAGTCAAGGAGGTTATGAAGGAAGAGTTTTGTCCTCGCAATGAGGTTAAGAAGCTAGAAGATGAGTTCCACACCCTTGCTCAAGATAGTGGGGAAAACCATGCCTACAATACCCGCTTTCATGAGCTTAGCTTATTGTTGCCTCACAAAGTCACTCCCCTGCCAGTAGCCATTGAGAAGTATATCGGTGGTCTACCCATGCAAATCCAGGACACGATGTGGGGAAGGAATCCTGCCACCTTGGAAGAAGCCAAACGTCTGGCAACTACTCTTACTGATAATCATGTGAAGAATGGTACTCTCTTTCGCAAGGGCACTAAGAAGACTGTTGTCAACGACACTCCTCAGCCCGCTATTGAGGTCAAGCCCGAGACCTCAAGCAACAAGAAGCGCAAGGCTAGGAACTACATGGTTGCTACCACTCCACCTGCTGCCCAAAACCCAGCCAAGAAGCCGTATGGCGGGAGTCACCCTCTCTGCAACACTTGTCAATACCATCATCTTCCTGGCAGACCGTGCCGCCAATGCAATAACTGTAAGCGGTATGGACACTACACCAACGCTTGCCAAGCCCCTGCTGCCCAAAACAAACAAAACAACCCAGCCAGAAATGCCCAGCTCCCAACCAACAAAACAACAGGACTGCTCGTGGTCAATGCTACGAGTGTGGCAACCCTGATCACTATATCAACAATTGCCCCAATCGTAACCAAAACCAGAACCAAAACCAAAACCGCAACCAAAACCAAAACCAGAACCGCAACCAGAACCAAGGTGCTCGAGGTCGCGCCTACAATCTCAATGCTAACCAGGCCCGTGACAACAACGAGGTGGTGAATGGTACGTTCCTCATTAATAACCACTATGCATCCATATTATTTGATTCGGGAGCTGATAAGTCATTTGTATCACTGAAGTTTGAACCTTTACTTAACTTACCCCAAACTAACCTAGAGGAACCTTTAGTGGTAGAGGTAGCTAATGGGAAGTCTATCTCGATCGATTCTATTATTCGTAACTGTGTGTTGAACCTCGACAATCAAACTTTCTCTATTGATCTCATCCCTATGCATCTTGGAAGTTTTGATGTCATAGTAGGCATGGACTGGTTGTCAACTCATCGTGCTGAAATTCTGTGTTTTGAGAAAGTCATACGCATCCCTCTCGAATCTAGTGAGATTTTGAAGATCTATGGTGAGAAGCCTTGTGGCGAGCTTAAGCTCATGTCTTGTACTACTGCCCAAAAATACTTACGAAAGGGGTATACAGCCTTCTTAGCTAACGTGATAGAAAAGAAGGACAAAGGCAAAAGTATCCAAGACATTCCAATCATTCGGGACTATCCTGAAGTCTTTCCAGAGGATTTACCTGGTTTGCCTCCTGCTCGACAAGTGGAATTTAGAATTGATCTTGTTCCTGGTGCTAATCCTGTCGCTAAAGCTCCTTATCGTCTTGCACCCTCTGAGATGCAAGAACTTGCCAGTCAACTACAGGAACTTTCTGATAAAGGTTTCATTCGCCCCAGTTCTTCTCCATGGGGAGCCCCTGTCTTGTTCGTTAAGAAAAAAGATGGATCTCTTAGAATGTGTATCGACTATCGCGAACTCAACAAACTCACCATCAAGAATCGTTATCCATTACCTAGGATTGACAATCTTTTCGATCAACTTCAAGGAGCAACCCACTTCTCGAAGATTGATCTTCGTTCTGGTTATCATCAGCTTAGAGTCCATGATGAAGATATTCCCAAGACAGCCTTTCGTACACGTTATGGTCACTATGAATTCATGGTCATGCCTTTTGGATTGACCAACGCTCCCGCAGTGTTTATGGATTTAATGAATCGAGTTTGTAGACCCTACCTCGACAAATTCGTGATCGTCTTCATCGATGATATTTTGATTTACTCTAAATCGAAATCCGATCACGAACAACATCTTCACTCCATCTTGGGTCTCCTAAAGAAAGAACAACTGTATGCTAAGTTCTCGAAATGTGAATTTTTGGCTTAAGGAAGTTCAATTTTTGGGACATGTCATTGATATGAACGGGATTCATGTTGATCCTGCAAAGATCGAAGCTGTGAAGAATTGGAGTGTTCCTAAAACTCCAACAGAAGTTCGTTCTTTCCTTGGTTTGGCTGGTTATTATCGTCGATTCATCGCCAACTTCTCTAAGATCGCTGTTCCTCTCACTGCCTTAACTCACAAGGGTAAACCCTATGAGTGGGGACCAAAGCAAGAGGAAGCATTTGAAACTCTTAAGCTGAAACTCTGTGTAGCTCCTATCTTGTCGCTACCTGATGGTAATGATGACTTCGTGGTCTATTGTGATGCATCGAACCAAGGTCTCGGTTGTGTTCTCATGCAACGAGGAAAGGTTATTGCTTATGCGTCTAGGCAACTCAAGACTCACGAAAAGAATTATACCACTCATGATCTTGAATTGGGCGCTGTCGTCTTTGCTCTTAAGATTTGGAGACATTATCTTTATGGGACCAAATGTGTGGTGTTCACAGACCACAAAAGTCTCCAACATGTCTTCAACCAGAAAAATCTTAACATGAGGCAACGACGTTGGGTTGAGCTACTTAACGACTATGATTGCGAAATTCGCTACCATCCTGGCAAGGCGAATGTTGTGGCTGGCGCACTTAGTCGTAAAGAGCGTATCAAACTTCAATGTGCGAGAGTTCGTACTGATCTTCAGGATCGCATCCTCCAGGCTCAACATACTTCAGTCACCCAAGGTAACATGTACGGCGAAATGTCTTGTGGTGCTGAAACTCAACTAGAAACCAAACCTGATGGCCTTCTCTATTTTCTTAATCGACTTTGGATCCCTGACCGTGATACTTTTCTCATGAACGAGGCTCATAAGTCTCGTTATTCTATTCATCCTGGGGCTGACAAGGTGTTCCAAGATCTTCGTTATTGTTATTGGTGGCCTGGTATGAAGAAAGATATTGCTCTTTTCGTTGCAAAATTCCTCACTTGTTCAAAGGTCAAGGCTGAACATCAACGACCATCTGGTATGCTCGAACAACCAGAAATTCCCGTATGGAAATGGGAGAGCATAGCTATGGACTTCATCACTAAACTCCCTCGTACACCCAAAGGTTTTGACAGCATTTGGGTAATCGCCGATCGTTTGACCAAGTCAGCCCACTTCTTACCTATTCGTGAGAAGTATTCTGTGGAAAGGTTGGCAAGGATGTACGTAAGTGAAATCATATGTCGTCATGGTATACCTTTGGACATTATCTCTGATCGTGATGGTCGTTTCACCTCTCACTTTTGGGATTCTTTACAAGATGCTTTGGGTACCAAGTTGAACCTGAGTACTGCTTATCACCCTCAAACAGATGGTCAGACTGAACGGACCATCCAAACACTTGAGGATATGCTCAGGGCATGTATAATCGATTTTGGTGGCGCATGGGATTCTCATCTTCCTTTGGTTGAGTTTTCATACAACAACAGTTATCACGCCAGTATTAACATGGCTCCTTTCGAGGGACTCTATGGTCGTAAATGTCGTTCACCTGTCTGTTGGACTGAGGTTGGTGAAGCCCGGATCACTGGACCTGAACTAATCCAGGAAACCACAGACAAAATCCAACTCATTCAGGATAATCTTCTCAAGGCTAGAAGTCTTCAGAAGAGTTATGCTGATAAACGTCGTAAACCCTTGGAATTTCAAGTTGGGGACCTTGTACTTCTTAAGGTATCCCCTTGGAAAGGAGTGATTCGTTTCGGTAGAAAGGGAAAACTAGCTCCTCGATACATAGGTCCATTCAAAATTATTGACAGGGTTGGAAAAGTGGCTTACAAACTTGATCTTCCACCTGAGCTAAACAATGTTCACCAGACCTTTCATGTTTCGAATCTCAAGAAATGCTTAGCAGACGAGAACCTCCATGTTCCTCTTGAGGATGTGCAAATCGATGAAACTATGCACATTATCGAGAAACCCGTCGAGATTGTTGATACTGGAGTCAAGAAACTCAAGCGCAGTCGCATTCCGATCGTTAAGGTTCGTTGGGAATCTAAACGAGGTCCAGAGTTCACATGGGAAGGTAAAGACCAGATGAAGTCTAAGTACCCACATCTTTTTCCACCAGACTCTCCAACTCCAACTTTGGGACGAAGTTCCTAAAAGTAGGGGAGACTGTAACATTACGCATTTATACTTGTACGTTACGATTACCATGAATAAAAAACGTCAAGTTCTATCATTATTGTTCACATTTATTTATTATTGTGGCATTTTGGGAACCCTAATACTATATTAATTATATTTAATATACTTATATATATGTAATAATTATCAAAAAATAATTTGCTTGGGCCGGGACTCGAACCCGCGCCCAAGCCGGCCCAATATACAGCGTCTTAACCAACTGATCCACACAACCATCTTGTTTCTTTTCCAGCTTATATTATATTTAACCTGACCTTGGCCCTTCACAGTTGACATGGAAAGTCAACTGTGACAGCCAACTTCTATAATTAACCATCACAAATGCGTAATTGATCCCGAATAGGAATGACTTCGTGATCACCGGCCTATCATGAGTCATATACACGTATTATTATCATCAATTCGTACTAATTATGCTTTATTAGACGAAACCCAATTAATACATGGTCAACCTTACCAATTCATCGATCCAGACCATTACCATATAAATTGGACACTCCTGGACGATCACAACTCGCCAATCAATCTTTCTCAACCCCCAATTCTTCTTATTAATCCTCTGTTCTTGGTATTTTGATCGCATTTTGACTTTAAGCCTTGACCGATCGTTCGTGTTCATAACGTGTTTGTAAGTAACATTTTTTTTTGTGGGAGTTATTGTTCGGCATCCACACAACATTAACCCTGGGGTTAATTGGGTTAATGTTGTGTGAATTGGCCAATTGCAAAAATTAGGATTCGAACATCGAATTGGGGAAGATAACTGTTCTCGCATATATTATATAATTTAAATGAACTAAAACCAAACACAACCACTGGTCTGGACCAAGTGGTTGTGCTTGGTGCTTTCTGAACCGGCCACGCGGGTTCGAACCATGGCAGCCGCATCAGTTCTTTTCTTTTACTTTGTTTTGTTTAAAAACAATCAACTTTATATATATATATATATATATATATATATATATTACTTATATTTTATAAATTCATTTTAAAATACTAAAACACTTTTAAAAATTCTAAAAAAATTATTTTGTATTAATCTAATAAAAAAATTTAACATACAATTTTTAGTTTTCAAAAATTTATTTATTTAATATATATAATAAATAAATCAAGTTTATTCCATTTTATTTATAAAATTCTATAAAAATATCAAAACAATCTTATAAATTTCCACAAAAATTATTCTGAGTTTTTCATAACAATAAACTTTTCTGAAATAATTTTTATTTCTGAAAAATCATTTATTTATTATTTTTAATCAATTTTTGTTAGTTTTTATCATAATTAAATCATAATAAATTCATTTTTCAACATTTTTGCACCAAAATTTTATATAAATTATTTCTGATTATTTGGAACAGAAATATAATTTTTAATCTAATAATTCTTTAATTTTAGTATTTTTAAATATTAAAGTTAAATTTTGACAATTTGTAATAAATAGATTTAATATTCTATTTTAAAGAAAATAATTTAATAAAAATTATTTTTATACTTTAAACACATTATTGTGACTATCTTAAATTCAAATTTTATAAAAAGACTTTCGTTTATTTAATTATCAAATTTCTCTTATTTATTAAAACATTTTATTATTAATTTAACAAATGTTTATCCCCAAATCTAAACCCTAGAATATACTTGTAGACTAGGGTAATACTTGGCAATCTTTTGGGCTACACTCATACTATTTCTCAAGACTTAATACTATACTAAGGTGAGTTTACGTAACCATGTTATTGCAATTCTTTATACTTGCAACATTTTACTTAAGCAATTCTACATGCATGTCTAGTTGTAAACTTTAATGCCTCATGAATTAGACAACAACAACAGTTTCAACGAGTTTCAACATTACATAATCATTAGCTATGGCCAAGCCGGCGATACTCAATAATAGATCTATTGGATTGACAATCCCACCCGGATACGTGTACCTCCTACATAGGTAGCGTGGGTGATTGTTATCGTTCCAACATATTATTAAGGTGAACCGTGGATGACGGGATGGACCTAAACTAGTCGGAGGTTTGATTATGTCGATTCAACATATTATGCTTATTCATGTAGACTTAAACTTACGATAGACATATGAATTGCTAAACCTTTATACTTAAACTATTTGCTTGACATGACTTATGTATTCTCACCAACTTTTAGTTGACCCCCATTTTTACAACTCAACAGGAAATAATGATGCATGAAGGCTAGAGTAATTTTCATGAGAAGACAATCTTGAAGTCTATGCTTGTTTGGTTTATGTGATGTATATATTAGATTTCCACTTGAAACACATTATGTATTTCCATTTTGGATATTTGCACTTTAAATTTATTTCAATTAAAATTTGGTTACCATGTGCTACTGTATACTCATTCTTACGTGACACCTCGATGTTTCCGCCATCGGTTGGGGTGTTACACTTCAACACTTCACTTATTCCTCTGTGCAAACTGCTTTGATAAACTTACAACACATAAGTGTTCATGAATAAGAACTGTTAAAGAGAATACTGATCCAACACTTTGTAGAGCAAATGAAATCTTGTAGTCTTGTTACGCATATCCTTATACTTTGAATTAAGTTGAGCTTGCCGCTTTTGTAACATTTGCATGTTTCCTAGACTTTGATATATTTGCATTTTGAGTCCTTGTACGTTAATCGTTTTGAAATCTAATAAAACGTCGAACTTCATTGATCGTTATATCTTTGTTTGGTGGTATGTCGTTATTAATCGTAAACATATCATAACATAAACATGTTATGCTTGGATGTTTGAGCGAGTTTTATCATTTTAAATTCTAATGTAATATATTTTCGTGAAATGATTTATAAGTAAACGTGTATAATAAACTCGTAAGAGAAGTTTGGGAGTTTATAAAATATAAAAGATATTATGTTTTAATTATAGAGTTTTAAAAACTTTATAAACCAAATAAACTAGTGGTATTCAATAACGCGCATTGCGCGTTTGACAAAACGACATAGGAAATACTAGCTTAGATACGTAAAAGATGTACAAAACATGATACATATCAAATATACAAAATTCCAAAACAAAATAAGGAAAACACATCAAACGGGTAACAATGTTTGACATCATCTTGGTTGCAGGGCAGCTTGCAGGAAAGGAAGTGCCATCATTAAACCCCGCAATGCCAAAGCGACGCACACATCAGCTTTAAACTCAGCTCCAACAACTAATCATAGCCTATAAGGAAAACGTAGTTCAGCTAAAGTATAAAGAAGTGTTTTAACACGACACAAGCTAAAGAGATGGATTTTCTAAGGAGTTAACAAACGAAATGACCAGAAAGGACAAGTTTTAGTAAAAAGTTATAGTTATTTCGTGAATTAATAGTAAAAATCTATCAAATCAATAGCCGGTACTTTTATTTACATTCAGCTAAAAAGTTGTGGTATGAAACAAATTATGTGACTCCTATATAATAATTTAGACTATCATAAACAAATTTTGTTCATCCAAAATTTAAAAGCTGGATACTACAACTTCAGATAATCAGTTACATATACAAACCTAAACACCCCTTTAAAGATAACGAATCATTAATCATATGGTTTAAAGTGATTATTGTAACTATTTTTTAAAAATAAACGAACTTACAGCTCCTTGAACATCAATAATTGTGCTATGATCATTGTCCGTTTTAGCGGCTATTGAGCGATGGCTTGCATGAGCTTGGTGGCATCCACCAAATCAAGTGTCTCAATGTAATCAGGTCTTCCATCCTATTCAACCCCATTGTGCCCTTAGGATAATATTGACGGGCATCTTCTTTTTCCTTGAGTTCAAAATCCAAAACCAAAAAAGGAACACAACAATAAAGTTAAGCACATTTGTCAATTCATTCTATATACTAACATGTCCAGAAATACATATACTGATAGTTCATTTGTATTACCTATTATAAGCTATTATAAACACTTTCAGCAAATTATATGAATTTTTAAGCCTAATTCATTTCCCCATACGATCAACATCTCTTCCCATGTTTTCATAAGACACCTATCTACATGTTCTTTTAAAGCCTATGTCCCTAAATGAATAACAATAATAATAACAAAAACAACCATAAACAATACCATGAGAAGCTGTGCATATCTTTATCTTGAAGAAATCAAATATTTTGGTCAGATTAAAACCTGAAAGAGTAAATTTATTAGATTTAAATATCAAACATGGATGCACACATACGCACATACCAGCCTCTGGTCAAATTCGTGTTCGGCGAATATTGATGAGAATGGATTCTGAATGCGTTTCTCAACCTTTATATTCCCACTAATTATCTTAACTATCTATTACAATCTCTTGAGTAGAATAACCTATAAAAAATGTAAAAAAAATATTTTTGAAATGGTATTCTTTCTTCCCAATCAGATATATCAACTGTAATAAGGTATTCTTCACACCTAGCAACAAAGCATATAATGTACCTGTTTTAGATATTGTAACTAAATTTATTCAAGATCTTCATAGTTGCTCTTATGGAAAATAATGATAAGGGTTTATTCTTAATTTTTAAGGCTATGTGTTTATACACTAATTAACCACGCAATCAAACGTTCAAAGAAACCGAGTAACTGACTAACCGTTACCTTCGTTCAATCAATTAGTGGTCCTGTAGTTCGTGACGGTGGTATTGGACTGAAATCAGTTAATTATTATGGAACCGAGGTAACCTGAAATGGAAAGAAAGAAGATTATAATAATGGATCGGCTGTTAAAACAACCAAAAAGAAGCATGTTATAGGTTAAAAATCTTCACGTACCTCTCTGACGGCTTTGCTGCTCCGATGACTTTAGCACCAGAACCCCACTTTTCGTTCTCCGTCCATGTGACTGTAATCGGTGAAAGAGGAAAGACGAAAGCTGTGGTGTGACACGTGTCTGGCTTTGTAACCCAATACAAAGCATCCACCGTCAAACACACCTGATACACCACCATTGAAGTAATATACGCTGATAAAAAAAAAGGCCATAAAAACCAAATATATGCAAATCTTACCGAAATCGTGGCAACCCGTCCTATTGATGAATTGAAAGAAAAGCCAAGTAACCGCGATTTGATTACAACAATTCTCATGTCTCAAATAGTCAAATGACATCCAAAAGCGTCCAATCCCAATCTTCTGGTGGTATTGTAACTTCCTCAAGCAACTTAACGATTGTGCAAATATGTATATAGAAAATCTAAGTTACAGGCAATCAAGCTTGTGTTTCAATGACGGGTAAGGCAATCAAGCTATATGCATCTCAGCTTATGTTTCATTGAAACACAATAAAAGAATTCTATTTAGGGGTTGTTTGGTATACCTCTTAATGAAACCATTAAAAACTGAATGGTTAAGCATATACATGATGCTGAATGAAAAAAAAAAAGTCAGCCTCTTACCCTGCAACTACAATAAAGGGATCAATATCTAAAGTAATGCATGTAATTTGGCAACAGTTTGTGAATCCAACTACAAGAGCACCAAATGATGTAACGATTTTACGAATATAAATTCCAACCTGTAGTAGGCATTGCAAGTGTAACTGTAATAACCATCTCGGCAGTGGATTTCATCTGCTCATAATTGGCAACTCACTCCTTTTTCTCAATTATCAGAATACCTATTTGGTTTTGAAGGTTTTATATCTACATTAAATACACGAAAATGGATACATCGTAAGATACCAATATCATAGAATACATTCCTAAATTCTTTACCGAATGAAACAAATACACAATCCAACAATTCATCAACATTTAGTGAAATGCTAACCATAAAGAAAAGATAATTAAATCTCCTCTCCTAACACCTCCGACCACACCGCGACAACCTATATTCGTTCATCACCATCATCATCTGCATCGTTGACTAGCATCCTCTCCACCCATATCAAAAGCAATCCTAAATCATAAATCACATGATAATCCTAAATCATAATACACACTACTATAAAACAATAATATTAATAATAATAAAAACCCTAGCCATCTCTCCCCCGTCATCACATATCGCCTACCTGTGAGTCAATCAAATGTTTTCAAACTCATGACATTTGTTAAGACTTAAAAACTCATTCTTACCCAACTAACAGCAGTTGTTTGCGCCGGGGTAGGCCTCAAACCTGCAGCAAACAACAGTGACTACAAAAGAAACATAAATTGATCATCAAAACATTTCAAAACAAAAAGACCCATATGATAATTCCATGTACCAAAACAAAACCTGAGATTAAAACTATGTTTGTAAAATAGATGATCAAGTGCCCACTTGTAGTAGTTAAAGGAGATGAACTGTATCCCCAAAAGCAAACATATTGAATTGATGCAAACATCCAAGTGCTGACAAAATATAGCAATGTAACTTAAAAAAATACAAATTTATTATATAGTATATATCATTCATAGGAAAAAAAATGTACCTGCATGTAGGTCATATTAACATAAAAGTAGGTATACATATTGATGTTCAGCTGAACCTAACTCAATAATAAATCAAGCAAAATGATTTACTTCTTCCAAGTTGTAATACCTATTTACAAAACAAATAACACAAATGTAAAAACAATGAAGCAAAAGATAATAATATTTTTTTTCCAGCAACTAAATGAAATAATAATAATAATAATAAACATACCGTCATCATCATCAACCATCCCAGATCCACCGTCTCCCACCGTCATCTTCATCATCATCGCCATCGAACCACCACCACCAAACCACCCCGTCTTCAACAACCCTTTGCAAAACCCCCACCACCGAACCAAAACCCCCGTCCCTCCGCTGTCCTCAACAATGAAACACATCGAACCAGCCCTGAAAAACATCGAACCACCGCAAAAAAAATAAAAAAAATAAAAAAACCATTCCGTGAAACCATGGTCCACCACAGCCTAAAACCACCCAACGACCACCCCTCAACCACCGCCCTCTGCACCATCGAACCACTCTGCACCCACAGATCTGGTTTCTTCTTTTTTTTTATTTAGTGAGAGAGAGAGAGAGAGAGTATGTGTGTCTGATATGTGTGTATATGAGAGAGATGTTAGTTTATATCTGATATGTGTGTATATGAGAGAGAGAGAGAGAGAGAGAGAGAGAGAGAGATGTTTATAAAAACAAAACGTGGCATCTTCAAATGTTGTAATAATTTGGTCCAATGAGGATGTTAAATTAATATAGGGGTCCAATAAGGGAGTGCCATGCAGTTTGTTAATACTATTCATTTGTAAATTACTGTTCATTGAGTTCAATTATTAATAGAGTATAATTATACATTTTTTTAAAGTTCTTAGTTTAAAAAATATATGACGCTGTCCGTTTTTCCCGCGAGAGGTCCGGCCGGATTCCGGCGACCTCCGGCTAGGCTTATTTCTTGATTATTATTATTAAGTTTAAATGCTACCTTTTGACTCATATACGTTTCTCCTTTCCAATCATAAAAATTCAAATGATTTAATCGACCATAAACGCGTTATTAGTGAGCTTTAAATCCGGGTTTCAAATGAAACGGCCGGAATACTTTAAACGGTTTAAACACGACTGTTACTTGTCCATTATATAAACCGATTATCCCATTTTTTCTGCACTTGTTCACATTTCAAATCCACAAAAACATCACATAAAAACGTCCATAAAGCTTTCAAATCGTCGCTTAAAGTTCGACCTTGTTCTTGCTTTTTCGATCCTTAAACGAATTTGTAAGTCCCTAGTTTTGTTGCCGCTTTGTTTGCTAATTATTTTCAATTAATAGCCCCATGAAATCGAGTTCTAATTCGTTTGTATTGGGCTTAATTGAAATCGCCTAGGGTTAGGGTTCTTGTTTAGGTTATTTCGGGGAGAAGATGACCATTGAAGCATTGTATAAATATTATTATGAACAAAAGATCTCAACATATTGAGTATGTGGTGCAGTGGTTAGAGATGCAGGTTCTTACAGAGGCGACCCGGGTTCGAAACCCAGGAGCACCCATTTTTTTTACCAATCTCATTTTGTATATATATTTTTTTATTCTAAACTAGTGGGAAACCCGCGCGTTACGACGGGACCGTTAAACTGAATAAGAAATAAATGGAGAACATTGAATCACACACATGTGTGGCAGCAAGTTAACTCACCATACTAAAAATAAAGTTAAAAATTATCATAGAAAAACCTAAGTAAGTCAAAACCGTAACATAACTACATAAAAAGAAATAAAAAAAACTAAAAAGAAAACTTTCATAACTTGTTCGCTATGCTTAGATGACTTGTATATTATCAACACACAATTATGTTTTGAACGAAACTTACATTGAAAAGTATATAAAAATGGAACCAATATAGGAACTACTCCTTTCTATTTCTTATAAACACAAGATAATATTATAAAAAAAAAACAATAAGTTTGATGCATTTCATATCAAATGATTTAAGGATATGAGACAACTTTTCTTTATAACATAAACTTCCATTTTCGATCCCCTCTCCCTAGAGTATTAGAAATACTTATCTATCAAACACCAGAGTTATGTTTTTATTAATAATCATTCAACTAAATTTACAACATATTAAAATTATCATACAATTCAATATCAAATTTTAACATATTATAACATGTCAAATACCTTTTGTAAAAGAAAATTCACTTCCATCTAATTTAACTAGTGTGTTTTAAGGGTGCGCATTTAGATATATTCGTAAAGACGTTATTATTATGTTTAGACAACTGATTAAATCTATTAACAACATATGATTAGAATGTGATCTACAAAATCGAACAACTTTTCAACATGAAATTTATTGTGAAACAAAACTCAAGCGTAAAAAGTCTAAACACACGCACAAAGTATTTGTGAAGAAATTCAAATGTCTAAGTAGGTTAATTGGAGTTGGGAGTAACGTATAGCAAAATCTTGTATCAAACAACAAAGACGTGAGGCTATAAAAGTCAAAAAAGAATATATCATGCATTAAACCTTCTAGTTTATTGCATACCTCATTAACGACCTCATAAACATGTTGTGTCAATCCACCCTAGCAACTCAAGCTCAGGCTTCTGCATTTCTAACAAAAATACCACCTGGTTTATAACGTTCTTTCATTAGTTTATCCATCTTCTCTTCATCCATCTTGACAACCTTAGGGAGTCTTTGGCACCACCTTGGTTTTTGTATCAAGGACGAGATCATCTTTAAAGGACATTTTTAAGATGAGCTAGGCCCTGATCCAAAAGCAAAGGTTGAACCAAATGCGCACTATGGTTCTAGAGCTGGGTGAAGAAGAACTGGATGAACTAACGGTAGAACGCTATCAACCAGGTGCTAATTTTGTTAAATATATAAAAAACTAACCTCGACCTGGTACGATGGATGAACGCAACGTGTGTTTCTTGTGTCATTGAAAGGTGTACACCACCAGGTTTTGCTGAAAAGAAGGACTTCAAGCATAAATCAGAAGCCAAATCACCTTAGATGATTGATGATAATAATGATGATCAAGAGAGAATGTATTACTGATGTTGATGGCCTAGAGTTCATATTTTCAAGTGAAAGAAGGCCATCAACATTAGTAACACACTAGCTCTTGATCAGTATCATAAACATCAATGATGCCAGGTTATTTGGATTCTAATTTACGTTTGAAGTCCTTCTTTTAACCAAAAACTTGTGGTGTATACCTTTTTGGTGACACATGAAATACGAAAGTAGGTCAGTATACCTAAAATGTGTATTCATGTAACATAAATGCTACCTAAGAACATAAACACTAAAGAAGATTATAAATGAAATTACTTTTTTTTTTATTCTTGAACTTTAAGCACTTGAGGCATATCAAGCTCAATATGCGTCAATTACAATCATTAAAATAGAGTATCAGCCGATGATGATTGCAGGCAGTACTCCATTACCTTTGCAAGTCTCGTATGCAATAAAGTCAGCAAAACACAACGAAAGTAAATAAAGAAATAAAAAAAAATAAAAATCGAAAAATTAGGCTCAGAGTTGTTGAAATGATTGGCTGAACGGGGGTTGCAGGTTCATAACCTACCATCCACTATCCATAGCATGTCACTTCCATGAATATTCAAGAAGATATCGCTACTCATCATAGCCAGAGTCATCAATGCCCAATCATCACCAGTAGAGAGTTAACAGAGGGAGGCTAAAAGTTTATAAATAACAACTGAAATACATTTACATCAAAATTTAAACAGTGAGTGAAACAATTATGAGGCTTAGATTCAGATTTGTAAACAACCAAACAAAGCGGACTAATCCGCCATGGCTGCATCCTTACCGGTTGCCATGTGAAAGCAGAGGCACTCACATGACCATCTCGGCTGCCCCGCCAAGACGCGGATAATCTCATCTTTGCTCAGAATCACTTAGGTGCATAAAAACCCATCATCATAGCCTCTTTAAAAATACGATAAAATGGAAGGTGGCAACAGCCACCAAGAGTTGGAGTGTCACCAGAATCGTCTCTTTTTTCAGGCAGTCAAACCATGCGGTGGTCGTAGGCACCTAACCAAACCACCACTGCCACTTGTACAATACCCAAGACAATGATCCGAGACAATATCCAAGATAAACAAAGTTACAGTCTCAGGCAAATACATTGTAGCCATCATCGACCAAGGCAGCAAGGAACCAGGGTGTGAAACCCTTAGAATCAAAATAAAGAATATCATAACCACCTACCAACAATATCTATGACACATAGACAGTCAAAAGATACAAACCATAAATCAGAGGTCAAGAAGCCACCAGAATCGGCCCTTCAAACTTTGTCGCATACCTCATATACACAAAGACGACAACCATGACAGCACACCTAAACAAAAGAGGGAATAAGAATTTAGAATCGACTAATTGTTGAAAGATAATGTTATTTAAAAAAGGTCGGCTAAAACATCTGTATTTTTATTGAAAAAATCATGATTCAACTCCCGAAAATGCACAATCACAAAATCCCAAATAAAGGGTTTTTTTTTAAAGTTACTAGAAGGTTTTTTAATAAGAAAAAAAGAAGCAGGCTCAGAGTCATAAAAGCGACAAAACTTTGGTTGCAGGGCTAGTTGCACGAAAAGAAGCGCCATCCTTTAACCTCACCACACCAAAGCGTCGGGCACATCAGCTTTGCACTCAGATCCACCGACTCAACATAGCCCCGTGAGAAAATATAGTTACCCACACTGTACACCTCTCAGCATCACTGTGGTGTCAAGGTGTCAGCAAAAAATGACCCGAATGAAGCACCTAAGCCAACGCATATCAACATTCAACAGACAACAAACACCATCTGCCACAACTGTTTAATAGTAAACACACGGCCTAGGAAAGAAGGTGACAGTCAGGAACATATTTGATGACCATCACAACAACCCAAGAAAGACCTCACCAAAAGACCAAAACACCCAGCACAAATGACAGAACTATTCATAAAGGCAAGGTGAGATTACAAACCTGCCACTCAACACATCAATTACAATCACCGTTCAATATGTTGGGCCTTTAATATATTTATATTATCAGTACTACTACTGCTACTGCTACTGCTACTGCTGCTGCTGCTGCTGCTGCTGCTACTGCTACTGCTACTGCTACTGCTACTGCTACTACTACTGCTACTACTACTGCTACTGCTACTGCTGCTACTGCTACTGCTGCTGCTGCTGCTACTGCTGCTGCTACTGCTGCTGCTACTGCTACTGCTACTGCTGCTGCTACTGCTACTGCTACTGCTACTACTGCTACTACTACTGCTACCACTACTACTACCACGACTACTACCACGACTACTACCACGACTACTACCACTACTACTACCACGACTACTACCACGACTACTACCACTGCTACTGCCACTGCTACTGCCACTGCTACTGCCACTGCTACTGCTGCTGCTACTGCTGCTGCTACTGCTGCTGCTGCTGCTGCTACTGCTACTGCTACTGCTACTGCTACTACCACTGCTACTACCACGACTACTACCACGACCACTACCACGACCACTACCACGACCACTACACGACCACTACCACTACCACTACCACTACCACTACCACTACCACTACCACTACCACTACCACTACCACTACCACTACCACTACCACTACCACCACTACGACCACCACTACGACCACCACTACGACGACCACCACTACGACGACCACCACTACTACCACCACTACTACCACCACTACTACCACCACTACTACCACTACTACCACTACTACCACTACTACCACTACTACCACTACTACCACTACTACCACTACTACCACTACTACCACTACTACTACTACTACTACTACTACTATTATTATCATCATCATTATCAGTATATCATCGTATTATAATATAAAGTGAAGTAGGCTCAGAGTTGTAAAAACGACACCATCTTGGCTGCAGGGCAGGTTGCGCAAAACTAAGCGCCATCCTTTAACCCTGTCACGCCAAAGTGACATCGACATCAATGATTCTGTTCAAACGTGGCTACCGTATTGCCATAGGTGCAACATAATTAATTAGACCACCATATGTGAAATACCCCAAAAACGCAGGAGTCATAGCTATCTCAAAACATACATGTCATCATAGCCCCAAAAACCACCATATCTGAAGAACAGAGGTGTAATAAACACATAGAGACAACATTAAGCGTGTTATGATAAATGACCTGGTTGCGACGTTATTGAATTGTTAATCATGTCGCCTGCATAACCAACACACAATGGCGGCCAAAATGATATCATGATCAATAACAATGGTGAAACAGCTTGTCATATGATGAAAGGACAACTGGTAACAACAAATTGAAAGTGCCACGCATTAATGAATGTTAATGTTCAATTTGATGGTCGCGCCACATTAAAAGCAACAATGCAATGCTCGTCATCATAATCTCATGACCATCGGAAAATATCCTGAATCATAATCTAGGTAACAATGTAAACCAACAAACATTAGCAATGAATTCGAAAACCCAATGGAAATCCCAAAAGGCTCAGGCATAGGAAAAAATCACAGCACATGCACGATAAGACAACACATCAGCCGGTTGCGATATGATCGTAACGCCTTCAAAGTTGACAAACATCAACCGGTTGCGATATGATCATGTTACGATTCACATCGCCTTCACAGCTCACAAACAAAGCCAACAACAGGAGTCATGGCTATCAAAAAAACATAGATGTCATCATAGCCCCGAAAAACACCATATCCGAAGAACAGAGCCGTAATAAACACATAGCGACAACACACAGACAACACATAGCAGTAGGCACCACAACAAACCACCTGAGATCAAAGAAGCGGAAAAAATAAAAAACCCTAAAACAAAAAATAAAAAAACCCTAAAACAAAAAATAATCAATCTATACCAATCAAGAGTAAAGAAACTGATCATACTGTCGCCGAAATAGCATCCCCATTCGGTGTCCAGATCCACAGTTGTTGCCTTGAAATCTACCATCGCTTTCGGGGCGATTTTCGAAGCCTCTAGTGAGTTACAACCAACACAATCAGGCACAAAAGCGATGAAGATGGCGACGGTGGTGTAGATGAGGCGGGAGGGGATGATGACGATGGTGGTCAAGAATGAAACGCTGGCAAGAGCACCGCTTCAAAAAGCGTGTCTCGATATAATGAGAGAGAGAGAGAGAGAGAGAGAGGTAGTGATGTACATATATGGGCGCAAATTGACGTAAATGCCCCTGAAAAACCATATAATAACGAAAGTGTCACGCATTAATGAATGTTACTGTTCAATTTGCTGGTGGTTTAATATATTTATAATCATGATCAATGGATTATAATTATGGGAAACCTTTGTTTAAAATTTATTATAAATGAAAACTTTCATCCACGGTCATAGAATCCGGTGATGTATTGTTTTAGGTAAGATTAGGCATGTTTGGGCGTATCAATATAACATAATGATTTCAAAATGCAAATCGTTACCTCATCATTATTGATTTCTTATAGTATTATCAAGTTTATAAGACTTTAACTTTTATAGAGTACATAAAATATTACTAGTAGGTAACCTGCGCGTTGCTGCGGGATCGTTCAAATACTCAACTATAAACACACACCACGATATCCTTATTATACTTTTGATTTGTGGATCGAAGTTGTACTCTATAAAGTTAAGTCTTAACATTAACGTGCCGTATTCACCAATCCCAATAAAATAATAAATGCGTAAACTAATCAAGTACAAATCTTAAAAATTGCATATTTAACTCGTTCAATTAAAATTACCCAAAAGAGAAAAATGGGAAAATTTATATTTGGAATGTTGACCAAAATTTTGTACCAGACATAAAATATAAGTTGACAAAAAAAAATAGAGTCAATTGAACCGTTTGACCCGTTCAATAGAAATTATCCATTTAACCCACTAAATAAAGAATACTGACTTTTCTATTCTGACTTTCTACCGATTAGCTCAATCCAATAAAAATTACTCATTTGACATGTTTAGAAAAGTTAAATAATTAATCTTATACATATGATTGGTCACATGATTAAATTCAATTGGTTTTTTCTCAATAAATGAGTAGGAAGCATATGATTTGTTAACACATAATGTTGCCTTGCCAACTACATATTAAGATAACCACTTTGAAAATGGAAATACAAATTTGAGCAACTTCACTTCATAAATCAGGAAATAGCAATTATCTCCGCATTGCTTATATAGTTATATAGGAAACAAATTAAACACAATAGGTATCAATACAACTTAAATCTTTCACTTAATAGAAACACAAAATCATGCATAAAATATGATCTTATCATGACAACAATAAGTCTAGACTTAGGCACAAATTCGACTTTTGAAACTAATTGGAACCCTAAAAGTGAAAACTTTACATAAACAAATAACATATGATGCTTACCCACATAGAATTAACAAAAGTTTCATAACAAATTGTTAAATTATTATTTAAAAAAAACTCAAGTGGGTCACATATAGCTATTGACAATAAAATGTAGTAGAATGTTAACATGTAGATAATCTTGATACTTGGTACATAAGGAACAATCTTCTTGATCTTGATACTCGAAACGATCAAAGAACACTTGTAAGGCCACACAGAGCGATCCGTGATAGGCCACCTGTGATGGCCGTGATTATCACTAACACCGCCCCGTCATCCATGTGATGGACAAAATCATCACGGTTGTGATGTGCATCACGACCGTGACAAAGGTGTGTAGGGTAGGTAGTTTGTTTGGGAATGAGATGTAATTTTGTGATTGGTTGATTTTTTTTAGGATTGGTGAGAATGATTTAGTGATGGTGTGATACACCTCCCTATGTGTTTATTGATAGATGTGATAAAATATGATCAATTGAAGTGACACAAGGTGACCGGGTGTGATAAGATGGTGTGCGATGGCCACCCCGCATGGCCTAAGTGATGAAACCTCAACTGAAACAAATGCATAGAAATTTGATTAATTGATAAACATATGCGAGTCAGTTAATTAGACAATCGAGCGAGATGGATTAAACTTACGAGAAATTAAAGGGATGTTGATGTTCGAACCGAAGACCCAAAAAAGTAAAGATAAGTTTTTTACTTCACGCGAGCAAGTATATATAAACCATTCGCCTTCTCCCTTTGAAAACATAAAAAATTAAAAAAAAAGTCAATAACTTAATTTCTTGATCGCAACTATTTTGTTACAACTCAGGTGGAACGGAGGTGACCCGGTGGGGTAGATTGTACAAGAGGAAGAAGTTGACACTTGACGATTGGGTTACATCGGTTGGAAAGGTGTCGAGAGGATTGAACCACAAAAGAATTAGATATAGATATAGATAACAAAACATGTAGTATTATGAATTATCTTTTATATGTTTTCTATTTGATGTGTTAAAGTAATTGTATAATTAAATGTCATGTGCTTTCATAAATATCACTTAACTCTTGATTTCATTGTAATTAAATATGGTGTTTCAAAGATAAAATTGCCCCCAAAAAGGTAGTTATTATATGCATTGGGTGTTGTAAGATAAACAATTAAATTTGTACCTCTTAAATTTAAGAAGTCCTTGTCAAATGCTTTATAATATAGTATAGATATAGATATAGATACTACATAATTGTTATAATCATGTTAAATTTAAAAAATTCTTAATAAATTCATTTTTGCTCCAAAAATTTTGAAAATTTAGGTGTAACATCTTGACACTCTAAAGAAAATTATCACATTTTTATTTTCTGGAAAATAAATTAATTTTGTATTTTTATTGATTTAAATTGTTTTAATCATAATTAATTGATTAAAAATTCGTTTTTAATGATTTTAATCTCAAAATTTACGGGAAATTATCTCTAAGTATGATAAACTGAAATAAAATTTATTTTCTCTGAAAATAGTTATTTTTTCTGTTTTTACCATTTTTAATCATTAAAATACTATTTAAATTCATTAAATATGTTTTAAATGCAAATAAATTGAGAAAAAATTTGGAAAAATTATTTTCACTATTTTACATTAGAAAATAATCATTTTTTATAAAAATATTAATTTTGGACCATATCTTGTATTTCTAGCTTATTTACGTTTAATTAGTCATAATAAATTATTTAATTAAATGTAAATTATAAAATCTGTTTTATGAATATTTTTTTATAAAGCAGAAATATTCCTAAGTGTTGAAAACATAAGTGTTTATATTTACTTAGTCACATATTTGATTTTAAATCATGATATATTTTATTATTAAATTTGAGTTATCATAAAACTTCATCTTCCCAACATAAGCCTAGCAAACCCTAATGCCTTAGATTTTGGATGCCTTAGACTTTTTAAGTCACTCTCCTCATTAGTATTTTTATACATATAGGTTGAGTTCTTCGGAATTCCCAAGCCTTTTGTGACGAACTTTGTTGGATTTATCACTTAGCAAAACAGTGAGTATATCTTTCCCCTTTTTCATGTTTTACTCTGTTGGGGCTACTCATGTACCTTATGACTAAATGTTTTCTTTCACTTAATTTATTTCTCATGTGTGTTTGCTTTATGTTAGTCTATGTGTATCTATGTCTTGTCAAAATCATTAACCGTTTAGGCCTGTCATATCAATGAATAGCACTATGGTATATACCCCTTGTTGACTCTGTTGGGATACCTTGGTCATTGTTATGTATGTCTTTATTACTATCAATAGCGCATACTATATATAAATTTCATGTCATACTGTCTTAGGGTTGGTTTTGACTCGGATACTACTTATTACTTAATTGCAAATCGTATACAACACATGAATTGCGAACCTTTTCTTACTATATGTACCAAACTGATGTACTCACCAATACATTATATGTGTTGACAAAATTATTTTGTACATGTTTCAAGTATAACTTAACTTAACTTGAGTTATAGTACTTTCACGCTTAGGCTTTGGACCTAGTGCTTTTTAATAAAACTTTATCATTATGTTTTGTAATTCTGATGTGAGACATTTGTATTTCCCTTTGAATAATTGAAGAATGATTGTTTTATATATTTACATTTTAGTCCATGAGCTATTGAACAATCGTCATTACGTGACACCTCCATGATTACGCTATCGGTTGGGGTGTTACGACTTTAATCCATCCATTCCATTTCATACTACCACCTACACTTATATCGTCCAAATAGCAACCATATCCACTCCTTAGAGCTTGGTATCACTCCAAATCACCTTGTAGTAGCCATCAAATAAAGAGAGAGGGAGGGAGGAAGGGAAGGAAAGAGAACACTTTTAAACCAAAAAAGAATTTATTTTTATCTTTAACACTTGTTATTATGATCATTGCATGTGAGTATGCTTGTATGGCCGCTATTGGCTAAACTTCTATTATCCATTATTGTTTAGTGTGACATTCATGATAATTTCAACTTTATTATATCACTTTTTTGTTAATTTATTCATTTAAAATACTATTTCTATTTTTTTCCCATTATCATTGAATACTCAATTTAATTATTCAATCTCATTTTCCTTTTGATTCCACATATATATATATATATATATATATATATATATATATAGGTCAAGTATAAAATGAAAACCTACTTAAGTTGAGAAAACCTCAAAAACTCATGTAAATACCATCTAAAAAACATTTTTTTTTGTTTTGAGAAAAATACAAGATGTAACATACATGTTTTTAATTGTTTTGGGCCAAAAAAATAAAAAAAAAACACCGACGGGATTTTTTTTAAATAAACAAAGTTGTTGAAAACATATGTAACAACCCTGTTTGCAACAGCTAAATAGCTGAAAAACATATGCAAACAACGCAACTTTGTTTATCTTAAAAAAAATTCCATCGGAGCTTTTTTTTTTTTTTTCCAAAATACTAAAAAACATGTATTTTACATTGGTTATTTTTAAAATAGTGCTTTTGTACATGGGTTTCCAAGGTTTTCTCAACACAAGAGGGTTTTCATTTTATCCCCATATATAGGGTAGGGTTCTTGTAGGAAAATTGGTTTGTGTGAGAAGTTTGAGAAGGATTAAAAATTGATATGTATGCATCATTTTTTAGACGTATTCGTAATGTTTTGGATTGTTTTGCTTAGAAAAACACCAAACATAACAATTAATAACCAAAAACAATGTATTTTAGGCTTAAAACTTAAAACACTATGTTAAGGACATTTAAGCAGAGTGTTTTAGGTAATTACCAGGGTGTTTTATCTGTTATTTAAATTTAATGACTATAATACATTGGATCGTATTTTAAATTTTTGTATATTGTTGTGTTAAGTGTTTTTCAAGCAAAAACAACCCAAAACATCATTCCAAAATAAAAAACATGATGGCTACATGCCAATTCTTAATCCTTCTCATACAAACCAATTTTCCCACACGATCATCTACACACACACACATATAGGATTCTGATCAAATGAGAACTAGGTCAAGTTCTGAGAACTGCGAGAACTCCAACGTAAAATGTGAATTTTAATTTTTTTACACCTTGATGTAAAAATGGCTAACTCCGCCGTAAAAAATGAAAAAAATAAATTATTTATGACTTTTTACACCGGTGTAACGAAATGACTACACCCATGTAAACCATATAACTAAATTAATATTTAATTTAATATTTTTTTAATGGTTTAATTTAAGACGACATATTCATTACACAATAAAATAAGTGTGTGGTTCTAAAGTGAGTTCTCATGGTTCTCACAACTCAACGTAGTTTTCAAATTATCCTAACTCTCTATATATATATATATATATATATATATATATATATATTTGTGTGTGTATATTTGCAGCACCATATTCAAATACATTTCCCAAATATCTTTGTAATATTTAATTTATATAAAATATAAATTTTATGTTTAGATTAAATAAGAAGTTATTTAATTAAAACATTTTACAGTCATATATATATATATATATATATATATATATATATATATATATATATATATATAGGGGATGGATTAAATAAAAACCCATTCAAATTGAAGAAACTCGGGAAACTCTGACTTCCCGAGCTTTTTATCATCTAAAAAAATTAGGGTATGTAATATACATGTTTTTAAGAGTTTTGAGCCAAAAAAATCAAAAAGCGCCGAGTGGATATTTTAAAAAAAAATAAATAAGTTTTTTGTGTTACATATGTTACATATCTGTAAAGTGTGTAACATACGTTACACAAAAAAACTTATTTATTTTTTTTTAAAAATATCAACTCGGCGCTTTTTTGATTTTTTTGGCCCAAAACTCTTAAAAACATGTATATTACATACCCTAATTTTTTCAGATGATAAAAAGCTTGGGAAGTTAGAGTTTCCCGAGTTTCATCAAAATTTTGGGTTTTTTTTTTCGATTGTCTTAAACACTGATTAAATTTGGGTACCACCACCACCACTCTTCTTCTTCCTCCTTCTCCTAGTATATACTTAAGTATCTAATAAAATATTAATATTATCTTGTACAAACATTTAAGGGTGTTTACAAGCTGTTGCTTGGTTCACTTCGGTTTTGAGCCATAACCAAAACCAAAACATTCGATTAAGATATTTAAAAAACCGATTGGTTCCGATTATTCATTTGTTTCAGTTTGATTAATCGGTTACGAACATCGGTCCAACTGGTTTCGATAAAAGGAAGATTATGTTTATAATGAATTTGAAAAAACCGATTGGTTCCGATCATAGAATCCGGTGACCATATAGTTTAGATCAGATTAGTCATACGTAGTAATTTCATAATTCAAATCGTTACGTCATGATTAAAAACACGACTTTCATTATTGATTTCTCGATTTCTATATAGTATTTTCAGGTTTATGAAACTTTAACTTTTATAAAGTACCTAATTCTATATAAAAGATTATAACAAAACATGTAGCATTATGAATTATTTTTTATATGTGTTCTATTTAACGTGTTTAAAATTATGTAGGATTGAATGTCATTAGGTTTCATAAAAATCTCATGACTCTTGATTACCTTTTGATTAAATATGGTGTTTAAAAGACAAATTTACCTTCAAAAAGTTGTTGTTATATGTATTGTGTGTTGTACCATATGGAATTAAACATGTACCTCTTATATTTTAAGAAGTCCTTGGAAAATGCTTTATAATATAGTATAGATATAGATATAGATATAGATATAAATATAGATAATGATATGCAAGTACAATAAATAACTTTGAACATTGTATGAAAGTATGGAAAATTTATTTTTTTGACATTTTTGTTTTGTTTACATCGTATGAAAGCACGGTAATTTTTTTTAACGTTACCCTTAAATTTTTGATTTAGATCCGCTACTAATGATAGTATACATACTGAAGCCTTCTCCCTAGTAACCCAATACAAATATCAGTATTTTATCATATATTTTCAGAATTTTTCTTTTAAGTATTTTCTTATTGAACATGCCATAGATATAACATGTAGTCTATATCAAATATTTCCGATTGTAACCATAATTACCCTTCTTGATTTGGTTCACTGTAAGCTTTAATTTCTTTATCCACGTCATAGTTGGATTTATAGGAAACCAGACACAATAGTCTAAATTTCATTGTCATGCTTCTCACTGTCGGTTTTTCTTTATCATGTGCATGATAAAAGGTCAATGATGAAGTTTTTATTTTTTTCTTTTTGTGTTGAAAAGGATGTTTTGTAGGATGATATGACCTAAAACTCACAAAGTCACACTAAAAAAGGGAAAGAATAATAAACTAATAATACTTTTATTTATTATGATGATAACCCAAGTAGAGTGACACATTTGTTGTTGGGATACATTCCCTGTTAACTCCTTTAGCTTAATGTTGCTCAGAAAGACATCTAATACATTAATGCATAAGAAAGCCATAAACAAATACTTATAAATAGTATTCTGATCGAGAATCAAAACGCCCCTTTATGAGCTTATAAAGTCAATCTGTCACGGGTTCCTTCCTCCGCCACCACCCCTCCCCCTCCTTGGATCATGCTTAGGATTTGGTCCTGCATCATCGTAGTCTAACATCGCATCAAGCATTGAAAGCTTTCTCGCGTGTATCCTTAACCGTTCCTATATGGAGGGAAAAAAACACCAAACCTTACATATATAAAAAGAAACCACCACAATACAAAACTTGCCTCTCACAATCTGTGCATATGTATTACCATCTATAAAGTATACTTTATAAAATGTTTTCACTTTTAAGTCATAAAATATCTATCTATATATATAAAAGAAAACGTATATGTTGACGTGGCGTGCAATGGAGGCCTCAACCTTCCTTTGAGAGTGTCACGTGACATCATAATGGAGAGTTTTTGTTTTTTTGAATTGTTTCCTTTTTTAATTAAATTGAATTATTTTAGGAAAAAAGAATTTAAAAATAAATTTAAAATTTTCACTCTCATATTTCCTCCCATAATTTTTAAACGTTTATATCTTTTATATACGGGATTTTTTAAAGAAAAAAATTACACCAAATTAACGAGCGTTTTATTATCTTTCCAACAAGTACCATAGTGCTATATAAAAAACGGAGAAAAATCGACTATTTTTTGTGGGGTTTCATTCATACAGAAAAAAAACACACAAAGTGTTCATGTTATCACGTAAAATTAGATTTGGTGGGGAATATGAGTTATTACTGATTAGAATACTATGAACATGCAATGATTGAGAGATTTTGTGGTTAGTTAACTTGAGCCATTTGCAATAGGTTATCACGTAAAATTAGATTTTTCAACCCCGAGACCCCCTGGGCATAATCAGCTAGTATTTTATAAAATAGTTTTAGATATGCACATGCATATATACCCTATAAACCCATGTCCTAGTGGATTTCACCTGTCGTACCCTCCTTTTTAAGTTTCAACCATTAGTGTTTCAAATCAGTAGTGAATGTTTTCAAACATATATAATATGCACGGGCATAACAGTGCTACTGATTTTAAAAGAGATGCATTGCAATAATTATTATTATTATTATTATTATTATTATTATTATTATTATTATTATTATTATTATTATTATTATTATTATTATTGTTATTATTATTATCTTATAAAACATTTTACAAGGACCTCTTAATTTTTAAGTAATACAATTATAAATGCTTAAAGTACAACACATAATGCATGAGGTAACTACTTTTTACGGCATTTATGTTTTTTCAACCATAACTTGCACATATACCCCTTATTAGTTACAGTTGTCATCCCTTATCTATATATACTATATTATAATTTTATACAATACTTATATATTTGCCCCATCAACTTTACTTAATTTCTTTTTATTTAAATACTAATTACACTTTTGCATCTTTATTTTAACTAACTACCCCCACGATTTTTAAACGCTCATAACTTTTTCAGACGATAATATTTTCCTAATATTATTACACCGTATAAAAGAGCATTTTATTCTCTTTAATTTGAGTATAGTATTGCTTTAGTTTTTTATTTTTTTTAAAAAAAAAATATGTTATGGTTAAGAAATAAGCGAAACAAAAACAAAAGAAAAAAACGAAAATGAACTGAAATCATCTAAACTTTATTAATACATTTCCCATTGATTTCTTAAAATTCAAGTTGTACATGTATAATTGCTTAGAGTACAACACACAATGCACATGTTAACTACTTACACAATAGTTACATATTTGTCTCCTCAACTATACTCAATTTCTTTTATTTAAATAATAATTACACTTTTCACCCTTATTTTAACCAACTACCTCACGGTTTTCAAATGTCCATAACTTTTTCACATGTTAATATTTTCTTAATATTATTATACTGTATAAACGGACATTTTTTTCTTTTTAATTTGAGTATAGTATTGCTATTGTTTTTTTTTATTTAAAAAAATATTAGGTTGGGGTTGAGTAATAACCAATCTATACTATCTATATATACTATATTATAATGCATGAGTCAATGGTAGTTTAAGATACCCAAAAGTTAGTAACTTTATTTCCATAAACAACCCTAAAATAAGGGTAAAATAGTCATTCAAACACTTTTACACTTTAATCCCTCATCTTAGTTACACTTTAATCCCTTAAACTTACTCAACTTTTGTTTATTTAAATTATAGTTAGTTAAATTTCTTTTCCTTGATTTAAGCAAACTATTCTCTATAATTTTTAAATAGTCATATTTTTTATAGGTTAATACTTTTACAAAAAAAAAAAAAATTACTTCATAATAATGAACATTTTATTATCTTTAATTTGAGTATAGTATTCTTTATTTTTTTAAACACCCTTAGAAGTGTTTGTGTTCTCCGCTGCATCGTGCGGGCACCCTACTAGTTATTATTATTATTATTATTATTATATAGTTTTCCTACGTTTACTTCACTAAATTCGAAAGGATTTAGGGTTTATGATGTATGTTGATAGATACGTTATATCTAGTGTCTTCTAAGAACATTTTGTAATGAACAATAGCAAACTTAAAATTTATGCATAATAGTAACGCTACAGGAACAGTGGCATTAGCAGCTGTCGCCGCTAAAAGTCTATTTTCTTGTAGTGTAATACACGCGTTACGCGCGTTGCATTTTTCTAATAGAAGTGTATACGTTATTTATAAATATGGAACATTGATCTTGTTTTGATCAACGGCGGCTGAGGATGTGTCTGGTTAAATTTGACCTTTAGCGACGACACTTTGGCGGGTCGCCGCTAAAAGTCTATTTTCTTGTAGTGTAACACGCGTTGCTTTTTTCTAATAGAAGTGTATGTACACTATTTAAAAATATGGATCTATCACTCATTGGGTATCAAGTAGCACGACATTAGACTAATCGAACAAACAATAACCACGTTTTGTCATGTTTGTCTATCTTTTGTTATTCTGAACTTTAACCTACAAATGAACCCATCACAACCATATTCTGTTCTTCGTGTTTGATCATCAAGAAAATGAAATTCCTATGTATACTCCTTTAGTGAAGTTGTTTGTCTATGTCCCATTTCCTAATATGCTAAACCAACACCATAAGTACAAACACGTACGCACATACACATTTATGTGTAACATTCATGAACATATAGAACACCGCGTGTTTGTGTTTTTTGGTTGAAAACATTTACATGTTTATGTCCGTTTATTAGATAAACAGACTTGTTGTCAAAAAGTTAAGTGAATATCTGCTTGCAGGTTGACTTAATTATAGTTAAGATCAAGATCAACTCTTTATAACTAGAAGCATCTTCGATTCCTAGCTAGTGAAACAAGGGGAAGGTGCCATGTGACACTCAAGTTTATTTATTTATTTATTTTTAATAACCATACATAGTGCCACGTGGTACACCCAATGAAGATGATGGCCTCATTGAATGACATGTCAACAAAAGAGACTTTCTTTTACTATATATATAGATATAGATAGATTACATAAAATAACCAGATGAAACTAAAATCAACAAACTTTGACACTCAAACTCATGTATATACAGACACACAATGTGGTTGTGCATACCCTTACAAGAACTTTTGCACAAACTCATATATATATATATATATATATATATATATATATATATATATATATATATATATATATATATATATATATATATATATATATATATATATACACACAATGTGGTTATGTATTACAAGTATTTTACAATATAAAATATTGGGAAAAAAGGTTTTAATAAAATTTTGTGAAAAAGGTTTTAATTTTGCACGTGTGCATATATCCACCCTATAACATATGTCATAGTGGATTTCACGTATATATCTGCCCTCCTTTTAAGTTTCAACCCCTAGTGTTTAAGATCAGTAGTGGATCCAATACTTCAACCATGATATGCATTGCCATAACAAAGTTACTGCTTTTGAAAGACATGCATTGCAATACCAATAGGTTGACTTTTGCAGTGAATAAACATAATTAATTTCGAGTTTATAAATTCCTAATTATTATTTTTAGAAATTTTGAACATTAATTCACATCTCATTTATAGATGCTGAAGTCTTCTATTGTGCAACTAAAAAAGTTGCAAAATAGGATGATACAATTGATTCAGAGAATGCCAATATCACTATATCAGTGCTCTCTCGTATATTTCTAAATATTAAAAAAAAAAAAAAAAAAAAATTCTTATCAAACTTTTCATAGATATGTCATAATGTCTATGTAAAAGACTTCCACTTGTAAGTTGTAACCCTAATTAAACTAACCTTGTTGCTTCCTTTGTCGACATCGATCATAGTGGCCGGGATCTAAGTGAAACTAGAGTTAATGGTCTAAATTTCATTGTCATACACACAAGCACACTCACAAATACAAGACATACACAAGATAGTCTTTTTACCCATAATTAAGCATGTTGAGTTGATAGTGAAAATTCTAGCTTAAAACATTTATAATTAACTAGATTATACCCCGGGAACCTCCCGGGGTTGAGAAATCTAATATGACATATTAATCTTACATATAAAATATAATGATGCGCTTTATAGTTACATGCAGGAAAGCTTCGGGTAGCACCTAACCTAAAACAATTAAAAATGTATATATCTCCAATGTTAACGCCTAACCTTAAACAATGTATAACTCTAATATTAATATCTAACCTAAAACAATGTATAACTCCAATGCTAACGCATGTTGAAAATAGAATTCATATTTACCGAAACATAATTAGTGACTTGTCTATACATGATTAATGATTTACCTGAATACTTTGTGTTTTTTTCCCCTGTATGAACATAACCCTATAAAAAAATAGTCGTTTTTTTTCTCCGTTTTTATATAACACTATGGTACTCGTTGGAAAGATAATAAAACGCTCGTTAATTTGGCGTAATTTTTTTCTTTAAAAAATGTCGTATATAAAAGATATTAACGTTTAAAAATTGTGGGAGGAAACATAAGAGGTAAGAGATAAAAATCAAATTTTGTTTTTAATTTTTTTTCCTAAAATATCTCAATGCCACATTCTATTTGGTATGATATGAACTTGAGATTTTAGTTTTTTGTGATTTGATATGAACTTTTTTTTTTTTTGAACTTCAGGTCTCATTCAATTTTAGTTTTTTTAACTTGAATTTTAGTGCTAATGTTAATAAAAATTTGATATAAAAAATAGATCTTTATTATATTGCGTGACCCGCCCCGCCCTAAACACATGAATGTGAAAATTTAACCACCGATACCGGGAACCCATAGGAAAAAAATCTTGGATCCGCCACTGCGCATGGGATAACACATGGCACACTCAAAGAGGAGAATGCCTCTTTGAATGTCATGTCATTAAAATGGCTTTGGTTTATTATATGTATAGATATACGCGCTTAAATCGCAAATATATTTTTATCTATAAAGACAATACATACACATTTGAGTTACCTTGTGGAAAGAGCAAGCAAGGCCTGCATCACTACTGCTGCCAGTCTCTATTCACAAAGAAGAATCAAGATTAGTGAATTGAAGGCGTTACAAAATTAACAAGCTAAAAGTCTTAAACTAATAATTTTAGCTAGAAAAAAAATGCAAACGGATGGTGACCTGGAAATATGTAAAAAATTAATATAAGTGAAATGAGAATAGTGGTTTTGGTAGAAAGGGCCATGGATACTGGTTTTGGTTCAAGATGGAACAAAAATGGGAGATGGGGAGCTGCTTATATATTGAGGATTAAGAGATTACAAGTAGTGGCTATCATGAGATGATACCAACCCAATATACAAGGATATGATGATTAGTGCATGTAGCAATATACAAAAGATGAGAGGCCACAATTGTGAAGTCAACTTAATTCATTTAGGTTACATCAAGTATAAGCAACAATACACTATATATAGATAATGCATTCATGTGGACATCTCGCCATTGGTACAATGTATGCATTTGCATGGCTATCATATTTTGCTTTTTTCTTTCAAGTCAAAACCTACTTTCTGGTCATAATATGATCAGCTCATGCTTGCATTCGGTCATCTTGGGTGTCATCATGCGCGTAGCTTTTAAGGGGCGGGGAGGGGTGGCCGACCCCCCTCCCCCCTGAATTTTCACTCAGAAGTTCTGATTATATAGTATTTGTATATAAATTTTTTGGTATATACGGTTTCGACCCTCCCGAAACAAGTGATTTCCAACCCCCGAAGTGTTGGGTCAAGTTGCGCCACTGAGTTTCATCAATTGTTTAAGAAAGTTTGGAAGGGGTTAAGAGTTTGCAAGGCTCCTATTTACAAGCCTTGATGGGCCGGGCGTTGTAACATCCCATCTTTGGGCTCAATTTCTTCATTTAGAGCTCTGAATTCAAGGCTAGCAACATTTGCTGTTGATTTAATTTATTTGAGGTATTGAATTTAAATAATCCAAAGTTTGGTTCATTGGCCAATAATAATCCAAACTTTAACGTTAGACCAGGATAATCTCAAGTGAACATGTGGGTGTCAAAAATGAACCTCCGTTAACTCTAAACTAATTGGGTTAGTGAAAGATGACGTGGCTATTGAGGTGGCATACTAACATGGACCAAATGCTGATGTGACACTTAACTTGGCATGCTGACATGTTTTTTTTTAATTCCACGTAATTTTTTTTTAAATCCACATCAACTAGTGGGGCCCATTCTTTACAAAACATAAACGACTTATTTCAACAAGTCATTCGTTTAAATCCCTTAACATCAGCTTTGTGACACCCCGCATTTTCAGGTTCCTACTTTAACTGAACTCTAGTTAACTTGCATGTGCATACGTGACTAAACACTTGACTAGGGTTAGTTAGGAAGGTCTTCCTATATGTTATAGGGTAATAACATATGTTATGTGATAATAACATACGTTACGTTATAATAAGAAAAGTTATCATCACAATGCACACACGAGTCCTGTATCCCAAGCGTTGGTTATTTGTCTAGCATACATGATAATGTGTACAATTGAAATATGATGAACGTGAAGTAACATGTGTATATGAATTACGTGTTTATGCGAATTATTGCTTGACTAATAGTCAATACGTAAACTATGCAAATTATGTGCACTCTATGATTAATATGTATTGAGATAATAAAAACAATAGTTTTTATGGTAGGTTGGGGTGGTTAACATTATCGGGTCCAGTATTGGGCTAAAACATGATTAACAAGTCCTGTTAGAAAACTAAAAAAAACCCTAAAACCCAATTACTTAGGCAACAAGCCAAATCCTCTTATAATTATTGATCAAAAAAATAAATAAATAAGAAACCCTAATCCCAACCCCTTGCGCCGTGCGCCCCCTCACTGTGACACCCGGCAAATTCTGGTTAACAACGTTATCTAGATTAAAGTCTACCTTAGCGAGTCACGCGTATGTTATACTTAACGAGGGTTAGCTAGATAGCTAGATAGGACATACGTGCATTGTTGTGAGTTTCACTACTCTTTTCTCAAACGCATGCGTCTCGGGTTTGAGACAACTTACAAAACGTTTTCTAGTCCGGTTTGGGACTACTTTCACATCTCGGGTTATGAGATGCTTTGACTCCTTGTGTTGGTCGGGTTATGACTCCTTGTGTGAGTTAACATGTGATTTCATGATTAGTGAACCTCGGACGTTGGTGAATAACAAACTTATGTGTCTCGGTGATATCTGACAAACTTATGTGAAACCATACGTGATTATGTGAACCTAAACCGAACACGTTAATAAAAATTATTAAAAGTGGAGCGTGAGGTTGATTAGGGTCTTAACGCATGGGGTTACACTTGTTACGGTCCGAAATAACGAAAACGTCGATGGATAACGCGTCGGGAGGCTAAACGAAGCAAAAACGTGCGCCCCGGACCTGTGAGCGGCCGCTCACAGGCTTCGAGCGGCCGCTCGAACCTATCTGACGGGTTTATACCGCCTCAAACTCGTATTTAAGCATCCTTAACCCCCATGCAGCCCTCATACTCAACCCTAATCGCCCCCTTACTGCCCCACACGAATATTTCACTCCAAGTCACTCCTGCTAAGGCTCAAGATCATCAATTGGGAGGCTCCAAGGCGCGCGATTGATTGATTTGAAGAGCTAAGGGTATAACTCATGATTTCTTACGCTTTTTACTTTATGTTTTATTGTAAAAATCATATAACAAGTTTGTCCAGGTCTGAATGGGTTTAATAAACATTAAAACATGAGTCTTTTTGAAGATTAAACGGATTAAACCTATTAATAAACGCGTAGTAACATAATAGGATGCTTGTTGCGCAAGTTATTGGTGTTTTGATCCTAAAAGCTTTGATCTTGACATGTTTGATAATAGGATCTGATGGGAATAGGTATTAGGAAAGTTTTATGATGATTATTAGGTGTTATTAATTGATAATATTGCGCGATTAGAATCTGGACAGATTCTGAATGTCGACTTGTAGGGTCTGTTTCGTGGCTTGAAAATAATTGGTTTGATCGATTCTTTGCATGATTGTAACGTACAAGGTCTTAGCTTTTCATAATGGGCAAAACCATCGAATTTGGACATCGTTTGAGTCGTTTTTGTAATTTTAATTGATTAGGGGTCATATCAGATTTTCGGATTTGTAAACTGGGCTAACTTTAAATGGTCATAACTTGAGATTTACAAGGAATTAGATTATGAAATTTTCCAGTAGGTCAATACTGGAAAAATAGAGCTTTTCCAAGTGGATTCATCTCGTTTGGATGAATACACAATTTTTAAGAATTTTCCTACTAAACTGACCTGTTGAGGAGATTTTCTGGACATAGCTGTGTTGTACGAATTTTCATAATTTTTGTGTTTGGAATTAAGACAAAACAAAAATAGGTATTGTCGAGTGAATCCCAAAGAAAATTCAGTAAAACTTTGGGAGGTTAACTCACTGAATTGCTATTTTAAATAAATTCGTTTTGATGGCTCACAATCTGTCCTGAAAACACAGATTGTGTATTATGTGCTTCTGTGATTAATTGAGGTCTTAGGTGGTATGGAATTGACATGTAACTGAAGTACACTTGTCTGAGACACATACGGAATGTAGAAACTAATTGTAACCAACGTATTCACCAACGGGTCCGTAGGGTTTACTATTGCATGTAGAATCACTAGGCGTCGCATACACACTTTTGAACATTTAAAACGCCTTGGACAAACGAGTTATATGGGTAATGATATTACGCCTATACTCACTGAGCGACACTGTTATTAGGGTGTCGGTAGCATATATTGCTTGCTGTTCGGATTCTTTGCTTGCACGTTAAGGTGAGTTTACAGCCCCTCTTTTAAACTGGTTTCATATTTCGGGGGAGAAAACATGTGTTAAAACGATTATTTGGTAACTACTGTCATACTATGGGTTTCTATTGTGTACTACACGATCTTTGGAAGTCCCGGGGGGAACCATGAATGTGCGGGTTAGCACAACGGGGAAATGTGAATAGCGCTATTGGGAGTGACCAACCCCGCTCGTCGGCTTGGAGGGCCGGGCGAGTGCATATTGTCTCAAACAGGAACAACAGGAACAACTGGTTTACTTTTCGGGCACAACATCTGGTATTCGAGTTAGTAATGGTTTTCCAATCGTGGTAGTAACAAAACATACGCCTAGCTAGCGTACACTGGTTTTCGATTTGTTATAGTATGGACAGGTTGACTTGGTACTTGGATTACAAAACCTGTAAACTCACCAGCATTTTTGTGCTGACGTAAACTTTTACATGTTTTCTCAGGTCGCTAAGGTAGCACAATGGAACTAGGGCGCACGCGTCTGCACGGCGTCTAGTTAGAGTTGCATGGTTTTACAAACGTTGAACATTGGTTTAATATTGAATAATTGTTTTGAATAAGCTTCCGCTGTAAACGGGGATTTTAAACATTGTTTTGAAATTGCATTATGTTCATGTTAGACTTGTTTATTGTGATCGTTGGTTTGGATCCTGGTTTGTCATGCGCCTCGCGGTAAAACTCCGCAAGTGGATTTTGAGGGTGTGACAGATTGGTATCAGAGCCAATGGTTATAGTGAACTAGGACTGCATGTAGAGTCTAGTCTATAGCCGAGTCGCACACACTAGACGATCACATGGTACTAAACATTATGGTGGTTTACGTATGGTCTTGTCGGGGTGTCTCTAAATCATTTGGTCTTTCTACGTTACATCATCCGTTCTATCTTAGGTCAGGTTACGTACTTTCTAGGCGGTGTAGTATATTGGAGTAAATCGTGTACTCTTGAGATTTGTCCAAGGCTCGGACATCTTCCTTTCCTACTCTAATAGAAACACTTGCCATAAACTACCGTAGTATTACGGTGTATGGCTAAGAGTCTATGTTCGGTGATTTGAACTTTGAACTAGGAGAACACTTGGAGGACCATGTAGAGCGGTTTATCATTTTGGGTGCACACAAAATCATAAACCGAAATGCATGGAAGCCCTAGTGAGCTCTGGGTTTGAAGGGATAGTCCTAGATTGGATCTAGCTTTGATCTTGCAAACATTAGTGGTTATCTTTATCGGCGAAACTAAGTTTTCTCGTTCTTTCTGCCAGAATCATGTCTGGAGTACGAGGAGGACGTGGAGGTGGTCGCAATGGTGGACGTGGTGGTGGTCGCGGTGGTGCTGGTGGTCGTGGAGGTGTTAACCTATCACAGGAGGACCTGAATAACTTGCTCCAAGCTGCCTTCCAGTTAGGGCACAACGGTGGTGGTAAGTTGATTTATCCATTTTCTTTGCCTCATTGGTGAACCTTGCTTACATTCTTCGTGATTCCTCACGCATTTCATTTCAGGTGGTCCTGTTAACCCACCCCCACCCATGTGTACCTACAAGATGTTTCGGGACTGTAAGCCCCAGGAATTCTCTGGCACTGAGGGTGCGGTGAGCTTACTCAGGTGGTTGGAAAAAGTGGAGTCAGTGTTTCTGATGTGTAACTGTCTCCCAGAAGATCGGGTTAAGTATGCTGCTGCGTTATTCCAGGATGTTGCATTGACTTGGTGGAATAACATCACCCAGAATATGGGCATTGGGGAGGCGTATGCTATGCCTTGGGAGAATTTTGTGCAGCTGCTGAAGCGTGAATACTGTCCGAGGGAAGAGGTGCAGAAGCTAGAGCACGAGGTGTGGAACCTCAAGATGACTGGGTCTGAAATTGAAAAGTATACTGTGAGGCGGAACGAGTTGGCAGTGCTGTGTCCTGATCTGCATGTGCCAGAGTACAGGAGGATTGAGCATTATGTCTCGGGGTTAGTACCAGAAATCGCAGGGTTAGTGGCTGCGGGAAATCATCCTACATACGCAGAGGTGGTTCGATCGGCTCATAGGATGACCAACTTAATGGTGAATGAGGGTATTTTGCCTGCGAAGGGTTCGACTGTTAAGGCCCCAGAGAACAACAAGCGCAAGTGGGAAAATGACGGGAAAGGATCTGGGCCAACACAGCAGGGTAAGAGGTTTGATAATGGGGGTTCTTCTTCTTCGGGAAACAAGCAGGGTGGTTATGCGGGGAAACTGCCCAAATGTAACAAGTGTGGACGTCATCATCAAGGGAACTGCGACAGTAATCGTTGTCATCGCTGCCAGCGAACAGGGCATTATGCTAAAGATTGTCGGGTTACACTTCCATCGACCCAGGCCCCGACTAATAGCTCAGCTCCGACTACTCAAGGGACTACGGGAAGACAAGGATGTTACAATTGTGGTGAGACCGGGCATTACAAGAAGGATTGCCCAAAACTGAAACAGGGTGGAAACAACGGTAATGGGAACAACGGGGGCGGCGGCAGAAATGCACGTGCCTTCGTCATTGGAGCCGCTGAGGCTAGACAGGATCCTGACACAGTCACCGGTACGTTCCTTCTCAATAATCGTTCTGTTAGTGTGTTATTTGATTCCGGTGCCGACAAGAGTTTTGTATCCATGGATGTTAGTCGACTGCTAGATGTAGTACCCGTACCATTAGAGACCAAGTATATTATTGAGTTGGCTGACGGTAAAAAGATTGAAGCTACTAGTGTCCTTCGGGAGTGTCAATTGGAGTTGTCGGGTTTATCGTTCCCCATCGACCTTATGCCGGTACCTTTGGGTAGTTTTGACGTAGTGGTAGGCATGGATTGGTTGTCCCTGTATCGCGCGGAGATTGTCTGTTACGATAAGATTATTCGGATTCCTCTCCCTGATGGAGAATTCCTTTCTGTTTACGGTATCAAGGGTGGTGTTCCGCTGAATATCATCTCTAGCATGAAAGCCCTTAAGTGTCTTCGAAAGGGTTATCCAGCCGTTTTGGCACTTTATTCTGTTTCCTCTGGTGATGAGAAGAAGATCGACGATATTCCAGTTGTACGCGAGTTTCCTGATGTTTTTCCCGATGATTTATCTGGTCTTCCTCCTCATCGTCAAGTCGAGTTCGGTATTGATCTTGTACCAGGGGCTGCTCCTATTGCTCGGGCCCCTACCGTCTTGCACCTCCCGAGATGCAGGAATTGTCTAGTCAGTTACAGGAACTCTTGGACAAGGGTTTCATCAGGCCAAGTTCTTCCCCTTGGGGAGCCCCGATTCTATTTGTTAAGAAGAAGGATGGAAGTTTCCGATTGTGTGTGGACTACAGAGAACTGAACAAATTGACCGTCAAGAACCGTTATCCTCTTCCACGTATTGATGATCTATTCGACCAGCTCCAGGGTTCTAGTTACTATTCCAAGATTGACTTGAGGTCCGGTTATCACCAGCTGCGCGTCAGGGAGGCTGACGTTGCAAAGACTGCTTTTCGTACACGCTATGGCCATTACGAGTTCTTGGTCATGCCCTTCGGTCTTACTAATGCACCAGCGGTTTTCATGGACTTGATGAACCGCGTTTGCAAACCATATCTGGACAAGTTCGTCATTGTGTTTATTGATGACATTCTGATCTACTCTAAGAACAAGACCGAACACGAGGAACACCTACGTTTGGTTTTGGAACTCTTGCGACGGGAACAACTTTACGCTAAGTTCTCAAAGTGTGACTTTTGGTTACGCGAAGTTCAGTTCCTAGGACATGTGGTTAATGAACTAGGAATTCATGTCGATCCAGCTAAGATCGAAGCGATTAAGGACTGGGAAGCACCAAAGACGCCAACTGAGGTGCGGCAATTCCTAGGCCTTGCGGGTTACTATCGTCGTTTCATTCAGGGGTTCTCGAAGATTGCTCAACCCCTCACCACTCTCACACAGAAAGATAAGAAGTTCGCCTGGGGCGAACCACAAGAGTCAGCGTTTGAGGAACTAAAGTCTAAGCTTTGTTCCACTCCTATTTTGTCCTTGCCTGATGGCCCTGATGATTTCGTTGTTTACTGTGACGCCTCTATACATGGTCTCGGTTGCGTGCTGATGCAACGCGAGAAAGTGATTGCGTATGCTTCTCGTCAACTCAAGGTGCACGAGAAGAACTACACCACCCATGACTTGTAGTTGGGTGCAGTGGTATTCGCGTTGAAAATTTGGAGACATTAGTTGTACGGTACCAAATGCACGATCTACACCGATCACAAGAGTCTTCAACATATTTTCGACCAACAACATTTGAACATACGACAGCGTCGTTGGATTGAACTTCTGAATGACTATGATTGTGCCATTAAGTACCATCCTGGCAAGGCGAATGTTGTAGCAGACGCCTTGAGCAGGAAGGAATCAACTAAACCTCGTCGCGTTCGGGCGTTGCAACTCACCATTCATTCATCCCTACCTGAGCAACTCCGTTCTGCCCAGTTAGAAGCTTTGAAGGAGGAAAACCTTAAGGCTGAAACTATGCACGGTGCCGACAAGCACCTCGAGCGAAGACCTGATGGCCTGCACTACTTCGCAGAATGCATATGGGTTCCTTTATTTGGGGGACTACGGGAGCTCGTCCTAGATGAGGCTCATAAGTCCCGGTATTCTATTCATCCTGGTTCGGATAAGATGTACCAAGATCTGAAGGTGCTTTACTGGTGGCCAAACATGAGGTCGGATATAGCCTCATACGTGAGTAAGTGCTTGACCTGTGCTAAGGTCAAGGTGGAATACCAGAAACCGTCGGGTCTCTTGCAACAACCTGAAATTCCGGAGTGGAAATGGGAACGGATTACTATGGATTTTGTCACACAACTTCCTAAATCACCAAGCGGGAATGACAAGATATGGGTGATTGTCGATCGGTTGACGAAATCAGCCCATTTTCTTGCTATTAAGGAGACCGAAACCATGGATCGTTTGGCTCGCCTTTATTTGAAGGAAGTTGTTTCTAAGCACGGGGTGCCAGTTTCTATTATTTCGGATCGTGACTCCCATTTTACTTCTCACTTCTGGAAGTCTTTGCACAAGGCTTTGGGTACCCAACTAGACATGAGTACGGCTTATCATCCACAGACTGACGGTCAGAGTGAGCGTACGATTCAAACTTTAGAAGACATGCTGCGGGGATGTGTGATCGATTTTGGCAAGGGTTGGGAAGCTCATCTACCGTTAGTAGAATTCTCGTACAACAATAGTTATCACACGAGCATCAAGGCGGCTCCGTTCGAGGCACTGTACGGACGGAAATGCCGTTCTCCTCTTTGTTGGGCTGAAGTAGGTGAGAGTCAACTCACTGGGCCTGAACTAGTGTACGAAACTTCGGAAAAAGATCGTACAGATTCGTAATCGGTTAGCAGCGGCACGGGATCGGCAAAAGAGTTATGCTGATCAGCGTCGCAAACCATTGGAATTCCAAGTTAATGACAAAGTACTTCTAAAAGTCTCACCGTGGAAGGGCGTCATACGCTTTGGGAAGCGTGGCAAACTCAACCCACGGTATGTCGGACCATTTACGATCCTGGAACGGATTGGACCGGTGGCATATCGTCTTGATTTACCGACGGAGCTCGGTAACGTACATAACGTCTTCCACGTGTCAAACTTGAAGAAGTGTCTGGCTGACGAGTCTCTCATCGTTCCACTGGAAGAGATCAAGGTTGATGATCGTCTTCGGATTGTGGAAGAACCTGTGGAGATTCTGGATTACAAGATTCGTAGCCTACGTCACAGCAAGATTCGTATCGTTAAGGTTCGGTGGAACTCGAACCGGGGACCAGAGTATACGTGGGAACGGGAGGATCAGATGAAGTCTAAATATCCTCATCTCTTTCCTAAGGAAGCGTTCGAGTCGAGATATGTCTCTTCTGCAGCTGAATGAATCTCGGGGCGAGATTCCTTTTAACGTGGGGATGATGTGACAACTCGGGTAAATCTCTCTTTTGGATTCTATCTTTTGTTTGTTCCCCTCGTTATTTCTTTTGTTCTTTTGGTACTTGTGCAATTTTCGGGACGAAAATTCTTTTAACGTGGGGATGATGTGACACCCGGCAAATTCTGGTTAACAACGTTATCTAGATTAAAGTCTACCTTAGCGAGTCACGCGTATGTTATACTTAACGAGGGTTAGCTAGATAGCTAGATAGGACATACGTGCATTGTTGTGAGTTTCCCTACTCTTTTCTCAAAAGCATGCGTCTCGGGTTTGAGACAACTTACAAAACGTTTTCTAGTCCGGTTTGGGACTACTTTCACATCTCGGGTTATGAGATGCTTTGACTCCTTGTGTGGGTCGGGTTATGACTCCTTGTGTGAGTTAACATGTGATTTCATGATTAGTGAACCTCGGACGTTGGTGAATAACAAACTTATGTGTCTCGGTGATATCTGACAAACTTATGTGAAAACCATACGTGATTATGTGAACCTAAACCGAACACGTTAATAAAAATTATTAAAAGTGGAGCGTGAGGTTGATTAGGGTCTTAACGCATGGGGTTACACTTGTTACGGTCCGAAATAACGAAAACGTCGATGGATAACGCGTCGGGAGGCTAAACGAAGCAAAAACGCGCGCCCCGGACCTGTGAGCGGCCGCTCACAGGCTCCGAGCGGCCGCTCGAACCTATCTGAAGGGTTTAAACCGCCTCAAACTCGTATTTAAGCATCCTTAACCCCCATGCAGCCCTCATACTCAACCCTAATCGCCCCCTTACTGCCCCACACGAATATTTCACTCCAAGTCACTCCTGCTAAGGCTCAAGATCATCAATTGGGAGGCTCCAAGGCGCGCGATTGATTGATTTGAAGAGCTAAGGGTATAACTCATGATTTCTTACGCTTTTTACTTTATGTTTTATTGTAAAAATCATATAACAAGTTTGTCCAGGTCTGAATGGGTTTAATAAACATTAAAACATGAGTCTTTTTGAAGATTAAACGGATTAAACCTATTAATAAACGCGTAGTAACATAATAGGATGCTTGTTGCGCAAGTTATTGGTGTTTTGATCCTAAAAGCTTTGATCTTGACATGTTTGATAATAGGATCTGATGGGAATAGGTATTAGGAAAGTTGTATGATGATTATTAGGTGTTATTAATTGATAATATTGCGCGATTAGAATCTGGACAGATTCTGAATGTCGACTTGTAGGGTCTGTTTCGTGGCTTGAAAATAATTGGTTTGATCGATTCTTTGCATGATTGTAACGTACATGATCTTAGCTTTTCATAATGGGCAAAACCATCGAATTTGGACATCGTTTGAGTCGTTTTTGGAATTTTAATTGATTAGGGGTCATATCAGATTTTCGGATTTGTAAACTGGGCTAACTTTAAATGGTCATAACTTGAGATTTACAAGGAATTAGATTATGAAATTTTTCCACTAGGTCAATACTGGAAACATAGAGCTTTTCCAAGTGGATTCATCTCGTTTGGATGAATACACAATTTTTAAGAATTTTCCTACTAAACTGACCTGTTGAGGAGATTTTCTGGACATAGCTGTGTTGTACGAATTTTCATAATTTTTGTGTTTGGAATTAAGACAAAACAAAAATAGGCATTGTCGAGTGAATCCCAAAGAAAATTCAGTAAAAATTTGGGAGGTTAACTCACTGAATTGCTATTTTAAATAAATTCGTTTTGATGGCTCACAATCTGTCCTGAAAACACAGATTGTGTATTATGTGCTTCTGTGATTAATTGAGGTCTTAGGTGGTATGGAATTGACATGTAACTGAAGTACACTTGTCTGAGACACATACGGAATGTAGAAACTAATTGTAACCAACGTATTCACCAACGGGTCCGTAGGGTTTACTATTGCATGTAGAATCACTAGGCGTCGCATACACACTTTTGAACATTTAAAACGCCTTGGACAAACGAGTTATATGGGTAATGATATTACGCCTATACTCACTGAGCGACACTGTTATTAGGGTGTCGGTAGCATATATTGCTTGCTGTTCGGATTCTTTGCTTGCACGTTAAGGTGAGTTTACGGCCCCTCTTTTAAACTGGTTTCATATTTCGGGGGAGAAAACATGTGTTAAAACGATTATTTGGTAACTACTGTCATACTATGGGTTTCTATTGTGTACTACACGATCTTTGGAAGTCCCGGGGGGAACCATGAATGTGCGGGTTAGCACAACGGGGAAATGTGAATAGCGCTATTGGGAGTGACCAACCCCGCTCGTCGGCTTGGAGGGCCGGGCGAGTGCATATTGTCTCAAACAGGAACAACAGGAACAACTGGTTTACTTTTCGGGCACAACATCTGGTATTCGAGTTAGTAATGGTTTTCCAATCGTGGTAGTAACAAAACATACGCCTAGCTAGCGTACACTGGTTTTCGATTTGTTATAGTATGGACAGGTTGACTTGGTACTTGGATTACAAAACCTGTAAACTCACCAGCATTTTTGTGCTGACGTAAACTTTTACATGTTTTCTCAGGTCGCTAAGGTAGCACAATGGAACTAGGGCGCACGCGTCTGCACGGCGTCTAGTTAGAGTTGCATGGTTTTACAAACGTTGAACATTGGTTTAATATTGAATAATTGTTTTGAATAAGCTTCCGCTGTAAACGGGGATTTTAAACATTGTTTTGAAATTGCATTATGTTCATGTTAGACTTGTTTATTGTGATCGTTGGTTTGGATCCTGGTTTGTCATGCGCCTCGCGGTAAAACTCCGCAAGTGGATTTTGAGGGTGTGACACTCACCCCACTCTCTCTCAACTTTCAATCAAATACCAATCTCTTTCAGTAATTCAAGCTAGTTTAGGTGTAATCTCTAGGCATTGAGGATTCTTGCATTGAAAGGTATAATCTTTATGTGTTTTATGATGATTATTAGTGCTTGAAAAGTTTTAAAAATCATAGAACATACATACATATATATATATATATATATATAAATCGCATACATGTGTTATTATGAGTTCTTGAATGTTTATTATGATTAATGATAATAATTATTGTTGGTAATCATAATTAGGGTTTTTGTATAATAATATATGAGTTTTATTATGATAATATGGGTTATGCATGTGTTATAGATTTTTATGCATGATTAGGGTTTATGAATAACTTGGGGTGCAAGTTTCACTTTTCTGACAGATTCGTTAGGGTGTTTTGTAGGGTCTGTATCGTGATGTTAAAGTAATTGTTTTGATGATTTATTTGCATGGTTGTATTGTACATGGTCTTAGCTTTTCATAATGGGCAAAATCATCTTATTTGGACATCGTTTAAGTGGTTTTTGAAATTTTATTTGATTAAAGGTCATATCAGATTTTCAGAATTGTAAACTGGGTCAACTTTAAACGATCATAACTTAGGTTTTACAAAGAATTAAGTTATTTAATTTGGACAGTAGGTCAACATTGAAATAAATTGGCTTTTCCAAGTGGATTCATCTAGTTTGGATGAATACTCAATTTTGGGAATTTTTCTACTAAACTGATCTGCTGTGGAAACTTTCTGGACATAACTGTGTTGTATGAATTTTCATAATTTTTGTCTTTGGTTTTGAGACAAAAAAAAAATATGGGTTATCAAGTGAACCCCAAAGAATATTCAGTAAAAATTTGGGAGTTTAATTCGTTTGTTAAGTATTTTAAATAAATAGTTTTTCACAGCACACAATCTGTCCTGAAAACGCAGATTGTGTAGGGTATGTTTATTTGACTATTTGGAGTCTTATATGGTATGTATTTGACATGAATTTGTATGGACATTTATATGAGATGTATATGAGGTATAAAACTGATGATAATTAATATGTTCACAAACGGGTTCGTAGGACTTACTTGTGCATGTAGAGTCATTAGGTGTGGTTTTGAACTTTTAAACGTCTTGAACAAACGGGTTATATGGTATATTGGTTATGCACATATACTCACTTAGCGACATTTGTAATAGGGGGTTGGTAGCACATTTCTTTTGGTGGAATTTGGATTATTTGCTTGCAACCTAAGGTGAGTTTCACTACTCTTTTCTCAAAAGCATGCGTCTCGGGTTTGAGACAAATTACTTAACTTTTTCTAGTCCGGTTTGGGACTACTTTCACATCCCGGGTTTGGAGTGCTATGACTCCTTGTGTGGGTTGGGGTTTTTGCTAGTTCGCAAACTTTGTCCTTGATGAACTAAACCAACACTATCACTGTAAGTCCTTCACATACTGAATGAGTTGTCGGGTTATGGCAAGCGGGTTATTAGTTGATAGCGCTATTAGGTCTGACAAACCTCACACTGGATCGGGGGAGCACGGGAGTGAACTATAACTTAACACATTATCATTGTTGATAGGCAATGATGCAGGGCAAACCGCTCACATTTGTGACAACACGTACATTAGCAGTTCGGTATATCGGTGTTAGTTATCATGAATGGGTTAGCTACCCTTGGCATGCGATGGACTAGTGGTTACACGGTTTTTGGAACCAACCCCACTGAGACCGACGGGTCGTTGTGGCATATATTTTGCCATGGGGAACCTTTGTGGCAGGGTGATGTGTGATTATTATTTTAAAATATAAAACAGGGATAAACAGTCCCATAATAGGATAAAATTAGGCTTATATTATTGATATTTGATGCTTAATTCGTTCCTATTTGTATTTATCTGGAAACTGAAGCTCCAAGACGAAAACTGAGGATTTCCGGGCAAAAAAAAGCTAAAACGGGAGATTCCTAAAGATACGAGACTTGCAGCATGTTCCTTGTATGTTTGAAGAAAATCTTAGGACTTAAACAGTGATAAAACCAGTCCGGGGGTGACCCACCCCGCCCACACACACTTGCACAGAGGCCCTGCACGCTAGAAGACAACGCAGCAAACTTGGAGAACAAGAATACTTACTGAAGACACTTGCACGCCCGTGCCACATCACTTGGCATGCCCGTGCTTAAGTGAAACGTGTTCCCCAAGGCTTGAAACGACAAAATCTGACAACATACTGATGTGCACGCCTGTGCCAACCTTTGGCACCCCCGTGCTTAAGCTGTTTTGCCTATAAATAGCAAGCTACCCCTCACCATTTGTTCATCCCTTGTTGTGCTCTCTTGGGGCCGACTACCAAGCTTCTCCCAGAGATCTTGAGGTCCTTTGGGAGGCCTTATGGCCCTCATAACATCCCACCAAGGTTAGGCCTCGTCCTACCTTGATTAGGTTGGTCAAGAAGAGGATCGTAGAGTACTTCATATGCAACAAAACATCGAGGGTCGTGAAGTTGTATCTTTCTATTATCATGAACCATTTTCGATATGTAGACTTTTATTATTATTAGTAGTAGTTTATTTTTAGTTATTTATTGTGTTATCTTCTCCTAATCTTTATTTGTTTATCTTGTGACAGGTTTCCAATGATGATTAACTTAATAAACCTATAAAATACTTTAACTAAATTAAATAACTAGAGGTATAATCAGTTTCTGGTGGCCCCGAGCTAGATCTAAGGTGAGGAAACCGGTAGTGAGACAGATCCTTCGAGCTTCTGATATCTAAACCGGATTCTAAGCAATGGCTTCTGAAGTGGACCAAATCCGAGTGACACATTTCTGGTACTTACCAGATGATTGAATGATGTTCTTGGTAAAAGACGGTTTCCCTACGGGCGCACCAGTAATCCTCAGATTGCACGTTTTTAGGATTATGTGTCACCTTTACCAAGGATTTCATTCAGTTCGGGAGGTTATAAAGGGTTGGGTTAATTAAGTAACCAATCATCAAACCAACTTTATATTTATCAGGTCTATAAATATTAAAGTGTAACTAAGATAAATAAAATAAAGATTATATTTCTAGTTCTCGTTAGTACAACGCCGGTAGCCAATGGGGGTACGAGTCCCCTGGTTCAACCGTAAGATAGATCCTTCGGTCTTCATGATCGTTTACCTACTTAGGGGATACGAGGTTGTCGGGATTAACTCCAAGGAGAGACCCTTCGGTACGGAACGCGAGAGCTAAGGGAGGTGTATGGTGTTCCAGGTCGGAAGTGAAGCCTCCAATTCAAGAAGAAGATAAGTTCGAGGATCTGAGACTTGACCGCGGTTTGAGGAGCCCCTATATGCGAGGCCCTGGATGAGTACCCTCATGTGGAAGCACATTGGAGTGGTTTTGCATTCTACTTAGTAGTGGCCCCACTTCTCTATAAAGGAGTCAACACTTCAAGATCACTCTTTTTCTCCTCACAAATAATTAAACTTAACTATTAACCGCAATAATAAACTTAACTACTTATCTGGAGGGTCCTAAGATGTGCATATTTGATCTCTCTACTATTCTTATCTTTTTCTTTTATAAAAACCAAAACCTTTTTCAAAAACTATTTTTTATTAAAAGAACCCCTCCGTTTTATTTTTCTTTTCAAAACCCGATCAAGTAATTAATGAAAGGTTGAGTAGGGGAAAGTGTGAACTCTGGAATACGATACTCAATACTTACCCTATAAGCTATACTATACACGTCAGGTTCTCTGCCTATGTGTTGGTTTTAGTTTCGAAAGTAATTATTGTTTACTTTATAAATTTAAAACTTGTTAAAACCGGTTTAGTAAAAATCAGTCGTTTACCCCAAAACCAAAGTTTCGGATTTCAATCATCAAGTTTTTGGCACCGGGGAAATGACCTCTTTTTAATTTTCTAAAATGTGACATCCGTCACTTTTCCTTATTTCGTATATAATAATAATAATAAATAATAATAATAATATATATTAACAATAATAATGATAATAATAATAATGATAATAAAAAAATTCAGATTTTATATTGTCATTTTATATGCATTTTATTTTTTTTATCTCTAAACCAAACTAACCCATCCCTTGAAATCCATCCCTTGAAAACCCATCTCATGAGCCCACCTGATTCCCCTAGTGCGGCCCAGATCAGAACCGGCCCAAGCAAGCAGCCCGCTTACCAGCCCACTCCACCTCTCCTCTGTTTAAAAAAAAAAAAAAAAAAAAAAACTTTCTGCTGCTGTGGCTCGAACCCGAGCAGCCCAGCACAACACCCTCACGTCCACCACCTGAGCTACATGTTAAACCTGTTTTAATCCCAACATATATTGTATATAAACCCTGCTTTTCGCGCTAACTTCTTCTTCTTCTTCACTGCTGTCGAACGCATGAACGAGAAAAAGGGAAGTCAACAAGCAAGCTGAAATCATGGTAACCTTTGACTAATTAACATCACCTAACGATTTACACATCATTAACGCGTCCTATTCACGCTAATATGCTTGATTAGCGGCCAAATTTGTCAATTCAAATTCGTTTTTAAAGCTTCCAAAACCCAATTATCAATCTATATATAACGAATGTTTTAACGCAATTAAACCCACACACAACCACTAAAGGGGCCGATTAACACACCTATACTTCCAGTTTCTAATAATTTTTCGTAATCAAGTATATGCCTCGCATCCTTTGACTTTTTGGTTGACCGACCTTTCTGCTCCATTCTTGGGTTGTAAGTTTGATTTCTGCTTTGATCTTGATTCATATGCTTATGTCAAACAATAACCCCATATAATTCGGGGTTATTGTCTAATCAATCGCTTGATTTAAAAACCTAGGGCTCGAACTTATGTAATGGGGAAGATGACTACTGATACACTGTTTAAAACTATTTCGCAATCGAGTTTGATAACAAAACGTGATATAGAGCAGTTGGTTGGAGTAGTTGGCTAAAAGAATTGAACCGGGTTTGAACCCAGGTTCGATTCCCAGCAGCAGATTATTTGTTTTTTTTTTTTAACTTTATACTTATTCTAACTAACTTCATTTATATATTTAAAATACCAAAACAACTTTATAAATTCTACAAAATTTATTTTATGTTATTCCACTGATAAAGTTCATCATCCAATTTTTAGTTTTTCAAAAATAATTTATTTAATATATATTATAAATATTACAAGTTTATTCATTTAAAATTATAAAATTCAATAAAAATATCTAAACGATTTTATAAAATTCCACAAAAATTACAATAAACTTTTATAACAATAAACATTTCAGAAATTATTTTTAATTCTGAAAAACCGGTCTTTTTATATTTTTAATCAATTTTTGTTAGTTTTAATCATAAATAATTCATAATAAATTCATTTCTCAATATTTTTGCACCAAAATTTTATATAAATTATTTCTAACTATATAGAACTGAAATACAATTTTTAATTCAGAAATTCTTTGATTTTAATATTTTTAGATATTAAAGTCGTATTTTGACAATTTAAAATAATTAGATTAAATATTCTATTTTCAAGAAAATAATTTTGTAAAAATTATTTTCATACTTAAGACCTTATGTTGTGACTATATTCAACTTAAAATTTTACCAAGACACTTTTATTTTTTTATTCATTAAATTTCTTATATTTAATAAACAAATTGTTTGATAAACAAATAAATGTTTATCCCCAATTCGAAGCCCTAGAAATACATCAATCCTAGAGTTATTTCCCTTACACGTTATCAAATTCTTTAGGTTGATCCTTTGGGAGTAATCTCAATTCATATCTTGTTGTCCAGTTAAATCTCAAACTACTACGTGAACTGTGAGTATTCCTACCCCTTTTTGCATTTATACATTTTTGGGGTGTTACATGTACACTATTACAATTTCAAATACAAGTTTACATTTTTACAATACAATTCTAGTACTATGTGCATTGCTTACAACGTGCTTTATGCTTAGACAATACATGTGGATTACATTTGTACTTAGTGAAATCATTAACATTGTACAAGCCGACCTTAACATTGGATAGCGCTATTTGGATTGACAACCCGCCTAGATTGATTCTCCCCCTTTTTCATCGGAGAATCCGTGGCCAGTGTTAAGCTTTTTATCCATTTATTGGATAAGTACACTACAGTTCATACAGTACATTATACAGTCACAGGGTTGATTTCGCTCATTTGTATGATACATAGTTTACATAATTGCACTGTAGCTTGCACTTGAATTGTATATCTTTTTTTAACATACTATATATATATATATATATATATATATATATCAAAACTAGGAATGCTCACCAACATTTCATATGTTGACCAAATCTATTTTGTACATGTTTCAGGTGCAGTTTGTTCTAGTGCTTTAACAAGAGACATTTAGTGCTTTATTTTAATTCAGTTATTTCAATATTTACATTCCATTTAGACAATGTATTTTCCATTTCCATGTAAGACAATTCTGGTTTATTCAATAATATTTACATTTTAGTACCATGTGCTTTTGAACAATCGTCACTACGTGGCACCTCGATGATTCCGCCATCGGTTGGGTTGTTACAGATTGGTATCAGAGCCATGGTTATAGGGAACTAGGTTATTAGATAAAAAGGCCTAGACTATAACCGAACTTCAACTTTCATGCATTATATTTCCTAAACTACCCTACCCCTCATTTCCCTCTACTTTCCTTCTTCTATCTTTCCCTTCTTCTCTCACTCCACTCTTCTCATCTTTCATCATGGTGCATAGAGATGGTGTCCTACAGGGAGTGGAAAGTTTACATCATCATAGAACGGGAGCAGTACCTTTTATGAAGACACTCTTAGACATAATGCCTATTCTTATATTTGCTCCTTCAAAGTTGTTGAACTTTAATGAGTGTGATGAGGACACGTGCAATCTGGAAGGGTGGATGCCTGTACACTGGGTTTTCTGGCATAGGCAAGCATAGCGCATAAATCCATTTACGGACCTGTTATGCTTACCTGGGGATTCCTGGAGTGAGTGTCCACTTATAGGCTAAAGCATGTCTTCTTTGATCACCGTTGGGTTCAATTTCTTTGAAAAGTCAACGTTCTTGTTGGGCTTTACAGCTAGACAAGGGCACTCCAAGCATTCATGCAAGCTTTTTTCAATAATACTCTCTCGATTCATATACAATATTTTGTATTTCACGATTTTCATATATTGCTTACAAGTTCATACTTTCATAACCATCTATGGATTTCACAATCGCACTTCACCTTACCATCTTAGCCATTTTTTTTTAATATTCAACACCCTACCCAAATCATATTATTTCTCCACATGTTATTTATTTTAAAAACTATAACCTCATACTTTAGCACAAACAAAAGATTTCTAAAACTTGTTGTATTACCTAGTAACTTCACAAAGTATATATTTTCCTCGAACTTAAATTCAATTGATTATTTATTGACGTAACAAACGATTTTCTATATAATGTTTTAAACTATTACAAAGCCTACTTAGCTTGTACTATTTAACAACTTTTGCCTTATGTACAAAACCAATTTTGAAAATAATTTTTTTTAGGAATAATATCTAGTCTCTAGATTCTCCATCGACACTCACTCATTTTCAACTTGTTCAAATTTTTACAATATTTGGCATATACCACAATCATGTTCCAAACCCAAAAATTTACACTGCTATATAATCTCCTTACTATAAAATAAACTCTTTATCAACTATCTTCACATTCACTATCTCTCACAACCTTAATTCTGCTTCAAGATTTTTCATCACTAAATTCATATCCTTCACCTTCTCACACATGAGCTAGTTACCCATGATAATCAAACTACTAAACCTGATACTTGATTCTACAGGATTTTTTTCCAAAACATCATTGTTTGTGAAACTTGATTTCCTCTTAATTTGACAATCTATTGAATATTTAGTTATTCATGATACTCATAATCTATTTCTATAGGCCACCAAGATAACACTTACACTTAATGGTTGCAGTACTTACAAACTTGCTTGCACGTGTGTATTATCCACGCAACTCTGATAAACATTTCATTTAAAGGGCTCCTCGGACGAGTGGTAGCCCATACTTAAATACAGTTATGCTTACAAGTCATTGCAAACCAATGCAATTGACCTCATTATTACATGGCCTCATTTCATTGATAACATTTCATTGTAACTCAACGTGTTTGTTGTGTCATCTTCTTGTGAAACTTATTTGCTGTATTGTGTGTTAGATTAGGATCATAGAAAGACATAAAACCCTAATGTAAGGTAAATTGATGATTCCGGTCCGGAACGTAATCATGAATTTATAGGTGTGTTAGGGTGGTGTGAAATTCTATTAGAGCTTTTGGTAGGCGTCCAGTACGTTTTCAAGGTATCAAAGGTGTGGTGGGTTAGCTGCGGTACACCCTGTATACAAACACTAATGATGCATTGAAAGTGAGACTGGAAGTCGGACCGGGAACAAACTCTGTTTACTTAGTAGTTCAAATAGTCTTTCTATAGTCAATCAATTTGTACATTCATAAAACTTGAAGTTTAGTGTTACTAGATTCTTATCCTCCTTATTTTTCGAGACGAACCTAATCCAACCCTTAACTCACACCTATCAAACCCCTTATCCAAATCATTCGAATTTTCCAAACCACTGCTACCTTAATTTCTACCCAAGCATCCATAACCCTATGTTTCAAATAACTTCGGGACGAAGTTTCTAAAAGTAGGGGATGCTGTGACATCCGTCACTTTTCCTTATTTCGTATATAATAATAATAATAAATAATAATAATAATATATATTAACAATAATAATGATAATAATAATAATGATAATAAAAAAATTCAGATTTTATATTGTCATTTTATATCCATTTTATTTTTTTTATCTCTAAACCAAACTAACCCATCCCTTGAAATCCATCCCTTGAAAACCCATCTCATGAGCCCACCTGATTCCCCTAGTGCGGCCCAGATCAGAACCGGCCCAAGCAAGCAGCCCGCTTACCAGCCCACTCCACCTCTCCTCTGTTTAGAAAAAAAAAAAAAAAACTTTCTGCTGCTGTGGCTCGAACCCGAGCAGCCCAGCACAACACCCTCACGTCCACCACCTGAGCTACATGTTAAACCTGTTTTAATCCCAACATATATTGTATATAAACCCTGCTTTTCGCGCTAACTTCTTCTTCTTCTTCACTGCTGTCGAACGCATGAACAAGAAAAAGGGAAGTCAACAAGCAAGCTGAAATCATGGTAACCTTTGACTAATTAACATCACCTAACGATTTACACATCATTAACGCGTCCTATTCACGCTAATATGCTTGATTAGCGGCCAAATTTGTCAATTCAAATTCGTTTTTAAAGCTTCCAAAACCCAATTATCAATCTATATATAACGAATGTTTTAACGCAATTAAACCCACACACAACCACTAAAGGGGCCGATTAACACACCTATACTTCCAGTTTCTAATAATTTTTCGTAATCAAGTATATGCCTCGCATCCTTTGACTTTTTGGTTGACCGACCTTTCTGCTCCATTCTTGGGTTGTAAGTTTGATTTCTGCTTTGATCTTGATTCATATGCTTATGTCAAACAATAACCCCATACAATTCGGGGTTATTGTCTAATCAATCGCTTGATTTAAAAACCTAGGGCTCGAACTTATGTAATGGGGAAGATGACTACTGATACACTGTTTAAAACTATTTCGCAATCGAGTTTGATAACAAAACGTGATATAGAGCAGTTGGTTGGAGTAGTTGGCTAAAAGAATTGAACCGGGTTTGAACCCAGGTTCGATTCCCAGCAGCAGATTATTTGTTTTTTTTTTTAACTTTATACTTATTCTAACTAACTTCATTTATATATTTAAAATACCAAAACAACTTTACAAATTCTACAAAATTTATTTTATGTTATTCCACTGATAAAGTTCATCATCCAATTTTTAGTTTTTCAAAAATAATTTATTTAATATATATTATAAATATTACAAGTTTATTCATTTAAAATTATAAAATTCAATAAAAATATCTAAACGATTTTATAAACTTCCACAAAAATTACAATAAACTTTTATAACAATAAACATTTCAGAAATTATTTTTAATTCTGAAAAACCGGTCTTTTTATATTTTTAATCAATTTTTGTTAGTTTTAATCATAAATAATTCATAATAAATTCATTTCTCAATATTTTTGCACCAAAATTTTATATAAATTATTTCTAACTATATAGAACTGAAATACAATTTTTAATTCAGAAATTCTTTGATTTTAATATTTTTAGATATTAAAGTCGTATTTTGACAATTTAAAATAATTAGATTAAATATTCTATTTTCAAGAAAATAATTTTGTAAAAATTATTTTCATACTTAAGACCTTATGTTGTGACTATATTCAACTTAAAATTTTACCAAGACACTTTTATTTTTTTATTCATTAAATTTCTTATATTTAATAAACAAATTGTTTGATAAACAAATAAACGTTTATCCCCAATTCGAAGCCCTAGAAATACATCAATCCTAGAGTTATTTCCCTTACACGTTATCAAATTCTTTAGGTTGATCCTTTGGGAGTAATCTCAATTCATATCTCGTTGTCCAGTTAAATCTCAAACTACTACGTGAACTGTGAGTATTCCTACCCCTTTTTGCATTTATACATTTTTGGGGTGTTACATGTACACTATTACAATTTCAAATACAAGTTTACATTTTTACAATACAATTCTAGTACTATGTGCATTGCTTACAACGTGCTTTATGCTTAGACAATACATGTGGATTACATTTGTACTTAGTGAAATCATTAACATTGTACAAGCCGACCTTAACATTGGATAGCGCTATTTGGATTGACAACCCGCCTAGATTGATTCTCCCCCTTTTTCATCGGAGAATCCGTGGCCAGTGTTAAGCTTTTTATCCATTTATTGGATAAGTACACTACAGTTCATACAGTACATTATACAGTCACAGGGTTGATTTCGCTCATTTGTATGATACATAGTTTACATAATTGCACTGTAGCTTGCACTTGAATTGTATATCTTTTTTTAACATACTATATATATATATATATATATATATATATATATATATATATATATATATATATATCAAAACTAGGAATGCTCACCAACATTTCATATGTTGACCAAATCTATTTTGTACATGTTTCAGGTGCAGTTTGTTCTAGTGCTTTAACAAGAGACATTTAGTGCTTTATTTTAATTCAGTTATTTCAATATTTACATTCCATTTAGACAATGTATTTTCCATTTCCATGTAAGACAATTCTGGTTTATTCAATAATATTTACATTTTAGTACCATGTGCTTTTGAACAATCGTCACTACGTGGCACCTCGATGATTCCGCCATCGGTTGGGGTGTTACATAAAACCACGCACATCACAGGGCATAGGTTGAGAACCATGACAATAACGGGTATAGATTATGTTGTTACATCTAGGCATGATTAGGCATGACGCTAGGTGCTAAGGGTTGAGTGGCCAACTTGTATAATTGTAACACCATAACCAAGAAAACGTGTTTGAAAACTGTTAAACTTGTTTGAATAACTAAAACTGTTTTGATAAACTAATTTTGGGCACCTATGTAACCAAGCACACGAACTCAGCAACATTATTGTTGACAAAAACTATTTTAAGCATGTGTTCAGGTACCGACTCTGGAGATATGAAGAGCGTATGATTGCAACTCGAAGTCACAACCGGTGGACGAACCAGAAAACAAACGAGAAACCATAGAAGCTATCGAACCAGTATGATTGGAGATTAGATACACCTAAGTAGAAATGTATTATGTAGACAAAAAGTGTAAATTATATTAATAAATTTAATTATTTTTATACCGCTTCCAGTGTTCCTTGCATTTGCGTGAATGTTGTATCAATCTGTGATTTCGTCCAGGCCCCCTTGGGTCGGGTTGTGACAACCCGGAAGGCTATTTTAGTGTTGGTTTAATTAAACAAATCTTGGCGACATGAAGGGTTTATAAAAACAACTATGTAATGGAGTGCTGTAAATGGATCCCTATTAAGTGTCAACATGTTCACATATATGGAGAGCAGAGGTGGGTAGGATTCATTCGACGATGGAGCTCAGGAAAAGATACATTAATGTGGAAGACTCGGGATGTTTGTTTGCGGGGAATATGATGAGACTGTTGAGAACTTATTTACAAATTGTTATATAGCATCGGTGCTTTGGCAACATTTTGGGATTAGGTGATGGGTTCCTAATTTTTCGTATTCTCGTTTCATGGTCTCTTGGAGATTCACAATCATCTAGGGTTGATGGAGCTGGAGAACATGGTTTAGTTATTATTGGATGTTGGAGCATTTGGAGAGCGATGAACAATTTTAAGTTTTCTAAAAACCAAGTGCCCCGGCTAGAAATGTTATAAGTGATCTGAAGAAGGTTGGTTTTTCTTTGGTTTAAAAATAGGTCTTAGTTTAAGTCGATAACTCCGGAAAATTAATGTAAATTTGTAATTATGTTAGGCGTTTCTTTGTTGGGGCCTCCCGGTTTTCGTGTTCGATGTTTGTGTTAATGAAGTTTACTTTTAAAAAAATAAACAATGTTAATACATATTTATTTGGTAACAAAATAATCTAAAAAAACAAAAATTTAAAGAACAAATTATTTGTTGGATTTATGGAGGCCCGATTGGTTATTAGGCTAGGCTTAGAAGACTATTAAAGTGGCAGACTAAACTAAATTGAATTGTAGTCTATAATTAGTTTTCTTGGTGATTTAGCAATGAATCCTAATTTATTTCTATCTATACTATATTATAACTAGTAGGGAGCCCGCGCAATGCGGCGGCGAAGACAATTTATAACACGTGCGTCTTTTCGTTCGTACTCGTATAAACATTGTATACTTGCGGCAGGTTTTTCATAGCCAAATGTAAAAGATCTGTTTTACAAGAAGTTTTTCCAAGAAGCAATTCAGCAGTGCATATGTATTACCACAAATAAGTGAGAATGTAGTATGGTTTGTTCTTTCATAGAGAAGTTGCATCTTTGTTAGACTTGAGATAATTCATCAACTGAAGTCTAAAACACTTTTCACTGGATTCTCACCTTTTAATCACTGGGCAAATTGGAGCATGTGACATTTTGTCCATGATAGGATATCCACCTTTCAACTGTTTACAACAAATATAATATAAACATTCAAAATCAATTAATAATAACAATCTTCCTTGTATTAATAAGTTTAGCCATCAATCTTCTTTTTTACTCAACCTAAAGTAAAAACAATTAACATTTTTTACTGGTTTAATCCATTCTTTTTTTACTAAATCTAGAACACAATCCAAAATAGTAGTAAGTGATTCCATTAAAATTGTTTTTAAACTGACACATCACCCATGGTTCCTTTTTTTTTTTTCTATATTATGTGAAGTGTTTGCTTATGCGAATGTTGACCCACAACCAATTGAACTACCTGCGCAGCTATTCTGCAGAATGTTGGCCCAGAATAACGCACTAATATCACACTAACGATGATTGTATACACACATTCAATATAGATTATGATCAAGTGACCACAATCCAATCTCTCAGAATGAAATGTAGACAAAGTAAAATGATTTTTCTTATTGTCTTGATAAACTAAAATGTACAAAGTTTACATGATTAAATACCTATGCATGTGCATCGGTTAATGACAGTTAATAGCGGGTAGTTTATAGTTAAATTAGGAGGGAAATTGTGGTCATACGGTTGGGGGTTATAACTGTCACATATGATAACAAGTGCAGCCATGATGCGTGCTTCTTGTCATCAAACTAACCAGCTACACATTTTAATGTTTACAACTATTACATATACTTACATATCTATCCTAGAATCTTCCTAGGATTAAAGTCATAAGTCACATAAAAACATAACAAATAATAATACACACACACGACAATGTTTTGAATTAAATCTAAAACCAGCACATAACACACTACATGAACGTTATACAAAAAATTGCGTACATATAGAAATGAACTTTAACATTTTTTAAATTATAGCAACCAACTTTCACTTAATGGTCGATTTTGGAAAGCCGGTTATATTTTATTATCAGTTCCAATGCTAAACAAGCTTTTCAAATGTTAACAAATCTTGAGACACCTCATTGAAACTTTTGATAGTCAAAATGTAAAACATTAAAACTTTATAAATTTTACTAACTTCTCATTTAAAGTATGCTAATAATAATCCATCAGTTTTAAGAGACTAATAAATTATTTTTAGATTTTAAATATGTAAAAGAATTTTAGTTTGATAGATTGAAGTAATGCATTAGTGTCATTAAGAAATTGTAGCATCAGTGGATCACTACTCCTTTCAAAGCTCTCGATACACATCTCGCTTATATAACATTCAAATCATATCATAAACAAAATTTTTAGCTTTTACATGAATATTTACAAGTAGGATAAACTACCAAAAGCCACAAAAATTTGTTTGGATCCAAATCACAACCCATATTGACTTTAGCATTTTGACTTTAAAATTTATTCCAAAAAATACGCTATGTTGTCAAAAGCGCCCTAGGCGCTGAAGCGGAGCCCATCGCAACTTTTACGTTGCACCCAGAAAGGCGACTTTTAAGCCATTTTGTTGCCCCTAAAAGGCGCCTTTTCAACCTATATGAACCAATCCCGTTTTGCTATTTTTTATTTGACCTATTTTAGATGAAATACAAGCCATTTCGACCCATTTATAAATAAAGGGTCAAAAATGCTACCTATGTGCACAATCGACCAAATCAATTTTAAGTCTCATTATGTGATTAGTAAATAGCTAAATCTTTAAGTAAATAGCACTATCAAATAGCAAGAAATCATATAATTAGTGGCTCCAGTAGGGAAAAAATATATCGCATACTCAGAAGAACAAGCTCAGTAGAGTGGTCTGTCAATTGGAAAAAATAAGTTTGGCCAGTGTGTAACAGTTCAAATGCAAACCTGGGAAAGCAAATGGGTATCCCTCGTCTAAAGAACCAGCTAATGGACGTTTTTCAAAACTTGTGAAAACAAATTGGTTATTAGTATGGCCTATTTTCCAAAATAACCATCAAATCCAACTACATTCATAAAAAAAGGAAAATGTGACCAATTCCTTCAAGATATATGGGTTGGAAATCTGGTATGGGTTAAAAATACCTAAACTCAAGGTTATTCTCATCCCCTTTCCCATGATTAAAAAAAAACCAATATTAGAATAATTCTATGAAAATTGGCAACCAGAACCAACAGTTTCACTGTAATAAAAAAGACACAACAATTAGGGAAAAGTTACCTAAAATGATAATGGTGATTTTTGGTGGTTGCCACGTATTTATCTGGTAAACAAAGTGTAGAACATCAACGACTCACCAATAAGATAGTCTTCAACATCAAGTCTAAATCTAGAAGAATTCACTGCAAGAGCCACCAAAAGCAATCAATAATTTAGGATAATTAACTGCTCCATCACCACAGTTATATGGGCCTTATTAAAAAAAAGTCAATATAAATAATGATAGTTGTTCCTAATAGTAGTCTCAATTAAGTGCAAGAAAATGTGTAATAGTTTACAAGATGATGAATGGTACCTATATTCTAGGGTAACCTCTTGTTTGCCAACAAAGTCCACTTCACATTTGGCTGAGGCAAAGTGGACTATTGTTAAATAAAAAAACTAAAATCAAATTTGATTGAACAAAGTTAGTTCTGGTTGATTCTTTTGCCTACCGCAGGATGTTTAAATAAAGAAGCTTAATTTCTTTTGATGTTGTCCATGTGTGTATTACACGCAATTTCATGTCATTTGATGTTATCTATGTGTATCTTACACACAATTTCTAATATTTAAATATTTGCCCATCAACAACATTATCCAACCACTGCCTAATAATTGAATTGTGCTTTTCTGTCAAAATAAAACACCAAATACTAATAAGACTTAAAGTCCACTTGATCAATTAAATAGCAACGGAGGAACATTTACACTAACGCCATTTGTGCTCATCCACATTAACAATACTTCTAATACTTTCAACTTTATAATGAACTACAACTCTTGAACATATATTTTACGTTTAAATGATACAAATTAAAACTCTACAAATATAAGTTGCAAATAACGAATCCAGTCAAATGACAAACAAACTCGCCTTACCAAAATAAATAGAATAATCATCAATGGTCACATGTGATTCAAATGTAATTGTCCTCAATATTATCTCCATATACATGCGTTGCAAAGAGACGTTGGCAACTACAATGAGCAAAAAAATCAGAGCTCTTAATGAGGGAGTTACATGCTTTGGAGACAGACCAATATTACAATAAGACATGGTCATATTCCTTTACTTCAGCTCAATCCTTGACATATGCTTGACACACACACATTATGAAACCATTGTAAGCCTGCCTAGTATAAAGAGTAAACAATATGTATGCTTAGATAAATATAAATATTTATAATTTACAACAACTAAAACAAAACCAATTAGTCATAACTAGTAAACATTTAGGCCTTACCTGCTCTATTTAGTCTCAACTTAATAACAATTACCAAAATAAAAATCAAATAGGAGAAAACTATAACCTAAGTTGGGGTGCAACAACATCAGTAGTACCAAACACTTCAGACTCCTGATCTCCATTCTTCAGTTCATTCAAGAGCTCTCGCATAGTAAAAGGTAGGTTCCCTTCGTCTTCAATTCATAAAATTAATTTTATTGCAGGTTTTAGATCCACGCCCCAGGAGATGTATAATGGTCATAGATGTATAATGGTCATTTGATTGGATCGATTGGTGGAAACTGGATGAATTATCATCGTCGTTATCGATTGGTTGGATCGCAATGCTAGGCAAGAAAGATGAGACTGAAATAAACACATGTTTTCTCCCCCAAAAAGTGAAACCAGTTAAAAGAGGGGCCGTAAACTCACCTTAACGTGCAAGCAAGGAATCCGAACAGCAAGTAATATATGCTACCGACACCCTAATAACAGTGTCATTAAGTGAGTATAGGCGTAATATCATTACACCATATAACTCGTTTGTCCAAGGCGTTTTAAATGTTCAAAAGCGTGTAAGTGACACCTAGTGATTCTACATGCATAAGTAAATCCTACGGACCCGTTGGTGAATACGTTGGTTACAATAAGATCAACACCCAAAACATGTTGTTAAATATAGTTGCAGGGGATGGAGAGGAACGGGAGGCTCATTAAAGATTTTTTAGAGAGCCATGGTTAGGGTTTTCTAATGAAAAGAGTAGAGTGTGCTTTTTTATTTTGAATTTGAAAGCTGGAGCTTCACCACCCGCCAATGAACATTTTAAGAGAGAAAGTGTAACTACCAACTAAAAATGAGGGAACTAAAGTAACTAAAATGAGGTACTAAACATATGCATGTGTACTTAACCTTTGCTTCTAGAAGCAACCTTTTAGTTTAAGTTGTTAGGAAAGACTAAAAGACTCCTTAACCTTTGCTTCTACAAGCAACTTTTTAGTTTAAGTTATTAGGAAAGACTAAAAGACATATTTACCCCTAAAAAGCATATGTTATGTGCATTAAGTGTTGTATCTTGAGCAGTTATATTTGTATTTTTTAAAATTTAAGAAGTCCTTGGCTCATGCATTATAATATAGTATACATGAGAGAGGGGTAGTTTTAGATACCCAAAAGTTAAGAACTATTTTTTCATTAATAACCCTAGAATGAGGGTAAAATTGTCATTCTTACATTAATTACACTTTCAATACCCAATGTTAGTTACACTTTAATTTCCTAAATTTTAGTTAGTAGTTATATTTTTCTCTCATCCCTTACAAAACTACACTTTTTTTATTTAATTCTATCATAACTTTAAAACTACTATATTTTAAAAACATTCGAAAATATCATGACGACCTGCTCCTTTTTGTCGATGTTTTGATGTTTGTCTTAGTCAATATTGATGTGTGGATTGAAATGTACACGGAAGAAATGCCTTATGTACAAGTGATTATTGCCTTAGCATACGGATATTAAACACTAATTGAACTTATTTCCTCAAATGCAATCTACGTGACGAGTAGTTTAGTCATTTATATAGATAGTGGGAGTGCCCGCGCGTTGCAGCGGGTATTTTACAATTTCACAAAATGTGGGTACGTAATCTATTATTGCCACTGGGTTACCAATTTTGATTATTATTGCTACGATGGGTGTGAGATATGACTACATGACTCCTAATTATTGCAATTTACCAATCAACGTTTCCACTAAATCCAATGTGATGTAGTAGTGTGCTTTGATTGCATATATACTCTTGACACCACACCACCATAGTCCAAAATGAATAAATTAAAACCAAAATGATTAAATGGTGGATACCTAACAATGTGACAAAGATAATGTTAAATATATTTTTTGCTACCTAAGTAAATGTAGGGAACCCAACATCAAGAATCTTAGCCTAAACAAATACACTTAATGGACATTTCTCTAACACCAAATATAATAAACTCTTACTTGGACCAAACAGCGATGATGTTTAAGCTCTTTAAGAACCCTCTTTCTCAATTCAACAATGGAAACTATCTTTGTCATCATCTTCACAATCCTCGGCCAATTCATATCTAAAACCAAAAAAAGAACGAAAAAATCAGCCAAGAAGGAGGCCCCTGTAAACTTCCTCTCGGATCCAGCAGAAAGGAGATCCACCCTACGACCAGCAGATCTCCTTGTCTTTGGGTGGGCCGGGGGGAAGCATGCTTGTGTCGACCTGACGGGTGTATCTCCCCTAGTTGGGTTGAGGGATAGTGGCTTTGTTGCAGGGCAAGCGGTCCGGAAAGCAGAGGCAAAGAAGGTAGAAAAACATGCTAAAGCTTGCGAGGAGAACCAACACGTTTTTGTACCTTTGCTTTTGATACCTTTGGCTCATTGGCATCGGAGGCTACCCGTTTCCTGACCAGGGTCCAGCGGGTTATTCACAGTAGTGTCTCGGCTCCGGGTGGACATGGTTATGTTTTTAGTAGATTAGGATTTGCTATCCAGAAAGGGGTGGCGGCGCAGCTTGTTGCCCGCCTGCCCGCTATCTTAATGTAATTTTCTTTGTCCTGGAATGAATTAAATTATTTAATCAAAAAAATCAAAACACTGTTCAATATTCCCAATATGGACAATTCAAGAAAAAATTCCTCTGCTGATTCATGATTAAAACAGAGAAAAAACATAGTTTTTTTTAAGAAAGAATACAATGCCACCAATGGGTAAAATGTGGCAATTCAAAAACAAATTCCTCTGCTTATCCATATCCAAAACCAAAAAAAAAAAGTCAAATGCCCCCCAATTGGACTAATGAACTGTAGCTCAACCAAAGTTCGAATTGGATCCAAACTGGGTTTTATCGCATTGGGCCTTCGAGCATCTGGTTTCCCCACTACCCAGAGCTGTCTATGATCGCGGGTTTATGGGGTCGGCTTTTGCCATTGGGTTACCCCAGGTAATCAAACTTTTATTTGTTGGCCATTCAAATAAATAAAACAAACTATGAAAAACTGAACATCCTAGATACATATTGGCCAAATGCATTAAGTATTTGTATCTAGCATTAGCATGGACAGATGCTTGAGGATACCATTATGTTAGAACATGAAATTATCATACCACTAAAAAAAAAAAAAAGAAATGATCAACGGTAGAGTACACAAACTAAGAGTGTACTTTTTTTTGTTTCTTTGTTGTTTTGTGTGTGTCCGTGTGTGTGTGGGGGGAGGGGGGGGGGGGGGGGGGGTCATGCTTTGAATTTATTGCACCAGCAGCAAGTTCAATAGTTGTAGCCTTCTAAACCAATGTTTGTATTTTCAAAATTTCAGAACTTTTAGCGATGATTCCTACTTCATGCTCCCAATATCTCAATTTGCTAAGCAATTCCAAATATTACAAGATATCTATAACAGCTAAGATAGGTGGTTACCTCCTCAAGGTTCAAACCTCACGCATCACCATCACCAAATTTCTCTACAACCAAAAACAAAATTTAAAAAGAAAAAAAAAAGAATTGCAAATAAACTACATGAAAATATATATACATCTGTTATAAACGGAGATGAATACCAATCATCACGCCCAAATTTAGATGCAGAGTAAACAACACCCTCCATATTATCTTGTAGTGTGATATGGTCCTTTGAACTGATGTGTTGATAAACATAATTAATGCAAAATATTTATATCAGCAACCAAACATTAGTACATATTAGTGTAAAGGCACCGACACCCTAAGATTCTAAGAAGAACAACACACTTTCTTTCAAATCGTCCTATAACTTTTAACCTGCTCTCTAAATTGCCAATTAAGGTGTTATATTATTTTTGACAAGAACAGCCCATAAAAAGATATATAGTGATAAACCAACCCCTTCAAATCATTGCCTGGAAGCTCAAAATCATCTAGATCAAAATTACAAGGCAAGTTAATTGAGTGATATGGAGCAATAGATTCTTCAGGTGGCAAGTCAACAGCAGTAAACTAAAAAGCTTGTTTGACTTTAACCAAAGCAAACATCAAAAAAGAGTTAGTTATCCTAACCACACCAAGCTAAAGTTGTCTAGACAGCCATGGTGCAATAAGCATATCAGGGAATAGGATTAAACATGTCCTAACCGACCAGAATAAATTTAAACATATATTTCATGTTAGACTTCTTTTAAAAATCAATTAGCCTTTCAGGCATGAAAGTTTCCTTCAAGTTAAGATAAGATTTAAACAAAATCTGCCATATACTTTAATAGTTTTATAACTTTGAAGTTGAGTAACCTAATAAAGCGTAAGAAACTAAGCACCTTCTAATGAAAAAAGACTAATTTGAAAGTTTTGAATGTCTAAATTTGTAGTTGCCAACTTGAGTAATTCGACCATTAGGTCAAATATGACAGACAACATCTTATTTTTATCGGTTACATAGAAACAACCCCCAAAGAGATCATAATCTTGTGATATGACTTCCAAGACCCAAAGCTGCATCTTCCTTTTTATCAATTACTTTTGATGTTCAAACTATACGAATAAACATTTATGTAAAACAAAAGGAGCATAGGCCAAAAAAAGAAAAGAAAAGCAAAAAAAAACTTAGCTTCGAATAAAAATAACAGTTGGAAAACTACATCAAATGTGATCTTTAGGTTCCCACAACAAACACAAAAAGACAAACTTTTTTTTGAACGGTACAAAAAAGACAACTTAGTGTCCTATATTCAATTTAAGGTTTATGCAATGCACAAATCTAAATATGATCCACGCCACCCAACAACCATCTTGCACGGGGTTCATGAACCTGGATTCCATCGCGCATGCCCAACCCGAGTGACTTACGGCGATGCTCCCGTGATACTTGTCCCAACCTGCGTGAACCCACACCTTAAACAAATCTTGAAATTGTGAGAAAAAATGTTTTTTTTAATATATCTATGGTAGAATCATTTACCACAAACACCACTCACAGCATGTAAGAATAAACTATAATAAACCTTCAAGAGCTACATACATAACATGGAATTAGGCATTGACAAATAAGACATACCTTCCAAAGTCCAACCACATGGCCTTGGAGCCAAAAGCAACACAAACACAGTAGTTGTGTGGAATAATTGTAAAGTGACACATCTCATACTGGTGACCTATGTTAATTATAACAAAAAAGAAGCATTAATAAGGCATTTTACATTAAAACTCACACTTGAACTATAAATGCAATTATGATATTTTTGAATAAACTTGAGCATGTTGAAATGTGATATAAAATTCAATCAAAAAAATAAAAATAAAAGTTTATTACTCTAATACAAAATTACATATATCTGGACCATAAATCTTGTAGAACCTAATCAAGTATTAAACAACAACCAGCAAAGAACCATAAGACAGCTAAAACTAAATATGAAACTTTTACAGCCTAAACTTAATAATATCTAGACAATGGTTGTAGTTGCCTAATAATAGCAATCATACACATTACCTGTGTGCGAAAAATTCTGATGTTACAGATCCCTCCATGCCCGTGCTCAATCATGTCATCCAAGATAAAATGAGGCAACTAAATGAAATAACGAAATCTAAAGGTGAGAATTTCAATTGAATTAGCGGAAAGAAGTTGAAATTGCAGGTGAAAAAGATAGGAAACCGAAGGTGATTGTTGTATCATCTGTTCGTATCTAACATAATTTGTCCAGCCCACGCCGATCTGATGTTATCTGTTTCAGTCTGGGTAAAACCCAAAATGTGAAACAAAGATTACAAACATAGGGAAAGCATAAAAGAGAAGCAAAGATTACCCGAGATAGTATTTGGGAACCCTAATCTCCTCTCCATAAGCAATTTTTGCAGGGCTCTTCAACTTATGATTCTCCCCAACACACATTCCCAGTAGTCCCTGGTCCCATCCTGAAACATTAATTTCATGAAACTGAGGTGGTGGGTTAAAGCTGAATATCATGATTGAAAAGGGTGATTCTATTGTTGAGGGAATTTTTCTAAATGGCTGAGGTTGGTTATATTGACTGTTATAAGGCTTCCAGTGTTTTATAAGCACAAAGACTCATGGGTATATCATGAAACGATGAGAAGATGAAGCATTGATGGTGAGAGTGAATGCCCTCAATTATCGCTCACATTCATGAGAATATGAGCATATCAGTTTAGGAGCAAAGTGGATTAAAGGGCATTAAGGGAAACAATTTTATACTTTTAACTAAAATGTGTATACAAATTTACTACTATACCCTTCTAAGTGTCTTAATGTTTCACAAAGTTCCAATTATACCCTCATTATGTAAGCATAAATCACTTGTGCATGTTGCTTCTTAAGTTGTACGGAATTGAAAATTACTATCCTAGCCGTCACTCTTCCTTTATAATGTATACTAGTGGGCATGCCCGCACGTTGCGGCGGGTGTATATGTTGCAAAACACAACAAAAAAACACATCGACAATTAAGCACAGTTCATCATGACTGGTTGAACTATTGAAGGGTGTATAATTTAAAACAAAAAATCACGAGGACTTGACTTCCTAAATTCAATCTAACATTGCTACATAAAATACATATAAAAACTATTACTCACTGTCATTGGGTTGGCCTATATTTAAAAATGCTTTGAGCTTACCACCTTAAAAAGCCGAAAACCCACAGGAGGTATTCTTGTCCTTAAACTTATTAATGAATCTATAACACAACATAACATAAATAAGACTTGAACATAGGTCTATCATTTGATATTCACAAAATTTGGTAATCTCACATTTGATATAAGTTAGTGGAAAACATTATAACATAATGTTAGTTAAAAGCTTTGGTTTCTAACTTGAAACGGTAAACACCAAGTACACATGAATGTGTAAAACTATTAAGGCTTAAACTCGGGAAAAAAAACATTTCTTTATCTTTCCTGTTATAGATGTAAATTGGTTGCCGTGGTTTATATTTCTAACCTATTCCATGAGTAGCTATGTATATAGTCATTTGTATAGAAAATAAATAAATAAAAGGCAACATGTTTTTGTCGCACGAGGGACATCGGTTTTAACATTGTGTGATGGTTATGTAGGTCCAAAAGATTACCGACTCTATCACAAGATGAGTGTTATGCATCTTTACAACATCATGCCAATAAAAAAAATTTATGTTAAAAAAATACAGCTAAGTTGACCTTTAAAGTCAATGTAATCATTTCTTCAAATTCTGGCGAAGATGTACACTGCAAGAAAGTTCGAATTTTAACATAGAGGGGGTGATAAGGCATTTGGCGTCACGACTGAGATCCCATCTTAAAGGAGAATTCAGAAGATGGGGTGACTTTAGATTGACAGGACCAGAAAAGCCTCTGACTTGTCTTTCGATGCCGAGAGGACCTACATTTGACCGCGAGACTCTTCCCTACCCGGTCCAACCCACCATACAACCCTTCACAGTACCTCATCAAATGCTTCACATCGTACGCCTTCTCACTAAAAAAAAACACTTTCAACAAATCAACTGTAACATCGCAAAATTTTCCCCAAAATTTTAATACATAAAAAGCCCTTATATATATATATATATATATTTTTTTTTTTACTACACCTTTATCATTAATATTATACAAATGTGCCTAAGTCTTTATTTATCCTAACTCACAACTTATATACATACATAAATGTATATAAATAATAATAATAATAATAATAATATGATTCTAAATTCTTTTTTTTTTTTCACATACAAGATTTTTTTTTTTTTTTTAAATAAAGCCTTGAGTCAAATAGTCAAAGTCCTAGTCAAAGTCTTAGTCAAACAGTCAAAGTCTTAGTCAAATAGTCAATTCATCATAAAACCTTACTTTATGGTGTTGACCAATTTTAATGGCTAATTGACTCCAAAACTAGTATAAAAACCCACCTATGACCCATTATATTTTGCACCTCTAATTGTTTCAATCCGATTAAACTTTCCCTCATACCTTTCTTCTATAGTCTATTACTTCTACAATTGAAGCTTTGATTATAAGCTCTTGTAATTGGCGAATTGGAAGCTTGATATTCTTTCTTTTTCGTTTTCTTCAATTTGGACTAGCTACGTTGTTGAGTCTTTGGGATTCGCCTCGCATACATTCACAACACATTATTCTATTTTTTTTCACGAGACATAACATTTTGCTAAGGTGAGTTTTACATAGCCCCTTTTCTATTTATCACCGCTTTTTGGGGTGAAACATGTTACCACATCATTTATGCAATTCAATCATCAATGTGTCTATGTGTTTTCTATGTTGCATTATGTCTTGAGCATGATTAGAGTAAGCACCATTCTAGCATAATCATTAACTCCGTACAAGCCGGCGGTAAACATTGATAGATCTATTGGACTGACAATCCCACCCGGATACGTGCCTCCTACAAAGGTTGCGTGGGTGTTTGTTATCGTATAACATATTCAAGTGGACCATGAGCGTATGGTATGTATCATATTATAACAGTCATCAGGGTTGATTATGCACTCGATTTATTTCTAGTATGTTCTCACATATGGACTAGATTGACATGACACATGAATTGCACATCATTTTTACTCAATTATCAAAAACCTATGTAATTCTCACCAACTTTTGTTGACCCAAAAACATTTTCAACTTAACATGTTTCAGGTTCTATTTGCTTGAAGATTTGAATTGATGCTTGAAGATATGTGTATAGTTTTATTCAATTTGATGTACAAATTCTAGAACAATTGTATGTAATTCATTTAAATTATTTAATGGAATTTATTATTCACCATGAGCTACTGAACAATCATCATTACGTGACATCCCGATGTTTCCGCCATCGGTTGGGGTGTTACAGATTGGTATCAGAGCCATGGTTATAGGGAATTAGGTTATTAGAAAAATAATCTAGTCTATAACCATAGGATTTAACCAGTACTTGCTTGTTTTACTTGCTATTCTCTATCTCCCTCCTACTTCTTATCCCTACTTTCATCCTTACAAGAAGGTTGCTCTCAATCACTGGATCTACTCTTAGACTAATAGGACAAAATCCTCAGGTTTAACCTGAACCACCTTGAGATCTCGTCGAAGTTCTAGATTTTAATAACGAACACGTGCAATCTGGAAGGGTGAACGCCTGTATTCTAAGTCTTCTGTCTAGGCTGGCATTGCGCATATATCCCAATCAGACGAGGGACCCGGATGCCTACCTGGGAATTCTCGGGATGAGTGTTCACTTATAGGCTAAAGCATGTCTTCACTATGTTATTGGAATCTGAAATCTTTGATACGTCAACGTTTTCGTTTATTCGTTTTAATTAATGAATAAATGATTACATTCCTTATATCACCTCATTCATTTCATGCCACATTGAACCTTCATTGTGTCCCTTACAGATCATGTCTCCACGTCGCAGCACTCGCAATAACAGTGGTGAAAACCAAGAGGAAAGTAACAACAACCACAACACCAACCACAACAACAACAAAAACAACAAAGGTGTTGATGCCCAACTGGCTGCGATTATTTCCCAACAAATGGCGCAACAAATCACAACTCTGGTTTCTAACTTGTTGGCTCAAGTCATCCCAATGAATGGGAACGGCAATGGAAATGGAAATGGCGATGGAAATCACATAAAGAACGGGACCTTAGTTCAAAAAGGCAAGAAAACAAGTATTGTGGTCGCGGTAACTACCGAGAACCAGAAGCGCAAAACCAGGGATCCTAATGTAAACCTCACTACACAAGCTTCTAACAAGAAACCCTATACAAGAAACTTTCCATTGTGTAACACATGCAAACGACATCACCCCACTGTTTCAGTGTGTCGCCTGTGCACCAATTGTGGTAGGTATGGCCATCTGGTCAACACATGTCGTGAGTCCCCAAACCCTAACACCAACCAACCAACCAACCCTGCTCAGGTTGCTAATCTTAATCGTCCTGGTAAATACAACTATGGTCAATTCTATGAATGTGGAAACCCAAATCATTTCCGTAACCGATGCCCTAAACTAAATCGAGATCAAGACCCTCCAGCTACTTAACAGCAAACCCCACCATTTGAATGATGTCTACTTTTTAATTCTATGTATTAACACTTTTTGATTCAAGTAATAAATTCAAGTATTATCATAAAATCTGAGTGCATGCTTGTGAACTAATTGCTATATCTATAATCATACTTGCTTACTTGTACAACAATTAGTTGACTACCAAACAACCTACTCAACGATTGGTAGAGGTCATCATGTCTTTCCAACAGTCGGGAGAGGCCCTACAACCTGCTCAACGACTGGTGGAGACTATCGAACCTGCTCAACAATCGGTAGAGTCATAAAAGGACGCAAAACCCTAATGTAAGGTAAATTGATAATTACGGTCCGGAACGTAATCATGAATTTACAGGTACGTTAAGGTAGTGAGAAATTTTATTAAGGTTTTCGGTAGTCGACCAATTGTATACCTGGTGTTTTTCTTTTAACTTCGGGACGAAGTTCCTAAAAGTAGGGGAGACTGTAACATCGCAAAATTTTCCCCAAAATTTTAATACATAAAAAGCCCTTATATATATATATATATATATTTTTTTTTTTACTACACCTTTATCATTAATATTATACAAATGTGCCTAAGTCTTTATTTATCCTAACTCACAACTTATATACATACATAAATGTATATAAATAATAATAATAATAATAATAATATGATTCTAAATTCTTTTTTTTTTTCACATACAAGATTTTTTTTTTTTTTTTAAATAAAGCCTTGAGTCAAATAGTCAAAGTCCTAGTCAAAGTCTTAGTCAAACAGTCAAAGTCTTAGTCAAATAGTCAATTCATCATAAAACCTTACTTTATGGTGTTGACCAATTTTAATGGCTAATTGACTCCAAAACTAGTATAAAAACCCACCTATGACCCATTATATTTTGCACCTCTAATTGTTTCAATCCGATTAAACTTTCCCTCATACCTTTCTTCTATAGTCTATTACTTCTACAATTGAAGCTTTGATTATAAGCTCTTGTAATTGGCGAATTGGAAGCTTGATATTCTTTCTTTTTCGTTTTCTTCAATTTGGACTAGCTACGTTGTTGAGTCTTTGGGATTCGCCTCGCATACATTCACAACACATTATTCTATTTTTTTTCACGAGACATAACATTTTGCTAAGGTGAGTTTTACATAGCCCCTTTTCTATTTATCACCGCTTTTTGGGGTGAAACATGTTACCACATCATTTATGCAATTCAATCATCAATGTGTCTATGTGTTTTCTATGTTGCATTATGTCTTGAGCATGATTAGAGTAAGCACCATTCTAGCATAATCATTAACTCCGTACAAGCCGGCGGTAAACATTGATAGATCTATTGGACTGACAATCCCACCCGGATACGTGCCTCCTACAAAGGTTGCGTGGGTGTTTGTTATCGTATAACATATTCAAGTGGACCATGAGCGTATGGTATGTATCATATTATAACAGTCATCAGGGTTGATTATGCACTCGATTTATTTCTAGTATGTTCTCACATATGGACTAGATTGACATGACACATGAATTGCACATCATTTTTACTCAATTATCAAAAACCTATGTAATTCTCACCAACTTTTGTTGACCCAAAAACATTTTCAACTTAACATGTTTCAGGTTCTATTTGCTTGAAGATTTGAATTGATGCTTGAAGATATGTGTATAGTTTTATTCAATTTGATGTACAAATTCTAGAACAATTGTATGTAATTCATTTAAATTATTTAATGGAATTTATTATTCACCATGAGCTACTGAACAATCATCATTACGTGACATCCCGATGTTTCCGCCATCGGTTGGGGTGTTACATCAACAAACATACCCAACTCATCAAGCAAAACCCGACCTGTCAATGCCTTAGCCAAGTATCCAAAATCATACATGTTGTGAAACATCACCCAATTCACATCTTCATTACACACTACCCCTGATGACATCATCATCTCAGAAAACCTGATAATCTCGATTCCGTACAACTGGTTTTTCTTTTTAACCATCCAACAACTTCCCAGCTGGATACCTCTTGCTGAAATATATACCAATTAAGCAATTTGTTTCTAACTTTCAATTTCTACACATCCATCCTACACACTGAATCTTGTTTATTGAATTTTTTCGTTGTTGGCAACAAATGAAGTAAATCTCGATTTTTCTTTGGTGTTATCTTAATGGTCTGTTACGCGCCTTGATGAATTTTATATCTCAGCAACCAATAATGAATTTATTTGACCCGTTACAGAAAAGAGAGAATGCGTATTTTATAAATAGTAGTATTTTATAAAAAAAATTCAGAGCAGGAGCTTTTCTATCTCTTGTATGGACCATTAAAAAAAGAGAAGAGTATGCTTATTTGATCAATTACAAATCTTTCATCTCTATTTATTATTACAAATCCTAACATTTCTATTTGACCCATTACACCTCTATCAAACCTTCAAGCAGTCATTATATGCTTATTTGACCCTGTAACTAAGTATGCAGACATATTACAAACAGTCACTATGCATACATAGAACCTGCACATCAGATTGTTGCAGCCTCTTGAGCCATTTGATTGTTTTGCCCTTTTGAGGGTATTTGACTATATAACTAATTAATGACTTGTCAGTAATCACTAAACCAATAGTATACCCATAGTTATCTAAACCTTTTTTTATCTGTTTGACCCGTTCACATGATTCAACCAATTGGAAAGTAAAAAGTTTAGTTAAAAGGAAAAGGGACAAACAATTAAGGACTTATCCAAAATATACGCAAGTGTGTTAACATCCTCCTAAACTGCATACTAATCACTTATTTGACCAACAATCCGACAGTTACTTGGGGTGAGCCTAAAAGCACCACTGATCACTCTGCTGCTGCCCAGGTTACAATAAAATTTGAACTTTTCTTCACTGAAATTCATTGTTAATGTTAGAATTATATTTATGTCAGATTTATAAAGACTTGTTTGACTTTTATATGAGTCCATTTAGTTTTGGCAGTGACTTAGTTACCGATTATTGATAAGACTCATCTCATGGATTGATATGCATTTCATTTAATAGCAAACCCTTTATCTATATTCAATGGAAACAGTTTTGTTGATAGTTGTAAAGCGTATTCTCTTAACATCATATTAGTAGGTTGCTTCCAGATACAGGATTGAGCTAGAGGCCATGCTAACTGTCTAGTTCCCATATTTTACAAACATAGTTGGTATAGGATAAACTTTTTTACTTTAAACATGCAAGGCTGCAACCTATGACATAACTAAAAAGGCATTTAATAGTTTTAAATGAAGGAGTACAGTTTTTGTTTAAAAAAAGTTTAGATTTGAGATAAAATTATTTTCGACTACAAGATTGTTGGCAAAAGTGAAAGCCAAAGAAGGGATAACATATTATTATTGTTTTATTGTAATAATTTTATGTTGGTCATTTTTCGTGTGGTTAAATAGGCGTTGTAGATACGAAGGTGTTGTTGTACATAAAGCATATTTGCTCTCGCCTCGCCTCGACTTAGGAGTAGCAGTTTGTTGTATAGTTGATGTATGTCGATTTGCCTGCATATATGAGAGTTCACAGAACGTATGTAACGTGAGTAGCACATTTGTATAAGTTGAATGCGTGTTGGTCATTTGTCGTGAGTTATGATGATAATTTACAGGTCAATGATGTTAGTTTTGTGTTATTGTATATTATAATTTACCTTTGTGACTAAAATCAGAACAACCAAGCTGTCCGCAATTATAATTTAATGTGCTCATTGACTCTTGCACTTAATTTCGAAGCCTCAATTTCTGTCTCGATACTTGAATGGTATGTTGCCAAATTAAACATCAAAACCATGATAAAATCGGTGCCACAGAGAGCGCAAGACAGTTCCTGATACAATGGCCGGACCCGATATGTCAGGCATCGTGAAAATAGCCGTTAATTGTCACACCCACTAATCCTAAAGTATGTAAGAAAGCACTTGAGTCTGACATCTGAAATATTAGTAGGGGACTGGTTATTGTTAATGAAGTAATGATGGTATGTTGGGCTAAGTATGTATGTCGACTTTGATTTGTTTTACAATCATGTCTCGCTTATCGAATGTTTATTTTGAGTATCTAGCAGCATTTATCAGTTTCAGAATTTGTTTATGCTTTATGGAATTTAAAATAAATACTTAAGTAATATAAAGTGTTGTCTGCAAATTATGAGAAATGCATGATTTTTATTATAAACATGAATAATCAGCATGTACTTATTATCCTTAAACCTTTTAAGATTGTTGAAAATATTTAAACATTAACATGTTAATAAATAATAACCGGCTATTTTCGAGTTGATTAACCAACTCCGATCCAGTTTCATTGTCTGAAAGTTTCCGTACAAGGATTGACCTCTAATCACTTTGCCATCCCTCCTAATTTTCCTCAACTTCAACTGCTCGTCTGAAGCAGTAACGCTAGCCTCTTCAAACTCGCCATCTTTGATACCACTTTCCTCGTCTGCATCACTATTTTTAGTCAAAACATCTATTTTTTTTCTTAATTTCCATTGGTTTATTTTCGCCAATATCTGTTTTGTTCTCATGTCTTTTATATTATTTATCTTGCAGCATACCATTCAAAATTTTTAAGTTTGACCAACAATCCAACAGGCCTTGGGCCTGGATAGTTTAAGTTTTTTATTCATCTTATTTCATATACAAAGCAAAAGAGAAAGGATTAAGGCATAATAGAGGGCTGCAGGTTCACATATCAAAGATTTCTTTGCCATTTATACAAGAGCTTTGTTATTACCTAAAATGTGCAAAGTTAAACGAAACAAAAGGGAGATTACTTGAGGAAGATGCGAGTACAAGGCGAGTGGTGGTGTGACGACCTGCAATTACTTGGCAAACACTTCCCAAAACAGCAATAACTCAACAAACACTTCTGACGCACAAAAAAAAAACAAAACAAATTATCAATTAGTGATATAGCAATGATGTGAGATACGATAGATCTTTTTTTAAGAAATCACAAATCGTAAATATTTGAACAAAGAATGATAGACCATACACCAAGAATGATAGTAATGGTAAATATTTGTTGATGGGTCATGGTTTTTTTTAACCATCCAACAACTTCCCAGCTGGATACCTCTTACTCAAATACATATCAATTAAGCAATTTGTTTCTAACTTTCAATTTCTACACATCCATAACAGCAATGTAACCGACATAATGACTAATCATAAACTTGTTAAAACTGTTAAACAATAACCAACCAACATCATCCACAATGCTACCCGTCATCAACAACCTATGGCCGAGCTGTTGGTGTATTGTTAAACCAACCTTCAAATATAACAATCGCCTCTTCCAAAACACACATACACACTTATTTAATAGAATACAAAATTACAAACAACAGAAAATTATCAATTATCAAATAAAAGACACTACACGTAACATAAAAACGCAGTTGGAAACCAAATGAAAAGAAAGTTACCGTAACAAGATGACTGTATAGAACAACTGGTGGTGAGAAAATCAGCAATTTTTCAACAAACAGTTGGGAAATTGCGCTAAGTGATATAGCAATGATGTGAGCTTCAAGAATCAGATTTATGGGTAATAATTAGTAACCGAAGTATTCAAGTTCTCTGAGCAAAAGGGGGGATTCAATGGGGTTACGAATTGAATGATTACTGTAATGAAAGAATTCAATGGGTAACGGTTCTGTGATGAAAGATTGGTTAAGGGCTGATGTCGATTCAGAGTACTGTAATACTTCATACTTCAATTCTTGTAATGAAAGAATTCAATGGGGGTAATGGTGTGTGTGATGAAAGATTGGTTTTGGGCTGATGTCGATTCACTTCAATTTTTCATTAGCAGGAAGTTATTACCATTTTTCATTAGCAGGAAGTTATTACCAGGAAGGTGACATTATTAAAACATTAAATTGGTAGGGTTAGGAAGAGAGTGCATTATAGGGGTATTAAAGGAAACAATTTTCTACTTTTAACTAAAATGTGATTACAAATTTACTATTATACCCTTCTAAGTGTCTTAATGTTCCACAAAGTTTCAATTATACCCTCATTATGTAAGCATAAATCACTTGTGCATGTTGCTTCTTAAGTTGTACGGAATTGAAAATTACTATCTTAGTCTTCACTCTTCCTTAATAAGATAATATAGATTATAGATTATATGTTTAAAAACTAACTAAATGTTATATAATTGTTTTTTTATTATCATAATTTATAATGTGTTTATATTAACAATATTATAATAACTATTAGTGACCACTCATCTTTTAATCTTAAAAATAAGTCATGCATCGTTAAGTTTATATAGATTAGAAGTTTGTAAGCTAATTAATGTTATATAGGTGTTTTTATTATCATAATTATGAGTGTACTGATATTAAAAATACTATGATAATTGTTATTAAACAATTTTTTTTATCATAAAAACAACACAAGGAAAAAAGTTTGCGGATATTTTCAATAAAGTTTCCTATTTTTTGGCTTCTTTTTACAAGTTTAACAACATAAAACATAAAAGCATGTCAAATATTTTTTAAATAATTGATTTAGCATTTTTTATCAACAAACTTTTCTAATTTAAAGGGGTGAAAAAATCTTATAATGAATCAAGCGGGAAGCATTTTTTAAATTTACTATAAAATGCGTTACTAGAGTTTATCCTATAAAAACATAATAATACACACCTACTTCATTTGCTAAAAAAAAGATCCGAATCTAACTTCAAATGATGAAGCTCCTAAAGTTAGTTGTGACACCCAACATATTCAGGGTAATACTTTTCATACTTTACATACATACGTTTCATACTCTACATACATACGTTTCATACTTTGCATACATACGAGTCTACCTCAACGAAAACATTGAAAACAACTACTTAATATCATACTTGACCGGGTCGGTTGAGTCGTGTCGATGATTCGGGAATCATCGGGAGTCGTTATAATGGTCCGAGGGATCATTGGGTGTCGGTCCATAACCATGTGTATAAGGATCAGTGATTCGTGGAATCGTCGGGTTTAACGCACACACGCAAGTCTCGAGTCCCGGGAATTGGTGAACGGATGCAAACGTGTTAGTTATCGTGCATTATGTAATCATTACGTGACTTACCGGTATGTGAATACATGTTTATATGTGTTAAAATAGTGATTTCGCGTAATTGCATGACATTATAGGTGATTACGCGTAATCACCAATAGTATAGGCAATTAGGATCCTAATTGCCTATAGCAACATGTCTTATAGCAACATGTCCTATAGCAACATGTCTTATAGCGACATGTCTTATAACATCCTAATCACGTGTACTGTTCACGCGATTAGGGCCCAATCGCCTATAATTACATGTGGTATAGCTCCTAATCGCCAGTTATACATGTCTTATAGAATCCTAATCGCCTATAACTGTTGTGTACTCGCCTGATCTGCTATGCATGAGTCAAAACACCTATAAATACAACCCTTGACTCCCCAAACACCCTTAGTGCAACCCTAACAGATCCTAAGCCTCCCACACACCTCAAAACACTTCTGGAACTTGTTTTGCTTCAAAACTCACCATTTCCTAGCTTACACACCTTTCTTTGATAAAATCCAAGGTGTGTTCTTCATCCCAAACCTTTGTAATGTTATTGTTTTGGTTCCCAGGGGTCTAGACCTTGTTTTACTAAGTTTGTGTCTTTAAAAACCTTTGAAATGAGTTTCTAAAACAAGTCTAAACCATTATACTTGCTATATGTGAAGTATTTATGCATATGATGAAAGTATGCATTTTGACCCATTTGGATGATTCTTGAAGAATTAGGATGTTATGATATGATTCATTGTTTGTTTGTTGTTAGGAATCACACTAGAATGATATTATAACATAGAGATGATGGATTGCAAGTTGTAGGAGGTGTAATCTGGTCTTTACCATTTAAGGAAAGATTTCTTAGTTAATGAAACCTAGTACTTTGCCATTTTTGGAAATAATCACACCGAGGCCGTTAGAGCAGAGATAAATTGGGGGTTTTTGCTTGGAATGGGTTGGTAAATGGTTTAGGTTTGATATTGGGTGTTTTTACATGTTTCGGATCTGATTTGGAGGGTTTAACGCGCGAAATTGCGCGACAGCTGAACATGGGCGAATAGAGCTCTAATCGCCTGATGTATTAGGCGATTACAGCCTAATCGCCTGATGTATCAGGCGATTACAGCCTAATCGTCTGATACATCAGGCGATTAGCCCCCTACTCGCCAGTTGACAATCCCCTACTCACCAGTTGACTTTTGCTAATTGCATGTTAGTTTCCTAATCGCGTGTATTGCTATCGTAAGCATATTTTGACATCCCGGAACATGATTTGACACCTAGGAACATGATACGAACCCCGGGATACACCCAATGACTTAGTAACACGTGTTCGGACTTGTTTATGCGTTAATTGAACATTATGCTAGACTAGGTGAACTCTTGCGTGTATTAAGTGTTTAATTGCATATGTTGCATGATGTCTTGTATTTGTCTAACACGTGAGATGTCGGGTCACCAATGGGATGTCGAATCTTGTCTGGTACGGTCGGTTTAACAATCAAATGTGTTTTCAAACGTTTATGGTTATGGTCTGGACATTCGGGGACTAGTTAACCTGCGGGCTAAGCAGTTAATATCACCGATATATCCGCTATATCGGTCCGATATATCGGTTATCGGTCATCAACCGATATATTGATACCGATATTTTGACCGATATTTTCTACCGATATTATCGGTGATATTGACCGATATTTGACCGATATCTTACCAATATTTGACCGATATATCACCGATATTCCCGATATCGGTATCTTTCTTATTAGTTCTTCTATTTGTCTTGCTTCTTATTGATGCTGTTAGTGTTTTAAGTCTTAATTGTTAATTGTCAGTGTTAAATATTAGTGTTTAAAGTCTTAATAAGTTTCTACTTGCTACAATTGTTATTGTTTTGCATGTTGCAAGAGGTCATTTTGTTAATTGTAGGAGATTATATTTAATTGTTAGTGTTAAACCTCTATATATATATGGATTTTGCATGATATAAAATTACCGATATCCCACCGATATCTCACCGCAAAAACTGATATATCAAATATCGGTCCTCGACCGATAACCGATATTTTCCGACATTAACTGCTTAGCCTGCGGGTTATTAGTCCGGGTACTTACATACATCTTATGATAGGTCGCCGCTATTTGGGGCTATCATAGCATACCGATTTAACTGTTTTCAAGTAACGCAATCTAAGGTGAGTTCACGGCCCCACACTTTACTAGTTTTGTTTTCGGGGTGAGAAACATGCTTATACATTTTGATCACACATTTACATGTTATACATTATAAACACATGTTTTCATGTTATACTATGGCTCACACTTTATTACTATACGGTTCATCTAAGTCCCTTAGAAACCACTAATACGGGGATGTAGCGGGGAAATGTGGATAGCACTATTGGGCCTGACAAACCCCACTCGACGGCTGGAGGCCGGGCGGGTGGGTGCATATTGTCTCAATCACACTAGGCTTACGGAAGATGAGTTAGTCTGTAAACAAGGGTATCACACGGTCAGCAATGGTTTCGCCCGTATGAGTAACAAACTTGACGCCTAGCTAGCGTACGAACAAGCATAGTATGAACAGTAACAATAACAGTAACGGTAACGGTAACAGTTTTTTTAAAGGATGAACGAAACGCTTATTGAAAAAGAAAAACCTGTGAACTCACCAGCATTATATGTTGACATTTTTGGCATGTTTTCTCAGGTCGCTAAGGTAGCGGTTAATGGACTAGGCGCACGGAGTCTTGCATGGCGTCTAGAAGTCTTGTTGCATATTAAACAATGTTTTGTAAACTGTAATATGTCTTTTGGTTGTAAACAAGAAATGCTTCCGCTGCTGGTTTATGGCTCAAAGCATAATGTTTTTGGTTGTTGCATGGAATGTCTTACGTATTTTCTTACATTTAGTTGTCGTTTATTGTGACCGTTGACTTGGATCCTGGTGTGTCACGCGCCTCGCGGTAAAACCCCGCTTGTGGAAATTTGAGGGTGTGACATTAGTTCTTTGTTAGTTTATGGTTTTCATATTTTATATAAAAGTTAATATTATATATAAATCTAATATATTAACATTTTTTTATAAAACAACAATGCATATATGATTTTATTTTTAATAAGTTTGGTGTTGCAGATTCATTTTAATGAGAAACATATTGATTTGAACAAACCAATATTCGTACACACGTCTAATGTTGTCTTTTTTAAAGTTTGACTTTTTTAATATCTCTTATATTAACATGTTTGTCATGTTGTGCAGTATATTGTATGTGTTTTATTGCACGATGATGGTGATAATAGTGTTGAGGTTATTTGTTATGATGCAATGTTGAGTAAATACAAGTCTAATATTCAACGTGAATTTAGCGAGGTGATAATAATATTTATTTAAATTTTCGTTTTTGAGAATATATTTTTATTTTCACACTACTTAATCATTGTATTATCTAACTGTCCATCCACGAGAAGGAGAATGGATGTGCACTGATTTCACGTAAGTTCTCTATCAATTTCAACGCATTATTAATAAAATTTATAGTAAAAGGAAAAAAAAATGTGTGGGTTCGCCTAACAATCCCGTTTTACCTATATTAAAATTTTGGCTATTTTATATTCTTTGAAAGTGCATAGCAAATAAAATATCATGTATTAAGAGTTATGGTTTACTGAATAAATGGAAAGGTGTTATTTGTTTAGATGATTATTATTCATGATGTTTTTCTGTTTATTTATAAGGTAAACCAGATTGTTATAGTTAACTGGTTATATTTTTTTTTACTAAGGAATTGTTCATATGATAATTTTTAGTGCATGAAAGGATAATTACAATTTATAAATTAAGAAGGGCATATATGATTTTTGTTATATTCTTTAGAAATATATTTATTAATTTACTCTTTTATTTCCTCATTTTAAGTTAGTAGTTACACTTTTCTCTCATTCCCTACAAAATTATAATTCTTTTATTTAATCTTATCATAACTTTTAAACTATTATGTTTTAAAAACATTCAAAAATACTGTGACTACATACTCATTTTTATCGATGTTTCGATGTTTGTCTTAGTCAATATTGACGTGTGAATTGAAATGTACATGCAAATAACGCCTTAGTGTACAAGTGATCATTGCCTTAGTATACGGATATTAAACACTAACTGAACTTGTTTTACCAAATGGACTGATTGTATTTACTTGTGGATCTCATCTAAGACAAATAGATTTCCCTATGGATCATAAAGAACACATGGAAGTCTACATGACAAGTTTAGTTTAGTCACTTGTATAGATTAGATGTTTAAAAAGCTAACTAAATGTTATATAATTGTTTTTTTATTATCATTATTATTAGTCTATTGATATTAACAATATTATGATAATTATTACTTAGCACTCATTTTTTTATCCTAAAAACAAGTCATATGCATCCATAATAGTGTTGAGGTTATTTATTATGATGTACTGTTAATTCTTTGCAAGTCTAATCTTCAACATGAATTTAGCAAAATCATATTAATATTTATCTAATTTTTCGTTTTTGAGATTATATTTTTATTTTCGCATTACTTGATCATTGTATATTATCTAAAACTCATACTTTATTATACATAAAGAAAAGATATATACTATAATAGGGTCAAGTTATTATACACAGTGTAACAAAAATGAGAAGGGCGAGAAGGATACAAAAAAACACAATACATCATGAAATATGACACATTGAGCCACAAAATATAACATAGTGCCAAAAAAAATATAACACAATGTTGAAGAAAAAAGACACAATGAATTGAAAAAATGAAACAATGATGAAAATAAGAAAAAAAGATACAATGGTACATAAAAGACATAATGATATAACACATATTCTAAAAACTACAAGCTAAAACCCCCAAAAAACGAAGACCTAAAAACTAACGTCGTAGGGTTCGATAAGACGGTTCCAATGTCGCTTGAATGAGTTCAATCGGAATCCGTTTAATACCCTTCCTACGACTTTCTATTTTTCTTTCATTGTGTATTTGTTGATCATAACCCTTATTATGTATTAACATTTCAGGTAGATTAAACCAAATAATGTATTAAATAGCTATGAACTAAATAAATATTTTGATATAACAAACAAACGTGGAAGAAAGTGGCTATTGAATAAGAAGTAGGAGATAAATTATTCATATGCTAAAGCTATTTCATTTGATTTCAGTTATTGATTGAGGCGCATGTGATCTAATCAAGCAAACCAAGTGCCTCGCTTTGACCAAAGCCAGGTGCTTTGGCCTTTTTAAAAAAATTAATTTGTTTTAATTCATTTTAAATACTTGTTATTGATAAAAAATAATTTTAAATCATTTTAAAATGTTTTTAGTTGTTCCTAATCCAACAAAATTCGTTTGAGGCATTCCGGGTCGTTTATTGCTCGTTTGTGTTTTTTGGTAGAAACATCCGATTTTGTACAACTTTCATAAATCATTGTACGTGGTGCTCTGACAGTCTAACTATACAGTCAATGCCCATATTTTTTTCAAAACACAATTTTTGCATGTCTAATCGACATGATGGACTTCCGGACTTTGTTTGGCGCATTTTGGAAAGTTTAATTGACCGTTTGTGGTTTTCAGAAGTCACACCGATCAATTAAAACGTACCAAAACGGGGAACCCTTGTTTGCTTATACTCGTGTTCAGCCTTTAAAGAATTATAAAATCATTTTACTAATTCCCGATTCTTGATACTTTCATAAATCATTTTACTAATGTCTGATTCTTGATACTTTCATAAATTGTTTGTCAAATCATAACCATCATCATCATTAGACCCTCAAAACAGAAATAAAATGACAATAAATAAAATAACAATAATAAATCATTGCTCCAACATAACTTGCACCATCTTGAGATAGGAGTTTGATTAGCTTAAATCTCCCTGATCCATGGTATCCACTAATCGTAGCGACAACGAGATCCATATTTCAAACATGAAGCTAAACGATATCATAATATTTTAGACGTTAGGGTTTGATAAACACAAAACTTATTATTAAAAAGCAACAAAAACAAAATTGGAACCTTAAATCGTATCGTGATATAAAGAAAGGCCTATTAGGAGTGCCGTGGAGGAAGATCGTCGGTTTGCTATAGTCGATGATGCCGCAGAGGTTAGCGGGAAGTTGAAATTTTGAATGATGTTCGTCGATTTGCTCTCTATATACTAATTCATAACAGAGGTAGGAAAGTATTCATGTATAAAGAACATTAAAAAGTCACTATTCAACACAATTTATCTACTCACAGTGGCATCGAACACTTTATAAAGCAACAATTCAAAACAGAGGTAGGAAAGTAAAGCTTCAGGTGAAAGTGGATACCATGGATCAGAGAGATTTAAGCTGATCAAACTCATATCTTAAGCCGGTGCAAGTTATGTTGGAGCACTGTTCATCTTCTTTTTCAACTTGCTTTCTCTTGATCTTCACACTTGCTTTTGGAGCTCTGATCTTATTCCTATTATCTTTGTCTATCACAACTTAATGCTCTGATCATGGGTCACATGATTGTGTTTATGTTCCTTTATAAGATGAAAATAGAAGTGTCGGTCCGACTGTTGATTTCTTTCTACAACCAGTACAATGAACTCTGAATAAATGATATCGATCAAACCTTCATAAAACAACCAAATCATCGTTCGAAACCACAAAGCACAAGGATGAAGTCTTCGAAAAACTAAAACACACGAGACGAATGTTGCAACATGAGTTTGACCAAGATGACACACGAAGTGGGTCACTATTCATATATACAGAACATTAAAACATCACTATTCAACGAAATTTATCTACTCACAGTGACATCAAACACTTTATAAAGCAACAAATGTTATTTATATATGAATAGTGACCCATGGTATCCACTAACTTGAGATATGAGTTTGATTAGCTTATATCTCTCGATCCATGGTATCCACTTGACAAGATATGTGGCTTTAGTCCTTTACGCAGGTTTGCCAGAGGGTCACTATTCATATATAAAGAACATTAAGTAACCAATTGCCAGAGGGTCACTATTCATCAAAGTTTCCAACCACTAATACCATACAATGGCCATGCTTGAAATGGAGAGTTCTCATGGAAGTTGCTAAAATAGTTAAACAAAAGCTAAAATGGATGGATCATATGTTAATTTAATGAGATTTGGTGTTGGATCATAAGCAAAAGGTAATCACACCACTAGATGAATGCTCAATTCCAAAACAACTACTGTTCATGCAAGCAAGTAATATTCAGTTGTTAGACATCCTAAGCAAAAAGGTAGACCACACCACTAGACAACTGCTCAATTCCAAAACAACTATTCATGCAAGCAAGTAAAATTCAGTTGTTTGACATTGTGATCCGGTACAGAGCAAGTTGTTGACGGAGATATATCTGTCAATGATGAAGGCAACCTGAAACAACATATAAAACCTGTCTGGAGCTTGGTGTCGCCGGAAAATATATCAAAAGTAGTCAAAGCATGCATCAATTTTTGTAGAATGAGTTCAATTTCCATGAAGATGGATCTCATGATTGTTGGTAGCTCTAGGTAAGAACATTGTGGATAATGATGATAATAACTTCTCTTCAGATTCTAATTGCACCGAATCTAGTCTTCAGGTAAGTCCACTTGGTTAATCATCTATACATTCCATGGGTTTGTGTCCAATGCAAGGATCTTCGATGCGGTATGCGCATTAAATTTCATTAAATAAAAGTTTCTTTCTTTATTTATTACTTGCAGCTGAGATTGATTGATTGTTACTCTTGATAGCCATTGTAAAGTTGAGAAACTTGATTTTTAGGTAAGAACATTGTGGATAGTGATGAACAACGGTGGAATTGGAATTGGAATTGGAATTGGAATTAATGTTAAGAATTGGAGTGGACAAACCGAGGCCTAAGGTGATTCCGTTTGGTGATGGTAAACCTAGAGATGTTTTGCTTCAAGAGAAAGGTCTGGATTATCGGAATTGAATACTTAGAAATGACACGCGAAGCTTTAGACTCCAAGCGGATCCCTTGAACAACATTAACAACTAACAAAATATTGTAGAACAAAAGAAGAAAGTGTTCCTCTTTGCTACCAAGCATGTCAAGAAATGATAATTTTCAAATATTGCAAATCAAGGTATTCATTAGCACGAGATGGTGAACAGTTGTTAGGAATTGAATTCTTTGAGATAATAAAGGATAACGAAGATTAATGTTGTATTTTTCCCGGAAGTAATGAATAAAAAAATAAACACTTTTAGAGTTATTTAATTTATTTATTTTATTAAATAAATAAAAAAAAAAAAACACTTCAAAATATATAAAAAAAAAACAACCAAAATTAAAACCCTGATCCAAAGCACCTCGCTTTGGCCATAGCGAGACGCTTTGTATCAAAAAAATCAGTTTTTTCTGCCACCTCGTATGCCTTCGTTTGATTTGACCCGAAGCACATCCCTTTGGCCAAAGCGAGACGCTTCTAAGGGGTTGAAATAGAAGGTGGAGGGTGTGAATATCTAGAGCCTATTTTATTATATATATAGATATAGATATGAATTATACACACTAGAGAGTTACCATGTAATGCAATGGTGAACGTAGACACTAATAACAATGTAACATTTTATTAAAAAAAAAAAAAAACTATAGCAATACCATAATAAAATTAAAGAGAATAAAAGTACTCATTTTATGATTTATTTATTCTTAATGAAAACATAAGAAAAAAGTTATGATGGTTTTAAAATTTTGCGAGTAGTTACTTTAAAAGTCAACAATCCATTTTAAATGATTGTACCATGTATAGGGATGACAATGGGGCTAGTTTAGATGATCCGAACCCAAACCCGATTAGATAAGCTTGTTCCAAATCCTTCCAGAACTTGTTGGGTTTAAATTAGATAAATAACCTGTCAAGTATTGGGTAAACTTGTTAAATTAAAAAAAAAAAAAAAAACCATTGGGTATGCCGGTGGGATAGGTATCGGGTAATTACTATATGAACAATATGCCTAAAGATGATGAACGTCAAACAGAAGACGGTCATAAGGTATATAATCAGAATGGAAGATTGGGTATTTGGGCCTTTAGGTGGCTTTTTGGTACCTTAATAAAAAAATGGATGCCGTTCAAAAAAATAAAAAAATAAAAAAATGGATATATCAGAAATACATATTGAGAAAAATACATCCAAAAAAGTTATATAAGGTATATAATCAGGTAAACAGGTACACTTTGTAGGATAAACGGGTATATCGATAAATCCTACCCATAAAAGTTGATTCATTCGAGTGTGATTCAAATAATGAACACTACTAGTATCCAACTAAAACTCTTTTTTTTTTTTTTTCGGAGCAGGTATTCGATAGAATCTCATCAAAGATGTCACTTCATAAGCGATATAATAGCAAGAAATGACAAAAATTCATCAAGACAAGCTCGATAACAAAGGTGGTAAATCTTGATGTATTCAACTACTTGCTAGTTTGTTTAATAAAATTTATTAAACCTTAGAAAAATGAAATGATTATGAACCAGTTTTGACGTTTGGATAAAGGACTGGACTGATTATGGTCCAAGTATATTGTAGTATGCTTGGGCCAGGTTTTGATGCCCATTTTGTATAGGGCCCAAACTAGATCCTATTAGGCTGAACTAGAGCTATATGAACCATGCGTCGTCTCAACTTACTTTTATAAGAGACTGAAGAATCTTCGGTGAAGATGGACTCAACTTGATTCATGTGTCTGCTCCGGTCATTGACGTCTCCACCGCCTCTTCATGTCGTCACTATTGACTACCTTAATAGTATTTACAATACTATGCATTTATAACATAATTACTATATAATAAGGTTTATATAAAATACGTTCCTTTATAAAAGACTACACTGATGAGGATTTGATATAAAATCCAAAGCTGAAAGTGAAATAAAGCTAATAGAGTTTACAGAAAATTTTATAAACAATATAAAATTTCACCGTTCGAACTGATCGGCAAAGTGAGGTTGACCGTTGGGTTTGATTTTTGACATGGCAAGGTGGGATTGGGTGAGACTCGACAACTTTACTGGATCGCCTCGCCCCCTTATATAAAAGAGAAAATTTAATATGATGTTGTTAGGTATTATGTGAATTCAATCAAAACTATGGTTTTGATCAAAACTAATTCAAATTAACTAAATATATCTCAGTAATGTGCATCAATGATTGTTTCAATCACAACGAAGAATTTATAATTAACACTTACAAGTGTTGTGCGTGAGAATTCTAACATTGTAAAGCTGTTTCAATAATATTTATATCTTTTTAATTTGTTAATATATAAAATTAAACTTTGATAAGCTCTCACGTCTATTTTTCATACTTCTCTTAGCTATACAAATATCCAATTGGCATATACTGTCGTTAAATGATAACAAAGCGTGATCAACAATATAGGTATGGATTGCATACCATACATAAATGTTACATGTACATGTGGATATACGTGTCAATATGCATGCACACTTACATCCACAACACCAAACTTTCAAAAACTTCCACCTCGGTCCTCGGTTGTCACATCAAATTCCAAATATTAGTATTAGTATATATATTAATTGTCAACTGACGGTGGAATAGTTACTTATAAAACTTCACAATTCGACCACTAAAGTTGAACACTGACTCACAATAATAATCTTCTTTTTTTGTCACTTCTGCGTCACCTTTTTCTCTTCTCCCAGTCTTGGTGTAAAGTCTTTAGTTTCTTCTTGACCAGCGCAAAAATTGAACGGCTGCACAAAAATTGAACGGTTGATACCGATCGACGAATAGCAAGTAACAGGCGGAATCGAATGACGGATAACGAACGGAAAGGTATATTCAAATGAAGGCATGGCGACGGCGTATAACGGTGTACCACAACGGCTGTGCTCGGTGATGCTATCGGTCGCAGAGATGGTCGCCATTGTTGTCGAAAAGAGATGCAACAAAGTTGCCCATCGGGTTGTGGCTTCTGCAACGAAAGCGTGGCAATTGTTCCCATGGTTGACACATTCCATACGATACCGAAACAACTGATGGGCTGATTTTATGTGGTTTACGATGACGCGTACTGGAATCCAAGAGTTTCCGAAAGAAAGCAACCAAATCGCTCGGAAACTTGCCATAACAGCCCATAAATCAATCCCCGAACCTACCGTCAAAACCGCACAGAAACCAATAAAATCAACCGCATAGAACCGGATTGCCGCGCGTAACGCGGTTGAATTTTCCTAGTTCTTATAAAACACTATTTTTTTTAGAGCACAAGGTGTGTTACCCTTGTTTTTTTCCCTTCACTGATTTTAACCAATTCTGCACTGCCACATCATTTAACTGATTTACTTCACTGATTCAGTTTTTTGTAAGCAACACTCCACTGATTCACTTCACTGAAATTTTTATTTTTAGTTTTCTTTTTTTTTAATTACCGTTTTTACTAAAAAAATGACCGTTTGAATTAAAACTAACGTTTGTAAAACTTAAAAATAAACCGTCCCATTAAAATAAAAAAAATACAAAAAAACATCTACTAAAATAAAAATACAAACGCCTTCATCCTACTCGTCGCCTTCATCATCCGCGGCGCCTTCAACCCAATAGCGATCCCATTCGTATTTCGCCGCGATTTCTTTTTTACGTTTCAAAACCAACTCCAAAGATTTACCTTTGAGGTGCTCGTGTGGTTTTGAATACATATTCAAGTCGTGGTCATACTGCCTTTGTATCAACAATGCGCGTTGTTCTTCTAAAAACGCCATTGCTTTTTCGCCTTGTTGAGATTGTAGGGTGACCAATTGGTTGAGTTTGTCTTCTTTCATTGCTCAGTATGTCCCGAGTTCGTCAACAAATGATATGCCCGAAGACTCGACGGCAGCGGCTTTCTTAGTTTTTCGTTTGGGTCGCGTTGGGTTGGTGGAAAATTGAGCACGGGCCTATACGGCTCAACCGTAGCCGATCTCGAACTCGAAGCTTTGCCTCGACTACTAGAACCCCTAGATTTCGAGGTTCCCCTCGCACCCCTCGAAGCACTCTTTGTTTTCCTTGGATCCATTTGTTTTGTTTGTGTTTTTAAGTAGTTTGGTTAATGTAGGTTGTGTTTTTTTAATTTAAACCGTGCACCATTTATACCATTTCAAAAATAACGGTCAACAAAATATTACCGTTTCATTTAAATAAATTCCAAACGGTCAAAAAGTAATAAAATATATTATAAAAAAGTGACCGTTGCAATAATTAACTCTTCTTACCAGCTCGTTAGATGGAACCCGTATTTGGTTCACGGGACCCCTATCAGCACGGGTGACGGCGGTGTTACCGTGCTAGTAGTAGGGTATCCGTGCCCAATTCTGATAGCGCCCCGTCCCCCCTTAGAGAGAGATGGGGGTCTCATTTTTCATCCGCATTTCTGGACTTCCATCTGGACACCATCCTTATTAGACGATATTATATGGAAATTATGTATAGAAATTATTGTGATTAATCTGTATTAGTTTTATGATTCGTATTTCCATAGATTAGATAGGGAACCTCTTGTATATTTGATTATTCATCTTAATGAGACATCATCGACAATTACACAATTCACATGGTATCCACCAGCCGCTACCCTTCATCCCGTGTATATCGTATCTTGATAGAGCAACCAAGATAAAAATCAAGAGAGAATTGCTTTGAAAGGATGATACTTATTAATAACAAACTAAGCCTTATATAGGCATACAATCAAACAGTAAACAAAGACTAAATCTCCAAGCTAACAAACTAATACTGAAAAACAGGAACAAGCAAAAGACTAGGAATAAAATACTGAAATGAATTAAAACGTTTGAATAATCCATGCACACGTGCACCAACGGTCACTAGATTGAATTATTTTCAATACCCTCCTTTAATTCAATCTCTCTAACTCCCAGAGCCTCTCTTAAGTAGCTGAACTGATCTGGACCAGAGGCTTGTGAGCAAATCTGCAACTTGCTCTTGTGTCTTGCAAGACTTCAACTTAATCTGTTTAGAATCAGCCAGGCTCTTGATGTAGTGAAACTTGATATCTATATGTGTACTTCGGCTGTGTAGAGCTGCATTCCTTGATAAGAAAATTGCAGACACATTATCATAGTAAATTTCAGTAGGACTTTCTTGTTTATACCTAAGCTCACTAAGCAACTGCCTCATCCAAACTGCTTGATAGGCTGCCCCATTAGCTGAAATTTAATCAGCTTTAGTAGAAAAGAGAACCACAACTTCTTGTTTCTAAGAACACCATGACACTACAGTGCTTCCTACAAAAAATACATAGGCTGAAATGCTCTTTCAATCATCTGATGATGTAGCCCAATCACTATCTAAATACCCAACTAGCTTCACATTCACTCCCTTCTCATACCATATTCCATACCCAAGGGTAGCAGTAACATACCTCAAGATCTTTTTGCTGCTCCGTAGTGTTTAGCAGTTGGTGATTGCATGTATCTTGTGATAAAACCAACTGCAAATGCTAGTTCAGGTCTAGAATCGGTCAGATACAACAAGCCACCAACCAAACTTCTGAACTTGGTCCCATCAATCTCTACATTATCATTTCCTTGCAACTTTTCCCCGTTGTTCATTGGTGTCACAGCACCTTTACATCCCCACATGCCAAACTTCTTGAGCAACTCAGTAGCATACTTCTTTTGAGAGACAAAAACACCTTTTTCAGTTGGATGTATTTCCAATCCAAGAAAGTAAGACAGCTTTCCAAGATCAGCCATATCAAACTCACTAACCATCTTTGACTTGAACTCATTTAATAAAGACTGAGAGGAACTTGTGCAAATTATATCATCAACATAAATGCATATGCTCACCTTTCATTGACCTCTTAACATACACAGTTGGTTCACTAGTCAATCTTAGATAATAATTACAATGTAAATAAGAATTGATACACCCATACCAGGCTCTTGGTGATTGTTTAAGGCCATAGAGAGCCTTGTGAAGCCTGTACACCTTATCCTCCTTTCCCTTAGCTTGATAACCAGGAGGTTAAAATACATAAACCTCCTCTTAGAATGGTCCATTCAAGAATGCAAACTTGACATCAAGTTGGAAAATACTCCAACCTTGTTGAGCTGCCAAAGACAAAACCACACGTATGGTCTCAAACCTGGCAACATGAGCAAATGTCTCCTCATAGTTAATGCCATACTCTTGTGTATACCCCTTTGCCACAATTCAAGCCTTGTACTTCTTGATCTCACCCATAGCATCCAGCTTAACCTTGAATACCCATTTGAACCCAATAACTTGCTGATCATGTGGTAAGTCAACTAAGGACCAAGTCTTGTGATCTTCCAAAGCCTGTAGTTATGGTTCCATAGCTGCTATCCAATGTGAACTGTGTGCAGCTTCTTCATAACTTCTAGGCTCCATAGAAGAAAGAGCCAATTGGCATTCATATAATTCTTGCACCTGAATTTCACTTAAAGGAACGGTAACATCACACAATTATATATATATATATATATATATATATATATATATATATATATATATATATATATATATATATATATATAGGGGGTGGATATTTTGAAAACCCACTCGAGTTAAGAAAACTCCGAAAACCCGTCAAAAAACCATCTAAAAAAGTTTTTTTTTTTTTTGAAAAAAATACACAAGGTAACATACATGTTTTTAAGCGTTTTGGGCCAAAAATATAAAAAAAGCACCGAACGAATATTTTTAAAAAAAGTAAACAACGCAAACTTTGTAACAACGCTGTTAACATATGTTTTCTGCTTTTTAACATATGTTACAGCGCTGTTAACATATGTTTTCTGCCTTTTAACATATGTTAACATCGCTGTTACAAAGTTTGCGGTGTTTATTTTTTTTAAAAATATTCGTTCGGCGCTTTTTTTTATTTTTTTGGCCCAAAACGCTTAAAAACATGTATGTTACCTTGTGTATTTTTTTCAAAAAAAAACTTTTTTAGATGGTTTTTTGACGGGTTTTCAGAGTTTTCTTAACTCGAGTGGGTTTTCAATTTATACTTTCCCTATATATATATATATATATATAGAACTCCCTCGTTTATTCATCCGATTCACGTTTACAGTATCTTTCCCATCCATTTTGTTAATTTTTTAGTTTAAATAATGACTTATAATCAATATTAAAATGAATTTTATTAAAAAAATCTGATTTAAAAACATTAAAAAAAAGGTTTGCCTGAGCCAAGATTCGAACCCGAGTCCCTGGCGAGCTAAACCTTAACCACACCACACAAACCACTACACCATTTGGTGTTTTGTGATGTTAATTAATACCAATTAAACTTAAACCCTTTCAAGGTCTCTTAGTCAAACCTGAAAAGTCAAACGTAGTCTCCTAGTCAAGTCAAGTCAAAGTGTTAGTAAATATGGTCTCCTAGTCAAGTCAAAGTTGTTCCTAAATTCTAGCCTAGTCAAAGTAGTCCCAACTCCAATTTCTACACTATAAATACAATAGCCTACCATTCAACTCTTTATACAATTCAATAAAAAAACATTATTATCCCATCTCCCATATACTAAAGTTTTCATCCATCATTATCTCCTCTAGCTACTTCCGAGTTTTCCAAGTAAGTATCATAATTCATTCAATATCGTTCCCTTAACGTTTTATTATTCCATTACTTATTCCCTTTTAAAACTAGATCTGTAATGCTTCTTAACCTGTAGTAAGATGTTCATAAACTTATTTTATCATATTTTAGCTAAAAACAATTTTTTAAATATTCAAAGGTGCATATAAGTGCAACCCTTGATTTGGACAGCAAGCAAAACCGAACTTAAAACCACCATAACTCTATTTTTACAAAACTTTTTAAAGTAAACTCAGATGCTATGATCAAGATCTTCGAATTCCGGTGGTATATTATTTGTCAAAAAACTCATCCGTTTTGACCTTTAACGAGCTCAAACAAAACAGGGGTTCAAATCTGGACGAGCTGTTTTGTCTTATGTTTTCGACCTATTTGTAGGGCTCAAACGAAAATATTTTCTAAATGAAAGTTATTCAGAATACTTTGATTTAGTTTACTTTGAATTTTCAGAAATTTTCAAGGTCGTTTGGAATTTTTAAATTGTAATTTAAAACTTTAGCTGCAATCTGTCCAAAACATGATTTTAACAAATCTAACCTAACTAACACTCCACCTATATTCTTTCGATTATTCTAACCGTATAAGAACTCTAGACCCTTAATATGACCCTAAAACAACACTTCTTATTACTATAGGGCATTATTACTAAGTGTTTGCATGCTCAAGAAAACGCACGAACTCATTATGCACCTAAGGTGAGTTTACATAGCCCCTTTTCACTATTTTGGGGTAAAACATGTTACATTTTCAATTGCAATTCAATATAAGTGTCTATGTGTTATTCTATGTTGCGTTATGTCTTAAACATTACTATGGTAAGCACAGTTATTCTAGTATAATCATTAACTCCGTACAAGCCAACGATACACAATGATAGATCTATTGGACTGACAACCCCACCCGAATACGTTAGCTCCAGTATGGGTAGCGCGGGTGATTGTTATCGCAACAAAAACGAGTGAACCATATGCGTATTGGATGGACCACAATATTCTAGTTACAAGTTTTGAATATGCACACGATTTACTGGGTAGTATTGTTTTCACATATGGACTAGACTTGCCATGACACTCGAATTGTACAAATTTTATTCAATATTCAAACCTATGTAATTCTCACCAACTTTTGTTGACCCAAAATGTTTTTAAACTTAACATGTTTCAGGTTATAGCTTTGCTTGAAGATTGGAGTTAATGCTTGAAGATGTATATTTAGTAATTCTCATTTGATGTACAAATTCTTTTAGAACAATTGTATGTAATTCATTTAATCAATTATTGAAATTTATTATTTACCATGAGCTACTGAACAATAGTCAATACGTGACATCCTGATGTTTTCGCCATCGGTTTGGGTGTTACAGATTGGTATCAGAGCCTTGGTTATAGGGAATTAGGTTATTAGAAAAATAATCTAGTCTATAACCTTAGGATTTTAACCAGTACTTGCTCCTCTTACTTGCAACTCTACTTGTTTTTATTCTTTATCTCCATCCTATTTTTTATCCCTACTTTAGCCTCTACAAGATGATTACTCTCCATCACTGGATCTACCCTTAGATTAATAGGACAAAAATCCTCAGGTATAGCCTGAACCACCTTGAAAATCTCGTCGAAGTTCTATATATAATAACGAACACGTGCAATCTGGAAGGGTGAACGCCTGTATTATGAGTTTTCTATCTAGGACTGGCATTGCGCATAAATCCCAACCAGACGAGGGACCCAGATGCCTACCTAGGAATTCTTGGGATGAGTGTTCACTTATAGGCTAAAGCATGTCTTCATTATGTTATTAAAGTCTGGAAGCTTTGATAAGTCAGCGTTTTCGTTTATTCGTTTTAATTAATGAATAAATGATTACACTCACTTTCATTAAAACTAAGCTTTAAATCTCAAAATTTTACAGTTTAAATCAATCACACTCCATAATTATATATGGATTTTACAATCACACTTCATCTTACCATCTTAGCCACATGTTTGATTATTTTCAACACCCTACCCAAATCATATTATTTCCTTTCTCAACATGTTATATCTTTTTAAACTGTAACCTCATAACCTGAGTATACCCTAGCACAACACTAAAGATTTCACAATATTGTCAAATTTTCATCACCTATAAACTATGGAAAATACATATTTTTGTCAAAAGATGTCCTCAAACTTAATTTCTAAATTCAAATGTTTATTCATTAGCGTAACAAAGGATTTTCGATATAATGTCACCTTGATCTATAAAACCTAATGTTGTGTTTAAAATCTCCGACTAACTGAAATATTCCGATCTAAAGCCACTTAGTTTGTACTATTTAACAACTTTTGTTTTATGTACAAAACCAATTTAAAAAAAAAAATCTTTCCATCCTCATGAACAAAATTTAATCTCCAATTCTCCATTGACACCTACTTATTTTCAACTTGTTCGAACTTTTACAATTTTTGGTATTTACCACAATTATGTTTTCTCATACGCTTGATTTTAATATTTGATTCAAACTCCACGATTCATGCTGCTAAATAATCTCCTTACTACTTGTGCCTCTTTGAAAACTTATAAAATAAACCCATTATTAACTATCTTCACGTACACTATCTTTCATAACCTTGATGATACTTTGAGTTCTTCATCATCCTCTCAAGAACTAAATTCATACCCTTTACCTTCTTAAACATGAACTTGACCCCTATGATAACCAAACTATTGAAAACTTGATTGCTTATTGCATCAAACTTGGTTCTTAGTGATACATGAGGATTTGATTATCTACTATATTTGAACTTCTGATTATTCATGATACTTTAAAACATGGATAACTAAATATAAACTAGTTGCTATAATCACCCCTAGACCCATTAACCTTGTCTAGAAAAATACAATTACAACTCGCATTTTATATTTGATATTTGATACTTGATGCATTTACAAACTTGCTTACATGTATATATTACCAATTTGCAACTTATGTGTTAAACCAAAAACGATTGTTACACTTAATCAAACAACTGGTAGAGGATGAAATACTTGCTCAACAGTTAGTAGAGTACCTAATAACCTGCTCAACGATTGGTAGAGATCATCATGCCTGCTCAACAATCGGTAGAGGTTCTAAAAACATACTCAACGACTGGTAGAGGCCATCGCACCTGCTCAACAATCGGTAGAGGTTCCTACTCACTAACTGGTAGAGGTCTTTTTCCTGCTCAGTAGTTGGACTCATTTTTTTATACATTGTATACGTAATTTGATAGAAAGATTTATTAGACTCATTGATACAAAGATTCAATCGAATGGATATTTTGCATTGTATGTTTTACATGTGTGTTTAGAGTCATAGAATGACACAAAACCGTAATGTAAGGTAGATTGGTGATTACGGTCCAAAACGTAATCATGAATTTACAGGTACATTAAGGTAGTGTGAAATTCTATTAAGGTTTTGGTAGATACCCCATATGTTTTCGAAGTATCAGAGGTGTGATCGGTTAGCTGCGGTACACCCTATATATAAACACTAATGATATGTGGAAAGGGAGACTGTATGGTCAGACCAATAACAAACCCTAGTTATTTGGTAGTCCATCTAGCATTTATGATTATCTTATACATTCCTTAAACTCTTACCCTACCCTGAACCATATTCACCCTTACTATCCTCAACATAATTCAAATGTTTCTTCTTAAAATAAACTTCGGGACGAAGTTCTTAAAAGTAGGGGAGACTGTAACATCACACACACACACACACACATATATATATATATATATATATATATATATATATATATATATATATATATATAATCCTTCGTTTATTCATCTGATTCATGTTTACAGTATCTTTCCCATCCATTTTGTTAATTTTTTAGTTTAAATAATGACTTATAATCAATATTAAAATGGATTTTATTAAAAAAATCTGATTTAAAAACGTTAAAAAAAATGTTTGCCTGAGCCAGGTTTCGAACCCGAGTCCCTGGCAGGCTAAACCTTAACCACACCACACAAACCACTACACCATTTGGTATTTTGTGATGTTAATTAAAACCAATTAAACTTAAACCCTTTCAAGGTCTCTTAGTCAAACCTGAAAAGTCAAACGTAGTCTCCTAGTCTTGTCAAGTCAAGTCAAAGTGTTAGTAAATATGGTCACCTAGTCAAGTCAAAGTGTTACTAAATATGGTCTCCTAGTCAAGTCAAAGTTATTTCTAAATTCTAGCCTAGTCAAAGTAGTCCCTAACTACAACTCCAATTTCTACACTATAAATACAATAGCCTACCATTCAATGCTTTATACAATTCAATAAAAAAACATTATTATCCCATCTCCCATATACTAAAGTTTTCATCCATCATTATCTCCTCTAGCTAGTTCCGAGTTTTCCAAGTAACTATAATAATTCATTCAATATCGTTCCCTTAACGTTTTATTATTCCATTACTTATTCCCTTTTAAAACTAGATCTGTAATGCTTCTTAACCTGTAGTAAGATGTTCAAAAACTTATTTTATCATATTTTAGCTAAAAACAATTTTTAAAATATTCTAAGGTGCATATAAGTGCAACCCTTGATTTAGACAGCAAGCAAAACCAAACTTAAAACCACCATAACTATATTTTTACATAACTTTTTAAAGTAAACTCAGATGCTATGATCAAGATCTTCGAATTCTGGTTCCGATGGTATATTATTTGTCAAAAAACTCATCCGGCTTGACTTGTAACAAGCTCAAACAAAACAGGGGTTCAAATCTGGATGAGCTGTTTTGTCTTACGTCTTCGACCTATTTGTAGGGCTCAAACGAAAATATTTTCTAAACGAAAGTTATTCAGAATACTTTGATTTAGTTTACTTTGAAGTTTTAGAAATTTTCAAGGTCATTTGGTATTTTTAAATTGTAATTTAAAACACTAGTTGCAATTTATCCAAAACATGATTTTAACAAATCTAACCTAACTAACACTCCACCTATTATTCTTTCGATTATCCTAACCGTATAAGAACTCTAGACCCTTAATATGACCCTAAAACAACACTTCTTATTACTTTACGGCATTATTACCAAGTGTTTGCACGCTCAAGAAAACGCACGAACTCATTATGCACCTAAGGTGAGTTTACATAGCCCTTTTTCACTATTTTGGGGTGAAACATGTTACATTTTCAATTGCAATTCAATATAAGTGTCTATGTGTTATTCTATGTTGCATTATGTCATAAACATTACTATGGTAAGCACAATTATTCTAGCATAATCATTAACTCCGTACAAGCCAACGACACACAATGATAGATCTATTGGACTGACAACCACATCCGGATACGTTAGCTCCAGTATGGGTGATTGTTATCGCAACAAAAAAGAGTGAACCATATGCGTATGGGATGGACCACAATATTCTAGTCACTAGGTTTGATTATGCACACGATTTATCGGGTAGTATTGTTTTCACATATGGACTAGACTTGCCATGACACTCGAATTGTACAAATTTTATTCAATATTCAAACCTATGTAATTCTCACCAACTTTTGTTGACCCAAAATATTTTCAAACTTAACGTGTTTCAGGTTATAGCTTTGCTTGAAGATTAGAGTTAATGCTTGAAGATGTATATTTAGTAATTCTCATTTGATGTACAAATTCTTTTAGAACAATTGTATGTAATTCATTTAATCAATTATTGAAATGTATATATTTACCATGAGCTACTGAACAATTGTCAATACGTGACATCCCGATGTTTCCGCCATCGGTTGGGGTGTTACAGGAACGATCTCATGATACATCTGATTTAGTGAGCTTGTTTTAGTGTTTTCACTAGTGCTACTGCTGCCATTGTAACTACCTTCATTTGCTTGTGGATTCTCTTGGGTTGCAGCCTTAGTACTGTTATTACTTTCACCTTGATTTTCACCAGAAGTAAGATCACCACTGCTTGTTTCTTCATTTTCAACTTCCCAAATGTTTACAAATTCTACTAGAAGGTTAAACTTATCATTTTGCTTGTCACTCCACTTTGCTTGCTCGTGAAACTCTACATTTCTGCTTGTGATAACTCTCCTTTTGATTGGATCATATAACCTGTATGCCTTGGAGTTTGGAGAGTATCCAATGAAAATACATTTGCATGCCTTCTGTTCCATCTTTTTTTCTTTGCTGCTTAGGAATCAAACTGTATGCAACACGACCAAAAACCTTTAAATGGTGAACTGAGGGAATGTGAGTGTGCCATACCTGAAATTGTGTTGCCTCATCTAGGGCCTTTGCTGGGGACAAATTTTGAAGATAGACAGCAGTAGCAACTGCTTCACCCCAAAAAACATTACTTAGGTTCTTTTCATGGAGCATATTGAGGGCCATTTCAACCGCAGTCCTGCTTTTCCTCTGTAAAACTCCATTATGCTCAGGTGTATAAGGAGGTGTAAGATCCTTCCTTATACCTTCTTACTCACAGAATGCCATAAACTCTTTTGAGCAGAACTCTCCTCCTCTATCTGTTCTTAAAGCCTTAATCTTTCTTCCTGTTTCTGTCTCAACCTTGGCTTTGAACACTTTCAACTTTGCATAGACCTCACTCTTTTCTTGCAGGAAGTACACCCAGGTCATCCTGTTCACATCATCAATAAACAATAAAAAAATACCTACTACCTCCTAGAGACATTGTGGACATTGGACCACACACATCAGCATAAATGAGGTACAATACCTCAATTGCTCTACTTCCTTGAAACATGAAAGGATCTCTTGAAATTTTGCCATTAACACATCCTTCACAAACATTCCAGTTTCTGATCTTAGGAAAACCATGCACCAACTGTTTGGTGCTTAAACTATGCAAGCTCCTTTCATTTAGATGGCTAAATCTTAAGTTCCATATGTATGATTCATCAATAATTGTGGCAAAGGCTGCATTATTTGCATTAGTTACACCAAGAGGAAAAGTATTGTTACCTACCACAAGAGTCATACATATGTTTTCACCTGTTTTCTTCTTAGTCACTATGCATGCACCTTTATCAAATACTAGTTTTTGTCCAGTCTTCATTAACTGTCCAACACTCAGCAAGTTATAACCAAGATCTGGAGCATACTGCACATCCTCTAGTGTCTTGAACTTTCCTCCTGCAACCTCCAGTTTGATAGGCCCTTTACCTTCAAATTTTATTGTCTTTCCATTTCCCATTCTAACTGCCATAGTGGAGGTTCTATCCAATTTCTTGAATAAGGATAGCTAACCAGATATATGGTTTGAGCATCCACTATCAAGAAACTAGATGTTGGATGACCACCCTTCTTGTCACACCCCGACTTAGGTGGGCCTAGACGGAATTCTAGATTGTTACCAAACATCACACAATGCAAGCAAACAGCGGAAGCCATACAAATAACTAGTCTTTTATAAATATCAAGTCACATTTCTACATAACATACAATCTCCAATACAAATACTTTAGGTAATGTCTAAGGTTCTCATTTTCCTTCAGATCCGTCCATCGAGGAAACTCCGAGTCATAGCTGATTATTCCTTGTGATCCAAACAGGTACATGAACACATGCTTATAATAGTTTGGGCCAACAATAATGTTGGTGAGTCCGTGTGTGTTTTTAACTAGTTTCAAATACGTTTTATCAAGTCAAAAGCAAGTTCATAAGTTTACAAGGTTTAGCACAAAATAGGTGTAATATTCCAAAACACGCTTATCATTCTGAAAACAAGTTTCATAAGTTCATACTGGTCTAGCACCGGTGATGTACAAGCCACACCTCAAACCTAACACTGAATCCACCTACTCCCATTGTGGATTCCCATGGCAAAATATATGTCACAGATTTCAGTGGAGGGTTCCCCGGGCTTCCGGGTCCATTGTGTGTGGGGGTTTCCTCAAGTAGTACTACCCACATATTAAGTGGCCCAATCTCCCGTTGGGTTAATGAGTGTGAATGGTATTGGGAGCACCTTGTCACATTATACAGGTTTATCACTATCAAATACTACTGGTTCTACACTGGAAGCATGTATTCACCCCAAAACAGTTTAACAGTAAAAAGAGAGGATGGTTAACGTAACTCACCTGGATGCAATGCACACTAATAGTTTATAATAACCGAAGCATTTGATATCTCGTACTGGCGTTCTCCTGGTCGAATCCTAAATCGACAAACATTGTTAGTTTTTGTTTTATTAATTAATGGTTATGCGTGGAACGAGCTCGAGCGTATGGTTTTGGTTGTTAGAGTTCCATGTCTATACATTCGTACTTACTAGATCATGGTTATAGTCTAAGGATGGCGCCGAGTCATTGTATAAGCTTTGTCCTTGTATTCAAAGTCCTTAACATCAAGTTTGCTTCTTAATCCCGTGTTCAAGATATTGTAATTTAGTATACGTCTTAGTCGTGTTTATATACTATAGTCGTACAGATAAACAATTAGTTCTACTATGTCTGAGGTGTCGTTGTCTTATGCTTGAGTCCTAAATCCAATATAGCTATTATGATTCACTCCACTTTATATATGTGTTCATATCATACACTTTGTCGTGAGTTTGTTCTAGTTAGGTCCGAGTCTTATTTGTCAACATTATATCCGAATTCTCGTTTCAATATAAATCCAAGTCTAAGTTTTCAATAATTATTTCTAAGTATATAAGTCTACATCTAGTACACGTCGCTTATGTCTCGATCCGAACCTTATGTCCTATTATTATGTACAGGTCAAGTGTCTAAGTCTAGAGTCCCAAACGTCACTTATACTATTCCAATTTATATATATGTTTATACTTATCATATGTATAGATTCTACTATGTCTGAGTCTCAATCTCAATGTCCCAATTCATATAACCAATCCAAGTGTCGGTCAGTACTCGATACCTGGGCACCTGCACCTCTGGGCTTCTGAATCCCAAGGCGTCGGTCAGTCAGAGACCAGGACCGGTCCCCTTCTCCTCCGATTACAGATCTATTCTCAGCTCGCTCTCTCTTCTTTCGATTAGGTTATGGATGGAGTAGGTGGTGAGGGTATTGTGGTTTGGTGGTAGATCTGCCGGAGCTCCGCCGATAACGACTAGGGACCCTTTGGTCTCTTCCCCTTTTTCCTCCTTCTTCTTTTCCTGTATTGTGTGTGTGTGTTTGTTTGATGAAAGAGATAGGGGTAAAGGGTAAAGGGTAAAGGGTAAAGGGTTTTTATAATATGGTTCTTGAATGGTTTTCACCAAAACCATCAAATGGTTTTGGTGGATGGGTTGGCAAAAGGAGGGGAGGACAAGTGTCCTTCCTTGCTGACTAATCATGTTCGGTCGGGTGCAGGTTTGGGTTCGTATCGCGTATTACTCTGGTCCCGTAACGAGTATTTATTACTAATAATTTATATATATATTGGTTCGGTTTTAATTCTATACCAAGTCATATAATTTAATATTCGTTTTGGGTTACGCTTATTATAGGATAATTATAACTATATGCGAAAGAACTTTGGGGTCCGCTCTGGGTTGTTACATTCTCCCCCCCCTTATACAAATTTCGCCCGCGAAATTATGGTTGGGGTTATATCTCGTAGTTCAATTATTGTTTTCATAATCTTGTTAAGGTTATCTGATTCTCGAACATTACTCATGGGTGCAAACCTATAGTTCTATTAGTAGTTAGACAGGTTGTAATACAGCAAAATGAGGAAATAAATTCAAAACACGCCACAAGGTTACACGGAACTACATATACTATGACTCTGTGTAGATCATACTATGTTTTTCGAAACAGGTTTGCGGCTCATACGTTCAATGGGTAGGTTTTAAACCTCAATAATTCTACTTATAAGAGGAAGGTATGAAGATTGACTCTATCGGATGTGGTGCCCAAATACAGGGAGGTTTATCTGGCGGCTTACAGTCGTTAAAATGGGTAAATAAACAGTTAGGCCATGGAAATCATGGAAACAGGATCTGTAAATTCCTCAAGCATTTGGTCGTTCGATTGGTTTTAAGAATGATCATGTTTTATTTGTTATCAATTAGTGGGAAACGATGCACTGCAAAGGAATGAAAGGCATACGGATTGACAAGTAAGGAAAAACTATCTTCACATTTGCCAAGCTGCCAGTCACTTGGGCTTTTGTAAAGAATTACTCTTTATATCGAGTGTTTTCCTTGTCGTTTACAATATAGGAGCAAAATGGTTTGATCATTTCCATTTATCATAGGCAATTTTATAGAAACTGATTCTCGGGAAAGCTCAGTTTCAATGAATGGAAAGGTATCTTCTGGTTTTGGCCGAGGAGTTTCACCGGAAAATTAGAGAGTTCAAATCTTTTTTTTTTGTTTTCACATCGATCGCATCATCTTTGCAAGGACTGCAATATTCGATCGGATTCAATGACTTTGTTCAAAATAACGGGAAAAGGGTATCTGGTTGGATACAATGTCTGAAGACAAACTATGGTTTATTCTAGATTAGACCTCCAGTCTCATCCCTGACGTACTATTGGTGTTTATATATAGGGTGTACCGCAGCTAAACCACCATACCTTTGATACCCCAAAAACGTACTGAAATTCTTTCTCAAGGAATAGGGTTTATCTTTGGATTGATTTCCAGTCCCATTCCAAATGTACCATCGGTGTTTATATATAGGGTGTACCGCAGCCAACCCACCGCATCATTGATACTCCAGAAACGTACCAGAAGTCTTTCTTAGGGAATAGTGTGATACCCCGCAATTTCAGGTTCTCACTTTAACTAAACTCTAGTTACGTTCCTTGCATTATACTTAACTAGGGTTAGCTAGATAGGACACACGTTACATAGTTGTATGTTAATAACTGCATAAGGTGGTAATTCGAGGAATTACCAGACTGTATACATGATTAGTGAACCTCGGACGTTGGTGAATAATGAAGTTTAATAATTGTGAGTTAACTAATTTGGATTGACTGCGATTACGTGCTTCTGTAATACTCGGTGAAACTATGTGCAAACCATATGTGATTATGTGAACTTAAACCGAATACGTTAATAAGAATCGTTAAAGGTGGACCATTAGGATGATTGGGGTCTTTACACATGGGGTTACACTTATTACGGTCCGAAATAGCGAAAACGTCGAAGGAAAACACGTCGGGTGACGAAACAGGCCACCCACGCGGGCCAAGGCCCTGTGAGCGGCCGCTCACAGGGAGCGAGCGCCCGCTCGCCGGTACCTGACTCCACCAAACCGACTTAAACAGCTATTTAAGCAACCCTAAGCCTCTTGTATCACCTAAACTCAAACCCTAATCGCCCCTACTGCCCTACCTACGAAATATTAACCCCAAACAACCTGCTAAGGCTCAAGAGCATCGATTGGGAAGCTCCAAAGGCGTTCGGTTGATTGTATCGAAGAGCTAGGGGTATAATCTTTGATCCTTTACGCTTTAATCTTATTTTTATGTTATAAAAATCATATAACAAGGTTTGTCCAGGTCTGAAAGCTTTTGATAATTATTAAAACTTGAGGTTTTTGAAGATTAAACGAATTAAACATGATGATAGGCGATTAGTAATATCATAGGTTACTTGTTGCGCAAGTTGTTGAAGTTTTGATCATTAAAGTTGTAATCTTTGCATGAATAATGATAGAATCTGATCACAGTAGGTATTAGGAATGTTTGGTAATGGTTATTGATGATTATTAGGTGTTAGTGATTGATAATATGCAACTAGGGTTTGATATAATTGATAATATTGCATGATTAGAATTTGGACAGAATCTGAATGTCGACTTGTAGAGTCTGTTTCGTGGCTTGAAAATAATTGTTTTGATCGATTCTTTGCATGAATAGATTTTACATGGTCTTAGCTTTTTAGAATGGGCAAAATCATCTGTTTTGGATGTCGTTTGATATGTTTTTGGAATTTTCTTTGATTAAAGGTCATGTCAGATTTTCGGATTAACAAACTGAGTCAACTTTAAACAATCATAACTCGAGTTTTACAAGGAATTAAGTTATGAAATTTGGACAGTAGGTTAACATTGGAATAACTTGGCTTTTTAAAGTGGATTCATCTCGTTTGGATGAATACACGATTTTTGGGAAATTTTTCTACTAACCTGACCTGCTGTAGAAACTTTCTGGACATATCTGTGATGTACGATTTTTCATGATTTTTGTGCTTGGTTTTGAGGCAAAACAAAAATATGGGTTATCAAATGAATCCCAAATAATATTCAGTAAACATTTGGGAGTTTAACTCACTGATTAACTATTTTAAATAAATTGGTTTTGATGACGCACAATCTGTCCTAAAAACACAGATTGTGTATTATGTGTTTATGTGATTAATTGAGGTCTTAGGTGGTATGTAATTGATGTGTAACTGAACGGACACTTGTATGAGACGCATATGCAATGTAAAAACTAATTATAACCAACACATTCACCAACGGGTCTGTAGGATTTACTTATGCATGTAGAATCACTAGGTGTCACTTACACGCTTTTGAACATTTAAACGTCTTGGACAAACGGATTATATGGTGTAATGGTATTACACATATACTCACTTAGTGACACATGTACTAGGGGGTCGGTAACACACCCTACTTTGGAGTTGGATTTATTTGCTTGCATTCTAAGGTGAGTTTCACTACTCTTTTCTCAAAAGCATGCGTCTCGGCTTGAGACAACTTACTTAACATTTTCTAATCTGGTTTGGGACTACTATTTTCTAGTCCGGTTTGGGACTACTTACATATCCCTGGTTGGGATGCTATGGATCCTTGTGTGGGTCGTTTACTTTGCTAGTTCGCAAACTGTGTCCTTGATGAACTAAACCAACTCTATCATCTGTAAGTCCTCACGTACCGAATGAGTTGCCGGGATTGGCAACCGGGTTATTAGTTGATAGCGCTATTAGGTCTTACAAACCTCACACCGGCTCGGGGAGCGTGGGCGTAAACTATAACTTAACGAACTTTATCATTGTGGATAGACAATGATGTCAGGCATGCGGCTCACATTTGTGGCTACACGTACATAGCAGTTCGGTATATTCGGTGTTAGTTATCATGAATGGGCTAGCTACCCTTGACATGCGACGAACTAGTGGTTACACGGTTCTAGGAACCAACTCAATTACTTGTCTACGTGGTTTTGGAAACCAGCGCATTTACATACTCATTTACTTTACTTAGTGAACTCACCAACATTGTTTGTTGATCCACGATTTACATGCTTTGGCAGGTAGTTAGCTTCCGGTGCCAGGATTAGAAAGCACTGCACACTTCACTGCGTTTGGGGTCTTGGGCATACACCTAAATTACATATTATGCGTTTACCTTTTCTCTCATATGGTTTTAATTTGGGCGCGTTGTTTTGCGCATGGTTTTTAAAAAGGTTTAAATTTGGTTTACGCTTCCGCAGCTTAACTATACTTGGTTTTTGAAAACGAACTAAATGGTTTGGGCATTTAGAGTTTGTTCATGTGACTTATGGCTATAGGATCCTGGTTTGTCATGCGCCTCGCGGTATAAACCCCGCAGTGGAAATTTGAGGGTGTGACAGATTGGTATCAGAGCCATTGGTTATAGTGAACTAGGACTGCATGTTGAGTCTAGTCTATAATCATCATAGCATAAGTACACTCACAACTTAAGTGCACAACTAGCTTTTAGCTACACATACCTACAACATATGATTTCAGGAGGTATGTTATCTTCTAGTTCTAGATCTAATTCTGAACACGTCAATGGTGGGAACCCAGGGTTACACCAGGTGACGCATTACTGGGAGTAGCATCCTAACAAACCTCATGGATGAGGAAACAACAAAAGTACAAGGGAGGGAGCCCTTGCGAGCGTTGTGGTGCACGTACACAGGAAGCTGCACGATGTGCATGATGTGGTACCATTTAACCAAATCAAATTGAAGAAATTCAAATACTGAGACTTATTCTTTTCACCAAGAAAGGAGACAATTAGTTTCTGTTCCTTGTTACTTGATCTTTCTTACCTTCATTCGAAACTCAGACGGGACTGGGTTACACATATAGAATTCATTTCTTACTCTAGTACCTTACGCCTAGTGCGAGCGGGTGAACGTATGACTGCATATCCTTGTCTCTCATGAGCATATGGTAGGTTCATGGGAACACATTGAGAATCCGGTTAAGAACCGAATTCACGGATCGATTACGCGAAAACAACTCGGTTTCAGACGGGAGATTCGAGACGAGACAGAAATATACGATAACAAAGTCATCACAGATTCGTATTAATTCAGAAACGGTTACAGACACTGTCATCAGTAGGATAAACATCTATCTCGGGACCGGGGGAGGTCGGGCATGACCTCCCCTTTGAGAGCATTCAAAGCATAAACTCAAATCATCAAATGAAAACCAACACATGAGATTGCTATTTATAGTCCAACACCAAATTCCACCTTCACCCCTTTGTAAAGGTCGAATGTGAACCAAAGTTCCCCTTCGCCCCATTGTATAGGTCGAATGTGGAATGTTTCCACATTCGCCCTTTACCTTGGGTCGAACTTGAACTTTGTGTATTGTCCTATATCTTTACAAATGCATCAGATCCATAAAATGCCCTTATGGATCACAACAATCTCATGTAATACAATACAAGACTCAACCCTAGTCTATTCGACAGTGATGTCCACAGAAAGTGCATCAACAATCTCCCCCGTGGACGTTGCTGGCGAATCCTAAACACACCTAGCATCTTCAGTCAGTTATTGTTGAAGTATCAGACACATTGTTACATCAACAATCTCCCCCTTGACTGATGCTTCACCAAGTTTCTCTGAGATCTCGTATGATAAATCAATCATGTTCTTGAGTAACTTCATCTGTTCGACAGAATATAAACCGTAGACGAGTGGATCAAGCAATCAGAAGTTTTCCGCGGGAACTACCAATACTTATTGAGGACTTGAAATGCTTCAGAAACTGAAGTTTTCGGCGGGGCCAACAATATCTACCAATAGCTCTTGAAATTCTTCAGGACCGTGATCTTGAAACTTTCGTTGAACCTACGTGCCACATGACTCCTACTAGGATACCTCATTACTTTCAGAACATTGAAATCTCAAAATTGATTTCCTTCTTCATAACAACTCTTTAGAACAAGTTCCTTCAAACACACAGGAACTGGGTTGACTGTTCTCATCATGCGGAATAAAATCTGTCTATTTTCTGGCCCATAATAGTCATTTGAATCTGATTATCATACTGTTGATTCTCATGACTACCCCATAATAAAACGTTTCATCATCATCATCATCATTTCTTCATCAATTTGTGAAGACATCATCACCATTCTCTCAAAAATCTTCAAAAATTACCATATTTTCGAAATTTTTTACCCCTTAAAATACCAATTTTTCATTCTCAATGTCGAAGGGGCGAAGGTGGAAATAAAGCTACGTTCGAACCTTTTGTAAGGTCGAAGGTACATCGATTGGGTCGAACCAAGTTTGTTTAAACCTGACTAAAACTGACATTCCACATTCGCCCAGTAATAAGGTACGAATGTAGAAAATTCTCACTTTCGCCCTAAAAGTTCTACATTCGACCATTTACACTCCACGTTCGTCCATCAAATCCTACGTTCGCCCAGTAGAATTCCATATTCGCCCTCCCGTTTTCCTGAAAGGTGCGAATGTGCAGAAAAGATGTGTTCTTGTTCAATATTTTCTTCGAATCAGTCCATAATCACTCTAATTCTTCGAATTTGATGATGAAACTTGTTCAGAAAGGTGCGGAAATGAAAACCTAACCCTCGAATTCACAAAAACATGGAAAAATCACATGATTTCGGGTTCAATTAAGAATCTAGGGTTTCTAGGGTTTCAACCTTTCATTCAAAATCTGATTTTAACGTCTGAAAACAGAAAAACGAGCTGTGATTGATTCAAACGACTGTTAGATCGTTCAAATCGGTACCACGGCTCTGATACCAGTTGAGAATCTGGTTAAGAACCGAATTCACGGATCGATTACGCGAAAACAACTCAGTTTCAGACGGGAGACTCGAGACGAGACAGAAATATACGATAACTAAGTCATCACAGATTCGTATTAATTCAGAAACGGTTACAGACACTGTCATCAGTAGGATAAACATCTATCTCGGGACCGGGGGAGGTCGGGCATGACCTCCCCTTTGAGAGCATTCAAAGCATAAACTCAAATCATCAAATGAAAACCAACACATGAGATTGCTATTTATAGTCCAACACCAAATTCCACCTTCGCCCCTTTGTAAAGGTCGAATGTGGACCAAAGTTCCCCTTCGCCCCATTGTATAGGTCGAATGTGGAATGTTTCCACATTCGCCCTTTACCTTGGGTCGAACCTGAACTTTGTGTATTGTCCTATATCTTTACAAATGCATCAGATCCATAAAATGCCCTTATGGATCACAACAATCTCATGTAATACAATACAAGACTCAACCCTAGTCTATTCGACAGTGATGTCCACAGAAAGTGCATCAACAATCTCCCCCTTGGATGTTGCTGGCGAATCCTAAACACACCTAGCATCTTCAGTCAGTTATTGTTGAAGTATCAGACACATTGTTACATCAACATAACAAATTAGTTAGATTTTGCAACCCAAGCTAATTTGGCTTTGGGTTTGTTCTTGAGAACAGGAACAATTTGTTTTGGACCATTTTTAGAAATCCATGTCTTTTTTGGCAATAGATTTGTCATTCATTCCAATGGTGTAGTCCTTTTGAGGATTACCATAAACTTTGGTCATCAATAGTTTTACCAAATTTGTGAGGTTTTTAATCTCAACAGTTTGTGAGATTGCTAAAGATTTAGGGTCAACTATTGAAGTAGAATTTTGAGAACAAGACCTTTGTTGAGATTTAGTCTTTTTCTGAGAAAAGGTGTTACATGGTTGTTGTTTGTTGGGACAAAAAGTTTGTTGAAAATCTTGTTTGATTTGTTTTCCCACAACCAGTTATACTGATTTCCTTACCTGTATCTACAAAATTCTATTTTGTTGTTAAACAAGCCACAAATTTCACATTCTTTTTTTTTCTCCTTCTTTTTAAATTCATCATGAAATGTGGAAGGCAAATTACTGGCAGTTTTAGAGATATGAGTTAGGTCATCAGTAGTTTTCAGGTTCTTAAATCCTGATGTAGATGAAACTACTGGTGACTTAAAGTCAGTATATAAAACTTTTGCAGGACTTTCCTTTTCAATTTTGAGAAAGTTCTGATGAAAGGATGTGCATTCTTTCATATTGGAAGTTTGATTAACAGTTATTCTATTCCCATCATCAGCAGTTTTGGGAGTAAAATCAGCTGGTGTTTCAGTATGATGGTATCATATGCCAAACTTAAAATTTGATGCAGTTTGTTTGTTAAGCAGCATTTGGTAACCTCTACATGACTTAACCCATTTTTCACACACAACCTTGGTGTCAGCAAGCTCTTTTCTGACATTTCGTAGGTCTTCTATCATGATTTTAATTTGTGCTTGAGTTTCAATGGCATTATTTGTTAATTTAGAAATTTCCTTGGATTTTGCAATAAGTTTTCTTTCTAAATCATATTTTATCTGAGTATATTTTCTTTCAGAGTCATTTGCTTTGTCATGTAGATGCACATTGGTCTCTCTTATGAGAGCAAAGGATTCTTTGTAAGAAGTTGAACAAAGTTTTAACAAAGATTCTTTTGATACCTGAGACAAGGCAGATTTGGAGGTGCATCCCTCAAATGCCATTAAGGCAAAGTTCTTTCTGCCATTCAACATACCCTGATGTAAAAAGACTTTGTTGTGAGGGTTGTTGGATTTGTGGAGGATGTTGAGCAGCTGGAACAGGAGGTGTTTGATGTTGGCCCTGTTGTTGAGCAGGCATTTGAACATATTGTATTTGAGGCACATATTGAATTTGTGGAGCTTGTGCCTGTACAAAATGAGCAGTCCCTTCAGTTCTATTATTCCTATTATAACTGGAGTTAAACTGATTTCTGGACTGTGATTGGTTAAAGCTAGAGCTTCTACACTCTCTAGCAAAGTGTCCCAACTTCTGACATTTATGAGATCTAAGTTTAGATTTGTCAAAACCAATTTTTGTAGAACTGTTCAGTCCAGGAAATTTCCTTCCTGACCTTTTATAAAATTTATTTGTTTTTATTCTTAACATGGCCTGTTGATGTAGTATATCCATTTCTTCTAATCCAGCAGTATTAAAATTTTTTAAATCATCCATTATAAAACACATGTTATCAGTAGTTTGACTTTCTTCTTCATTGTCATAACCTGGATATGATCTTTCTGATGAGATCCCAGTGGTTATGTCAATGTGGTCAAAAGATCCAAAATCATTTGGACAAGAATGTGAGTGTGATACCCCGCAATTTCAGGTTCTCACTTTAACTAAACTCTAGTTACATTCCTTGCATTATACTTAACTAGCGTTAGCTAGATAGGACACACGTTGCACAGTTATAGGTTAATAACTGCATGAAGTGGTAATTCGGGGAATTACCAGACTATATACATGATTAGTGAACCTTGGACGTTGGTGAACAATGAAGTTAAATAATTGCGAGTTAATTGATTGAGATTGATTGCAATTACGTGTTTCTATGATACTCTGTGAAATTATGTGCAACTGTATGTGATTACGTGAACTTAAACCAAATACGTTAATAAAAATCATAATAGAAGGACCGGTACGATGGTTGGGGTCTTAACATATGGGGTTACACTTATTATGGTCCAAAATAACGAAAACATCGAAGAAAACACATTGTGTGATGAAGCAGGCCACCCACGCAGGCCGAAGACCTGTGAGCGGCCGCTCACAGGGTCCGAGCAGCCGCGCACGGGAGTCTGCTAACACCAAACCGACTTAAACATGTATTTAAGCAACCTTAAGCCTCTTGTATCACCAAAACTCAAACCCTAATCGCCCCTACTGCCCTACTTATGAAATATTAACCCCAAAACACCTGCTAAGGCGCAAGAACATCGATCGGGAAGCTTCAAGAGCATTCGGTTGATTGTTTCGAAGAGCTTGTGGTATAATCCTTAATCTATTATGCTTTAATCTTCTTAATATGTTATAAAAACCCTATAACTAAGTTTTTCCAGGTTTGAAACCTTTTTATAAAGATTAAAACTTGAAGTTTATGAAGATTTAACGGGTTAAACATGATGGTATGCGATTAGTGATATGATAGATTACTTGTTGCGCAAGTTTGTGTTGTTTTGATCGTTAGGGTTTATGATTTTGCATGTATTATGATAGGTTCTGATTATGCTAGGTCTTATGAATGTGTTGTATCATTATTGATTGTTGTTGATCGATTATACGCACACGTGAGTCGTTTAAATAAGAGTTTATGCATGATTAAAATCTGGACAAAATGTTTAGGTCAATTTGTAGGGTCTGTTACGTGACTTTAACATGATGGTTTTGATAATTTCTTTGCATGGCTGTATTATACCTAGTCTTAGCTTTTCATAATGGGTAAAATCGAGTGATTTGGACGTCGTTTGAATAGTTTTTAGAATTTTCTTTGAATAAAGGTCATATCAGATTTTCGGATTAACAAACTGAGTAAACTTTAAACTATGATAACTCGAGACAAAACAAAAATATGGCTTATCAAATGAATCCCAAAGAATATTCAGTAAAAATTTGGGAGTTTAATTCATTGGTTAAGTATTTTAAATAAATTAGTTTTCGTGGCGCACAATCTGTCCTAAAAACGCAGATTGTGTATTATGTGTTTATGTGACTAATTGGAGTCCTATGTGGTATGTATTTGATATGAACTTGAATGGGAACTTGTATGAGATGCATATGGAGTGTAAAACTAATGATAACCAACATATTCACCAACGGGTTCGTAGGGTTTACTTATGCATGTAGAATCACTAGGTGTCACTTACACGATTTTGAACATCTAAACGTCTTGGACAAACGGGTTATATGGTGTAATGGTATTACACATATACTTACTTAGTGACACATATATTAGGGAGTCAGTAGCACACCCTACTTTGGAGTTTGGATTTATTTGCGTGCATACTAAGGTGAGTTTCACTACTCTTTTCTCAAAAGCATGCATCTCGGGTTTGAGACAAGGTACTTAACTTTTTCTAGTCCGGTTTGGGACTACTTATACATCACGGGTTGGGATGCTATGACTCCTTGTGTGGGTCGGGTTTTGCTAGTTCGCAAACTGTGTCCTTGATGAATTAAACCAACTCTATCACTGTAAGTCCTTCACATACCGAATGAGTTGTCGGGTTATGGCAAGCGGGTTATTAGTTGATGGTGCTATTAGGTCTGACAAACCTCACACCGGCTCGGGGGAGTGCGGGAGTGAACTATAACTTAACAGATTATCATTGTTGATAGGCAATGGTGCAAGGGTTTAGTAGTTCGGTATGTCGGTGTTAGTTATCATGAATGGGTTAGCTACCCTTGGCATGCGATGAACTAGTGGTTACACAGTTTTTGGAACCAACTCAATTACTTACGCTTTTACTTGATTACGTGGTTTTGGAAACCAGCGCAATTACATACTCATTTACTTTACTTTGTGAACTCACCAACTTTATGTTGACACACGCTAGCATGCTTTTGCAGGTAACTAGGTATGGAGCACGACTAGGACATGCATCATGTTATGTCATGGGATTATGAACACTTAAACTACTTTTAATATTTAACTATTTACTTATTGTTTTGGGCGCGGTGTTTTGCGCAGACTTTTATTTAACTGTTTTGTTATTCGCTTCTGCTATACTTAATTTGGTTTGGTTAAAACTTTTTAACTTGGTTTTACAATAACGAACTAAATGGTTTGGGCATTTAGGGTCGTTCATGTGACTTTTGGCTATGGGATCCTGGTTTGTCATGCGCCTCGCGGTATAAACTCCGCAGTGGAAATTTGAGGGTGTGACAGATTGGTATCACAGCCAGGTTATAGTGAACTAGGATTTGCATCTAGTCTATAATCATCATAGCATAAGTACTAGTACACTCAATATTCTAAGCACACCACTTATTATTTCTTGGATACGTATACTGATCTAACGTATTGCAGGAAAACATGACTAACTGTAACACCCCAACCGATGGCGGAAACATCGGGATGTCACGTAGTGATGATTGTTCAGTAGCTCATGGTGAATAATAAATTTCATTAAATGATTTAAATAAATTACATACAGTTGTTCTACAAGAATTCGTACATCAAAATGAATAATACTATGCACACATCTTCAAGCATTAACTCAAATCTTCAAGCAAGTAGAACCTGAAACATGTTAAGTTTGAAAATATTTTGGGTCAACAAAAGTTGGTGAGAATACATAGGTTTTTGAATATAATTGATAATAATAGTTTGTACAACAATCACAGTTGTATGATGATAGAGTATGATTCCGACATGTAACAATGCGTCTTTGTACAATCAAACCTTGTGTCGACTGAGGACTAACTCGCAAGTTAGTTAAATGTTGTTACTGTTATCGATCATCCCTGAATTTATGCGGGGGGGATGGGTTTGTCAGACCTATAGCGCTATAATCTAAACAGGCGGCTTGATCAATGTTAATGATTGTACTGTGTCTTTTTGTTACAGTCAAATGATAGAATGAGTAAATGATAGTGTAATTGAATCATGAGTAAATGATTGTGTATAAAATGTTTAAACATGTTTCACCCCAAAATGTAAAATAGAAAAAGGGGCTATGTAAACCCACCTTAGCAAAATGTTATGTCCCGTGCAAAATAGAATATTGTGTTGTCCAAACAATGCCAAGTATTATCCTATAATCAAGGTAATAAATATGTCTAAGTCTATCTAGTCTAATTATATTCTAGGGCTTCGAATTGGGGATAAATGCTCGGTTGTTTAATAAATAAAATGTTTGAATAATAAGAGAAATTTAATAAATAAATAAACAAAAGTCTTTTTATAAAATTTGAATTTAAGATGGTCACAATAATGAGTTTAAAGTATAAAAATAATTTTTATAAAATTATTTTCTTAAAAATAGAATATTAAATCTATTTATTACAATTGCCAAAATTTAACTTTAAAATTTAAAAATACTAAAATTAAAGAATTATTAGGTTAAAAATTATATTTCCGTTCCAAATAATCAGAAATAATTTATATAAAATTTTGATACAAAAAGATTGAAAAATGAATTTATTATGATTTATTTATGATTAAAACTAACAAAAATTGATTAAAAATATTAAATAAATGATTTTTCAGAAATAAAAATTATTTCAGAAAAGCTTAATGTTATAAAAATTCAGAATAATTTTTGTGGAAATTTATATAATCGTTTTGATATATTTATAGAATTTTATGAATAAAATTGAATAAACTTATATTATTTATTATATATATTAAATAAATAAATTTTTGAAAACTAAAAATTGTATGTTAAACTTTTTTACTAGATTAACATAAAATAATTTTTGTAGAATTTTTAAAAGAGTTTTAGTATTTTAAAACTAATTTTAAAATACTAGTAATTATATATATATATATATATATATATATATATATATATATATATAAAGCTTGAATGTTCAAAAAAAAAAAAAAAAAAGAAAAGAAAACTTGGTGATGCCGGGGGTCGAACCCGCGTGGACTGTTTCAAAGGCACCAGACACAACCACTTGGTCCAGACCAGTGGTTGTGTTTGGTTTCAGTTTGATTAAAATATAACACTAATGAAAAATCAGTGTTCTTCCCCAATTAATAATAATCGAGCCCTAGTTTTTGCAATTGGTCAGATTACACAACGATAACCCAATTAACCTTAGGGTTATCGTTGTGTGTATCCCGGAGGTCAAAACCCACGAAGAAAAAGATACTTACAACAATGAATCGCGTGGTTTTTGCTCAGTCAACGAAAATAGTCAAACGCAAACAAGAACACCTCTAATGACGAATTATTACAGAAATTGAGGATTAAGAGAAGGATTTCGGCGAGTTTTCAATGAATTGCAATGTCCAATTTATAGGGATAGGGTCTGGGTTGCACGATAGGAAGGTTTCACTCGGCTTTAAACCTAACGCGTGATTAGCTTAAATTTTAATGTTTTGATTGCGTTTATTTGTGTATAATACGCGTAATACCCGTCAATTACATGTCACGAAGCAATTAATCAATTGTTTCCATAGTTTGGTTCAATGAAGAGTCAAATGAAAGAAAAAAATAGGGTGTTGCGTCTGGTATTCAGCAGCAATTAACAGCAGTAGAAGATGGGTATTTTTAGAAGGCATTATATATAAATTAGGCTGGGATTAGAACAATAATGAGCTATGGCTCAGCTGGTGTAGGCGTGTGTGTGTGTTTGGCTTGGCTCCGGTTCGAGCCCCAGCAGGAACATCTTTTTTTTTTTTTTTAAAAAAAAAAAACAGGAAGGGGAAAGGGAGGAGGGAGTTGGGCCATGTCTGATGGGCTGTGTTGGGCTTCTGGGGTTCGTCTGGGCTCCGAAAAAGAAAAAAAACAAAATGAGGAGGTTTGGGCTTTGGGTTTGGTTGTAGATGTTGTTATTATTAACAAGATTATTATTATTATTATTATTATTATTATTATTATTATTATATTAAGTGGTAAATATAAATAATTAGCTAAATAAATGATCAAAAGAATACATATGCATACAATAATTATATAGTGGGTGAAGTGGTGGTTTTGATTAATTCGGCACTTGGGAAAAGATGCGCGATGTTACAGTCTCCCCTACTTTTAGAAACTTCGTCCCGATGTTTATTGAAAAACACAGGGTTGAAGGTGATTGGGTAAAAATGTAAATAGTTGTGATTTGGGTTATAGCATGAATAGAATAAATTGTCTCGTGTTATGTGTGAGTCGATTGACTAAATGATCTACTAGACAACTAGAGTTTTCATTTGGTTATCTCCCAAAATCTTGATAGAATTTCACACTACCTTAACGTACCTGTAAATTCATGATTACATTCCGGACCGCAATCACCAATTTACCTTGCATTAAAGTTTTGCGTCCTTCTATGACTCCACCGATTGTTGAGCAGGTTCGATAGCCTCCACCAGTCGTGGAGTAGGTTGTAGGGCCTCTCCCGACTGTTGAAAAGGCATAATGACCTCTACCAATCGTTGAGTAGGTTCGATAGCCTCCACAGTCGTGGAGCAGGTGGTAGGGCCTCTCCCGACTGTTGAAAAGGCATGATGACCTCTATTAAGTGCAGCACATAGATTGCAAATTGATAACATGTTTATGCAAGCAAGTATAACAAGCACAGTGTATAAGTAAAAGTTGTATAGATTTATATAGTTAGTTCACATTCAAACAATCATGCACCATGTAACAACTCTCAGACCAAAATTTCAATACTAGAATTTATTACTTGAATCAAATAGCGTCAATACATAGAATAAAAGCAACCAATAGTCAAATGGCGAGACTTGCTGTTAGGTAGCTGGAGGGTCTTGATCTCTGTTTAGTTTAGGGCATCGGTTACGGAAGTGATTTGGGTCTCCACATTCATAGCATTTACCATAGTTGTATCGATTAGGATTAGTAACCTGAGCAGGGTTGGTGGGTTGGTTGGCATTAGGATTCGGGGTCTCGCGACATGTATTGACTAGGTGGCCATACTTACCACAATTGGTGCACAAGCGACACGCTGAAGCAGTGGGATGATGTCGGTTGCATGTGCTACACAATGGATAGTTTCCTATATAGGGTTTCTTGTTAGAAGCTTGTGTAGTGAGGTTGACATCAGGATCCCTGGCCTTCCGCTTCTGATTCTCCGTAGTTACCGCGGCTACAATACTTGCTTTATTGCCTTTCTGAACTAAGGTCCCGTTCTTTACGTGATTATCAGTTAAGGTAGCTGCTAGACGCTTGGCCTCTTCTAGGGTAACAGGGTTCCTTCCCCATACCGTGTCCTGAATCTGCATGGGTAAACCACTGATATACTTTTCGATGGCTACAGGTAGCGGAGTGACCTTATAGGGCAATAACAGACTGAGCTCATGGAAGCGGGTATTATAAGCAAGATTTTCCCCACTATCTTGAGCAAGGGTGTGGAACTCGTCCTCTAATTTCTTGACCTCGTTACGTGGGCAAAATTCATCTTTCATTATCTCCTTGACTTGATCCCAGGTCATAGTAAGTGCAACTTCAGCTCCTCGGGTGCGCTTTTCCTCATTCCACTAAGTGAGTGCTCGTTTGTGAAGAACACTCATAGCATAACGGACCTTAAGGTTATCGGGACACTCACTGTTAATGAAGGTATTCTCAATACCCTCGAACCACTGTAGAAGACCAGTAGCTCCTTCTTCCCCACTGGACTTAGGGGGATTACAGGAATTAAAGTGCTTAAGAGTGCAAGCTGGGAGACCATTCCCGTTTCCGTTGTGGTTTCCATTACCGTTCCCGTTTCCATGACCGTTTCCATTGCCGTTTCCGTTCATCTGGATGACTTGAGCCAGTAATTTAGGAACTAGAGTCGCGATCTGTTGTGCCATTTGTTGGGAAATGATTGCAGCCAGTTGGGCATCAATGCCATTGTTGTTATGGTTGTCGTGGTTGTTATTGTTGCTATTTCTTTCCTCATGATTACCACCATTGTTATTGGGAGTGCTGCGACGTGGAGGCATGATCTGTAAGAGACATAATGAAATGAATGAGGTTATATAAGGAATGTAATCATTTATTCATTAATTAAAACGAATAAACGAAAACGTTGACTTATCAAAGATTGTAGATTCTAATAACATATGAAGACATTCTTTAGCCTATAAGTGAACACTCATCCCAAGAATTCCCAGGAAGGCATCCGGGTCCCTCGTCTGATTGGGATAGATGCGCAATGCCAGCCTAGACAGAAGACTCAGAATACAGGCGTTCACCCTTCCAGATTGCACGTGTTCGTTATTAAAATCTAGAACTTTGACGAGATCTCAAGGTGGTTCAGGCTAAACCTGAGGATTTTGTCCTATTAGTCTAAGAGTAGATCCAGTGATGGAGAGCAACCTTCTTTGTAAGGATGAAAGTAGGGGTGAGCAGTAGGAGGGAGATAGAGAATAGCAAGTAAAAGGAGCAAATACTGATTATATTCCTATGGTTATAGACTAGATTATTTTTCTAATAACCTAATTCCCTATAACCATGGCTCTGATACCAATCTGTAACACCCCAACGGATGGCGGAAACATCGAGATGTCACGTAGTGATGATTGTACAGTAGCTCATGGTGAATAATAAATTTCATTAAATGATTTAAATAAATTACATACAGTTGTTCTACAAGAATTCGTACATCAAAATGAATAATACTATGCACACATCTTCAAGCATTAACTCAAATCTTCAAGCAAGTAGAACCTGAAACATGTTAAGTTTGAAAATATTTTGGGTCAACAAAAGTTGGTGAGAATACATAGGTTTTTGAATATAATTGATAATAATAGTTTGTACAACAATCACAGTTGTATGATGTTAGAGTATGATTCTGACATGTAACAATGCGTCTTTGTACAATCAAACCTTATGTCGACTGAGGACTAACTCGCAAGTTAGTTAAATGTTGTTACTGTTATCGATCATCCCTGAATTTATGCGGGGGGATGGGTTTGTCAGACCTATAGCGCTATAATCTAAACAGGCGGCTTGATCAATGTTAATGATTGTACTGTGTCTTTTTGTTACAGTCAAATGATAGAATGAGTAAATGATAGTGTAATTGAATCATGAGTAAATGATAGTGTATAAAATGTTTAAACATGTTTCACCCCAAAATGTAAAATAGAAAAAGGGGCTATGTAAACTCACCTTAGCAAAATGTTATGTCCCGTGAAAAATAGAATATTGTGTTGTCCAAACAATGCCAAGTATTATCCTATAATCAAGGTAATAAATATGTCTAAGTCTATCTAGTCTAATTATATTCTAGGGCTTCGAATTGGGGATAAATGCTCGGTTGTTTAATAAATAAAATGTTTGAATAATAAGAGAAATTTAATAAATAAATAAACAAAAGTCTTTTTATAAAATTTGAATTTAAGATTGTCACAATATTGAGTTTAAAGTATAAAAATAATTTTTATAAAATTATTTTCTTAAAAATAGAATATTAAATCTATTTATTACAAATTGCCAAAATTTAACTTTAATATTAAAAATACTAAAATTAAAGAATTATTAGGTTAAAAATTATATTTCTGTTCCAAATAATCAGAAATAATTTATATAAAATTTTGGTACAAAAAGATTGAAAAATGAATTTATTATGATTTATTTATGATTAAAACTAACAAAAATTGATTAAAAATATTAAATAAATGATTTTTCAGAAATAAAAATTATTTCAGAAAAGCTTAATGTTATAAAAACTCAGAATAATTTTTGTGGAAATTTATATATTCGTTTGATATATTTATAGAATTTTATGAATAAAATTGAATAAACTTGAATTATTTATTATATATATTAAATAAATAAATTTTTGAAAACTAAAAATTGTATGTTAAACTTTTTTACTAGATTAACATAAAATAATTTTTGTAGAATTTTTAAAAGAGTTTTAGTATTTTAAAACTAATTTTAAAATACTAGTAATTATATATATATATATATATATATATATATATATATATATATATATATAAAGCTTGAATGTTCCCAAAAAAAAAAAAAGAAAAGAAAACTTGGTGATGCCGGGGGTCGAACCCGCGTGGACTGTTTCAAAGGCACCAGACACAACCACTTGGTCCAGACCAGTGGTTGTGTTTGGTTTCAGTTTGATTAAAATATAACACTAATGAAAAATCAGTGTTCTTCCCCAATTAATAATAATCGAGCCCTAGTTTTTGCAATTGGTCAGATTACACAACGATAACCCAATTAACCTTAGGGTTATCGTTGTGTGTATCCCGGAGGTCAAAACCCATGAAGAAAAAGATACTTACAACAATGAATCGCGTGGTTTTTGCTCAGTCAACGAAAATAGTCAAACGCAAACAAGAACACCTCTAATGACGAATTATTACAGAAATTGAGGATTAAGAGAAGGATTTTGGCGAGTTGTCAATGAATTGCAATGTCCAATTTATAGGGATAGGGTCTGGATTGCACGATTGGAAGGTTTTACTCGGCTTTAAACCTAACGCGTGATTAGCTTAAATTTGAATGTTTTGATTGCGTTTATTTGTGTATAATACGCGTAATACCCGTCAATTACATGTCACGAAGTAATTAATCAATTGTTTCCATAGTTTGGTTCAATCAAGAGTCAAATGAAAGAAAAAAAAGGTTGTTGCGTCTGGTATTCAGCAGCGATTAACAGCAGTAGAAGATGGGTATTTTTAGAAGGCATTATATATAAATTAGGCTGGGATTAGAACAATAATGAGCTATGGCTCAGCTGGTGTAGGCGTGTGTGTGTGTTTGGCTTGGCTCCGGTTCGAGCCCCAGCAGGAACATCTTTTTTTTTTTTTTTTAAAACAGGAAGGGGAAAGGGAGGAGGGAGTTGGGCCATGTCTGATGGGCTGTGTTGGGCTTCTGGGGTTTGTCTGCGCTCCGAAAAAGAAAAAAAACAAAATGAGGAGGTTTGGGCTTTGGGTTTGGTTGTAGATGTTGTTATTATTAACAAGATTATTATTATTATTATTATTATTATTATTATTATTATTATTATTATTATTATTATTATTATTATTATTATTATTATTAGTAGTAGTAGTAGTATATAAAGTGGTAAATATAAATAATTAGCTAAATAAATGATTAAAAGAATACATATGTATACATCAAGTATATAGTGGGTAAAGTGGTGGTTTTGATTAATTCGGCACTTGGGAAAAGATGCGCGATGTTACACTAACCCTGTTCATCGTAACTACTCTTCTTATCGTCCTCTTGGGAGTTCTCAAAACTCATCTTTGAACCCGTATGAACAACCAGCTCAGGCAAGGAATCTAGATGAGAATACAAATCGCTGGTTGTGGTTCACAGACATGATGCACTCATGGGTGGTAGGATACGGAGTGCCAGCTCAGGTTCCTGCCATTATTGATTCATGGGAGAGGTCTTTGGCAGGGATGGTTAGGCACGTGCATACAGAGCTGGAGAACGCCTATAATGCTGTAAAGCAATTTCAATCTTGGAGAAGAAATGCCGATGAGACTATTAAACACATGGAAAGACAAATCAATCACTTGTTTGGTGAATTGGAAAGGGCTAATAGGGAAGTTGCAGAGGATAGGCATGAGAGGTCGATTGCTAATCAGAAGACAACACTTTTAAGGGAGGAGTTGACCTTGGTTCGTAACAGGCTTGAGGAAGCTCTAGGTCAAAATGGTGAAGAACCAGAGGAGTATCCTGAGGAGGATCCCGAGGAAGAGCCTGCAGTAGGAGGATTCGATGCTTTCGGGGCAGCAATGGATGCGGCGCTCGAGGAGGAGCTTGAGCCTGAGGAGGAGGAGCCACTGGAGATAGAGATCCAGAATGAGAGCGAGGATGAGGGCTCATGTGTCTCCATGCATCGCGAGGACGATTGATTTCTTTTATTATCTTGTCATCTTAGTATTTCCTATACATTCTTATTAAAACTTCTGTTTTATCGTTGCGAGACTTGAGGATCGTTTATCTTATGTTTGGATTTTTATTACTACTATTAATTGATTTCTTTATTCTATTCTCGCGCATGTTATTTATATTCTAGTTTACTTATACTATGTGAACGATTGTATGTGGGACATATTATTGTTTTCTCATGAGTATAGTGTAAATGTAGAATTACTATGGCGGGAAGAGGACACGGTAGAGGAAACATTAACATGACTCAAGCGGAGTTGAACGCACTAATCAACGACAGGGTGGTGGAAGCCCTCACAGCTTTTCAAGCTGGTAACTCTATTTTGCTCTACACTTTCCTCTAGACTCCAACGTTACGCTTTTTTATTCATTCGTGGTTTCTTCGCTCGTTGTACTTAGGTCAACCTGTGCATCACCCTCCAGTTTGCACCTACAAGTCTTTCATGGACTGCAAGTTGCAGAACTTTGGAGGATCTGAAGGGGCTGTCGGGCTACTGAGGTGGTTCGAAAAACTGGAATCTTGCTTCGCTATGTGTAACTGTCCACCATTTGATAGGGTGAAATATGCCACTGCTACTCTCGAAAACTTGGCATTATCCTGGTGGAACTCTCAAGTGCAGATGCTAGGTTTTGATGTGGCTAATGCAAGACCTTGGGTGGATTTCAAGGAACTGATGAAGGAGGAGTACTGCCCTCGAGATGAGATTCAAAAGTTGGAGACTGAGTATCTCAATCTGAAGATGGTGGGATCGGAGATTGAGAGCTATACCACTAGATCACATGAGCTGGCGATGATGTGCCCAAATTACTCCAACCCGCCCTATAAAAGGATCGAGTTATATGTAACACCCCAACCGATGGCGGAAACATCGAGGTGTCACGTATGAATAATTGTTCAGTAGCTCATGGTAAATAATAAATTTCATTAAATGATTTAAATAAATTACATACAATTGTTCTAAGAATTTGTACATCAAAATGAAAAGAATACCAGCTACACATCTTCAAGCATTAACTCTAATCTTCAAGTAAGCTATAACCTGAAACATGTTAAGTTTGATAATATTTTGGGTCAACAAAAGTTGGTGAGAATTACATAGGTTTGAACAGTGAATAAAATTTGTACAATTCGAGTGTCATGGCAAGTCTAGTCCATATATGAAAACAAAAATGTTAGGTAAATCGAGTGCATAATCAAACCTTGTGACTAGAATATTGTGGTCCATCTCATACGCATATGGTTCACTCGATTTTGTTATATGTTCCATAACAATCACCCACGCTACCTATGTAGGAGATACACGTATCCAGGTGGGGTTGTCAGTCCAATAGATCTATTATTGTATATCGTCGGCTGATCAATGTTAATGATTATGCTAGAATAATTGTGCTTACCCTAGTAATGTTTAAGACATAATGCAACATAGAATAACACATAGACACTTATGATTGAATTGTAAATTGATGTTGTAACATGTTTCACCCTAAAATAGTGAAAGAAAAAAGGGGCTATGTAAACCTCACCGTGATTGTGATAATGAACTTGTAATAAATCGAGGAGTATCAATAAGTTATGCCCGCACCTTAATACAGTAAAAGCGATGATTTAGAGTCATTTTATTTTAATAGTGTTCGGGCAGAATATACAACTTTTAGTTTATCTATTGAATAAAATCTTACTCTATAAACCATGGTTGTTTTATTATAGATTCATTGTGTATTAAATATCAAATTGACGTATAATAATAATATTATTAGAAGATGATTATTAATTTATGGTATTAATAATACATATACTTAAAAAAAAATAAAAATTTAGTCACTCAGACTTGTTAAAATGTTTTAAACTTTATACGTGTATAATGTTATAAAACACTAACAAGTTTCAATTGTAATAGTTTATTAGTCGTACTAATTCATTGTAATATATTTATGTGATAATTGATACGTATGAGAAAATTGGCTCAAATAATAAGTAAATTATAGATTTCCTTACATAATTAATTCCATGACCTTCAACAGTTAACGACAAAATTCAAAAATGTGTGTAGCAATAATAGTTGGTGAGTTGTCATGAACTTAAAAAAAAAAATTAATAATAATAACAGTAATATTGTGTGTGTATATATATAACCTTATCTTCAACTCCTCTTTATAGTATTGTGGCCATAAAATTTAGACATGTTCAAATTGTTTACTTCAAATATTTATATACAGTGCTTTCAGTTAACCATCGGACAAGAGATTTACCTCTAATGACGCTTGGTTGATAGCAATGGTTCGGTAAGAGAACTCACTACGATGACGCCGGCAAAAGAAAAAAAACGAACAGAGGGATTGAGGGTGGAACGGTTGCAAGTAGTTATGGAGGAGCACCGACAATGTTTAGAATGCGTGAGTGGGTACGACACGGCTGTGCTCTGAGGAATCCGACAAAAAGGGGGTACGATGAATTTGGATGTGGTACTTGTGATGCGCTCACCTTGAGAAACGAAAGGAGGATCAATTTATATCCGATCTTGATAATGCGTCGGATTGGTTTATGTAGTAATAACGGTACATGGTGGGTTATTTACTGGTCAAAAATAGTCGGTCTTGAGTGATTAAAACGCGTTCGGTAATTAAGGAATGATTATGAACGAGAGGTGTAACTGAAAATTTGGTTGACCCTATTTATTTTGTTAAAGTAATGATTTAGACTTGCCAGAATTTTTGAGTGTGGCCACCGGAGTTATAGGCGTAAATGGGTGCTTGTTTTTTTTTATTATTAAAATTCTCGTTTTTTTTGTCAACCAACGAGCACGATTTCTTTTGTCACTTTCTAGTCTCTTTTATTATTATTATTATTATTATTATTATTATTATTATTATTATTATTATTATTATTATTATTATTATTATTATTATTATTATTATTATTATTATTATTTAACGACGTTTCGGATTTAATGAAAAGGTTAAATAAATAGATAATTGAATAAAAATAAAAAGTACACTTTTTTTTATGAAAGGTTTTGAAAGTACATGGCTAAAAATGGAAATTCTTGACTGTGAAAGGGATTAAAGTTGTATAAATAATAAAAGTGAAGGTGACGGATGTCACATTATACATCAAGGGCTTGGTGCCCCAAATCAAGAGCATGGTTACTGCTGCTAACCTCAACAACATCCAACAAGTTATTCGTATGGCTCACCAGCTAACTGATCAGAAGGTGAAAGAGGGATTGTTACCTCCTCGTGGTGCTTCATCTTCTGGTACTAACGATAACAAGAGGAAGTGAGAGAATGCATCTGGCAAACCCCCAGGGAATGGCAGTCAGCAGCAACAGCAGAATAAGAGGCATGACAACCATTGCGGTAGTAACAACCGCAATAACTCTCAGGGAGGTTATTAGGGAAACCTACCTAAGTGTAATAAGTGCTATAGGCATCACTCTAGGGCATGTAACAATATCAAATCTGATCGCTGTGGTCGGATGGAACACTTCGCTAAGGAGTGTAGGGCTAACATTCGGGGAAATCAGCCAGCAGCACAACAGGGGCAGCAATAGACTAGTGGTAAAGGTTGCTATCAATGTGGGTGTGAGAATCACTTCAAGAAGGACTGTCCACAGCTGAATGGTAATCGTAATGGCAACAACAAGGGTAATAACAACAACGGTGGTGGTAACAGGACGGGAAACAACAACACCACTAATGCTGGAAACAACAACAATAACGGGAACAACAACAATGGGGCTCGTGGGAGAGCATTCGTGATTGGCTCTGGGGAGGCTAGGACTGATAACAATGTCGTGACGGGTACGTGCTCCTTGAACGATACTTTTGCTTCTATTTTATATAATACTAGTGCAGATTATAGTTTTGTGTCATCAAAACTTAGCAAACAATTAGGGATGGTTCCTGCTCTTCTTGATACCCCGTACTCTATTGAATTGGCTGATGGGAAGCCTGTCGAGGTAACCTATATACATCGTGACTGTAAGCTCGAGTTGGATGGGCAATTTCTTGCCATCAACCTCCTACCTATCACCCTAGGTAGCTTTGACCTTGTGGTTGGCATGGACTGGTTGTCCAAGAAACACGCTGAAATTCTCTGTCAGGAGAAGATTGTTCGTATTCCCCTCCCAAGTGGAGAACTTTTATCTATACAGGGTGAAGAAACAAATCGTCTCACCACCGGTTAGGGATGATAAGATTATGAGTATCCACGGGGTTGATCCTTCACTAGCAGCTATGGATGAAAGAACCTACAAACAAGAGTTGATGTGGGTATGGAGACAACTACACAAGGTAGTTGTTTATAACAAAAACGGGGTGAATGGGGATACTACAAGTGTGATAGGTCTCCGGGTTAGCAGAAAGTGTCCTCTCCTATTGGGGATGTGACCCCTTTTATAGGAGAGTCCGTATGCCACCATTACCCAAGTCCTAACCGTGGTTAGGTTGTCTCCATCACCCTTAATTATGTTAGTAAGGTGATATATGGAAAGCTTAATTAATGGGAATAGTGGAATCGTCTACCGCCTTTAATGGTTGGTCAACATGTTTGTAGCCTTGATTCATGCATGGCATTTGACCATGCATGACTTTCGTCTTGATCGAGACTTGACCATTGACTGGCCATTAATGTGTTTTGACCATTTCCTGCGCATAAGCTTTTCTCCGCGTGGCGATGTTACTTCTGGTTTGGGTATGCGGAATAGTGTATTCAGTACCCAATCCCATTGTTTGAGGATGGATGATGGCTGCTGCTTTGGTGCATATTTTTGTTTCGGTGAAAAGATCGCTCGGAGGACGCGTATACTTTGGCAGCTTCAATAACTTCATCCCAGGCTTGTGGCACGCCATCTTTTCCCGTCAGACACTTCATCAGGTCATCATTTCTTACCCCGTGTATGAATGCTGCACGGGTAAGTTCTTCTCCGCAACCTAACTGGAGGGCTTCCTTGTTGTATCTGACAATGTAATTTTCCAAGGATTCGTTCTCATGACGTGCGCACAAGAGAATGTGCACTTTATCTTTCTTGTGTTTGCGCAAGTGTGAAAAGTGATTCTTGAATTTTCTAATGAGGTCATCGAAGTCTACCAGACTTTCGACAGGCAGACTTTCATACCAAACTCTGGCTGCCCCTGTTAACGTTTGCACGAACAGATGGCACCAGGCTTGTACGGGCCATAGCTTAGAGCTACCTGCGCAGTCAAAAGCGTGTAAGTGATCATCTAGATCACGCAAACCGTCGTACTTCCCAATAGTGCTTGGTAGTTTACACTCTTGCGGCATTGGTGCTAGCGCGATGCGCATACAGAATTTTGATCTCTCGGTGAAAGTCTTCGGCCTGTATGGCTTGTAGAGGTCATCATCTTTGGGTGCCAGGCTGCTGGCAACAGATTTAGAGTGCTGTTTTTTATTGGAATCACGATGCACCTCATTTTCTGATTCATAGCCGTCTGGTTCCTCATTCAGGTTGACGAGGTCCTGACCGTGAGTATTTCTACCACGGTCTGCACCACGTACCGCCTGACGAGGTCCCTTAGTGTGGCGGCCATTGTTGTTTTCATGAGGCAATTCTGAATCATCCTCTCTTGTGTCGAAACCTAATGTCTTTTGGACATTAAGTTTGGCTTGATTCATTACCATCTTTTGATATTCGGCGATTGTCTTTGAATTTTTTCGGGCCAACCATTCGTCCGGATCAGCCGGAGATAGGTTATCTTGTTTCTTTTTTCCTCCAGTAGATCCCCCCAGATTGGGTGGAACTGAAATGTTGAAGCCGGTTTCTTCTGAGCCACATTCTTCGTGACGGTGTTTGATGTAACGTCCTGAATATCGTCGTTGATTGTTGCATCTACTTCAGCAGTGTTATTGTTGTTTGCATCTTTTGAGAAAGCCATGGTTGCTAGTTTGAAAGATGTTTTAAACCGTAAGGGATGGCGCCAATAAAGAAACAAACCGTCTCACCACCGGTTAGGGATGATAAGATTATGAGTATCCACAGGGTTGATCCTTCACTAGCAGCTATGAATGAAAGAACCTGCAAACAAGAGTTGATGTGGGTGTGGAGACGACTACACAATGTAGTTGTTTATAACAAAAACGGGGTGAATGGGGATACTATCAAGTGTGATAGCTCTCCGGGTTAGCAGAAAGTGTCCTCTCCTATTGGGGATGTGACCCCTTTTATAGGAGAGTCCGTATGCCACCATTACCCAAGTCCTAACCGTGGTCAGGTTGTCTCCATCACCCTTAATTATGTTAGTAAGGTGATATATGGAAAGCTTAAATAATGGGAAGAGTGGAATCGTCTACCGCCTTTAATGGTTGGTCAAGATGTTTGTATCCTTGATTCATGCTTGGCGTTTGACCATGCATGACTTTCGTCTTGACCGAGACTTGACCATTGACTGGCCATTAATGTGTTTTGACCATTTCCTACGCATAAGCTTTTCTCCGCGTGGCGATGTTACTCCGGGTTTGGGTATGCGGAATAGTGCATTCAGTACCCAATCCCATCACAGGGTGATCATGGTGGTGCCATGGTAGGCATCATCTTCTTTTTGAAGGCCCAGAAGTGTATTCATAAGGGTTGTCCATCCATTTTGGCTAACATATCTGACATTCGAGCTGAAACTGAAACTAAGATTGAGGACATCCCAATAGTCCGAGATTTCCAAGATGTCTTTCCAGAGGAATTACCTGGACTTCCACCCGTTCGTCAAGTGGAGTTCCAAATTGATCTTGCGCCTAGAGCAGCTCTAGTTGCACGCGCACCATATCGCCTAGCACCAGGCGAACTTCAAGAACTATCTACCCAACTCCAAGAGCTATTGGATAGGGGCTTTATTAGACCTAGTTCTTCACCATGGGGAGCTCCAGTTCAGTTTGTTAAGAAGAAGGATGGGAGTTTCCGCATGTGTATTGATTATCAGGAGTTGAACAATGTGATGGTTAAGAACCGTTACCCTTTGCCTCGTATTGATGACTTGTTCGACCAGCTGCAAGGGTCGAGCTTCTATTCTAAGATTGACTTGAGGTCAGGATACCATCAGCTGAGAGTCTGAGAGGAGGATGTGGCGAAGACAGCCTTTCGAACTCGTTATGGACATTATGAGTTTTTGGTGATGCCATTTGGGCTAACTAATGCACTGGCTGTGTTCATGGATCTAATGAACCGTGTGTGTAAGCCCTATTTGGACAAATTCATCATAGTGTTCATAAATGACATAGTGATTTATTCCAAGAGCATGGATGAGCACGAGCAACACCTGCAGCTAATCTTGGAACTCCTGAGAAATGAGCAGTTGTATGCGAAATTCTCTAAATGTGACTTTTGGATTCGAGAAGTCCAATTTCTTGGACATGTGGTTAACGAGTCAGGAATACATGTTGATCCCGCCAAGATTGATGCTATTAAAAAGTGGGAGGCTCCTAAAACTCCCACAGAGGTGCGCCAGTTTCTTGGTCTTGTGGGATATTATCGCAGATTCATTGAGGGATTCACTAAGATCTCTCAACCCCTCACTACTTTGACACAGAAGGGTATTACCTACAAGTGGGGAGATGCCTAAGATCTGCTTTTCAATTATTAAAGTCAAAACTTTGCAGTGCACCTATACTATCATTATCTGAGGGTACAGAGGACTTAGTGGTGTACTGTGATGCGTCTATCCAAGGGTTAGGGTGTGTGCTGATGCAGTGTGATAAGGTGATTGCGTATGCCTCACGTCAATTAAAGGTTCATGAAAAGAATTACACCACACATGACTTGGAACTGGGAGCAGTGGTTTTTGCTCTAAAGATCTGGAGACATTATCTCTATGGGACGAAGTGTACGATCTTCACTGACCACAAGAGCCTCCAACACATATTCGATCAAAAGGAGCTGAACATGCGACATCGTTGATTGGTCGAGCTTCTGAATCATTATGACTGTGCCATCAAGTATCATCCAGGGAAAGCTAACGTAGTAGCTGATGCCCTCAGTCGAAAGGAAACAAAACCTAAACGGGTGCGAGCCTTACAACTTACTATTCATTCAAATCTTCCTGATAAGATACGTGAAGCCCAGGGCGAGGCCTTGAAAGAAGAAAACATCGGGCTTGAAACATTACATGGTGCTGATAAGCACTTGGAACTAAAGACAGATGGTCTTCAGAACTTTATGAATCGAGTCTGGATACCACGTTTTGGGGATCTCAGACAATTGGTGCTCGATGAAGCTCACACCTCTCGATATTCGGTACATCCTGGTTCGGACAAGATGACCAAGATCTTAAAACTCTTTACTGGTGGCCAAACATGAAAGCTGAAATACCCACTTATGTTAGTAAGTGCTTGACTTGCGCGAAGGTTAAGATTGAATATCAGAAACCTTCAGGCTTACTCCAGCAACCAGAAATCCCTATGTGGAAATGGGATAAGATTTCTATGGATTATATCACAAAGCTTCCTAGAACGCCAACGGGAAATAACATGATTTGGGTTATCGTGGATCGTTTAACCAAATCGGCACACTTTCTGGCAATAAAGGAAATGAACTCGCTAGAGAAACTAGCAAATCTCTACGTCAAGGAGGTAGTCTCTAGGCATGGGGTGCCTACTTCTATTATATCTGATCACGATACGCGATTCACTTCTCATTTCTAGACTACTCTCCAAAACTCTTTGGGAACTCGCTTAGATATGAGCACAGCCTATCACCCGCAGACGGATGGACAGAGTGAACGTGCCATCCAAACATTGGAAGATATTCTACGAGCGTGCGTGGTGGATTTTGGCAACAGTTGGGATAAGCACTTGCCTTTGATTGAATTCTCGTATAACAACAGCTACCACACTTCGATACAGTGTGCACCTTTTGAGGCACTTTATGTACGCAAGTGTAGGTCTCCCATCTGCTGGACTGAGGTTGGGGATAGCCAGCTAACAGGTCCCGAACTCGAGCATGAAACTGCTGAGAAGAAAGTGCAAATCATAAACCGGATGGCTGCTGCTCGAGATCGACAGAAAAGCTACGCTGATAAGCGTAGGAAACTTTTGGAGTTCCAGGTTGGGGACAAGGTTCTATTGAAGGTGTCACCTTGGAAGGGGGTGATACGCTTTGGAAAACGGGGAAAATTGAACCCACGATATGTTGGACCATTCGAGATTGTCGAAAGGATTGGTCCGGTAGCTTACAAGCTAAACTTGCCTGATGAACTCAGTGGAGTGCACAATGTATTCCACGTATCAAACCTCAAGAAATGCCTATCGGATACGAGACTGGTAGTGCCACTGGAGGAGATTCAGGTGGACGACCAGCTACGGTTTGTTGAAGAACCAGTGGAGATTCTTGAGTAGGGCGTCAAGAAACTCAAACAAAGCACTATACCTATTGTTAAGGTACGGTGGAATTCCCGTCTAGGACCGGAATACACGTGGGAGCGCAGAGATCAGATGCGGCTCAAATATCTACTCCTCTTTACTAAACCTGAACCTGTGCATAGATTGAATGCCGAACACAAAGCAGCTCGCTCAAAGTGAATTTCGGGGCGAAATTCCTTTCAACTTGGGGATGATGTGACATCCGGAAACCAAGCGCATACTTTTTCTAGCTGGCTTTATTGTTTACTTGCTGAATTTCGGGACGAAATTCTTTTCAACTTGGGGATGATGTGATACCACGCAATTTCAGGTTCTCACTTTAACTAAACTCTAGTTACATTCCTTGCATTATACTTAACTAGGGTTAGCTAGATAGGACACACGTTGCACAGTTATAGGTTAATAACTGCATGAAGTGGTAATTCGGGGAATTACCAGACTATATACATGATTAGTGAACCTTGGACGTTGGTGAACAATGAAGTTAAATAATTGCGAGTTAATTGATTGAGAATGATTGTAATTACGTGTTTCTATGATACTCTGTGAAATTATGTGCAACTGTATGTGATTACGTGAACTTAAACCAAATACGTTAATAAAAATCATAATAGGTGGACCGGTAGGATGGTTGGGGTCTTAACATATGGGGTTACACTTATTATGGTCCAAATTAGCGAAAACATCAAAGAAAACACGTCGTGTGATGAAGCAGGCCACCCACGCGGGCCGAAGACCTGTGAGCGGCCGCTCACAGGGTCCAAGCGGCCGCGCGCGGGAGTTTGCTAACACCAAACCGACTTAAACATGTATTTAAGCAACCTTAAGCCTCTTGTATCACCAAAACTCAAACCCTAATCGCCCCTACTGCCCTACTTACGAAATATTAACCCCAAAACACCTGCTAAGGCGCAAGAACATCGATCGGGAAGCTTCAAGAGCATTCAGTTGATTGTTTCGAAGAGCTTGTGGTATAATCCTTAATCTATTATGCTTTAATCTTCTTAATATGTTATAAAAACCCTATAACTAAGTTTTTCCAGGTCTGAAACCTTTTTATAAAGATTAAAACTTGAAGTTTATGAAGATTTAACGGGTTAAACATGATGGTATGCGATTAGTGATATGATAGATTACTTGTTGCGCAAGTTTGTGATGTTTTGATCGTTAGGGTTTATGATTTTGCATGTATTATGATAGGTTCTGATTATGCTAGGTGTAACAACCCGGCACCGACCCCCAATTTTTTTTTTCGAGTAATAATATTATTACCGAGTAATAAAAGCGAGCCAGAACCAATAATGATTGAGCCGGTTAAGTGCGAAACTGAAAACCGAACCATTTAATATAATAATTGTTATTATTATACATGTTACGAGACCGAGCCGATACGCGAAACGAACCCGAACCCGATCCGATGGTGATGCTTAGTCACCATGGGACACATGGCATGAGTACCATGTGCCCCATGGCACTCTTATAACCTTACACACACACACACTTATCACTATTATAAAGGAACCCACACACATATGTATGTGTGCTTTCATTTCCATAAACACACACACACACCACACTTTACTGAAGAGAGTGAGAGGGAAAGGAGGAGGAGCCGGAGGGCTCCTACCGCCGGCCAAGGCGGAGCTCCGGCGAAGCCTCCCCACTCCCGCACGTACACACACCAACAACCATACCTACCCCTTCTCTTGCACCCACTTATTGATGTTAGAGAGAGAGATCCAAAGAGGAAGAGAGTTGCAGAGAACGAGAGGGAGAGGCAGAGGAGAGAGAGACGCAAAGAAGCAGAGGAGAGAATGAACTGGAAGAGAGGGGAGGAGGAGAAGGAGAAGTCTACGGTGGTTCCAGGCGGCAGCGTCGCCCCTGTGTACGGATCTTTTTCAGACCAAGGTAAAACCCCCTTTACAACCACCTCTTAAAACAAGATCTGATGCTATATTCTTGTGATTGATGGCGGCAGTAGGGTGGTTAGGGGTTCGGGACAGGTCCAGATGGTGGGGTGCGGTGGTTTGTAACAGGGGTCTGTGGTGGTGTCGATGGGTGGCTGTTATGGTGGTGGTGATGGTTTCGAGGTACTGAGCAGCGGTGGTCACAAGTGGTAGTGGCGGTGGTTGTTCCTAGAAATGGATGATGGTTGATGTTGTTGGATTATTATAGGGTCAGGGGTTCGGGTTAAAGGCGAGTCCAGGAGCGGTCAATGAAAGTCAACTCAGTCAACGAGTCAGTCAACCGGGTCAAACCCGAGCCAAAGATGAGCGATAGGTATAACTGAACTCGACAGTTAGACTATTATATTTATCTATATATATTTAGCGTGTGGGACTTGACGAGCACAATAACGATTTCGGACCCTTTGAACATTATTATTTGAGACATGGACTTGAACATTGAAGTGATTGGAGCATTAGCTTGATAGAAATAGATGTTAACTATAGACTCGGTACTTGATAACTTGGACCTTTGGACTAGTAGTATGGATTAGGTAACTTGGGACCTTGAATAATAGTTATGGAATCAACATGTAGAGCTTGGACATTGGACTATTGGTTCAGACGTAGCGATAAACCGACTTGAACTAAAAAGTATAAACATATATACATAGTGGAACGGATAGTAACTTATAGTATTGAGATTTCGAATATTAGACATGTATACCCAAGCTTCGGACTCGACATTTGGACACCTTACTATTTATATAATACCGTTACATAAACTCGCCTAGTATACCTTACAATCAGATATGTTGGAAGGAACCATAGTAGCGATATTAATCAATAACACTTGGATAATATACTTGACAATTAGACTTGGACGTTTAGATCGTTAACTTGGACAATCACTTTAATGAGACTTAAGATTCGGACATATGGACTAAAGGCGAACCATTAATATTAAAGACATTAGACTCGACGCATTGGAAGTAATAACAATAAGATGACATAACAGGTATACCCGGTGTAACATCGCAAAATTTTCCCCAAAATTTTAATACATAAAAATCCCTTATATATATATATATATATATATATTTTTTTATTACACCTTTATCTTTAATATTATACAAATGTGCCTAAGTCTTTATTTATCCTAACTCACAACTTATATACATACATAAATGTATATAAATAATAAAAATAATAATATGATTCTAAATTCTTTTTTTTTTTTCACATACAAGATTTTTTTTTTTAAATAAAGCCTTGAGTCAAATAGTCAAAGTCCTAGTCAAAGTCTTAGTCAAACAGTCAAAGTCTTAGTCAAATAGTCAATTTATCATAAAACCTTACTTTATGGTGTTGACCAATTTTAATGGCTAATTGACTCCAAAACTAGTATAAAAACCCACCTATGACCCATCATACTTTGCACCTCTAAATCGATTGTTTCAATCCGATTAAACTTTCCCTCATACCTTTCTTCTATAGTCTATTACTTCTACAATTGAAGCTTTGATTATAAGCTCTTGTAATTGGCGAATTGGAAGCTTGATATTCTTTCTTTTTCGTTTTCTTCAATTTGGACTAGCTACGTTGTTGAGTCTTTGGGATTCGCCTCGCATACATTCACAACACATTATTCTATTTTTTTTACGAGACATAGCATTTTGCTAAGGTGAGTTTTACATAGCCCCTTTTATTTATCACCATTTTTGGGGTGAAACATGTTATAACATCATTATTGCAATTCAATCATCAATGTGTCTATGTGTTTTCTATGTTGCATTATGTCTTGTGCATGATTAGAGTAAGCACCATTCTAGCATAATCATTAACTCCGTACAAGCCGACGGTATACATTGATAGATCTATTGGACTGACAATCCCACCCGGATACGTGCCTCCTACAAAGGTAGCGTGGGTGTTTGTTATCGTATAACATATTCAAGTGAACCATGAGCGTATGGGATGTATCATATTATAACAGTCACCAGGGTTGGTTATGCACTCGATTTATTTCTAGTATGTTCTCACATATGGACTAGATTGACATGACACATGAATTGCACAACATTTTTATTCAATTATCAAAAACCTATGTAATTCTCACCAACTTTTTGTTGACCCAAAACATTTTCAACTTAACATGTTTCAGGTTCTATTTGCTTGAAGATTTGAATTGATGCTTGAAGATATGTGTATAGTTTTATTCAATTTGATGTACAGATTCTAGAACAATTGTATGTAATTCATCTAAATTATATAATGAAATTTATTATTTACCATGAGCTACTGAACAATCATCAATACGTGACATCCCGATGTTTCCGCCATCGGTTGGGGTGTTACAGATTGGTATCAGAGCCATGGTTATAGGGAATTAGGTTATTAGAAAAATAATCTAGTCTATAACCATAGGATTTAACCAGTACTTGCTTCTTTTACTTGCTATTCTCTATCTCCCTCCTACTTCTTATCCCTACTTTCATCCTTACAAGAAGGTTGCTCTCCATCACTGGATCTACTCTTAGACTAATAGGACAAAATCCTCAGGTTTAACCTGAACCCCCTTGAGATCTCGTCGAAGTTCTAGATCTTAATAACGAACACGTGCAATCTGGAAGGGTGAACGCCATTATTCTGAGTCTTCTGTCTAGGCTGGCATTGCGCATATATCCCAATCAGACGAGGGACCCGGATGCCTACCTGGGAATTCTCGGGATGAGTGTTCACTTATAGGCTAAAGCATGTCTTCATATGTTATTAGAATCTGGAATCTTTGATAAGTCAACGTTTTCATTTATTCGTTTTAATTAATGAATAAATGATTACATTCCTTATATTACCTCATTCATTTCATGCCTCATTGATACTTCATTGTGTCCCTTACAGATCATGTCTCCACGCCACAGCACTCGCATTAACAGTGGTGACAATCCTGAAGAAGAGAGCAGTAACCACAATCCCGACCACAACCCCGACCACAACCCTAACAATGGTGGTGATGCCCAACTAGCTACGATTATTTCTCAACAATTGGCACAACAAATCACAACTCTGGTTTCTAACTTGTTGGCTCAAGTCATCCCAATGAATGGGAACGGCAATAGAAATAGAAATGGCGATGGAAATCACATAAAGAACGGAACCTTAGTTCGGAAAGGCAAGAAAACAAGTATTGTGGCCGCGATAACCACTGAGAACCAGAAGCGTAAGACCAGGAATCCTAATGTAAACCTCACTACACAAGCCTCTAACAAGAAGCCTTATACAAGAAACTTTCCATTGTGTAACACATGCAATCGACATCATCCCACTGTTTCAGCATGTCGCGTGTGCACCAATTGTGGTAGGTATGGCCATTTGGTCAACACATGTCGCGAGACCCCAAACCCTAATGCCAATCAACCCACCAACCCTGCTCAGGCTGATAATCCTAATCGATACAACTATGGTCAATGCTATGAATGTGGGGACCCAAATCACTACCGTAACCGATGCCCTAAACTAAACCGAGATCAAGACCCTCCAGCTACTTAACAGCAAGTTCCACCATTTAAATGTTGTTTGCTTTTAATTCTATGTAATGGCGCTTTTGATTCAAGTAATGAATTCAAGTATTATCATAACATCTGTGTGCATGCTTGTTTGAATGTGAACTAATTGCTATATCTATAATCATACTTGCTTACTTGTACAACAATTAGTCGACTACCAAACAATCTACTCAACGATTGGTGGAGGTCATCATGTCTTTCCAACAGTCGGGGAGAGGCCCTACCACCTGCTCAACGACTGGTGGAGACTATCAGACCTGCTCAACAATCGGTAGAGTCTTAAAAGGACGCAAAACCCTAATGTAAGGTAAATTGATAATTACGGTCCGGAACGTAATCATGAATTTACAGGTACGTTAAGGTAGTGAGAAATTTTATCAAGGTTTTCGGTAGTCGACCAATTGTATACCTGGTGTTTTCTTTTAACTTCGGGACGAAGTTCCTAAAAGTAGGGGAGACTGTAACATCGCAAAATTTTCCCCAAAATTTTAATACATAAAAATCCCTTATATATATATATATATATATATATATATATATATTTTATTACACCTTTATCTTTAATATTATACAAATGTGCCTAAGTCTTTATTTATCCTAACTCACAACTTATATACATACATAAATGTATATAAATAATAAAAATAATAATATGATTCTAAATTCTTTTTTTTTTTTTTTCACATACAAGATTTTTTTTTTTAAATAAAGCCTTGAGTCAAATAGTCAAAGTCCTAGTCAAAGTCTTAGTCAAACAGTCAAAGTCTTAGTCAAATAGTCAATTTATCATAAAACCTTACTTTATGGTGTTGACCAATTTTAATGGCTAATTGACTCCAAAACTAGTATAAAAACCCACCTATGACCCATCATACTTTGCACCTCTAAATCGATTGTTTCAATCCGATTAAACTTTCCCTCATACCTTTCTTCTATAGTCTATTACTTCTACAATTGAAGCTTTGATTATAAGCTCTTGTAATTGGCGAATTGGAAGCTTGATATTCTTTCTTTTTCGTTTTCTTCAATTTGGACTAGCTACGTTGTTGAGTCTTTGGGATTCGCCTCGCATACATTCACAACACATTATTCTATTTTTTTTACGAGACATAGCATTTTGCTAAGGTGAGTTTTACATAGCCCCTTTTATTTATCACCATTTTTGGGGTGAAACATGTTATAACATCATTATTGCAATTCAATCATCAATGTGTCTATGTGTTTTCTATGTTGCATTATGTCTTGAGCATGATTAGAGTAAGCACCATTCTAGCATAATCATTAACTCCGTACAAGCCGACGGTATACATTGATAGATCTATTGGACTGACAATCCCACCCGGATACGTGCCTCCTACAAAGGTAGCGTGGGTGTTTGTTATCGTATAACATATTCAAGTGAACCATGAGCGTATGGGATGTATCATATTATAACAGTCACCAGGGTTGGTTATGCACTCGATTTATTTCTAGTATGTTCTCACATATGGACTAGATTGACATGACACATGAATTGCATAACATTTTTATTCAATTATCAAAAACCTATGTAATTCTCACCAACTTTTTGTTGACCCAAAACATTTTCAACTTAACATGTTTCAGGTTCTATTTGCTTGAAGATTTGAATTGATGGTTGAAGATATGTGTATAGTTTTATTCAATTTGATGTACAGATTCTAGAACAATTGTATGTAATTCATCTAAATTATATAATGAAATTTATTATTTACCATGAGCTACTGAACAATCATCAATACGTGACATCCCGATGTTTCCGCCATCGGTTGGGGTGTTACACCCGGATTAGTGACATAGATTAGAATATGCGACAATTAGAATATGGACTCGACTAGAAGTAGACGTTAGATCAGGGACTCGTCAACTAAGTCTCGGACATAAACTTTGGACAAAGGATATAAAAGGAGACATATATAAATAACAAACCATACGCTCGTGCTCGTCCCCACGCGTAAACACGACCAAGAGAACTAAAGACTAATAATGTTGTCGACTTAGGAATTCGACCAGGAGTATAGCCGTACGAGATGTCAGACGCTGTGGTGACTATAAACTATGTGTATGCATTGCTTCCAGGTGAGTCTCGTGAACCATCCCCTCTTTTTCTGTTTTTAAACTGTTTTGGGGTGAACATATGCTTCCAGTGTAAAAACCAGAATGATAAACCATTTTGATGTGACAAGGTGTGCTCTCGAATACCGAACCTTCACACTCATTAACCCAACGGGAGATTGGGCCACTTAATATGTGGGTAGTACTACTTGGGGAAACCCCCACACACAGTGGACCCGGAAACCCGGGGAACCCTCCACTGAGGTTTGTGACACGTATTCTGCCATGGGAATCCATAATGAGAGCATATGGATTCAGTGTCTGGTTTGAGGTGTGGCTTGTACATCACCATGTGTTAAACCATATGAACTTGATAAACTTGCTTTTGAAATGATAAACTTATTGAAAACCATTTAAACTAACGCACGGACTCACCAGCGTAATCGCTGACCCAAAACCATTTTAAGCATGTGTTCAGGTACCTGTCTGAGTTGGAAGGATGGAGCAGCTATGACTCGGAGTATCCCTGGCGGACGAATCAGAAGTCAAGCGAGAACCTTAGATATTACCCGAACTACTTGTATTAGAGAATGTACGGTATTTAGAAATGTAAACAGTTATAGTTAATTATAAAATATAGTATTATATACGTTGCTTCCGCTGTTTGCTTGCATTGCGTGATGTTTTGGTAACCATCTGTATTCCGACCGGGCCCACCTTGGTCGAGATGTGACACTAGGTCTTATGAATGTGTTGTATCATTATTGATTGTTGTTGATGGATTATACGCACACGTGGGTCGTTTAAATAAGAGTTTATGCATGATTAAAATCTGGACAGAATGTTTAGGTCAATTTGTAGGGTCTGTTACGTGACTTTAACATGATGGTTTTGATAATTTCTTTGCATGGCTGTATTATACCTAGTCTTAGCTTTTCATAATGGTTAAAATCGAGTGATTTGGACGTCGTTTGAATAGTTTTTACAGTAGATTAACATTGGAATAATTTGTCTTTTCCAAGTGGATTCATACCGTTTGGATGAATACACATTTTTTGGGAATTTTCCTATTAAACTGATCTGTTGTGGAAATTTTCTGGACATAGCTGTGCTGTACGAATTTTAATAATTTTGTGTTTGGTTTTGAGACAAAACAAAAATATGGGTTATCAAATGAATCCCAAAGAATATTCAGTAAAACTTTGGGAGTTTAATTCATTGGTTAAGTATTTTAAATAAATAAGTTTTCGTGGCGCACAATCTGTCCTAAAAACGCAGATTGTGTATTATGTGTTTATGTGACTAATTGGAGTCCTATGTGGTATGTATTTGATATGAACTTGAATGGGCACTTGTATGAGATGCATATGGAGTGTAAAACTAATGATAACCAACATATTCACCGACGGGTCCGTAGGGTTTACTTATGCATGTAGAATCACAGGTGTCACTTACACGATTTTGAACATCTAAACATCTTGGACAAACGAGTTATATGGTGTAATGGTATTACACATATACTTACTTAGTGACACATATATTAGGGAGTCGGTAGTACACGCTACTTTGGAGTTTGGATTTATTTGCGTGCATACTAAGGTGAGTTTCACTACTCTTTTCTCAAAAGCATGCGTCTCGGGTTTGAGACAACGTACTTAACTTTTTCTAGTCCGGTTTGGGACTACTTACACATCCCGGGTTGGGATGCTATGACTCCTTGTGTGGGTCGGGTTTTGCTAGTTCGCAAACCGTGTCCTTGATATACTAAACTAACTCTATCACTGTAAGTCCTTCACATACCGAATGAGTTGCCGGGTTATGGCAAGCGGGTTATTAGTTGATAGCGCTATTAGGTCTGACAAACCTCACACCGGCTCGGGGGAGTGCGGGAGTGAACTATAACTTAACAGATTATCATTGTTGATAGGCAATGATGCAAGGCAAACTGCTCACATTTGTGACAACACGTACATTAGCAGTTTGGTATATCGGTGTTAGTTATCATGAATGGGTTAGCTACCCTTGGCATGCAATGAACTAGTGGTTAAACGGTTTTTGGAACCAACTCAATTACTTACGCTTTTACTTGATTATGTGGTTTTGGAAACCAGCGCAACTACATACTCATTTACTTTACTTTGTGAACTCACCAACTTTATGTTGACTCATGCTAGCATGCTTTTGCAGGTAACTAGGTATGGAGCACGACTAGGACATGCATCATGTTATGTCATGGGATTATGAACACTTAAACTACTTTTAATATTTAACTATTTAATTATGGTTTTGGGCGCGGTGTTTTGCGCAGACTTTTATTTAACTGTTTTGTTATTCGCTTCCGCTATACTTAATTTGGTTTGGTTAAAACTTTTAAACTTGGTTTTATAATAACGAACTAAATGGTTTGGGCATTTAGGGTCGTTCATGTGACTTATGGCTATAGGATCCTGGTTTGTCATGCGCCTCGCGGTATAAACTCCGCAGTGGAAATTTGAGGCTGTGACAGTGAGTCTTATCCTAAAAGGGTTGTACTACCTGGAACATAGTCATCAGCAGTTTTGCCAGAATTTTGTAACTTTTTCTTTTGATTTATTTCTCTTTTAAAAGTTAACAATCTCCCATGTAATTTTGTAAGAGTGAGGGAGTTAAAATTTGGTCCAGATCTAAGAACTATAGAGTAAGTTTCCCATTTTTCTGGTAACGACCTTAAAAATCTATGAAGCATAGATACTGTTGTATAGGTCTGACCATTTAACTTTAACTCAGAGATTAATGAGGAAAATCTTTCAAATTGTTGTGTCAAAGTTTCTCCATTAATATGAGTAAATGTTCATATTGTTGAGCAAGAATTTCTCTGGTGTTGGCAATCACCTCTTTAGTTCCTCTAAACTGTTCTTTTAGGCAGTCCCAAAGCTCTTTGGCACTTTCACAATGTAAAAGTCCAGAGTAGATATCATTTGGGAGAGCCATTGCCAACATAGAGAATGCCTTAGCATTAAGCTCAAGTTTTAGGAACTCATCATCAGTATATTCTTTTGGGTCTTTTCGAATTGCTTCCTTAGTTTCAAGATTTATATTTACTGGTTTATGAGGTCCATACATGACAGATTTCCAACAACCAGTGTTGGTCTGTGACAGGGTATGTGCCAATCTTTTCTGCCAGATATTATACTCACTTTTAACCAGCATAGTAGGTTTAGTGGCAGATCCAGTATTATGAGGATCCATTTTTTGAAAATTTTGATTTGTCAAGTTCTTCTCAAATTGATGGATAAACAAAAGTGAACTTTTATCCTTTATTGAATATCAATAAGAGCCTGTGTCTAATTCTCAATTTGTTAGATTGATATTTGATCAGATAAACCAGGGCTCTGATACCAATTGTTGGATCAGTGGCTCAACTTAAGCAGTTCTTGCTTGTGAACACTTGTGTGTTATAAATATATCAAAGTAAATTGCACAGCAGAATATTAAAGTGTTCAAGTTAAAGCATCACTTTATAACAGGAGTTATGGCTCCCCCTCAATCAATGAACTAGGAAGTTTAAAGATGAGAATCAACTAGTAAATGAATATAACAGTAAATGCAGAATGATTCTCAACTTGTATATGAAATGGTTAACAATGAAGTAATATGAAGGAAAACGTTCAAGTCTATTGTTTTTAGAGTGATTGAACTACATATATAAATAAGAGAAATAATCTCTCTATTTATAGACGAGATAACCTACAGACTAAGTAAATCAAAAAGATTAAAGTAATCAAAAGATATTTCTACAACAGGCTGTAGTTTATCAAAACTTGAACAAAGACTTTAACAAAACTAATATAATACTAAACTACTGAGATTAAAGTCGGTTTAATACAACTGCTGATGCGACAAAAGATCTTCAAAAGTTTGCCTTTAGTGATTTTGTTCTTCAGATATTTGTCTGGTTTATCTTTAGAACATCTGATGCTTTTACTTCTTTAGAGCTTTTGCATATCTGTTACCTCAGCAGTTTATCAAAATGTTGAAGAGGATATAAGACTAAGGTTTATGACTGGCTTGTCAATTCTCTTTGACCCTACAAGTGATGAGTCTGAAGAAGATGAAGAAGAGGATGATCAGGAAGAGAAAACAGATGATGATGGTGGTTCTGATGATGATAATGATGGTGGAAATGAAGGTGGTGATAAATCGTCAACTTCTGATAATGATGATAATAATGTTGATGATTATTCTTATGAAATAAGAGGTAAAGCTGAAGAAAACAGACCTACTGGCACTTCAGAAAAGAGATCGAAAGCAATGATTGAGAAAGATAACAAACGCTTAAAGAGAATGATAAAGCGTGGGCATATTTCAATCAGGTTTACTTCTAAGTTTAGAGACATATTCATTACTGATGATATGAAGTATTATATAAAGTATCAAGATCCTAAACTAGAAGATGGAGAAGTCAATTCTGAGATGACTAAAGAAATTGTGGAACGCGTTGCACAACAAGCTGGAATGAGTCTTGAAGACTTGATTCAATGACAACAAATTCCTGATATTCCAGTTGTTGCTCCAGCTAATCATTCTGACGAGACAAACGTGGAATTCAATCAGATCGAAATTGAAGACATATCTCATAAAGAATATCCAGAATACTACAATGTTAAAGATAATATAAGTGTTTCGTTCATGAATGATGAGATTCTGAAGGAAGGTGAAAGTGTGGCTAAACATAAAGGTAAAGATGTGATTGATGAGATCTTTACTGGTGATGAATAGGAAGACGTTTACAAGAGGTTTGATGCTTTGAAAGACTACCTTAGAAGACTTTGTGAAGAGACAGATAATCGTCCACTTCCTGCTATTCAATGAGAATTCTATAGATATCGCAACCAGAGTTTCAAGGGAAGAGCAATCATTTGGAAATTTTTTCCCTAGTTGTGTTGTGTTGGTATTAAATGGGAGAAGGGTATTTTGTATTTCAGCAGATTTCATGCAATCAAGACTCTTCCTTATTGAGCTGTCAGAGATGTGTGTAAACACAAACAAATTGGAGCTGATGGTTTGTTTGAATAGATGGCAGAGAAGATGACACATGAAATCTTAACAAAATGGGACGTGTTCAAGCCATAATACCCGAAAAGAATAGTTTTTCAAAGAGATTGATCCGAAAAACAATCTTCCTTTTGTGACACTCAAGTATAAGCCGGCAGATAGTATGATGAATAAATATCCCGCTAATGCCGATTGAACAGAATATCAGCAAGAATTTTGCATTTTGGTACTATGATTGGAGAACAGGTGTAGTAGTGATTGTGATGACTGATGATGATAAAACGCAAATGTGTAAGAAGATTAGATTATTTGACCCTATGTGGTTGGTTAATTGTTCGAGGAATGATATCGACACGTTATATTTTAATCCAATTCATTTTGACGCACTCGATATAGAAGAAGCATGGAGATTTCAAGCGTTCGTCAAGATGTGTTTTGCGTTCGATATTCATTCAGGGTGTAGTTATAATGGGTTGTTGGGGAAGCATACAATGAGATTGCAAAAACAAGTTCAAAAGAAGTGAGCAGAGAAGTTTGAGGGTGGAAAGATGAAGAATGCATGAGACAAACTAAAGGGTGTTCAATGCGATAACAAGTGAAAAACCCGAGCTACAGCCAAGGGGGAGTTTATAGATGCATTTATGTCTGCAGCTTTCAGGTTTAGCATTTAGTTTGTTGGTCGTTATGTTTTGTATTGTAAAATCCATTCGCAACATTGAAGATGCGAATGAAGTTTTAGTTTATGTGAATGTGTCTAGATGAAGCCATTCTCATAGCAATTGAGACATTCGCATGCTCAACCATGCGAATGGGCATTGCCTATATATATGTTGAGTTCGTTAGAGAGTTTAGAGTTTTAGTCATTTTGCACACAGACTCCAGGTGCCAAAACTTCTCAGTTTGAATATTGTTAAATCTGTTTATCAAGTCTGTAACTGGATGATTTGAAGTTAATAATTATGAAAACGTTGAAAATGAAATCTTTCATGTGATGTGAACTATTAACATCAATTTTGCTAGATTGATAGGGATTTTGCACCTCTCGGTTTATATGTCATGCAGATTACATTGTAATTGATCATCCGCGATCCAACAACAAACTTGACATATTTTCTCAGGTCGCTAAGGTAGTAGTCATGGGATAGGATGCACGGAGTTGAACTGCATCCTGTCATTTAATTTCCTTGTTTTGAACATTATTCACCTTCGTTTTACAAACATCTACTTTTCTTGGTTTTTTTAGTCGTAACTCGTATTGCTTCCACTTTATTTTGTTAAACCTTTTAAAAATTGTGTGGTTGTTTTTCAACGTTATTTCAACTAATATAGTTGTCGTTTATTATGTCCGTTGACTTTGATTCTCGTGTGTCATGCGCTTCGCGGTAAAACCTTACAAGTGGAATTTGAGGGTGTGACAATATACGATTTTTTTTAAAATACACCAAATTAATGAGTATTTTATTATCATTTCAACGAACACGACAGTTCTATACAAAAAAAACAAAAAAAAAAAACTTTTTAAGTGGGTTTTTGTTTACAAAAAAAAACAAAATGTGTTTCGGTAATTCATTAATCGTGTCTACGCAAGTCACTAATTATTTTAAAATAAGTATATATGTTTTTGAACCTACTCTTACATATAAGAACTTGCTAACTAAATATAAATTTACAAATATAGTCAGTTTAGTAAGAATTTATTTTTTGCTAAGCCGGTAAGATGTAGCATGTAATTCTTAGACACCAAGTAAATCTGTAGCTTATAAGTGATAATTAATCACCTCACCATACACGCCTCTTATATCTTTTTAATGTATGTCCTTTGAAGCCAACTGACATGTGGTGATTATTGAAATAGATACTTAAATTACGTATGAGTAGAGAAAATAATTAGGAAACATAAAAAGTTACCATCATACAATCTTTTTAGTCGATAACAGTTAAATCGTTTTTATTTATCTTCAAAGTAGATCTTCACTACTCAAATTTAGGTTATTTTATTAGGTGTCACCCAAGGTGGTCGATTGTATATTCATAATAAAGATTGAACAGGTGTATCATTCTTTCACAAATGCTCACTTTACACATCATAATCAATAACTCATCATCATCATCATGACATATCATTTGATATCAATTCGGTTGTTTTTATTTTCTAGGTTCACAAAAAAAAAGTTGTACAGAGGCTTCACTCTAGAAAAAAGTGCACACGTAGAAGTGGAAGTAGATTTCATGAGTTCTTGAGTGTTGGTCTTTTACAAAAAAAGAATTCTGAAAAAAAAAAAAACAGTCTCTTCATATTATGATACATACATTTTATCAGTTTATATTAGATTTGTGTATCACGAAATCTGGAGATAAACTACATTATTTATATACAATACATGAGAATTAATATTCAAAAGGGCACAATAGACATTTCTACTACCCCCTTCTCTCTCTCCCTATATATATTGTTTCCCTCCTCTCTCTCTTCATTTTATTTTCAAATTCAAATCTAGAATTTGTTCCCTGCCCTCTCTTTCTACCCTGCCCTCTCTCCGTCTCTCTCTAGAACCACCAGCCACAACCACCATCGCCACCTCCGGTCACCACCTCCGACTTAACCTCATTCTGCATCGCCTCGTTCGATATTCGGACATCAATAATTATAAAGTTGTACGTCACAAAGTGCTATCAGCGGCAACGAAAAAAATGATGCCTCAGCTACGATTCTTTTCCTTAACAATTTATCAAGGTTAGTATTATTATTTAGTGTAAAAAGCTGTAAAACAAAGCATCGAACAATCATTGCATGATTTATGAACTCAAAGTATAGAAAATTTTATATAGTATTATATAATATATAATATATGAGGATGCAAATGAATGTTCATGTCTTTTTTTAATACGGAAAACACACAAGTTATGTTTTGATTTTGTTAGGAAATTTTATACAGTATTGTATAATATATTTTTTTAATACAGAAAACACACAAATTACGTTTTGGATGTTCATGAACTCAAAGTATAGGAAATTTATACAGTATTATATAGATAATCATCACAAGTTACGTTTTGATTTTGTTAGGTTTTGGGTTTTGTTAGAATAATAATAATAACAGTTTTGGGGATAGTTTTTGGTCGCATACCAAGTGTTCGATCAAATGCTTGAATGAAAAAAAAAACTTATGTTAACCTTTTTTTATTTTTTTTATTATTATTTTGTTTATGTTAGATTTTTATTGGATTGGGGACATGAGGTTGATGGATCACATGTGATTGATGAATAAATTTGTAGTCTTTTTATGTTAGTATATGCTAACACATGTTAGTGATGCCCCATTATGTGTTTGAGGATCCCAAACTAACATGTGTATCTGTTTCAGTGATGGTTTACACGAGTAAGCTATTGGAAGAAGGCGGCGTTGGTGATGTGGTTGTGGTAAGTGATGTTTTTTTTATAAAGATTATAGATTTTTAATCTTTTGGTGAATAGGGTGTTTAAATAATTTTTGTATTCTATTTAATAAATTTTTGGCAAGTGAAATTGTTATGAACTCGTATAAGGTATATGTCTATATTTTTGTGGTGCGAGTCTTGTATGCTCACACACGTTAGTGATGCTAACACATGCTAGTATATGCCTAACTAACAGGTGTTAGGGTTCATATGACATACGTTAGTATGTGCCCAACTAACATGTGTTAGCGTTCACATGACATACATTAGTTTGTGCCTAACTAACTGCAGATTTTTGGTGTTGTTTATACACATGTTAGTGATGCTAACACATGCTAGTATATGCCTAACTAACAGGTGTTAGGGTACATATGACATATGTTAGTATGTGCCCAACTAACATGTGTTAGCGTTCACATGACATACGTTATTTCAGTAAAACATATGTTTTTAGAATACACTACACGTGTCAGTGATGTCTCATTGTGTGTTTTGGAGAGGCCAACTAACATGTGTTATCTTTTTTTGTAGGTGAAGAGATGTTTTTGTGCTAAAGATGAAGATGAGTATCAAGAACGAAGCATAGCTAGATCTTTTTTATGTTGTTTTGATAGTTTTTTTTTTTTTTTTTTTTTTTTTTTTTTTTTTGAAAATTCACAAATAATTATGTTTGTATGAACCGTTTTTTGGTATGTTTTAGTGTTGGTTATAATGATTATTTTTATCAATTCTTAAATAAATACACATTTTATGTGTTCTTTTTATTATGTTCTTTTAGTATATGCCTGTTAACACATGTTAGCGATGTCTCATACAAGGTCAGAATTTTATATCACAACACTAACGTACGTTAATATTCGTGCTGGAAAAAGTGCCATAAAGTAGGAGAGAGGTGACTTGACAAGTGTCAAATCAACCTTTTTAAACCTAGGATTCAGAAAACACAAGATTACCTTAATGCCCTTAATCTAATATTTTATTAAAGTGGCCCACTTGCTTTTGATTATTAAATACAAATTAATTAAGGACCATTGATCAAACTTGATCAATGGTCACCATAGGGTTTACAAGGTTTTTCCAATAGATAGAGTTTCCATATTATCCACACCCTATATATATATATATATATATATATATATATATATATATATTTATATATATGTACTATTTGTAGTGGCACATAATTTTGCCACAAATCAAATGATATACAATATAAAATATAAATAAATGTTCAGTAAAATTGTATATGTAAAAATTATCATAATATACTTCAATAAAAATTCAATCCGAAACATATTTCAAATGTTAGCAAAACATTATGTAATAAATAACATATTCCAAATGCTTGCACGACGAATCTAAACATTATTTTAGGAGAGAATTCAACTTTCATAGAACTAAGCTCCAAAATTTCCAATGATATATATCCTGCAATCATAAACCATATAAATAAGTATTAGTATTTATTCAATGAAATCTAAAAGTTCTTTAATTTATGAAACTCATTGTTCCTATTCAAAGGAAAATCCAGTATAAACAAATATGATCGAACAACTAACAATTAGAGAAAAAACCAACATATAATTAATAGGCAGCCATTTATAATTTGTCCAAACACCTAACAAGTATACAAAAAATCAACATATTACCTTAACTGCAATGTCAACAAAAAGAGTTATAGATCAATTGTCCACACGTGTTTCTAGCCCTGTAAAATGGAAAGTTTTGGCTAATCAATTTCAAACTAAGAAGCACGCTCGTTTAATATTACGAAATAGTAAAAAGTAAAAAGTTAATAGTAATTACCATTATCATCATGACTTCTTGAAGACGATATTTCGTTAACTGGTAAAGAGTTGTTACGTACCAGAGAATCAATACCAGGGACCTAAGACATATAAATTAAATAAATAATAGTACATAAATATGTAATGGTAAAAGAACAAACAATGGTTCATGCATGTAATTACCTGTATGTTCTTATTGCTAAGAATCGAAGATAGGTTTGCATTTGGGATATGTTCTTGGATGATAAGAGCCATAGCATTAACAACACTCGTTAGCTGATCAATAGTTTGTGAATCTTTCAAAGATGTACCACTAGTTTTTTCGGCTGGCATCCTTCCCACTAACCGAACATATCCTCTTTTCTCAGGACCTTTGACTTTTGAGTAGTCATCATTTGTAAAATCTTCTGGATCACCGGGTGTGGTTGTAGACTCATTGGCAATATCTTTTAATGAAGCCTGAACACGTAATAAAATACGTAATCATAAAAAAATTAAACACACCCATGATATATAGGGACATTAAAAATATATTACCACAACATGAGCAGCTTTATCATTAACGATGCTTCCATCTTTACGAGTGCGAGTTGCGATATACATTTCTCCTCGTGTTGGATATACACCATTATTATTCATTGACTATAATTGATGTTTGATGGTTAGGAAGGGAAATAAAAACCCTAAAATATAATAAATGTAAAAAATAGCTAGAATAATACCATTTCATGAGCAAGTCTAGCAAATGACTTTGTCCCACTCACATGAGGCTCCTTCATCTTTGAGCGGCTCATTCTTTTAACATCACATATACTCTATGGCAAATGATAAAATAATACATGATAAGAATTCTTTGATATAATTAGATAATTGTAAATATTGTAAGAGAAATCAAAGTTCCAGATTATTGTTACCTGAAATTCCGGAGTGAACCAACGAGTAACAAGTTCTTTAAATTGAGTTGGATTCAATCTGTCGTCATTCTTAACATGTTGCGCCACGATTTCATCAACAGTAAGGCTTGGATCATAACATGATTCCTTTAACGAACCTTTCCATGATCTCCATTTTGTTCCCATGCTTTGGAAGATCCAATTTTTAATCTTGTTTGTTTCATTTGGATAAATAACAAATTTTGATTACAAACAAAAATTATATATATTAAGGATACACCTCTTACTTTATCTAGTAGATACATTTTGAAACTTAATAAAGACATATACCTTAACGAGTGAATACATGTCCTCTTTCTTTTGTTTGGGAACCTTTCTCCAGTCAGAATATTCTATGGATACATGATCAGGATTCCTCACAAGCGTCCCAAGGAATTGAACTAGTTCAGTACCTTCATCCCCTACAGGCTTTCCTAATTTGTTGAATGTGACAACTATTTTTTTTTACTATCCATCTTCCAAGTTTCAGCTTTCTGTGTATAGCCTCTAACCTTTTTAGGAGCACCTAAGAAATTAAAAAAAAGAAAGAAAGAAAGAAAACAAGTAGAAAAACAATTTACAAATTATAATACAGTTTGAACATATCTTCTATCATTTTATTTCTTAAACATCATTACAATTTGTCTAAAGTTTTACCTTGTATTTCACTAGCTTGATGATCTTGAGTTTCAAAAACTTGGTGGTCTTCAAAATTGTATTCAACAGGTTCGTCATCAACATGGTTTTCAAAATTGTATTATTTAAACTTTAAAATCAATTATATGACCTAAAAAGTCAAACAAAACATTATAGCTTAAAGGTAAGGCCACTGTTGGCTCAAAAGTAAGAATTCTAACACAAATATAACTAGCTTTTATATCCGGTGCGCGCGTTGCGGCGCGTGAAACCGAGTCGTTCTCGATTGATACATAACATAGTCTGAGGGAAAATCAAATCAAAATAGAAATATGCTCATACGGTACCAGTATACCATAGACCACACCACTTGAAAATTGACATTATAATTAATGAAGGGCACACTTAAATTTAGAGTTTAATTTCTATATTAACTACACTATCAAACAAACCCAATATATAATAATTACTTAAAAATTCAAACCCACTGAAAATTCACAAAGATGGTGGTCTAAATAATAACAATTCAGTAGATTTATTGCAATAGCACAATTGAAAATGACTTACAATAGACTCAGGATTGGTGTTCCCAAACCTCAATAGAACATAATTAGTCATCCTCGAAGTAGGCTAGATTTAATTGGGTCTGTTTTGGTCCTTAAATCCTTCAAATTCACAATAAAACCAAAGAATAAGTGAATAATCACATTAACAAAATATGTTTATAAAAATAGTACAATAATACAAACCGAACTAAATGAAAGCCTAGATATATACTCTTGCATAGTCTTCTGATGTATAGGTTTTCAAAGCTTTGATTCAACTATCGAGAGCTTTCCCATGTTATTGATTTATTTGGCCTTTAGTAAAATTATATAATATGCCAAGTTAACCTATAAACATAATAAGCCACTAAAATAGAATCATCATGTGAGCATACCTTTGTGGCAGCATCAAATTAAGGCATGAACCTGTACCTGACTTTAAGGGTCCAACAATCCTTTAATCAAAATCAAATCAAATCAAGTATAGATTAGTAAACATCACCAATGTACAAAATAAAAGCAAAACATAATTATACAAAAAATAATCAACTGTCAAACAAAATACAGATTGACAAACCTATACACATACTATGTATTCAGGTCCTCCCATGATTACTGCATAAAAACAAACTCTAGTCAACGAAACTTTAGAACTATCAAATGAAATATATAAGTGAAAGGCTTGGGAATTTAAGCTGATGTTTCACCATGCTGAATTAGAGCTTTTAACAATTGAAATTTTAAGATAAAAGTCCCAACCACAAAATCTCCATCAGCGAACATAAAAATTCAGAAATTGATAACAAAAAATCTCAGATACATAAGAATTGGAAGTCGTATTCAGGTGCGAAGTCTGAACTTCAGACAAGGCTACATACATACAATACATAGACAATCAAAATTAAACAAAGCCATTAAATTCCAAAGTAAACAATAGAGAAATAAACACAAATATAAAAATGAAAAGTAACATAATTCACAACTAAATTACCTTTGTAGAATGTTGATCCCCTTTACTCACCATCTGCTTAACCCTATCCTAATCTAAACACCAAATATAACAACAATAGTGATAATTAAATCAAAACCCTAAGAAACCAACCAAACAACAAAGGAATCAATTCAACCATAACGTGAGTTCTTCAAACCCTTCAGCATCGGTTTCGATATCATCTACAGAAGAACTGAAAGAAGAAAAGGAATTAAAGTGATGTAATTTGATGATATCAAACCCACGTGGGTGGACTTTGATCGAAGAGGCAACACAGCACAGAGGAATGATCGGAGAGGCATAACAACACCGTCGGTGGACTTTGATCGGAGAGCCAGAGAGGCACAGGGAGGGCTGCCGCTAGTGGATCTTGACTTTTGATTGGAGGAGCAGCAATTTAAGGGGAGAATGAGGCTTCTCTTTGTTTTTTTATTTTTGTATAATATTAATGAAAAACAACTTGGAGCGATGATTTCCCACAAAAGCGGGAAATGAAAATTTTGGTCTAAAATTTGGTCCAAATTTTTTGAAGAGTTTTTTTTTTTTAACGGTTTCAATGAAATTTTATAAAATTTGGTCCCAATTTGAATTAGTTCTTGGTTTTATAACTTTATTAAATATATATAGTGGTGTTGGAATTGGGGGTCCAAAGCCCTAGCCTCAAAATAATGGGGGCCTTTTAGAATTGGGGGCCCAAAGCCCTAGCCTCAAAATAATTGGGCTTCAGCCGGGCCTGGATGTTGACGAATTATAAGTGTGTTTCTATAAATCCTTTGATGGAGAGTACGGTTAAGACAAGTAAATAGAAGAAAAATAAAAAAATATGAAAGTTTTTTTTTTCAAAATACTTAAAACTTGTTGACGAACCAACCCGTTTTTATACGAGTCAACCCGAACTACGTTTTTTTTAATATGAGTCAACCTGAACCCAACCCAATTTTTAAACGGGTCGTATTTGTCGACCCAAAAACTGTCTTTTTCGTGTCGAGTACGGTTCGTGTCAACATTTGTCGCACCTAGTGGTACCATTAACAAAATGATATTAGTGGCACAAAAATAAATGTCACTAAAGTACGTATCAAACAATTATGGCATACTTAAAGTGTCACTAAAAATCAAAATTAGTGGCATAACATTTAAATGCCACTAAAAGTACGTGTTAAGCAAGTATGGCACACAAAAAGTGTCACTAAAAACCTTATTAGTGTCACATACGCTAAATGCCATTAAAAATGTGTGTCACTAAATTAGTGGCGCAAAAATAAATGCCACTAAAGTACGTATCAAACAATTATGACATACTTAAAGTGTCACTAAAAATCAAAATTAGTGGCATAACATTTAAATGCCACTAAAAGTACGTGTTAAGCAAGTATGACACACAAAAAGTGTCACTAAAAACCTTATTAGTGTCACATACCCTAAATGCCATTAAAAATGTGTGTCACTAAATGGCATTTTTTTTTTTGTAGTGAGTAGCCCTGGGAGAAGGGCTTATGATCAATATGGTCAAGTGACTCATATGCCTCATGATGTGTTTCCCTTTGGCTTACAACATGATCCTTTTGTGAGGATTCATGAGTAGTTTGGTCAGGTTGAGATATATCCAACTGTTGTGAGGAAGTACCAATAGTGGTTTTGTGTTGCTTTTGTGCTACAACAGGGTTTTCATCTAGTATCTCATCTTCCAGAGGTCCCTTTTTGGTTTTCTTGGTGGTTTTTGTAGATGGATGTTTTCTTTTAGAGGTGGCTGGTGTGGGTTTCATAGCACTGGATGTAGTGCCATGATAACCAGGAGCAGTGGGCTCAACAACAGAGGTTTGGACAACAGTTGTTGTCTTAACACTCTTTGTTTGTGTTTTAGAAACTTTAACTTTTGACACTTTTTCTTGGGTGTCTGGACCTAGCATTCTTGTAAAAGTTTCATTAGTTAGACTCTTCATTTGATATGATGTACCCTTTTTAAAATTCTTTTCAGACAAAACCTTTTGTAGGATTACACTTAAAAGTCTTCGGTATATCAGAAAAGCATTGTTTGACGCAGACTTTACTCCCTTCACATTTGATACCAAATCCAAGAACAGGGCTTGGAATAGATTGAAGTCAGATTCTAACAACTAGCATATCCCAAGTACTGAACTTTCAATGGGTTTTCATTAAAATAAGTGGATTTAGCAGAGATACATAGAATGATTGTAAGAAAGAAAAATTTCATGACTGGTGGGAAAAACTCTTTGAAAAGAGTTGAACCAGTCATTTGTGAATCATAACCCCTTTCCTGACACTCAGTGTGAAGTTCAGCCTTAGGGAAAGAGTCGTTACCTAACAAGTCATTTAATGAGAAGGTAGTGGATATCAGTTGGGGGTAATGGTGATATTTGTATCTCCAATTTTTGAGATAATGGTAGTAGGATTTTTGTCATGTAGAAGGACATCAACATTTAACCAAAATTCTTGGAGAGTATCGATGTTGATGGGTGCATCAGCGGTTTGTATTGTCAGGTATTTGGATTTGAGAATGATGTCGATGGTGGTGTGGAACGGGATGTTTTCACCTGTTTTAACCAGATAGGGAAAGTAATTGTGGGTGGCTTTAGCTTGAAGATCCATTGTAATGGATTTCGAGTGTGAGGATGAAAGGAATTAGAATGGGGGTTAGAGGTTGAAGAAGGCGGTTTTAGTATTTTGAATACAATGAGACAGTGTAGCATCTGTTGTGGTAAACTAGAGTTTTTATAGGCTTTGGTGAAACCACTTATGTGGCCAAAACTCTGCTTTTGAGAGTAGACGTGGCAAACATCTGGTGGCATACAGTTGTTGCCAAAGGACTGATGCAAACAGCTGTTGTTCTACCAAAGTGCTGATGCTAACAGCACTTGGTTTTTTTAATATATATATATATATATATATATGTGTGTGACACCCCGCATTTTCAGGTTAAATACTTTTACTGAACTCTAGTTAACTTACATGTTCATACATGGCTAGATACTTAACTAGGGTTAGTTAAGTAGGTTTAACATATGTTAGAAGATGTTAACATATGTTATAAGTAGGAAAATCCTTGTTAAACACACACATGAGTCATGTATCCCAAACGTTGGTGAATTATGTGGCATACATAGCAATAATATATACAATTGAATTATGGTGAACATGAAGTACGTGCTTATGTGAATTACATGTTTTTGTGAATGATCGCCTAACTGAAAGATAATGCGTAGATTATGCAAATTACGTGCACAACATGAGTAATATGCTATGTAATAATAAAAACAATGGTTTTTATACAATTTAGAATGGTTAATAATATGGGGTCCGGTATTGGGCTAGAACATGGTTAACGGGTCAAGTTAATGGACTAGAAGGGCCCTAATACCAATTGCTTGGGGAACAAGCAAAGCCCCCTTATAATTAGGAGGCAAGAAAAAGATAAAACCCTACCTCCTTGTCCCATCTTTGCGCCGTGCGAACACCCCCACCCCCTTCTCTCTTTGTTTTCAAGCAATCAAGTAATCCTTCACCTAATCAAGCTAGTTCGGGTTTAATCTGAAGGCTCTAGGGAGTTTTTAGCATTGCAAGGTATACATCTTTATGATTCTTGATAAATTTTAATGCTTGAAAAACTTTAAAAACCCTAAAAATAATGGATATAGAATCGCATGCATGTATGTATAGGGATTCTTGAACGTTCTTGATGATTTGATGATGATTGTTATTAGTAACCATGATTAGGGTTTTCACATGATAACATATGTGTTTTGCTATGATTAATATGGTGTTTAATCAGTACTATAGGTGTTATACGTGTATTAGGGATGTTCATGAAAAATTAGGGTTTGTAGATTACTTGGGATGCAAGTTTAAGATTCTGGCAGATTCGCTTGAACGTTTTGTAGGGGCTGTAATGGGTTGGTAAATTGATTGTTTTGATGATTTCTTTGCATAATTGTAATGTACAAGGTCTTAGCTTTTCATAATGGGCAAAACCATCAGATTTGGACATCGTTTGGGTCGTTTTTGGAATTTTAATTGATTAGGGGTCATATCAGATTTTCGGATTTGTAAATTGGGTTAACTTTAAATGGTCATAACTTGAGATTTACAAGGAGTTAGGTTATGAAATATTTACAGTAGGACAATACTGGAAAAATAGAGCTTTTCCAAGTGGATTCATCTTGTTTGGATGAATACACAACTTTTGAGAATTTTTCTACTAAACTGACCTGTTGAGGAAATTTTCTGGACATAGCTGTGTTGTACGAATTTTCATAATTTTTGTGTTTGGAATTAAGACAAAAAAAATAGGTATTGTCAAGTGAATCCCAAATAAAATTCAGTAAAAATTTGGGACTCTAATTCATTCGTTAAGTATTTTAAATAAATTGTTTTTCACAGCGCACAATCTGTCCTAAAAACGCAGATTGTGTACGGGGTCTTTATGTGACTATTTAGAGTTCTATGTGGTATGTAATTGACATGTACTTGTGTGAAAACTTGTATGAGATGTATTTGATGTATTAAACTGATAATAATCACTATAATCACCAACGGGATACTTAGGACATACTTGAGCATGTAGAGTCATTAGGTGTCACTACACGGTTTTGAACTTTTAAAAGTCTCGGATAAACAAGTTACATGGTGTGTTGGTTACGCACGTATACTCACCTAGTGGCATTTGTAATAGGGAGTCGGTAGCACGTTACAATTCGTGGAATTTGGATTTTCACTTGCAACCTAAGGTGAGTTTCACTACTCTTTTTCTCAAAAGCATGCGTCTCAGGTATGAGACACTTTACTTAACATTTTCTAGTCCGGTTTGGGACTACTTACACATCTCGGGTTGGGATGCCATGGATCCTTATGAGGGTCGGTTACTTTGCTAGTTCGTAATTGTGTCCTTGATAAACTAAACCATTTCTATCATCTGTAAGTCCTCACGTACCGAATGAGTTGCCAGGGTAGGCAAGCGGGTTATTAGTTGATAGCGCTATTAGGTCTTACAAACCTCACACCGGCTCGGGGAGCGCGGGCGTGAACTATAACTTAACGAAACATTATCATTTTGGATAGACAATGATGTCAGGCATGCGGCACACTTATGTGGCTACACGTACATAGCAGTTCGGTATATTCGGTTAGTTATCATGAATGGGTTAGCTACCCTTGACATGCGATGAACTAGTGGTTACACGGTGCGGGGCACCAGCACAACTTACTACTTACGTGGTTTTGGAAACCAGCGCATTTACATACTCAATTACTTTACTTTGTGAACTCACCAGCTTTATGTTGACACACGATTTACATGCTTTTGCAGGTAGTTAGCTTCCGGTGCCAGGATTAGAAAGCACTGTGCACTTCACTGCATATGGGATCTTGGGCATACACATAAATTACATATTATGCTTTTACCTTTTCTCTCATATGGTTTTAATTTGGGCGCGTTGTTTTGCGCATGGTTTTTTTAAAAAAAAGGTTTAAATTTGGTTTACGCTTCCGCAGCTTAACTAAACTTGGTTTTTGAAAACGAACTAAATGGTTTGGGCATTTAGAGTTCGTTCATGTGACTTATGGCTATGGGATCCTGGTTTGTCATGCGCCTCGTGGTGTAAACCCCGCAGTGGAAATTTGAGGGTGTGACAGATTGGTATCAGAGCCAGGTTATAGTGAACTAGGACTGCATGTTGAGTCTAGTCTATAATCATTATAGCATAAGTTCACTCACAACTTAAGTGCACAACTAGCTTTTAGCTACCCATACCTACAACATATGATTTCAGGAGGTATGTTATCTCCTAGTTCTAGACCTAATTCTGAACACGTCAATGGTGGGAACCCAGGGTTACACCAGGTGACGCACTACTGGGAGTAGTATCGTAACAAACCTCATGGATGAGGAAACAACAAAAGTACAAGGGAGGGAGCCCTTGCGAGCGTTGTGGCGCACGTACACAGGAAGTTGCACGATGCGCATGACGTGGTACCATTTAACCAAATCAAATTGAAGAAATTCAAATACTGAGGCTTATTCTTTTCACTGAGCAAGGAGACGATTAGTTTCTGTTCCTTGTTACTTGATCTTTCTTACCTTCATTCGGAACTCAGACGGGATGGGTTACACATATAGAATTCATTTCTTACTATAGTACCTTACGCCTAGTGCGAGCGGGCGAACGTATGACTGCATATCCTTGTTTCTCATGAGCATATGGTAGATTCATGGGAACACATTAGATCGGGGCTTGTTACACACACTCTTGGGGAGTTATGTAAAGCCTGCGACGTAGTGCAACATCACACGGGAAGATGAAACCTACTAATGGCTGATAGCCACGATTGGAGGAACGAGTGGTACAGCTTACCACTAAACTGGCTTACATGGGACTAGAGAAGGAGACTGTACATGATGAGAACCATATAACACTGACACCAAGAAAGAGGAGGAAGAAGGGATGGAAGGGGAACCTGAGCAGGACGAGCATATGGAGAGTGAAGATGAAGGCTCTACTATCGAGACAGAGCGTGGTGACGATTGGCTCTTACTTTTTTCCTTACATGTATTTTCTTTTCTTTTCCCTTGTTAACTTAGATAAGACTGAGTTTGTGTGATCAATGATAGGGTGGTTGAAGCCCTCACATCTTTCCAAGCTAATAAAGACCTATTTTGTTAAACCATTCGTTTCCCCTGACTTCCACATTTGAACTTTCTTATTCCTTGAATGCACATGCTACAATAACAACCTGCCATCATATTTTCAAGCCTTTTTATTGGTCGTAAAGCTGTATAACTCCAACAGAACTGAAAGAGACCGTCTTATTGCTTCGATATTATAAGTCATTTCCATGTGCATTTGCCCCAGGCAGGATGGGGTAATGTATGCTACATGCACATTCGATGAGTTACAAATACTTGGATGGAGAACGTAGCACCCTATGATGAAATCTAGAAATTTGACGGATGGGTCTGAGATCGACGCCTACACTACCAAGCTACAGGAGTTAGATACTTTGTGCTCGAATCTAATTAACCAACTTTGCTAGCGGATCGAATTTCAGACCAAAAGGGTGGGTCCCTTAGATTCGTGGCTTGGTCACTGCAGCTCACCTACCCAGAATCTAACAAATCGTTCATTCTGGCTTGTAAACACACTGATTAGGCTGTTGAGCATAGTACTTTTCCGAAGCATGGAGCTTCATCTTCTACTTTTGGTGATAGTAAAAGAACGTCGGATAGTGTGAGGTACAAGACCTTCAATAAACAATAACCACAATGGAACAACAACAATGGGGCTCGTGGATTAGCAATTGTGATTGGCTCTGGGGAAGCTAGGACTGATAACAATGTCGTGACGGGTCCGACACTCTTGCTTCTATTTTATATGATACTGGTGCGGACTATAGTTTTGTGTCATCAAAACTTAGCAAACAACTAGGGATGGTTCCAACTCTTCATGATACCCCGTACACCGTAGAGTTAGCTGATGGAAAGCCTGTTGACGAAACCCATAATAATCGTGACTGTAAGCTCGATTTGGATAGGCAATCGTTTGCCATCAACATTCTACCTATCACCCTTGGAAGCTTTGATCTCGTGGTTGGCATGGACTGGTTGTCCAAGCAACACGCTGAAATTCTCTGTCAGGAGAAGATTGTTCGTATTTCCCCTCCCAAGTGTAGAACTTTTATCTATACAGGGTGATCATGGTGGTGCAATGGTGGGCATCATCTCCTATCTGAAGGCCCAGAAGTGTATTCGTAAGGGCTGTCCAGCCATTTTGGCTAACATATCAGATACTTAAGCTGAAACTGAAACCAAGATTGAGGACATCCCAGTGGTCCGAGATTTCCCAGAAGAATTACCTGGACTTCCACCCGTTCGTCAAGTGGAGTTCCAGATTGATCTTGCGCCGGGAGCAGCTCCAGTTGCACGCGCACCATACCGCTTAGCACCAGGCGAACTTCAAGAACTATCTACCCAACTCCAAGAGCTATTGGATAGGGGTTTCATTAGACCTAGTTCTTCGCCATGGGGAGCTCCAGTTCTATTTGTTAAGAAGAAAGACGGGAGCTTTCGCATGTGCATAGATTATCGGGAGTTGAACAAAGTGACGATTAAGAATCGTTACCCTTTTCCTCGTATTGATGACTTGTTTGACCAACTACAAGGGTCGAGTTTCTACTCTAAGATTGACTTGAGGTCAGGATACCATCAGCTGAGAGTCCGAGAGGAGGATGTGGCAAAGACGGCTTTTCGAACTCGTTATGGACATTATGAGTTTTTAGTGATGCCATTTGGGCTAACTAATGCACCGGCTGTGTTCATGGACCTAATGAACCATGTGTGCAAGCCCTACTTGGACAAATTCGTCATAGTGTTCATAGATGACATATTGACTTACTCCAAGAGCAGGGAGGAGCACGAGCAGCACCTGCGGCTAATCTTGGACCTACTGAGGAATGAGCAGCTGTATGCAAAGTTTTCCAAATGTCACTTCTGGATTCGAGAAGTCCAATTCCTTGGGCACGTGGTCAACGAGGCAGGAATACATGTGGACCCAGCCAAGATTGACGCTATCAAAAAGTGGGAGGCTCCTAGGACCCCTACTGAAGTGCGCCAATTCCTTGGTCTCGCGGGATATTATCGCAGGTTTATTGAGGGATTTTCTAAGATCGCTCAACCTCTCACCGCCCTAACGCAGAAAGGCATTACGTATAAGTGGGGAGATGCTCAAGAATCCGCCTTTCAGCTACTAAAGTCCAAACTTTGCAGTGCACCGATATTATCGTTGCCTGAGGGTACAGAGGACTTTGTAGTATATTGTGACGCGTCTATCCAAGGCTTAGGGTGCGTACTGATGCAACGTGATAAGGTAATTGCATATGCATCGCGACAACTGAAGGTCCATGAGAAGAATTACCCCACTCATGATTTGGAACTGGGAGCGGTGGTTTTCGCTCTCAAAAATCTGGAGGCACTACCTCTATGGAACAAAGTGCACAATTTTCACTGACCACAAGAGCCTTCAGCATATATTCGACCAAAAGGTACTGAACATACGGCAACGTCGTTGGGTTGATCTTTTGAACGATTATGACTGTGCCATCAAATATCATCTAGGGAAAGCTAACGTAGTAGCTGATGCCCTCAGTCGAAAGGAAACGAAACCCAAAAGAGTGCGAGCCTTACAACTCACCATTCACTCTAACCTTCCTGATAAGATACGTGAAGCCCAAGGTGAGGCATTGAAGAAAGAAAACATCGGGCTTGAGACCCTACATGGTGCAGATAAGCACTTAGAACTGAGAACAGACGGTCTGCAGTACTTCATGAATCGAGTCTGGATACCACGATTTGGGGATCTCAGACAACTGGTGCTCGATAAAGCACATACCTCTCGCTATTCGGTACATCCTGGTTCGGACAAGATGTATCAAGATCTTAAGACTCTATACTGGTGGCCAAACATGAAAGCCGAGATAGCCACTTATGTTAGTAAGTGCTTGACTTGTGCGAAGGTTAAGATTGAATATCAAAAACCTTCAGGCCTACTCCAACAACCAGAGATTCCAATGTGGAAATGGGATGGAATTTCCATGGACTTCATTACAAAGCTTCCTAGAACGCCAACGGGCCATAACATGATTTGGGTTATCGTGGACCGTTTAACCAAATCGGCCCACTTCCTGGCAATAAAAGAAATGGATTCGTTAGAAAAGCTGGCGAACCTATACATCAAGGAGATAGTCTCTAGGCATGGGGTGCCTACTTCCATTATATCTGATCGCGATGGGCGATTCACTTCTCGTTTCTAGACTACTCTCCAAGATGCTTTAGGAACTCGTCTTGTTATGAGCACAGCCTATCACCCACAGACGGATGGACAAAGTGAACGTACCATCCAAACATTAGAGGATCTGCTACGAGCGTGCGTAGTGGACTTTGGTAATAACTGGGATAAGCACTTGCCCTTAATCGAATTCTCTTACAACAACAGTTAACACACTTCGATACAGTGTGCGCCTTTCGAGGCACTTTATGGGCGCAAGTGTAGGTCTCTTATCTGTTGGACTGAGGTTGGGGATATCCAACCAACAAGTCCCGAACTCGTGCACGAAACTTCTGAGAAGATAGTGCAAATTAGAAACCGGATGGCTGCTGCTCGAGACCGACAGAAAAGTTATCCTGACAAACGTCGAAAACCTTTGGAGTTCCAGGTTGGGGACAAGGTTTTGTTAAAGGTGTCACCGTGGAAAGGAGTGATACGCTATGGGAAACGAGGGAAGTTAAATCCCCGATACGTCGGACCTTTCGAGATTGTTAAAAGGATTGGTCCAGTAGCTTACCAGCTAAATCTACCGGATGAACTCAATGGAGTACATAATGTATTCCACGTCTCAAACTTGAAGAAATGCTTATCTGATACGACACTGGTAGTGCCACTGGAGGAGATCCAGGTGGACGATCAGCTGCGGTTCGTGGAAGAACCAGTGGAGATTCTTGAGCAGGGCGTCAAGAAACTCAGACAAAGTACTATACCTATTGTTAAGGTAAGGTGGAATTCCCGTCTTGGACCGGAATACACGTGGGAGCGCAAAGATCAGATGCGGCTCAAATACCCACACCTCTTTACTGAACCTGAAATCGTACATAGATCAAACGCGGAACATAAAGCAGCTCTTTCAAAGTGAATTTCGGGGCGAAATTCCTTTCAACTTGGGGATGATGTGACATCCGGGAACCAAGCCCACATTTTTATAGCTGGCTTTATTGTTTACTTGCTGAATTTCGGGACGAAATTCTTTTCATCTTGGGGATGATGTGACACCCCGCATTTTCAGGTTAAATACTTTTACTGAACTCTAGTTAACTTACATGTTCATACATGGCTAGATACTTAACTAGGGTTAGTTAAGTAGGTTTAACATATGTTAGAAGATGTTAACATATGTTATAAGTAGGAAAATCCTTGTTAAACACACACATGAGTCCTGTATCCCAAACGTTGGTGAATTATGTGGCATACATAGCAATAATATATACAATTGAATTATGGTGAACATGAAGTACGTGCTTACGTGAATTACATGTTTTTGTGAATGATCGCCTAACTGAAAGATAATGCGTAGATTATGCAAATTACGTGCACAACATGAGTAATATGCTATGTAATAATAAAAACAATGGTTTTTATACAATTTAGAATGGTTAATAATATGGGGTCCGGTATTGGGCTAGAACATGGTTAACGGGTCAAGTTAATGGACTAGAAGGGCCCTAATACCAATTGCTTGGGGAACAAGCAAAGCCCCCTTATAATTAGGAGGCAAGAAAAAGATAAAACCCTACCTCCTTGTCCCTTCTTTGCGCCGTGCGAACACCCCCACCCCCTTCTCTCTTTGTTTTCAAGCAATCAAGTAATCCTTCACCTAATCAAGCTAGTTCGGGTTTAATCTGAAGGCTCTAGGGAGTTTTTAGCATTGCAAGGTATACATCTTTATGATTCTTGATAAATTTTAATGCTTGAAAAACTTTAAAAACCCTAAAAATAATGGATATAGAATCGCATGCATGTATGTATAGGGATTCTTGAACGTTTTTGATGATTTGATGATGATTGTTATTAGTAACCATGATTAGGGTTTTCACATGATAACATATGTGTTTTGCTATGATTAATATGGTGTTTAATCAGTACTATAGGTGTTATACGTGTATTAGGGATGTTCATGAAAAATTAGGGTTTGTAGATTACTTGGGATGCAAGTTTAAGATTCTGGCAGATTCGCTTGAACGTTTTGTAGGGGCTGTAATGGGTTGGTAAATTGATTGTTTTGATGATTTCTTTGCATGATTGTAATGTACAAGGTCTTAGCTTTTCATAATGGGCAAAACCATCAGATTTGGACATCGTTTGGGTCGTTTTTGGAATTTTAATTGATTAGGGGTCATATCAGATTTTCGGATTTGTAAATTGGGTTAACTTTAAATGGTCATAACTTGAGATTTACAAGGAGTTAGGTTATGAAATATTTACAGTAGGACAATACTGGAAAAATAGAGCTTTTCCAAGTGGATTCATCTTGTTTGGATGAATACACAACTTTTGAGAATTTTTCTACTAAACTGACCTGTTGAGGAAATTTTCTGGACATAGCTGTGTTGTACGAATTTTCATAATTTTTGTGTTTGGAATTAAGACAAAAAAAAATAGGTATTGTCAAGTGAATCCCAAATAAAATTCAGTAAAAATTTGGGACTCTAATTCATTCGTTAAGTATTTTAAATAAATTGTTTTTCACAGCGCACAATCTGTCCTAAAAACGCAGATTGTGTACGGGGTCTTTATGTGACTATTTAGAGTTCTATGTGGTATGTAATTGACATGTACTTGTGTGAAAACTTGTATGAGATGTATTTGATCTATTAAACTGATAATAATCACTATAATCACCAACGGGATACTTAGGACATACTTGAGCATGTAGAGTCATTAGGTGTCACTACACGGTTTTGAACTTTTAAAAGTCTCGGATAAACGAGTTACATGGTGTGTTGGTTACGCACGTATACTCACCTAGTGGCATTTGTAATAGGGAGTCGGTAGCACGTTACAATTCGTGGAATTTGGATTTTCACTTGCAACCTAAGGTGAGTTTCACTACTCTTTTTCTCAAAAGCATGCGTCTCAGGTATGAGACACTTTACTTAACATTTTCTAGTCCGGTTTGGGACTACTTACACATCCCGGGTTGGGATGCCATGGATCCTTATGAGGGTCGGTTACTTTGCTAGTTCGCAATTGTGTCCTTGATAAACTAAACCATTTCTATCATCTGTAAGTCCTCACGTACCGAATGAGTTGCCAGGGTAGGCAAGCGGGTTATTAGTTGATAGCGCTATTAGGTCTTACAAACCTCACACCGGCTCGGGGAGCGCGGGCGTGAACTATAACTTAACGAAACATTATCATTGTGGATAGACAATGATGTCAGGCATGCGGCACACTTATGTGGCTACACGTACATAGCAGTTCGGTATATTCGGTTAGTTATCATGAATGGGTTAGCTACCCTTGACATGCGATGAACTAGTGGTTACACGGTGCGGGGCACCAGCACAACTTACTACTTACGTGGTTTTGGAAACCAGCGCATTTACATACTCAATTACTTTACTTTGTGAACTCACCAGCTTTATGTTGACACACGATTTACATGCTTTTGCAGGTAGTTAGCTTCCGGTGCCAGGATTAGAAAGCACTGTGCACTTCACTGCATATGGGGTCTTGGGCATACACATAAATTACATATTATGCTTTTACCTTTTCTCTCATATGGTTTTAATTTGGGCGCATTGTTTTGCGCATGGTTTTTTAAAAAAAAAAGGTTTAAATTTGGTTTACGCTTCCGCAGCTTAACTAAACTTGGTTTTTGAAAACGAACTAAATGGTTTGGGCATTTAGAGTTCGTTCATGTGACTTATGGCTATGGGATCCTGGTTTGTCATGCGCCTCGCGGTGTAAACCCCGAAGTGGAAATTTGAGGGTGTGACAATATATATATATATATATATAATGAAACAGTTGTTTTATCTGATCAGACGTTTGAAAATAGATTTTTCAACGAAACAGTGGTTGTTTTATCTGATCAGATATTTGAAACAGATTTTTCAACTAATAGTGGATAGAATGGATGAAACAGTGGTTGTTTCATCCTTAGCAGATTTTTCAACCAAAACGCTATTTTTAAGGATGAATTTTGATTTTCTGAAACATTTTAATGTTTTTATTTAAAACATTTTTGTTGTTTAATCCATGTTTAGCATACCAATCCTAGAAATCAGTTTTTCAAAGGTAGATGTGTCTAAAGCTTTGGTCAACACATCTGCCAACTGATCCTCTGTTGGAACATGGTGCAGAGAAATCAAACCTTTTTCATAGTTATCTATGACAAAGTGATGCCTGATGTCTATATGCTTTGTGGTTGAATGAGAAACTGGATTTTTGATGATATTTTCAGCAGCTTGATTGTCCAGCATGACTGTACAGCTTGCAGCAGCAATGTATTCAGTCTCTGCTGTTGAAGTTGAAATAGCTGCTTGCTTTTTGCTTTGCCATGAGACTAAGGCATTCCCTAGAAATTGGCACCCTCCAAATGTAGACTTCCTTGTGGTGTAGCAGCCAGCAAAATCACTATCTGAATAACGTGAAAGCTCAATGTTTCCATTAGCAGGATACCAGATACCAAGTGTGGGAGCACCTTTTAGGTATCTGAATATCCTTTTCACAGCAATAAGGTTTGACTTTCTAGGTGAAGCCTGGGATCTTGCACAAACACATGTGGCAAACATAATGTCTGGCCTAGATGCAGTTAAGTACAATAAAGACCCAATCATGCATCTGTAATGTGTCTGGTCAACCAGTTCATCCTTGTCATCAATAGTGAGTAGCTTGGCTGTGCTCATGGGTGTACTACATGGCTTACAATAATTCATCTCAAATCTGGTTAGTAAGTTTTTCACATACTTGTTTTGATGAATGAATGTGCCATTTTGTAGCTGCTTCACTTGGAGACCAAGGAAGCACTGAAGTTCACCTAACTGTTGTCTTTTAGTGCCTCTTGGTACTTGACAGGTTGTGTGAGAGATAGAAAGCCTGCAAAAAGACAGATGTTTGGGGATTGGCTTCTTGTGAGCACACCCTTTCTGATGTTGCCAATGATTTGGCCTGGTAGATGAACTGTTAGGTAGATTAAATCTCCCTGATATGGTATAATGGCATTTTGAGGTGAAGGACAGAGGTTTGGTGACTCTGTTTATGTAACATATGTTTGCAATTCTGTAGTACCAACAGATGTTTGAAATTGAGGTGGGGGGATGGGTCCAAGTGGTGTGAAATTGGACTGACTTTTGTCAACAGAGGTTGGACTTTTGTCAACAGATGATTGAACAGTGGATGAGGTTGGTGAGGCAGTGGTTTGAGAGTAAGACTGGCCAACAGTGGCTGAGTCAGCTGTGGCAGGGTTTTGACAGTTGTTTTGAACCTCTGCTTCCCCCGATACAGAGTAGACTTTGTAGTGACTTGGAATCACAACATCCATTCTGTAGTCTTGTTGTGGAGACTGTGGAATACCTGTACTGTTAGCTTCAGCAGTAATATCTTCAAATTTGAATTTGTCTAAATCAAACAGTTCAGCAGAATTTGCTAGGATATTTAAGGAAAAAAGTTCATTGAACTTTACATTCAGAGTTTCTTCTATTGTCCTAGTCCTTGTCTTAAACACTTTGTAGGCCTTGGCAGTAAAAGAATATCCCAGAAAATACCCACAATCTACTTTAGCTACAAATTTTGAAATGAAATCTTTACGATTTAAAATGAAACCTGGGCAGCCAAAGATTTTGAAAAATGAGATTAATGGTTTGATTTTGAACAGAATTTCATAAGCAGTCTTTTGATGTCTTGGGTTAATTAAAACTCTGTTTTGAACATAGCAAGCAGTGTTTACAGCTTCTGCCCAGAAGGACAGTGGTAAACCAGAATCTGCTAACATTATTCTTGCAGCCTCAATGAGAGTTCTATTTTTCCTTTCAACCACCTCATTTTGTTCTGGTGTTCTTGGAATGTTGTACTACCTCACAATTCCTTTTGACACACAGAAGTCATCCAACTCCTTATTTTTAAACTCTATTCCATTATCACTTCTAAAGACTTTTACTGGCAAGTCATATTGTTTTTCAACTTTGGCGACAAAGTCCTTCAAGATACCTGCAGTCTCATCCTTAGAGTGTAAAATGTATGTCCATGTAAACCTAGAAAAATCATCAACTATGACAAGACAAAATCTTTTTCTTCTTAGACTCATGATTTTAACTGGGCCAAACAAGTCCATGTGCAACAATTGAAGACATTGACTTGTTTTGGACTCATCAATGGATTTGTAAGAGCTTTTGTGTTGTTTCCCTTTTAAGCAGGAAACACAATGCTCATCACACTTGAATTCTTTTGATGGTAGACCTCTTACAAGGCTTTGTTTGGAGAGTGAGTTGATAGTTTGAAGGGTGGGGTGACCCAGTCTCCTATGCCACAATTCTGTCTCTTTAGTGGAGGTAGCATAAAACAGACAGACATTTGCCATAGGATTGTCCTTCAACATATCAACTACATACACATTGCCACTCCTATGAGCAACAAGTTGTGCTTTGCTCTCAGCAATGATGGTATCAATCTTTTTCACCACTTCTGGCCCAATAATCTTCCAAGTTTTCTTAGTGAAGAATGAGCCATACCCTTTGTCACTCATTTGTGATACACTAAGAAGATTAAATTTATGATTATCAATAAGATTGACATTTGCAAACTTGAGTTTCCCAGCCTGAACAGTCCCTGAACCCAACACCTTACCTTTTGAATCATTACCAAAGGATATATCACCCCCTCCATGAGCTAAGAAATCTAGAAGAAGGGCTCTACATCCTGTCATGTGCCTGGAGCCTCCACTATATACATACCAAAGACTATCTAAACAAGTAGAAGCTCTCTGCACATCAGTAATGGATTAGTTTTGGTGAGTGTCCAAAGCCAAGTTGGCTTTGGATGGGTCCACAGACTTTTCAGCCTCAAGCTTAGGAGGATGATCAGTGGTTTGAACTAGTTTTTGAACAAAGTTCAACAACTGTTGCTGACCATTTGCCAGTGCTTGGATGTCAACACTTGGTGCAACAGTTGGTTGATCATTTCCTGTTAGATAATAGTAACCATAGGGGTTTCTGTTCACTCTTGGTTTTGAAGGCCTCTTGGGTTCTTCATAAACATGTGACAGACTATGAAAAGGTACTTGTTTGTGGGTGGAGCATCTATTACTTGGACATCCCTGGGAGCAGATGTTTCAAGACTTTTGGTAACAGATGTTTGGCCTGGTTCATAAGTCTGTTTGGGTTTTCCTTTTGGAGTACTCACCGCTTGACTTGTAAGAGTTTTAGCCTTGTACTCTTTTATTTTGACATCAAAATTTTTGAGATACAGACACTCTTTGGCCGTGTGATTCTTTTTACCACATATTGAGCATGTGGTCTTAGAATCACACACAATTGTTCCTTTGTTGATATCATATGCTTTTAGAAGAAAGCAGTTTTTAGTAACATGATTCTTCTTTTCACAGAAATCACAAAACAAGTGGACAGACTTTTCTTTTTCCCCTTTTCAACCTTTTTTTCAACAGATGTTTGAACATCTGCTGGAAGGTCTTTCAAGGGAATGACCTTTGCCTGTGGTGCTTTCTTACCATCAGGGGTTTTGAAATCAACTAGTTTGAAGTTCTAAAGAGTACCACACTCATCAGACCAAGTAGGTTTAAATTCATATTTTTCAAGTTCAGTGAATGATGAGGAACCTTCAAGCTTTTCAAAAACAATTTTCTTGCCATTGAGTTCAGTGATTTTAATCTCTTGACCCTCCAAATTAGTTGGTACTACCTCAACTAACTTTTGTTCCCTTTTGTCAGTGTTTTCAAAAGCTAGGGCAGTGGTTCTAAAACCAAAACCAAACTTCACATGACTTTTGGCTTGTTTGTTGAGGAGCATCTCAAAACCTTTACATGATTCCACCCATTTTTCACATTCAACTTGGGTGGCCTCAAGCTTCTTCTTACAACTATGATATTTAGTTACCATAGTTTGGAGTTGGTCTTTGGTTCTAGTTACTTCATGTTTTAAACTGCTGATTTCAGATTGTTTTTTAGTCAATTTTGATTTTAACTCTTTTGAAAGTTTTTCAAATTGAACTTCATCATCTAAAATTTTCTTCCTAAGGTTTTCATTCACCTCTTTAATGTTAGCAAATGCTATTACACATTTGTTTGAACACAAATCTTTTAGGATTTGAGGAGATACATTAGCAGCAGCCATCAATTCACAATCACACTTGCACTCACAATCATCAGATGCACCCAGGGGTTTGAGAGATTCACAACCTCTTCTTCAAAATTTTCATCTACAACTACTTCATCAACAATATCATCAGTCACATTATCATATTCAGTTACCACATCCTCAGATTCAACCTCTTTAACCATAGCCATGAAACAAAAAATTTCTGGTTCATTTTCATCTTTGGCTACAAGAGCAAAGTTTTAATCTGTTAACTCATTTGGTAGACTGCTCCAATCAACAAAGCCTTGTGTGAAGAAACTCTGTTGACTGGTCTCTGCAGGAGCAGAGGGTGGAGCAGCAGTCATTGGCACATGTGCCTGAGCAACAGGGGTTTGCACATAGTCAATCTGCGAAACAGTGGTTTGGACATACTGGACAGGAACAACATTTGAGGACTGTGCAAAATGAGAAGTGTTTTGCACATTTGGTCCAAGGGTATTATGGGAAACCTGATAAGTGTTGGTCTGTGGCCTTTGATTTGGATAGGTAATCATAGGTGTACGATGTTGACTCCTACATTCCCTAGCAAAATGACCAAGTCTATGACATTTATAACACTTAATCTTTGATTTATCCAACCCCACCTTTGACCTGCCAGTCAACCCTGGAAATCTTCTACTAGTTTTCTTGGTGCATAATGTCCATTTCTTACACTGAGCAGAGCCAATTGGTGCATAATGTCCATTTCTTCCAAGTCATTAGGGTCAAAGTATTTTAAGTCATCATACTCAAAGGATATGTTATCAGATGCTTGGATATCACCACCACTTGCTATAAAAGAAATGTTGGGTGAATAAGAATCAGAGTTAAAACCTGAGTTAAAACCTGAAGTTATGTCAATGAAATGGTCATAACTCTGATCCTTATTATTACCAGGCACCTCATCATGACCCAAAAGTGTTGTATTACCAAAAACATAATCATCAGACACTTTTCCAGAGTCCTGAAGCTTCTTTTTCTGGTTAAGCTCTCTCTCATAGGTCAAGAGCTTACCATGTAGCTAGGTCAGTGATAGGTCCTTAAATCCAATTGAGTTTCTCATAACTATAGCAATAGTGTCCCATTTGTCTTGTAATGATCTTAAAAATCTATGGTTCAAAGTTGAATTAGGATAGTTAGACCAACCATATTTAGTTCACTAATGAGACAGTTAAACCTCTCAAATTGTTGAGTTAATGACTCTCACTTTACATGACTGAATGTTTCATATTGTTGATTAAGTATTTCATAGTTGTTATCAATAACCTCTTCAGTCCCACCAAATTGTTCTTTCAATGCATCCCACAACTCCTTTGCATTGTTACAGTGTAACAGCCCAGCATATATATCATTGGGTAGAGCCATAGCCACAATACTGAAGGCCTTAGCATCTAACTCAATTTTCTGAAAATCCTGGTCGGAGTAGTTTTCATGTTTCTTTTGCTCCTGAACCTTGGGATCTTCAGTACTCGGCACCATCGGAACATGTGGTCCGAAGATAACCGACTTCCAACACCCAGTGTTCTGTTGAGCTAGAACATGGCTCATCCGACGTTGCCAGATATTGTATTCAGATCTGACAAGCATCGGTGGCTTGCTGTTCGTGCCAGTGTTATGTTGATCGTGATTGATTGAAGCCACTCTCTGATTGTTTCTAAAACAAAGTCTGTTTAAAAACGGTTGAATCGAAAATAAACTATTACTCTATTTTCATTCCGACAAACAAACGATATCAATAAGTGTGAGCTGGTCTGTTTATATTAAATTGATTGGTTAGATCGAATTTAATTGACCAAGCTCTGATACCAATTGTTAGGATCTGAGTTTGATTGTTTAAGTAAATGAATAATGAAAGAAGATAAACTATAAATGGAAAGTGCAGCAGAATGATAAACTATAAATCAAAACAAGAGAATAATTGTTTTAGAATCGAAAGCTTTCATATAACTGAATGATTACAGACGATTACAATTACTCCCCCTCAGCCTGATCACTCGTGTATGTTTGCCTAAGAGAATGTTTTGAGTGATAAATAGAACAGTACATGCAATGTTCTATTTAGAGACAATCTAATCTACTGATGACTTAGGCTGACGTCACCTAGGATAGTGACCTCTAACAGAATAACAACATAAACCATCTAATGACACAAATAACTGTTACATTGGAAACCACTGATAAGTAAACAACTGAAAAGTAAAACCTCTGATGGTCTTGAATCATCGGTTGGAGCCTAAGTGTTGTTGGCTCCAACAGACCTTTAGTCTTCGGTACTTTGATTAGCAGTTGTTATCTATCAGACCTTTGTAACAACAGTTTTTCCAGCAGTTGTTAGGGTACAACAGATGTTAGGGTAAACAGTCTTTTGGGAGAAGTAAAGTGTAAATGCTGTTTTTATTAAGGATCAATATGTAGTATATTTTGGCTTTCCAATCATCTGTTCTTCTCCAGGTCAGCAGACCCAACAACAGCTGCAATATACTCTGCTTCAGCATTTGATGTTGCTATAGATGTTTGCTTCTTTGATTGCCATGACACCAGACAGTTTCCAATGAATTGACATCCACCGTATATTGATTTTCCTAACATTTTACACCCTGCATAGTCACTATCTGAAAAGACTATCAATCTGGTACTGCTGATAGCAGGATACCAAATTCCTAGATTAGGAGTTCCTTTTAGATATCTGAAAATTCTTTTGATTGCTATAAGGTGTGATTCCCTAGGAGCTGATTGATATCTAGCACAAACACATGTTGAAAACATAATATCTGGTCTAGAAGCAGTTAAATAAAGAAGGGAACCTATCATACATCTATAGGTGATTTGATCAACCTATTTTCCTTAATCATTTGGTTCAACTTGTGTGGTTGGACTCATGGGAGTGGAACATGATTTACAATCTTGTAAAGAAAATTTATTTAATAATTCTTAAATATATTTAGATTGAAGTATAAAACTTCCATTTGCTTGTTGTTTGATCTGCAGTCCTAAAAAGTACTGTAGTTCTCCCATGGTACTCATCTCAAATTTAGATTGCATGAGTTCCTTGAGTTCATCACACAGTTTTGTATTGGTTGAACCAAAAATGATATCATCACCATAAATTTGAACAAGCAGGATGTGATTTCCAACATGCTTTATGAAAAACGTTTTATCAATTGAACCTCTTGTGAAGTGATTTTTGAATAAGAATGTTGAAAGTGTATTATACAAAGCTCTAGGAGCTTGTTTTAGCCCATATAGAGCTTTGTCAAGTTTGTACACCCAATTGGGATGAGCAGGATCCTCAAACCCATGTGGCTAACAAACATACATTTCCTCTTTTATTTTTCCATATAAAAATGCACTCTTTACTCCCATTTGAAAAACTTTAATTTTGTGGGAAATTGCATAAGCCAAAAATAACCTGATGGCTTCAAGCCTTGCAACTGGAGAAAAAGTTTCATCATAATCAATTCCTTCTTCTTATGAAAAATCTTAAACCACCAGTCTTGCCTTTTTCTTGATGATTAAACCAAACTCATCTTGTTTGTTTCTGAAACCCATCTTGTGCCAATTGGTAGCTTGTTAGGAGGTAAGGGACAAATTTCCTAGACCTGTTGCTTTTTAAATTGTAGCACTTCATCTTGTATAGCTTCAACCCAATTGTTATCTTTGAGGGCTTCCTGGTATTTCTTTGGTTCCAACTGTGAAATAAATGCTGAGAAGAAGCAAAATTTGGAGAGCTAGTTTCTTGTAACTACCCCTGTAGCAATGTCACCCATGATTTGTTCCAATGGATGATCTCTGTGTTCTATCAATTGTAAGCTCATAGGAGTGGACTCTTGTGCGTCTTCAAACAAACTACTGAGATTAATGATGTCTGATTCAGCTGTTTGTACAGCTTCAGCAGTTTGTGAACTGAATCAGAAGATTGGGGTGTTTCAGCAGGTGTTTGTTCTATAGATTCAGAAGTTTGTGAAAGTTCTGTTGGTTTTGGAGTTGATAACACTATATTGGGAGTCCATGATGGAGGACCATCATCAAACCCTTGATCACCATAATAAGTGGGTTTAGATGAAGTAATACCAGTCTTCTCATGTCCGAAATTAAAATTGTCAAGATCAAAGAGCTCAACAGGGTGTGCTGGAATAAGAGTGTGTTTTGACTCATTGAACTTGACATTCAGTGTTTCTTCAACTATCTTGGTTCTGGAATTGAAAACCTTGTATTCTTTTCTTGTGGAAGAGTAACCAAGAGAGTAACCTTAATCAACTTTTGCAGCAAACATTGAAATAGAGTCTTTGATATTCAGAATAAAGCATTGACATCCAAAAGCCCTAAAAAAGGAGATTAAAGGCTTGATGCTATGAAGAATTTCATAAGAAGTTTTGGAATGTCTTTTGTTAACAAGGACTCTATTTCGAACATAACAAGTTGTGTTGACTGCTTCAGCCCAAAAATAAAGAGGTAGGCCTGAATCAACTAACATTGTTCTTGTTGCTTCAATCAGTGTTCTATTCTCTCTTTCTACCACACCATTTTGTTTAGGAGTTCTGGAAATGCTGAATTATCTAACAACCCCTTTAGACAGGCAGAATTCATTCAGATTTTTGTACCTGAACTTTGTCCCATTGTCACTTCTTATGACTTTGATTGTTTCTCTACTTGTATAATGAAGAATTTAATAATATTAGCTGCCTCATCCTTTTAAATTAAGAAGAAGACCCATGTAAATCTTGAATAGTCATCAATGATGACCAAGCAGTATTTTTTCTTACCAAGGCTCATGATCTTGATTGGACCAAATAAGTCCATATGGAGTAGTTGAAGACATGCAGCTGTTTTTTATTCTTCAATATACTTATATGAGGACTTATGCTGCTTACCCTTAAGACAGGAAACACGGTGTTCTTTACACTGATATTCCTTCAAGGGTAGACCTCTGACCAAGCCCATTTTAATGACTTTATTTATGGTTTTAAAGTTCACATGACCAAGTCTCCTATGTGAAAGGTCTGTTTCTGAAGTTGATGCTTTTGAGAAGAAACAGGCAGTGTTGCTTAGAACCTTGTCCTTTTCAATGTCCACTGCATAGACATTGCCACATCTTTTAGCTAGCAAGGTATGATCTTCTCTATCAACTTCTAGACTTGTGGTGATATGATATTGCATGTTCTTTTGGTGAAAAAGGAAGAATATCCCATGTCACACATTTGACAGACACTCAGCAAGTTGTACTCCAAGTTTTCAACCAAATTGACCTTATCAAACTGCACTTTACTAGAGGATACATTGACATATCCTAGCACATATCCCTGGGCATTGTTCCCAAAGGACATAGATCCTTCTCTTTGGCTTATAAAATTGTTGATTAGGTACCTGCATCCTGTCATGTGCATTGAGCCTCCACTATCTATATACCAAATGCTATTTAGACCTCTGGAGACCTTCTGTACAAAAAGTAGATTAGTTAGTTTTAAGAACCGAAGCCATTTTGGCTTTGGGTTTACTCTTAAGAAAAGGAAGAGTTGCAGTTTGTTATGGACCATTTTTGGAAATCCATATCATGTTAGCCATCGACTTGCTTTTTAGCTCAATGGTAGAGTCTTTTAGAAGCTCACCATCAACTTTGGTCACCAGTAGTTTGACCATATTCATGAGATTTTTCACCTCAGCAGTTTGTAAAACTGCTGATCGTTTGGGTCTAACTACTAAAGATTTTTGAGAAAAAGTCTTTGATTGAGATTTACTCTTTTTCTAAGAAAATGTGTTACATGGTTGTTGTTTGTTGGGATAGAAAGTATTTTCAAAATCTTCTTATTGTACTGATTTCCTTTTCTGTATCTGCAAAATTTTGTTATGCGGTTAAACAGACCACATATTTCACATGATTTTGCCTTTCCTTTCAAATTTTCAGGAGTTTTGGAAGGCAAAGTACTGACAATATCAGGATTTTGAATTAGGTCATTAGCAGTTTTTAGGGTCTCAACTCCTGATGTAGATGAAACTACTGATGGCTTAATGTCAGATTAATTTACTTCTGCAGGACTTTCTTTTTCATTCTTAAGAAAGTTCTGTTGAAAAGATATGTAGACTTTCATATCAGAAGTTTGAACTATTTTACCCCCATCATCAGCAGTTTTAGGAGTAAAATCAGTTGGTGATTCTGTGTGGTTGTACCCAATGCCAAACTTAACATTTAATGCAGTTTGTTTGTTAAGCAGCATTTAGTAACCTCTACTTGATTCCACCCAACTTTCACAATCAATCTTGGTGTCAGCAAGCTCTTTTCTAACATTTCCTAGGTTTTCTATCATGCTTTTTATTTATGCTTGGCTGCAATAGCATTATTTGCTAATTCAGAAATTTCTTTTGTCTTTGAATCAAGTTTTCTTTCTAAATCACATTTCATTTGAGTAAATTTTCTTTCAGAGTCATTGGCTTTTTCCTGTATATGCACATTTGTTTCACTTATTAAAGCAAAAGATTCTTTGCATGATTTTGAGCAAAGCTTCAAAAGAGATTCTTGTGATTCCTGAGATAAGGCAGAATTAGAGGAGCATCCCACAAAAGCCACAAGGCAAAATTCTTTCTGCCATTATCAGGTTCTCCCCAATTGATGTCAAATAATTTGCTGTCTGCATCATGACTACATTTTGTTGTGTCATATGGAAGACTGCTCCAGTCAACATACCCTGAAGTAAATAAACTTTGTTGAGAGGGTTTTTGCGTTTGTGGAGGTTGAGCAGCAGGACTTGAAGGAATCTGTTGTTAGCTCTGTTGTTGAACAGGCATCTGTAAATATTGTATTTAAGGCACATATTGGATTTGTGGAGCTTGTGCCTATGCAAAATGAGCACTTCCTTGAGTTCTTATATCCCTATTATAACTGGGGTTAGTTTGTTTCCAGACAGGGGATGGTTATAGCTAGAGCTTCTACACTCTCTAGCAAAGTATCCCAACTTCTGACACTTGTGACATCTCAGTTTTGATTTGTCAAAACCAACTTTTGTTGAACTATTTAGTCCTGGAAATTTTCTTCCTGGCCTTTTGTAAAATTTGTTAGTTTTTATACTTAACATGGCCAGTTGGTGTAGTATGTCCATTTCTTCTAAGTCATAACTACTGAAATTTTTTAAATCACCATAATAAAACATATATTATCAGTAGTTTGACTATTTTCTTCATTGTCATAACATGGATATGACCTTTCTGATGAGATCCCAGAAGTTATGTCAATGTGATCAAAAGATCCAAAATCATTTGAATAAGTTGGTGAGTCTTGTCCCAAAAGTGTTGTACTACCTGGAATATAGTCATTAGCAGTTTTAGCAGTTTTACCAGTATTTTGTAACTTTTTCTTTTGATTGATTTCTCTTTCAAAAGTGAGTAATCTCCCATGTAGTTTTGTGAAGTGAGAGAGAATCAAAATCTGTTCCAGATCTGAGGACTATAGAGTAAGTTTCCCATTTTTCTGGTAAAGACCTTAAAATTTATGTAACATAAATGAGTTTGTGTAGGTCTGACCATTTAATTTTAACTCAGATATTAAAGAAGAAAATCTTTCAAACTATTGTGTCAAAGTTTCTCCATTAACATGAGTAAAAGTTTCATATTGTTGAGCAAGAATTTCTCTGGTGTTGGCAATCACCTCATAAGTTCCTCCAAACTGTTCTTTCAGGCAATCCCACAGCTCTTTGGCACTTTCACAGTGTAAAATCCCAGCATATATTTCATCTGGGAGAGCCATTGACAACAGTGGCGGATTCAGAAAACTTTTCCAGTGGGTTCATTATGTAATCAAACATAAAAAATTTCGGGTCGGGTCAGGTACACATTATGGGTACGAAGTACAAGTTCAGTCTGACAAAGCAAACATCCATGGTCCGTAAAGGGCTTCACGACCCGTGGATAAGCTAGCAGGTGGGAGCATTTAACCTTAAACGGCCCGTATAGGGCTATACAGGTCGGATATTTCTATGATTTTATGCAGACGGGAACCACTTAAATAAAATCATTAGAAATTAAAAAACACATAATATGAATACAATCATCTCTATGAATTATAAAAAACTACTTCTAGCATTCCTTATGAGTTTTCATTATTTCATTACACTTTCGACTGAAACTTGTTTGAAAAAACATTTTTCAATGTAAACATATGATAGGAGCTATAAACTTTTAACGGGTTTCAATAGAGTTTTCGTTTAATAGTCACAATAAGTTAACTAAACAGGAAAACAAATAAATTTAAAAGGATAAAACAAAAATATATAAAATAATTTTGTTACCGTTAAATATATTAATACACAAAAGATAAATAAATAGTAAATTAGTTTTTGAAGTTTCATAACTTGATTTTTTTTACCGGGGCACACTAACACGTAAGAACATGACTAAAAAAATGGTAAATAAAAGTTTAATAAGACTACACTTGTATTGTATGTATTGGGCTTTTGCTCAACTCTAACAGGCCAAATTCAACAAAGGTAAAATATGACTAAAAATCAAAATATAATCGAAGGGAATCGAACCTAAAACCTATTTAACTTAAGTTAAGGCTTCAACAACCGGAGCACTTCATCATTCTTGTCAATGGGTTCATACTAAATTTTATTTATGGGTTCATTCTATATTTATATATAGGCTTTCTACTAAAATTTTGAAACTCAATGGGTTCGGGTGAACCCGCACCTATCAACCTAAATCCGCCCCTGATTGCCAACATAGAGAGTGCCTTAGCATCAAGCTCAAGTTTTAGGAAATCTTCGTCAGTGTAGACTTTTGGTTCTTTTGGTCTTTCTACTTTAATCTCTGGATCAGTTATTACTGGTTTATGGGGTCCATACATGACAGATCTCCAACATCAGTGTTTGTTTGAGATAAAGTATGTGCCATGTATGAGGATCGAATTGTCACAAACAATAGGTTTGATCAAACAAGTCTACCAATTCAAGTGCGGAATCCATGAATCAGTTACGAAATGATAATATAATCAGCAAAACACACAAATCACTTTAGAACATTCCATTTTATTCATAAACATACTTGATTAATCTTACAAAAACGTGTTTACAATGAAATAAACAATGTTCATACTCAAACAAAACCCTAGGGAGAAAACTAGATCGAAGGAGGGAAACTAATGACCAAAACTCATCTTCAAAATGAAAATCAACATATATATAGACCTGCACATTCACCCCTTCGTAAGGTCGAATGTGCAGGTTCGCCCCAAAGTTTGGGCGAATCACACACATCTCTACAAACCTCTCCCTTCGACCTGTTTCTTCTACCTTCGACCAATCTATGTCACCTTTGACCCTTTATATTCACTTTCGACCCTATGCTTTTGGCAAAACAGAAATGTATGTGCAATCCAATAGCACTAGTTGCAAAACGTGTATCAACAAACTCCCCCTCGACTATTGCTTGGATTGCTTTTCCCTTCGCTCTTCATCCATCTGTTTATTCATCAACTTAATGCGTAATAAGGTCTTCTGCTCTTTCATCATGACTAGTTCAAAAGTTTGTTTTGGTTTCTTCTTTTCTTTCGTTATCTTCACAAACTTCCCTAGTTTCTTGTCATAATCGCATCCCGCATTAACATCCCAAGCGAAACACAAATATACCACACATTGGTACTTCGAAGCCTGTTTGCTATCTTTCTCTACACAGTAGATCGGGTTGTAATACAACATAATAATGTCTTCGTGTGAGCAGTTTATCAATCACATTGGATCAAAAATGTGTATCTTCTTAAAATCATTCTTTCCATCCTTCAACAAGATAATAGCTTCTGCTGTCTTCCAGTCATAGTATCACCACATAAAGTCTTTTGAAAAATGTTGTGGAATAGGCATCAAAGGAATATGTTTTAACACGGTCGGTGGTTTATACTTCAAAGTAACCTTATTCATCCCCGTTATCTGATCTTAAATCTTGTGAACAATCCTCTTCGGATACTGTGGGGTGAACACATCCTATTTTGTTCTGCTCTCTCTTGCCATGCGATCTGCAAAGTAACCAACTACATCGTTGTTCACAGTTGCACCTGACAAAGTATGTCGGTAGACATCGCGTACAGCCCAATAAGGCAGTGTTTTAATATCATGGAATCTGTCGAAATACAGAATTCCCTTTTCCCACTTAACTGCAACACACCTTAGCTGTCTTAGATACTTCCACCCGAGAGCTCTTCCCTTGAACAGTTCGTTATGGAATTTATAGAAACCTCCCTGAATCTCAGTCTTAGGTCGGTTGGTTTCTTTCTCTTTTAGCTTCCTCAACAAACTTTTCAAATCGTCAGATTGTTCAACAGTTGGTTTCTGACTTTCTGAATTTTTGAAAACTTCATCAATGAACTTCTTACTCTTTTCACGTGCAAGTTTCTCAGCTTGGCTTAACAACTCTTCAGAAAATTTAGGAAATGCAGAATCCTGATTGTCTTTAAAGTATTCTGGATATTCCTCACTGGTAATATCCTCTATCTCAACATCTTCAAACACTGGAGTATCTCTATCATCAGAGTGATTTCCTTCTTCTTTCTCAGGAATATTTGGAATCTGATTCTCACTCATTAACTCTCAAGAGATTTCCCAGCTTGTTTAGCCAACCCTTCAAGTATTTCTTTAGAAATTGCTGCAGAAACTTCACCGTCTTCAAGATCAGGATCATTATACTCAAGCTCGAATCTCATATCATCTAATTCAAATATTTCAGGAAACTTTCCTGTCAGCTCAATCGTCCAGACTTTCTGTTGGATCAGTAATGCTCTTGATGTTTTGCTTGCTAGTGAACACTTATGTGTTTTGCTATCCTGTCAGCTCAATCGTCCATCTATTTATAGACTTTACAAATACATGAACCTTGCCAAAAAAAGCAAGTCTGTAACAAGTTGCAACAAGTTGCATTCTTGGAACTTGCACAAAAAGATAAAGTAATAATAAACAAATAAACTACTGAAACATAAGGCGGTGGAATGATTCTGGTACAAGTGCTGATGAATGACAAACTACTGATGAGTAGTTTGTCTTTTGTAGTTCTTCAGTGAACTTGTCTGGTTAGACTTCAGAACTTCTGATCTAACTTCTTCAGTACTTGTTGAATCCTTCTTCATTACTTTAGTCTTCTTTCTTCAGTAGTTCTATACTTAGAATAATTTGCAGAAGTATAAATTAGACTAAGGTTTGCAAAAGTGGTTTCCTCAATCCTTTTTGTCCTAACAATCTCCCCCTGGATTGATGAAGCCAAAACCTTTTCTAATTCCTTATTGTTGTTTTCTTTTGTCATTAACTATCTTCCATGTTTCCTTGAACATGGAATTCTTCAGTTGATTTAGCTGTTCATCAGTGAGAGATCCCTTTTGAGGTTCCAAATGTTGAATTGTAAGCAAGTCCTGAGTTGATAGATTCTTCAGTTCATTCATGGACTTGTAGGCCTTGCTTGTAAGATCTCTTCTTGTCACCAATACTGAGTTGGAATCAGTAAAGGACCATCTGATGATCAGCACTTTAGATTTGTCAAAATCTGAAGTATAGGGAACCATGCTGGATCCCTGGGATGTTCCTGAGTGTTGGATGTTTTCTATTTCTGTGACTCTCAGGTGGGATTCACTTCTGTCTTCTTTTTGCACCCCAATAGGTAATTTGAAAGTAGGTAAATGATGTTCAGTAACTACCTTTGTGTGCAGTTTGTCAGTGATAGTCTTTTGAATTTAGTAAGCAAATGTTGAAGGATCCCTAAATTAAGTTATCAGAGGCTTTTCTTCAATATCAAAGTCTCCATGTACAACTGTGTTGCCTTCTAGCAACACCATCTTGAAGTCAGTCTTTGTATTGTCCTCTGGCTTTCTCTTGGTAGCTGGTCTTTGTTTGATACCAGAAGTTCTAACTACTTGTAATATCACACAATTTTTATATATATATATAGAAGTCCCTCGTTTATTCATCCAATTCATGTTTACATTATCTTTTCCATCCATTTTATTAATTTTTTTGCTTAAATAATGACTTATAATCAATATTAAATTGGATATTATTAAAAATTCTGATTTAAAAACGTTAAAAAAATGTTTGCCTGAGCCAGGATTCGAACCCGAGTCCCTGGCGGGCTAAACCTTAACCACACCACACAAACCACTACACCATTTGGTGTTTTGTGATGTTAATTAAAACCAATTAAACTTAAACCCTTTCAAGGTCCCTTAGTCAAACCTGAAATGTCAAACGTAGTCTCTTAGTCAAGTCAAGTCAAAGTGTTAGTAAATATGATCTCCTAGTCAAGTCAAAGTGTTAGTAAATATGGTCTTCTAGTCAAGTCAAAGTTGTTCCTAAATTGTAGCCTAGTCAAAGTAGTCCCTAATTACAACTCCAATTTCTACACTATAAATGCAATAGCCTACCATTCAACTCTTTATAAGTTTCAATAAAAAAAAACATTATTATCCGATCTCCCATATACTAAAGTTTTCATCCATCATTATCTCCTCTAGCTAGTTCCGAGTTTTCCAAGGCATTATTACTAAGTGTTTGCACGCTCAATAAAACGCACGAACTCATTATGCACCTAAGGTGAGTTTTACATAGCCCATTTTCCATTCACTATTTTGGGGTGAAACATGTTACAACATTCAATTTACAATTCAATCATAAGTGTCTATGTGTTATTCTATGTTGCATTATGTCTTAAATATTACTAGGGTAAGCACATTATTCTAGCATAATCATTAACATTGATCAGCCGACGGTATACAATGATAGATCTATTGGACTGACAATCCCACCCGGATACGTCTACCTCCTACATAGGTAGCGTGGGTGATTGTTATCGAATTTATAACATAATCGAGTGAACCATGAGCGTATGGGATGGACCACAATATTCTAGTCACAAGGTTTGATTATGTATGCGCTTAGGATCGTCAAATCTACAAAGATATTGATCGAACAAGTTTGATTCAGGTGCGGAAACCCTGAATCATTCACAAAATGATAATCAAACAATCAAAACAAAGAAATCATCATTAAAAGCTTTTTCTCATTCATAAACAACTTGAATTACACATTTTAATAAGGTTTACAATCAAATCAGACATGAAAATAAGTTGACACAAACACTAGGGAGAGACACAAAACAGGAGGGAATAAAAATGACCAACTCTCCACATTCAAAATGAGCTCGACCCTTATATAGGCCTGCACATTCGCCCACATTGCTTGGTCGAATGTGAAGGTTCGCCCAAACACCATGGTCGAACCAAGCTTTACATAAACAACTAATCTACCTTAGACCTCCTATCTCTCCTTCGCACCATTAGCTCTCCTTCGCACCTTTATAATTCTTCATTCGCCCATTCAGCCTTCCTTCGCCCATACCACAAAACACAAAACATATTTTAATAGTAATCCAAAGCATTAGTCTCACAAAATGCATCTACAAACTCCCCCTCGACTATTGCTTGGATTGTTTACGCTCTTGGTCCATTATCTTGTTCATAAGCTTTATGCGCAGTTGTTTCTTCTGTTCTAAAGTCATCACCAGTTCAAACACTTGTTTCGTCTTTTCTTTTTGACATCAGGAGCAGCTTGAACCTTAACAAACTTGCCAAGCTTCTTATCGTAGTCGCATCCGGCATTAATGTCATGAGCAAAGCATAGAAATACCACACGCTGGTATTTACTTGCTTGTTCAGCATCTTTCACATCACTGAATATCGGATTGTAATACAACATAATTATATCCTCATGTGAACAATTCACCAACCACATACGATCAAATATGTGTATTTTCTTGAAATTCTTTTCTCCATCCTTCAATACAATCACAGCCTCTGCAATCTTCCAGTCATAATACCACCAGATAAAGTCTTTCGCAAAGTGTTGTGGAATCTACAATAGCGGAATATGTTTCAACACTTTCGGTGGTTTGTACTTTAGAGTCACCTTGGGCAAACCGGTAATAGTATCAATGTCTTTCTTGTGAACAATCCGCTTCGGATACTGAGGTGCAAAAAGATTCCACTTCGTCCTGCTTTCCCTCGTCATTTTATCAGCAAAATAAGCAATGTGATTGTTTGAGGATCCAGTCAACCTATGTCGGCAAATATCACGAATACCCCAATACGGGAGAGTCTTCAGATCATGAAATCTGTCAAAATACAGTATCCCCTTCTCCCACTTAACGGCTACACACTTCAATTGCTTTATAAACTTCCAACCCAACGCTCTTCCTTTAAACATCTCGTTGTGGAGTTTATAAAAGCTTCCCTGAATCTCTGCTTTCGGACGATTGGCTTCTTTCTCTTTCAATTGCCTCAGTAACTCTTTCAAGTTGTCATATTGTTCGATATTTGGTTTATCATGCCCCTTAAACACTTCTTCAACAAACTTATCACTCTTTTCTTTTGCAAGTTTCTCGGCTTCTTTCAATAACTCATCAGTGAATGCAGCAAATCCAGAATCTTTATCTTTCTTGAAATATTTTGGATACTCTTCACTGGTTATATCTTCAATTTCAATCTCCTCGAACGCAGGTACGTCACGATCATCAGAATGATTTCCAGCTTCCTTTTCAGGTAGATTAGGAATCTGATTATCAGCCAACAGTTCTTTCAACGTTTTCCCAACCTGCTTCGCTAAGCCTACTAAAATTTCCTTTGACATTGCCGCAGAAACTTCACCATCTTCTAAATCTGGATCATTATAATCCAATTCAAGCATCCTGTCACTAGATTCAAAGATCTCAGAGAATCTACTGGTCATGTCGATCGTCCAGACTCGATCAGTTAGCATCTGGCGATACATCTGTTTATCATCTTCAGAAAATGACTTCAGCTTTTCATTCCAAAAGATCGTATCATCATCAACCGATCCTCCAGGAGCTTTAGAACTGGATTCACCTTCTTTTCCAGATCCACGTTTCTCATACTTATACTTATCTGTATCTTCATCATCATCATCATTATCAAATGCAGAGCTGCTTCCATCACCAGATTCATCATCCGAACCGTCATCATCTCCATCATCTCCATCATCCTTCTTCTTCTTCTTTTTAGGATCATTTCCTGCATCTTCATCAAGATCCTCATCATCCTCCTTCTCATTATCAGACGGTTCGAAATCAACCTGCTCCTCATCTAGTTCTTTGTCATGGTCACCTTCTTTCAATTGAGGAGCCCGAGAGTATAAATCTTTAATAAGATTATCCATGCTTTTATTACTCTCTTTTAGCTTCTTATTTTCTTCCTTCAAAGCTATAAACCTTCTGGTGTTTCTTTGCTCATGTTTTAACAATTTCCTATTATCCTTCTGCAACTGTTTAATTTTCTTTTTCAGCTCTTCATTGTTCTCATGTGATGTAACAACGGCATCCAACATCTTTGTGTCATTCTTTCTCAATTGATCAATCTCTGTCTGCTGCTTATTTAAAATATTCATCATCTCAGTAAGTTTCCGGTTAACAGTGTTCATCACATCACTATCCACTTAACCTTTTGAGTAGAAACTTCAGCAACTTCAGGCAGTTTACCTTTCTTCAACTTCTTCAGTACATTATCCAATGCCTCGTTAAAAGCGTCAACAGGTAAATCAGATCCCTGTTCAGTACTAGAAGTGGTTGTGGTTTTCTACTTCTTAGAAGCTGGAGCAACAACCGGTGATTTCGAGCTTGAAGCAGGTGGCAACTTCTTTCCTGGTACTAAAGACTCAATCTCCCTCGCTCTTTTCTCCATGGGCTTTAACACCTTTTCCTTCTTCTTGAATTGGGGCATCTTTGGTTTCTCCCCTTGTACTGGCGATCCAGGAAAATCTCCTGATCCCAAACCTAATCCCTCATCATCTTCATCTAAGTGAATAGGGCTCTTGTTTCTTTGTTCTTCCACTGATCTGTTTAGACTAGCAGACTCACCAGCCACAGTGGCCTTGGGCGTGGTGGCCTTTACTGTCTCAGTTTCAGAATCCCAATGTTCATCCTCTTGCGTCTCTTCAGAATCGACTGACGCTTCATCCACAAGGTGTAAACCTTTCTTAGCCATGCTCTTATGTCTTCTCGACACACTCTTCTTCTTAGCAGGCTCAGTCTCAGGAACAACTTCAATCCTGATCTCTTTTTCTTTCGACTTTCCACTCTTAGCTCCCACATTCACAACCTGACATTTTCGCTTCGCCTCAGGGTCCACTGGAAATAATGGATCGTCATTATCAGATGCACTGTCAGCATGCCTCACCAAATCTTTACCAGGGTCAACATAATCAATCCTAGCCAAATGACCAAATAAACGTCTAACAGGTGGTCATTCGTTCACCGACACGCCTTTGTAAGCCTTCGTTCTTGCCAAGGTATTAATGGTCATATGCTCTTGAACTGTGATCTGCTTCGGATCCCTCTTCAACTGCTTATACTTGTGATCAAATATCATCTGAAGGAATCTAGGATATAACAGAAACTTCCTAGGCCTTGTACCTCTAACAGGTTCCAATAGATGTTCCATAAGCATCCCTGATACGTTGAACGGTTTGTTCAATATCACTGCAACCATCATCGAGTTTATGCTTTTCCTCATCAAGTCATAACCTCCTGCTGCTAAACCAAAGACATGGATCATGACATGTGCCAAATACTTGAACTGAGGACAAAGCTTTCCCTTGTGTAACGAACCATCAGTAATCGGCCCGTTATACTTCATCCTTAGAAAGCATTTCCTCTGTTCAGTCCAGCTTAGCTCTCTAGGATCAGTCTTTTCATCTTCAAGTTTCAAAGCTTCTCTAATATCATTCTCTGACACAATAATCAGTTGTCCTTGAATCTTGCTAACCAGAGATGATTCGTTATCCCAGAAATCCAACTTCGCATTTGTCCAGAACTCTTGTAATAAATCTCTGTAAATGATAGCGGGTGTAGCAATCGCATCTATCACCCGACTCCTCTTTAGAAACTCAATAATCCCTGTATACTCGGTGTGCTTCTTCACGTCTCCAAGATATGCACAACAGTTATGTGCATTCTCGAACGGCAAAATCTCTTCCTTTCCTGTCTCAGCAGCTTGTGCAGATGATCCAGCTTGTTCATTAGTTCCTTCCTGTCCAGACATGGTTTATACTAAAATACAAATCAAGTAAACACGTTATAAATCGACAAAATAAACAAAAATTGAAAATTTGATAATTGATCTCTACATTCGACCATTCGGAGGTACGAATGAGAGTTTTTGGGGTACGAATGAAAATTTTTAATGGTTCGAATGTAAAAGTTTATAAAAGTTAACTCATTCGACCATTCGTCTTCTTTCGCCCAAACAAAACATCTCCTTCGCCCATTTTCGCACGTTCGACCGTTCATAAAAGGATGAAGGTGACTGTTCTTCATTTTCAAATTTCAATTTTGAATTTTATTGAGTTTAAACGTGTCATTTTGATTCAGTAGCCAAGGAAAACCACCGATTAAGGTTTCCAAACAATCAATTTCATTCAACAAACATTATTTTAGTGTTCTAATAAAAACTAGGGTTCGAATGAAAAAGATGATCAAATGATCAATCTGATGGATTAGAATCCTTAGTTTTTGGATTATCTCCCCCTAAAACACTGATATAATGAATCGTTATCAAAAGCAAGTTCAATTAACATGTTTTAATTATTGTTTGATCAGTTAGGGCTCGAATATGAAAAACTTCGATTAAACAGTCAATCTTTGATGATAACCTGTAAAAATAAGGGCAAAGTGATCAGCACAAGTTGACGAACACAATGGTATGATGTAAAATCAAAAAGCAATAAGTGGACTTAGGATCAGAATTTTTGAAAAAATTTCGAATGGGTCGAATGAGCAGATAAAGGATATATGCCTGCTCAGTCGCCCGTTCACCCCGGTGGAATGAGAAATTTTTGTCTCCTTCGCCCCTAATTAAAGGTGCGAATGAGACATAAGGGTTCTAAATAGAAACTGTCTTAAGAACTCTCACATTCGCCCAAAATGAAACGTACGAATGAACAAGAAATTCCTCCTTCGACCCAACGAAGGGGCGAAAGTGAATCAGGAATTTTTGATTATTATCATTAAAGACAATGTGTGATCTGGCAACTGCTGATATTGTGATCCACATAAACTCACATGCAGACTTTTGTGCAATGCTTTAAACTGATACTATTATGTATAGTATAAACATAATTGTCTGTGGTTCCCACGCACACGACATACTCCCGTATCAAGAAGTAAATGCACAAAGACTCATTGTTAAGCATGATTACGCTTTCGTCATCTGTAATTTACAAGGTATAAGGCACAGAGGTTTACAGGTCAGCAAATTAATGCAGCAAAGTAACATGTGCACTCTACCAAGTTAAGGACTGATATCAATCATGATTTGCATCAGTGATTAATACGATGTAATAGATAATCTTTGATTATCATAGAACATGGAAAGTTCCTCAATTCGGTAACTTTAGGATTTGGCTTAAAGCTCTTTTATAAAGACACCCTATCTGATCTAGGTCCGTAATGACTTACAGCAGAAGATCAGAGAGGCTATCCCCAGACAACTAGTAACATAACGACCCAAAACCTCCGAGTTTTGTACAAATACCCTATCAAACGAAATTACGGTACTAAGACCATATGCCAATGAGGAGTTCATCCATACACCAATTCATTTGATATGTATGTATCAGGCACGCAATAATAGGTCTACGAAGCCTATCAGCACATCGCACAGACTCAGACACATACCCTATATAGTACTACATTTCTTTAGAATGTGTCAGATCCCCACTGATGTACTATCATTTCCCCTTTTTCTCCAGGAAATCATTTTTGGTTTTTCTGATTTTTATAAATTTTTGAATTTACTGATCCTAAGGATAAGCTGGAGTATTTCAAATATGTGACTGCCCAGATATCATTTGTTCACATAAATCTGACGGCATTAATCTAACGGAAGAAGATATAGCAGTCAGCAAAGAAATTTTCTAATTTTTATGGATTTTGAAATTTTTTCAATGTTATTGGATTTTTGAAATTTTTCTGAAAAACAGTAAAACTAAACTAAAAAGCGATAAACTAAGGTGCTGATCAGTCTTGTTTTTTTTTAATACCATTAGCTTTCAAAAGATATTCAAAGCTCGATTTATCAAAAGCTTTGGTAAAAAGGTCTGCGCGTTGGTAATCAGTGTGGATTTTGACCATATCGATCAACTCTTTAGTGTAACAATCACGAATAAAATGGTATTTAATCCGGATATATTTAGCCTTTTAGTGATTTACTAAGTCTTTTGTTAATGCGATTACGGGTTCATTATCACAGTAAATAGGGGTTTAAGAAATTGCAAACCGTAGTCCACCATCTGTTGTTGGATCCAAAGAACCTGTGAGCAGCAGCTAGATGCTGAAACGTATTCTGCTTCACATGTGGATAATGCAACTGCGGTCTGTTTCTTGCATTGCCAGGTCACAAGCCTGCTCCACATAAACTGGCATCCAGCCGTTGTGGATTTGCTGTCTTTGTCACAGCCGCCCCAATCTGCATCACTAAAAGCGATTAGATCAAAATTATCATCATTAGGGTACCATAATCCTCTCGACGGACAACCCTTCAGATATCTAAGGATATGTTTGACAGCTGCAAGATGACTCTGTTTCCTCTTCGATTGATAACGTGCACAGAGACATGTGGAAAACATTATATCAGGTCTGGAGGCGGTGAGATACATTAGAGATCCGACGATTGCTCTGTATGTAAAAGGATCAGTTAGCTCCCCCTTAGCGTCAACTCCAATCCCGTGATTAGGTTGTATTGGGGTATCCATCGGCTTCGAATCATCCATCTGGAATCGGCTCAAGACTTCAGAAACATATTTCGTTTGGTGAATAAAGATCCCCGTTGGTCTTTGTTCCACCTGCAAGCCTAGGAAAAACTGCATCTCTCCCATTGCGCTCATCTCGAACTTTTCCTGCATAACACGTTCAAGTTCTCTACATAGAAGTTCGTTTGTAGACCCAAATATAATATCGTCAACATAATTCTGGACTAGAAGCAAGTCATCGCCTGTTCATTTAGTGAACAGTGTGCAATCTACCAAAACCTCGCTTGAATCCTTTTGAAAGAAGATACGTGCTCAGCTCCTCATACCATTGCCTTGGAGCTTGGTGCAACCCGTAGAGAGCTTTGTTCAAAACGTAGACCTTATCCCGGTGAATAGGATCTTCAAAGCCTGGTGGTTGACCTACGTATACTTCCTCCTTGACCACACCGTAAAGAAATGCGCTCTTGACATCCATTTGATACACCTTAAATTTCTTGTATGATGCAAATGCCAGAAACATTCGGATAGCCTCTAAGCGTGCAACTGGTGCATAGATCTTGTTGTAATCGATTCCCTCCACTTGATGAAATCCTTGTACAACCAAACGAGCTTTGTTCCTTACGATCACTCCTCTATCATCCTTTTTGCATTTAAAAACCCACTTCGTTCCAATCTTCTTTCTTCCCGGGGGCAAATCTGTCAGTGTCCAAACTCCAAGTTTCTGAAACTGCAACAACTCCTCTTGCATTGCTTCTACCCAAGCGTCGTCCAAAAGAGCATCCTTGTAAGTTCGCGGCTCAACCTGTGAAACATAACAAGCAAAAGACCACTCATTCTGAAAACCAGATTTTTGTATTTTGGCATATAAAGCAAGATTGCCAAGGTTTTCCGGTGAGTTAGCATTCCTTAATTGACCTCTCGTCATCATACTGCTACCATGATCACCAATAACCTGCTCAATCGGGTGAATTCGATGTATCCGAGATTCCGGATAATCGGGTACTTGGACTCCCGTCTGAGTAGTTATGTTCTCTGCAGAAACCAGATCATTACCCACATTCGATGTTGAAGCATCATTTGTAGTTGGGTTCACTGGTGGTGTCACTGTAGCATGATCTAAGATAGCTTCACTTGTAACATCATCGTCGTCACCTTCTGATTCTGATGAATTCAACGCTGTGGAAGCTTCTTGAAATACTTCTTCTTCAACGACAGGAACATTGGTATCATTAGAAGCTGCTTGAGGATTCACGGTGATCGGGCGCACCAACGGTGAAGTCACTGCGTTTTCGACCTCGTAATATAATCGTAATACAGCCTCTTCAACCAAGCTATCTAGGTTGAATGATTCAAAGAAATCTTTGTAATCAAACATCCAGTCTGGACCGCTTCCCTGTAAATTATGAGTATATCGTTGTACTTCAACGTTAGCCCACTCCTTGACCTGGTGAGTCCTTTTGTTGAATACCCGTTTGAGCGGGGTTGCATATCCAACAAAGTATCCTTCCTCAGCCTTCGGTGCGAACTTCTCAGATGGATTAAGCATAGTACAAGGAGCTCCAAACGGTTCTAGATACTCTAAATTCGGCTTTCGACGATTCAACAGCTCATAAGAAGTTTTGCCAAACTTCTTCACCGTTAAAACACGATTAAGAGTATAACAAGCTGCGTAAATTGCTTCGTTCCAGAACATTACTTGAAGATTTGAGTCCGCAAGCATGGTTCTCGCCGTTTCAATTAGAGTCCTGTTTTTGCGTTCCGCGACACCGTTCTGTTGTGGGGTATACGGAGCACTGTATTCAAGATGAATGCCTTTGTTTTCACAAAGATCATCCATCTGTGCATTTTTAAACTCCGTCCCATTATCATTCCTAATCCTCTTGATCTTGAGACCATAGATATTTTCCAAACGAGTGAACAGAACCTTCAAATTATCAAACGTGTCGCTCTTTCGGTGTTAGCACATCACCCATTAAAATCTTGAAAAATCATCAGTCACCACAAGACAGTATAACTCCCCAGCATGACTCTTACGTTTGACCGGTCCAAACATATCCATGTGCAAACGTTCAAGTGTCAGTTCAACGGAATTAACTTTCTTTGGCCTATGGGATTGTTTGTGCTGCTTACCCTTTTTACAATTCACACACTTATTATTTAAGTGAAAATGTTTGACGTTCACGCCTGTGATAAGCTCATTCTTCACCAATTGATTCATCTTTCTTAGGTGAATGTGTCCCATTCTCCTGTGCCACATAATGGATTCTTTTTCTGTAGCCTTAGAGAGAAAACATGTGACTTGGCCTTGGGTGGTCATTGCTTTTGACATATCGAGAATGTACAAGTTGTTCACTCTTGGCGCCTTTAACATCACCCACTCTTTCGGTAATTCAAAACCCGACTTGAGTATATAGCATGATTTGTCGTCAAAGTACACAGAAAATTGTTTGTCACATATCTGACTGACACTGAGCAGGTTGTAATCTATTTGCTTCACATAGGAAATTCTCTCAAAACACACAATTCCATTGCTCACACTACCCTCCATGGTAATATAACCTCCCTTGTTTCCTGCAAACGCTACATAACCTCCATTGATATTTCTAATATCAAATAGTAGCGAAAGATCCCCTGTCATGTGACCAGAAGCTCCACTGTCAACAATCCAAAGACTGCTTACAGGGCCAGCTGAAGCTCCCTGCACATATTAAGTAAAGAAGTTAGATTTTTCGGGGGACCCAAGCCTGTTTGGTCTTGGGTCTTTGAACAGTTTGTTTCAAAGATTCAGATTTACCACAAACATCTTGAGTTTTATCAAACTTTTTCTTATCACACAAATCTCTCTCATTCTCAGGTTTCACATTTTGTTGTGAAGTTGAAGCATCCTCAGAACCCTTTGGTGACCAAGATTGTTCAGTTCTTTTCAAGATCTGGATCTGAGATTTTGGGGTCTCAGCCGGTTTCTTTACTTCATCCTTGTACAATACCTTCTTGGTTACCTTCTCTGATTTAACAGAGACAGGTCCAACTGTTGGTTTGACATTAGGTTTAACAAGAACCTTTTTGTTGTCAACAGTTGCATTCACCATTGGTTTCTTCAACGGTTTCTCAGTGGCTATCCGGTTGCGTCTATCATATGTCATCAAACGATTTTCCCTCATTTTGAAATAATTGCTTTGATTATAAAAAGGTGCTGGTTGAGGGATAAACCGTCTCAGTGGATAACAATGATTATCAACCGGACAATCATACTTTTGCTTCATCTCCACCTCGTGCCTCTTGTGTCGTACATACAGGCAGTCGGCAAGTAAATGCCCCCTCTCCCCGCACTTAAAACATGCACGGTACTCTTCATAATTTTCCTTGATGTTCGACTTAGAATAACTAGCGATAGGATATTGATCGTCCATACACCGTCTTCTTAAACTCTCAGGAGCGGGGTCCTTTGAGTAAGCCGGCTCAAGAAAACCATTTTATTTATCTCTTGGTTTAACAAATTGTGTGACATTGACCTTTGGCTCTTTAGGAATATCCGAATGAATTTTCTTTAAGATTGCTGGAGAAATATCATTTGTTCGCTTATGTTTCGGGAACCAAATGGTACTTTCCTACCAGATCTTTTCAATTTTTGAATAATTTGCAATTCTTCATCAGAAATGATCTTATCGGAGCCTTGCATCCGATAGAAAACTTTAACAGGTTTATCACACGATTCATTTTTCTCTTCAATTGACTTTTCAATTTTCTTTTCAATTTTCTTCTCAACTTTCTTTTCAACATTCTTTTCAACTTTCTTTTCAACATGCTTCACTGATTGACTCTTTCTATGAGCGTTAGCCATGGGATGGACAATCTGAGATGGTGAAACGGGTTCAGTAGTGATGATGTGATTTTCATCAGGAATATCACTCACCTTTTCAACAACCGTCTCAGACTGTTCATCCTCTTCATCAGAATCATCAGCAGCAACCACACCCTCATTATTTCCCAGAACATGTCTAACATCAGAATACGGGTCTCCCACACTAGATGTGTTTGACTAATTATCCGATGTAGAGTCAGATTTAACTAAGCTCTCCGGTGCTATTGAGTGCAAATTATGATTTTCAAACAACACCGGAGCTGGGACAGCTTTGTAGTTTGCACTACTAGACTGTGAAGGCTCTTCTATTATGTGGTCAACGACATAAGCAATATGCTTATAGCTCTCAAACTTTTTGTTTATTTTCTCAGCAAAGCACTTGATGGTGGCCATTTCCAATTTTGTGTTTTCTAAATCATTGATATAGTTATTTATGGCCATTTGTTTTAAAGACAAAGTCTTTTTCAATTCTGAAACATCTTTCTTATATCCATCAAGTACTCTGTTGAATTCTTTTGATTCCTTTTGATATGATTGATAGTTGATTTTTGCACTCTCAAGTTGAACCTTGAGTTGCTTATTCTTATCTGTCAATTTTATCACAAGCTTTGCATTGTTTAACACAAGTTGAATTAGAATTAACAGTAGATTCAGTACTTACCTGTTTAGGAGGTTCTGTCATAGCCATCAGTGCAAAGTGTGCTTCCTTCCCAGCGAAAAACTTGGAATAATCAATTCTGGTGCAAGCATCATCCACTATGCATGATTTCCGGGTCATCAAAAAGTCAGCTTCAGCAAGCAACTGGTCAATGTCATCCTCCAGTGAGTTAACACTAGATTCAGAATCAGACTCACTCTCCTCATCAGAATAAGTAGAATCAAACTGCTCTGGAATATCAGCTACTGAATCAAGAATCATTCCAGACTTCTTCTCTTCAACATCAACATTCATCTCATCATTCAACTCTTCAATCTTCAACTCACTCATCTTCTCAGTCACAATCTCTTCTTCAACCTCCACCGGTCATCCAAATTCATTTTCTGTGCCACACAAGCCACATTACCAGCTGTAATTTCTTCAACACCCAACTGCATACCGGTCCAATCAAAACGCTCATCCTTCTGTATCACCAAAGCTTGATTTGGGTTCTCAGTTTGGGTTTGTGTGTTTGGTGTAGAAATGGGAATGATTGTTCGGTTTGAATTCTGTTATGTTTGGTTTTGGTTTTGTGTTGTGGATTGTCTAGCATTGTTATTTTGTTGGGTATTTTGACGGTTTTGATAGTTGTTTTGTGGTTGAAAGCTTAAAATATTGGGACTTTGGTATGATACCTGGTTTTGATTTTGTCGGCTTTGGTAGTTAGAGTTGAATGGTGTAACAACCGGCAAAAATAAGGTAATTCCGTACTAATTAACTAATATATGATTAACGTAATTAAATGCAATTATGTGTTGATTATTTATCACGGCCTTAGGAGATAGCAATTTCAAAATAATTCATAAGAATGCATACGTTTAATGACGAAACATGATAGGATCATGTGCGAATAAACTTATCCGGTATGGACGTTGGCGATTACCCGGTAAAAATTTTAATAAACGAAAAGGATCCCGAACACCCAGGATATAAAATAAAGGGTATTTTCACAAAATATAATGGATATTGGAACTCCAAAGCCATAAGTGAAAACTCTCCATACAAATCTCCCGGTAACGAATAAAGTGCGCGTGCCGCACCCGGTACGCGTATAACTTATAATTTCACCCAACAAGAGCCTAAATAACCAATCAATGCTTAAACTGGGCTATGTTTAAGGGTTATTAGAGACATTTTTAATGTCCGAATGACGCGCGGTTAAAACCCGAAAAATACCCGAACGACGAGGGATTAAACTTAACTTAATATTGGTAAATATTTGGTATTGTGGACCCCACCTAAACCCATAAAGGGTCCGGCCTAAACACACTTACATAATATCTCTTCTTTTTGTCTAAGTATCCATAAGATAAACATGTGTGTTAAGCATGCATGGGAGGATACTATGTAAGATTAGGAAGTACAAAAGCAAGCCTAAGCTTTGCTTTTGTGTCCCCATTTTCGGCCAAGTGTCCAAGACAACACACACACAAAAGATCACTAGTACAAGTAATTATAACTCCTAACCTATGTATGATCTTTGGAAGATTATAAGAAAGATACAAGAAATTAGGATATCTCTCATAAGATACACAAAATCATCATTTCTCTCTCACAAACTCACAGCCAAACCCCCTCTAAGAAAGATACAAGAAAGATACAAGAAATTGGGACTTTGGTATGATACCTGGTTTTGATTTTGTCGGCTTTGGTAGTTAGAGTTGAATGGTGTAACAACCGGCAAAAATAAGGTAATTCCGTACTAATTAACTAATATATGATTAACGTAATTAAATGCAATTATGTGTTGATTATTTATCACGGCCTTAGGAGATAGCAATTTCCAAATAATGCATAAGAATGCATACGTTTAATGACGAAACATGATAGGATCATGTGCGAATAAACTTATCCGGTATGGACGTTGGCGATTACCCGGTAAAAATTTTAATAAACGAAAAGGATCCCGAACACCCAGGATATAAAATAAAGGGTATTTTCACAAAATATAATGGATTTTGGAACTCCAAAGCCATAAGTGAAAACTCTCCATACAAATCTCCCGGTAACGAATAAATTGCGCGTGCCGCACCCGGTACGCGTATAACTTATAATTTCACCCGACAAGAGCCTAAATGACCTATCAACGCTTCAACTGGGATATGTTTAAGGGTTATTAGAGACATTTTTAATGTCCGAATGACGCGCGGTTAAAACCCGAAAAATACCCGAACGACGAGGGATTAAACTTAACTTAATATTGGTAAATATTTGGTGTTGTGGACCCCACCTAAACCCATAAAGGGGCCGGCCTAAACACACTTACATAATATCTCTTCTTTTTGTCTAAGTATCCATAAGATAAACATGTGTGTTAAGCATGCATGGGAGGATACTATGTAAGATTAGGAAGTACAAAAGCAAGCCTAAGCTTTGCTTTTGTGTCCCCATTTTCGGCCAAGTGTCCAAGACAACACACACACACAAAAGATCACTAGTACAAGTAATTATAACTCCTAACCTATGTATGATCTTTGGAAGATTATAAGAAAGATACAAGAAATTAGGATATCTCTCATAAGATACACAAAATCATCATTTCTCTCTCACAAACTCACGGCCAAACCCCGTCTAAAATATCCATCCAAGATCACCTTTTGTACTACTTAAATCTCTTAAATCCTTGGAAAGATCATGTGTGATCTATGGAAGATATGGTAAGATTATATAACATGTGTTAGACATTTGAAGCAACAAAGCAAAAACTTCTCTTCTTTCTTCCCCTTTGGCCGTAGGTAATCAAGAAGCCACAACCATCATTCTTTCAAGTTTAACACATACAAATCACTTCCAAACATCCATCCATCAAAACCCCATTGTGTGTTTCAAGAGCTTGGAGCTTAACCACTTGGAAGAACACACTAAACCCCTCTCAAATCTAAGGTTTCTGTCTTCCCTAGCCTTGAGCTAGTAGTAAGCTTCTTAACCTTGCTTTGATCATTAATATTCATGTATGTGTTCTTAGAAGCAAGTTGTACATAAAGGGTTAAAATGTGGTTTTGAAACATTAGCTTTAATAGATTTTACATGAGTAAAATGGATGATTAAAGACATGTAAATGGATCATGGATTTGATGATAATAATGTAGTGTTTCTTAAAAATTATAAAATCTACACATACACCATGTAGGATGATGATTTGAATATGATTTGTGAAAGAAACTTGAATATGTTAAAAGATAGTTTCAATCATCATAAAATGATCATCTAAAGTATAATATAAGATGGAATGTGTTAGGAAATCATAAATGTAGAACTTACAAAATTAAAGTCTACTCACTTAGATGAGTGAAATTTGGATATGATGGACAAATACACAAAACACACATACTAGTAGCCTTATTTATGGAATATAAGACTATTAAAAGTGGTATGAGGTAAAAATAACCTAACATTAAGAAGATGAATCTTCAAAGTCCACTAAATTGGGAGAAAAATGCTAACTTTGGAAGTTAGGGTGGAAGAATGCGACATTTGTAAGTTAAGGGACTAATGTTGTAACTTTGAAAGTTAGGGGATTAAAATGAATATTTTAGAAACTATTAGTCCAAAAATGCAATAATGAGAAGTTTGGTGTCAAAAGCATAAATAATGATTTTCCAAGGATAGTTTTGGTAAACACTAATAAACTACTCATGTATTTTGTATAAAAAGGGTATTTTTATAAAAATGGAAGTTATAAAAAAAATATGGACTTGTTTTAACATAATGATTTTATAAAAAGAGAGATTTTTATAAAAATGTTAAACAAAAGTAAAAACTTGAGAAACTTACACAAAAATGAACATTTTTATATAAATGGGAATATAAAGGTGTTGGAAACATTTTTGTAGATAAGTTAACAAGTTGGGTTAAAAATACAAACATATTTTTAAACTTTCCAAGTAATGTGTGTTAGGAATTAGAAATATGAATAATATTTCTATAAAACACATATTGGGAAAAACTTGGAAAAATTAACTATACAAGTTAAGATATCGGACTTAGACACGTTAACGAACAATAAACGGACAAAACAAGAGAAAAATGCCATTGCGGCAAGATAAGAAAATATATATTTTAGGAAGTAAAATATATATATAACATGGGTGAAAATTAACTAACACTTTCCTAAGTGTTGGAGAAATTATTCGTGGGAGAAAAACATAACGTAAATGATTAAGACGTTAAGCAAACGTATGAACTTAACAAGAAAAACTACACGTTTATATATATATACATATGTATGCTCGTCTCGGCGAAATTCTAGTATATCTACTTAATGGGAAAGTAGATATGTGGGAAGGAAAACCGAGACGAGTAGACAAAATATATATGTGTATATATATATATGTGTGTGTATGCCGAGCCGACGAGGTCCTAGTATATTTATTTGAATGGGAAAATAAATATACGGTATGGTGAGTCGAATCGGGTGTTAAGAATATACTACCGAATGACAAGACCTTAGCATATTTATTTGAATGGGAAAATAAATATGCGGCAAAGTGAGTCGGGTCGGGTGTTAAAAATATGTTATATCGAACGATGCGATCTTAAGTATAATTATTTGAATGGGAAAATAATTATACGTTAAGTGAAGTCGAGTCGAGGGTAATAATAAACAAGTTAAGGAAATATTGACAAGAATAATATATAACTTGTAAGAATAGGGTAATCCAACGCCAACGAACCTAGGATACGCGTTAAATTAAACGGGAATTGGAATAACTCGTGGTGGGGAGTTGGGTGTACAACTTGCCAAGGCACATGCACCATAGGAATTGTGACTTATACGTCTAGGACGTTTGTAGGTGCGAGACCACCCATTTGCTATTTTCCCTTGTGAGCCAGACACAGATTCAGGTGAGTCTCACGGCCCCATTTTAAACTATTTTACGTTTTCGGGGGAAAGATATGTTAGGGAAAATGTTTGACAGGATAATTACTTGAGATGTGATCGCCACTCGGGGTTGAGACCTCTCTTCTCTAATCATTTATTCAGGGAAATGAAACCGAAGGAATATTTGAATAGTACTATTGGTGCCTGACAAGGCCCACCCCTAATCGATAGCGTCGATTATGCATCGGCGTATGCCTGGGGTGCACGTGTTCTGAAACTAAGTCGTAGGATACCGAGTAACGACTTGGAGCGGGGCATTATTATTATTTGTCTTGGTTTGATTATAGGCTCAAGTAGAATTATAGGAACTTGCAACTCCTATATATTGTCATAACATGGTATTTCACAAGTGTTTAAGTTTTGGAAACTAAAAACCTGTGAACTCACCAATATTTATATTGACGAAATTTTAAACATATCTTTCAGGTAACTAAACGGAGACGGGCATGGCGAGCTGGGTCATCGGAATCTCTTACGCGGGCGTCAGGCGTTTTTGCGGGGTTTCACCTTTATTTCCCAAACATATGGGATATATTTGAGAAACCTCCTTTATTATGTTAAAAACAACTTAGATTATCTGTAATCTTTAAACATGGTTTTGACGCCGAAATAAATGACCCGTTTTCTTAATTACTTGTGATTTGCGTTAACCTTGACTTTATACGCTTGAACCGTCGCGCCACGTGTTTCCGCCATTGGCGTGGTGTGACAGAATGTGGTATCAGAGCCAAGGTTATAGCGAACTAGTATATTTTTCTTTAAAAACTAGACTATAACCGGATTTGGTTCAAAAGATAAAGTTTTCAAAAATATATAAGTATATACGAAACGCAACAAAGTAATTTCTCAAAGAAACATTGGGTATGAGGAGATTCCGACCGAGCTAGCCATGGGTATTGATATGCATTGCGTAGTTTTAGAAGTCAGGAAGATTACTGTTAATGTACGCCTTAACTATCTAATTAATAACTCATATATATTAGTACGGTTCTTTTGCCAGGGATGTCAGACGCCGAAAGCGCCGCACCGAGCTACGACAGTAGCGTCCAGATTTTACCGCCACCACCGGTTGAGGTAGTCATACTCGACCCAGAGGAGGATGATATGGAGGTAGACGCCGCCGTCGGAGGCTCAAACGACGACAGTTCCGAGGAGACGGATCCCAGCGAGGACCCAGAGTGGGCCCCCGCTCGGGACGACATGACTGCCGTGGCAGACATACCAGAGGCACTACAGGCCGACTTGCCTCTCATAGCACTACCTGCCGCACCACTACCCCCACACCCTATTAGAGCCGCCAGGGATTTCCCTGCAGGCTGCGCCGGTCCTTCGAGACCCGCCCCCACCCAGTCTGAGACCATAGAGACCCCCTACGATCGACTTGTTGACGTCGATCGTGAGCCAGTGCAGATTCCCCGAATTCCCGTCCCTCCGGGCATGAGGCTTGTGCCTCAAGTCCGAGGACGAAACGGGTGGATCTCAGATGACTCGGATGACGAGTCGGTTGCGTCTGTGGATGACATAGCTATACCCCTACCCCCAGCCGACCAGGAGGAGCTCGTGGCTCCAATGCTAGAAGACACCCCTGCTCCACCTGCGGCCCTTCCCGCACTACCTGAGCCCGTACCGCAGGATGGGCTAGCCTCAGCAGGACACATTTTAGAGAGTAGCTCCGCCCGTAGCTCTGAGCTACGCGAGGCGGGCATGACGGCGTTCGCTACTGCGAGCCCCCTACCCCTACCGTCGTGGTGTCCACCCCGGAGTGGGCCACTATTACACAGCCCCTTATGGCCCCCTTGGCCGAGCTCATAGCACCTCCCACCGCACCCATGACATTGCCCATCCCCACTCTACCTATGCTGCCACCCCATCCCGAGATGCTTACCATACCCCTACCCGCACCCTACCCTTTAGGTGCCGGGGCCCCCTTTATGATGACACCACCTGCACCATACCCTCTGGGTGCAGGAGACCCATACCAGATGCCACCCCACTTCACCCCCGGGCTACTGGGTTTTGCCCAGCCATTCACCCCCTTACCGATGCCAGACCCGGTCGGCCCATCCCAGCCGACATACCCCGACATACCCGGGCCATCACAGCCCCACGGGATAGCACCATTGTCCGGACCGGCTTGGTCCTCAGCGATTTCATTGGAGAGAGATTTCCAGACTCTCATCGACACGGTGCAGCGCACCGTGAACCAGATGGAGCAGCAGGCCCGACTTATGTGGGCCCGGATTATTGATGCCAGAGATGCACTGGCGTATTACGCCGAGGAGCTACTGCGCATGGACGCGCATTGCGGGATTACAGGCGATGCGCATTTCGCGCACCGCCAGTTCTTGTATGATCGCATTATGACGATCAGTATGTCCATTAGCATGTACGCCCCCCAGTATCAGTATCCATCACCACCACCACAGTAGAGACATTCCAGGGACGCTTGAAGGATCACTTGCAGATGTATATAGTAATAGTAGTATGGTAGCGTAGCATGGGTTATAACACTCGTTTGCATTTTACCCAGCCGTGCGGGTATGCCGGCATATGACATGATGTTTCTATTATTTCAAAACGATGTATGAGGGATGTTATCCCCTATTTTGTTATTGTAAACAAAGCGTTGTACTCGTACTATTGAAGTTAATGAAAATCTTATTGTTATGATGGTGAAATATGTTGTTGTATAACTGTGATTGTCTACGATTATTATTACTTACTCTATATATTGTGATTTGTGTGATTGTGTGGTGATGTTGTGTTGATTATTATGCGCTTGTGTTGGGTTGTTATTTATGCTTGGGTATGACTATATTTGTATTAATGTTCGCCAAAGCTAACCTTTAATAATTATTATTGAAGAAAAATGGCACCGGCTACCCGGAGCAACAGTGGCAACGACGGATTGCCCACAACACCCGCTGAACTCGAAACACTAGTCTCGGAGCGTATAGCCCGAGCCATCGCGGAGCACGAGGCCGCCCGCTCTGAGCGATCGCGGGACAGGACTGAGAGCGACCGACGTGAGACCTCCCCTATTGGTAAGAGGTTTATGAATAAATGCAAAAGCGATGGGAGATTATCATAAAACTCCTATCCCATAATAACATACTACCTTATTATTGCAGAAACAGCCTCGCGAGAGCGTGGCTGCACTTTCAAGGCCTTTCTAGACTGCAAACCGATCAATTTTAGCGGCACAGAGGGATCCGTCAGACTGGTTAAATGGTTCGAGAAGACCGAGGCGGTGATCCGCATCAGTGGCTGCACCCCTCGGCAAACAGTTATGTACTCCATGAACTTATTCCTGGATCAAGCGCTAACTTGGTGGAACAGCCAAGTACAGTCACTGGGAGATGATGCTGCTTACTCCTTACCATGGTTGGAGTTAAAGGAACTCATGATCGCCGAATACTGCCCGGCGAGTGAGGTACAGAAACTAGAAACCGAATTCTGGAACCTTACCATGGTTGGAGCAGACGTGGCTGGGTACACGTCCAGATTCCATGACCTCTCCCGACTAGTACCTCGCTTGGTTACCCCGGAGAGCAAGAAAGTGGAGCGGTACCTATTCGAGCTGGCGCCACAGATACGCGGCATGGTCACTGCTTCCAAACCCACGACCATGTGCGAGGCTATCGACCTCGCTCTGAGCCTCACCAAAGACGCCATTCGAATGGGCACCTTAATCCGGAAGGTGTTGGGATTGAAAATTTCTGAGTCCAGCAGCGTGGAAGGGAATAATCTGGGGACAAGTTCAGCAGTTGGGTCGAATGATCAGGGGAATAAACCAAGGTTTGGGAAACGTAAGCGTAGTGAAGGGAAGAAGGATGGATCATCGGGTGGTGCGAACAAGAAGGGAAAGGGGTATGTAGCCACAGGACGTGGAAATGGTGGGAAACAAGGTAATCAGGGGAAAAACAGCGGGATAATTTGTGGGAAGTGCCACCGCTCGGGGCACAAGACAGAAGATTGCAGGTCGGGAGCACCGAAGAATGGAGGAGCAAGACCCTGCTTCGCGTGCGGGTCGCTTGACCATTGGAAGAGGGATTGCCCAAAGCTCAACAACCAAGCCCATGGGCGGGCATTTGTGATTGGAGCCGGTGATGCACGACAGGACCCCAATGTGGTCACTGGTACGTTCCCTCTTAATGGCCATTATGCTTCTGTATTATTTGATACGGGTGCCGATTTTAGCTTCGTATCGATTGAGTTTAAAAGATTACTTGGGCTAAAAACTAGTAAACTAGATACACCCTACTCTATAGAATTGGCTAATGGTAAAACTATTGAAACAAGAGAAGTAGCGAAAGATTGTAAGTTGGATCTCTATGGGCACGAATTTGGGATTGATCTCTTGCCGGTTGTGCTGGGTAGTTTTGACATAGTCGTTGGCTTGGACTAGTTATCCGCACATCGTGCCCTCGTTGTTTGCAACGATAAAATAATTCAAGTTCCTCTTGCAAGCGGTGAAACTCTTTCAATTCAAGGGGAAAGGCGTGGGACGCCATAATGAATTATTACAAGCATGAAGGCTCGAAAGTGTTTAAGGAAAGGCCTTGTCGCATTCTTGGCACATGTTGTGGATAAGAAAGCCGACGAGCGGAAGTTGGAAGACATTCCGATAGCTAGAGATTTTCCTGATGTATTCCCAGAAGATTTGCTGGGGTTGCCACCACCTCGACAAGTCGAGTTCCACATCGACCTTGTTCCTGGAGCTGCTCCCGTAGCACGATCGCCATACCGCTTAGCTCCATCTGAGATGCAGGAACTATCCAGCCAACTGCAAGAATTGTTGGACAAGGGTTTCATAAGACCGAGTTTCTCACCTTGGGGAGCTCCCGTCTTATTCGTGAAAAAGAAGGATGGCACTTTTCGCATGTGCATTGACTATCGGGAGCTGAACAAGCTAACCATTAAAAATCGCTATCCTCTCCCCAGGATCGACGATTTATTTGATCAACTCCAAGGATCCAGCTTCTACTCCAAGATTGATCTAAGGTCCGGCTATCACCAGTTGCGTATCCAAGAAGAGGATGTACCAAAAACGGCTTTCAGGACCCGATATGGGCACTATGAATTTTTGGTAATGCCGTTCGGCTTAACCAACGCACCGGTAGTTTTCATGGACTTGATGAATCGCGTGTGTAAGCCGTACTTGGATAAATTCGTCATTGTTTTTATTGATGATATTTTGATCTATTCGCTCACTAAAGAAGACCACGAGAATCACCTCCAGTTAATCCTTGAAGTACTACGCAAAGAAAAGCTCTATGCTAAGTTCTCAAAGTGTGACTTTTGGATTCGAGAGGTTCACTTCCTAGGCCACGTGGTGAATGAAAAGGGCATACATGTCGATCCCGCCAAGATCGAGGCAATTAAAAATTGGGACGCCCCTAGAACTCCTACCAAAGTACGACAGTTTCTTGGCCTTGCGGGTTACTACAGAAGGTTCATTGAGAACTTTTCTAAGATAGCACAGTCTTTAACCATGCTAACCCAAAAGGATAAGAAGTTCGAGTGGACGGAAAAGCAAGAAGCGGCATTCCAATTTCTAAAAGATAAGTTATGTGGCGCTCCGATATTATCACTCCCCGATGGTACGGAAGATTTTGTGGTTTACTGTGACACCTCTCATCAAGGCTTGGGTTGCGTGTTAATGCAACGAGAAAAGGTGATAGCGTATGCTTCTAGACAACTGAAAATCCATGAGAAAAACTACACGACACACGATTTGGAATTGGGTGCAGTGGTATTCGCTCTCAAGATATGGAGGCACTATTTATATGGAACCAAGTGCACGATTTTCACTGATCATAAGAGTTTGCAACACATCTTTGATAAGAAGGATTTGAACATGCGACAACGGTGATGGGTTGAATTATTAAACGATTATGATTGTGAGATAAAGTACCATCCCGGTAAGGCGAACGTTGTGGCCGACGCCTTAAGTCGCAAGGAACGGGTTAAGCCGTTGTGTGTCCGAGCCTTGGGTTTAACTATCCACACGAATCTGACTGACCGAATTCATGAAGCTCAAATTAACGCTCTTAAACTCGAGAATGTCAAAGGTGAGAGATTCCGGAAAATGGTTGATTCACTGGAACCAAAGGCGGACCAGACCCTGTATTTCATGAATAGAATTTGGGTTCCAGTGTATGGTGGGTTGCGTGAGCTAGTACTGACCGAAGCTCACAGTTCTCGATATTCGGTTCACCCTGGTGCAGACAAGATGTTCCACGACTTGAAAGAACTTTATTGGTGGCCAAATTTCAAAAGGGATATAGCGGCTTATGTTGCGTGATGTTTAACTTGCGCAAAGGTCAATGCCGAGCATCAAAGACCATCCGGCTTGCTCCAGCAACCGGAAATACCTGAATAGAAATGGGAGCAAATTTCCATGGATTTCATTACCAAGTTACCCAAGACAACAAGCGGCCATGACATGATTTGGGTAATTGTTGATCGATTGACAAAATCCGCACACTTCCTTCCAATTCACGAAACGGACAAGTTGGAGAAACTGACCCGTTTGTACATTAAGGAAGTGATGTCGAAGCATGGTGTACCTATTTCCATCATCTCTGATCGAGACAGCCGTTTCACCTCAAGGTTTTGGGAAAGTTTGAATGAAGCCCTCGGTACTCGCCTTGACATGAGTACCGCATATCATCCCCAAACTGATGGTCAAAGTGAATGAACCATCCAGACCTTGGAAGATATGTTACGGGCATGTGCAATTGATTTCGGTGGTAATTGGGATACACACTTGCAATTAGTAGAATTTCATATAACAACAGTTACCATACGAGCATTCAAGCTGCACCTTTTGAAGCTCTATATGGACGCAAGTGTAGATCTCCACTATGTTGGGCTGAAGTTGGAGAAAAACAACTTATCGGGCCCGAAATTGTGCAAGATACGACGGACAAGGTCTTTTTGATAAAGGAACGTCTCAAAGCGGCCCGTGACCGACAGAAAAGCTACGCTGATATGAGGCGAAAACCTTTAGAATTTCAAGTCGGAGACAAGGTCCTACTAAAAGTGTCACCTTGGAAAGGTGTCGCGCGCTTTGGAAAGCGTGGAAAGCTGAACCCACGATATGTTGGACCGTTCGAAATCTTGTCCAGGGTAGGCCCGGTGGCATACAAGCTCAAGTTGCCTCAAGAGCTTAGTGGAATACATGACATGTTTCACGTGTCAAATTTGAAAAAGAGCCTATCCGACGAAACTCTCATCATCCCTGCGGACGAAATTCACATTGACGACAAGTTACACTTTGTCGAAGAACCAATCGAGGTGACCGATTGGAAGGTCCAGAAACTGAGGCGCAGCAAGATCAGATTGGTCAAAGTGCGCTGGAATGCCAAGCGTGGACCGGAGTTCACGTGGGAAAGACTGGACCAGATGAAGCGAAAATATCCTGCCCTATTCGAGAAGACACCTATACCGGAGAACTCGAAGTGAATTCGGGACGGAATTCTCTTAACGGGGGGAGAATGTAACAACCGGCAAAAATAAGGTAATTCCGTACTAATTAACTAATATATGATTAACGTAATTAAATGCAATTATGTGTTGATTATTTATCAAGGCCTTAGGAGATAGCAATTTCCAAATAATGTATAAGAATGCATACGTTTAATGACGAAACATGATAGGATCATGTGCGAATAAACTTATCCGGTATGGGCATTGGCGATTACCCGGCAAAAATTTTAATAAACGAAAAGGATCCCGGACACCCAGGATATAAAATAAAGGGTATTTTCACAAAATATAATGGATTTTGGAACTCCAAAGCCATAAGTGAAAACTCTCCATACAAATCTCCCGGTAACGAATAAAGTGCGCGTGCCGCACCCGGTACGCGTATAACTTATAATTTCACCCGACAAGAGCCTAAATGACCTATCAACGCTTCAACTGGGATATGTTTAAGGGTTATTAGAGACATTTTTAATGTCCGAATGACGCGCGGTTAAAACCCGAAAAATACCCGAACGACGAGGGATTAAACTTAACTTAATATTGGTAAATATTTGGTGTTGTGGACCCCACCTAAACCCATAAAGGGGCCGGCCTAAACACACTTACATAATATCTCTTCTTTTTGTCTAAGTATCCATAAGATAAACATGTGTGTTAAGCATGCATGGGAGGATACTATGTAAGATTAGGAAGTACAAAAGCAAGCCTAAGCTTTGCTTTTGTGTCCCCATTTTCGGCCAAGTGTCCAAGACAACACACACACACAAAAGATCACTAGTACAAGTAATTATAACTCCTAACCTATGTATGATCTTTGGAAGATTATAAGAAAGATACAAGAAATTAGGATATCTCTCATAAGATACACAAAATCATCATTTCTCTCTCACAAACTCACGGCCAAACCCCGTCTAAAATATCCATCCAAGATCACCTTTTGTACTACTTAAATCTCTTAAATCCTTGGAAAGATCATGTGTGATCTATGGAAGATATGGTAAGATTATATAACATGTGTTAGACATTTGAAGCAACAAAGCAAAAACTTCTCTTCTTTCTTCCCCTTTGGCCGTAGGTAATCAAGAAGCCACAACCATCATTCTTTCAAGTTTAACACATACAAATCACTTCCAAACATCCATCCATCAAAACCCCATTGTGTGTTTCAAGAGCTTGGAGCTTAACCACTTGGAAGAACACACTAAACCCCTCTCAAATCCAAGGTTTTTGTCTTCCCTAGCCTTGAGCTAGTAGTAATCTTCTTAACCTTGCTTTGATCATTAATATTAATGTATGTGTTCTTAGAAGCAAGTTGTACATGAAGGGTTAAAATGTGGTTTTGAAACATAAGCTTTAATAGATTTTACATGAGTAAAATGGATGATTAAAGACATGTTAATGGATCATGGATTTGATGATAATAATATAGTGTTTCTTAAAAATTATAAAATCTACACATACACCATGTAGGATGATGATTTGAATATGATTTGTGAAAGAAACTTGAATATGTTAAAAGATAGTTTTAATCATCATAAAATGATCATCTAAAGTATAATATAAGATGGAATGTGTTAGGAAATCATAAATGTAGAAGTTACAAAATTAAAGTCTACTCACATAGATGAGTGAAATTTGGATATGATGGACAAATACCAAAACACACATACTAGTAGCCTTATTTATGGAATATAAGACTATTAAAAGTGGTATGAGGTAAAAATAACCTAACATTAAGAAGATGAATCTTCAAAGTCCACTAAATTGGGAGAAAAATGCTAACTTTGGAAGTTAGGGTGGAAGAATGCGACATTTGTAAGTTAAGGGACTAATGTTGTAACTTTGAAAGTTAGGGGACTAAAATGAATATTTTAGAAACTATTAGTCCAAAAATGCAATAATGAGAAGTTTGGTGTCAAAAGCATAAATAATGATTTTCCAAGGATAGTTTTGGTAAACACTAATAAACTACTCATGTATTTTGTATAAAAAGGGTATTTTTATAAAAATGAAAGTTATAAAAAAAAAATATGGACTTGTTTTAACATAATGATTTTATAAAAAGAGAGATTTTTATAAAAATGTTAAACAAAAGTAAAAACTTGAGAAACTTACACAAAAATGAACACTTTTATATAAATGGGAATATAAAGGTGTTGGAAACATTTTTGTAGATAAGTTAACAAGTTGGGTTAAAAATACAAACATATTTTTAAACTTTCAAAGTAATGTGTGTTAGGAATTAGAAATATGAATAATATTTCTATAAAACACATATTGGGAAAAACTTGGAAAAATTAACTATACAATTTAAGATATCGGACTTAGACACGTTAACGAACAATAAACGGACAAAACAAGAGAAAAATGCCATTGCGGCAAGATAAGAAAATATATATTTTAGGAAGTAAAATATATATATAACATGGGTGAAAATTAACTAACACTTTCCTAAGTGTTGGAGAAATTATTCGTGGGAGAAAAACATAACGTAAATGATTAAGACGTTAAGCAAACGTATGGACTTAACAAGAAAAACTACACGTTTATATATATATATATACATATGTATGCTCGTCTCGGCGAAATTCTAGAATATCTACTTAATGGGAAAGTAGATATGTGGGAAGGAAAACCGAGACGAGTAGACAAAATATATATGTATATATATATATGTGTGTGTGTGTGTGTATGCCGAGCCGACGAGCTCCTAGTATATTTATTTGAATGGGAAAATAAATATACGGCATGGTGAGTCGAATCGGGTGTTAGGAATATACTACCGAACGACAAGACCTTAGCATATTTATTTGAATGGGAAAATGTGTGACTTATTATATCGATATTGGACTAAATTGGTTGGACTATATAAGTATATAAATATAAATAACTATAGTTTATATAAAAGTGTCGAAACGTATAAGTCTCGTTTGATTGGAAATTGCGGATAAATGAAATGTGGTCTTGTGTTTGGTATTGATTTTGGGACATTGTAGGCGACTTGTGTTGCCTGGTTTCTTACAAAAACAGAGGAAACTCTGCCCAAATTTTTATAAAATATAAGAACCAAATCGGCCTTTCAAGTTTATGATTATGTGTAGACGAGATTATGTTTTTACAAATAAATTCTAACTTTCAAATCTTACGTCGTCATAAATAGAAATATTTATATTTATTAATAAGTTCATGTATATACTATCCAAGATACGAGACGAATTAACATTTGAGTCAAGCTACGTAAATATTATTTCGTTATACAAAATGTGTCTTTACCAATAACTTCAATAACTTATTTATTTCTAATAACTATACATACGCATATATTTTCAAGAAAACCAAACGAAGTTACTATCGATTCGTTAAGTCATACACACTTTAAGACGCGCATTCATTCAATGCGAGTCTAGGTAGTTGAATAAACTATCTATACAATCAATAAATTAAACAAACTTATTTTCATTAGAATTTAAGGCATCATTTATTTGTAATAGGATACAAGAGTTCAATTTATCCAAGTTCAGATTTGTTGCTACTTGCTAGTACTTGCACAGTGAATTTCAGGAGAGTTTACGTAACCATGTTTATGCAATTCTTTATACTTGCAACATTATACTTAAGCAATTCTACATAGATGTCTAGTTGTAAACTTTAAATGCCTCATGATTTAGACAACAACAAGAGTTAGACTCGCTTCAACATACATAATCATTAGCTATGGCCAAGCTGGCGATACTTAATAATAGATCTATTAGATTGACAATCCCACCTAGATTCGTTGACCATCTTTTATGGGGAGCGCGGGTGATTGTTATCGTTCCAACATAATATTAAGGTGAACCGTGGATGACGGGATGGACCTAAACTAGTCGGAGGTTTGATTATGTGCATTCAACACTTCATGTTTATTCATGTAGACATAAACTTACAATAGAGATTTGAATTGCTACACTTTTATTCTTAAACTTAATTGCTTGACATGGCTTATGTATTCTCACCAACTTCTAGTTGACCCCCCCCCCCATTTTTCCAAACTCAACAGGAAATACTGATGCTTGAAGTCTAGAGCTAGCATGAGGAGATATTTGAAGTTTTAAGCTTTGTTTGATTATTTGATGTAGACTTTGATGTAATTCAATTTTGTAATGAAATAAAGGATTATTTAAACATATGTATTACCATGAGCTACTGAACAATCATTCATACGTGACACCTCGATGTTTCCGCCATCGGTTGGGGTGTTACAATCCTTCTTCTTCTTTTTAGGAGCATTTCCTGCATCTTCATCAAGATCCTCATCATCCTCCTCCTCATTATCAAACGGTTCGAAATCAACTTGCTCCTCATCTAGTTCTTTGTCCTCTTCACCTTCTTTCAATTGAGGAGCCCGAGATTATAAATGTTTAATCAGATTATCCATGCTTTTATTACTCTCTTTTAGCTTCTTATTCCCTTCCTTCAAAGCTATAAACCTTTTGGTGTTTCTTTGCTCATGTTTTAACAATTTCCTATTATCCTTCTGCAACTGTTAAATTTTCTTTTTCAGCTCTTCATTGTTCTCATGTGATGTTACAACGACATCCAACATCTTTGTGTCATTCTTTCTCAATTGATCAATCTCTGTCTGCTGCTTATTTATAATATTCATCATCTCAGTATGTTTCCGGTTAACAGTGTTCATCACATCACTATCCACTTAACCTTTTGAGCAGAAACTTCAGCAACTTCAGGCAGTTTACCTTTCTTCAACTTCTTCAGTACATTATCAAATGCCTCGTTAAAAGCGTCCACAGGTAAATCAGATCCCTGTTCAGTACTAGAAGTGGTTGTGGTTTTCTGCTTCTTAGAAGCTGGAGCAGCAACTGGTGATTTCGAGCTTGAAGCAGGTGGTAACTTCTTTCCTGCTACTAAAGACTCAATCTCCCTCGCTCTTTTCTCCATGGGCTTTAACACCTTTTCCTTCTTCTTGAATTGGGGCTTCTTTGGTTTCTCCCCTTGTACTGGCGATCCAGGAAAATCTCATGATCCCAAACCTAATCCCTCATCATCTTCATCTAAGTGAATAGGGCTCTTGTTTCTTTGTTCTTCCACTGATCTGTTTAGACTAGCAGACTCACCAGCCACAGTGGCCTTGGGCGTGGTGGCCTTTACTATCTCAGTTTCAGAATCCCAACGTTCATCCTCTTGCGTCTCTTCAGAATCGATTAACGCTTCATCCACAAGGTGTAAACTTTTCTTAGCCATGCTCTTATGCCTTCTCAACACACTCTTCTTCTTAGCAGGCTCAGTCTCAAGAACAACTTCAATCCTGATCTCTTTTTCTTTCGACTTTCCACTCTTAGCTCCCACATTCACAACCTGACGTTTTCGCTTCGCCTCAGGGTCCACTGGGAATAATGGATCGTCATTATCAGATGCACTGTCAGCATGCCTCACCAAATCTTTACCAGGGTCAACATAATCAATCCTAGCCAAATGACCAAATAAACGTCTAACAGGTGGTCGTTCATTCACCGACACGCCTTTGTAAGCCTTCATTCTTGCCAAGGTATTAATGGTCATATGCTCTTGAACTATGATCTGCTTCGGATCCCTCTTCAACTGCTTATACTTGTTATCAAATATCATCTGAAGGAATCTAGGATATAACAGAAACTTCCTAGTCCTTGTACCTCTAACAGGTTCCAATAGATGTTCCATAAGCATCCCTGATACGTTGAACGGTTTGTTCAATATCAGTGCAACCATCATCGAGCTTATGCTTTCCCTCATCAAGTCATAACCTCCTGCTGCTGAACCAAAGACATGGAATGGATCATGACATGTGCCAAATACTTGAACTGAGGACAAAGCTTTCCCTTGTGTAATGAACCATCAGTAATCAGCCCGTTATACTTCATCCTTAGAAAGCATTTCCTCTATTCAGTCCAGCTTAGCTCTCTAGGATCAGTCTTTTCATCTTCAAGTTTCAAAGCTTCTCTAATATCATTCTCTGACACAATAATCAGTTGTCCTTGAATCTTGCAAACCAGAGATGATTCGTTATCCCAGAAATCCAACTTCGCATTTGTCCAGAACTCTTGTAATAAATCTCTGTAAATGATAGCGGGTGTAGCAATCGCATCTATCACCCGACTCCTCTTTAGAAACTCAATAATCCCTGTAAACTCGGTGTGTTTCTTCACGTCTCCAAGATATGCACAACAGTTATGTGCATTCTCGAACGGCAAAATCTCTTCCTTTCCTGTCTCAGCAGCTAGTGCAGATGATCCAGCTTGTTCATTAGTTCCTTCCTGTCCAGACATGGTTTATACTGAAAAACAAATCAAGTAAACACGTTATAAATCGACAAAATAAACAAAAATTGAAAATTTGATAATTGATCTCTACATTCGACCATTCGGAGGTACGAATGAGAGTTTTTGGGGTGCGAATGAGAAATTTTAATGGTTCGAATGTAAAAGTTTATAAAACATCTCCTTCGCCCATTTTCGCACGTTCGACCGTTCGTAAAAGGACGAAGGTGACTGTTCTTCATTTTCAAATTTCAATTTTGAATTTTATTGAGTTTAAACGTGTCATTTTGATTCAGTAGGCAAGGAAAACCACCGATTAAGGTTTCCAAACAATCAATTTCATTCAACAAACATTATTTCAGTGTTTTCTAATAAAAACTAGGGTTCGAATGAAAAAGATGATCAAATGATCAATCTGATGGATTAGAATCCTTAGTTTTTGGATTATCTCCCCCTAAAACATTGATATAATGAATCCTTATCAAAAGCAAGTTCAATTAACATGTTTTAATTATTGTTTGATCAGTTAGGGCTCGAATATGAAAAACTTCGATTAAACAGTCAATCTTTGATGATAACCTGTAAAAATAAGGGCAAAACGATCAGCACAAGTTGACGAACACAATGGTATGATGTAAAATCAAAAAGCAATAAGTGGACTTTGGATCAGAATTTTTGAAAAAAAAATTCGAATGCGTCGAATGAGCAGATAAAGGATATATATAGCCTGCCCATTCGCCCGTTCACCCCGGTCGAATGAGAAACTTTTGTCTCCTTCGCCCCTAATTAAAGGTGCGAATGAGACATAAGGGTTCGAAAGAGAAACTGTCTTAAGAACTCTCACATTCGCCCAACATGAAACGTACGAATGAACAAGAAATTCCTCCTTCGACCCAACGAAGGGGCGAAAGTGAATCAGGAATTTTTGAAAATTTACCAAATCTCAAAATCGAGTCCCGTTCAAAATATTTTCCAACTTTTAAGCATCCGACAATCATATTCTCAGTTAAAGATTACAAAGCTCAAATGGTTCATCAAGGTTTAGAAAATCGTCATCAACCACCATCAGCTATCAAAAATAAGATAGAAATGTAAAATCTTTTTGGATTTTCTAAAGTTTATGTTAAAACACACCTAAAATCTTTTTGAGTTTTGCAATTTTTGACGAGAATAATAAAATGCAGAAATGTAATGATAAAGCAGTAAATGTTTTGGGATTTCCGGTAAAGGGATCATATCAGTTATTGAGAAATCTGATCACACCGTTGATCTTTTTGATTATTATCATTAAAGACAATGTATGATCTAGCAACTGCTGATATTGTGATCCACATAAACTCACATGCAGACTTTTGTGAAATGCTTTAAAGTGATACTATTATGTATAGTATAAACATAATTGTCTGTGGTTCCCACGCACACGACATACTCTCGTATCAAGAAGTAAATGCACAAAGACTCATTGTTAAGCGTGAGTATGCTTTCGTCATCTGTAACTTACAAGATATGAGGCACTGAGGTTTACAGGTCAGCAAATTAATGCAGCAAAGTAACATGTGCACTCTACCAGGTTAAGGACTGATATCAATCATGATTTGCATCAGTGATTAATACGATGTAATAGATAATCTTTGATTATCATAGAACATGGAAAGTTCCTCAATTCGGTAACTTTAGGATTTGGCTTAAAGCTCTTTTATAAAGACACCCTATCTGATCTAGGTCCGTAATGACTTACAGCAGAAGATCAGAGAGGCTATCCCCAGACAACTAGTAACATAACGACCCAAAACCTCCGAGTTTTGTACAAATACCCTATCAAACGAAATTACAATACTAAGACCATATGCCAATGAGGAGTTCATCCACACACCAATTCGTTTGATATGTATGTATCAGGCACGCAGTAATAGGTCTACGAAGCCTATCAGCACATCGCACAGACTCAGACACACGCCCTATATAGTACTACATTTCTTTTAAATGTGTCAGATCCCCACTGATGTACTATCATTTCCCCTTTTTCTCCAGGATATCATTTTTGGTTTTTCTGATTTTTATAAATTTTTGAATTTACTGATCCCAAGGATAAGCTGGAGCATTTCAAATATGTGACTACCCAGATATCGTTTGTTCACAGAAATCTGACGGCATTAATCTAAGGGAAGAAGATATAGCAGTCAGCAAAGAAATTTTCTAATTTTTATGGATTTTGAAATTTTTCAATGTTTTTGGATTTTCGAAATTTTTCTGAAAAACAGTAAAACTAAACTAAAAAGCGATAAACTGAGGTGGTGATCAGTCGTGTTATTCTTTAATACCATTAGCTTTCAAAAGATATTCAAATCTCGATTTATCAAAAGCTTTGGTAAAAAGGTCTGCGCGTTGGTAATCAGTGTGGATTTTGACCATATCGATCAACTCTTTAGCGTAACAATCACGGATAAAATGGTATTTAATCCGGATATGTTTAGCCTTTGAGTGATTTACTAAGTCTTTTGTTAATGTGATTGCGACTTCATTATCACAGTAAATAGGGATTTTAAGAAATTGCAAACCGTAGTCCACCATCTGTTGTTGGATCCAAAGAACCTGTGAGCAGTAGCTAGATGCTGAAACGTATTCTGCTTCATATGTGGATAATGCAACTGCGGTCTGTTTCTTGCATTGCTAGGTCACGAGCCTGCTCCCCATAAACTGGCATCCAGCCGTTGTGGATTTGCTGTCTTTGTCACAGCCGCCCCAATCTGCATCACTAAAAGCGATTAGATCAAAATTATCATCATTAGGGTACCATAATCCTCTCGACGGACAACCCTTCATATATCTAAGGATACGTTTGACAGCTGCAATATGACTCTGTTTTGGCTTCGATTGATAACGTGCATAGAGACATGTGGCAAACATTATATCAGGTCTGGAGGCGGTGAGATACATTAGAGATCCGACGATTGCTCTGTATGTAAAAGGATCAGTTAGCTCCCCCTTAGCGTCAACTCCAATCCCGTGATTAGGTTGTATTGGGGTATCCATCGGCTTCGAATCATCCATCTGGAATCGGCTCAAGACTTCAGAAACGTATTTCGTTTGGTGAATAAAGATCCCCGTTGGTCTTTGTTCCACCTGCAAGCCTAGGAAAAACTGCATCTCTCCCATTGCGCTCATCTCGAACTTTTCCTGCATAACACGTTCAAGTTCTCTGCATAGAAGTTCGTTAGTAGACCCAAATATAATATCGTCAACATAATTCTGGACTAGAAGCAAGTCATCGCCTGTTCATTTAGTGAACAGTGTGCAATCTACCAAACCTCGCTTGAATCCTTTTGAAAGAAGATACGTGCTTAGCTTCTCATACCATTGCCTTGGAGCTTGGTGCAACCCGTAGAGAGCTTTGTTCAAAACGTATACCTTATCCCGGTGAATAGGATCTTCAAAGCCTGGTGGTTGACCTACGTATACTTCCTCCTTAACCACACCGTAAAGAAATGCGCTCTTGACATCCATTTGATACACCTTAAATTTCTTGTATGATGCAAATGCCAGAAACATTCGGATAGCCTCTAAGCGTGCAACTGGTGCATAGATCTCGTTGTAATTGATTCCCTCCACTTGATGAAATCCTTGTACAACCAAACGAGCTTTGTTCCTTACGATCACTCCTCTATCATCCTTTTTGCATTTAAAAACCCACTTCGTTCCAATCTTCTTTCTTCCCGGGGGCAAATCTGTCAGTGTCCAAACTCCAAGTTTCTGAAACTGCAACAACTCCTCTTGCATTGCTTCTACCCAAGCGTTGTCCATAAGAGCATCCTTGTAAGTTCGCGGCTCAACCTGCGAAACATAACAAGCAAAAGACCAGTCATTCTGAAAACCATATTTTTTGTATTTTGGCTTATAAAGCAAGATTGCCAAGGTTTTCCGGTGAGTTAGCATTCCTTAATTGACCTCTCGTCATCACACTGCTACCAGGATCACCAATAACCTGCTCAACCGGGTGAATTTGATGTATCCGAGATTCCGGATAATCGGGTACTTGGACTCCCGTCTGAGTAGTTAAGTTCTCTGCAGAAACCAGATCATTACCCACATTCGATGTTGAAGCATCATTTGTAGTTGGGTTCACTGGTGGTGTCACTGTAGCATGATCTAAGATAGCTTCACTTGTAACATCATCGTCGTCATCTTCTGATTCTGATGAATTCAACGTTGTGGAAGCTTCTTGAAATACTTCTTCTTCAACGACAGGAACATTGGTATCATTAGAAGCTGCTTGAGGATTCACGGTGATCGGGCGCACCAACGGTGAAGTCACGGCGTTTTCAACCTCGTAATATAATCGTAATACAGCCTCTTCAACCAAGCTATCTAGGTTGAATGATTCAAAGAAATCTTTGTAATCAAACATCTAGTCTGGACCGCTTCCCTGTAAATTCTGAGTATATCGTTGTACTTCAACGTTAGCCACTCCTCGACCTGATGAGTCCTTTTGTTGAATACCCGTTTGAGCGGGGTTGCATATCCAACAAAGTATCCTTCCTCAGCCTTCGGTGCGAACTTCTCAGATGGATTAAGCATAGTACAAGGAGCTCCAAACGGTTCTAGATACTCTAAATTCGGCTTTCGACGATTCAACAGCTCATAAGAAGTTTTGCCAAACTTCTTCACCGTTAAAACACGATTAAGAGTATAACAAGCTGCGTAAATTGCTTCGTTCCAGAACATTACTGGAAGATTTGAGTTCGCAAGCATTGTTCTCGCCGTTTCAATTAGAGTCCTGTTTTGCGTTCCGCGACACCGTTCTGTTGTGGGGTATACGGAGCACTGTATTCATGATGAATGCCTTTATTTTCACAAAGATCATCCATCTGTGCATTTTTAAACTCCGTCCCATTATCACTCCTAATCCTCTTGATCTTGAGACCATAGATATTTTCCAAACGAGTGAACAAAACCTTCAAATTCTCAAACGTGTCGCTCTTTCGGTGTAAGCACATCACCCATGAAAATCTTGAAAAATCATCAGTCACCACAAGACAGTATAACTCAGCAGCATGACTCTTATGTTTGACCGGTCCAAACCGATCCATGTGCAAACGTTCAAGTGGCAGTCAACGGAATTAACTTTCTTTGGCCTATGGAATTGTTTGTGCTGCTTACCCTTTTTACAACTCACACACTTGTCATTTAAGTGAAAATGTTTGACGTTCACGCCTGTGAGTAGCTCATTCTTCACCAATTGATTCATCTTTCTTAGGTGAATGTGTCCCATTCTCCTATGCCACATAATGGATTCTTTTTCTGTAGCCTTAGAGAGAAAACATGTGACTTGGCCTTGGGTGGTCATTGCTTTTGACATATCGAGAATGTACAAGTTGTTCCCTCTCGGCACCTTTAACATCATCCACTCTTTCGGTAATTCAAAACCCGGCTTGAGTATATAGCATGATTTGTCGTCAGAGTACACAGAAAATTGTTTGTCACATATCTGACTGACACTGAGCAGATTGTAATATATTTGCTTCACATAGGAAATTCTCTCAAAACTCACAATTCCATTGCTTACACTACCCTCCAAGGTAATATAACCTCCCTTGTTTCCTGCAAATGCTACATAACCTCCATTGATGTTTCTAATATCAAATAGTAGCGAAAGATCCCCTGTCATGTGACCAGAAGCTCCACTGTCAACAATCCAAAGACTGCTTACAGGGCCAGCTGAAGCTCCCTACACATATCAAGTAAAGAAGTTAGATTTTTCGGGGGATCCAAGCCTTTCTGGTCTTGGGTCTTTGAACAGTTTGTTTCAAAGATTCAGATTTATCACAAACATCTTGAGTTTTATCAAACTTTTTCTTATCACACAAATCTCTCTCATTCTCAGGTTTCACATTTTGTTGTGAAGTTGAAGCATCCTCAGAACCCTTTGGTGACAAAGATTGTTCAGTTCTTTTCAAGATCCGGATCTGAGATTCTGGGGTCTCGGCCGGTTTCTTTACTTCTGTAGATGCAAAAGTGCGACCTTTGGATTGTAAAACACATTTTGTTTTGTTGATATCGAAGGTGCGAAGGAGCAATATAGAAGGTGCGAAGGAAGACTGAAAGGTGCGAAGGAAGATTGTTTTGGGCGAATGAAGATTAGATTATTGTAAAGCTTGGTTCGACCGGTTGATGTGGGCGAACCTGCACATTCGAATGAACAGTTTGGGCGAATGTGCAGTCTATAAATAGACAAGTTTGATTTTTAAATGTAACTTTTGATGATTATTATTCCCTCCATTTTCAGAAACTCTCTCTAGTTTTTGTTAAACTTGTTTTTCGTTCAAACCTTGATTGTATTCATAATTCAACGTGTAAACAAGTGTTTTATTAATGAAAACGTTTGAAAATGAGGATCTGTGTGTTTGATTATTATTTTGTGATAGTTTTAGGGTTTCCGCACCTGAAACTAACTTGTTTGATCAATCTTTGTTTGTTATCGATCCTTTCACGCACATACAAAGTGGTATCAGAGCCATTTCGGATCAAACAACCACAAATTAATAATTTCTCAGTTGATTTGGACCCAATTTTGGTCAAAAAGTTTCTGTTTTCAATGAACAAACTGATGTGATAAGATTTTGATCGATTACACCTTGATTTCGAGTTTAAATCGAATAATTCTCTTTATTAAAGTTGTTCCAGATCAAATCCGATTCAAAACCTGATTAAGATCATCAAAATCCATCAACATTTGAAAAACATGATCAAAATTAACTGATTTTCAAAGAATAACCGTTTTTGAAATCACATGGGTCGAACGAGAGAGTTTGGTCGAAAGTGGAATTCATTTGGGTCGAAAGAGTGATTTTGTGTACGAAGGAGGTGTTTTAGTGGTCGAAGGAAGACATTGATTGCTTATTTTTCACATTCGCCCCTTTGTTTCACCTTCCTCTGATCGAATGGTCGAAGGAGCTGTAAAACGGTCGAAAGAGAGTCTTAAGTGGTCGAAGGAGTTTTTGTTGTTTAGTTCACATTCGTATGAATCATAAACGGGCGAAAGAGAACTTTATTTCTCCTTCGCACGTCCGTATATACGAAGGAGCATTCTGTTTTGAAACATTTTTAATCTTTTCGTGTTTAATCGTTTGCAGGACAAGATGTGGAACTTTCCAACAACGCCTAGACCTACTCAAGCACCACAACAGCAGACAACACAAGATCCGTGGTCCATTGCAGCTCAGAAGACTAGTCAACCATCACAGCCGATCAATTATATGGCAATGACTAGTTCGGCACCACAACAAGTTGTTCAACCATTACCACAACCGATTGACAACTATTGGGGAGTCGCAGCAGCAGCAGCAGTCCATTCACAGACGACCAACGCTATATCCACTCTTATTCATGATCTATCTTCTGGAAGCGGCAATCGTCCACCGAAGCTAATGGACATGAAGGAGTATAATACTTGGAAGACGAAGTTTAAGATTCACGTTGAGGGACAAGGACTTAAAGGAGCCGAGGCATGGCAAATGATTGTGAAGGGTTACGTTGCTCCTATTCTGGAGAATACTGGAGAACCAATCCCTTTGGAGAATTTGGCGGATGACGAGAAGAAAAGGTTTGCAATAGAGAAGAAGGCATTCTCTCAGCTATCCCAAGCGATCAACACTGATCTATTACATCAGTTTGGATCGTGCACTACATCCAAACAACTATGGGGTATGCTGAGAAATCGACATGATGGAAATGAAAAGACAAGGAAGCTTAGGATGGAAGAGCTTCGGAAGGAGTTTGAAAACTTCAGTTATATGGGTAATGAGACCCTAAAAGAGTTGGTTCCACGGTACTGCCATTTGCTCACTGAATTGTCAAGCTATGAGATCAGCATTCCAATGTCGGAATTAGTAGATAAATTTGCTGATGCTTTACCACCCTACTGGAACCAACACATTGAAGTGTTAAAGGAGAAGGATGCTTACCAGTATTGGACTATTAACGAGTTCATCCAAAAGCTGGAAAACAAAGAGATGGAGGAAAAGAGAAAAGCTAAGAGAGCTCAGATTCCATAGAATCCTGATTTATATGGGAGTGGTACATCTAACTCTCTTTCTGCTTCAAGCACCACCTCTAATGTTGCACCTCACATAGCATGTGTGTCTAACGTTGTTGAACCAACAAAAGCACCCATTAACTATCTTGCTCAAACTTCATCCTACACACCATCATACACACAACAACCCTATCAAACACAAAACTTTATTCCACCATTTTCACCATTACAACAAGCCGCATGCTACACATCAAGTCAACCCCAACAACAACAACAATATCCTCCTCAAGTGAATCAGATGCAGATTACTCAAGCACAATCAAGTCAAAACCCGATTGTGTTAGAGACCTCAAACCTTAACAATGTGACTGTTGAAATTGCTCAACAGCATGTTGCTCTTGTATCTGCCATGGTTGCTTCTTACAACGGTTTGGTAGCAAGTCAAATTGGTAACAATAATCTCACCAATGAAGACTATGCTCAAATCGACAAAGAGGAAATGGAGTTGATGGACATTCAGTGGGCTTTTGCAAGCATTATGAGGAGAGCCACTGATTTTATTCAGAAGACTGGCAGGACTGATCTCTCAACCTCTCCCAACACCACATACGGATTCAACAAAGCAAAGGTTACCTGCTTTAACTGTGGTGAGAAGGGACATTTTAAAAGAGAGTGCACACAGCCAGCACAACAAGGTAACCGAAACCCTTTCAATTCAACATACCAAAATAGACAAAACCAAAACCAAAATCAAGTGTCTTACAACAGTCCCAACATCTCAAGCTTTCAACCACAAAACACTTATCAGAACCGTCAACAAAACACCAACACCAGACAATCCACAACTCAAAACCAACCTCAACAAAACCCAAACCGAACTATAGTTCCTATCTCTACACCTAACACACAAAACCAAAACCAAACTGATACTTAAAACCAAGCACTTGTGATCCAAAAGGATGAAGGTTTTGACTGGACTAATATGCAATTGGGGGTGGAGGAGATCACTGCTGGGAATGTTGCTTGTGTGGCACAGCAGATGAGTTTGGATGAGAATGAGGAAATTGAACAAGAGGTTGTGATTGAAAAAGTGTCGGAGTTGAAGATTGAAGAAGTGAATGAAGATGTGATTGCTGAGAGTGAAGACAAGAGATCGGGGATGATTCTTGATTCTGTCACTGATGTTGGAGATCAATATGATTCAGCTTACTCGGATATGGAGAGCGAATCTGATTTAGAGACTAGTGTGAATTCACTAGATGATGATATTGACCAACTGCTAGCTGAAGCTGACTTCCTGATGACCTACAAGTCATGTATGGTGGATGATGCATGCACCAAGATTGACTACTCCAAATTCTTCGCAGGAAAGGAAGCTCACTTTGCTTTAATGGCCATGACAGAACCTCCTAAGCCGGTAAGTTCTGAAACTCAATCTCAAGCGTGTGTTAAATGTGATAAATGTGCTGATTTTGAAAAACTGACTAATGAAAACAAGCTTCTCAAGGTCCAACTTGAGAGTGCAAAACTTAACTGTCAGATTTATCAAAAGGACTTAAAAGATTTCAACAAAGTTCTTGATGGTTATAAAAAGGATGTGTCTGAACTTAAAAAGACATTATCAATTAAACAACATGCCATTAATAATTACATCAATGAAATGGAAAACACTAAATTGGAAATGGCAACCATCAAGTGCTTTGCGGAAAAAAGTTAACAAGAAATTAGAAAGTTACAAGCACATATATGTAGTCGATCATATCATTGAAGAACCCTACCAGACGAATAGTGCAAACTATAAGTCAGTTCCATCTCCGGTATTGTTTGAGAATCACACTTTACATGCAATACCACCGGAGACTTTAATCAACCCTGATTCCATATCAGAAAATGAGCCTAACACTTCCAGTGTCGGGGATCCATATTCTGATGTGAGACCAGTACTGGGAAATAGTGAGGGTGTGGTCGCTACTGATGATTCAGATGAAGAAGATGAGTCATCTGAGACGGTTGAAAGTGATAGTGATATCCCTGATGAAAATCATATAATCACTACTGAGCCAGTCTCACCGTCTCAGATCATTCATCCAATGGCAAATGCTCATCGTAAAAATGAGGTTAAGAAAAATGATTAGTTTGTTGGTAAGAGTTTTGAAAAGAAAGAGGTAACGAAGCTTGAGAAAAATGTGAGAAAACCGGTTGAAAAGAAAGTTGAAACCAAAACTGAGAAAAATGTGGTTAAACCGGTAGAAAAGAAAAAGGAGTTTAAATCTGAGAAACCCAATGATGTGAGCAACGAATTGTGTGACAAACCTGTCAAAATCTTTTATCGGATGCAAGGATCCGATAAGATTTTATCCGATGATGAGTTTCCGATTAAGTTTGTCAATTCATCAAAAATCGAAAAGATCTGGCAGGAAAGTACGATTTGGTTTCCAAAATCTGAAAGAACCAATGACATTCCTCAAGAAATTTTAGACAAAATTTATTCGGATAAAGAAGCAAAGGTCAATGTCACACAGTTTGTTTTGCCTGTTCATAAAGAAAATAGTTTTATTGAACCGACTTACTCGAAGGACCCAGCTCCTGAGAGTTTAAGGAAACAATGCATGGTCGATCGATATCCCATTGCTAGTTTTTCCAAGTCGCCGATCAAGGAAAACTATGAGGAATACCGTGCGTGTTATAAGTGCGGGGAACAGGGATATTTACTTGCCGCCTGCCCGTACGTACGGCACAAAAGGCACGAAGTGGAGATGAGGCAATATCATGAGTATCCGGTTGACAACTACGGTTATCAACAAAGACGGCATTTCCCTCAGCAAGAATTTTATCATAATCAAAACAATTTTTATAACAAGGGGGAAAATCGTCCGATGACGTATGATAAGCGCAACCGGATGACCACTGATAAATCTGGTAAGAAATCTATGATGAACTCAACTGCTGACAATAAAAAGGTTGTTCCTAAACCTAATGGAAATAAGCAGTTGGACCTGTCTCTGTTAAATCAGAGAAGGTAACCAAGAAAGTTGCTTTTAAAGAAGAAGTAAAGAAACCGACTGAGATTTCAAAATCTCAGATTCGGATCTTGAAAAGATCTGAGCAATCTTGGTCATCTAAGGAATCTGAAGGAGCCTCTACTTCACAGAGTGAGAAGAATGAGAAAAAGAAGGTTGTTAATGAGAAGAAAGGGGTTGAAGTAACCCAAGATGTTTGTGATTCAAAAGATTCTTTGAAACAACCTGTTCAAAGACCCAAGACCAAACAGGCTTGGGTCCCCCGAAAGAACTAATTGATCTACTTTAAATGTGCAGGGAGCTCCAGCTGGCCCTGTTAGCAGCCTATGGATTGTTGACAGTGGAGCTTCTGGTCACATGACAGGGGACCTCACGCTACTCTTTGACATCAAAAACATTAACGGAGGTTACGTGGCATTTGCTGGTAATAAGGGAGGCTACATTACTATGGAGGGTAGTGTAAGCAATGGGGTCGTAACATTTGAGCGGATATCTTATGTGAAACAGATAGACTATAATTTGCTCAGTGTTAGTCAAATTTTTGATAAACAATTTTCTGTGTATTTTGATGACAAATCTTGTTACATCTTGAAACCTGGGTTTGAGCTACCAAAAGAGTGGGTGATGCTGAAGGCACCGAAAGTTAACAACTTGTATATTCTCGACATGTCTAAAGCAATGACCACCCATGGCCAAGTCACGTGTTTTCTCTCCAAGGCTACACAAAAAGAATCCATTATGTGGCACAGGAGAATGGGACACATCCATTTGCGAAAGATGAATCAGCTTGTGAAGAATGAACTTGTCACGGGAGTTAATGTCAAACACTTCCATCTGAATGACAAGTGTATCAGTTGCAAGAAGGGAAAGCAGCACAAACAATCCCATAGACCAAAGAAAGTTAATTCTGTTGAGCTGCCACTTGAACGTTTGCATATGGATTTATTCGGTCCAGTCAGACGTAAAAGTCATGCCGGGGAGTTATATTGTCTTGTGGTGACAGATGATTATTCAAGATTTTCATGGGTAATGTGCTTGCATCAGAAAAGTGACACTTTTGACAATTTGAAGGTTCTGTTTACACGTCTGGAGAATATATATCGTCTGAAGATCAAAAGAATCCGGAGTGACAATGGGACGGAGTTCAAAAATGCTCAAATGGAGGATCTTTGTGCGAACAAAGGAATTCATCATGAATATAGCGCTCCGTATACACCACAGCAGAACGGTGTCGCAGAGAGAAAGAACAGGACTCTTATAGAGACGGCGAGAACTATGCTTGCGGATTCAAATCTTCCAGTCATGTTCTGGAACGAAGCTATTTACGCGGCATGTTATACTCTTAACCGTGTTTTGACAGTGAAGAAGTTTGGCAAGACTTCTTATGAGCTGTTGAACTGACGCAAGCCGAATCTGGAGTATCTAGAACCATTTGGTGCCCCGTGTACAATGCTGAATCCTTCGGAAAAGTTTGCACCAAAGGCTGAAGAAGGTTATTTTGTTGGATATGCAACCCCATTAAAACGGGTACTCAACAAAAGAACTAGAAAAGTCGAGGAGTGGACTAATGTCGAAGTTCAAAGATATACACAAAATGTACAGGGTGGAGGACCAGATTGGATGTTTGATTACAAAGACTTCTTTGAATCATTCAATCTAGATAGCATGGTTGAAGAAGCTGTACTTCGCTTATATTACGAGGTCGAAAACGCTGTAACTTCACCGTTAGTGCGTCCGATCACGGTAAACCCCCAAACAGCTTCTAATGAGACCACTGCTCCTTTATTGGAAGAAGAGGTGTTCCAAGAGGCTTCTACATCGCTTAATTCATCAGAATCAGAATATGAAGACGACGATGCAACAAGTGAAGCTATTCTGGACAACGCTACAGTGACACCACCAGTGAACCCATCTAATACTGATGCTTCAACATCGAATGTGGGTAATGATCTGGTTTCTACAGAGAATTTGACAACTCAAACGGGAGTACAAGTACCTGATTATCCGGAATCTCGGATACATCGGATACACCCGCTTGAACAGGTTATTGGTGATCCTGGTAGCAGTGTGATGACAAGAGGGCAGCTGAGAAATGCTCAAGCACCAGAAAACATTGGCAATCTTGCTTTATATGCCAAAATTCAGAAATCTGGTTTTCAGAATGACTAGTCATTTGCTTGTTATGTTTCGCAGGTCGAGCCGCGGACATACAAGGATGCTCTTTTGGATGACGCCTGGGTGGATGCAATGCAGGAGGAGTTATTACAGTTCCAGAAACTTGGTGTATGGACCCTAACAGATTTGCCCCCTGGTAGAAAGAAAATTGGTACCAAATGGGTGTTTAAATGCAAGAAGGATGACAGAGGAGTCATAGTGCGAAACAAAGCTCGTTTGGTTGTTCAAGGTTTTCATCAGGTTGAAGGAATCGACTACAATGAAATCTATGCACCGGTTGCACGCTTGGAAGCTATCAGAATGTTCCTCGCGTTTGCATCATGGAAGAAATTTAAGGTGTATCAGATGGATGTAAAGAGCGCATTTCTTTACGGTGTGGTCAAAGAGGAAGTTTACGTAGGTCAACCGCCGGGCTTTGAGGACCCTATTCACCGGGATAAGGTTTATGTGTTAAACAAAGCTCTTTACGGGTTGCACCAGGCTCCGAGACAATGGTATGAGGAGCTGAGCACGTATCTTCTCTCGAAAGGATTCAAACGCGGACTGGTAGACTCCACACTGTTCACGAAACGAGCAGGAGATGATTTGCTTCTAGTACAAATTTATGTTGATGATATTATTTTCGGGTCAACTAACGAACTTCTGTGCAGGGAATTTGAACAAGTTATGCAGGAAAAGATCGAAATGAGTGCTATGGGAGAAATGCAGTTTTTCCTCGGCTTGCAGGTGGAGCAAAGACCAACGGGGATCTTTATTCACCAGACGAAATACGTTTCTGAAGTCTTGAGCCGATTCCAGATGGATGACTCGAAGCCGATGGATACCCCGATACAGCCCAATCACGGGATTGGAGTTGATCTTAAGGGGGAGCTGACTGATCCATTTACATACAGAGCAATCGTCGGATCTCTGATGTATCTCACAGCGTCAAGACCTGATATAATGTTTGCGACATGTCTTTGTGCGCGATATCAATCGAAGCCGAAACAGAGTCATCTTGCAGCTGTCAAGCGTATCCTTAGATATCTGAAGGGTTGTCCATCGAAAGGACTTTGGTACCCTCATGATGATAATTTTGACCTAATCGCTTTTAGTGATGCAGATTGGGGCGGCTGTGACAAAGACAGCAAATCTACAACGCCTGGATGTCAGTTTATGGGGAGCAGGCTCGTGACCTGGCAATGCAAGAAACAAACCGCAGTTGCACTATCCACATGTGAAGCAGAATACGTTTCAGCATCGAGCTGCTGCTCACAGGTTCTTTGGATCCAACAGCAGATGGTGGATTACGGTTTGCAATTTCTTAAAACCCCTATTTACTGTGATAATGAGGCCGCAATCGCATTAACAAAAGACTTAGTAAATCACTCAAAAGCTAAACATATCCGGATTAAATATCATTTTATCCGTGATTGTTATGCTAAAGTGTTGATCGATATGGTCAAAATCCACACTGATTACCAACGCGCAGATCTTTTTACCAAAGCTTTTGACAAATCCAGATTTGATTATCTTTTGAAAGCTAATGGTTTTAAAGAAAAACAGGACTGATCACCACCTCAGTATATCATTTTTTAGTTTAAAATTTTTACTGTTTTTCAGAAAAATTTCGAAAATCCAAAAACATTGAAAAATTTCAAAAACCATAAAAATTGAAAAATTTCTTTGCTGACTGCTATATCTTCTTCCCTTAGATTAATGCCGTCAGATTTCTGTGAACAAACGATATCTGGGCAGTCACATATTTGAAATGCTCCAGCTTATCCTTGGGAACAGTAAATTCGAAAATCTATAAAAATCAGAAAATTCTAAAATGATTTCCTGGAGTATAAAGGGAAATGATAGTACATCAGTGGGGATCTGACACATTCTAAATAATGTAATGCTATATAGGGCGTGTGTCTGAGTCTGTGCGATGTGCTGATAGGCTTCGTAGACCTATTACTGCGTGCCTGATACATACATATCAAACGATTTGTTGTGTGGATGAACTCCTCATGGGCATATGGTCTTAGTACCGTAATTTCGTTTGATAGGGTATTTGTACAAAACTCGGAGGTTTAGGGTCGTTATGTTATTAGTTGTCTGGGGATAGCCTCTCTGATCTTCTGCTGTAAGTCATTACGGACCTAGATCAGACAGGGTGTCTTTATAAAAGAGCTATATGCCAAATCCTAAAGTTACCGAATTGAGGAACTTTCCAAGTTATATGATAATCAAAGATTATCTATTACATCGTATTGATCATTGATGCAAATCATGATTAATATCAGTCCTCAACCTGGTATAGTGCATATGTTACTTTGCTGCATTAATTCGCTGACCTGTATACCTCTATGCATTATATCTTGAACAATTACAGACGACGAAAGCATAATCACGCTTTACAATGAGTCTTTGTGCATTTACTTCTTGATACGGGAGTATGTCGTGTGCGTGGGAACCACAGACAATTGCGTTTATACTATAAATATTAGTATCAGTATAAAGCACTGCACAAAAGTCTGCATGTGAGTTTATATGGATCACAATATCAGCAGTTGCCAGATCACATATTGTCTTTAATGATAATAATTTCAAAAAGATCAACGGTGTGATCAGATTTCTCAAAACCTAATATGATCCCTTTACCGGAAATCCCAAAAACATTTACAGTTTTTCATTTACATTTCTGCATTTTATTTTCTCGTCAAAAATTACAAAACTCAAAAAGATTTTAGGTGTGTTTTAGCATAAACTTTAGAAAATCCAAAAAGATTTTTCTTTTCATCTTATTTTTGATAACTGATGGTGGTTGATGTCGATTTTCTAAACCTGGATACACCATTTGAGCTTTGTAACTTTTAAAATGTGAAAATATGAATGTTGGATGCTTAAAAGTTGGAAAATAATTGAACCGGAACTCGTTTTTGAGATTTGGAAAATTTTCAAAAATCTCAATTCTCATTCGCCCATTCGTTTGGTCGAATGTGGGATTTTTCTTTGTTCATTCGTATGCTTTGTTGGCCGAAGGAGAGTGTTCATGATAATTATCTCATTCGAACCCTTTTTATCTCATTCGAACCCTTTCAATAGGGTCGAAGGAGAGAAAAGTTTCTCCTTCGTATGAACAAAACGGGCGAAGGAACAGGCCTATATATATCCAGCATCTCATTCGAACCCCCATTTATAATTTTTTTCCAGATTTTAATCGTAACCTCACCTTATTGCTCGTTTGTTTAGCATCATTCCATTGTGTTACTGCATTCATACTGATCATTTTCCTATCATTTTAACAGGTTATCATCAAGGAATCAGTTCTTAATCTCTATTTTTCAATTCCGAGCCCTAACTGTCTAAAATCGTTTTAAAACAACATAATACTACCAATTGATGTTCGAGGTTTATTGTATGTGTGTTTTAGGGGGAGAAATTATCAAAAACATAGTTTAAAACATGTCAGATTGTTCAGTCGACGTTTAAACCCTAGTTTTTGGGTGAAAAGACAAACACAATGCAAAATTGTTGAATCTGTTAGTCTAGGAATGTTTATCGGCATGATTAGGCTTGAATACAATCAAATGGACATGTTAAGAATGATTAGATTTCAAAATTGAAATTTCAAAAACATAAACTGTTTCCTTCGACCAAATCGAATGGGCGAAGGAAGAAATTCATTTGGACGAAAGAGAATAAGATGGGCGAATGAAACATTTTTATAAAAACTATTACATTCGTATCTTGTAATTCTCATTCGTACCTTTACAAAACCACCTTCGTACCCCCGTTTGGGCGAAGGAGGAGGTTTTTGATCAAAAATTTTCAATTTTGATATTTTGTCGATTTTTAACTTGTGTTTTTGTTTGTTTTGCAGATCTAACAATGTTTGAACAGCAGAAGACGACGGAACAAGCAGGATCCTCATCACAGCCTGCTAAGCAGCTAGATTTTGAGAATGCGCACAATTGTTGCGCATATCTTGGCGATGTGAAGAAGCACACAGAATTTGTTGGCATCATTGAGTTTTTGAAGAGAAGCAGAGTAATAGATGCCATTGCTACACCGACAGTGATCTATAGAGATATGATACAGGAATTCTGGTCTAATGCTAAACTAGATTTCTGGAAATGCGAATCTTGCTTGACGAGCAAAATTCAGGGACAACGAGTCATTGTGTGCGAAGAAGATTTGAGAGAAGCATTGAATCTGGATGATGATTGAAAAGATCCAAAGGAGTTTACATTCATGGATCAAAGAAAGTGCTTTCTCAGGATGAAGTACAACGGACCAATCACTGACGGTTCGTTGCATAAAGGAAAACTGTGCCCACAGTTCAAATATCTGGCACATGTTTTGATCCACGTATTCGGATCTACAGCAGGTGGTTATGACTTGATGAGGAAGAGCATCAGTTCGATGATGGTTGCTTTGGTATTGAACAAACCGTTCAATGTTTCTGGCATGCTGATGTCTCACTTACTGGAGCCCGTGAATGGAACGAGGAACCTGAAGTTTCTGTTATATCCTCGTTTTCTTCAAATGATATTTGATCACAAGTACAAAGAGCTGAAGAAAGATCCTAAACACATTGTTGTTCAGGAACACATGTCGTTGAACACACTAGCTAGAATGAAAGCTTATAAGGGTTTCTCTGTTGAAGAACGTCCTCGTATTAGACGTTTGTTTGGACATCTAGCTAGGGTGGATTATAAAGATCCGGGTGAGGGGCTTGTAAGGAATGTTAACAGTGATTCTGATGCTGATAATCCTTTACATCATGTTGATCCTGACGCTAAGCGCAAGAGACAAGTTGTGAATGTAGGCGCTAAGAGTGGTAAGACAAAGAAACCAGAGATAAGGATTGAGGTTTCTGAACCAGAGAAGAAGAAAAATATTCAGAGAAGGAATAAGAGTATGGCGAAAAAGGGTTTACACATTGTTGATGAAGCTTCCATTGATTCAGAAGAGACAATAGAGGAAGAACAATGGAATTCTGATGCTGAAACTGTAGAGACCACCTTGCCCAAGGCCACTGAGGCTGGTGCGTCTGCTAGCCAAAGAGAAGAAGATCAAGGGAACAAAAGCCCTATTCCCGTTGATGTAGAAGATTTGGTTTTTAATGTTGAAGAAACGTTTGTTGGATCTCCTGTGCAAGCTGCTAGAAAAGAGAAGAAGAAACAGGAGAAGCCAAGTATAAAGAGGAAGAAAGAGATAGAATCATTGATAGCTGGAAAGAAACTGCCACTAGCTACAAGTTCTAAATCACCGGTTACTACACCAGCTCATAAGAAACAGAAGATTGCAACAACATCTAGCACACCACAAACTGAAGAAATTCCAATGGATGATGTGAATGAAGCATTGGATAATGTGCTAAAGAAAATCAGAAAAGGTAAACTGCCTGACGCTGTTGAACCACCAAAGAAGACAAAAGTATCGGTGGACAGTGACATCATGACTGCTGTGAATCAGAGATTTTCTGAGATGATGAATTTGATTAACAAACAACAGACGGAGATTGAGCAGTTAAAGTCCAATGACAAGAAGATGTTAGAAGTCGTAGTCACATCGGCAGATGATAATGAGACCTTGAAGAAGACAATCAAGAAATTGAAGAGAGAAAACAAGAAGTTGCTGAAACATGAAAAACGTAACACCAGAAGGATCATAGTCTTGAAGGAGGAGAACAAACAGCTGAAAAAGAGTAACAAGCATATGGATGATCTGATAAAGAACTTGTACTCTCAAGCTCCTCAACTTCAAGCTGGTGAAGTGGAAAAAGAAAGAGAAGAAGAGCTAGTTGATTACGAACTGTCTGATGAAGAGGAAGATGATGAACTAGATGAAGATGCTGGTAACGATACAAAGAAGAAGAAGAAGGACGATAAGGATGATGGAGGATCGGATGATGGTTCGAGTGATGGAGACGGCTCTGCATTTGATGATAGTAGTGATGACGATGATGATGATGTTGACAAGTTTACTTACGAGAAACGTGACTCAGATAAGGGCGGTGAATCGAGCTCTAAAGCTCCTGGTGAGAATGTTGACGATGAAGATATTTTCTGGAACGAGAAATTGCAGTCATTGTCTGAAGAAGATAAGAACATGTATCGCCAGATGCTCACTGATCGGGTCTGGACGATCGACATGACTAGCAGGTTCCCAGAAATATTTGAATCTAACAATAAACTATTCGAGTTGGAGTATGATGACCCTGATCTTGAGGATGGGGAAGTTTCTGCGGCTATTTCAAAAGAAATTCTTTAAGGTTTAGCAAAGCAAGTAGGCAAGACGTTGGAAGAATTACTTGCAGATAACTTTATTCCTAAGATTCCTGAGAAAGAAGCTGGAAATCATTCGGATGATCGTGATGTTCCTGCATTCGAGGAAGTCGAAATGGAAGATATTACGAGCGAAGAGTATCCACAATATTTCAGGACAGATCAAGATTGTGGATTTTCTTTCTCAGACGAACTGCTAAACCATGCCGAGAAGCTAGCAAAAGAAAAGAGCAAAGTCTTTGAAGATGAAATATTTAAAGGACATAACAAGCCACGGTTCGAGCAATCAGAAAGTTTGAAAGAGTTGTTGAAGAAATTGAAAGAAAAGTAAAATAATCGTCCGAAACCTGACATTCAAGGCAGCTTTTACAAACTTCACAATAGGATTTTCAAAGGTCGTGCATTGGCCTGGAAGTTTGTTGAAGAGTTGAGGTGTTTCGCAGTAAAGTGGGAAAAGGGGATCTTGTATTTTGAGAAGTTTCATCACTTGAAGACCCTTCCTTATTGGGCAATCAGAGACATTTGTCGTCACCGTTTAACGGGAGCGTCAAATAGTCAGATTACTTATTTTGCTGAGAAGATGACTCGAGAAAGCCGAACCAAGTGGGACTTGTTTACACCACAATATCCAAAGCGAATTGTTCATAAGAAGGATATTGATTTGATAACTGGTACGCCCAAAGTGACATTGAAATACAAACCACCGCAAGTGTTGAAAAAGATTCCTTTGATGCCTATTCCACAACACTTTGCAAAAGACTTCATCTAGTGGTTTTATGATTGGAAGATTGCAGAGGCCGTGATCGTGTTGAAGGATGGAGAGACGAATTACAAGAAAGTGCATATCTTTGATCCCATGTGGTTGATAAACTGTTCACATGAGGATATCATCATGCTATTCTACAATCCGATCTATTCAGATGCTAAAGATGCTGAGCAAGCAGGAAAGTACCAACGTGTGGTATTTCTGTGCTTTGCGTTTGATATTAATGCTGGATGTGATTATGATGAGAAGTTGGGAAAGTTTGTGGAGAAGCAAAAGGTGCCAGAGCTGAAAACGAAGAAACAAAAACAATTTCAGGAACCGGTGTTGACAAGAGAACAAATGATTCAAAGACATATCAGACTGTGGAACAAAAGGATGGACGAACAACGACGAACACAATCCAAGCAATAGTCGAGGGGGAGTTTGTAGATGCAAAAGTGCGACTAAAGCTTTGGATTGTAAAACACATTTTGTTTTGTTGATATCGAAGGTGCGAAGGAGCAATATAGAAGGTGCGAAGGAAGACTGAAAGGTGCGAAGGAAGATTGTTTTGGGCGAATGAAGATTAGATTATTGTAAAGCTTGGTTCGACCGGTTGATGTGGGCGAACCTGCACATTCGCATGAACAGTTTGGGCGAATGTGCAGTCTATAAATAGACAAGTTTGATTTTTAAATGTAACTTTTGATGATTATTATTCCCTCCACTTTCAGAAACTCTCTCTAGTTTTTGTTAAACTTGTTTTTCGTTCAAACCTTGATTGTATTCATAATTCAACGAGTAAACAAGTGTTTTATTAATGAAAACGTTTGAAAATGATGATCTGTGTGTTTGAATCTGTTTGATTATTATTTTGTGATAGTTTTAGGGTTTCCGCACCTGAAACTAACTTGTTTGATCAATCTTTGTTTGTTATCGATCCTTTCATGCACATACAACTTCATCCTTGAACGATACCTTATTGGTTACCTACTCTGATTTAACATAGACAGGTCCAACTGTTGGTTTGACATTAGGTTTAACAGGAACCTTTTTGTTGTCAACAGTTGCGTTCACCATTGGTTTCTTCAACAGTTTCTCAGTGGCTATCCGGTTGCGTCTATCATATGTCATCGAACGATTTTCCCTCCTTTTGAAATAATTGCTTTGATTATAAAAAGGTGCTGGTTAAGGGACAAACCGTCTCTGTGGATAACAATGATTATCAACCGGACAATCATACTTTTGCTTCATCTCCACCTCGTGCCTCTTGTGTCGTACATATGGGCAGTCGGCAAGTAAATGCCCCCTCTCCCCGCACTTAAAACATGCACGGTACTCTTCATAATTTTCCTTGATGTTCGACTTAGAATAACTAGCGATAGGATATTGATCGTCCATACACCGTCTTCTTAAACTCTCAGGAGCGGGGTCCTTTGAGTAAGTCGGCTCAAGAAAACCATTTAATTTATCTCTTGGTTTAACAAATTGTGTGACATTGACCTTTGGCTCTTTAGAAATATCCGAATGAATTTTCTTTAAGATTGCTGGAGGAATATCATTTGTTCGCTCATGTTTTGGGAACCAAATGGTACTTTCCTGCCAGATCTTTTCAATTTTTGAATAATTTGCAAATTGAATCGGATATTCTTCATCAGAAATGATCTTATCGGAGCCTTGCATCCGATAGAAAACTTTAACAGGTTTATCACATGATTCATTTTTCTCTTCAATTGACTCTTCAATTTTCTTTTCAATTTTCTTCTCAACTTTCTTTTCAACATTCTTTTCAACTTTCTTTTCAACATGCTTCACTGATTGATTCTTTCTATGAGCGTTAGCCATGGGATGGACAATCTGAGATGGTGAAACGGTTTCAGTAGTGATGATGTGATTTTCATCAGGAATATCACTCACCTTTTCAACAACCGTCTCAGACTGTTCATCCTCTTCATCAGAATCATCAGCAGCAACCACACCCTCATTATTTTCCAGAACAGGTCTAACATCAGAATACGGGTCTCCCACACTGGATGTGTTTGACTCGTTATCCGATGTAGAGTCAGATTTAACTGAGCTCTCCGGTGCTATTGAGTGCAAATTATGATTTTCAAACAACACCGGAGCTGGGACAGCTTTGTAGTTTGCACTACTAGACTGTGAAGGCTCTTCTATTATGTGGTCAACGACAAAAGCAATATGCTTATAGCTCTCAAGCTTTTTGTTTACCTTCTCTGCAAAGCACTTAATGGTGGCCATTTCCAATTTTGTGTTTTCTAAATCATTGATATAGTTATTTATGGCCATTTGTTTTAAAGACAGTCTTTTTCAATTCTGAAACATCTTTCTAATATCTATCAAGTACTCTGTTGAATTCTATTGATTCCTTTTGATATGATTGACAGTTGATTTTTGCACTCTCAAGTTGAACCTTGAGTTGCTTATTCTGTCAATTTATCACAAGCTTTGCATTGTTTAACACAAGTTGAATTAGAATTAACAGTAGATTCAGTACTTACCTGTTTAGGAGGTTCTGTCATGGCCATCAGTGCAATGTGTGCTTCCTTCCCAGCGAAAAACTTGGAATAATCAATTCTGGTGCAAGCATCATCCACTATGCATGATTTTCGGGTCATCAAAAAGTCAGCTTCAGCAAGCAACTGGTCAATGTCATCATCCAGTGAGTTAACACTAGATTCAGAATCAGACTCACTCTCCTCATCAGAATAAGTAGAATCAAACTGCTCTGGAATATCAGCTACTGAATCAAGAATCATTCCAGACTTCTTCTCTTCAACATCAACATTCATCTCATCATTCAACTCTTCAATCTTCAACTCACTCATCTTTTCAGTCACAATCTCTTCTTCAACCTCCACCGGTTCATCCAAATTCATTTTCTGTGCCACACAAGCCACATTACCAGCTGTAATTTCTTCAACACTCAACTGCATACCGGTCCAATCAAAACCCTCATCCTTCTGTATCACCAAAGCTTGATTTGGGTTCTCAGTTTGGGTTTGTGTGTTTGGTGTAGAAATGGGAATGATTGTTCGGTTTGAATTCTGTTATGTTTGGTTTTGGTTTTGTGTTGTGGATTGTCTAGCATTGTTATTTTGTTGGGTATTTTGATGGTTTTGATAGTTGTTTTGAGGTTGAAAGCTTGAAATATTAGGACTTTGGTATGATACCTGGTTTTGATTTTGTCGGGTTTGGTAGTTAGAGTTGAATGGATTTCTATTACCTTGTTGTGCTGGTTGTGTGCACTCTCTTTTGAAATGACCTTTTTCACCACAGTTGAAACAAGTGACTTTGGCTTTGTTGAAGCCATAAGTGGTGTTAGGAGAAGTTGAAAGATCAGTTCTCCCGGTCTTTTGAATAAAATCAGTGGCTCTTCTCATGATACTTGCAAAGGCCCACTGAATATCCATCAATTCCATTTCTTCCTTGTCGATCTGTGCATAGTCCTCATTGGTCAAGTTGTTGTTCCCAATTTGACTAGCAACCAAGCCATTGTACGATGCTACCATTGCTTAAACTAATGCTACATGTTGTTGGACAATCTCAACAGTAACATTGTTTAGATTTGATGTCTCCAACACAATCGGGCTTTGGTTAGTTTGATTTTGGTTAAGTTGCATCTGGTTCATTTGAGGATTGTATGGTTGTTGTTGTTGTTGAGGTTGGCTAGCAGAGTAACTTGCTGCTTGTTGCATAGGTGAAAATGGTGGAATATAAGTAGTTGTTGTTGGATATGATGGTGAGGTATATGAAGATGTTTGAGCAAGGTAATTGATTGGTTGTTTGGGTGGTTCAACAATGTTAGATACGCACGCGATGTGTGGAGCAACATTAGAAGTAGAACTGGAAGTAGAATGGGAAGAAGATGTACCACCAAGATACAATTCCGGATTCTGAGGAATTTGAGCCCTTTTTGCTTTCCTCTTTTCCTCCATCTCCTTGTTTTCCAGTTTCTAAATGAATTCATTTATCATCCAATACTGGTACGCATCCTTCTCTTTTAACACCTCAATATGTTGGTTCCAGTACGGTGGCAATGCATCGGCAAACTTGTCCACCAATTCAGACATAGGTATGCTAATCTCATAGCTTGAAAGCTCTGTGAGTAAGTGGCAATACCTTGGAACCAACTCTTTCAATGTCTCATTACCCATGTAACTAAAATTCTCAAACTCTTTCCGAAGCTCTTCCATCCTTAGCTTCCTAGTCTTCTCATTTCCATCATGCCTGTTCCTTAACATATCCCACAACTGTTTAGAAGTTGTACAAGACCCAAACTGATGAAGCAAGTCAGTATTGATGGCCTGGGATAGTTTAGAAAACGCCTTCTTCTCAATAGCAAACTTTTTCTTTTCATCGTCTGTTAGATTTTCCAATGGAATAGGCTCTCCCGTGTTCTCCAAGATCGGAGCAACATAGCCTTTCGCAATCATCTGCCACGCCTCAGTTCCCTCTAAACCCATACCCTCCAAATGGATCTTGAATTTAGTCTTCCACGTGTTGTAGTTGACCATTTCCATAAGCTTAGGTGGACGGTTTACACTCCCCGAGGACAAGTCTTGAATAAGAGTTGATATGGCATTAGTCGTCTGTGAGTGAACCGCTGCTGCTACTTCCCAATAGTCACCAACCGGTTGCGGTTGTGGTTGCGCAATGTGTTGAGGAATAGTACTAGTCATAGCCATATAATTGTTTGGTTGTGATGGTTGACTAGACTTTTGGGCAGCAACTGACCAAGGATCCATGGTTGTCTGCTGTTGTGGTGTCGTGTTAGGTCTTGGTGTAGTAGGAAAGTTCCACATCTTGATCTGAAAATGATTAAACACGAAAAGATTAGAAAAGCTTTAAACAGCTTTCTCCTTCGTATGTAGCGAGTGGTCGAATGAGAGAAAATGTTCTCCTTCGACCGTTTTAAAAGATACGAATGAGAAGTATGTCAAACACAAATCACTTTCGACCGTTTAAACTCTCTTTCGACCGTTTGAATTTCACCTTTGACCGTCCGAATGGTCGAATGAACACCAATACACTAACAAACTCTAGGTTCGACCGGTTAAAACACCACCTTCGACCAAAAATCCTTTGGTTCGACCAGATTAACACACACGTTCGCCCATTCTCCCTAGGTTCGACCCTGCACTTTCAAAAACGGTTATTCTTTGAAAACCAGTTAATTTTGATCAAATTTTTCAAAAGTTGAAAGAATTTGATGATTCTAATCAGGTTTTGATTCGGATTTGATTTGGAACAAGTTTATCAAAGAGAATTATGCATTTTATCCATGAAAACAAGCTCTAGTCAATCAATTTATCACCAATTCAGTTTTATCAATGAAAACAGAAAGTTTTTGATCAAAATAGGGTCCAAATCAGCTGTAAAATTATCAATTTGTGGTTGTTTGATCCGTGGATTCGGTTTTTAACCGTTTCTGATATAATACGAATCTGGTTGTTTGCCGAGACGAGACAGAAACATACGATAACAAAGTCATCACATATTCGTATTATATCAGAAACGGTTACAGACACTATCATCAGTAGGATAAACATCTATCTCGAGGCCGGAGGAGGTCGGGCATGACCTCCCCCTTGAGAGCATTCAAAGCATAAACTCAAATCTGCAAAATGAAAACCAAACATGAGACTGCTATTTATAGTCCATAATCATAAAGCCACCTTCGCCCATTTAAGGAGGTCGAATGTAGAGCTTTTCCACATTCGACCCTTTCGAATGGTCGAATCTAGCTTATGATTATGGTCTATATTTACAAATGCATCAGATCAATAAAATGCCCTTATGGATCACCACAATCTCATGTAACACAATACGTGACTCAACCCTAGTCTATTCGACAGTGACGTCCACATAATAGTGCATCAACAGATTATGCACTCGATTTACCCGATTGTTTTGTTTTCACATATGGACTAGACTTGCCATGACACTCGAATTGTACAAGTTTTTATTCAATTATCAAAACCTATGTAATTCTCACCAACTTTTGTTGACCCAAAATATTTTCAAACTTAACATGTTTCAGGTTATTGCTTGCTTAGAGTTTAGAGTTAATGCTTGAAGATGCATATTTAGTATTTCTCATTTAATGTACAAATTCTTGTAGAACAATTGTATGTAATGTATTTAAGTCAATTATTGAAATTTATTATTTACCATGAGCTACTAAACAATCATCAATACGTGACATCCCGATGTTTCCACCATCGGTTGGGGTGTTACAGATTGGTATCAGAGCCTTGGTTATAGGGAATTAGGTTATTAGAAAATTAATCTAGTCTATAACCATAGGATTATAACCAGTACTTGCTCCTTTTATTTGCAACTATACTTGTTTCTTTTCTCCATCTCCATCCTACTTCTTATCCCTACTTTAATCCCTACAAGAAGATTGCTCTCCATCACTGGATCTACGCTTAGACTAATAGGACAAGATTCTCAAGTCTTAACCTGAATTGCCTTGAAGATCCCGTCGAAATTCTATATTTTAATAACGAACACGTGCAATCTGGAAGGGTGAACGCCTGTATTCTGAGTTTTCTGTCTAGGACTGGCATTGCGCATAAATCCCAATCAGACGAGGGACTCGGATGCCTACCTGGGAATTCTCGGGATGAGTGTTCACTTATAGGCTAAAGCATGTCTTCACTATGTTATTAAAATCTAGAAGCTTTGATAAGTCAACGTTTTCGTTTATTCGTTTTAATTAATGAATAAATGATTACACTCACTTTCCTTAAAACTAAGCTCTAAAATCTCAAAATTTTACAGCTTAAATCAATCCCATTTCCTAATCATATATGGATTTCACAATCACATTTCATCTTACCATCTTAGCCACATGTTTGATTATTTTCAACACCCTCCCCAAATCATATTATTTCATTTTTCAACATGTTACATATTTCTAAACTGTAACCTCATAACCTGGGTAGACCCTAGCCCAGCACTAAAGATTTCTTAATATTGTCAAAATTTTCATCACCTATAAACCATGGAAAATACATATTATTGTTATAAGATATCCTCAAACTTAATTTCTAAATCCAAATATTTATTCATTAGCATAACAAAAGATTTTTGATATAATGTCACCTTGATCTATAAAACCTAACGTCGTGTTTAAAATCTTCGACTAAACTAAAATATTCTGATCTAAAGCCACTTAGTTTGTACTATTTAGCAACTTTTGTTTTATATAAGAAACCAGTTTTAAAAAGAAAAATGATAAGATCTTTCCATCCTCATGAACAAAATTTAATCTCCATTGCCACCTAATTATTTTCAACTTGTTCGAACTTTTACAATTTTTGGTAGTTATCACAATCATGTTTTCTCATACGCTAGATTCTAACCTTCGATCCAAACCCCACGATTTACACTACTACATAATCTCCTTACTATAAAATAAACCCTTTATTAACTATTTTCATGTTCACTATCTTTCATAACCTTGATGATGCTTTGAGTTCTTCATCATCCTCTCAAGAACTAAATTCATATTCTTCACCTTCTGGAACATGAACTTGATCCCTATGATAATCAGACTATTGAAAACTTGATTGTTCGTTGCATCAAACTTGATTCTTAGTTATACATGAGGATTTGATTATCTACTTGAACATTTGATTATTCATGATACTTGAAAGCATGGAATATAAACTATTTGCTATAAACACACCTAGAGTCATTAATCTTGTCTAGGACAACTCTATTACAACTCGCATGCTATACTTGATGCATTTACAAACTTACTTACATGTATATATTACAAACTTGCAACTTATGTGTTAAATAAAAAAACAATTGTTACACTTAATCAAACAACTGGTAGAGGATGAAGTACTTGCTCAACAGTTAGTTGAGTACCTAACAACCTGCTCAACGATTGGTAGAGGTCATCATGCCTGCTCAACAGTCGGTAGAGGTTCTAATAACCTGCTCAACGACTGGAAGAGGCTATCGCACCTGCTCAACAATCGGTAGAGGTTCCTACTCACTGACTGGTAGAGGTCTTTTCCTGCTCAACAGTTGGACTCATTTTTGGATACATCATACATGTAATTTGATACAAAGATTTATTAGACTCATTGATACAAAGATTCAATCACAAGGTTACTTTGCATTACTTACATATGTGTTTAGAGTCATAGAAGGACACAAAACCCTAATGTAAGGTAAATTGGTGATTGCGGTCCGGAACGTAATCATGAATTTACAGGTACGTTAAGGTAGTGTGGAATTCTATCAAGGTTTTCGGTAGATAATCAATTATAAACTCTAGTTACCTGGTAGTTCATTTAGTCTTTCTATAGTCAATCAACTCATGCATTTCTTCCCTAACACTTAAGTTTAGTGTTTTGCTAGATTCTTATTCTCCTTGCTATTTCAGACGAACCTAATCCAACCCTTAAAACTCACACATATCAAAACTTTTATCCAAATTATTCGAAACAGATTATTCTATTACCTATAAATTCATGTCGTGCCTTAACCCAAATTTTCCAAACCCCAGTTGACTTAATTTCTACCTAATCATCCTCAACCGTGTGTTTTTAATAAACTTCGAGACGAAGTTCCTAAAAGTAGGGGAGACTGTAACATCACACAATTTTTTTATATATATATAGAACTCCCTCGTTTATTCATCCGATTCATGTTTACATTATCTTTCCCATCCATTTTATTAATTTTTTTGTTTAAATAATGACTTATAATCAATATTAAATTGGATTTTATTAAAAATTCTTATTTAAAAACGTTAAAAAAAATGTTTGCCTGAGCCAGGATTCGAACTCGAGTCCCTGGCGGGCTAAACCTTAACCACACCACACAAACCACTACACCATTTGGTGTTTTGTGATGTTAATTAAAACCAATTAAACTTAAACCCTTTCAAGGTCCCTTAGTCAAACCTGAAAAGTCAAACGTAGTCTCTTAGTCAAGTCAAGTCAAAGTGTTAGTAAATATGGTCTCCTAGTCAAGTCAAAGTGTTAGTAAATATGGTCTTCTAGTCAAGTCAAAGTTGTTCCTAAATTCTAGCCTAGTCAAAGTAGTCCCTAATTACAACTCCAATTTCTACACTATAAATACAATAGCCTACCATTCAACTCTTTATAACATTCAATAAAAAAAAAAACATTATTATCCCATCTCCCATATACTAAAGTTTTCATCCATCATTATCTCCTCTAGCTAGTTCCGAGTTTTCCAAGGCATTATTACTAAGTGTTTGCACGCTCAATAAAACGCACGAACTCATTATGCACCTAAGGTGAATTTTACATAGCCCCTTTTCCATTCACTATTTTGGGGTGAAACATGTTACAACATTCAATTTACAATTCAATCATAAGTGTCTATGTGTTATTCTATGTTGCATTATGTCTTAAACATTACTATGGTAAGCACATTATTCTAGCATAATCATTAACATTGATCAGCCGACGGTATACAATGATAGATCTATTGGACTGACAATCCCACCCGGATACGTGTACCTCCTACATAGGTAGCGTGGGTGATTGTTATCGAATTTATAACATAATCGAGTGAACCATGAGCGTATGGGATGGACCACAATATTCTAGTCACAAGGTTTGATTATGCACTCAATTTACCCGATTGTTTTGTTTTCACATATGGACTAGTCTTGCCATGACACTCGAATTGTACAAGTTTTTATTCAATTATCAAAACCTATGTAATTCTCACCAACTTTTGTTGACCCAAAATATTTTCAAACTTAACATGTTTCAGGTTATAGCTTGCTTGGAGTTTGGAGTTAATGCTTGAAGATGCATATTTAGTATTTCTCATTTAATGTACAAATTCTTGTAGAACAATTGTATGTATTGTATTTAAATCAATTATTGAAATTTATTATTTACCATGAGCTACTGAACAATCATCAATACGTGACATCCTGATGTTTCCACCATCGGTTGGGGTGTTACACTCCTGAAGTTGATACTTCAGAAGTTTTGAACTTCTCTGGATTTGCAGCTTTGGCAGCCTTGTATTTCTTGTAAGTGTCCAGTAGTTTGTCTTCTTTCCATTTTGACACTGAGGCTTTTGAACCATAGTCATTAGCTACCAGTTCTTCAATTATCTCTGCTCTATTGGCTTTTCTATCCCTCTCTGTTGCAAGTTTGTCAGCAAAAATTTAAGCTCTTTTGGTTAGCTCATCCATTGAGAGCACTTTGAGTGAATAGGCTTTTGTTTTGCTGTTCTTTGTGATTAAAGACACCAGTTGTTGTCTTTTGTCTTCTTCAGCAACCTTTTCAATCTTGGCTTGCCTATTCAGCTCTGCTTCATAAGCTTGAAGTTTATCATTGAGGCCCATGTCTTCCCTTGCTTCCAAATTGTCCCAAATCTTATCCTCCTTAGCCTTTCTTTGGGCTGCAAGTAAACTCTTCTCTAGTAATTCTTTGGACTCTGAAATTGGAGAAGGGTTCAGCACAGTCATTGTTGTTGTTGTAGGCCTTGGAATAGGAGTTGGTTGTTGTTGTTCAGTTGGTTTGGAAGGCTCTTCAGTTGTTTGTATGCTGGAAGTGTTAACTGCTGAAGTGTTGATAGAAGTATCAACTACTGAAGGATTGTCTTCAGTACTTTCTGAGTCTTTAGAAGTTTCTTCATTATGGCCTTGGGAAGGTTCAGCTTCAACTTCAGTTCCAGAAATAAGCCTTTGTTGATCTTCTTTTTGTTTTTGGGCTTTTTTCTAGCAGTTGTTGTTGTTGTAGAGCCACTCTTGCCTTTATCCTGGCTTCCAGTGACTCCTTAGGTTCCTTAATCTTCTCCCCCTTTTTGGCTTCATCCACTTCTGGAAGCCTGCTAGGTTGAGAGGTTCTACCAGTGAGTTCAGCAAGTTGTCTTGAGTTGTTGTCAATCTTGTTGGACAACTCACCAAGTTTTTTGTTAATTACCTCAAATTTAGTTTTTGTTGACAACTCCAAAGCAGTTGTGAAAGATTTGAGGTGATTGGCAATGAGGGTGTTCATCAACTGGTATAGGGGACCATCTGGGCTGCATAGTTGGTTCGGATCTATGCTTGATGACCCAGGGAATTGGGTAGGCATTTTTAGTGAGGGTTGTGCTTTTGGGTGATCTTCATGTTTTACAGAAGATGCCACCTTAGGGGAATCAGGGATCAAGGGGACTTTAACCTGATCTGATGTGACCAGCTCTTTGAGCTTAGAGACACCAGGTGTAGGACCTTCACTAGCAGCCGTCAATTCATGTTTGGTGGAGTGTGAATAATCATCCAAATCAATGGAATCATCTGAATCCCCGATTACATCCTCAATGAGGACAGTATCAGTTATATCATGAGTTGGGCCCAACCTAGTTGTCTCATGTACCTCTTGTTCTTGGTTCAGAGGATTTCCTACCTCAGGCATTAAGCCTTCATCAGTAGTTGCCACAAATAAGGTCTTAGCAATGTTAGTTCTGTCCTCAGATCCACCACTGGGTGGTAAATGAGTAGTAGCAGCCTCAAATGTACCAAAAGTCTCTATGTTTGGGCTTAGAAAGCCTGGTTCATCCTCATCTCTTGGGTTAGGGCTATGCACATCCACATTCATGTCAAAGTCTAAAGGTATGTCCCCTGTTTGATGTGGTTGTTGGGGACTGACATGTTCTGATGGGATGGTCTCTTTTAGCCCAGAGAGAAGTTTGGCAATTTCTATGGTTTCAGGTTCAGAAGTTTGTCGTATTTGTTCAGTAGTTTTGGGTAAGGGTTCAACAGTTTCAAAAGAAGAGTCAATGGGTATTTTTTTTCTTAAATTTCTTTCTTTTGAAGAGAATTGTGATTGGTGCTCTTGTGGGGGTTTGAGATGGATGAGACTAAGAGGATGTTTCAGTCACACCTTTGTCAAGTGCAGATTGAACATTGACAAGTTCAGGCATATCAACCTCCTGAACTGCCTTTCTTTTAAGGCTGGTGGGTTTTGGTTTTTGTTGTTTTTGTTTCTTGGCCTTTTTGGGTGAGGGTTTGGAAGATGAGGGTTCCATGGGGACTGTTGTATGTTCCCCTTGGTTATCTTCTGGCCAGGTAGCTGGTTTATTGTGCCTAGAGTATGCTTGTGAGGTTAATGGGTTTAAAACAGTGGTTTTACCCACAAGCACCTCTTCTCCAAGTTCTTTTATTATGCATTGCATAATAAACCTTGGATACAACAAAAACTTCTTTTTATAATTGAGGTGATGAAACACCAACTCATTAAAGAAAAGTGTTGATGCCCTGAATTTTGTTTCATTCACAATGGAATGAAAAATAGGTTGAAAAGTAGAGGGAATCTGATCATAAGATCCAGTTTTTGGACTCAAACACATTATTATGTAATGAAACAAAAGTTTGTACCTAGGTTCAAATAATTTCTTAAAAATAGTAGCATGTGAGATAGTACCTTGGTAACCACACTCTATCATGGTCAGATGAATTTCAGAGTTTGGAAATTGATCTGGGGCACCCACATCATCTAGACCCAGTCCAATCCCCAAAGTTGCTGGTATGATTGCCATTCTTCTCCCTTGGATGGTTGAATTGAGGGAGATCACTTGATCATTCACTGTCACCGTCTCCGCGTTCGCCCAGAACTCATATAGAGTTTTAGTGTGGATTGGAGGATCAATGGTGAGGGTAGTGAAGTATAGGGATTTAACGACTAAATCAATGATTTGTCGTATTGGGACTAGGCTTCATGTTTCTCAAAGTAGCCTCTTTTATTGTGTCCCTATTTCAGTGTTAGAGCCATGTGGTTTGTGGTGTGTGGATCGAACAGTATTTTTGCAGGTTAAGGGTTTTGAGAGAGAAGGGGGGGAATTTTGCTTTTTGAATGGATAAGTGTTGGAAAAGGTGTTTATCAGAAGTTTGTAACCGCCCTAGGTCAAACTTCTGAAGTGGGAAATGTCTGATTTGCCCTTAATGACAAAATTGCTGATGAAGAACAACTATCATCAGTAGTTCCCATTTTCTCTTCAGTAGTTTTCAACAACTGATGAGAAAGTTTTATAAACACTTTATTCATAACTTCTGAAGATTGTTTTATCAGAATTTAACCATTTTTCAGAAAATATTCCCATACTGATGTTTTGTTCATCAGTATTTTCTCACTTTTTGTTTTTCAGAAGTTTTGGACTAAAAACAGATGTAAGTGAAAAATAAAATATGTGCAGAAAAAGTAAGAGAACACTTACAAATTTAGCATCCCAAGCATGGATACTAACTTCTGAAATGTTGATGTGTCAAGGGGTTTAGTGAATATGTCAGCTATTTGATTAGCTGTTGTTACATGCTTCACTTCAAGCTTGCCTTTTTCATAGCAATCCCTTATGAAATGATACCTGATTTCAATATATTTAGTCTTTGAGAACTGAACAGGATTTTGAATTTGAATGATGCTAATGGCAGATTTACTGTCTACAAGCAATGGTGTCTTGGTCTCTTTGATTTCATAATCAAGAAGTTGATATTGGAGCCATTGTATCTGTGATGTACAACTTGCAGCTGCAATGTATTCAGTTTCAGAAGTTGAAGTTGCAACAAATGTTTATTTCTTTGATTGCCAGGACACTAGACAGTTTCCCAAGAATTGACAACCACCAGATGTTGATTTTCTTGACATTTTGCACCCTGCATAGTCACTATCTGAAAAAGCTGATAACTTGATATTGCTAGAAGCAGGATACCAAATTCCAAGTGTAGGAGTTCCTTTCAGATATCTAAAGATTCTTTTGACTGCAATTAGGTGTGATTCCCTAGGAGCTGATTGATATCTAGCACAGACACATGTTGAAAATATAATATCAAGTCTAAAAGCGGTTAGATACAAAAGGGAACCTATCATACATCTATACATGGTTTGATCAACCTGTTTTCCTTGATCATCTGGTTCAACTTGTGTGGTAGGTGTCATGGGAGTGGAACATGATTTACAGTCTTGTAAAGAAAATTTGTTCAATAATTCTTTAACATATTTAGATTGATGTATAAAAGTTCCATTTGTTTGTTGTTTAATCTGCAGTCCTAAAAAGTACTGCAGTTCTCCCATTGTACTCATCTCAAATTTTGATTGCATGAGTTTCTTAAATTCATCACACAATTTTGTGTTTGTTGAACCAAATATAATATCATCAACATAAATTTGAACAAGTAAGACATGATTTCCAACATTTTTAATGAAAAGAGTTTTATCAATGGAGCCTCTTGTAAAGTTATTTTTGAGCAAAAAGTTGTAATGTGTTTCATACCAGGCTCTTGGAGCCTGTTTTAGCCCATAGAGAGCTTTGTCAAGCTTGTACACCCACTCAGGATGAGAAGGATCCTCAAACCCAGGTGGCTGACAAACATACACTTCCTCTTTGATCTTTCCTCTTGGAAATGGCATAGGCCAGAAATAACCTGATGGCTTCAAGCCTTACAACTGGAGCAAAGTTTTCATCATAATCAATTTCTTCTTCTTGAGAGTAACCTTGTACGACCAGTATTGCCTTGTTCTTAATGATCATACCAGCCTCATCTTGTTTGTTCCTGATAACCCATCTTGCGCCAATTGGTAGCTTGTTTGGTGGTAAGGGACAGATTTCCCAAACCTGTTGCTTCTTGAATTGAAGCAACTCATCTTGCATAGCCTCCACCCAATTGTTGTCTTTGAGGGCTTCTTGGTACTTCTTCGGTTCCAACTAAGAAATGAATGCTGAGAAGAAGAAAAAGTTGGAAAGCTGGTTTCTTGTGAGAACACCTGATGCAATATCACCCATGATTTGTTCCAATGGATGATCTTTGTGTTCAATTAGTTGTTGTAAACCACTGACAGGTGTAGGTGGCTCTTGTACTTCATCAAACAAACCACTGAGGTTTATAATGTCTGGTTCAGCTATTTAAACATCTTCAGTAGTTGTAGGAGCTGAAGCAGATGTCTGAGTTTGTACATCAGCAGTTGTTGAATCAGAAGTTTGTAAAACTTCTGAAGGTTTGAAAGTTGACTTAGTGACTGTTTTAGGAGTCCATGGTGCTGGATCCTCATCATCAAACCTCTAATCACCATAATAAGTAGGTTTAGATAAAGTGACAGTCTTTTCAGGTCCAAAATGGAAGCTGTCAAGGTCAAAGAGTTCAGCAGGATGTGCTGGAATAAGAGTGTGCTTTGATTCATTGAACTTGACATTCAGTGTTTCTTCTACTATCTTTGTTCTTGAGTTGAAAACCTTGTAGGATTTTCTAGTGGAAGAATAACCAAGAAAATAACCTAAATCAACATTAGCAGCAAACTTTGAAATAGAGTCTTTAATGTTTAGAATGAAACATTGACATCCAAAAGCCGTGAAAAGGAGATAAGGGGCTTTATGCCATGAAGAACTTCATAGGCAGTCATAGAGTGTCTCTTGTTGACAAGGACTCTATTTTGAACATAACATGCAGTGTTAACTGCTTCAGCCCAGAAATACAATGGTAGGCCTAAATCAGCTAACATAATTCTTGCTGCTTCAATTAATGTCCTGTTCTTCCTTTCTACAACACCATTTTGTTCAGGAGTTCTGGGAACACTGAATAGACTTATAGGAGGACTAATGCTGCTTTCCCTTTAAACAGGATACACAGTGTTCTTGACACTGGTATACTTTCAAGGGTAGACCTCTGACCAAGCCCATTTTTGTGACTTTATTTATGGTTTTAAAGTTCACATGGCCAAGTCTCCTGTGCCAGCTCCTTCTGGTGATATGATCTTGCATGCTGTCTTTGTGAAAAAAGGAAGAATATACTTTATCACACATTTGTGACACACTCAGCAAGTTGTACTCAAGGTTTTCAACTAGATTGACCTTTTCAAACTGTATTTTTCCAGAAGTGACATTGCCATGTCCTAGCACATATCCGTTGGCATTGTTCCCAAAGGATATAGATCCTTCTCTTTGACTGATAAAGTTGTTTATCAAGTATCTGCATCCTGTCATGTGCATTGAGCCTCCACTGTTAACATACCAAATGCTATTTAAGCCTCTGGAGACCCTCTGCACAAAGTAGCAAATTAGTTAGATTTAGGAACCTAAGCCAGTTTGGCTTTGGGTTTGCTCTTGAAAACATTAATAGTTTGTTCTTGACCAGGTTGAGGAATCCATGTCTTCTTGGCAATGGATTTTTCATTAAGAGCAATGGTGGTATCCTTTTGAGGACCACCATCAACCTTGGTCATCAGTAGTTGTACCATATACATGAGATCATTAATCTCAGCAGTTTGTGAAACTGCTGATGATGTAGGTCTAACTACTGAAAGAGAATTTTGAGAAAAGGATTTTTGTTGAGATTTCATCTTTTTCTGAGAAAAGGTGTTTACTGGTTGTTGTTTCTTGGGAGAAAAAGTTTCTTCAAAATCATTTTTGATTTGTTTTCCCACAACCAGTTGTGAAATTTTCTTGTTGTACTGAATTCGTTTTCTATATCTACAAAATTCTGTCTTGTGGTTAATCAAACCACAGATTTCACATTCTTTTACCTTTTCTTTTCATTTGAAGGCAAATTTCTGACTGTTTTGATTTGTTTTAGGTCATCAGTAGTATTCAGGTTCTCAACTCCTGATATACATGAAACTACTGATGGCTTAAAGTCAGATTTTATCAGTACTTCTAAAGAACTTTCTTTGTGAGTTTTTAGAAAGTTTTCATGAAAAGATGTGCATTCTTTCTCTTCAGAAGTTTCATCTGAAACAATTTTTCTCCCATCTTCAGTAGTTTTGGGGGAAAAATCTGTTGGTGTTTCATTGTGATTGTACCCTATGCCAAACCTAACATTTGAAGCACTTTATTTCATAAGTAGCAGTTGGTACCCTTTACAAGATTCTACCCATTTTTTCACAAACAACCTTGGTGTCAGCAAGCTCTTTTTTGACATTTTCTAGGTCTTCTATCATGATTTTAAGTTGTGCGTGGGTTTCAATAGCATTGTTAGTTAATTTAGAGTTTTCTTTTCCCTTTGCAGCAAGTTTTCTTTCTAAATCACATTTCATCTGAGTAAATTTTCTCTTAGAGTCATTTGCTTTGCCTTGTAAATGCACATTGGTCTCTCTTATGAGAGAAAAAGATTCTTTACATGAAGTTGAACAAAGTTTTGGTAAAGATTCTTTTGATACCTGAGACAGGGCAGATTTTGAGGTGCAGCCCTCAAATGCCATTAAGGCAAAATTCTTTCTGCCATTGTCAGGTTCTCCCCAGTTGATGTCAAACATTTTGTTGTCTGCATCAGGATTGCACTCAGTAGTGTCAAAAGGAAGACTGCTCCAATCAACATACCCTGAGGTGAACAAGCTTTGTTGTGAGGGTTGCTGAGTCTGTGGAGGTTGTTGAGCAGCTGGAATGGGAGGGATTGATTGTTGGCTCTGCATCTGTTGAGCAGGCATCTGTACATATTGTACTTGTGGCACATATTGGATTTGTGGAGCTTGTGCCTGTACAAAATGTGCACTTCCCTGTGTTCCATTATTCCTATTATAACTAGGGTTAAACTGATTTCCAGACTGAGATTGTGTAACAACCGGCAAAAATAAGGTAATTCCGTACAAATTAATTAATATATGATTAACGTAATTAAATGCAATTATGTGTGATTTAATTATGAAGGCCTTAGGAGATAGCAATTTCCAAATAATGCATAGGAGTGCATACGTTTAATGGTAAAAACATGATTGGATCATGTGCGAAATAACTATCCGGTATGGACGTTGGCAATTACCCGGTAATAATTAAATAAACGAAAAGGATCCCGGACACCCAGGATATAAAATAAAGGGTATTTTCACAAAATATAATGAGTTTTGGAACTCCAAAACCATAAGTGAAAACGTCTTGTACAAATCTCCCGGTAACGAATAAAATGCGCATACCGCACCCGATACGCGTATAACTCATAATTTCACCCGGCAAAGGCCTAAATAACCAATCAACGCTTAAATTAGACTATATTTAAGGGTTATTAAAGTTGTTCTTAATGTCCGAATAACGCGTGATTAAAACACGAAAAATACCCGAACGACACCCGAACGACGAGGGATTAAACATAACAAATATTGGGTAAATATTTGGAGTGGTGGACCCCACCTAGACCCACACAAGGGCCGGCCTAAAGGCCTTGCAACCTTCCATATTTTGCTTGCAAGTTCTCTTAATAATATCCTACAAGCCTAAGATGTAAAGCATGCAAGGATGAGACAAAGTTGTAAGAAACATGGAAGTACAAAAGCAAGCTCTTGATTGCTTTTCTTGTAAAAAAATCGGCCCTTGGCCATAATAATCCAAGACAAGGATTAATCTAATCATACACTAGCCACACACATGTAAGCATGCTCCAAAGATTACATATCTCACTAGGATATTAAGCATGATTATATAGTATCCTTGCAAGATCACAAACCTCCCCAACCATCCATAAAAACCCACGGCCACTTATCCATCCCACATGCTTTCCAAAGATTTCCATAGTACTTCACAATCTTTGCAAATCCTTGATAGATTATGTGTGATCTTGGGAGATATTATAAGGATAGTATAAAGATAATAGCATGCACACTTGAAAGCAAAACAACTCTTCTTCTTTCTCCTTCTTGGCCGTAGGTATCCTCTCACCCATACACATTCTTCTTTCAAGTTTTTACATCTCCAAATCACTCAAAACAATCCATCATCCAAACCCCTATTGTGTGTTTCAAGCTTGGAGCTTAACCATTAAGGAAGAACACACTAAACCCCTCTCAAAATCCAAGGTTTTGTCTTCCCTAGCCTTGTGCTAGTAGTAAGCTTCTTAACCTTGTTTTTGATTATTATTATTCATGTATGTGTTCTTAGAAGCAAGTTGTACATGAAGGGTTTAAAAGGTGGTTTGAACATAATCTTTAATAGGTTTTACATGAGTAAAATGGATGATTAAAGATATGTAAATAAATCATGGATTTGATGATGATAAAGTAATGATCTTGAAAGTGTATAAAATTTACACATACACTAAGTAGGATAGTGATTTGGTTAAGATTTGTGGAATAAACTTGAATGTATTAAAAAGTAGTGTTAATCATCTTAAAATGATCATCCATGGTATAATATATGGTGGAACATGTTAGAAGTTCATGGATAAAGAAGATGAAAAATTAAAGTATACTTACTTAGAAGAATGATATTTTGATATAATGGGCAAATACATAAAACACACATACAAGTAGTCTTATATATGGAATATAAGACTAATAAAAGTGTTTTGATACAAAAATAACTTACCAATAAAAAGTTGAATCTTCAAAGTCTACTATTTTGAGTGAAAAATGTTAACTTTGGAAGTTAGAGTGGAAAAATGCAACATTTGAAAGTTAAGGGACTAATATTGTAACTTTGAAAGTTAGAGGACTAAAATGGATATTTTAGAAACTATTAGTCCAAAAATGCAAGGATGGAAAGTTTGGTGTCAAAAGTATAAGTAATAATTTTCCAAGGATGATTTTGGTAAATACTAGTAGATATACTTGGGTATTTTTGTATAAAAGTATATTTTTGAAAGTTATAAAAATATGGATTATATTAACATAAGGATTTTTATAAAATAGAGATTTTATAAAAATGTTAAAAAAACTTGAGAAACTTATACAAAAATGAATACTTTTATATAAATGGGAATATAAAAGTGTTGGAAACATTTTTGTAGTTAAGTTAACAAGTTGGGTTAAAAATACATAAGTATTTTAAACCTTCCAAGTAATATGTGCAAAGAGGAAGAAATATGGATAATATTTCTATAAAACACATATTGGGAAAAACTTGGAAAAATTAACTATACGAGCTAAGACATCAAACTAAGACGCGTTAACAAACCGTACACGGACAAAACATGAGAAAAATGCCATTGCGGCAAGATAAGAAAATATATATTTTTGGGAAGTAAAATATATATATATACATCATGGGTGAAAAACTAATAAACACTTTCCTAAGTGTTGGAGGAAATATTCGTGGGAGAAAAACAGGACGTAAACAAGTTAGACGTTAAACAAACTGATGTGTTGTAAAATACATCTATTTTCAGTGTAAAGTTTGTGTAATTTTTGAGTCGTTTAGATAGAGTTTTTATTAGTTTTAGGCTTGTACCGGTCTATTTTATTTAGTTTAGGTTTTTATAGATTTTTATTAGTTTTAGTTATTTTTAGTACTTATGTATTTATTTTATATTTTAGTAGGTGTTCGAATGGACGTTGGAGCTTAAACGTGCAACCTTGATCGAGTCAAGAACACCCAAGTCTAGAGCACGAAGTTATACTACTATATATATTAATATTACATATACTAATAATAATAATAATAATAATAATAATAATAATAAAATAAAAATTAAAACCTAAAGACTAAATGTGACAAAAGTCACGTGAAGGCCCAAGTAGGGTAAAAGAAATTCATTCGAGAGGCGGCACATTGTAAAAAAAAAAAGAAATAAATTCTAGGAGCAGGAACGAATTGGTGAGGACGATTATTATTGGGGGATTGGAGCAGCAATATTATTATTCTGGGGAGGAGCCGCTAATTTGTTTTGAAGGGGGCACTAGCGACATCAACAGAGAGGAACAGGGCAGAAGCCTCAAGAGAAAATTATTTGGAGGCAGGTCAAGGGTTGAGGTATAGGTGCCAGTACGGGTTGGTTCTATCTTATTTATTTATTTTATTAAAACCCGTAGTGAACACCATGAATTTAACTGGCTTTTATTGTTTTGATTTTATCATGACTTTTATTGGCTAGACCTTTTCGCTACCTAGGTTTAAGATGATTGCACATGTTTGATTTATTTTCTTTTGGTCTTGGAACTTTTGGTTGTGTGTTGAATTTTAAAGTAAAGAACTTTTTATTTTCTGGTTTGATGTGTATGCGTATTTAGTTTTATTTAATTAATTTTTATAAACTCCACTTGCGTTTTTGTGAATGTCTTTCATGTATGAATGCGGGTTAGGTTGCGGACTGAGTGTTAGCGACTAGTTTATGGTTAATTCTGCAGGTTATCCATAGGAGTTGTAATTGTTAGTTAGATAATTCTAAGTGTTCTACCAAATTCTCAATAGCTGTGAGGTGCGAGATTGTTGGTCTGTCTAGGGTGTTAAATTGCTAGTTCTAGAGGCTTTGTGAGAAGATCTTCCTAGTTTCCCTAGCATTCCTTGTAGGCCAAGTCTTATCAGAAATATTGTAGTTACCCCTTGCACTTTAGGGTGTACTGTGACTTTCGCGCTGTGAGGTAGACTGTCTAGCGGGTACTTTAAGATTCGAGTAGGTAAGCCTGTGAGGGTAACCTCTCAACCGGTGGTTTAACAGCACAACAATATTCTAGGGTTTCCCCTTGAGAAGGGTCGAGGGTGTCTAGTTTATTCTTGATGTTTAGTATTTTAAGATCCCGGTTCCACACCAGTTCCATAGCCATTAGAAATTTATCATTCATGTGTAGGATTCTAGCCTAGGTAGTGCCTCCCCATCACCTGATTTTAGTTCTAGTTCCCAGTTTGTGTCTATAGTTTATTTAAGTTATATTTTATTTATTTGCATTAGTTTATTAGAAACCCCCTTTTAAGCAACAAAACATTATTTAGTCAGGTTGTAGATAAGTAATCGAGTCTAGTTTACGTTTTCAAGTAGAGTCTCGTGGGTTCGATACTCGGACTTACTTTAGCTGTACTGCACTGACCGGTACACTTGCCGGTTGTGTGGTTTAGGTTTAGAGAGTCTTAGTTTATAAATTTAAAACTTAGAGTGTCTAGTTTAGGTTAATTTAGTTAGTTTTTACTAAACCACTTTGAGCACATCAAGTTTTTGGCGCCGTTGCCGGGGACTCTTGGCGATTGCGTTACTAGCTTTGATTACACTTATCTGCTATATCTGTGCTACTTGTGTTTTGTTTTGAGTCTGTCTTTTTGTAAAATGTGTCGTAGGAGTCTAATTTTATGTGTCTTTTGTTTCTTTTGAGTCTGTAAATATGTGTGAGATTTATGGAGGACCCCATTTTACTATTTTATGTCCACAATATGAGGGGTCCTCTGCATATTGTTATGCTAATTCCTTTGTGCAGCCGCCACAATGTTATTCACAGGGTTGTCCTACATATCATTATGATGACTCGTATCAGCAGCCACATTTTAATCAGTATCCTGATCAAATTCCTGGAAGCAATTCTTGTGAGAATAGTGGTAATGATTGGAGTAAAATAGAGAGTCTGTTGACATTATTAGTTGCGAAAGATGCCAATACCCAGAAAATGTTAGCAAAGCAGGACATCCTCATAAAAAACCACGATGCCATCCTTAAAAACCGACAGGCTGCTATTTTAGATCTTCAAAGAACACTAAAAGATATATCTAGGAGATTAGAAGAAGAAAAAGAAAAGTTTCAGCAAGAGCAGGTGCCGAAAGTTGGTTATACATATGATGAGGAGGGCAACTACCTCGGGTACATGAACGCTCGAGGGGAGTTGTTCCCAACGTTTCCAGAAGAAGGGAAAGAGCCGATCATGGATTACGCAGATGAGTCAGATGAAGAGATCATCCCAATCACGGAGACGAAAATGGACGTTGAAGTCCCACCTCCGGTGCCACAGGTTACTATATATGATTTTGGGAGTGACTCTGACGAAGAGGACGACGAAGAAGAATGGGCGGCGTATCAAAGGTCGTTTATGAGGAAAGAAGGGATTGAAGAAGAAGTGGAATTGGGAGATTCTGTTGATATGATGTTTGGTGCAGAGGAAGACAATGAGATGGGTGAGAATTCATTGTCTGAAGAGGATGAGTTTTTAGATCTGGAGTTAGAGGGTTTGCCTGTTTATGAAGATTTAGGGGAGTCTGATCCTGATGGAGATATGGCATACCTGGATGCCCTACTCGAAGGTGAACCGACAGACATGACTGAACCTGCACCAGAAGAAAGAACTAAGTGTAGGGATCATCCCATGGAAATGGTGGAAGAAGAAGCGCACCATAGCTGGCCCGTGGTATTAGTAATAGATGGAACTTCAAAATCAACAACACCACGGGAGAGGGCAAGGAAGAGAAAAAGAAAGGATCGGAACCGGAAAAGGATCGAAGACTGGCACGAGTTGGAGAAGAAGAAGCCAGTGAATGTCAAGCACAACCCGTCTATTTGCTACATGCCACGCATCCGATTAATTCCAGGTAAGTTTAAGTTTTGGTGGTCTGACCCGTTAAGAACTGTTAAATTATTTTTCAATTCCACAAGTAAATATTTAATTGTTAATAAGAGTCGAGTGGAATTAAACGGGTTAGATAGGGTCCAGATAAAAGAGAAGCCCCCTGATTAAGTTTAAGTGTGGGGAGGCTCTGTAGAGTTTGTAAATTTATATTTATACTTATTTTTTTTCTAGCTTTTCATTTTTTTTTATTTGTGGTCCGTCGTTTGGTAGTGGTTCATAGGTTTTTATCTTTCTATTTTATATTTGTTTTTGTTTCTTTGAGTCTATTTGCAGGTTTGCGTGTTTGTTTAGGTAAAGGAAATTTCACATGAGCGGGTCCCATGTATTTATCTTTATATTTTTTTATGATTGGGAATTTTGATGGAGGTTTGGGTAATAAGAGAATTTTTCTTAAAAAAAAAAAAAAAAAAAAAATTTAATTAACTTTCTGTGAAAAAAGACTTTTCACGTAATGAGATGAGTCTGGGCTGACCTGTTCGCCTCATGCGACCGCAATTACCCCGGAAAGTTATATTTTTTTTCGCTTGCGACACGTGTTGTGATCACCAGTGTCCTTCATGTTGAGTGAGAACCGTATTTTTTATTCCTTATACCCATTTGGTTCTACCACCATTCACCGCCATTTTGCCAAGCAGGTACGTTTTCTTGTTTGTTGTTATATTATGAGTCTAAGTTAGTAGTTTGAGTTTTTATTTTTATTTTTTGTGTGGTTCGGTATTATGCTCGGGCTTTGTTTGTTTCGTTTTGCGCAGGTTTGGATTGCACCACCCGTACTCAATCTCCATTCGGGTGATTCCGGAGCTGTTATTATTTATCAAGGCAAGCCCAGAGTTGACCATTATGTCAGAGCCGATCGCGAATGAAATGCTATACGATCGAGCTAGATTGGACTAGAGTTTTTGGAGCTTACGCGTTATTTTACCAGCTAAGTCCTTTCCAATTTGCCCTTATTTTTATAATTTTTGTATTCGGAATTTATTCTTTTGTTTTGAGTCGTTTTCTATTCCTACATTGAGGGCAATGTAGAGTTTAAGTGTGGGGATGGGAAACTGTCGTTTGGTTTGTATATAGAGTCGTTTTGAGTCAAAAAAAAAAAAATTAAAAAAAAAAAAAAAAGTCCCTGATTTTGAAGTTTGCATTATATAAAATATGGAAGATGATAGGTAAAGTTAGGTGTCCGGTTTTCAAATAGTATGTATAATAAGAGATTAAAATTGATTGAAAGCGTGTCTGATTTGGGATATGTGGGTAGGCTCAACCGGTAGAAAGGTTTCCTTTGAAAAGTAATAAATTAATTATGTTAGGCTATTTTGTGGGTTCTCATCTAGGAGAAACGGGGAGACCGAAACCGCCAAAAATAGTATAAGAAGCACCGTTATAAGTTTAAAGCCGTTAGAATTTCTAATCACTTAAAAAAAATTAGAAATCGAAGCAAAAATGCTGAAGCTTAAGGTGCCTGGCCACTGGGATAGCGACTTGGATTGGTCACACCCTCTGAGTTAAGTATGCTGAGATGAAAAAAAAAAAAAAAAAAATTTTGCTGAAGCTTAAGGTGCCTGGCCACTGGGATAGCGACTTGGATTGGTCACACCCTCTGAGTTAAGTATGCCAAAAAAAAAAAAAAATGATTTTAAATTCTCTTGGTTTTCTACATAAGACGGTTGGGAAATGGTCAATTGGTCGTTCCTTTAGCTTCATAAGCTTGAGGCGGGATTAGGAGAACTGTGGCTTCTTTCGAGTGAGACCCTAGATAGACTAATCAACATGAACTTAACATAAATAAAAAGGGGCTTTGAAACCGGTATGGGTTTAAGAGGATCAATATATCTGCAATCGCAATCAACACGTTAGTAGATTATTAATTAAGTAACCTATGTTTTGAAACTGGATGTAAATCTAACTGTGATTCCATAGCATAATTCTTTTTCAGGGACGAAAAAAAAGACAAGTGTGGGGATATTTGATGTGTTGTAAAATACATCTATTTTCAGTGTAAAGTTTGTGTAATTTTTGAGTCGTTTAGATAGAGTTTTTATTAGTTTTAGGCTTGTACCGGTCTATTTTATTTAGTTTAGGTTTTTATAGATTTTTATTAGTTTTAGTTATTTTTAGTACTTATGTATTTATTTTATATTTTAGTAGGTGGTCGAATGGACGTTGGAGCTTAAACGTGCAACCTTGATCGAGTCAAGAACACCCAAGTCTAGAGCACGAAGTTATACTACTATATATATTAATATTACATATACTAATAATAATAATAATAATAATAATAATAATAATAATAATAATAATAATAATAATAAAATAAAAATTAAAACCTAAAGACTAAATGTGACAAAAGTCACGTGAAGGCCCAAGTAGGGTAAAAGAAATTCATTCGAGAGGCGGCACATTGTAAAAAAAAAAAAAGAAATAAATTCTAGGAGCAGGAACGAATTGGTGAGGACGATTATTATTGGGGGATTGGAGCAGCAATATTATTATTCTGGGGAGGAGCCGCTAATTTGTTTTGAAGGGGGCACTAGCGACATCAACAGAGAGGAACAGGGCAGAAGCCTCAAGAGAAAATTATTTGGAGGCAGGTCAAGGGTTGAGGTATAGGTGCCAGTACGGGTTGGTTCTATCTTATTTATTTATTTTATTAAAACCCGTAGTGAACACCATGAATTTAACTGGCTTTTATTGTTTTGATTTTATCATGACTTTTATTGGCTAGACCTTTTCGCTACCTAGGTTAAAGATGATTGCACATGTTTGATTTATTTTCTTTTGGTCTTGGAACTTTTGGTTGTGTGTTGAATTTTAAAGTAAAGAACTTTTTATTTTCTGGTTTGATGTGTATGCGTATTTAGTTTTTTTTAATTAATTTTTATAAACTCCACTTGCGTTTTTGTGAATGTCTTTCATGTATGAATGCGGGTTAGGTTGCGGACTGAGTGTTAGCGACTAGTTTATGGTTAATTCTGCAGGTTATCCATAGGAGTTGTAATTGTTAGTTAGATAATTCTAAGTGTTCTACCAAATTCTCAATAGCTGTGAGGTGCGAGATTGTTGGTCTGTCTAGGGTGTTAAATTGCTAGTTCTAGAGGCTTTGTGAGAAGATCTTCCTAGTTTCCCTAGCATTCCTTGTAGGCCAAGTCTTATCAGAAATATTGTAGTTACCCCTTGCACTTTAGGGTGTACTGTGACTTTCGCGCTGTGAGGTAGACTGTCTAGCGGGTACTTTAAGATTCGAGTAGGTAAGCCTGTGAGGGTAACCTCTCAACCGGTGGTTTAACAGCACAACAATATTCTAGGGTTTCCCCTTGAGAAGGGTCGAGGGTGTCTAGTTTATTCTTGATGTTTAGTATTTTAAGATCCCGGTTCCACACCAGTTCCATAGCCATTAGAAATTTATCATTCATGTGTAGGATTCTAGCCTAGGTAGTGCCTCCCCATCACCTGATTTTAGTTCTAGTTCCCAGTTTGTGTCTATAGTTTATTTAAGTTATATTTTATTTATTTGCATTAGTTTATTAGAAACCCCCCTTTAAGCAACAAAACATTATTTAGTCAGGTTGTAGATAAGTAATCGAGTCTAGTTTACGTTTTCCAGTAGAGTCTCGTGGGTTCGATACTCGGACTTACTTTAGCTGTACTGCACTGACCGGTACACTTGCCGGTTGTGTGGTTTAGGTTTAGAGAGTCTTAGTTTATAAATTTAAAACTTAGAGTGTCTAGTTTAGGTTAATTTAGTTAGTTTTTACTAAACCACTTTGAGCACATCACAAACGTACATACTTAACAAGAAAATTACACATTTATATATATGTACGCTCGTCTCCGCAAAATTCTAGTATATCTACTTAATGGGAAAGTAGATATGTGGGAAGGAAAGCCGCGACAAGTAGACAAAGATATATATGTGTATGCCGCGCCGACAAGATCCTAGTATATTTATTTGAATGGGAAAATAAATATACGGTATGGTGAGTTGAATCGGGTGTTAAGAATATACAATCGAACGACAAGATCTTAGCGTATTTGTTTAAATGGGAAAACAAATGTGCGGCAAAGTGAGTCGGGTCGAGTGTTGAAATATATATTATATCGAGCGATGCGATCTTAAGTATAATTATTTAAATGAGAAAATAATTATATGTTAAGTGAAGTCGAGTCGATGATAATAAGGTACAAGTTAAGGAAATATTAACAAGAGTAATATATAACTTGTAACGCAAAGGGTAATCTAACGCCAACGAAACCTAGGATACGCGCTTAATTAAACGGGATTTGGAATAACTTGTGGTCGGGAGTTGGGTGTACAACTTGCCAAGGCACATGCACTATAGGAATAGTGACTTATACGTTTAGGACGTTTGTAGGTGCGAGTCCCTCTTTGCTATCTGCCTAGTAAGCCAGACGGAGTTTCAGGTGAGTCTCACGGCCCCATTTTAAACTATTTTTACGTTTTTCGGGGGAAAGATATGTTAGGGAAAATGTTTGACGGAATTATTACTTGAGGTATGACCGCCACTCGGGGTTGAGTCCTCGCCTCTATAATTATTTGTTTAGGGAAATGAAACCGGTGGAATATTTGGATAGTACTATTGGTGCCTGACAAGGCCCACCCCTAATCGATAGCGTCGATTATGCATTAGGTTATGCCTGGGGTGCATATATTCTGAACTTAAGTCGTGGGAAACCGAGTAACGACTTGGAGCGGGGCATTATTATTTTACGTCTTGGTTTGATTATAGTCTCAAGTAGAATTATAGGAATTTGCAACACCTATATATTGTCATAACATGGTATTTCCCAAGTATTCAAGTTTTGGAAACTAAAAACCTGTGAACTCACCAATATATTTATATTGACGAAATTTTAAACATATCTTTCAGGTAATTAGATGAAGACGAACCGGGGCAAGCTGGGTCGTGGAATCCTCCGATATGGCGTTAAACATTTTGCGGGGTTTCACCTTTATTTCCCAAGGCTTTGGGATATATTTGAGAAACCTCTATGTTGTCTTAAAAACAATTTACTTTTATGTAATATTTGGAACAAGATTTGACGCCTTAATAAATGACCCATTTTCTTAAATTACTTGTGTTTAGCATTAACCTTGACTTTATGCTCTTGAACCGCCGCACCACGTGTTTCCGCCATTGTCGTGGTGTGACAGAAGGTGGTATCAGAGCCAAAGTTATAGCGAACTAGAGTATTTTCTTTAAAAGCTAGACTATAACCGGATTTGGTTCAAAAAGATAAAGTTTTCAAAAAATATACATAGTTGCTAAATGCAAATAAAGTAATTTTTTCAAGAAGCATTGGGCATGAGGAGATTCCGACCAAGCCAGCCATGGGTATCGTTATGCATTAGCATGAAATTAGAAGTTAGGAAGGATACTGATAATGTACGCCTTAACTATCTAATTTAAATTAATTCATATATATACATGTACGGTTCTTTTGCCAGGATGTCGGACACTGGTAGCATAGCGCCCAGTTACGATAGCAGTATTCAGATTATCCCAGCGCCGCCAGCAGAGCCGATCGAGGTTGTGGTACTCGATCCGGAGGATGACGAGATGGAGATTGACGCCGCCGTGGAGGGCGCAGGAGGAGATAGCTCGGACGAGACTGACCCGAGCGAGGACCCAGCATGGGCCCCCGCTGAGGGCGACGTGGTCGACCTACCTATGGCCGAGGCACCACAGGCAGACTTGCCTATAGTGCCATTCCAGGCAGCGCCACTGCCAGTACTGCCCCTCCAGGCCATCAGAGACTTCCCAGAGGGCTGTGCAGGCCCATCGAGGCTTGTCCCCGCGCAGTCAGAGACCGTTGAGTCTCCCTATGACCGACACACACCGATCGATCGTGAGCCCATACCTACCCCACTTATCCCCGTACCCCCGGGCATGATGCTCGTGCCCGTTCCCCGAGGACACAACGGGTGGATCTCTGATGACTCCGACGATGAGTCGACCGCATCGGTGGAGCACATTGCGGTACCGATCCCACCAGCAGACCAGGAGGAGCACGTCGCTCTGATGATCGAGCATGCCACTACTGCACCAGCCACTCTACCCACCATACCCGAGCCCGTACCTCAGGATGGGCCAGTTCCTACTGGGCACATCCTAGAGGGGAGCTCTGCCCGCAGCTCGGAGCTGCACCGGGCGGGTGTGACGGCATACGCCACCGCGAGCCCTCCTACCCCCACTGTCGTGGTATCCACCCCAGAGTGGGCCACTGTTTCAGAGCCTCTGGTAGCCCCATTGGCCGAGCCTGTACCACCACCCACAGTAGCCATGACATTACCGATCCCCACCCTGCCCAGCATGCCACCTGCACCGTATCCTCTGGGTGCAGGGGACCCCTACATGATGCCACCTCACTTTACCAGACCACAGGGTTTTGCCCAGTTGCTTCCACACATACCGATACCAGCCCCCTTTGGGCCATTCCCATCAGCTCACCCAGATATACCCGGACCATCCCAGCCACCTAGGATGACACCGCTATCCGGACCAGCATGGTCCACTGCTATCTCCCTAGAGCGAGACTTCCAGACCCTCGCAGACACGGTGCAGCGCACCGTGACACAGGTAGAGCAGCAGACCCGTCTGATGTGGACGCGGATGATTGATGCACGAGATGCTTTGGCGCACTATGCGGAAGAGTTACTGAGCATGGACGCACAGTGTGGTATTACAGGGGATGCGCATTTTGCGCATCGACAGTTCTTATATGAGCGTATCATGACGATTAGCATGACGATCAGCATGCATGCACCACAGTACCAGTATCCGCTGCCACCGCCACAGTAGGGATGCATCAGGGACGCACGGAAGAATCACCTGCTTATGTATATAGTAGCAGCAGTATGGTAGTATAGCACGGGTTATGACACTCGTCTGCATTTTGCCTAGCCGTACGGGTACGACGGCACATGATATGATGTTTTATTTATTTCAAAACAATGTATTGTAAGAGGGATGTATTCCCCATTTTGTTATTATGAACAAGCATTGTACTGGTACTATTGAAATTAATGAAAAATCTTATTATTATGATGGTGAAATATGTTGTTGTCTACGATTATTATTGCTTACTCCATATATTGTGATTTGTGTGTTTGTGTGGTGATGTTGTGTTGATTACTATTTATTTTTGTATGATGTGTTGGTATGTTGTGTGATGACATGGTGTTGATTATTGTGTTCATATTCTGGTTTGTTATTTATGCTATATATTGTATAAATGTTTGCCAAATTAACCTTTGATAATTATTATTGAAGAAAATGGCACCAGCCACCAGAAGCAACAGCGGTGCAGACGGACTGCCCGCTACACCAGCCAAACTTGAGACCATGATCTCGGAGCGCATAGCCCGAGCGATCGCGGAGCACGAAGCTGCTCGCTCCGAACGATCACGTGACTTGACTGGGAGTGACCGACGAGAAACCTCCCCCAATGGTAAGAAGGTTTAAAAATAATTGATAAAGCGATGGGAGAATATCCTAAAACTCCTATCCCATAATAACATACAACTTTATTAATGCAGAAACGGCCTCGCGAGAGCGTGGCTGCACCTTCAAAGCCTTCTTAGACTGCAAGCCGATCAACTTCAACGGCACAGAAGGATCTGTTGGACTGGTCAAGTGGTTTGAAAAGACCGAGGCAGTCATCCGTATCAGTGGGTGTACCCCTCGCCAGTCGGTCATGTACTCCACCAACTTGTTCTTGGACCAAGCACTGACGTGGTGGAATGGACAAGTACAGTCATTGGGTGACGACACTGCTTACTCCCTGTCATGGACAGAACTGAAGGAACTCATGATTGCTGAGTACCGCCCGGCGAGCGAGGTACAGATCCTGGAAACTGAATTCTGGAACCTCACAATGATGGGAGCGGACGTGACTGGTTACACGTCTCGATTCCATGATCTCGCCAGACTAGTGCCACGGTTGGTCACCCCTGAAAACAACAAGATAGAGCGTTACTTGTTCGGCTTAGCACCGCAGATACGCAGCATGGTCACTGCTTCCAAACCTACGACCATGCGCGCAGCTATCGACCTTGCACTAAGCCTCACCGAAGATGCGATTCGCATGGGCACACTGATCCGACAAGTTTCGAGACTGAAAATTTCTGAGGCTAGCAGCGTAGAAGCCAAGAATCAGGGGTCAAACTCAGCTGTTGTGTTGAACGATCAGGGGAACAAGCCAAGATTTGGGAAAAGGAAACGGGATGAAGGGAAAAGGGACAGAGCGTCGGGTAGCTCAAACAAGAAAGGGAAAGGATATGTTGCCACGGGACGTGGTAATGGTAACAAACAGGGTAATCAGGGAAGGAATAATGGGTTAACTTGTGGAAAGTGCCACCGCACAGGGCACAAGACTGAAGACTGTCGTTCCGGAGCACCGAAGAATGGAGGGGCTAGACCATGCTTTGCATGCGGGTCACTGGACCATTGGAAAAAGGATTGCCCCAAGATCAACAACCAAGCCCGCGGGCGGGCATTTGTGATTGAAGCCGGTGATGCACGACAAGACCCCAACGTGGTCACTGGTACGTTTCCTCTTAATGGTCATTATGCCTCTGTATTATTTGATACCGGTGCTGACTTTAGCTTCGTATCCATTGAGTTTAAAAGACTACTCGGATTAAAAACTAGCAAACTAGATACACCCTACTCTATAGAACTGGCTAATGGTAAAACTATTGAAACGAGAGAGGTAGCAAAAGATTGTAAATTAGAACTCTGTGGGCACGAGTTTGAGATTGATCTTTTGCCGGTCGTATTGCGAAGTTTTGACATAGTTGTCGGCATGGACTGGTTGTCCGCGCACCATGCTGTCGTGATTTGCAACGATAAGGTCATTCAAGTCCCCCTCGCAAGCGGTGAAACTCTCTCAATTCAAGGGGAAAGACACGGGACGCCGCTAAGAATTATTTCAAGCATGAAGGCTCGTAAGTGCCTAAGAAAAGGGCTTGTCGCATTCTTGGCACACGTAGTGGACAAGAAGGCCGACGAGCGAAAGTTGGAAGACATTCCAGTAGCTAGAGACTTTCCGGATGTATTCCCAGAAGATTTGCCGGGGTTGCCCCCACCTCGACAAGTCGAGTTCCGCATCGACCTCGTTCCTGGAGCAGCTCTTGTGGCACGATCGCCATACCGCCTAGCTCCATCAGAGATGCAGGAACTGTCCAGCCAGCTACAAGAATTATTGGACAAAGGTTTTATAAGACCGAGTTTCTCACCTTGGGGAGCTCCCGTCTTATTTGTAAAGAAGAAGGATGGCACATTTCGCATGTGCATCGACTATCGAGAGCTGAACAAGCTAACCATCAAGAATCGCTATCCTCTCCCCAGGATCGACGATTTATTTGATCAGCTCCAAGGATCTAGCTATTACTCCAAAATTGATCTGAGGTCTGGCTATCACCAGTTGCGTATACAAGAAGAAGATGTACCAAAAACGGCCTTCAGAACCCGGTATGGACACTATGAATTTTTGGTAATGCCGTTCGGCTTAACCAACGCACCAGCGGTTTTCATGGACCTAATGAACCGCGTGTGTAAGCCATACCTGGACAAATTCGTCATCGTTTTCATTGACGACATTTTGATCTATTCACGCACAAAAGAAGACCACGAGAATCACCTTCGGTTAATTCTTGAAGTATTACGCAAAGAGAAGCTCTACGCTAAATTCTCAAAGTGTGACTTTTGGATTCGGGAAGTTCACTTTTTAGGCCACGTGGTAAACGAGAAGGGCATACACGTCGATCCCGCCAAGATCGAGGCAATTAAAAATTGGGAAGCCCCTCGAACTCCTACCGAAGTACGACAATTTCTTGGCCTTGCGGGTTATTACAGAAGGTTCATCGAGAACTTTTCAAAGATAGCACAAGCTTTAACCATGTTAACCCAAAAGGATAAGAAATTCGAGTGGACGGAAAAGCAAGAGGCAACATTCCAATTATTAAAAGACAAGTTATGTGGCGCTCCGATACTATCACTCCCCGATGGTATGGAAGATTTTGTAGTTTACTGTGATGCCTCACATCAAGGCTTGGGTTGCGTATTAATGCAGCGAGAAAAAGTAATAGCATACGCTTCCAGGCAACTGAAAATCCATGAGAAGAACTACACTACACACGATTTGGAATTAGGTGCAGTGGTGTTCGCTCTCAAGATATGGAGGCACTATTTGTACGGAACCAAGTGCACGATTTTCACTGATCGTAAGAGTTTGCAACACATATTTGATCAGAAGGATTTAAACATGCGACAACGGCGATGGGTCGAATTATTAAACGATTACGATTGTGAGATAAAGTACCATCCCGGTAAGGCGAACGTTGTGGCCGACGCCTTGAGTCGCAAGGAACGGGTTAAACCATTGCGTGTCCGAGCTTTGGGTCTGACTATCCACACGAATCTGACTGAACGAATTCGTGAAGCTCAAGTTAACGCCCTTAAACCCGAAAATGTCAAGGGTGAAAGGTTACGAAAGATGGTTGATTCACTGGAACCAAAAGCTGACTAGACACTGTATTTCATGAATAGAATTTGGGTCCCAGTATACGGAGGATTGCGTGAGCTAGTGTTGGCCGAAGCTCACAGTTCTAGATATTCGGTTCACCCTGGTGCAGACAAGATGTTCCACGATTTGAAGGAACTTTATTGGTGGCCGAATTTCAAAAGAGATATAGCAGCATATGTTGCGCGATGTTTGACTTGCGCAAAGGTCAAGGCTGAGCACCAGAGACCTTCCGGTCTGCTCCAGCAACCGGAAATACCGGAATGGAAATGGGAACGAATCACCATGGATTTTATTACCAAGTAACCCAAGACGACAAGCGGCCATGACATGATCTGGGTAATCGTAGATCGATTGACAAAATCTGCACACTTCCTTCCGATTCGCGAAACGGACAGGTTGGAGAAACTGACCCGTTTGTACATTAAGGAAGTGGTGTCTAAACACGGTGTACCTGTTTCTATCATCTCCGATCGAGATAGTCGTTTCACTTCCAGATTTTGGGAAAGTTTAAATGAAGCCCTCGGTACTCGCCTCGACATGAGTACCGCATATCACCCCCAAACGGATGGTCAAAGTGAACGAACCATCCAGACCTTGGAGGATATGTTACGGGCATGCGCGATTGATTTCGGAGGTAATTGGGATACGCACTTGCCATTGGTAGAATTTTCTTACAACAACAGTTATCATACGAGCATTCAAGCCGCACCGTTTGAAGCTCTATATGGACGCAAGTGTCGATCGCCGTTATGTTGGGCGGAAGTTGGAGAAAAACAACTCACCGGGCCCGAAATTGTTCAAGAGACCACGGATAAGGTCTTTTTAATAAAGGAACGCCTCAAAGCGGCCCGGGACCGCCAGAAAAGCTATGCTGATATGAGGCGAAAGCCTCTAGAGTTTCAAGTCGGAGACAGGGTCCTACTAAAAGTGTCACCTTGGAAAGGTGTCGCGCGCTTTGGAAAGCGCGGAAAGCTGAACCCACGATACATTGGACCGTTCGAAGTCTTGTCCAGGGTAGGCACAGTGGCATACAAGCTCAAGTTGCCTCAAGAGCTTAGTGGAATACACGACACGTTTCACGTGTCAAATTTGAAAAAGTGCCTATCCGACGAAACTCTCATCATTCCAGCAGACGAAATCCAGATTGACGAAAAGTTACATTTTGTTGAAGAACCAATCGAGGTAACTGATTGGAAGGTCCAAAAACTAAGGCGCAGCAAGATCAGATTGGTCAAAGTGCGCTGGAATGCCAAGCGTGGACCGGAGTTCACGTGGGAAAGGCTGGACCGGATGAAGCAAAAATATCCCGCCCTATTCGAGAAGACCCCAGTACCGGAGAACTCGAAGTGAATTCCGGGACGGATTTCTCTTAACGGGGGGAGAATGTAACAACCGGCAAAAATAAGGTAATTCCGTACAAATTAATTAATATATGATTAACGTAATTAAATGCAATTATGTGTGATTTAATTATGAAGGCCTTAGGAGATAGCAATTTCCAAATAATGCATAGGAGTGCATACGTTTAATGGTAAAAACATGATTGGATCATGTGCGAAATAACTATCCGGTATGGACGTTGGCAATTACCCGGTAATAATTAAATAAACGAAAAGGATCCCGGACACCCAGGATATAAAATAAAGGGTATTTTCACAAAATATAATGAGTTTTGGAACTCCAAAACCATAAGTGAAAACGTCTTGTACAAATCTCCCGGTAACGAATAAAATGCGCATACCGCACCCGATACGCGTATAACTCATAATTTCACCCGGCAAAGGCCTAAATAACCAATCAACGCTTAAATTAGACTATATTTAAGGGTTATTAAAGGTGTTCTTAATGTCCGAATAACGCGTGATTAAAACACGAAAAATACCCGAACGACACCCGAACGACGAGGGATTAAACATAACAAATATTGGGTAAATATTTGGAGTGGTGGACCCCACCTAGACCCACACAAGGGCCGGCCTAAAGGCCTTGCAACCTTCCATATTTTGCTTGCAAGTTGTCTTAATAATATCCTACAAGCCTAGGATGTATAGCATGCAAGGATGAGACAAAGTTGTAAGAAACATGGAAGTACAAAAGCAAGCTCTTGATTGCTTTTCTTGTAAAAAAATCGGCCCTTGGCCATAATAATCCAAGACAAGGATTAATCTAATCATACACTAGCCACACACATGTAAGCATGCTCCAAAGATTACATATCTCACTAGGATATTAAGCATGATTATATAGTATCCTTGCAAGATCACAAACCTCCCCAACCATCCATAAAAACCCACGGCCACTTATCCATCCCACATGCTTTCCAAAGATTTCCATAGTACTTCACAATCTTTGCAAATCCTTGATAGATTAAGTGTGATCTTGGGAGATATTATAAGGATAGTATAAAGATAATAGCATGCACACTTGAAAGCAAAACAACTCTTCTTCTTTCTCCTTCTTGGCCGTAGGTATCCTCTCACCCATACACATTCTTCTTTCAAGTTTTTACATCTCCAAATCACTCAAAACAATCCATCATCCAAACCCCTATTGTGTGTTTCAAGCTTGGAGCTTAACCATTAAGGAAGAACACACTAAACCCCTCTCAAAATCCAAGGTTTTGTCTTCCCTAGCCTTGTGCTAGTAGTAAGCTTCTTAACCTTGTTTTTGATTATTATTATTCATGTATGTGTTCTTAGAAGCAAGTTGTACATGAAGGGTTTAAAAGGTGGTTTGAACATAATCTTTAATAGGTTTTACATGAGTAAAATGGATGATTAAAGATATGTAAATAAATCATGGATTTGATGATGATAAAGTAATGATCTTGAAAATGTATAAAATTTACACATACACTAAGTAGGATAGTGATTTGGTTAAGATTTGTGGAATAAACTTGAATGTATTAAAAAGTAGTGTTAATCATCTTAAAATGATCATCCATGGTATATTATATGGTGGAACATGTTAGAAGTTCATGGATAAAGAAGATGAAAAATTAAAGTATACTTACTTAGAAGAATGATATTTTGATATAATGGGCAAATACATAAAACACACATACAAGTAGTCTTATATATGGAATATAAGACTAATAAAAGTGTTTTGATACAAAAATAACTTACCAATAAAAAATTGAATCTTCAAAGTCTACTATTTTGAGTGAAAAATGTTAACTTTGGAAGTTAGAGTGGAAAAATGCAACATTTGAAAGTTAAGGGACTAATATTGTAACTTTGAAAGTTAGAGGACTAAAATGGATATTATAGAAACTATTAGTCCAAAAATGCAAGGATGGAATGTTTGGTGTCAAAAGTATAAGTAATAATTTTTCAAGGATGATTTTGGTAAATACTAGTAGATATACTTGGGTATTTTTGTATAAAAGTATATTTTTGAAAGTTATAAAAATATGGATTATATTAACATAAGGATTTTTATAAAATAGAGATTTTATAAAAATGTTAAACAAACTTGACAAATTTATACAAAAATGAATACTTTTATGTAAATGGGAATATAAAAGTGTTGGAAACATTTTTGTAGTTAAGTTAACAAGTTGGGTTAAAAATACATAACTATTTTAAACCTTCCAAGTAATATGTGTAAAGAGGAAGAAATATGGATAATATTTCTATAAAACACATATTGGGAAAAACTTGGAAAAATTAACTATACGAGCTAAGACATCAAACTAAGACGCGTTAACAAACCGTACACGGACAAAACATGAGAAAAATGCCATTGCGGCAAGATAAGAAAATATATATTTTTGGGAAGTAAAATATATATATACATCATGGGTGAAAAACTAATAAACACTTTCCTAAGTGTTGGAGGAAATATTCGTGGGAGAAAAACAGGACGTAAACAAGTTAGACGTTAAACAAACGTACATACTTAACAAGAAAATTACACATTTATATATATGTACGCTCGTCTCGGCAAAATTCTAGTATATCTACTTAATGGGAAAGTAGATATGTGGGAAGGAAAGCCGCGACAAGTAGACAAAGATATATATGTGTATGCCGCGCCGACAAGATCCTAGTATATTTATTTGAATGGGAAAATAAATATACGGTATGGTGAGTTGAATCGGGTGTTAAGAATATACAATCGAACGACAAGATCTTAGCGTATTTGTTTAAATGGAAAAACAAATGTGCGGCAAAGTGAGTCGGGTCGAGTGTTGAAATATATATTATATCGAGCGATGCGATCTTAAGTATAATTATTTAAATGGGAAAATAATTATATGTTAAGTGAAGTCGAGTCGATGATAATAAGGTACAAGTTAAGGAAATATTAACAAGAGTAATATATAACTTGTAACGCAAAGGGTAATCTAACGCCAACGAAACCTAGGATACGCGCTTAATTAAACGGGATTTGGAATAACTTGTGGTCGGGAGTTGGGTGTACAACTTGCCAAGGCACATGCACTATAGGAATAGTGACTTATACGTCTAGGACGTTTGTAGGTGCGAGACCCTCTTTGCTATCTGCCTAGTAAGCCAGACAGAGTTTCAGGTGAGTCTCACGGCCCCATTTTAAACTATTTTTACGTTTTTCGGGGGAAAGATATGTTAGGGAAAATGTTTGACGGAATTATTACTTGAGGTATGACCGCCACTCGGGGTTGAGTCCTCGCCTCTATAATCATTTGTTCAGGGAAATGAAACCGGTGGAATATTTGGATAGTACTATTGGTGCCTGACAAGGCCCACCCCTAATCGATAGCGTCGATTATGCATTAGGTTATGCCTGGGGTGCATATATTCTGAACTTAAGTCGTGGGAAACCGAGTAACGACTTGGAGCGGGGCATTATTATTTTACGTCTTGGTTTGATTATAGTCTCAAGTAGAATTATAGGAATTTGCAACTCCTATATATTGTCATAACATGGTATTTCCCAAGTATTCAAGTTTTGGAAACTAAAAACCTGTGAACTCACCAATATATTTATATTGACGAAATTTTAAACATATCTTTCAGGTAATTAGATGAAGACGAACCGGGGCAAGCTGGGTCGTGGAATCCTCCGATATGGCGTTAAACATTTTGCGGGGTTTCACCTTTATTTCCCAAGGCTTTGGGATATATTTGAGAAACCTCTATGTTGTCTTAAAAACAATTTACTTTTATGTAATATTTGGAACAAGATTTGACGCCATAATAAATGACCCATTTTCTTAAATTACTTGTGTTTAGCATTAACCTTGACTTTATGCTCTTGAACCGTCGCGCCACGTGTTTCCGCCATTGTCGTGGTGTGACAGATTGGTTGTAGCTAGAGGTTCTACACTCTCTTGCAAAGTATCCCAACTTCTGACATTTGTGACATCTAAGTTTAGACTTGTCAAAACCAATTTTTGTAGAACTGTTTAGTCCTGGAAATTTCCTTCCTGACCTTTTATAAAACTTGTTTGTTTTAATACTTAACATGGCCAGTTGGTGTAAGATGTCCATTTCTTCTAAGTCATCATTACTGAAATTTTTTAAATCATGCATGATAAAACACATGTTATCAGCAGTTTGACTATATTCATCATTGTCATAACCTGGGAATGATCTTTCTGATGAGATCCCAGCAGTTATGTCAATGTGGTCAAAAGATCCAAAACTATTTGAACAAGTAGGTGAATCTTGTCCCAATAGTGTTGTACTACCTGGTAGATAGTCATCAACAGTTTTACCAGAACTTTGTAGTTTCTTCATTTGATCGATTTCTCTTTCAAAAGTTAGCAATCTCCCATGTAATTTTGTAAGAGTGAGGGAGCTAAAGTCTGGTGAGGATCTAAGAACTATAGAATATGTTTCCCATTTTTCAGGTAAAGACCTTAAAAATCTATGAAGCATAGATGCAGTTGTGTAGGTCTGACCATTTAATTTTAGCTCAGATATTAATGAGGAGAATCTTTCAAATTGTTGAGTTAAAGTTTCCCCATTTATGTGAGCAAAAGTTTCATATTGTTGAGCAAGGATTTCTCTAGTATTGGCAATCACCTCTTCAGTTCCTCTAAACTGCTCTTTTAGGCAGTCCCAAAGCTCTTTGGCACTATCACAATGTAATAGTCCAGAGTAGATTTCATTTGGGAGTGCCATTGCCAACATAGAGAAAGCTTTAGCATCAAGCTCAAGTTTTAGGAAATCATCATCTGTATAGTCCTTTGGGTCTTTTGGTATTTCTACTTTAGTTTCAAGATTAATATTTACTTGTTTGTGAGGACCATATATCACAGATTTCCAGCAACCGGTGTTGGTATGAGATAATGTATGTGCCATTCTCCTTTGCCAGATATTGTATTCATTTCTAACTAGCATAGCAGGTTTATTGGCAGAGTCAGTATTATGTGGATCCATTTTAAAGAGTATTGATTTGTCAAATATCTCTTAAAGTGATGGATGTTGATAAAAGTGAACTTTTAATCCTTTATTGAATATCAATAAGAGCCTGTGTCTGATTCTTAATGTGTTAGATTGATATGTGATCAGATAAACCAGTGCTCTGATACCAATTGTTGGATCAGTAATGCTCTTGATGTTTTGCTTGCTAGTGAACACTTATGTGTTTAGCAAGTTCAATCAGATTTGCACAGCGGAATAAGTAAGTAAAGTTACACTATCAACAGGAGTTATTACTCCCCCTGGATGTTTGAAAACTAAAGACAAGTTTAATGAGAATCTAAGTATTGAATGTGAATGACAATAAATACTCAAACAGATTCTCAGTAAATGAAATGGAAATAACAATAATAAGCTTTGAAGGATTTCAGTTTCAATTAAAATCAATGTCTAAAACAAAGGGATGAACCCATCTATTTATAGACTTTACAAATACATGAACCTTTCCAAAAAAGCAAGTCTGTAACAAGTTGCAACAAGTTGCATTCTTAGAACTTGCACAAAAAGATAAAGTAATAATAAACAAATAAACTACTAAAACATAAGGCGGTGGAATTATTCTGGTACAAGTGCTGATGAATGACAAACTACTGATGAGTAGTTTGTCTTCAGTAGTTCTTCAGTGAACTTGTCTGGTTAGACTTCAGAACTTCTGATCTAACTTCTTCAGTACTTGTTGAATCCTTCTTTAGTACTTTAGTCTTCTTTCTTCAGTAGTTCTATAATTAGAATAATTTGCAGAAGTATGAATTAGACTAAGGTTTGCAAAAGTGGTTTCCTCAATCCTTTTTGTCCTAACACTTTCTTTGTCAACATCTGGCGATATAACTTTTTATCCTCATCGGATAAAGATCTGATCTTTTCGTTCCAGAAAATATCATCCTCATCAGTGTTACCACCAGGAGCCTTTAAACTAGATTCTCCTGCATCTTTACCTGTATCTCTCTTCTCACACTTATACTTATCAGTGTCATCATCATCGTCATCATCATCATCACTGGCAGAACTATTATCTCCAGAATCATCACCAGAACCATCTTTATCATCACCATCCTTCTTCTTCTTCTCAGGAGCATCACCGGCATCCTGTTCTAGATCCTCATTATCTTCTTCATCTTTCTCTGATTCAGATGGGTCAAAGTCAACAAGCTCTTCTTCGCGCTCTTTATCTTCCTCTCCTTCTTTCAACTGAGGAGCTCTCTCATAAAGATCGTCAATTAGCTTCCTAAGCCCCTTATTATCTCTCTTCACTTGCTTGTTTTGAAGTTTCAAAGCAATGAATCTTCTAGTATTTCTCTGTTCATGCTTTAACAACTTCTGATTCTCATTCTGGAGTAGTTTAATCTTTGTTTCTAACTCTTCCTGACTCTCCTGTGAAGATTCAACAACATCCAACATCTTTCTATCATTCTTTCTCAACAGATCAATCTCTTCTTGTTGCTGGTTAATAATTTTCATCATCTCTGTCAGCTTCTAGTTGACTACATTCATCACATCACTCGATACAGTAACCTGTGGAGTTGAAGCCTTAGCAACTGGAGTCTTTTTCTTTAACTTGTTTAAGACTCTTTCCATAGCCTCATTGAAATCATCAGTTGGAACAGCAGTTTTCTCAGAAGTAGATGTCTTCTGTTTCTTTGCTGCTGGGGATGTTACGGGAGTAGCAGATTTAGAGCTAGACATCTCAGGAACTTTCTTTCCTGCAATTAGAATTTCTACTTTTTTCGCTCTCCTCTTCATTGGCTTTTAAATCTCATCAGCCTTTGCTTTCTTCTTGTACATAGGATTCTATTGCTTTTCACCAGTCATCGGTGATCCACCAAAATCTCCTGTACCCATTCCAAGACTTATATCTATATCGTCCATCACAATCGGACTCTTCAAACTCTGCTCTTCTAATGTCTTGTTGAGACTTTCAGATTCACCAGCCACAGTGGCCTTGGGCTTGGTTTTCATTACAGTCTCATCAGCAGAATCCCACCTCTCGTCTTCCTGAGTCTCTTCAGAATCAATCGACTCTTCATCAACCAACAATGTCTTGGTTTTACCAGACTTTTTCTTCCTAGCCATGGTTTTATGTCTCTTAGGTGCAGATGGTGCTGTTTCTTCAACAACTTTAGTTTTTCCCTTCCCAGACTTAGCTCCCACATTCACCACTTGTCGCTTTCTTTTTGCTTCAGGATTCACATGGAATTAAGGATCATCATTTTCAGATTCACTATTCGCATTCTTAGCCTTATCAACACCTGGATCTTGATAATCAAGATTAATCAAGTGTCCGAACAAATTCTTCAAAGGTGGTCTTTCATTTTCAGGAACCCCTATATAACCTTTCATTCTGACCAGTGTACTCAAGCTCATATGATCTTGAACGACAATCTGTGTTGGATCTTTCTTCAACTTCCTATACTTCTGATCAAAAATCATCTGAAGAAATCTGGGATAAAGTAGAAACTTCTTGTTCTTCAGACCTTTTAATGGTTCCAGCATGTGATCCAATATCATCCCAGATACGTTGAACGGCTTGTTCAGAATAAGAGCCACCATCAACAAACTAATGCTCTTCCTCATTACATCGTAGCCACCACTAACGGAAACGAAAACATGCAACATCACATGAGCCAAGTATTTAAACTGCGGACACAGTTTACCCTTGCGTAAGGCTCCATCTGTGATTGGTCTGTTGTACTTCATTCTTAAAAAGCACTTCCTTTGTTCAATCCATGACAAACATCTTGGATCAGTCGGCTTATCTTTCAATCTCAAAGCTTTGTGAATATCACTTTCTGTCACAATTGCCAGCTCCCCCTGAATGTTGCTAACAATTGCAGTTTGATTATCCCAAAAGTCCATCCTCGCATTCTACCAAAATTCTTTCTGATGATCTTTGTAAATAATGGCAGGTGTGGCAATCGCATCAACAACTCTGCTACGTTTCAAGAAATCTATGATTCTAGTGAATTCCATATGTTTCTTGACATCACCAAGAAACGCACAGCATTTGTGAGCTTCTTCAAATGGTAATTCTTCCTCGGGTTTATTTCCGGCAGCTTTATCAGATGATCCTGCTGGAATGTCAGTGTTTTGAGGTTCTGCCATTTGAAAATCTGCAAAAACAAAACATAAAAATTCATTAAAAACGGACAAAATTTGCAAAATTGAAATTTTGGTTTTTGGAAGTCCACCTTCGACCAAACGTGGGTTCGAATGTGAAAAATCAAGGGTTCGAATGTGGAAATTAAGGTTCGAATGTGGAAAAGTTGATTAAAAATGTTCATTCGACCTATATTCCTCCTTCGACCTTATGAACGAGTCTCCTTCGACCGAAAAGGCACTTTCGACCCTTTTTGAACGGTCGAACTAGACTGTTCATATGCCAAGTTTTCAGATTTCAATTTTGACCATTTAAACATGTCAATTTCATTTGTTTGCCTTCTAACATGACCGATTAACCATTATCAACCATCAATTGCATCAATTATTCAGTTATTGTTTGTTTTTCCCCAAAATCTAGGGTTTCTCAGTTTTAATCAATCAATTTGTCAATTCAATGTGTTTAAAACTCTGATTTTGATATATTCTCCCCCTAAAACACATAAGGACTGAATCCTAATCAAACATTGCAACTATAACAGTCTCTAAATCATCAAACGAGTCAGTTCTAGGATTCGGATACAGTTTTAATCAATCTAACTTCATTCCTTGTCCATTACCTGTGATATTGATATGGAAATGATCAGAAAAGTTTAAGGATTAATAATCCGAGATGAAAGAAACAAAAGCAACAAGGTGAGGTTATCTGAGAAATTTGAAAAAATTTTGAAATGAGGGTTCGAAAGTGCAGAAATGTATATATAGCCTCCACATTCGACCGTTTTGCTTGGGCGAATGTGAAACTATTTCCACATGTGACCCTAATTAAAGGCTCGAAAATAGAAACAGGGTTCGAATGTGTAAAATACACATGAACACTCACATTCGACCGTTTTAAAAGGCTCGAATGTAAAGAAAAATTCCACATTTGAGCCATCGAAGGGGCGAATGGAGATTGGAATTTTTGAACATTTTACGAATCTCAAAATCGAATCCCGTTCAATCTTTTTATCATCTTTTAAGCATCCAACATTCATCATTTCTCATTTTAAAGTCACAAAACTCAAATGGTTCATCAAGTTTCAGAAAACGACCATCTATCACCATCCGTTATCAAAAATAATACAGAAATGTAAAATCTTTTTGGTTTTTCTGAAATTTATGCTAAAACACACCTAAAATCTTTTTGAGTTTTTGTAAATTTTGAACAAATGTAAAATGCATGAATATAAACATAAAGCAGTAAATGTTTTGTGATTTCCGGTAAGAGGATCATATCAGTTTTTAAGAAATCTGATCACACCGTTGATCTTTAGTGTTTATTATCATTAAAGTCAATGAGTGATCCAGCAATTGCTGATATTGTTATCCACATAAGCTCTCATATAGACTTTTATGCAGTGTTTGATACGATTATCTATAGTATAAACAAAAATTGTATGTGGTTCCCACACACACGACATACTCCCGTATCAAGGAATAATTTGCACAAAGACTCATTGTAACACGTGATTATGCTTTCGTTATCTATAATATTACAAGGTATTGAGGCACAGAGATGTACAGGTCAGCAAATCAATGCTGTAGAGTAACATACGCACTCTACCAGGTTGAGGGCTAATATCAATCATGACTTTCATCAATGATTGGATACTTTATTATCGTCATACATGGAAAGTTCCTCAATTCGGTAACTTTAGGTTTTGGCATTAAAGCTCTTTTAGCAAGATACCCTGTCTGATCTAGCTCCGTAAAACCTTACAACAAAAGATCAGAAAGGCTATCCCCAGATAACTAGTAACAAAACGACCTTAAACCTCCGAGTTTTGTACAAATACCCTATCAAACGAAATTACGGTACTAAGACCATATGCCAATGAGGAGTTCATCCACATTTCAATTTGTTTGATATGTATGTATCTAACATGCAGTAATAGGTCTACGAAGCCTACCAGCACATCACATAGACTCAATACACGGCTTATATAACATTTCAAATCTTTAGCATGTGTCAGATCCCCACTGATGTACTATCACTTCCTCTTTTTCTCCTGAAAATCATTTTGGGTTTTTCTAATTTTTATAGCTTTTTGGATTTTTCAATGTTTTTGGGTTTTTTAGAAAATCTAAAACTCCCCCTAAAATGTAAAACATATTTATGGGTTTTTGAATTTTTAAAAAACAATAAAACTAAAAATTAAAAATGATAAACAGAGGTAATGATCAGTCTTGTTTTTCTTTTATACCGTTAGCTTTTAACAAGAACTCGAATCGAGATCTATCGAAAGCTTTGGTAAAAATATCTGCACGTTGGTAATCAGTGTGGATTTTGACCATGTCAATCAACTCTTTGGCATAACAATCTCGGATAAAGTGATATTTAATCCGGATATGTTTAGCTTTTGAGTGATTGACCGTGTCTTTAGTTAATGCAATTTCGGCTTCATTGTCACAGTGTATAGGGGTTTTAAGAAATCGCAAACCGTAATCGAGCATCTGTTGTTGAATCCATAGAATCTGTGAGCAGCAACTTAAAGCTGACACATATTCTGCTTCACATGTGGATAGTGCGACTGCCGTTTGCATCTTGCACTGCCAGGTCACGAGCCTGCTCCCCAAAAGTTAACACCCGGCCGTTGTGGATTTGATGTCTTTGTCACAACCGCCCCAATCTGCATCACTAAAAGCAATTAGGTCAAAATTATCATCATTAGGGTACCATAGTCCTCTCGACGGACAACCCTTCAAATATCGTAGGATCCGTTTGACAGCTGCGAGATGACTCGGTTTCGGCTTCGACTGATATCGTGCGCAGAGACATGTGGCAAACATTATATCTGGTCTGGATGCAGTGAGATACATCAGAGATCCGACGATTGCTCTGTATGTAAAAGGATCAGTCAGCTCCCCCTTAGCGTCCACTCCAATCCCGTGATTAGGTTGGATCGGGGTATCCATCGTCTTCGAATCTTCCATCTGGAATCGGCTCAAGACTTCAGAAACATATTTCGTCTAGTGAATAAAGATCCCCGTTGGTCTTTGTTCCACCTGCAGGCCGAGGAAAACTACATCTCTCCCATCGCACTCATTTCAAACGTTTCCTGCATCACTTTTTCGAATTCTCTGCACAAAAGTTCGTTAGTTGATCCAAAATTAATGTCATCAACATAAATCTGGACTAGAAGCAAGCCATCCCCTGTTCATTTGGTAAACAGGTGTAGATGCGTTTTGTGACTAGTGATTGGATGTTAACATGTGTTAAATAGTGCTGATTGGTCGAATGTAAATATAAGTGGGCGAAGGTAGACATATTTGGGCGAAGGTAGATTGGAAGCTGATCAAGATACACATTCGTACCCTAGAGTGGGCGAATGTGGAAGAAGTCTACATTCGACCACATCAACTGGGCGAATGTGCAGACTCTATATATAGATTTAGTGTTTTTGAGAATGTAAAAGAGTTATTAGTTGTGTGTGTTTTGAGGTCAGGTTCCAGGTTAGATTGGAAGTGTCTGTATTTGATCTAGATTAACCGTATTGTCATTGTAATCAAGTTTATGCAAAAGTTAATCTATGAAAAGCTTTGAAAATGATATTGATTGTGTTTTGATTTGAGTTTCTATCAGTTTGTTCAAAGCTAGGGTTTCCGCACCTGGTTTTGTAACTTTTATGATCAAATAATCCTGTTTTAGTCAATATCTTTCGCTCACAAAGTGGTATCAGAGCCATACGGATCATAAAACAACAAATTTGATAAACTCAGAGCTGATTTGGACATATTTTTGATCAAAATACATCTGTTTTTGCATGAAAATGGTTTTTGAGTGTTTTTGATTGATTTGAAGTTGATTTTGTGGTTAAAATCTAAAATTCCAAGTATTAAAGTTGCTCCAAATCAATTCCGAATCATAACCTGATTAAGATCATTCAAATCCACAAACTTTTGAAAATCAGAGATCAAAATAACCGTTTTTCAAAGTGTAACCGTTTTTCAAATCTGAAATTTTTCTGAAAATGGGCGAACCTGGAATCTAGTGGGCGAACGTGAGTTGTGTTTGGTCGAACCTAGGAAATTTTGGGCGAATCTGGAAATTGTTGGTTAAATTTTTCACTTTCGGGTCACATTTTTCCACATTCGGTTGATAAAACGGGCGAACGTGGAAAATTACTGTTCTAACCTAGAATTTTTTTTTTTTGGGCGAAAGTGGAAAAGTGTTAGTGTGTTTTTACATTCTGGTGAGTTTTTACATTCGGGTGACACTGTTTGGGCGAACCTACATCAGAAGGGACGAAAGTGAAGTTTTACTGGGCGAACCTAGGACTAGTTTTTGGAAAATTTTCTAAGTGTTGAATTTTTCGTAGTTTGTGATCATGTGGAATTTTCCGACTACTCCGAGACCAGCAACGACACAACCACAACAGCAAGTGATGGACCCATGGACGGTGGCAGCACAAAAGACGAACACACAGTCTTCGCAACCGATTAATTACATGGCGATGACGAGCTCGATGCCTCAAAGCGTAGCACCTCCAGCACCACAACCTGACTACTGGGGAGTAGCAGCAGCGGTGGTAAACACTCAAACTACAAATGCTATTTCTACATTGATTAACGATTTGTCTTCAGGTAGCGGGAATCGGCCACCGAAGCTCATGGAGATACAAGAATACAATCAGTGGCAGAACAAGTTCAAGATTCACTTGGAAGGCATGGGAGTGGAGGGAGCAGAGGCATGGAGTATGATTGCTAAAGGTTACACAGCACCGATTTTGGAGAACACAGGTGAAATAATTCCTTTGGAAAGCTTAACTGAGGATGAGAAGAAGAAATATGTGGTGGAAAAGAAAGCCTTTTCCCAATTGACTCAGGCAATCACAAATGATCTACTGCATCAATTTAGGACTTGTACAACGTCTAAGCAATTGTGGGATGTGCTTAAGAGGAGGCATGATGGGAATGAGAAAACTAGAAGTTTGAGGATGGATGAATTGAGAAAGGAGTTTGAGAATTTTTCTTATATTGGAAATGAAACTTTAAAAGAATTAACTCCTAGATATAGTCATTTGCTAACTGAATTGTCAAGTTATGGTATACAGATTCCTATGAAGAATTTGGTGGATAAGTTTGCAGATGCTCTACCACCTTACTGGGATCAGCATGTGGAAGTTCTCAGGGAGAAGGATGCATATCAATACTGGACTATTCAAGAGTTCATACAGAAGCTGGAAAACAAGGAAATGGAAGAGAAGAGGAAAGCTAGAAGAGCACAGGTTCCTCAGAATCCTAGCTTATACTTTGGAGGCACTTCAGTTCCTGTGAGTAACTCAAGTTCAGGAGGGATAGTTGCACCACATGTTGCTTGCATTTCCAATGTTATGGAATCACCAAAACCTACCATCAACTACATGGCACAAACTTCATCCTACTCACAACCATCATACACACAACCACCACCACAACAACAATACAACAATTCCTACATTTCACCATTCTCCCCAATGCAACAAGCATCTTTCTATACTTCTAGCCAATCTTAACAACCAATGAACCAAGTTACTCAACCTAATCAACAACAAGTGGTTTTGGAGACTTCTAACTTGGGCAATGTGACAGTGGAAATTGCTCAACAACATATTGCACTAGTCTCAGCAATGGTTTCATCTTACAATGGACTTGTTGCTAGTCAAATTGGGAATAACAATTTAACCAATGAAGTATATGCACAGATCGACAAGGAAGAGATGGAACTCATTGATATCCAATGGGCTTTTGCAAGCATCATGAGAAGAGCAACGGAGTTTATTGAAAAGACAGGTAGAATAGATTTGGGAACTTCTCCTAACACAACCTATGGGTTCAACAAGGAGAAAGTTACTTGTTTTAACTGTGGAGAAAAAGGTCACTTTAAACGTGAATGCACCCAGCCACCAAACAAGGTAATAGAAACCCATTCAATGCAAGCTACCAGAATCGTCAACAACAAAACCAAAACCGAGTTTCTTACCAAAACAACAACAATTACCAAAACCGTCAAAATAACTCTAACAACAACCAAAACAGACAACCTAACACATCAAACCAGATCCAAAACCAATCTCCTAACAACACTAACCGAACAGTTATACCAATAACTACACCGAATGAGACACAACAGAACACGAGTCAGAATCAAGCATTGATGACTCAACAAGATGAAAGGTTTGATTGGTCGGGATTGCAAATAGGAGTGGAGGAAATTACTACTGGTGGCAATGTGGCTTGCGTTGCTTGCGTTGCTTGCAAGGTTGATATTGAAGAGTCGGTGACAGTGGATGAAATGAAAGAAACTGAGTGTGAAAGTGATGAGTCTGAGGCTGAGATGGATGTGGAGAATGAACCTGATGAGGTTAAGGTTGAGAAAGCTAATTCTGGAGTGGTGATTGATACTGTTTCTGATGTTCCTGAGGAGTGTGAATCGGTTTATTCTGACTCAGACAGTGAATCGGATACGGAAGCAAGTGTTACATCACTAGATGATGACATAGATCAGTTGCTAGCAGAAGCGGATTTTCTGATGACAAGGAAGTCGTGTATTGCTGATGATGCTTTCACCAAGATTGACTATTCCAAATTTTTTACTGGAAAGGAAGCTCATTTCGCATTGATGGCCATGACTGATCCGCCAAAACCTGTAAGTTCTGAGTCTAGCACTGATATTAAAAGTAATAAATATTGTGGCACATGTGATAGATTGACTGAGGAGAATAAACAACTCCGAGTTCAACGTGATAGTGCTATCATAAACAGTCAATCTACTCGCAAAGAGTTGAATGCTTTCAACAAGGTATTAGATGGCTACAAAAAGGACATTTCCGACTTGAAAAATACTTTATCATTAAAACAATTGGCAATTAACAACTATATTAATGAAATTGAAAATACCAAGTTGGAAATGGCAGCCATAAAATGCTTTGCTGAGAAAGTAAACAAAAAGTTGGAAAGTTATAAGCACATTGCTTACGTGGTAGACCACATCATAGATGATAACACCACTAATTACAAGTCTGTGCCATCTCCGGTGCTTTTTGAAAATCATAATTATCACCAAGTTATACCGGAGAGCTCGGTAAAATCAGATTCATCATCGGAAATTGAATCTAATACCTCGAGTATTGGTGATCCTAATTCCGATGTGAGACCGATTTTAGGCTTGAATGATGAGGGTGTTTATACTGAAAGTGTGGATTCAGACTCAGAGAGTGATGATACTGGTAATGACCAAACTGTTAATGCATGTGAAATTCCAAAAGAAAATCACATCATTACTACTGAACCAGTTTCACCATCTCAACATGTGCATACGATGGCAAATGCTCATCGTGAGAAAAAGTCTGAAAAGAATGTTCTTAAAAAGGATCTTGAGAATGAACCATGTGACAAACCTGTGAAGGTGTTTTATCGGATGGAAGGATCCGATAAAATCATCTCGGATGAGGAATTTCCAATCAAAAATGCTAACTATGCTAAAATAGAAAAGATTTGGCAAGAAAGCACTATTTGGTTCCCAAAACATGAGAGAACAAATGAGATTCCACCAGCAATTTTAAAGAAATTGTATTTGGATGTTCCTCAAGAACCAAAGGTCCATGTCACAGAGTTCATCCGACCAAATGACAGAGCTAATGGTTTTCATGAGCCTACTTACTCAAAAGGGCCACTCCCTGAGAGTTTGAGGAATCAACAGTACAATGATCAATATCCTGTTAGATCATTTGCTCAACCAAATGCTCAATATGTTTTTGAAGAATATCGAAAATGCTTTAAATGTGGGGAACGTGGGCATTTACTTGCTCAGTGTCCATATGTAAGGCATAAAAGACATGAGGTTGAAGTGAGAAATTCCATGAGAAAACCGATTGATCATTATGTTCCACCACACAGACGAGTTGTTCCTCAACAACAACAGTTTTATAATCAAAACAACTTTCATCAAATGAGGAATAATCGTCCAATTCAATATGATCAAAGAAATCGGATTGCTATGGAACAATCATGGAGAAAGCCTGTGGTGAACGCAACAATTGATAGGCAAAAGGTTCCACAAAAACCGATTGTCAAATCAAATGTTGGACCTAAGTCTGTTAACTCAAATAAGGTAACCAAGAAAGTTACGTTTGTTAACAATGTTCAGAAACCGACTGAGAAACCAAAAACTCAGATTCGTATTCTTAAAAGGTCTGAACAATCTTGGTCACCCAATGGTACTCCAGAAGCTTCTACTTCTAAGGTCAATGAGAAAAAGGAAACTGTTTTGAACAATCAGAAAAAGATTGATCCAAAACAAAAAGTTGTTGAAAATGTTAATGAGGATGTTTCTTTGAAAGCTGATGTTCAAAGGCCCAAGACTCAGGCTTGGGTCCCCCGAAAGAACTAAATGATTTACTTTTTGTGTGCAGGGAGCTTCAGTTGGCCCTATTAGCAGTCTTTGGATTGTTGATAGTGGAGCTTCAGGCCACATGACAGGGGATCTCGCATTGTTGTTCGACGTGAAAAACATCAATGGAGGGTATGTCGCATTCGCTGGTAATAAAGGTGGATATATCACAATGGAGGGGAGCGTGAGTAATGGGATAGTGAGCTTTGAGCGGATATCTTATGTGAAGCAGATAGATTATAATCTGCTGAGTGTCAGTCAAATATGTGATAAAAAAATTTCTGTGCATTTTGATGACAAATCCTGCTATATTCTCAAACCGGGCTTCAAAATTCCAAAGGAGTGGATAATGTTGATGGCACCTCGCGTCAACAATCTCTATATTCTTGATATGTCCAAGGCGATGACATCACAGGGGCAAATAACATGTTTTCTATCCAAAGCGACTGAGAAAGAATCGATAATGTGGCACCGAAGAATGGCGCATATTCATCTGAGAAAAATGAATCAACTTGTGAAAAATGGACTTGTCGATGGAGTAAACGTAAAACATTTCCATCTGAATGACAAGTGCATAAGCTGTAAGAAGGGGAAGCAACACAAACAGTCCCACAAATAGAAGAAAGTCAACTCTGTTGAGATGCCACTTGAGCGATTGCACATGGACCTATTCGGACCGGTCAAGCGCAAAAGTCATCTTGGAGAGCTTTATTGTTTAGTTGTCACTGATGACTACTCAAGATTTTCATGGGTGATGTGTCTGCAAAACAAAAGTGACACCTTTAACAACCTAAAAGTTCTGTTCACTCGATTGGAGAATCTCTACAATGTGAAGATAAAGAGAATTCGGAGTGACAATGGGACGGAGTTCAAAAATGCCAAGATGGATGAACTTTGTGAAAGCAAAGGGATACATCATGAATATTCGGCTCCGTACACCCCACAACAGAACGGTGTTGCTGAACGAAAGAATAGGACTCTAATTGAAGCGGCTAGAACAATGCTTGCTGATTCAAATCTTCCGGTAATGTTCTGGAACGAGGCGATTTATGCAGCAAATTATACACTAAATCGGGTTCTAACAGTGAAGAAGTTTGGTAAAACATCTTATGAACTGTTACACCGACGAAAGCCCAACTTAGAGTATCTAGAACCTTTTGGGGCGCCATGCACGATGTTGAATCCAGGTGAGAAGTTTAGTCCTAAAGCTGAGGAGGGATATTTTGTTGGATATGCAACCCCGCTCAAACGGGTATTCAACAAGCGAACTCGTCAAGTGGAGGATTGGGCTAACGTGGAAGTTCAACGATATACTCAAAATTTGCAAGGCACGGGTCCTGATTGGATGTTTGATTACAAAGACTTCTTTGAATCATTCAACCTAGATAGTTTGGTTGAAGAAGCTGTTATAAGATTACTTTATGAGTGTGAAAACGCGTCGACTTCATCGTTGGTGCGTCCAATCACCGTGAACCCACTACCAGCTTCTGATGATACCAATGCTCCTATACAAGAGGAAGATGTGTTTCAAGAGGCTTCAACTTCATTAGACTCTTCAGAATCTGAAGTAGAACAATTTGAAGAAGTCATTCTTGAACATGCAGAAGAACCAGAGGCAATGCCAGTGAACCCAACTCCAACTCCAGATGTTGCTTCATCATCAAACACGGGTCATGATATGGATACTGTAGAAAACTTGACTGCTCAGACGGGAGTTATTGTACCTGATTATCCGGAATCTCGGATTCATCATATTCACCCGCTGGAGCAAGTTATCGGTGATCCTGGAAGCGGTGTTATGACCAGAGGGCAGCTGAGAAGCGTTAACTCGCCAGAGAGTTTTGGTGCTTTAGCATTATATGCCAAAATTCAAAAATCTGATAGTCAAAATGATTGGTCGTTTGCGTGTTATGTGTCGCAGGTAGAGCCAAGGACATACAAGGACGCTTTGAATGAAGATGCCTGGGTTGAAGCCATGCAGGAGGAGTTATTACAATTCCAAAAATTGGGAGTTTGGACGCTTACGGATTTGCCGCCGGGAAGGAAGAAAATAGGCACTAAATGGGTGTTTAAGTGCAAAAAGGATGATCGTGGGGTTATTGTTCGTAACAAAGCCAGATTGGTCGTGCAGGGTTTCCATCAAATCGAAGGGATTGATTATAACGAAATCTATGCACCAGTAGCACGGATTGAAGCTATTCGGATGTTCCTTGCGTTTGCTTCATACAAGAAATTCAAAGTTTATCAAATGGACGTCAAGAGCGCATTTTTGTACGGGAAAGTCAAGGAAGAGGTTTATGTCGGGCAGCCACCAGGCTTTGAGGACCCAATCCACCGGGATAAGGTCTATGTGCTGAACAAAGCTCTATATGGTTTGCACCAGGCTCCAAGACAGTGGTACGAGGAGCTAAGTACATACCTCATTTCCAAAGGTTTCAAGCGCGGCCTCGTCGATTGCACCCTCTTCACGAAGAAGACGGGAGATGATTTGCTTCTAGTGCAGATTTACGTTGATGATATAATATTTGGTTCAACTAACGAGCTTTTATGCAGGGAATTCGAAACTGTCATGCAAGAAAAGTTCGAAATGAGCGCAATGGGGGAGATGCAGTTTTTCCTCGGCTTGCAGGTGGACCAAAGACCCGACGGGATCTTCATTCACCAGATGAAATATGTATCCGACATCTTGAGCCGATTCCAGATGGAGGACTCTAAGCCGATGGATACCCCGATTCAACCCAATCACGGGATTGGAGTGGACGCTAAGGGGGAGCTGACGGACCCATTTACATACAGAGCAATCATCGGATCTCTGATGTATTTGACGGCGTCTCGACCAGATATTATGTATGCAACGTGTCTCTGTGCTCGCTATCAATCTAAGCCGAAACAAAGTCATATGACGGCGGTCAAGCGTATCCTTCGATATCTGAAGGGTTGTCCATCAAAAGGACTTTGGTACCCTAATGATGATGATTTTGATTTTATTGCTTTTAGTGATGCAGATTGGGGTGGCTGTGACAAAGACAGCAAATCAACTACAACTGGTTGTCAGTTTTTAGGGAGCAGGTTAATTACCTGGCAATGTAAGAAACAGACTTCCGTGGCGCTGTCTACTTGTGAAGCTGAGTACATTGCAGCCTCAAGTTGCTGTTCGCAAGTACTCTGGATCCAACAGCAGATGGTGGATTACGGTTTGCAGTTTCTTAAAACCCCTATACACTGTGACAACGAAGCCGCAATTGCTTTAACTAAAAATACTGAAAATCATTCTAAAGCGAAACATATCCGGATCAAATATCATTTTATCCGTGATTGTTACGCTAAGGAATTGATAGATATGGTCAAAATCCATACTGACTACCAACGTGCAGATTTGTTTACAAAAGCTTTTGACAGATCCCGCTTTGAATATCTTTTAAAAGTAAACAATATAAAAGAAAAACAGGACTAATCGGCACCTCGGTTTATCGTTTTTTTTTTTTTTTTTTTTAGTTTTTAATATTTTGCTAATTGGGAATTTCTCTTTGCTAATTGGGAATTTCTCTTTTCTATCATAATCCTCAAAGAAGTTGATGCTTTCAAGGGGATTGTTTAATCCTCAAAGAAGTTGATGCTTTCAAGTGGATTGTTTCTTTCAAATTTTTGTTTTGTTTTTCAGAAAAATTAAAAACCCAAAAATATGTTCTTTATTTTAGGGGGAGTCATTTTATCAGAAAAACCAAAAACATTGAAAAATTTCAAAAGACCTAAAAATTAGAAAAACCAAAATGATTTCCTGGATAAAAAGAGGAAATGATAGTACATCAGTGGGGATCTGACACAGGCTAAAGAATTGTATAGTATAATGAGGCGTATGTTGATTACGTGTGATATGCTGATAGGCTTTGTAGACTAAATATTGCGTGCATTAGTGATACAAACATAACAAACTACGCATTCGTGGTTGAACACCTCATGGGCATATGGTCTTAGTACCGTAATTTCGTTTGAAAGGATTGCCAAAATCTGAGGTTTCGGGTCGTTATGTTATGGTTATCAGGGATATTTTGATTAAACTTCTGTCGTATTGATTTACGTACCTAGTTTCATCAGAATATTTGCAAAAAGAGCTTATTGCCAAAACCGAAAGTTACCGAATTGAGGAACTTTATGTTTTATTGATCAAAGATCATTATTACATCGTATTGACTTTCTGATGCAAATCAGTGGTTAATATCAGCCTCAACCTAGTGTATACGCACATGTTACTTTGCTGCATTCATTTGCTGACCTGTACACCTCTGTGCTATATACTTTGTAAATTTTACGGATAACTCTGGCATAATCACGCGTTACGACGACGCTTTGTGCAATTACTTGATACGGGAGTATGTCGTGTGTGTGGGCACCACAATGTGTTATTCTAATACATCTAACTCGTATCATTTTATCGCATTGCATAATTGTCTGCATGTGAGCTTACGTGGACCACAATATCAGCAATTGCCGGGTCACATATTGTTTCTAATGATAATATTAAACAAATAGATCAATGCTGTGATCAGATTTCTCAGAAAACTGATATGATCCTCTTACCGGATATCACAAAATGTTTACTGCTTTCATTTACATTGATGCATTTTACTTTGTTGCTTTTTACTTTTATTGTCAAAAAGATACAAAATCCAAAAAGATTTTAGGTGTGTTTTGATAAAATTTCAGAAAAATCCAAAATTTTTGCATTTCTGCTTTATTTTTGATAACCGGGGATGCTTGATGGTCAATTTCTGAGATTTGATAACACCATCTGGGCTTTGTATCATTCAAAAAGTGAAAATTTGAGTTTTGGAAATTTAACAGATTGAAAAATGTTGAACGGGATTCGAATTCGTGATTTGGCAAAATTTTCAGTTTTTCCATTTCACATTCGCCCCTTAATTGGGTCGAATGTGGAAAAATTGTTACCTTCGGCCGTTACATATTGGACGAATGTGGGTATTTTATAGCAAAACTTCACCTTCGGGTGAAAATTCCACATTCGGGTCATTCACTTGGGGCGAATATGGAATCACCCCACTTTCGACCAAAGAAACGGGCGAAGGTGCATCATCTATATAAGGCCTTTCATGTTCGACCACCTCAGTTATAACTTTTCTAAAATTTTTCTTCGTTTTGTCACCTTGTTGCTTTGATTCCTTGTTCTTGTGCATTTGATTCCTGGACAATTACTGATCATTTTAAACCTTATTTACAGGTAATGGCGCTATATTGAGATCAGAATCATCGTTTTTGTAACCGGACCTAGGGTTTTACAGTTTAGGGTCTTTGAGTGTTTCTTAGTGTTTGTTTTTTATTGCATTTCAATCCTCATCAGTTTTAGGGGGAGAATAATCCAGGAATTAGGATAACAACAACAATAGAGGGATAATTGATGGTTTAAAAAAGACGTGACCTAATTCCTTATGAAAAACTGATGATAATTGAAATTTAGGAACAATTGGTTGTGGACGAGTGTTGATCGGCCATATTAGAACACATCCTAATCAAAATCACATGTTAAAAACAAAGTTGTAAAATTTTCAAATTTTGGGGATGAACAGTTTTACATTCGTCCATTCAAACGGGCGAATGTGGAACGTTTTGGGCGAATGTATAATAAACTGGGCGAATGTATTTTTAATTCAAAAATTGTTCACGTTCGACCAGAAAATTTCACCTTCGTATCAGAAAAATTCACATTCGTCCAGATCAAAACGGGCGAATGTGGAACCTTAAAACCTTAAAATCTTTGAATTTTTGTCGTTTTTGTATTTTGACGAAAGTTTCTGATTTTGATGTGCAGATGGCTGATCAGACTGAGAACATTGAGACTCCAGTGGAGAATATCGTTTCAGATCCAGTTCCAGAGAACGTTCAGGAAGGTGAATCGTCAAGTACAAGCAGTTGGTTGTTTGAGAAAACACATAACTGTTGTGCTTATCTTGGCGATGTGGAAAAGAATGTAGAGTTTACTAGAATCATTGAATTCTTGAAGAGGAGCAGAATTGTATATGCTTTAGCTACTCCGACTATCATTTACAAAGACACCATTGAAGATTTCTACAAGAATGCAAAGTATGACTTCTGGGACAATCAGACAATCATTAGAAGCAAGATACAAGACTTGGAGATGTTTATTACAGAGTCTGATATTAGAGAAGCACTCCAGATAAAGTTTGAAGTGAGTGAAGATCCCAGAGAGTTATCTTGGACAGAACAGAAAGCATGTTTCCTTAGAATGAAGTATAAGGGAGCAATTACTGATGGTTCGATGTACAAAGGGAAATTGAGTGTGCAGTTTAAATATTTTGCACATGTCTTAATCCACGTGTTTGGATGTGTGAGCGGTGGATATGATGTGATGAGAAGTAGCCTAAGTTCGATGATGGTTGCGTTGACTCTCAACAAACCATTCAACGTATCTGGTATGATTTTAGATCACATGCTTGAGATGTTAAAGGGATTGAAGAAGAAGCAATTCATGCTATATCCGAGGTTTCTCATGATGATTTTTGACCACAAGTATCCAGAATTGAAGAAGGATCCAACTATGATCCTAGGTCAAGATCACATGAACATTCGTACTTTGGTAAGAATGAAAGGATATAAGGGTGTGCCAGACAATGAAAAGCCACCTCACAGGAGACTCTTTGGAGCATTAGCTAGTCAGGATTACACTGATCCTGGCAAGAACAGAGCAAGACATGATGACAGTGATTCTGATAATGATGATCCCTTGGTGTATGTTGATGCAAGCACTAAGAGGAAGAGACGGGTAGTTATTCCCGGAGCCAAAGGGAAGGGTAAGGGAAAGACTGATCAAGGAAGTTCTAAGAAACAGGTGGTGAGGAAGAAATCAACTGCTAAGAAAGGTACTGGTTTGGTGGATGAAGAATCAGTGGATTCAGAGGAAACTGAGGTAGAAGAACGATGGGATTCTGATGCTGAGAATGTTAGGACCACCAAACATAAGGCCACTATGGTTGGTGAGTCTGAATCTTTAAACAAATCGATTGAGGAAGCTGAGAAAGAAAGAAGTCGATGAATGTTGAAGATGAAGGTCTAGGCATTGATTTTGATGAGTTGAATACTGGAGAGACTGTGGTAGTAAACTTGCCTAAGCCAAAGCACAAGACCATGTCCAAGAAGACAAGCACTAAACAGTTGAGAGAGAAAGAGTTAGCACAACTGTTGAAGGGAAAAAGAGTACCCGATGCTGGTACATCATCAAAGCTATCTTCACCGGTCACCAAAAAGCAAAAGAAGTCTAAAGAGGCAGAGACAATATCAGCTGATCAACTAAATGTTGCACTGGACAATGTACTTGACATGTTCAGAAAGCCTCAGAAAGAAAAGGAAGTTGAGCCATCTAGATCCAAATCCAAGAAGGTCACTGTGGATGATGATGTAATGAAGCAGGTGAACAAGAAAATGGATGATATGATGAAGATGATTGTGGCTCAACAAGCTGAAATAGCCAAGTTTAAGCAGAATGAAGAGAAAATGCTTCAGATTGTGGTTGCTTCTAAATCAAATCAAGACGAGATTAATGAAAAGGTTAAGAAGCTTGAAGCAAAGAATAAAAAGCTTGAGGGAAAGTGTTCAAGAAACAAGAACAGGATTAAGTCAATTAAAGAAGACAACAAAGAACTAAGGGCTGAGAACAAACGCCTTAGTGATTTGATTGATGATTTGTACAATGTTGCACCCAAGTTGAAAGAGGGTGAAGAAGATAAAGAAGAAGAAGAAGAAGAAGAGAAAGTTGACTATGAAGAGTCTGAATCGGATGAAGAAAAAGATGATGATGAGGATGATGAAGAGTCAGAGAAGAGTGATGATAATGATGATAATGATGATAATGATGATAATGATGATGCAGAAGGGTCTGAGAGACAGAAAGAGGATGATAGTGAGAGTGATGATGATGATGATGATGGAGGAGATGATACTTCAAAGTTTACATTTGAAGAGAGAACATCCAAAAAGAAGAGTACTGGAGAATCAAGTTCAAAGAAGAAGAAAGGTGAGAACGTTGATTCAGATGAAAGTATCTTCTGGAATGAGAAGGTGAGATCTTTATCAGATGATGCTAAACAAGTGTATAAAGATATGTTGGAAATAAGAGAATGGACTATTGAGTTCACAGGATGTTTTGCTGAGATATTCCAAACTGATGACTTGAGATATGAATTGGAATACGAAGATCCTGATCTTGAAGAAGGAGAAGTACCTGCTTCTGTGGCAAAGAAAATTCTGGATGGACTTGCACAGAGGGTAGGGAAAACATTTGAGGAGTTTATAGTAGATGAGTCGATTCCAGACATTTCTGAAAAGGATGTTGGAAGTCACTCAGATGATAAGAATACTCCTGAGCTTGATGAAGTGGAGGTTGAAGATATAACTCATGAAGAATTTCCTCAGTACTTCAGAGAAACAGATAAAGATGAGATATTTCCTGATTTCACTGAGACACCAAACAATTCGGCGAAGAAGAAGGCACAACAAAGAAGTGCAGAGTTTGTGGAGAAGGTGTTTGGTGCTGATAAGCAAGAATCTTCAAATCAATCTGATGAATTGAAGAGTTATTTGAAGAAATTGAGGGAAATGGATGAAAACCGACCGAAGCCTGAGGCTCAAGGAAACTTCTATAGATTTCATAATGCCAAGTTCAAAGGCAGAGCTCTTGGGTGGACATATTTGGGCAGGCTGAAGTGCATAGCTGCTAAATGGGAAACAGGGATCTTGTATTTTAACAGATTCATTGATTTGCTAACTCTACCGTACTGGGCGGTCAGAGATCTATGCAGATTCCCTATGTCTGGTGCTTCAGTGAATGGTACTCATGTCGGTTGGTGTGCAGACAAGCTGGTTTGGGAAAGTAGAACAAGATGGAATAGATTCAAGCCTCAATATCCCCGAAGGAAAGTTCATAGGGATATTGATCCTCAAACCAAGCTGAAACGGGTTACTTTGATATACAAGGCACCTGAAGTGATGAGAAAAATACCTTTGATGCCCATGCCACAACATTTCAGTGCTGATTTTATTTTCTGGTATTATGATTGGAGGAAGGTTGAAGCGGTGATAGTGTTGAGAGACGGGAAGGACAAATACAAGCATGTTCATGTATTTGATCCGATGTGGTTGATTAATTGTACTTTTGAAGACATCATCATGCTTTTCTATAATCCGATTTACTTTGAACCGAAAGACGCTGATCAAGCAAGGAAGTATACTCAAGTGGTTGGAGTTTGCTTTGCTTATGATATTAATGCAGGAAGTAATTTGGAGAACAAGCTTGGCAAGACGGTGAAGATGGCAAATGTGTCAAAACCAGTGAAGAGAAAGTTTGAGCCTGTAATGACAAATGAGCAGAAGAAACAGCTCAGAATTAAGCTGATGAACAAAGCCATGGACGAAAAGAGAAGACAATCCAATCAATAGTCGAGGGGGAGTTTGTAGATGCGTTTTGCGACTAGTGATTGGATGTTAACATGTGTTAAATAGTGCTGATTGGTCGAATGTAAATATAAGTGGGCGAAGGTAGACATATTTGGGCGAAGGTAGAAGACTTTTGGGCGAAGGTAGATTGGAAGCTGATCAAGATACACATCCGTACCCTAGAGTGGGCGAATGTGGAAGAAGTCTACATTCGACCACATCAACTGGGCGAATGTGCAGACTCTATATATAGATTTTGTGTTTTTGAGAATGTAAGAGAGTTATTAGTTGTGTGTGTTTTGAGGTCAGGTTCCAGGTTAGATTGGAAGTGTCTGTATTTGATCTAGATTAACCGTATTGTCATTGTAATCAAGTTTATGCAAAAGTTAATCTATGAAAAGCTTTGAAAATGATATTGATTGTGTTTTAATTTGAGTTTCTATCAGTTTGTTCAAAGCTAGGGTTTCCGCACCTGGTTTTTGTAACTTGTATGATCAAATAATCCTGTTTTAGTCAAAATCTTTCGCTCACAACAGGGTGCAGTCTACCAAACCGCGTTTGTATCCTTTGGATAGAAGATACGTGCTCAGCTCCTCATACCATTGGCGTGGAGCTTGGTGAAACCCGTATAACGCTTTGTTCAGAACGTAGACCATATCCCGGTGGATAGGATCTTCAAAGCCTGGTGATTGACCTACGTAAACTTCTTCCTTGACCACACCGTAATGAAACGCACTCTTAACGTCCATTTGATACACCTTGAATTTCTTGTATGAGGCAAACACCAGAAACATACGAATTGCTTCTAAACGTGCCACAGGTGCATAAATCTCGTTGTAGTCGATTCCTTCCACTTGATGAAATCCTTGTACAACCAGTCGAGCTTTGTTTCTCACGATTACGCCTCTGTCATCCTTTTTTGCACTTGAAAACCCATTTGGTTCGAATCTTCTTTCTGCCTAGAGGTAAATCTGTTAGTGTCCACACTCCCAGTTTTTGAAACTACAATAACTCATCCAAAAGAGCATCCTTGTAAGTTCGCGGCTCAACCTGAGAAACATAACAAGCAAAAGACCAGTCATTCTGACAACCTGATTTCTGAATTTTAGCATATAAAGCTAGAGCGCCAAGATTTTCTAATGAGTTTGCATTCCGAAGTTGTCCTCTAGTCATTACACTGCTACTAGGATCACCAATAACTTGCTCGATCGGGTGAATACAATGAATCCGAGATTCCGGATGATCAGGTACTTGCACTCCCGTTTGAGTAGTCAAATTCTCTGTTGAATCCAGATCATTACCCAAGTTAGATAATGAAGCACCATTTGGATTTGGGTTCACTGGAGGTGTCTCTGTAGCAAAATCTAGAATAGCTTCGCTTGTGACATAATCATCATCTTCTGATTCTGATGAATTAAGAGTTGTGGAAGCTTCTTGGAACACTTCTTCTGCTGTAGGAAAATTGGCATCATTAGAAGTTGTTGAAGGAGTTACGGTGATCGGACGCACTTAAAGCATGCACGATATTCTTCAAACACGTTCTTGGCGTTCGACTTTGCATAAGTAGTGATAGGATATTGGTCATCCACACACCTTCGTCCTAAACTCTCAGGAGCTGGGTCCTTTGAGTAAGTCGGCTCAAGAAAACTGTTCGCCTTTTCCTTTGGCTTGATAAACTCGGTGACATGAACCTTAGGTTCTTTAGGAACATCCAAATAAATTTTCTTTAAGATCTCTGGAGGTACATCATTGGTTCTCTCGTGTTTGGGAAACCAAATAGTACTCTCCTGCCAAATTTCTCAATCTTGGAGTAATTGGCAAACTTAATTGGATATTCCTCATCAGAAATAATCTTATCGGATCCTTCCATCTGATAAAATACTTTGACGGGTTTGTCACTCAGTTCATTCTTTTCAACTTGCTTAACTGACTGATTCACTCGATGAGCGTTAGCCATTGGATGAAGAATCTGAGAAGGTGATACCGGTTCATTGGTGATAATGTGATTTTCAATGGGAATATCACTCACTTTCTCAGTTATCTCATCATCCAAATCAGAATCATCAGTTACAACAATTACCCCCTCATTGTTCAATCCCAAAATCGGTCTAACATCGGAATTAGGATCCCCAACACTAGAAGTATTGGATTCATCATCCGATGTAGAATCAGATTTGATTGAACTCTCCGGTGTTATTGAATGTAAAGTGTGATTTTCAAATAACACATGAGATGGAACCACCTTGTAGTTTGCACTACTCAGTTGTGAGTGTTCTTCAATAATATGATCAACAACGTAAGCAATATGTTTGTAACTTTCTAGCTTCTTGTTGACCTTTTCAGCAAAGCACTTGATGGTTGCCATTTCAAGTTTAGTTTCTTCCAATTCATTGATATAACTGTTAAAGGCCAATTGTTTTAAAGAAAGTGTTTTCTTCAAATCAGAAATATCCTTTTTGTAACCATCAAGCACTTTATTGAATTCATGTGCTTCTTTGCGATAAGATTGACAGTTAAGTCTAGCACTCTCAAGTTGTACCCTGAGTTGCTTGTTCTCTTCTGTCAATCTATCACTTGTTCCACAATATTTGTCACTATTCATGTCTATGGTGGAATAAGAACTTACCTGTTTCGGAGGCTCTGTCATCGCCATCAAAGCAAAGTGTGCTTCCTTTCCATCAAAGAATTTGGAATAATCAATTCTGGTGAAAGCATCATCCACTATGCAAGACTTGCGAGTCATAAGAAAATCAGCTTTGGCTAGAAGTTGATCAATCTCATCATTTAGTGAGTTAACACTAGCTTCAGAATTAGGCTCGCTCTCTGAATCAGAATAGACTGAGTCACGCTCTTTGGGAATATCGATGACTGAATCAAGAATCAATTCTGGAGTCTTCTCAACAGAAATATCAGCTTCTTACACCATTTCCTCAATCTTCACTTCAGATCTCTTCTCAACCTCCAAAACTTCATCAACTACCACCGGCTCCTCCAAATCAATCTTTTATGCAACACACGCCACATTACCAGCTGTAATCTCTTCAACACCTAGTTGCATCCCAGTCCAGTCAAATCCTTCATCCTTTTGAATTACCAAAGCCTGGTTTTGGTTATCTGTTTGTGTTAGGCTATTTGGTATGGAAATTGGAATGATAGTTCTGGTTGGATTATGTGGTGTTTGATTTTGGTTCTGGTTTGATGTAGTGGTTTGTCTAACAGAATTGTTTGGTGAGGTGTTCTGTCGGGTTTGGTAATTATTTTGTGGTTGATAGTTGTTATTATTTTGGCTTTGATAAGATACCTGATTCTGAGATTAACGGTTCTGGTAATTGGTGTTAAATGGATTCTTGTTTCCTTGTTGAGCTGGTTGTGTGCACTCTCTCTTGAAATGACCTTTCCCACCACAGTTAAAACATGTAACTTTGGCTTTGTTGAAGCCATATGTGGTGTTGGGAGATGTAGAAAGATCAGTTCTACCAGTTTTCTCTATAAACTCGGTCGCTCGTCTCATGACACTAGCAAATGCCCACTGTATGTCAATGAGCTCCATCTCCTCCTTGTCAATTTGAGCATAGTCTTCACTGGTTAAATTGTTGTTACCAATTTGACTAGCTACCAAACCATTATAAGAAGCTACCATAGCAGATACCAAAGCTATATGTTGCTGAGCAACTTCAACAGTGACATTGTTCAAGTTAGATGTCTCCAACACTATTCGGCTTTGATTTGGTTGGCTTGGGTTCATTTGAGGAATATATGATTATTGTTGAGGTTGATTCATGCTAGCTGAATAGCATGCAGCTTGTTGCATTGGTGAAAATGGTGGAATATAAGTGATAGGGTATGATTGTGGTGTATAAGATGAGGTTTGAGCTAGATAGTTTATCGGGGTTTTGGTTGGTTCAATAACGCTTGAAACACAAGCAATGTGTGGAGCAACAGAACTACTAGAACTTGAACTAGTCAGAGTAGAAGATGTACCACCATGATATAACTCCGGATTTTGAGGAACTTGTGCCCTTTTTGCTTTCCTCTTCTCTTCCATCTCTTTGTTCTCCAACTTCTAAATGAATTCACTGATGGTCCAATATTGATAGGCATCTTTCTTCTTTAGGACCTCAATGTGTTGATTCCAGTATGGTGGTAATGCATCAGCAAACTTATCCACCAATTCAGACATAGGTATCTTAATCTCATAGCTTGACAATTCAGTCAACAAATGGCAATACCTAGGAATCAACTCCTTCAACGTCTCATTTCCCATGTAGCTAAAATTCTCAAACTCTTTTCTTAACTCTTCCATCCTCAACTTCCTAGTTTTCTCGTTCCCATCATGACGATTCTTCAACATATCCCACAGCTGCTTTGAAGTTGTGCAAGAACCAAACTGATGTAGAAAATCATTGTTGATAGCCTGAGATAATTGTGAGAACGCCTTCTTCTTCACCGCAAACTTTTCCTTCTCGTCCTCAGCTAAGCTTTCCAATGGAATTGGTTCACCCGTGTTCTCCAAAACTGGTACTACGTAACCCTTTGCTATCATTTGCCATGCCTCAGTGCCTTCCATTCCCATTCCCTCCAAATGAATCTTGAACTTGGTCTTCCATTGATTGTAATCCACCATCTCCATCAGCATTAGTGGACGACTACGCTACCTGAAGATAAATCATGAATTAGTGTAGAAATAGCATTGGTAGTTTGCGAGTGTACCGCGGCTGCTGCAACTCCTCAATAATCATTCATGGGTTGTTGTGGTGGTTGAGCAACTGTTTGTGGCATCGAACTAGTCATTGCTAAGTAGTTAATCGGCTGAGATGGTTGACTAGTTGTCTTCTGTGCTGCTACAGTCCAAGGATCCATCGTCACTTGCTGTTGTTGTGTAGTATTAGGCCTCGGTGTTGTTGGAAAGTTTCACATATCGTCTACGAAGTTTGAAACACGAAACAATTAGAAAATTTTTTGATCAGATTCTACTTTCGACCGTTTGGTTCGAAGGTGGAAATATTCCAGGTTCGATCCTTTCTGATGACTCGAATGTAGAATATAACAAGCAATCTCACTTTCGACCAAAGTAACCCCACTTTCGACCTCACGTAAGGTCGAATGTACACAATCTGGTCGAATGTACAACAACACACTTAAAACTTTAGATTCGACCTTAAAAATGACCACGTTCGACCTAAAGGTCTCAGATTCGACCTAAAACTCACACCTTCGACCGTTCTCCCCTAGGTTCGACCCTGTCATTTTGAAAAACGGTTATTCTTTGAAAATCAGTTATTTTGATCCCAATTTTTCAAAAGTAGATGAATTTTGATGATGTTTTGCAGGTTTTGCTTCGGAATTGATTTGGAACAAGTTTAATAAAGAGAATTCTAGATTTTATCCATGAAAATTAGTCCGAATCAATCAATGTTCATAAAAAACCATTGTTCTATGAAAACAGAAAAATTTTGATCAAAAATAGGTCCAAATCAGCTCAAATATTATCAATTCGTAGTTTTTTTATCCTTATGGCTCTGATACCACTTTGTATGAGAATCGAATTGTCACAAACAATAGGTTTGATCAAACAAGTCTACCAATTCAGGTGCGGAATCCCTGAATCAGTTACAAAATGATAATATAATCAGCAAAACACACAAATCACTTTAAAACATTCCATTTCATTCATAAACATACTTGATTAATCTTACAAAAACGTGTTTACAATGAAATAAACAAAGTTCATACTCAAACAAAACCCTATGGAGAAAACCAGATCGAAGGAGGGAAACTAATGACCAAAACTCATCTTCAAAATGAAAATCAACATATATATAGACTTGCACATTCGCCCCTTCGTAAGGTCGAATGTGCAGGTCTATATATATATAATATCAATAAGAGCCTATGTCTGATTCTCAATTTGTTAGATTGATATTTGATCAAATGAACCAGAGTTGTGATACCAATTGTTGGATCAGTTGTATCCTATAAACAGATTCTTATCAAGAACACTTGCTAAGCTTTATCAAAGTATTTAGCACAGCGGAATAAGTATAAGTGTTCTAAGTTAAGATTTCACTTTTAACAGGAGTTATTACTCCCCCTCAGTTAATGTACTAAAGAAGTAAATAAGAATCAAAGTAATGAATAAATAAAACAGTAAATGTTTTCATTGATTCTCAAAATATATTAGAAGTGTTGCTGCAAAAGATTGTCTAAAATAGAGGGGATGAACCCATCTATTTATAGACCAAAAGTACGTACATTGGAAGTATACAAAGGATTATAATAATACTACAACAGGCTGTAGTATTTGCAACTTGTACATAAAGTAACTTATACTAATATAAAACTAAGCTGCAGAAGATCAAAGGCGGTGGGAAGCTTCTAAGGAAGTGCTGATGAGTGACAAACTTTTGATTAGTAAACTTCGGGAGTTTGTCTTCAGGAGTTGTTCTTCAGATATCTGTCTGGTTCATCTTCAGAACTTCTGATCTTTACTCTTCAGGACTTGTTATCAGCTTCTTCAGGACTTAGTGATCTTCTACTTTAGCATCTTACACAAAACATTCAGATGATATAAGACTAAGGTTTATAGTGGCTTGTCAATCCTCTTTGACCCTATAGTGGTGGAGGTGGTTGCTGGTTGCCAACATTCCCTGAATAACAAGCAACACTGTTAACCAACACGAATAAAACACCATAGTAGTAGTAATCACATTACCACTGAGGCCTTGTTGAGCGGCCTGTTAAGCAGCAAGAGCAATGGTCACTTGCTCTTGAATCAAATTGTTCAGTTCGGCCTGGGTCATATTGATGTTACCACGACCCCTACCGCATCCGCCACCACCGCAACCACAAAGAATGAGATGTTTAGAATCATCACTAGTAATAAGATACTAGTAGTCATGATACAGAATACCAAAATCATCCCGACCAGACCAATCCGTATCAACTACAAATCATCCGATCAAGATATCCAATTTGTGAGATAGCTAAGCACTACTACTTATCTACTCTAGAATGCAATACAACTAAGAATCTCTAAGTGAACAGTCACTGGAAAGTGTACTACGATGAGTACAAGCATAAGATGGTGTGTGGGAAAGTGTGTCCATTGGAGCATAGAAATGAGATGTTCGAATCTTGAACAGATCTCGAGAATAAGCCAAAAGCCACTCCAATGTACACCACCAGCGTGCAAAAAGTAAGATAGCGTCTTCATCTTCAAACCTGAAGAAAAAGAATAAATAGAATCAGAAATATATGATAAATGAGAAGGATGATGTAACATGTATGTTATGATGATACTGACACCCTTGTAATGCTAGTATGTTCCCCACGTATAATAACCTATAAATTTGTGACTGTCTAGTGTGTGAGAATCGTCTATAGACCAGACTCTACGTGCAGTCCTAGTTTACTATAACAGTTGGCTCTGATACCAATTTGTCACACTCTCAGATTCCACTAGTGGAGTTTTACCGTGAGGTGCATGACATACTAGGATCCAAGTCAACGGTGACAATAAACGACAACTATTTGATATGAAAACAACGTAGAAAAAGTAAACCAAATAGTTTAAACGTTAGACCAACCAACAAGAACACAATTGATGCAGTTTCAAAAGTTACAATCAAAACCTTAAGTAAATAGTTTAAAGTTTCAAAGTAATGTTTGACATGATACAAGACAAAAGATAGATATTGTGGACTCCAGTGCATCCTATCTTGTGAAGCTACCTTAGCGACTTGAGAAAACATGCTATGTTAGTCAACACATATACTGCTCATGAGTCACATAGTTTAAAGATCGTAAAAGTAAATAAATGTTTGTAAACCAGACCCAGCAATCATTACATCTATACCTGATGCTAGCTAGACATCATTGCATGATACTAGAGCATTATGAAGCATTGCTGAATGTTAGAAATGCCTTTAATACCCGCCACCGGGACATCACCCGGTGTCGTAAGTTAAATAGGACAAATATTCACCAGTCCAACCTCCAGTCAACCCGAGTGGGGCTTGCCAGACCCAATATATCTATTCACACTTTCGCCGCTATGTATCCATATAATCATGGTTCAAAAGTTAGAAAAGGACTTAAATGATGTAATGTGGCTTAGTACCCATGTGGTATAATGTAATACTATGGTCTAAGATAGTAAAGTTTGTACCGCATGTTTCTCCCCCGAAATGAAAACAATAAAAGTGGGGCTGTGACACTCACCTTAGGTTGCGTCTTCTATTAATAAATAACCAGGCTTGTTTGGTAATTCCAACTACCGGAAGCCTACCATAAATAACCTATTAATGTTTGTCCAATGACATGTTTGTCTAGTAACCCCAAGTTGTCCAAAACTTGACTTTATACGTTTGAAAATAACTTTGAATGTTTGACACTACCACACATGACTCGACATCCCGTTGGTGATCCGTTATATCAGTTCATCAAGAATATACAGTTCACACATAAAACACTTAATTTATACCAAAGATTCATCATTTTACACATTGGTGAGAATGAGACTATCCCAGTCTCATTCACATTCTTAGACCATGTGAATGGGTTTTAAAATTAGCCATTCACATCAACAAAATAGACTTTTGGTAAGAATGAGTTGATTTGATGAGAATGGGTTTAGGTTTTTCCCATTCGCATCCTTAGACCATGCGAATGGGTTTTAAGAATTGGCCATTCACATCAACATAATGGACTTTTGGTAAGAATGAGTTGATGTGATGAGAATAGGTTTAAGTTTCTCCCATTCGCATCCTTATACCATGCAAGCGGGAAAACTTTACACTCATTCGCACGGTCAATCGTGCGAATCGGAAAACTTCCCACCCATTCGGACATTCGACCATGAGAATGGGAACCCATTCGTACATGCACAATTTTTAAGCTATTTTGACGAACATAAACCCTTCAAACCCAATCGAAAACTTCACGAAATGTAACAAAATAGTGCAGTCATACTTATCTATCCTAATAATATGTTACTACACCTATTTCAGTCATCAATTCGTGCGTTTTACATACCAAACCATAACTTTACCCAAAATGGCAAATTATGGAGATGTCACATCAATTGCATGAGAAATTTAGCCAAAAAGGAATGTATCAAAACAACATCATTTCTGGACTATTAAGCACATATTAACCTTCCTAAATGAATCCCTAATCATATTATCATCATCATATTCATGTTTCAAACCCTAGACTTCTCACATAAACCCCCCAAAATGGGTAAAAGTCCACAAAACGCCAATTAATCACTCATATATCATTTAATCATATTTCTAAAAAGTCCTTAATCATCTAAACATTATGCTAATATCATTTCACCAATACAAAACACATAAGATAGTCACCAACCTCATTCACACTTGGGTTTTTGTAAGAAAACTCATTACGTAAGTCTAGATCTTGTTTAGAAAGGTTTTTATTTAAGAAATCTTTTTACAATTAGATCTGGACACTTAGGGTTTATAAAAAATGTATTGAAAAGGGCTTAGATGATTAATACACCTTGATTCTTCACTTGATATTGATATAGAACTTGTTTTAGCTTTAGGATCCAAGAAATAAGGGCAAAAACTCATTTCTATAAGTTTGGATTTGAGAGAGAGAGAACTTAAGGACAAGTTAGGGTTGTGAAATGATGAAAACGAGCCAAAGAAAAAAATGAAAACAAAAGAGATAAATTTCAAACAAAGTTAATAATAATAACTAGTGTATTACCCACCGCGTTACGGCGGAGTCAAAACGCACAGTAACTTTAATTTATACTATCGAGTGAAAATGTATGATATTTGACTCGTTTGAGACAAAATCTACACCAAAACATGAAACAACTGAAAACGTATTTATTGTATGTAGTTGTTTAAATTTGCGATGCGTGATAATTTTGTTTTTAAAAAATATAGTTTATTAATTAACAAATCTTGATATTTGTAAACTACTTTGCTTTAGCCATAATTATTTAATTAAAAGAAAGAACATTCACACATTTACACATTCACACATTTAACCTTATCTTTTTATCTATTTAGCGGTAACCATCTATCATAGTCTAATCAGCAGAAGGATGTACTAATTATAATTTTAATGAAAAAACATTTAACAAAAAGAAAAGGTCTATTAAATTTAAAACCATCGGTAAATGATCAACAATGGTAACCATTATTGTCTACAACAAATAATACCTTTGTAGGACCCCCCCCCCCCCCCCCCCCCCCCCCCCCCCCTTGTTTCTTTTTAAAAGAAACTGAAATCAATAATACTACGGTCTGAACTCAAAGGTTTAAAAACTAAAAATTAAAATAAAAGACATTAAAAAACAGTTTAAATGATAAAAGTGAATTTCGGAGACCAAACTTTGTTGTTGGTTTGTGATTCTTTAGCGGAGTCCTAAACGAAATCAAACAGCATTTTGTCAACGCGTCGGGACGACGCAACAATCGTTCATTCCAGGTCAGGTCCTTTTCCTCCGCCGCCTGTTTCCCATGGCGGCTACCGACCTTCTTGTTGAGGGACCAACTATGATCGATGATGTTGGTTTTTTTTCCTGGTTGCTTGGTGAGGTCATGACATGTGGCAAAAAGGAAAAAAAGAAAAGAAAACAAAAAACTAAAATCTCAACCAATAAATTGCTGACACGTCGATCAACATGAGCTTTAGCTCCCATAGCAGTAGCAGTGGTGGTAGTAGTAGTAATAATAATAATAATAATAATAATAATAATAAACTTGTTTCAATCATTACGTGAGAGGTGGCAAAACCCAGTAAATAACAATTGTTCACGTATCAAAATGTAAATAGTATAGTTTAAAAATACAATAGTAATATAAGCAACAATTGTGAGGCAATTTAGTAAATTTGTTAGTGTAATGTGGTAGCTATGATAGAATTGGGCTGTGTTCTAGTAGATAATCTAATTTGATAAATTAGTTCATTTTAAATATATTGTAGGAACATTTTTTTAAATAGAGTTGTCTTTTTTTTTTTCAATGATATTTTAAATTCATTTTTTAACGCCTAATAAAAGTAAGATTGTCCGCATAAATCTAACGGAAAAAGGTCACCCACCAGTGACATATCTTTCTTAGTGTTAGAAGAGGCCTTCCCCATACCCCGATAAATGTCTAAGTTCCGACAATACAACCCACGCTCACAAATGAAAATGGATTTTGTGACCTAACCCAACATTATTTCAGAGGAAACCAATGCGGTAAAACCAAGTTTTTGAACTCTTCTTTTAGTATGTTTTAACTTTTATTTAGCTTATGGTTTATTAGTATATTTAGTTGATAAGTTAGTTGTTTTATTTATCAATTAGGAACATTTTTTTTTAAATAGAGATGTCCTTTCTTTAAGATGATTATTCGGAAAAACCCAACAATAAAAGGTCACCCACTAGTGACGAATCTGTCTTATGGCCAGAAGAGGTCTTAACCACACCCACGATAAACGTTTAAGTTCCGCCAATGCCACCCACACCCGCGAATACACAAGGCGTTGGTGACCAGGCCCATCACCGTTTGTAACATCCAGCACTCTCATTACCAATATTGTCCGCTTTGCCCCGATGGGTTGCCCATCCAGAGCTCACTGATTTGTTTTTGGTTGCCCTAGTGGAGACTTCCCAGAAGGTCACCCATCCTAGTACTGCTCCCAGCCGAGCACGCTTAACTGTGGAGTTATCCTCTCATCCACTAACATTAAGCCCCAAAATGCGTTGGTGATTTAAGAGGCATTGGATTACATATGAACCAAGGATCTCTCCTGGCCACGGCCGATATGGGATTTTTCTGGTGTGTCACATTCACCCCCTGTTAGAGTCACATCGTCCCTAATGAGGTATGCACCAACCATCCCGAACGGCACAAGAGTGGCTCTGGTACGATCTGTAACATTCGGCCCTCTCACCACCAATATTGCTCGCTTTGCCCTGATGGGTTGTCCATCCAGAGCTCACGATTTTTTTTTTGGTTGCCCTAGTGGAGACTTCCCAAGAGGTCACCCATCCTAGTACTGCTCCCAGCCGAGCATGCTTAACTGTTGAGTTCTCCTCTCATCCACTAACATTAAGCTCCAAAACGCGTTGGTGATTTAAGAGGCATTGGATTACTTATGAACCGAGGATCTCTCCTGACCACGGCCGATGTGAGATTTTTCCTGGGGTGTCACGCCGTTTCAGAGGAAATCCAATGTCTGAAAATCTACTACGGTAAAACTATTGGCTTAATTCAGAACAATTTTACTTAATGTGAAACTCGAATCATTAACTCCACATTGAATTCATTGAAATCTTAAAAATACCAAACTGCTTATGAACAGCTAATTTTCTAATATTTTGATTATTATTTTTATTTTACTTGTGTAGTCTTTCTAATTTAAACTAAAAAAGGCAGGGATTTAAGTTCAATGAACGATTAGTTTTAAAAACATTTGCTATGATAAGATTAAAAAAATGAAAACCCATAGATAACAAGATTAGATAAATTAGATTTTCATTATGCATTTGTAATTACATTTGCAGTACTTTTGTTAATTACATTTAAATTAGTTTGATTATCACTTTTTATATGACCCGACACGACACGACACGAAACGAGCCGGAGCGAAACGTTATTATATAGCAAAGTTTCCTGGGTCATCACTACATATTAGATTATGCGTTGTAGCTCAAGATGAACCACAACTCAATCCTTTATTGTTGTGCCAAGTAGACGCTGACATGGTAGTGTGATAAAGCTGCAGCTCATTTACTTGACCATGTTGTGGCTCAAGGTGAGCAGTGGTTTTATCTAGATGAACTCTAGAGCTGGTGAGTAATAATCTTCCCATGACGTGTTTTCCACATCCCATTGTAATTAGAAGATTTGAATATTTGTGATTTTGTAATTGATTTGGATGGTAAAGGTTAAAAGATGTTTTTTTATTTGTATATATGTTCAAAACTAGTTGTTGCCAACAGCTAGTTTTTCAGCCAATGTTCAAATTTGGCTCGCTAGCCCACACGAGCATCGTAGAGTAGGCTCGCTCGCGCCTGCTCTCACGGATCAATGTTATGGTGTTCATGAGTCACATAGATTAGTTTGTGGCTCGTGCCTGCTTGCTCGCTAACCACAACGCAATCTTACTCGTGTTTATTACTATTACATCATGTTTCAAGATATTTTATGGACCAACATTTCAACTTTATAAACCGTTACAACATCAGCTAATATAAGGTAATTAGCTGCAAGCAAACAAACAAGTAAGGGCGTAAAAAAATTAAGAAAATGGTTAATAATTAGAGAAAGTATTGGGTACAAAGTTTCTTAACATAAGAAGTGTAAGAAGCCACTAGAACTTGCCACATGTCAATTTAACCTAACCATGATTAAACTATCACACACCCTCCCACTTTCACAATTATCACTGCACATCACCACTACACCTACCCACTTTCACAAACTCATCCTCCTTTGAAACAAACCGATCGAGATCTGACCACCACCACCACCACCACCATCATCATCATCATTCACTAACACTCCAACACTTTGACGTCATCCAATACAAGCTACTTCTCTCCACCTCATGATATCCTCCACATCCACCAAAACCCTTTAAATAGCCTACAAAGATTTCTGATCATATTCATTCAGTTGGTCAACTAATAAGTTCTCAAATTCCATGGTTACTGTTTCACAAAACCTACAACTATAAGTTCTTGATCTACAACAGATATGAATCAATAACCTAGAAACATAAAATTCCATGCTACTTCTACTCTGGAGCTTGAAGGTGATGAATATATTGTTTTTGGATTAATGTACAAAGATGTCGAGCCTCGTGCGCATTTGAACGAAGTTGTAGATGTTTGTCATACGTTAAAGTTGTATGCGTACCTGTTTGCTTTGAAGCTGGCCCCAATCATCAAGTTAAAGTTGCATATTGATGTTGGAGAAGAAACGACGACGGCCATGACAGTTAGGGCTTTATAGTTGGACAGTGTTGTAGGGGTGGTAGAAATGTTTGCTTTTGATGATAAATTTTGGGAAATGAATATTGTTGCAGGGATTATTATGTGCAAACGAGCCAACAATTGTTTAAGGTGTGTTTGATGTTCTTAAAGGTGGGTTTGAAATTGTTGGGTTTTGATGAGTGCGTCCAAAATTTTCAATGAGTGCGTCCAAACTTTTTAATGAGTGCGTCCAAATTTTCAATGAGTGCTTCCAAACTTTTTAATGAGTGCTTCTAGATTTTCAGTAAGTGCTTCCAAACTTTTTAATGAGTGCTTCTAAATTTTTAATGAGTGCTTCCAAACTTTATAATGAGTGCTTCTAAATTTTCAATGAGTGCTTCCAAACTTTTTAATGAGTACTTCTAAATTTTTAATGAGTGCTTCTAAATTTTCAGTGAGTGCTTCCAAACTTTTTAATGAGTGCTTATAAATTTTTAATGAGCGCTTCCAAACTTTTTAATGAGTGCTTCTAAATTTCAATGAGTGCGTCTGAAAATTTTGATGAGTGCGTCTGTAAATTTGATGAGTGCGTCTGAGATTTTAAAAGCCTCTGTTTTTCACGAACTTCATCTTCTTCCTCTGCAACTTTTTTTAACCTAATTTTTATGTTTAATCATACTTATTGAAACAAAATCGAAAGTATTCGACAACTGTTACGAGTGTTTATTATTAATTGTTCATATGATTATTTTAATCCTCTGTTTTTATTATTTTTAGATTCAAATACTGATCTTACGTTTTCGTCATTGTAATCAATTTTTTTTATTTTTGAATTGTGTAATCATTCTGAACGTGAATTGATCTGAAACGATGAAAAATCAAGGTTCAAATTATCCCTGTTGTTACGATTTGAAAAAAATTAGACGGTTTTTCCTATTTTACCCTTGTTAGGACCCAAGTATGATTAGGGTTTTTAATCTGCATCTAGCCATCTTGTTAATTTAATGGCTGAGATTGCTTCTTACGCTCCTTACGTTAAGAAGCTTTGTACAATATTTCTTCCCTAATAATTAAAAAAAGTAGTGTTAACTGGTGTTAGAAAACCAGTAATGTGAATGAGCGTTATGTCATACCTAATTGTTAGTTGATTAACTTACAAATTATTTATATTATTACAATGACAAAACCATCTTTATCTTATATATATATATATATATATATATATATATATATATATATATATATATATATATATTTCAAAGCATATAATCCGACCTGACATTTAAAGAGGTCATCATCCGCTTTTAAATGTGTCATGTGACATCATCTTTATTTGTATTCAAAAGTCTCTTTCTCTCTCATGTTTCCCTCACAATTTTAAAAGGTTAATAACTTTTATATACGAGATTTTTTTAAAAACATTAAACCAAATTAACAAACATTTTATTATTTTATGATTGACTACCATAGTGATATAAAAAACAGTAGAAAAAAAAAAGATTTTTTTGTCGGTTTTTGTTCATACAGGAAAGAAACACAATATGTTCAGGTAATTCATTGATCATGTCTAGGCAAATCATTAATCATGTTCAAACTATGAATTATATTTTAATCAAGAGCAGAATAGGTTAAAACCACTATTTTTCAAAAAAAAAAAAGTCACAACTTCAAGATACCACCTCAGTCATGTCGTGCAATGATTGTTTTTAACTCTACTCCTCATCCAAACATACATTTTTTTTAATATATATTTTCATTCTTATTCACATGATAAAAATTGTTGTTTTTTCATACTATGGTACATTAATTTTTATGTTATATCATAACACATATTTTATAATATCATATTAGATTTATCTAATCCGGAATGCTTCCGGGATATAATCTAGTAACTAATATTCACATACTTGAAATGAATAGTTTTATAAAATTATCAGAAACACATTAATGACATATTAGTTTTGTTGTGATATATAAAATAATAAAATAAAAAATATTTTCTTAAAAGTAGTTATGATATTCTATTTGACGTAAAAGAAAGTAAAGTGATAGTTTGACAAATATAGAAGATAAATATCTAGGATTGTATAAGGCTTGGGTAAAGTCATCCTATATAAAGCAATAAAGAAGGACATGTAGTAGAACAAGGGCAAGAAAAATCAAACCATGGTCTTAGTAAACATTTTACATATGAATATTGGTGATGGAGAATCAAGTTATGCCAACAACTCCACGCTTCAGGTACGAGTGATACCATAAAATTTTTTATGTATTTTACATTGGTGTCCTTAACGCTTTGTTTTATTTTCTGTTTAGAAAACTGGGATACAGAAAGCTGTACCATTTTTAAGGCATTCAATCGAGGGTCTAGTTAGTTATGATGTGTTCAAAGATTATATCAATGTTGCAGATTTAGGATGCTCGTCTGGTACAAATACTTTGTTGGTTGCGTCTAATATTATTGATATAGTGCATGAAGTGTGCCAAAAAAATAATCGTAAACTACCGCAGTATCAAGTGTGTTTAAATGACCTATTTGGAAATGATTTCAATACAATTTTCAAACTGTTACCTGATTTTTATGCCAAACTTAAGAAGGAAAAGGGAGAAAGTTTTGGCCCTTGTTTTGTTTCGGCTGTTCCAGGGACCTTCTATGATAGACTCTTCCCGGACAAAAGTTTGCATATTGTTCACTCCGCTAATAGCAATCATTGGCTTTCTCAGGTATGCATAATATCTCAACTTAGGGGTTTTCAAATGTGATATGCATGATTATAAATAAAGCAAAAGCTGCTAGCAAGAAAATTTATGGGATGATAAACTATACTCTTTGTAACATGTGATAGGTGCCTCAAGGCCTTGAAAATAATGGATCAAATATATACATCACCAAAACCAGTCCACCAAATGTATATCGAGCATATGGAGAACAATTCAATACTGATTTCACAAAGTTTTTAAAAATGCGCTCAAAAGAAGTTGTGCATGGTGGGAGCATGATTTTAACATTTCTTGCACGAAGCATAGCTGATCCAACAACAGATGATTGTTGTGCACTCTTGGAGCTACTTGGACAATCACTCATCGACATGATGAAAGAGGTGTATATATATATATATGGTTCTTTTGTATCCATATTTAAACTCAAATCAAAGAAGACAATTTTGGTTAGATTTCATTATATATATATTTTAAAGTGACAAACCAATATTGATATAAGTTTATATTACAGGGGTTGGTTCGAGAATCTGATATTAACTCATTCAATGTCCCAGTGTATTTTCCATGTGAGGACCAAGTTAGGAATGCTATTGAATATGAGGGATCATTTTCGCTTGAAAACATGAATGCTTTTAGAGTCAATTGGGATCCACATGACAGTGACTATACTAATATGAATGATTCTCTTGAGTTAAGCCAAATCCATGGGGAGAACGCCTCAAAACTGCTTAGAGCGGTTCTTGAACCATTATTAGTTTCTCACTTTGGGAATTCCATCATTGACGTGTTATTTAGGAAATTCAGCAAGCATGTGGGCGAGTATCTCTTGAGACAGAAAACTAGATACTTTTTTACAACCATTTCATTAATCAAGAAATGAACACTTAATGTTTTTATATTAAGCTTCATATATATTAACTCCTGTCATTGTACGCAGCATAACGCTCCATATATATAGGAAGCTATAGTTATTTGTCTCGATCGAGTGTACCAATATCTTGGCTAGTGGATATGACACTCATAATTTTAGAGATTACTTCTTTAACTAGATTCATATATAATGTTGGAACTAAATCATGCCTATAAAAATTGATTTAAAAAAAGGATACCGAAGATAACTATCGGAGTGAGTTGTATAAATATCTGGTACTTCTTTGCCCCAGGATTTGCAAATGTTGTTGCTCCACTTGTTAATGTAATCCCTATGTAATTCCCGCTACGAAGAGGAAACCCAACTTGATTTTAGAAAAGATCTCATGTTTTGCAAATGAATGTTATTAATCCAAACCAACTTAAATTTAAGGATAATCATCCATTTTACAGTCAAGGGTCTTACAAAAACATTTTTAACTAACGCATAAGGACGGTTATTTGGTCTTTCAAGCATTAAATACTTTAAACCCTTCATTTAGCTACATTTTAATTCCCACATTTTAACTAATTTTTGACTAATTAATTAGTAGTTACACTTTATCTCTCATATAAAAACTAACTAACATACGATTTTTAAACGATCATATTTTTTCGTGCGTTAATATTTTCTTATAAAAATACACTATAAAAAATTAATTCTCTTTAATTTGAGTATATTATTTCTGTAGTTTTTTTAATTAAAAAATTCAATATGTTACATAATTAACAATGTCAATGGGTGAACAATAATAAATTGTTAACGTAAACCAAAAAAACAAACACACGAAACCGATCCCAATTTAGCCAAACAAAAGCGAACCATTTATGTATTCATATATTTTAACTTTCATGCCTCCATTTTTTATATTTACACCTTCATTTCATGTAGCGAACTGAAATTGTAGCGAACTCAAAAAAATGACAATCTAACCCACAGTCTACCAAATAAACCAAACCAATTAATTGATTGGTTAATAAAATATATTAACTGATGACTTTGATTTCGGTTGAGGCTAATAAATAAATTGAATCGAACCATCCACACCCTTAGATATGTATGTTCTTTACCATATCGTGCGAGTACCCTACTAGTGTGTGTGTGTTATATATTTGTATAATGTTACAAAGATAAATACGAAGTTAAACCATACTGTAGAAGAATGAGAAAAAAATGACATAAAGTATGGAATTTAATGGTAGAGTTAGGATTAAATACACAATGAAATAAAAATAAGAAGTCGGGAGAATGGCGTCGAATGGTGTTCGGTTGAACTCATTCAAGAGGCATTGTAACCGTCTAATCGAACCCTATGATCTTAGTTTTTGAGTTTTCAATTTTTTGGATTTTTAACTTGTAGCTTTTAGAATTTGTATTATACCATTGTCTTTTAAAGCATTCACAGTAAATCCTCCATCTTCATCTCTATAATTACACTAAAAATAACTATCTTTATCTCTCATTTTCTATTTAATAATACTTATTCTATACTTTTATTATTAACTTTTCTCTCTCCTCTACTCACAACCACTTTTAAAATTATTAAAAAATTATAGAGGGTGAACAGTGTCTCCTCTAAATTTACCGATGAACAGTGTCTCATCTACATATTTTCTCTCTCCTCTACTGACAACCACTTATACCCACTCTATATAATATAAAGGTTCCCCTCATACTATTATGGAGCATCTATTGTGAATGCTCTTATATTGCATTATGTGTTTTCTGTATTTTCGTCATGTGTCATTTTTACGATTATTTTCTTATGTTCAAAGTTTGATACAAAACCACCATCGAGTCAGAGGCCTCATTGGAAGCAGCCTCTTCGTATTCACAAGATAGATGTAAAGCCGTCTATATCTTACCTTTCTTAAAACCTTAGTTTTACTACAATATGGCACGTGATTGCGATTGAAGAAATGACAAAACGATAATTCGGCTTTTCCCGTTCTATTGTTTCTATAAACCGAAAGCGACAAACAAAGATTCCTAGCTAACATACAAGTGAGGACCATATTTAAAAAGACCATGTGTAGTGGATGGGGTTATTTATAACGCCCCTGATTCTGATTGGTCCACGTGGCAGCTGAGTCAGCATGGGGAAATAAAGTGAAAAGGGGGTGTAGTGGTAGGGGGTTATTTATAATGCCACTGTTTCTGATTGGTTGTTTATTTTATTATTTTTTTAATCTTTTAACTCAAAATAATTAAAATAAAAGACAAATAAATATAAAAAAATTATAAATAATATTAATTAAAAACAAAGTTACAACTAATATTAAAAAAAATTACAACTAACATTAAAAAAAGTTACAACTAATATTAGAAAAAAAAGTTACAACTAAATTCAAATAACTAAACAAACAAATTAAAAAAATTACAATACCAAATTAAAAAAAACGCAACATAAAAAAACATCGAAACAAACTAAAGGTTATATTTTGCAAGAATTTGTTGTCTATGAAGTTCTACAAGGCATAGGGCTTCTCCGTCGAGGTGGTCGATCGATTTGGACAAAAACTCAATGTCCTTTTCCCTTTGCCTCACCTCTTGAATGTCGACGAACCTTTTATTCTCGGCCACTCTCTGGTGCATCGTTTCCAAACGTCTTTGGTCGAGGTCACGAATATCATGTAGTCGTCGATTCATTTCTTCAAAATCCTCCCTCGTACCACCACCTCCTGTCGAAGACGACTCCGTCTTGCCACCTTTTCTTGATCTTCTACCAGGTGGTCTTGGAATATCCTCCTCCAGCTCCTCCCCCTTATCCTCCAAATGAATAGGATCATCTAAACTCACAAAGAGAGCATCGGATGACGGTGTATCTGGATCTTGCGACGAGGAGGTTTTGCTTCGTTTTGATGATCCTCATCCTCCTCTCCTGATTTTGCGCCTATTACCGGACCCCATAGGCGGTACATTAGCCCACTTAGGACTTTTTCTCAACATGTCCCAAATCCTAAAATACGGAAACGGGCCACGGGTTTCTCTCATCTCGTCCAACGCTCTTGGCAACAAACCATCATCACCTTCCCCACTGCCCCTGTTATCTTTACAGCGTTGGTAAACCTCCGAAAACGCATGACATTTAGTATTTATATCCGTAAACTTTCCCGATATCGAGTCGTTCTCTCGATACTCCCCTCTACCCATGGCGTTAAAAAACAGCTCTCGAATTCTTATCCAAAAGAGCGGCCTCTCTTGATAGTTCGCTACAAAAAAAATATTATATGATTAGAACAAAAAAAATATATTATATGATTAGAACACAAAAAAAATATTATACGATTAGAGCTACAAAAAATATTATACAATTAGAACACAAAAAAAAAAAAAAAATTATACGATTAGAGCTACAAAAAAAGATTATACGATTAGAACACAAAAAAATATTATACGATTAGAACACAAAAAAAATACTAACCAACTTCGGGATTCTCCGATATGTCGAGCCAAGCCCGGGCTAAAGCAAACTCCTCGTCTTTTTCCCACCTTTCTTGTTTCTTTTTTTGACGAGGCTCGTTAGGATCTTTTCTTCGGTGGGAGCGTCCCCCCCCGGTTGAGAACCCTCAGGTTCACGTGGTTGGTTGGGCTCCCCTTGAGTTTCAGGCACGACCTCGGGTTGCAGTTGAGAAGGTTGGACATAGTTTACGTTCATGTTTGGCGGAAAACCTTGAAAATATTGACCCGACATGCCTAGAAGTTGAGCGTATCCCATTGTGTTCGCGTCAAATTCGCCCCAAGTGGGTGGCAGTTGAGTAGTGTTTGGCATCGTACTGTTTGGCCTCGTACTCGGGCGAGACGGGACCCGAAACCGTGAACCATATAGAAACATGTTTGTGTTTTAATAGGTTTGTTCGTGTTGTGGTGTGTGTTTTTTTTAGTTTGAGTTTATATGTGTATATTGTGTGTATATATAATGTTTTAAAAAAATTAAGTTAGCATTCGAAAAAATAAATGGCCCAACGGTCAAATTTTGTTTTGACCGTTTCTTTCCCCCCTAGTCCACGTGGCAACACGGTATTGGGCCTCAAACATCTTAACGCGCGTTAATAATATAATGTTTGGAACCAATTTTCACCTATAACGCCCCCCTTTCCGGTGTTCCTGGCGCGATTTTCCAAAATCACGCTAAAAAACGCCACCACTACGGCAGGACTAAATGACATTTTTGGCTCTTCTTTCTATTTTTATATTGAAAGCTGGGACCGAGAAACAAAGATATTTAAATAACATACAAGTGAGGACAATATTTAAGAGAGAAAGTATTGGGTTCAAAGTCCCTTAACATAAAAAGTGTAGGAAGTCACTAGAACTTATCACCTGTCAATTTAATCTAACCACAGTTAAACCTATTATCTTCTATCCTGATCTAAACACAAAACATAAACCTAACTCATCCTCTTTTGAAGTTCATCGATCAAGATCTGACCACCATCACCGCCACCACCACCACCCGATACACGACTTCATAAATTATCATCTGTTTCTACTGCAACAAACATAGACGGAAAAGTGTGTGCAGAGATGGTTAGTCAACACATCATTATACATAGGTAATTGAACCTATGTATAATGATATATTGCATATAATTCTTTGTGAACTTGTAACAGCTGGGTGAACTTGGTTGCATTGGTAATGGCATTGAAGATTCTTCAGGTTGTTTTTCATAAGCATTAAAATTGATGATTCCCACCAAGATCACAACTGGATATCACGGATTTGATTTTCGCAGACATGATAGGATTTATCAATCTGACAAGCTACAATAAGAAATTATAGATCATGAGAGTACAAGAAACAGAGGAGAGGCAGAGTAGAGTACAAGTAAAAGAAGCATCAAAGGTAGGTTTAATTTTTTAACAAGTGCTTTCAAATTTTTAATGAGTAATTTCAAACTTTTTAATGATATGCTTCTAAATTTTCAATTAGTGCTTTCAAACTTTTTAATGAGTGCTTTTAAATGTTTAGTGAGTGCTTTCAAACTTTTTAATGAATGCTTCTAAATTTTCAATGAGTGCTTCCAAACTTTTTAATGAGTGCTTTCAAACTTTTTAATGAGTGCTTCTAAATGTTCAGTTAGTGATTCCAAACTTTTTTAATGAGTGCTTATAAATTTTCAATGAGTGCTTCCAAACGTTTTAATGAGTGCTTCTAAATGTTCAGTGAGTGCTTCCAAACTTTTTAATGAGTGCTTTTAAATTTTCAATGAGTGCTTCCAAACTTTTTAATTTTAGTGAGTGCGTTTAAATTTTGTAAATGCGTTTAAATTTTATACAATTAGTGCGTTTTAAAATTTGTTAGTGCGTTTAAAAGTCTCTGTTTTCACCAACTTCATCTTCTTCCTCTGCAACTTTTTTTAACCTAATTTTTATGTTTAATCATACTTCTTGAAACAAAATCGAAAGTATTTGACAACTATTACGAGCGTTTATTCATAATTTGTATGGTTTTTCTTATGATTAAATCTTTCCAGTGTAAATCTATGTTTTATAATTTTTTTCGTTTTCGTTCATTGTAATCGAATGTTTTTTTGTTATTTTGATTGTGTAATAATTCAGATTGGTTTAAACGATTTTCAATTGTTGAAAAATTTTGTTTCGATTGATTTCTGTTGTTACGATTTGAAAAAAAAAAAAAGATGGTTTTTCATAATTTACCCTTGGTTAATTTAACCCAAGTATGATTAGGGTTTTAAATCTGCATCCAGACATTTTATTAATCGAAACTTTGGTGTATTTCCAGCTTCTTGCTAGCGCTTTATATTTAGCTATAAAGTCGTTTTGCTGTTTAAAAAAAAAAAAAACCGAAACATGAAAAATGACATTTGGCTCTTTCTATTTTTATGTAAAATAGAAATGCCAAACAAAATGAAGTCTAGTTAAGATATTTGTGGCATAAATTGAATTGTATTTTATTGCAAGTTAGATATTTTATGAAATGCGATTATAATTGAGGAAATGACAGTTTGTCCTTTTGTTTTCCTTTTCTAAAACCCACACAGACAAACAAAGATATTTAAATAACATACAATGAGAGCCATTTTTAGGAAATGACAGTTTTGTTTTTCTTTTTTATAAAACCAAAACTTGACACATAAAAAGGCCTAAGTAAGATACAAGAGAACCATATGGAAGAAATGCCAGTTGGCTATTCGTTTTTATTTTTTATGGAATTTAATTGTGTTGTATAAAAAAGTTTGTGGCCTCAATTCTATTTTTTTTTGTATCTCACTTAGATACGATATGACAGGTGATTGCCATGAAGAAATGACAGTTTCGTTTTCTTCTTCTTATTTATTTTTACAAAAACTAGTCTGACAAATGAAAATACTTTTTTTTTTAACGGCAAATTTCTACTCCTTATGAGACCTGAACTCATGACTTTCCCTTAGGTGTTCCTAGAACCTTTGCTTCTACCATTGAGCCGCCAATGACTAAAAATGAAAATACCTTAATAAGATGCAAGTGAGGACCACGCAGAGTAAATGACAATTTGGCTCTTCATCTTCTATTTATTTATTTATTTTTTGATGACTGAAGCCGACAAATAAACATGCCTTAGGTAAGATACAAGTGAAGACCACAAAATGAAGCATGTCACCCTAATAAAATATGGAATTTAATTCTCATGTATTGTATATAAATAATGTAGTTTATCTCCAGATTTCGTGATACACAAATCTACACAAATCTAATATAAACTGGTAAAATGTATGTATCAAAATATGAAGAGGCCGTTTTTTTTCTGAATTCTTTTTTGTAAAAGACCAACACTCAAGAACTCATGAAATCTACTTCTACTTCTACTTCTACTTCTACGTGTGCACTTTTTTCTCGAGTGAAACCTCTGTACAACTTTTTTTTGTGAACCTAGAAAATAAAAACAACTGAATTGATATCAAATAATATGTTATGATGATGATGAGTTATTGATTATGATGTGTAAAGTGAACATTTGTAAAAGAATGATACACCTGTTCAATCTTTATTATGAATATACAATCGACCACCTTGGGTGACACCCAATAAAACAACCTATATTTGAGTAGTGAAGATCTACTTTGAAGATAAATAAAAACGATTTAAGTGTTATCAACTAAAAAGATTGTATGATGGTAACTTTTTATGTTTCCTAATTATTTTCGCTACTCATACATAATTTAAGTATCTATTTCAATAATCACCACATGTCAGATGGCTTCAAAGGACATACATTAAAATGATATAAGAGGCGTCCATGATGGGATAATTAATTATCACTTATAAGCTACAGATTTACTTGGTGTCTAAGAATTACATGCTACATCTTACCGGCTTAGCAACCTTTGTAATAAATTTTCCTATAAACACCAATCAAGATACAAAAAATAAATTCTTACCAAACTAACTATATCTATAAATTTATATGTAGTTAGGAAGCTCTTATATGTAAGAGTAGGTTAAAAAACATATATACTTATTTTAAAATAATTAGTTACTTGTGTAGACACGATTAATGAATTACCGGAACACATTGTGTTTTTTTTTTTTGTGAACAAAAACCCACTTAAAAAGTTTTTTTTTTGTTTTTTGTATAGAACTGTCGTATTCGTTGAAATGATAATAAAATACTCATTAATTTGGTGTATTTAAAAAAATCGTATATTGTCACACCCTCAAATTCCACTTGCAAGGTTTTACCGCGAGACGCATGACACACGAGAATCAAAGCCAACGGACATAATAAACGACAACTATATTAGTTGAAATAACGTTCAAAAACAACCACACAATTTTTAAAAGGTTTAACAAAATACAGCGGAAGCAATACGAGTTACAACTAAAAAACCAAGAAAAGTAGATGTTTGTAGAACGAAGGTGAATAATGTTCAAAACAGTGAAATGAAATGACAGGATGTAGTTCAACTCCGTGCATCCTATCCCATGACTACTACCTTAGCGACCTGAGAAAATATGTCAAGTTTGTTGTAGGATCGCGGATGATCAATTACAATGTAATTTGCATGACATATAAACCGAGAGGTACGAAATACCTATCAATCTAGAAAAAATTGATGTTTAATAGTTCAAATCACATGAAAGATTTCATTTTCAACGTTTTCATAATCATTAACTTCAAATCATCCAGCTACAGACTAGATAAACAGATTTAACAATATTCAAACAGAGAAGTTTTGGCACCTGGACTTTGTGTGCAAAATGACCAAAACTCTAAACTCTCTAACGAACTCCACATATATATAGGCAATGCCCATTCGCATGGTTGAGCATGCGAATGGCTCAATTGCTATGCGAATGGCTTCATCTAGACACATTCACATAAACTAAAACTTCATTTGCATCTTCAATGTTGCGAATGGATTTTACAATACAAAACATAAACTTTAAAACATAACGACCAACAAACTAAACGCTAAACCTGAAAGCTGCAGACATAAATGTATCTATAAACTCGCCCTTGGCTGTAGCTCGGGTTTTTCACGTGCATTCTTCGTCTTTCCACCCTCAAACTTCTCTGCTCACTTCTTTTGAACTTGTTTTTGCAATCTCATTGTATGCTTCCCCAATAACCCATTATAATTACACCCTGAATGAATTTCGAACGCAAAACACATCTTGACGAACGCTTGAAATCTCCATGCTTGTTCTATATCGAGTGCGTCAAAATGAATTGGATTAAAATATAACATGTCGATATCATTCCTCGAACAATTAACCAACCACATCGGGTCAAACAATCTAATCTTCTTACATATCTGCGTTTTATCATCATCATCCATAACAATCACTACTACACATGTTCTCCAATCATAGTACCAAAATGCAAAATTCTTGCTGATATTCTGTTCAATCGGCATCAGCGGGATATTCATCATACTATCTGCCGGCTTATACTTTAGTGTCACAAAAGGAAGATTGTTTTTTCGGATCAATCTCTTTGAGAACTATTCTTTTCGGGTATTGTGGCTTGAACACGTCCCATTTTGTTAAGCTTTCACGTGTCATCTTCTCTCCCATCTATTCAAACAAACCATCAGCTCCAATTTGTTTGTGTTTACACACATCTCTGACAGCTCAATAAGGAAGAGTCTTGATTGCATGAAATCTGCTGAAATACAAAATACCCTTCTCCCATTTAATACCAACACAACGCAGCTAGGGAAAGAATTTCCAAATGATTGCTCTTCCCTTGAAACTCTGGTTGCGATATCTATAGAATTCTCATTGAATAGCAGGAAGTGGACGATTATCTGTCTCTTCACAAAGTCTTCTTAGGTAGTCTTTCAAAGCATCAATCCTTTTGTAAACGTCTTCCTATTCATCACCAGTAAAGATCTCATCAATCACATCTTTACCTTTATGTATAGCCACACTTTCAGCTTCCTTCAGAATCTCATCATTCATAAAAGAAGCGCTTATATTATCTTTAACATTGTAGTATTCTGGATATTCTTTATGAGATATGTCTTCAATTTTGATCTGATTGAATTCCACGTTCGTCTCGTCAGAATGATTAGCTGGAGCAACAACTAGAATATCAGGAATTTGTTGTCATTGAATCAAGTCTTCAAGACTCATTCCAGCTTGTTGTGCAAGGCGTTCCATAATTTCTTTAGTCATCCCAGTGTTGACTTCTCCATCTTCTAGTTTAGGATCTTGATACTTCAAATAATACTTCATATCATCAGTAATGAATATGTCTCTAAACTTAGAGGTAAACCTGACTGAAATATGCCCACGCTTTTTCATTATCTTTAAGCGTTTGTTATCTTTCTCAATCATTGCTTCCGATCTCTTTTCTGAAGTGCCAGCAGGTCTGTCTTCTTCAGCTTTACCTCTTCTTTCATAAGAATAATCATCAACATTATCATCATCATTGTCAGAAGTTGACGATTTATTACCAACTTCATTTCCACCATCATTATCATCATCAGAACCACCACCATCATCTGTTTTCTCTTCCTGATCATCCTCTTCTTCATCTTTTTCAGACTCATAACCCGATTCTTCTTCAGTCTGTTTTGTACCCTTTAACTTTGGAACTTTCTAGTACAGTTTTCAATGATCTTCTTTAAATTCTTGTTTTCTTTCGCAACCTCAGTAATTCTTCTTTCGTTGTTAGTGTTGGACAACTGCAACTTTGAATTCTCCAACTTCAAGTCATTCACTTCGTGCTCAAGTTTATCTAGTTTTTCTTTTGACTTGGCGTTGATCTTCAGCATGTCTTTTTCTTTGTTCTTCAACTCTTTAATCTCTTCTTGATTCTTCAGAGTAGTGAGTATCTAGATATCGAAAGACTTCATCAGACGTGTAATTTGTTGCTGCATCAGATCAAGTGCCGCTTGAGACACAGTTGTAGTTCCTAGAGAAAGAGATTCGGGTTCATTGGAAGCAAAAGGCTTATCAAAGCTTGATAACATCTTTTTCAACGAATTTGATACACTAGATTATTCAGCATGTGGTTGTCTAGGTGCTGGTTGTTCTGACTCGATTTCCTTGCTTCTTTTTCTTTTCTTTGGTGCAGAACTTTCACCTTCTTTAGCTTCAGACGGTTTAGGAATAGTTGTCTTAGAAACAGCAGTAGCAACATATGAAGATCTAGTAGCTTTCAATAAACTTTGACTATCTTTCTATCTTTTATCCCTATGAGACTCTTTCTTCACCTTAGTCTTAAATCGTCCTCGTTTTGTTGACACAGGAGCTACCAGAGAACCAATGAAATCTTCAGGATCCAAAACCTCGGTAGCTGGATCAAAATCTGGATCAATCTCATATGCTTTCTAAAACTAAGCTGCTACAAGCTCATCAACTGTAGATGGAGTCTTTACAGGATCACCAATGGCCTCGGGATCTTTATTAGGCTCGCTTTCGGTCTTTTCAGCATCCGAATCATCAGCCTCTTTAGTATCTTCGTTAATAAGCATAGTTTTGTTCTTCCCTTTCTTTGTGTTTGAGGAAGAATCCATAACTTCTTTGCCTTTTCAAGAAACAACTTTTGACTTCTTTTGTTGTCCAGTTCTTTCTTGTCCAGTGACTGAGATTAGTGGAGCATCAGTATCTAAGTCACTGTTCGGGTGTCTCCATTCATCATCATCGAGAGCTTTGTAACCCGGGTTGACAAGATGGCAAAACAGTCTTCTCACGGGAGGATTCTCATCATCAGATTTCCCACTATATGACATCAATCTGTTTAATGTATTAACATCTATATGAATCTGATTACCAATCTGTGTAGGATCTTTAATTAGATTGGGGCACTTCTCATCGATAATCATCTGCAGAAATCAGGGATACATAATGAATTTGTAAGCATCGGGTCCTGTTCCATCAAATACTTCTTTCAGATGTGTGAACAACATTCCAGAAAAATTGTAGCTTTTGTTTAACATCAAAGCAACAGGCATGGAAGTATTAGTATCTCTCAAAACATCAAATCCTCCACACATTGTAGCAAACACATGAATAATAACGTGCAAAAGATACTTGAATGGTGCACACAAATTCCCTTTGTTGATCGGGGACTATGTAATCTTCCCAAAATTCTTCGCTCTCAAGAAACATCTTCTTTGTACTTTCCATGATAACTTGATCGGATCGGATTCACTATCCTGAAAATGTAACACTCTTCTGAAATCTTCTTTACTGACTAGAATGATATTTCCTTGAATCTTGATATGAATTCCTCGTCTTATTGTCAAAGAAATCCATATGCGTATTCTTCCAAAATTCAAGTTGGTGATCTTTATATATGGAATGTGGCTGAGTAATAGCATACAAGATCCTCGAGAGCCTGAGAAAATCAATCATCTTTCTGAAAACAACATACTTATCATCAACGTCTCCTAAGAAAGCGCAACAATTAAAACAGTTCTTCCGAAAATTGATCTAGGCGGTTATACCGATAAGGAGACCGCCCCCAAGAAACCTCAACAAACCTTGGCGAGTGCTCTTTATGGTAAACACGTGCAGACTTGAAGAAACAATAAGTATCTCGGGGATTATCACTAATCTCCGAGGGGTTGCACTTATGTTATTGTACGTACGTTCCTTTATCCAAACCTTTTGGATTACCCGAGTGTGTAGATAAGTGAGTGTGTGGTGAATAAGTGAATGTAAGACACAAGGATGTAAGTGGTTTGGTCGAGTATGACCTACGTCCACTGTAAAGAGCCGAGAATATTATTACTTTGGAGAGTACAAAGCATATGAGTAATTCTAGCCCTAGATACAAGTGATTGATTATCGATCCCTTGAAAGGAGTTGATGTCTTCTATTTATAATGAAGGTCGTGGGCTTGAGAAGAAGCCCATAACAAGTCTTGTGATCTTTGGGCCTTGGCTTGGCCCAACTATGCTCAGCTTCTGAGAAAGGCGGGAAAAGGACATCTACTGTAGATGACGTCAGCAGCGGGATCACCGGTGGACACGTGGCGGCATGTGACTGGTCCTTGGCGGTATGTTGTTCTGTAACAACATGGTTGACCTATCTACCGGCGTCTGACGTGACCTCTGGTAAAAGGTGAGCATGCCTGGTCAGAACAGTGATGACAGTATGGCAGAAACATGGAACCAGTCACGTCACTGTTGAACCATAGTGGTTGTTGGGCAACTACAGGCACGTGTCCTTATCCACTTGATGGTGTCAGTGATCCTTGCAGGTAGATCACTAACTCTTGATCCTCCGTACGTTGTACTTTGGGAATGTCTGTGATGTGGGGCAACGCGCGCGTCGGTAGATGCGCGTGCTTGACAGATCTGTAGTGTCGTAACCCCAAGTCTCCTCCGCCTAAGCATTGGTATACGGATGTTTCCGCGGGTGTTAAGTTAAGCGGGGATAGGGAGGCCGCCTCCGTCTGGATTAGGCTCCCTATCCCTTCAAGTCCCCCTAGTCTAGGGCTTCTCCTATTCTTGATTTAAGAAGAGGTGGAGCGCTAGACTGAATTAAAAGTGGGTCGCGGATGATGGCTCTTCTGCTCGTGTTTGCTTCCCCTTTATTAGGCGGAAACGTTTCTCTTTGCGGATTCTGACGTTCTGCGTGTTCTCTTGATGAAGGCCAGCGGGGAACGTCTTTTTCCGTGTTTACGTCGCAAATCCGCGGAATTTGACACTCTACGCGTTGTCTGAAGAGGCCAGGCGGGGAACGTCTTTGTCCGCGTTTACGTTGAGGCTCCGTGCCATGACGTGTAACGCTTGTGTTTTGTGTTAAATGCGGTTAGAATGTTTGGAGTAAATGCTGAGTGATGCATTTACTTTGTCAATCATTTGAATTTAATCCGCCTGGAATTCGAATGAGGATAGCTTTAAGGGGAAATTTAGCAGACGTGTCAGACAGCTGTCTGACACGTTGTCTGCTTTATGTCTTCTGGCTTTCCGGCAGGAGCTTTTTTCGTCTGGTGTCAGGCGCGTGGTGGCCACGCGCGTCTGTTTATTGAACGAGTGATCAGGGTGATGCCACGTGCCTTATCCCACGTGGGTTATGTCAGACGCGTGGGAAGGCACGCGTTTGTAGTTATTAGATGGTGAGTTTTGCTGACACGTGTCCGGCAACTCAACGGTTGCCAGTTGTGGCCATTGCCCACGCACTGTTGTGAGCCGTCCGATGGTGCTTGTGCCACGTGTCCATCTCCTCTATCCAGACGAAAAGGCACGACGGTTTGCTTTTTCGTGGTGGGCCCCATTGCCATAAATGCAATGGGTATATATATGTTGGAGGGCTTGATGAAACAGTTACACTTTCAAATTTCTCCCAAAATCTCTCTAACTTTCCGATCCATCTTCTTCATCTCCTTCCCTTTCCTTGGAGTTTTCGAGCAATCTTCAAGTTTCCCGGCAATAATTCCGGTGACGACTGAAGATTTCCTTGAAACTTCACCCGTTATCTTCTATTCCCTCGTTGTTGTTGGATCTAGTTGTCATGTCTGACCATTCTACCAACGTTTCTCCTACCGGTGAGGCTCGCCGTGCTGAATCTGAGGCCAGCAGTCAGGAGATAGAACGTGACGTTTCGGAGATCAAAGTGAAAGAGAGGAAGTTGGCGACCAACAACCCCTGCAAATGGACGGCTGCCACTTTCACCGTCTTCTGTGCCGATCATGGCATTCTTTCGGAGTGGGAGCCGGAGTTGCCCGGTCCGAGGAAGACCATTCTGACCACTCCGGAGGGCAAGCTTGCGTTCTATGAGGCCCACTTTTCTAAGTGTGGGTTTCGCTTGCCTTGCACCCGCTTCCAGTTGGATACTCTGATAGAGTATGGGGTGGCGGTGTCCCAGGTGAGCGGGTTTGGGATGCTCCAGTTGGGGCACTTTGAAAATCAGTGCCAGGCCTTGGACATTGAATCGACCATTGATCGGTTCAATGTATTATACTTCATGGCTTGTGACGAGTCGTGGTTTATATTCAAGCCGCGGCCCAAGGTGCCCGCTATAGTTAGTGAGGTTCCGAAGTCGCTTCATGGGTGGAAGGACAAGTTCTTCTACTTGAAGAAGGGTGTTATTCCGGTGGCGATGCCCTGGAAAGTGATGACGTCCAGGGAGCGGGTGCCTGACCGCGAGGTGATGTGGGGTTATAAGGATGAAGACTGGTTCATCGCCCTTACAACCCATAAAACAAAGCTGGAGTTGAAGGGTCTGTTTGAAGGTACTTTCAACCTGCTGGGTACTAGCCGCACCGGCATCCGTGAGGGGAAAGAGCCTTACATCCCCCAAGAAGGTATGATCTAGCACTTTGGTTTCTGTGATAATTCTGATTCTTGCTAACTTGTTTGTTGAATGCGCAGGCGTGTCAAAGTTTAATATCTTTGAGTCCCGCGGGGCTCTCAAGCTGAAGTGGAGGCGCATCCCTAAGGGAGAAGTCTCATTTTTAGAAGAATTTGTTGGCCGGTTCTACTATTCTAACCTGGATAATCCGACCGCCCATCATTTCGTCACTCGTAAGTCTTCTGACCCCTGTTCTGCATTTCTAAATGAGGTGTCGCCTTTGGTGCGGCACTCTCAGGGGCGCATGAAGCATGCCCCGCGTAGGCACTGCTATGCAGTTGAGCCAGTGACCGCTGTTTCTGACACAGGGTCATCGGATACAGGCGGGGAATACGTATATAACTGGCACAAGCCGAAGGATGGGCCTGCTTCCGATGATGATGATGATGTCGATGAGTTCAAGCTGAAGACTCGGAAGAGGGGTCGGCGTGAGGTGGGTGCCGGTGGAGACGGCGGGACGAACACGGCTGTTGGAACCTCCAAGGGAGTTGGATGTGCGGGGGACAAGGGCAAGTCCCCCACTCAAGCCACACAACCACAGGGGCCTGATGCCCCTGTGTTTTCTTTTGATATAGGCGCTCCACCTGCGCGTCAGCCTCTTCTTCAAAAGATGGAGAAGAAGATTCCTGGTAAGTGCGTCTTGTCTTTAGGTTATTGTTTGCTGTTTTTGCTTAACTGTTTATTTTGCCTTGTAGGCGCGACACCCAAGGTGACAACCAGTCCTTCCCCTCCGCCTATCCCAACTGCTGAGGAGATAGCGGAGGCAAAGAAGAAGAGAGAGGAGGAGCGCCTTCGTAAGGAGGCGGAGGTTGCCTTAAAGACTAGGGCCGATGAAGCCGCTAAGGCTGAGGCCCTTTTGAATGCAAAGTCCGCTGAGGTTGCCAAAGCTGAGGCGGCGGAGATAGCGGCTGCTGAGGATGCCGCCAAGGAAGCCGAGGCGGCGAGGGAAGCGGCTGCCAAAGATGCCGCCCGGCAGGCTGAGGCCTTGGAGCAGCAAAGGCTCCACTTGGAAAGGGAAACTGAGGCCAAGCGAAAGGCCGATGACGTTTCATGTTCTGGTGTGACTCCCCCGGCGGGAGGCGCTGGGGGTAGTAAGGTTGACCGCCGGGAGGGTAGTGCGCCGCCTGGAGCCGGGGGTCGGGAGCCCGCTGGGGAGTATAATGGCTCCAGCTGGATTGGGGGTGACACCATTTGGCGCCCCCCGCTGGGCGGTTAGGGAGAATACTTTATTCTCTAACTCCCTGGCCGCGGAGGAGTTTGTTGGCGGGGCAGTGCCCCCTATGAGTAGGCTTATCAAGACAGTCTGAGTCGTCCTGACTTGATCACAAATATGTGCATCAGTCAGGCGAGTCAGTTGGCTATGATGGACTCTCTCCGGCGCCGGGATGCCGCCATGCAGCGGGATCTCGCCCGCTTGAAGACTGAGAAGGCCGCCCTTGCTGAAATGGAGGCGGCCATGAAGTCTCGTCTCGAAGAATACCGTCACCGAGCTCATCGTGCTGAAGATGATGCAAAAAAGGTGTTGTCCGAGTCGGCGGCGGACAAGCGGCAGTGGACCGAGGCCTGCAACCGCAGCAACGAAGAGAAGCGGTTGCTGAAGGAGCGGATCAAACAGCTGAAGGAGGAGAATAAGGTGGATGTTGCTGAGCTGGAGAAGAAGTGCAAGGCTCTCACCGAGCGCACTGTCAAGTTCATTGACATGCGCAAACAGCTCGAATCCGCGGCCGCGGATCTAGATAAGGCCAACTCTCGCCTTACCGCTCTTGAAGAAAAACGATTCACAATGCTGGAGGCGAAGGAGACTCTCCAGCTGGAGAGGGATGCGGCTTTAAAAGATCGCGAGGCTGCTGTCCTAGAGGCTGATGCAGCCAAGGCTCTGCTGGATGCTTCGGTTGTGGAGCAGGAGAAGATGCGCGAATCCCTGCGCTGGTTGATTACCAGCGACATTGACAGGGTGAGTTGTTTTATCCGCTGCTTTAACCTTTATTTTGATTGTGTATTTGTTACTTATTGTGTTTGTTTGTTGCAGATCTTCAAGCGCTTCTGGCAAGAGCCCAAACTTGGTGATCAAGTTGCCAGCATAGCCGCCTCCGCCCATGCTTATGGGTACAGCGAGGGATTCGAGGATGGCTTCCTCCATGCGCAGAACAATGGGCGCATTATTGATGCGGAGCACTACGGGAAGCCCCTGAAGGACGAGTACTTGGCGGAACTCGCCAAGTTTGACAAACTCGAGTTCCACGTTCTTCAGGTTGTGGCGGACTGTAACCGCCACATCGACCCTGCCGCTGCCTTCCGGTACTTCATCGAGAAATCGGATGATCTGGGTGAGAAGGCGAAGGATCAGGCTGCGGAGGCCGAGCGATTGCGGCTCGAAGAAGAGAGGCGAAGGGCCACTGGTGAAGGGTTCTTTGGTGCGCGGGCTGATGATGTGGAAGCGCCGGAGACCGACAAGCAGCTAGTAGATTTTAGCGGCTCTGAGTAGTTAGGTTGTTTTTTGTTTTCCCTGTAAATGTTTGTTGGGTTTTTAAACCCCAAAGTTAGTGAAATATTTTGGTTTGTTATGCCTTGTGTTGTCTCGCGTTAACTCCTGTTGTACTTATTTAACCAAGTCGTCACATAGTGTGTAAGTAAGAGTTAGCGCGTGCGTTTAGTAAGTGGTCCGGCATTTAAGTACGTACTTTTGCCTTGAAGACCAATACTTGACGCAATTTGTGTCTTTAGTCCGGCAAGCTTACCAAATAGGCCTTGTCTTGAAGACGCGTATTCGCGCCACACGGCGTCATGCTACTCGCAAAGTCTGACCTTCGCTAAGAGCGGGCTTAGGAGACTGAGTTTTAGCATGGTCCTTTGGCGCGAATGTTATTGTCCGACAAGTGGGCTATGCCTTGAAGACTGCAGCGTAGGTTAGGTGTTTATACATCCTAGCCGTAGCACGAAGCTGCGTTAGTCCGGCATAGCCTGTAGCGTTGCCTTGAAGACCTGGGCGCGGAAAAAACAAGTAGAGCTACAAGTAATAGGAGATAAACATTCTTTTATTAATGATTGCCGCAGCATGTGTAGCCGGACGTAATAATAGGGTTACAAATAACATAAGCGCAACTGCGCCGCATTCCAAGATAGGGGGACGGGCGAGCCGTCTATTCTTTCTAGCGCGTAGGCCCCTTTGCCTAAAATTTCTTGGATTTTGTATGGGCCTTCCCATTTTGGTGCCAGTTTCCCTGGCTTTTCCGCGCTTGATGCTTCGTTGTTGCGGAAAACGTAGTCCCCAATCTTGAAGGCGCATCTTTTGAAACGCCTGTTGTAATACCGTTCTAGTTGAGTTTTGTACTTGGCCTCTTTGATGGCGGCTAGGTCCCACCGTTCCTCGAGCAAGTCTAAGTTGATGGGGAGTTCTTCATCATTGTTATATCGGTCAGCTAGTAGGACCCTTGCGGAAGGGCAACCAATTTCGGCTGGGATCACCGCTTCGGACCCGTAGGTTGGGCTGAACGGAGTTTCTCCGTTGCTTGTTTTTGTGAGGGTGCGGTAGGCCCATAGGACGTGTGGCAGTTCATCCACCCATCCTGTGCACCTGGTTCCCAGCCGCGCCTTGATTCCTTCTACAATGCTTCTGTTGGCTCTTTCTACTTGGCCATTTCCTTGTGGGTGCGCAACGGATGTGAATATTTGCTGGATGCCCATTTGCGCCAACCAAGATTGTAGCATGTTGTCCGCGAACTGCGTGCCGTTGTCACTGACTAGTTGCATTGGTAGGCCAGATCTGCAGATGATGAACTCCCAGATGAATTTTTTTACGTGTGGTCCATCGATTTTGGCCAAGGGCTTCGCCTCGACCCATTTAGTGAAGTAATCGATGGCCACGATGAGGAATTTGACATTTCCCGGAGCCGCGGGGAATAGACCCACGAGATCAATCGCCCATTTATAGAAGGGCCATGCCGCCGTGACCGGTACTAAGTCGTTCTTTAGTCGCAGGGTATTTGACGCGTGGCGTTGGCAACTGTCGCATTTGCATAGTTCTCTGACGGCGTCAGTGTGCATGCCGGGCCAATGGTACCCTGCATTCATGATTTTCGCGACCACCATCCTTGGTCCTGCATATAGTCCGCATGTGCCTTCGTGAATATCTTTTAGGAGGAACAATGCATCTACGGAGTCTACATAGCGGAGTAATGGTCCCAAGTAGGATCGGCGGTATAGGACGCCGTCCGTTAGCTGGTAGTGCAAAGCTTTATGCTGTATCTTCCGGGCCTCTGGCTTATCGTCAGGCAGGGTTCCGGAGGAGAGGTAAGCTTGAATTGGGGTCATCCAGGACGCGTTGCCTGTTTGGATGACGTTGACCTGTCTCAGCGGGACGGACGTGGTATTGAGTACCTCGACGCAGACTTCTTTAGCCATGTGTTCGAAAACTGTGGAGGCCATTTTGCTCAATGCATCTGCGGGTTTGTTCTCGCTGCGCCTGATGTGTTCTAATGTGCAGGAATCAAATTTATGTATGAGTTTTTTGGCCTGTTCTAAGTATAGCGCCATGGTTTCGTCCTTTGCGTCGTAGACCCCGTTGATCTGTCGAGCGACAAGTAATGAGTCCACGTGTGCCTCCACGTGCCTGGCCCCCATTTTTTCCGTAATGCGGAGACCTGCCAGCAACGCTTAGTATTCCGCCTCGTTGTTCGTGCTTTTGAAGTCGAGGCGGATGGCGTATGTGAACTCATGCTTATCCGGGCTGATAAGGCGTAATCCTACGCCTGAACCATCGTTGTTGGAGGCCCCGTCTGTAAAGAGGGACCAGGTCTGCGATGGGTTTTGGGTTGGCGCGGGAGATTGCTCTGCCTTGCATTCTTCGACTTTGTCAGCTGGTATTTCAGTGGGGAAGTCCGCTAGGACTTGTCCTTTTACTGCGGGCTGGGGCTTGTAATATATGGTGTGTTCTCCAAGCTCAATGGCCCATTTTGTTAGTCGGCCCGAAAGCTCCGTTTGCGCAAGACGTCGCTGATCTTGTAGTCTGTGAGGACGTTGATTGGGTGCCCTTGGAAGTATCGTCGCAGTCTTCGGGACGCGTGTACCAGGGCTAAAAATAAGTTTTCCTTAATGGTGTATCTTGTTTCCGCATCAAGCAAGGTGCGGCTGATGTAGTAGATAGGCGTTTGTACCCCCTTGCGATCTACCAGGAGTACTGCGCCTACCGCCCGCTCAGTTACAGAGAGGTAAAGTGTGAGCGGTTCTTTTGGTGTTGGTGCCGTGAGGGTTGGTAGGTTCATGAGGCATTGCTTCATTGCTTGGAACGCGGCTTCTGCGTCCACTGTCCAACGAAAGTTGCTCTTTTATAAGCAGTTCTTTAGGGTGTCCACGAATAGGAACGATTTTGAAGCATAATTGGACAAGAACCTGTTGAGTGCTACCAGGCGACCCATCAACGTTTGGACCCCTTTGATCGAGGCGGGGGAGGGCATGCGCTCTATTGCTTGTACTTTTTCCGGGTTGGCGCGGAACCCGTCCCGAGTAACGATGACGCCTAAGAACTTGCCCTCCTCCATTCCAAAAGAACATTTTCTTGGATTTAGCTTCATGCGCACATTGCGCAGTTGGTTGAAGGTCTGTTGAATATCCCGCAACATGTCGCTTTCTTCTTTACTCTTGATGACTAGGTCATCCACATATACCTCTAAGCGTACACCTATTTCAGCCACGAATGCTGTATCCATGAGGCGCTGGTATGTCGCCCCTGCGTTTTTTAGACCGAATGGCATTTTGGTGTAGCAGAATGTGCCCATGTCAGTGCGGAAGGCGGTTTTGTCTTCATCCTCCTTTGCCATTTGTATTTGGTGATACCCCTTGTACGCGTCAAGGAAACATTTGAAACGATAAGGGGCTAACGAGTCTACTTTCAGATCTATTTCTGGCAGGGGATAACAATCCTTGGGGCACACCTTGTTGAGGTCTTTGTAATCGACGCACATGCGCCGGCTGCCATTGGATTTCGCGACCATGAACGGGTTCGCGAGCCACGATTGGTATCGGATGGGCCTTAGTATGCCCGCGTTGACCAGCTCGGTGACTTGTTCGTTCATGGCCTTTGTTTTCTCCGGCCCCATGCTTCTCTTCTTTTGAACTACTGGTTCTACTGATCGGTATACGTTGAGCCTGTGTTCCGCGATTTCGCGAGGAACGACGACCATGTCCGCTGGCTGCCAGGCGAACACGTCCATATTGTGGATCAGCTGTTGCTTCAAGTGATTACGGATGGAGTCGGAGATTTCATGGCCTATGACCACCATTTGCGCCGAAAATTTAGGATTGAGGATCCATTTTTCCGGCTCTGTGCGGGCATCCGTTTTGACCGTCTTTGGTGGTTTTGCGGCTTCGGACGAATGGCAGTCCTTGTTGCCTCGAATGATTGCCACGCCTGTTCTGGTTGGGAATCCCACCATTGCGTGGGCCGTAGAAGCGTTGGCGTTGAAACGCCCGATGCCCTCGCGACCCAGTAAGATGTCATGGTTGGAGTTTGCTGGCAGAACCATGAAGTCGCAAATTTCCGTGCACTCATGTGTGTCATCCGACATTGTTACTAGCATAGAGATCATGCCGCGCGTCATAATTGTTTCATGAATGAATCCCGAGATTGGCTCATTTACGGGGACAAGCTTTGCCTTGTCCTCCTCATCTAGTTGCTGGAAACATTGATCATACATGATATCTATGCTGCTGCCGCCATCCATGAACATATACCTGGTTCGATAGTGGCCGAAAACAGCGGTGATGATTAAAGGAGCGGTGCAGGATGCCCCGCCGCGAACTTTCGGTAGGATGACCTCCGCTTCCTTCCATGAGTCGTTGTTTGCCGGCACTCGGGCTCTCTTCCCTTGCTGGTGCTGTCTTCCCAGCCTTGTCATATTGCATTGATGGCGCGGGATGATGGTGGCCGCGTGCGTGTTCAGGTCACGGATCTTTTTCCGTGATCCATCTGCTTGCGTATCGTCGCCAGCTTGGCTTTTAGCCGCGCGGTGGACATTTTACCCAGTTGTCCAGACTTCAGGGCCGTTTCAATTTCTAACTTCAGGCTATAGCAATTGTCTGTGAGATGGCCGAAGTCGTTGTGGTACTCGCAGAATTTGGACGTGTCTACGTTGCGTCTTCTTCCGAGGGGTTTGGGCTCCTTGAGGGTGACTTGTTCCGTCTTTAAGACTTGAGACGGAGTCTTGATCAACGGGGCCCAGTCTTGGTTTTTCTTGGAATGACCCCGTTGTTCCCTTGATTGTTTGCCGCTGATGATGTTGCGAGCATCATTCGTGGGAGAGTACTTCCCCTTGTCTGTTGAGCCTGAAATGCGGTTCAAACAGACTTCCCCTTGCTCTTATTATTATTATTATTATTATTATTATTATTATTATTATTATGGTGATGTTGTTGGAAGCCATGCATTTGGTTAAATGACTTCTCTGATGAGGCATATATCTTGGCGGAGTGGATGACTTCATCCCAGGACTCTGGGATGCCATCCTTGCCTGTGAGGCACTTCATGAGTTCCGGGCTGCGCATGTTGTGGATGAACGCAGCGCGGGTGAGTTCCTCCCCACAGCCTATCTGTAGGGCCTCCTTGTTGAAGCGAACAATGAAGTCCTCGATGGACTCGTGGTCATATCGGCGACACAAAAGAATGTGCCTTGTCTTTCTTGTGCTTTCGAAGATGTGAGAAATGATTACCGAACTTGTCGGTAAGATCATCAAAGTCAGCGATGCTTCCTGCGGGGAGGTTATCAAACCAGACTCTAGCTGCGCCGGTTAGCGTTTGGGAAAAGAGGTGGCACCAAACTTGGACCGGACAGTTGCCCGAACTTCTGGCACATTCGAAGTTGTGGATGTGGTCTTCAGGGTCACGCAGGCTGTAACATCCCAACCGATGGCGGAAACATCGAGGTGTCACGTATGAATGATTGTTCAGTAGCTCATGGTAATACATAAGTTTAAATAATCCTTTATTTCATTACAATATTGAATTACATTAAATGTCTTGAATGAAATCTAATACATCCAATAATCAAACAAAGCTTAAAACTTCAAATATCTTCTCATGCTGGCTCTAGACTTCAAGTATCAATATTTCCTGTTGAGTTTGGAAAAAAATGGGGGGGTCAACTAGAAGTTGGTGAGAATACATACGCCAAGTCAAGCAATTAAGTTTTAAAAGAATAAAAGTTTAGCAATTCATATGTCTAATGTAAGTTTAAGTCTACATGAAAAACATGAAGTATAGTATGCACATAATCAAACCTCCGACAAAGTTTAGGTCCATCCCGCATCCTCGGTACACCTTAATATAACGTTGGAACGATAACAATCACCCGCGCTCCACATGCAAGATGGTCAACGAATCTAGGTAGGGTTGTCAATCCAATAGATCTATCATTGTATACCGCCGGCTTGGCCACAGCTAATGATTATGTAAGTTGATGTTTATGTCTAATAGTCTTTGTCTAAGTCACGAGGCATTAAAGTTTACAACTAGACATGTATGTAGAATTGCTTAAGTATAAAGTTTCAAGTATAAAGAATTGCATAAACAAGGTTACGTAAACTCACCTTGTAACACCCTAAAGATTCGCGAATATTTATTTAAGTGAAAATCCGGTTTTCATTAAATTGATTCTTTAATGTTTTATTATGAATCATACATTATTATTAATTAGCTTGATGAGTGGGTTCGACAAGCATATGTCTTAGCTAAAATGTTATTGTGACGGAATTTGCTAACCGACTTTCATAGAGTTGGTTCGTTAGGGAGCTCGATTCTATAACTTGATCAGAGGTGATTTGAGGGACCTAGTTGTCCTTATTTGAAAAATATTTTAACTTAACTTTGGGAGCAAGTTATCTCCAATGAAAGTATAAGGGCCTATGTGTAAGTTATGGATTTGCAAAACAATTAAAGAGACAAACCCTAGGTTGCAAGGGAACCATGGAATACATGCGGCTGTTGACATACCAGTCGAGTATTACTCTTCTTTTTAATGGCGCATCGATCTTTTTTCTTTTGAAAGTCTTCACCCTCACAATCATCATGCACAGAATACATATATAAATTCAACAAACCGATCGAAACATTTAATGGCTTCTTAACCACCTAAAACGGCAGCCAACTCCGGTCACACCTCACGCTACCCAACACTTTAGCTGTGCTACACTGCTTCATATCGCTAGCCATCGTTTGTGATATATATATGTCATTTTGTTTCGCATTAGATCGGATCATGATCTTGGGTTCAGTTCTGGTTATGGAATGCGACGATAGTGGTCATGTAAAACAAAGGTGATGGTGAGAATGATGAGGGCGGACAGTGGAGACTTACACGGTGGCGGTTGTGGTCGGCTAAGGTTGTGGTGAACCGGTTATGAACTGCTTTGTTGACGGGGTAGGCGATCGGTGGATCAGGTGAAGGCTAAAGAAGGTGACAATGATGATGTCGACGGGGTTTGGTAATGGTTTAGCTTTGTTCTAATGGTTGTTGTGATGATATGTGTGTGTATGTTTTGTTTGTTTCTAAAGTGTGGTCATGGCAAGGATTGTAATTACAAGTGTTAGAATTAAAGGAAGATGGTCATGGCAAGGATTGTAATTACGATGTTGATATATAGAAGATGGTTAAGAAGCTTGTGGTTTTGTTTCTAGTTTACAAGGTGTTGTGTTGATGACGTCACTAAAGTGAATTCATAAGTGGTGCATGTATGGCATGAACATAACTGTGTGAGTCTGTTTCATGGAGCATTCATATATATGGATATTGCATGGAAGTAATTGGTGGACGACCATGGGCTCGGTTGGAGTTCTCAAGTCTAAACAGGTTCTATACGAGACAAATCGCAGTGTGGGTTGGAAGCTTTGTAACTGGTGAGTTCTTGTGTCCACTCTTTATTTAATATTTTTCTAAATATTTTGGGCTGATGTGCATGCTAAACCAGCATGATTATTTTTTAAAAAGTCACAAAATATTTTTATGAAGTTATAAATATTTTGTGTACGAACGAAATACATATCAACTCATATATATTATTTTTTTTGGCATGAAACGTGAATAGGCGGAATGCGCCTAACGTGTCATTATATGGATTGAGTTAAATGCGTTATTGTATTTAAATATGGATTTTGAGTATGAACGAAATCTATATTACTCTAATATTTATTTTCTGGTCTTAAAACGCAAGCAGGTTTATATGTTTTTATACCTACATGTTTGAAAGCAACCAGAACAATATATATATATATATATATATATACGAACGGCTGTATATGTTTATATGAATATAAACTTAAGTGTATGTGGAACCTTGTTCGTTAGATCGGGATTTGCCTTGATTTGTACTTGGTTAGGTTTAATTCTTTCCTATATATTTATACATAAACTGTGCTTGACGGTTACTTAGTATTATAAATGAGCTATAATAGTATGTGATATGCCTGCTATGAATTATAGTTAGGGTTTGAGTCGAGTAGGCGGAATGCGCTTATGCAGACTTGGTATTGTTGTGCTAAATAGGCGGGATGCGCTTATTTTGGATTGTAACTAAAGTCTTGGGTTGAATAGGCGGATTGCGCTTATCCTAGACTTTAAATATTACTTAGGGAACAATTAGGCGGATTGCGCGTATGGTTGACTCTAAGTTATAGTATTTTGTTATTGTTTATTTTAACAACTTACTATTATTGAAAACTTATAAAACTTGAACTCACTCAGCGTAGCTGACTTTTGCATACACGTTAGATTGATTTCAGGTTGTTGATGAATAAAGGTTGCCTTGGCATGCAGTGGAGCTACTCAGTTGCAGTTGACATTTCAATAAAGAAGGCGTCTACAAGATTGCTCGAACGTTATTATTATTTTCCAACGATTTTAGTTATTTATTAAATATTCTTTTGACCCGTCTTGGGAAAACTATGTTTGGAAATTTAATAACTTTTTTTAACATTCCGCTGGGTATTTTCTGAGATAAAATAAGATTTTTTTTTGAATTGTTAACATGGTTTTAGTCTTTGAATGCCAACTGTTTGACCTGTCGGTTTTGAGGGTCTTACAAGTTGGTATCAGAGCAATGGTTCGAGGGATTCGGGCATTTTGTGCTCGAACTCGAATCTGGTATGGGACCAAACTGTTACTAAGAAATGTCAGCTGCTGGGTAGCTGCACGCCAAGAGGTAATTTTTAGCTTTGACGTATGTATATATATATATATATATATATATATATATATATCTCACTGGATGCTTAATAGCATGAAGTCATAAATGGGCAGTTAGTGCCCTTACATTTTGATGAAGTATGGGAAATTTATTATGTAGTATATAATGCACGATACGTAGGTTGGAATGCTTCTAGTTGAACACTTAGTTACCTAAAGTGTCAGAAGGAAACCCAATACCTATATTTGTTTAAGTATGTTTTGAGTGCTTAATTCTAATAATACATAGGGGGTATGCTCTTGTGTTTTGAGGTAGGTAGAATTCCCTTCTTCGTTTGATAATTGCAAACCTTTAAGGTTTAATAGCTAAATACTATGTGTATTTGTATTAATGTGTAGGCAAAATTGTTAATGTGGTCGTAACTTGTTGTGTTTAGGGTGACTAAAGTAAAGTAAACAGCTAATCACACTTGATCAACGTTATTAGAAGTTTACCCTTACTTTACACATCCTGAATATGTCTTGTGACGGATCATGTGACGGTTTTGTCATGAATGTTTTGTATGGGTTGTGTCTATCACCTTTTGTATTGGGTTAGTGTGACGGTTGGGGTGTTACAGTTAGATAAGATCCCAAGGATACTGGACATTTACTTGGGGATACGGTTACAGTAGGAAATTCACTCCTTGTGACCAACGTTGTAGATAATTGTCGGATCGAGTTATCGGGCCATAGTCTTCCTATTCTCTTGTACTTAATGTCATGGGTTGCTTTGATGTTATTCTTGGGATGGACTGGCTGGCTACCTTGGATGCTCACTTTGTGTGCGGGCGGAGACTCGTGTGACTTACAACTCCTGATGGGAAATGTATTACTATTCATGGGCACGGTGGTTGCTCATTACCTCGGGTTATTTCTATGCTAAAGGCGGGGAAGATGTTTCAGCAATGTTGTAAGGCGTACCTGGCGCAGGTCTTGGATGTGGGGGCTTATATCCCTAAGCTAGGGGATGTCCCCGAAGTGCGGGATTACTTAGATGTGTTTCCTGAGGATTTGACGGAATTGCCATCGGACCGCAAGGTTGAATTCCAAATAGACCGCGTGCCAGAAGCCAAACCTTACTTCCTAGCTCGTGCGTAAATGAAAGAACTCTCATCTCCGTTGGAGGATTTGTTTGAGAAAGGGTTCATTAGACCAAGTATCCCACCATGAGGTGCGCCGGTTTTAATTGTAAAAAAAGAAAGATGGTAGCATGCGGACGTGTATCACTTGACAGTGAAGAATAGATATCCTTTTATCGAGAATCGACGGTTTTTTGATCAGCTCCAAGGAGCTAGTTGGCTCTCGAGAATTGATCTTAGATCGGGTTATCATCAGCTGAAAATACGGGAGCAGGACACTTTCCGTACTCGTTATGGACATGATGAGTTTTGGTAATGTCTTTTGGCCTGACTAACGTGCTGCGGCATTCATGGGTGTGATGAACTAGGTGCGTAGGCCGATGCTCAACTGTTTTGTTATTGTTTCCTTTGACGACATGCTCATATACTCCGAAAGAGAAGAAAACCATGTTCTACATCGCAAGAAGTTTCTTCAAACTCTAAGGAATGAGAAGCTTTGCACTAAAATTCTCAAAGCTGCTTTCTGATTTCATAAGGGTCAATATTCTGGCCCATGTCATCAATTCTGTCAGTACCATGGTAGATTCCACGAAGGTGCAGGCAGTGATGAATTCGACGACACCAAAATCATCGTCTGATATTAGTAGCTTCTTGGGTTGGCAGGTTGTTATCGGAGGTGCGTACAGGATTTCTCCAAGATAGCTCACTGACTAAACTGACCATGAATGAGGTGAGGTTTGCTTGGGACTTGGACCAAGAGAACGCGTTTCTTGAAACTAAAGAAAAGTTTGACACCGGATTTGCGGGTCTTACAAGTTTGACACACGCACTGATCCTAGCCTTATCGGGTTGGACGGAGGATGTAGTGGTTTTTCGGACGCGTTACTTGGGGGTCTCGGGTGTGTACTTATGCAGCGCGGTAAGGTGATAGCTTATGCCCCACGCGAATTGAAACCCCACGAGTTTAATTACCTGACTCATGATTGGGAGTTGGAAGCTGTTGTTTTTGCACTTAAACTGTGGGAACATCACTTATATGGGGATCCTTGCACCATCTATACCGACCATAAGAGTTTGAGATATTTCTTTGAGCAGAAGGACCTTAACATGAGGCAGCGCATGTGGTAGGAATTAATCAAGGACTAGGATGTGGAGATTTTTGTATCACCCGGGAAAGGCTAACGTGGTGGCAGACGTGTTGAGCTAAAAGGAGAGGCCTAGACCCACTCGGGTGAAGTCTTGTTAGCTTATTTTGAAACTGGATATGGGGAAGCAGATCTATAATGTTCAGAATGAAGCCTTACAGGTGGTGTGGATCATGACGGAGCGTATGTGGGGGCAACAAGGACTTTTGGAAAGTAATGGAAACAGGGTTGTGTCCATAAAAGGCCGGATGTGGATACCTCGATATGCTGGGTTTAGGGATAAAATCACGGTAGAGTCACACAGAACCCACTATTCTAATCATCTGGAAAATCTTAAGAAGAACTATTGGTGGCCGACAATGAAGTATGAGGTAGCAACTTATGTGAGTAGGTGTTTGACTTGCTTACAGGTCAAAGCAGAACATTAGAAACCGTTTGGAAAAATTCAACCTTTAGAGGTACCGAAATGGAAGTGGTAGCATCTTACTATGTATTTCATCACTAAGTTACCCCGTATGCCAAAGGTGTTTGACACTACTTGGGTGGTGGTGGATTGGTTGACAAAGATTACTCACTTCTTGCCGATACGGGGGACCTTTAACTCCAAAAGGTTGGCAGAATTGTTCCTTCGAGAGATTGTATCTAAGCACAGTGCGCTAGTGTTATTGTTTCGGATAGAGACACTCGTTTTACGTGAATGGGTACTAGGTTACACATCAGCACCGCATATCACCTACAGACGGATGGTCAGTCAAAAAGAACCATCCAAACTCTCGAAGATATGCTTCGGGTATGCATTAATGATTTCGGCGGTAGCTGGGAGAATCAACTACCCTTGGCGGAGTTTTCATATAACGATAGCCATCATGCCACTATTTGGATGCCACCGTATGAGAAGTTGTTGTGTTTTGCGACTACCTGACCTTATAAACTAGGCTATGATAGAAGTGAGATATGCCTGCTCTGATCTATAATATTGGTTTTATGTCATGATTGTTACTAATCTGTTCTGAGTTGTAGCCTAAAATGATCATATGAATGTTCTGTCTTGTGTAGAAGTAAGTGGATAGGAGGCTATCCATCTGTAACTGTAGGGTATCCTTAAAACATCACATTTGGGGTTCTTTATCCAAGAGGATTCGAGGACGAATCCTATTATAAGGAAGGTAGACTTGTAACACCCTAAAGATTCGCGAATATTTATTTAAGTGAAAATCCGGTTTTCATTAAATTGATTCTTTAATGTTTTATTATGAATCATACATTATTATTAATTAGCTTGATGAGTGGGTTCGACAAGCATATGTCTTAGCTAAAATGTTATTGTGACGGAATTTGCTAACCGACTTTCATAGAGTTGGTTCGTTAGGGAGCTCGGTTCTATAACTTGATCAGAGGTGATTTGAGGGACCTAGTTGTCCTTATTTGAAAAATATTTTAACTTAACTTTGGGAGCAAGTTATCTCCAATGAAAGTATAAGGGCCTATGTGTAAGTTATGGATTTGCAAAACAATTAAAGAGACAAACCCTAGGTTGCAAGGGAACCATGGAATACATGCGGCTGTTGACATACCAGTCGAGTATTACTCTTCTTTTTAATGGCGCATCGATCTTTTTTCTTTTGAAAGTCTTCACCCTCACAATCATCATGCACAGAATACATATATAAATTCAACAAACCGATCGAAACATTTAATGGCTTCTTAACCACCTAAAACGGCAGCCAACTCCGGTCACACCTCACGCTACCCAACACTTTAGCTGTGCTACACTGCTTCATATCGCTAGCCATCGTTTGTGCTATATATGTCATTTTGTTTCGCATTAGATCGGATCATGATCTTGGGTTCAGTTCTGGTTATGGAATGCGACGATAGTGGTCATGTAAAACAAAGGTGATGGTGAGAATGATGAGGGCGGACAGTGGAGACTTACACGGTGGCGGTTGTGGTCGGCTAAGGTTGTGGTGAACCGGTTATGAACTGCTTTGTTGACGGGGTAGGCGATCGGTGGATCAGGTGAAGGCTAAAGAAGGTGACAATGATGATGTCGACGGGGTTTGGTAATGGTTTAGCTTTGTTCTAATGGTTGTTGTGATGATATGTGTGTGTATGTTTTGTTTGTTTCTAAAGTGTGGTCATGGCAAGGATTGTAATTACAAGTGTTAGAATTAAAGGAAGATGGTCATGGCAAGGATTGTAATTACGATGTTGATATATAGAAGATGGTTAAGAAGCTTGTGGTTTTGTTTCTAGTTTGCAAGGTGTTGTGTTGATGACGTCACTAAAGTGAATTCATAAGTGGTGCATGTATGGCATGAACATAACTGTGTGAGTCTGTTTCATGGAGCATTCATATATATGGATATTGCATGGAAGTAATTGGTGGACGACCATGGGCTCGGTTGGAGTTCTCAAGTCTAAACAGGTTCTATACGAGACAAATCGCAGTGTGGGTTGGAAGCTTTGTAACTGGTGAGTTCTTGTGTCCACTCTTTATTTAATATTTTTCTAAATATTTTGGGCTGACGTGCATGCTAAACCAGCATGATTATTTTTTAAAAAGTCACAAAATATTTTTATGAAGTTATAAATATTTTGTGTACGAACGAAATACATATCAACTCATATATATTATTTTTTTTGGCATGAAACGTGAATAGGCGGAATGCGCCTAACGTGTCATTATATGGATTGAGTTAAATGCGTTATTGTATTTAAATATGGATTTTGAGTATGAACGAAATCTATATTACTCTAATATTTATTTTCTGGTCTTAAAACGCAAGTAGGTTTATATGTTTTTATACCTACATGTTTGAAAGCAACCAGAACAATATATATATATATATATATATATATATATACGAACGGCTGTATATGTTTATATGAATATAAACTTAAGTGTATGTGGAACCTTGTTCGTTAGATCGGGATTTGCCTTGATTTGTACTTGGTTAGGTTTAATTCTTTCCTATATATTTATACATAAACTGTGCTTGACGGTTACTTAGTATTATAAATGAGCTATAATAGTATGTGATATGCCTGCTATGAATTATAGTTAGGGTTTGAGTCGAGTAGGCGGAATGCGCTTATGCAGACTTGGTATTGTTGTGCTAAATAGGCGGGATGCGCTTATTTTGGATTGTAACTAAAGTCTTGGGTTGAATAGGCGGATTGCGCTTATCCTAGACTTTAAATATTACTTAGGGAACAATTAGGCGGATTGCGCGTATGGTTGACTCTAAGTTATAGTATTTTGTTATTGTTTATTTTAACAACTTACTATTATTGAAAACTTATAAAACTTGAACTCACTCAGCGTAGCTGACTTTTGCATACACGTTAGATTGATTTCAGGTTGTTGATGAATAAAGGTTGCCTTGGCATGCAGTGGAGCTACTCAGTTGCAGTTGACATTTCAATAAAGAAGGCGTCTACAAGATTGCTCGAACGTTATTATTATTTTCCAACGATTTTAGTTATTTATTAAATATTCTTTTGACCCGTCTTGGGAAAACTATGTTTGGAAATTTAATAACTTTTTTTAACATTCCGCTGGGTATTTTCTGAGATAAAATAAGATTTTTTTTTGAATTGTTAACATGGTTTTAGTCTTTGAATGCCAACTGTTTGACCTGTCGGTTTTGAGGGTCTTACACACCTTAATGATAGTATTAAATCACTTGATATAGAATAAATGTGGCACAACGATTCCAAGTATACCCTAAGTTCAAGACAATAAAATAAGTGTTGGGAAGGTCTAAGCTTCCTAGTTTAAATAAAGGACAAATGAGCTTGGGGCTTAATTGTGTCTATTAATATTATTTTATAGTTATAATGTTTGTGAAAAAAGTATATAAATTATATGTCATATCCTCATGTGAGTCTTGATTGTTTGTAATGTAATGAAATTCATTTATATAAAATTGTTGAAAGAAAATATAATGCACTACTTAAATGAAATTCACGAAAGCTTTAAAGAATGTTTTTGGTTAACAAAATTTATATGCAGTAAAATTTATTGATAGTAACTATACCATCGAATATTCTTATTTACTTTTTTTTTGAAGGTCATGATCTTCAACAAACTAGGATTTGTTTCTCTTAACCCCACCATGAACATTAATACACTACCCCCAAGGTTCATAATATTATTATATTAATAATAATTAAACGTGGTTCAATAAAAGAACATGCAGTACGTACGCTGCTTTACGTAGTGAATGTCAAAGTCAGCAAGGTTGCGCTACGATTAATCTTACGTAACAAAACTTCAATGTTGAGGACAATGGTTGCGGCCTTTCTGGTGGCTTCAAACTGGTCCGTGAATTTGTCGTGTGGTATATTTCATTTGGTATTCCCGGTGCTTCTTTTATATAGTTTTGTGTCGGTGGTGACCGAAGGGAGAGGTGGTAGGAGGTGACGATTGGTGGTGGTCACGGTAGGACGGTTGGTCCGAAGATGGTGACGACTCTTCAAATAGAGGCGATGTTTAAAGTTTGATCAATGGTGGCGGTGGCGAAGAACACGGAATGGTGTGTCCTTGGAGGGGTATGTGTGGTGTGGTTATTCAACGATGTGGTTGTGCTTATAAACACAACTCGATCGGTTGTCAACAATGGGTTAAATGGTGATTGTTCATTTGTTGGTGCCATGATTAGAGGCTGTTACAAAAGGAATGAAAATAAAACATTGATGGTGCTTCTTTTTGTCGGTCACAAGGCAAGATTTGTGGGTCTTTATCACCTAATTTTGCAAATAGTTAATCAACCGCGTAGTCTGTTTTGAAAATAATTTTTTTGAATTGATTGGAGTGATTAAGTTTGGTCAAACATAGATTATTAGCCAATCCCGAAATTTACTAATTTGATCTACACACACGTTGGATTTCGGATCAGGCATGGTGGAATATTACGGAAATTGGTTTACTCCTAAATTGAGTTTTGGGAAGATGACACCATGATCTGTATAGTTTCAAAAGTGTTTTTTTTATTTGCTTAAAACCCGTGACTATTGGTCGTGATTGGCGACTAAATGGTCAACGATAATTGTAAAAATGCGTGAGTTAAGTTTGGAATAATTGATAGATGATTTCTAATTGATCAAAACATGTTGAGTGGTTATAAAATGGATGGTATTTACATAGAAACTTACGTTTTCAAAATTAATGAATTAAAACATGATCATCAAAATTTAATTTCATCTAACGTATTTGTAATTATACTGTGAATTCATTTAAATAAATAAATGAGAAACAAGGAATATTATGTATTAAAATTCATAGTTTTTTTATCAAACAATTAATTATATAAGGGGACTAAAACATATATTAATTAAAAAATTTTGAGAAAAATTCGCAATGTTACAGTCTCCCTACTTTTGGAAACTTCGTCCCGAAGTTATTAAAAAAAACACAGGGTTGGGGAATGATTGAGTAGAAATTAAGGCAACTGTGATTTGGGAAAATTTGAGTTAAGGCACGACATGAATTTATAGGTAACGTAATAAACTGTTTCGAATAATTTGGATAAGAGGTTTGATATGTGTGAGTATTAAGGGTTGGATTAGGTTCGTCTGAAATAGCAAGGAGAATAAGAATCTAGCAAAACACTAAATTTTAAATTTTAGGAATCCTAAAAGAAATGCATGAGTTGATTGACTCTATGAAAACCAAATGAACTAACAAACCTTATTAGAATTTCACACTACCTTAACGTACCTGTAAATTCATGATTACGTTCCGGACCGTAATCACCAATTTACCTTACATTAGGGTTTTGTGTCCTTCTATGACTCTAAACACAAATGTAAAATAATGCAATTAACCTTGTGATTGAGTCGTATACAATGTATCCAAAAATGAGTCCAACTGTTAAGCAGGAAAAAGACTTCTACCAGTCAGTGAGTAAGAACCTCTACCGATTGTTGAGCAGGTGCGATAGCCTCTACCAGTCGTTGAGCAGGTTGTAGGGCCTCTACCGACTGTTGAGCAGGCATGATGACCTCTACCAATCGTTGAGTAGGTTATTTGGTACTCTACTAACTGTTGAGCAAGTACTTTATCCTCTATCAGTTGTTTGATTAAGTGTAACAATTGTTTTGGTTTATCACATAAGTTGCAAATTGATAATATGTAAGCAATCAAGTATCAAGTATAGCATGCGAGTTGTAATAGAGCTGCCCTAGACATGGTTAATGACTTTAGGTGTGTCTATAGCAAACAGTTTATGTTCCATGCTTGCAAGTATCATGAATAATCAGATGTTCAAGTAGATAATCAAATCCTCATGTATAACTAAGGATTAAGTTTGATGCAACACACAATCAAGTTTCAATAGTTTGGTCATCATGAGTATTTAGTTCATGTTCAAGAAGGTGAAGAATATGAATTTGGTTTTTGAAAGGATGATGAAAACTCGAGGTACAATCAAGGTTGTGAAAGATGGTGAATGTGAAGATGGTTGATAAAAGGATTTAATTTATAGGTCTTCAAGGAGGCGCAAGTAGTAAGGTGATCATGCAGAATAATCATGGGGTTTAAATAAATGGTTAGATACAAGCGTATGAGAAAACATGATTGTGGTAATTGCCAAAAAATTGTAAAAGTTCGAACAAGTTGAAAATAAGTAGGTGTTAATGGATAAGTTGTAGAGTAAATTTTGTTCATGTGGATGGAAAGATTTTATTTTCAAAATTGGTTTTGTACATAAAACAAAAGTTATTAAATAGTACAAACACTATGGATTTAGATCAAAATATTTCAATGAGTCAGAGGTTTTAAACACAATGTCGGGTTTCAAAAATCAAGAATTTGTTGAGGTGTTTTGTATAAATGACTTGGGTTATTCCATAAAAAGAAGTGATTCCTAATATATTAAAACATTTTTTTTTCAAGATCATTTGTTACGCTAGTAAATTGTTACACAAACATTTGATGTTTAGAAAATAAGTTTGTGGAAAAAAAAAGTCTTTTTGACAAAAATATTTATTTGATATAGTTTGTGAAATTCTCAGGTGATGAATTTTTGACAAAATTTAGTACTCTTCAGTGTGGGTGTTAGAATATCTCCTATAAACAGGTTAAGAGATTATAGTTTGAACAAGGATTTTAAAATCTTGAATATGATGAAATTTTATGGTTGAGGGTGCCTTTAAAAAATGCAAGGGGGGAGGTTTAAAATAAAATTGACCCGCAGGTAATATGATTTAAGAAGTAAAATATGTAATATGTTGTAAAGAGGAATATACGATTTGGGTTAGATGTTGAAAATAATTAAACAAGCGGGTAATATTACAAGTTTGTAAAATGAAATATGATTATGAAATCCACAAATGATTCATGAAATTTAGGCTATTGAGGGAGAGGAAGAAAATAGATTTGAATTGCGAAAATTTTGAGATTTAAATCTTAGAATTTAAATGAGAGGGAGAGGGTATAAATGGAAATGAAACACAAAGATCGTATTCGTTTATCCACGTACAAACGAAAACGTTGATTTACCAAGACAGGTCAGGTCTAAGCTCAAGGAATTTGCCCTAATAATTTAGGAGTACGTTAGGATTGTAACAAATAAGTGAGAGAGAGTAGGCAAGACCAAGCTAGTGTAAGAATAATGAGGAGGATAGGGATAGAGATAAGGATAAGGTAGGGCTACAAGCAACTGAAGCAAGTACTGGTTAAAGTCCTAAGGCTATAGACTAGATTATTTTTCTAATAACCTAATTCCCTATAACCAAGGCTCTGATACCAATCTGTAAGACCCAACCGATGGCGGAAACATCGAGGTGTCACATATGAATGATTGTTCAGTAGCTCATGGTAATACATAAGTTTAAATAATCCTTTATTTCATTACAATATTGAATTACATTAAATGTCTTGAATGAAATCTAATACATCCAATAATCAAACAAATCTTAAAACTTCAAATATCTTCTCATGCTAGCTCTAGACTTCAAGTATCAATATTTCCTGTTGAGTTTGGAAAAAAATGGGGGGGTCAACTAGAAGTTGGTGAGAATACATACGCCAAGTCAAGCAATTAAGTTTTAAAAGAATAAAAGTTTAGCAATTCATATGTCTAATATAAGTTTAAGTGTACATGAATAAACATGAAGTATAGTATGCACATAATCAAACTTCCGACAAAGTTAGGTCCATCCCGCATCCTCGGTTCACCTTAATATAACGTTGGAACGATAACAATCACCCGCGCTCTCTATACAAGATAGTCAACGAATCTAGGTGGGGTTGTCAATCCAATAGATCTATCATTGTATACTGCCGGCTTGGCCACAGCTAATGATTATGTAAGTTGAAGTTTAAGTCTAATAGTCTTTGTCTAAGTCACGAGGCATTAAAGTTTACAACTAGACATGTATGTAGAATTGCTTAAGTATAAGGTTTCAAGTATAAAGAATTGCATAAACAAGGTTACGTAAACTCAACTTAATGATAGTATTAAATCACTTGATATAGAATAAATGTGGCACAACGATTCCAAGTATACCCTAAGTTCAAGAAAATAAAAAAAGTGTTGGGAAGGTCTAAGCTTCCTAGTTTAAATAAAGGACAAATGAGCTTAGGGCTTAATTGTGTCTATTAATGTTATTTTATAGTTATAATGTTTGTGAAAAAAATATATAAATTATATGTCGTATCCTCGTGTGAGTCTTGATTGTTTGTAATGTATTTTAATTCATTTATATAAAATTGTTGAAAGAAAATATAATCCACTACTTAAATGAAATTCACGAAAGCTTTAAAGAATGTTTTTGGTTAACAAAATTTATATGCAATAAAATTTATTGAAAGTAACTATACCATTGAATATTCTTATTTACTTTTTTTTTTGGTCATGATCTTCAACACACTAGGTTTGGTTTCTCTTAACCCCACCCTGAACATTAATACGCTACCCCCAAGGTTCATAATATTATTATATTAATAATAATTAAACATGGTTCAATAAAAGGACATGCAGTACGTACGCTGCTTTACGTAGTGAATGTCAAAGTCAGCAAGGTTGCGCTACAATTAATCTTACGTAACAAAACTTCAATGTTGAGAACAATGGTTGCGGCCTTTCTGGTGGCTTCAAACTGGTCCGTGAATTTGTCGTGTGGTATATTTCGTTTGGTATTCCCGGTGCTTCTTTTAAATAGTTTTGTGTCTGTGGTGACCGAAGGGAGAGGTGGTAGGAGGTGACGATTGGTGGTGGTCACGGTAGGACGGTTGGTCTGAAGATGGTGATGACTCTTCAAAATAGAGGCGATGTTTAAATTTGATCAATGGTGGCGGTGGCGAAGAACACAGAATGGTGTGTCGTTGGAGGGGTATGTGTGGTGTGGTTATTCGACGATGTGGTTGTGCTTATAAACACAACTCGATCGGTTGTCAACAATGGGTTAAATGGTGATTGTTCATTTGTTGGTGCCATGATTAGAGGCTGTTACAAAAGGAATGAAAATAAAACATTGATGGTGCTTCTTTTTGTCGGTCACAGGGTCAAGATTTGTGGGTCTTTATCAACTAATTTTGCAAATAGTTAATCAACCGCGTAGTCTGTTTTGGAAATAATTTTTTTGAATTGATTGGAGTGATTAAGTTTGGTCAAACATAGATTATTAGCCAATCCCGAAATTTAGGAATTTGATCTACACACACGTTGGATTTCGGATCAGGCATGGTGGAATATTAGGGAAATTGGTTTACTCCTAAATTGAGTTTTGGGAAGATGACACCATGATCTATATAGTTTCAAAAGTGTTTTTTTTTATTTGCTTAAAACCCGTGACTATTGGTCTTGATTGGCGACTAAATGGTCAACGATAATTGTCAAAATGCATGAGTTAAGTTTGGAATAATTGATAGATGATTTCTAATTGATCAAAACATGTTGAGTGGTTATAAAATGGATGGTATTTACATAGAAACATACGTTTTCAAAATTAATGAATTAAAACATGATCATCAAAATTTAATTTCATCTAACATATTTGTAATTATACTGTGAATTCATTTAAATAATGAGAAACATGGAATATTATGTATTAAAATTCATAGTTTTTTTATCAAACAATTAATGATATAAGGGGACTAAAACATATATTAATTAAAAAATTTTGAGAAAAATTCGTGATGTTACAGTCTCCCCTACTTTTGGAAACTTTGTCCCGAAGTTATTAAAAAAAACACAGGGTTGGGGAATGATTGGGTAGAAATTAAGGCAACTGTGATTTGGGAAAATTTGAGTTAAGGCACGACATGAATTTATAGGTAACATAATAAACTGTTTCGAATAATTTGGATAAGAGGTTTGATATGTGTGAGTATTAAGGGTTGGATTAGGTTCGTCTGAAATAGCAAGGAGAATAAGAATGTAGCAAAACACTAAATTTTAAATTTTAGGAATCCTAAAAGAAATGCATGAGTTGATTGACTCTATGAAAACCGAATGAACTAACAAACCTTATTAGAATTTCACACTATCTTAACGTACCTTTAAATTCATGATTACGTTCCGGACCGTAATCACCAATTTACCTTACATTAGGGTTTTGTGTCCTTCTATGACTCTAAACACACATGTAAAATAATGCAATCAACCTTGTGATTGAGTCGTATATAATGTATCCAAAAATGAGTCCAACTGTTGAGCAGGAAAAAGACTTCTACCAGTTAGTGAGTAAGAACCTTTACCGGTTGTTGAGCAGGTGCGATAGCCTCTACCAGTCGTTGAGCAGGTTGTAGGGCCTCTATCGACTGTTGAGCAGGCATGATGACCTCTACCAATCGTTGAGTAGGTTATTTGGTACTCTACTAACTGTTGAGCAAGTACTTTATCCTCTATCAGTTGTTTGATTAAGTGTAACAATTGTTTTGGTTTATCACATAAGTTGCAAATTGATAATATGTAAGCAATCAAGTATCAAGTATAGCGTGCGAGTTGTAATAGAGCTGCCCTAGACATGGTTAATGACTTTAGGTGTGTCTATAGCCAACAGTTTACGTTCCATGCTTTCAAGTATCATGAATAATCAGATGTTCAAGTAGATAATCAAATCCTCATGCATAACTAAGGATTAAGTTTGATGCAACACATAATCAAGTTTCAATAGTTTGGTCATCATGAGTATCTAGTTCATGTTCAAGAAGGTGAAGAATATGAATTTGGTTTTTGAAAGGATAATGAAAACTCGAGGTACAATCAAGGTTGTGAAAGATGGTGAATGTGAAGATGGTTGATAAAAGGGTTTAATTTATAGGTCTTCAAGGAGGCGCAAGTAGTAAGGTGATCATGCAGAATAATCTTGGGGTTTAAATAAATGGTTAGATACAAGCGTATGAGAAAACATGATTATGGTAATTGCCAAAAATTTGTAAAAGTTCGAACAAGTTGAAAATAAGTAGGTGTTAATGGATAAGTTGTAGAGTAAATTTTGTTCATGTGGTTGGCAAGATTTTATTTTCAAAATTGGTTTTGTACATAAAACAAAAGTTATTAAATAGTACAAACACTATGGATTTAGATCAAAATATTTCAATGAGTCAGAGGTTTTAAACACAATGTCGGGTTTCAAAAATCAAGAATTTGTTGAGGTGTTTTTAATAATTGACTTGGGTTATTCCATAAAAAGAAGTGATTCCTAATATATTAAAACATTTTTTTTTCAAGATCATTTGTTACGCCAGTAAATTGTTACACAAACATTTGATATTTAGAAAATAAGTTTGTGGAAAAAAAAGGCTTTTTGACAAAAATATTTATTTGATATAGTTTGTGTTCTCAGGTGATGAATTTTTGACAAAATTTAGTACTCTTCACTGTTGGTGTTAGAATATCTCCTATAAACAGGTTAAGAGATTATAGTTTGAACAAGGATTTTAAAATCTTGAATATGATGAAATTTTATGGTTGAGGGTGCTTTTAAAAAATGTAAGGGGGGAGTTTTAAAATAAAATTGACCCGCAGGAAATATGATTTAAGAAGTAAAATATGTAATATGTTGTAAAGAGGAATATACGATTTAGGTTAGATGTTGAAAATAATTAAACAAGCGGGTAATATTACAAGTTTGTAAAATGAAATATGATTATGAAATCCACAAATGATTCATGAAATTTAGGCTAATGGGGGAGAGGAAGAAAATAGATTTGAATTGCAAAAATTTTGAGATTTAAATCTTAGAATTTAAATGAGAGGGAGAGGGTATAAATGGAAATGAAACACAAAGATCGTATTCGTTTATCCACGTATAAACGAAAACGTTGATTTACCAAGACAGGTCAGGTCTAAGCTCAAGGAATTCACCCTAATAATTTAGGAGTACGTTAGGATTGCAACAAGTAAGTGTGAGAGAGTAGGCAAGACCAAGCTAGTGTAAGAATAAGGAGGAGGATAGGGATAGAGATAAGGATAAGGTAGGGCTACAAGCAACTGAAGCAAGTACTGGTTAAAGTCCTAAGGCTATCGACTAGATTATTTTTCTAATAACCTAATTCCCTATAACCAAGGCTTTGATACCAATCTGTAACACCCCAACCGATGGCGGAAACATCGAGGTGTCACGTATGAATGATTGTTCAGTAGCTCATGGTAATACATAAGTTTAAATAATCCTTTATTTCATTACAATATTGAATTACATTAAATGTCTTGAATGAAATCTAATACATCCAATAATCAAATAAATCTTAAAACTTCAAATACCTTCTCATGCTAGCTCTAGACTTCAAGTATCAATATTTCCTGTTGAGTTTGGAAAAAAATGGGGGGGGGGGGGTCAACTAGTAGTTGGTGAGAATACATACGCCAAGTCAAGCAATTAAGTTTTAAAAGAATAAAAGTTTAGCAATTCATATGTCTAATGTAAGTTTAAGTCTACATGAATAAACATGAAGTATAGCATGCACATAATCAAACCTCCGACAAAGTTTAGGTTCATCCCGCATCCACGGTTCACCTTAATATAACGTTGGAACTATAACAATCACCCGCGCTCCCCATACAAGATGGTCAACGAATCTAGGTTGGGTTGTCAGTCCAATAGATCTATCATTGTATACCGCCGGCTTGGCCACAGCTAATGATTATGTAAGTTGAAGTTTATGTCTAATAGTCTTTGTCTAAGTCATGAGGCATTAAAGTTTACAACTAGACATGTATGTAGAATTGCTTAAGTATAAAGTTTCAAGTATAAAGAATTGCATAAACAAGGTTACGTAAACTCACCTTAATGATAGTATTAAATCCCTTGATATAGAATAAATGTGGCACAACGATTCCAAGTATACCCTAAGTTTAAGACAATAAAATAAGTGTTGGGAAGGTCTATGCTTCCTAGTTTAAATAAAGGACAGATGAGCTTGGGGCTTAATTGTGTCTATTAATGTTATTTTATAGTTAAAATGTTTGTGAAAAAAATATATAAATTATATGTCATATCCTCGTGTGAGTCTTGATTGTTTGTAATGTATTGAAATTCATTTATATAAAATTGTTGAAAGAAAATATAATGCACTACTTAAATGAAATTCACAAAAGCTTTAAAGAATGTTTTTGATTAACAAAATTTATATGCAATAAAATTTATTGATAGTAACTATACTATCGAATATTCTTATTTACTTTTTTTTTTTGAAGGTCATGATCCTCAAAACAATAGGTTTGGTTTCTCTTAACCCCACTCTGAACATTAATACGCTACCCCCAAGGTTCATAATATTATAATATTTATAATAATTAAACGTGGTTCAATAAAAGAACATGCAGTACGTACGCTGCTTTACGTAGTGAATGGCAAAGTCAGCAAGGTTGAGCTACGATTAATCTTACGTAACAAAACTTCAATGTTGAGGACAATGGTTGCGGCCTTTCTGGTGGCTTCAAACTGGTCCGTGAATTTGTCGTGTGGTATATTTCGTTCGGTATTCCCGGTGCTTCTTTTATATAGTTTTGTGTCGGTGGTGACCGAAGGGAGAGGTGGAAGGAGGTGACGATTGGTGCTTCTTTTATATAATCATTACAAAACATTCTCAAGACCTATTAAGATCAGATTCTATCATAATACATGCAAAAATTATACCCCTAATGATCAAAACTTCAACAACTTGCGCAACAAGTAACCGATTATATCTCTAATCGCCTATCATTATGTTTAACCTATTTAATCATTAAAAACCTCAAGTTTTAGTATTTATAAAAAGGTCTCAGACCTGGACAAACTTAGTTATAGGGTTTTTATAACATAATAATAAGATTAAAGCGTAGAAGATTAAGGATTATACCCCAAGCTCTTCGATACAATCAACCGAACGCTCTTGAAGCTTCCCGATCGATGTTCTTGCGCCTTAGCAGGTCGTTTGGGGTTAATATTTCGTAGGTAGGGAAGTAGGGGCGATTAGGGTTTGAGTTTATGTGATACAAGAGGCTTAGGGTTGCTTAAATAGCTGTTTAAGTCGGTTTGGTGGCGTCAGGTACTGGCGAGCGGGCGCTCGCTCCCTGTGAGCGGCCGCTCACAGAGCCTTGGCCCGCGTGGGTGGCCCGTTTCGTCACCCGACGTGTTTTCCTTCGACGTTTTCGCTATTTCGGACCGTAATAAGTGTAACCCCATGTGTTAAGACCCCAATCATCCTAATGGTCCACCTTTAACGATTCTTATTAGCGTATTCGGTTTTAAGTTCACATAATCACATATGGTTTGCATATAGTTTCACCGAGTATCACAGAAGCACGTAATCGCAATCAATCCAAATTAGTTAACTCACAATTATTAAACTTCATTATGCACCAACGTCCGAGGTTCACTAATCATGTATACAGTCTGGTAATTCCTCGAATTACCACCTTATGCAGTTATTAACATACAACTATGTAACGTGTGTCCTATCTAGCTAACCCTAGTTAAGTATAATGCAAGGAACGTAACTAGAGTTTAGTTAAAGTGAGAACCTGAAATTGCGGGGTATCACATGTGTGTCGTTGGAGGGGTATGTGTGGTGTGGTTATTCAACGATGTGGTTGTGCTTATAAACACAACTCGATCGGTTGTCAACAATGGGTTAAATGGTGATTGTTCATTTGTTTGTGCCATGATTAGAGGCTATTACAAAAGGAATGAAAATAAAACATTGATGGTGCTTCTTTTTGTTGGTCACAGGGTCAAGATTTGTGGGTCCTTATCAACTAATTTTGCAAATAGTTAATCAACCGCGTAGTCTATTTTGGAAATAATTTTTTTGAATTGATTGGAGTGATTAAGTTTGGTCAAACATGGATTATTAGCCAATCCCAAAATTTACGAATTTGATCTACACACACATTGGATTTCGGATCAGGCATGGTGGAATATTAGGGAAATTGGTTTACTCCTAAATTGAGTTTTGGGAAGATGACACCATGATCTGTATAGTTTCAAAAGTGTTTTTTTTTATTTGCTTAAAACCCGTGACTATTGGTCGTGATTGGCGACTAAATGGTCAACGATAATTGTCAAAATGCGTGAGTTAAGTTTGGAATAATTGATAGATGATTTCTAATTGATCAAAACATGTTGAGTGGTTATAAAATGGATGGTATTTACATAGAAACTTACGTTTTCAAAATTAATGAATTAAAACATGAATATCAAAATTTAATTTCATCTAACATATTTGTAATTATACTGTGAATTCATTTAAATAAATAAATGAGAAACATGGAATATTATGTATTAAAATTCATAGTTTTTTATTTATCAAACAATTAATAATATAAGGGGACTAAAACATATATTAATTAAAAAAATTTGAGAAAAATTCACGATGTTACACAAGCCGTCGTACATGCCGACGCTGCTGGGAAGTTTGGCTGTTCTTGGAATTGCCGCCGTTGCTATGCGGGCAACGAACTTTGATTTTTCCGCAAATGATTTTGGGCGGAAGGGTTTGACCAGGTCGTCGTCTACATCTTTGCGATGTGAACGGCGAGTGCGGTCCCTCCCTCTGTGGTCAGAGTCAGTGCTTGACGACTCGTATCCGTCCGACTCGTCACAGGTGCTGGCGCGGCCCCGAGCTCCGGCGTTTCCGCCGAGCTCCCCACCGCGACCAACGCGACGACCGGAGGTCTCTTTGTTTCTGTGGGTCTTTTTTGGTTAAGAACCATAGGTGAGGGTTTTGCCCTTCTTCTTCGCCTGTCGCATGAGCATCCGCTAGTAAATAGCGGCGCTTTTAGTGCTCTGGCGCAGGAGCCACTGGTCTGGGTCTTCATCTGAGTCGTCTCCGTTGCTCTCGTCTGTTACGTCGTTATCCACCTTGTGAGCAGGTTTCTGGATGCGCGAGGTTGACTGTTTTATGACCGTGGCTGGGGTACCATCGTTTCCGGTGAGTTGGACGTCGACGTCCTCAGCCTGGTTGATGACAGTTGTGTTAGGGTTGGGTTCAGCTATGGGTGGGTTAAAAGAAGGAAATGTTGTAACCGAACGGATGGCGCCAATGAAGAAACAATAAGTATCTCGGGGATTATCACTAATCTCCGAGGGGTTGCACTTATGTTACTATACGTACGTTCCTTTACCCAAACCTTTTGGATTACCCGAGTGTGTAGATAAGTGAGTGTGTGGTGAATAAGTGAATGTAAGACACAAGGATGTAAGTGGTTTGGTCGAGTATGACCTACGTCCACTGTAAAGAGCCGAGAATATTATTACTTTGGAGAGTACAAAGCATGTGAGTAATTCTAGCCCTAGATACAAGTGATTGATTATCGATCCCTTTGAAGGGAGTTGATGTCTTCTATTTATAATGAAGGTCGTGGGCTTGAGAAGAAGCCCATAACGAGTCTTGTGATCTTTGGGCCTTGGCTTGGCCCAACTATGCTCAGCTTCTGAGAAAGGCGGGAAAAGGACGTCTACTGTAGATGACGTCAGCAGCGAGATCACCGGTGGACACGTGGCGGCATGCGACTGGTCCTTGGCGGTATGTTGTTCTGCAACAACATGGTTGACCTATCTACCGGCGTCTGATGTGACCTCTGGTAAAAGGTGAGCATGCCTGGTCAGAACAGTGATGACAGTATGGCAGAAGCATGGAACCAGTCACGTCACTGTTGAACCATAGTGGTTGTTGGGCAACTACAAGCACGTGTCCTTATCCACTTGATGGTGTCAGTGATCCTTGCAGGTAGATCACTGACTCTTATTCCTCCGTACGTTGTACTTTGGGAATGTCTGTGATGTGGGGCAACGCGCGCGTCGGTAGATGCGCGTGCTTGACAGATCTGTAGTGTCGTAACCCCAAGTCTCCTCCGCCTAAGCATTGGTATACGGATATTTCCGCGGGTGTTAAGTTAAGCGGGGATAGGGAGGCCTCCTCCGTCTGGATTAGGCTCCCTATCCCTTCAAGTCCCCCTAGTCTAGGCCTTCTCCTGTTCTTGATTTAAGAAGAGGTGGAGCGCTAGACTGAATTAAAAGTGGGTCACGGATGATGGCTCTTCTGCTCGTGTTTGCTTCCCCTTTATTAGGCAGAAACGTTTCTCTTTGCGGATTCTGACGTTCTGCGTGTTCTCTTGATGAAGGCCTGCGGGGAACGTCTTTTTCCGTGTTTATGTCGCAAATCCGCGGCACTCTACGCGTTGTCTGAAAAGGACAGGCGGGGAACGTCTTTGTCCGCATTTACGTTGAGGCTCCGTGCCATGACGTGTAACGCTTGTGTTTTGTGTTAAATGCGGTTAGAATGTTTGGAGTAAATGCTGAGTGATGCATTTACTTTGTCAATCATTTGAATTTAATCCGCCTGGAATTCGAATGAGGATAGCTTTATGGGGAAATTTAGCAGACGTGTCAGACAGCTGTCTGACACGTTGTCTGCTTTATGTCTTCTGGCTTTCCGGCAGGAGCTTTTTTCGTCTGGTGTCAGGCGCGTGGTGGCCACGCGCGTCTGTTTATTGAACGAGTGATCAGGGTGATGCCACGTGCCTTATCCCACGTGGGTTATGTCAGACGCGTGGGAAGGCACGCGTTTGTAGTTATTAGATGGTGAGTTTTGCTGACACGTGTCCGGCAACTCAACGGTTGCCAGTTGTGGCCATTGCCCACGCACTGTTGTGTGCCGTCCGATGGTGCTTGTGCCACTTGTCCATATCCTCTATCCAGACGAAAAGGCACGACGGTTTGCTTTTTCGTGGTGGGCCCCATTGCCATAAATGCAATCGGTATATATATGTTGGAGGGCTTGATGAAACGGTTACACTTTCAAATTTCTCCCAAAATCTCTCTAACTTTCCGATCCAACTTCTACATCTCCTTCCCTTTCCTTGGAGTTTTCGAGCAATCTTCAAGTTTCCCGGCAATAATTCCGGTGACGACTGAAGATTTCCTTGAAACTTCACTCGTTATCTTCTTTTCCCTCGTTGTTGTTGGATCTTGTTGTCATGTCTGACCATTCTACCAACGTTTCTCCTACCGGTGAGGCTCGCCGTGCTGAATCTGAGGCCAGCAGTCAGGAGATAGAACGTGACGTTTCGGAGATCAAAGTGAAAGAGAGGAAGTTGGCGACTAACACCCCCTGCAAATGGACGGCTGCCACTTTCACCGTCTTCTGTGCCGATCATGGCATTCTTTTGGAGTGGGAGCCGGAGTTGCCCGGTCCGAGGAAGACCATTCTGACCACTCCGGAGGGCAAGCTTGCGTTCTATGAGGCCCACTTTTCTAAGTGTGGGTTTCGCTTGCCTTGCACCCGCTTCCAGTTGGATACTCTGATAGAGTATGGGGTGGCGGTGTCCCAGGTGAGCGGGTTTGGGATGCTCTAGTTGGGGCAATTTGAAAATCAGTGCCGGGCCTTGGACATTGAACTGACCATTGATCGGTTCAATGTATTACACTTCATGGCTTGTGACGAGTCGTGGTTTATATTCAATCCGCGGCCCAAGGTGCCCGCTATAGTTAGTGAGGTTCCGAAGTCGCTTCATGGGTGGAAGGACAAGTTCTTCTACTTGAAGAAGGGTGTTATTCCGGTGGCGATGCCCTAGAAAGTGGTGACGTCCAGGGAGCGGGTGCCTGACCGCGAGGTGATGCGGGGTTATAAGGATGAAGACTGGTTCATCGCCCTTACAACCCATAAAACAAAGCTGGAGTTGAAGGGTCTGTTTGAAGGTACTTTCAACCTGCTGGGTACTAGCCGCATCGGCATCCGTGAGGGGAAAGAGCCTTACATCCCCCAAGAAGGTATGATCTAGCACTTTGGTTTCTGTGATAATTCTGATTCTTGCTAACTTGTTTGTTGAATGCGCAGGCGTGTCAAAGTTTGATATCTTTGACTCCCGCGGGGCTCTCAAGCTGAAGTGGAGGCGCATCCCTGAGGGAGAAGTCTCATTTTTAGAAGAATTTGTTGGCCGGTTCTACTATCCTAACTTGGATAATCCGCCCGCCCATCATTTCGTCACTCGTAAGTCTTCTGACCCCTGTTCTGCATTTCTAAATGAGGTGTCGCCTCTGGTGCGGCACTCTCAGGGGCGCATGAAGCATGCCCCGCGTAGGCACTGCTATGCAGTTGAGCCAGTGACCGCTGTTTCTGACATAGGGTCATCGGATACAGGCGGGGAATACGTAAATAACTGGCACAAGCGGAAGGATGGGCTTGCTTCCGATGATGATGATGATGTCGATGAGTTCAAGCTGAAGACTCGGAAGAGGGGTGGGCGTGAGGCGGGTGCCGGCGGAGACGGCGGGACGAGCACGGCTGTTGGAACCTCCAAGGGAGTTGGAGGTGCGGGGGACAAGGGCAAGTCCCCCACTCAAGCCACACAACCACATGGGCCTGATGCCCCTGTGTTTTCTTTTGATATAGGCGCTCCACCTGCGCGTCAGCCTCTTCTTCAAAAGATGGTGAAGAAGATTCCTGGTAAGTACGTCTTGTCTTTAGGTTATTGTTTGCTGTTTTTGCTTAACTGTTTATTTTGCCTTGCAGGCGCGGCACCCAAGGTGACAACCAGTCCTTCCCCTCCGCCTATCCCAACTGCTGAGGAGATAGCGGAGGGAAAGAAGAAGAGAGAGGAGGAGCGCCTTCGTAAGGAGGCGGAGGTTGCCTTGAAGACTAGGGCCAATGAAGCCGCTAAGGCTGAGGCCCTTTTGAAAGCAAAGGCCGCTGAGGTTGCCAAAGCTGAGGCGGCGGAGATAGCGGCTGCTGAGGATGCCGCCAAGGAAGCCGAGGCGGCGAGGGAAGCGGCTGCCAAAGATGCCGCCCGGCAGGCTGAGGCCTTGGAGCAGCAAAGGCTCCACTTGGAAAGGGAAACTGAGGCCAAGCGAAAGGCCGATGACGTTTCATGTTATGGTGTGACTCCCCCGGCGGGAGGCGCTGGGGGTAGTAAGGTTGACCGCCGGGAGGGTAGTGCGCCGCCTGGAGCGGGGGGTATGACCTACGTCCACTGTAAAGAGCCGAGAATATTATTACTTTGGAGAGTACAAAGCATATGAGTAATTCTAGCCATAGATACAAGTGATTGATTATCGATCCCTTTGAAGGGAGTTGATGTCTTCTATTTATAATGAAGGTCGTGGGCTTGAGAAGAAGCCCATAACGAGTCTTGTGATCTTTGGGCCCTGGCTTGGCCCAACTATGCTCAGCTTCTGAGAAAGGCGGGAAAAGGACGTCTACTGTATATGATGCCTGGTCAGAACAGTGATGACAGTATGGCAGAAGCATGGAACCAGTCACGTCACTGTTTAACCATAATGGTTGTTGGGCAACTACAGGCACGTGTCCTTATCCACTTGATGGTGTCAGTGATCCTTGTAGGTAGATCACTGACTCTTGATCCTCTGTACGTTGTACTCTGGGAATGTCTGTGATGTGGGGCTGCGCGCGCGTCGGTATATGCGCGTGCTTGACAGATCTGTAGTGCCGTAACCCCAAGTCTCCTCCGCCTAAGCGTTGGTAGACGGATGTTTCCGCGGGTGTTAAGATAAGTGGGGATAGGGAGGCCGCCTCCGTCTGGATTAGGCTCCCTATCCCTTCAAGACTATAGAGGGGCAGTCTGATATGACTCCGTGACAAAAGGTAGTGTTTGTGTAACACCCCGACCGATGGCGGAAACATCGAGGTGTCACATAGTGATGATTGTTCAATAGCTCATGTTACTAAAGTGTAAATATTGATACATTGATTAAATAGTTTGTTACGTTGAAATGAGATACAAAAATACAATGATTCAAACTAACAATCTAAAATAAATACAACGAATCCAAAATCTAAGTAAAAATTCCAAAAGCTTAAAAATGCGTCTAAAAATAACCTGAAACATGTACCAAAATAGTATAGGTCAATACAAAAATGTATGGGTGAGCATACCCTGTTTTGAATACATATAGTAGAAAATCGTTTGGCAATTCATGTGTTGTATACCGTTTGCAATTATGTATTTAATTAGTATCCGGGTCAAAATCAACCCTATGAATGTGAAATGAAATTTATATATATTATGCGCTATTAACAGTAGTAATGAAACACATAGCAATGACCAAGGCCTCTCAACAGAGTCACGAGGGGTATACACCATAATACTTACTATACATTGAAATGCTAGGCCGCATCGATTAATGATTTTGACAAGTCATAGATACAAAAAGTAACACAAAGCAAACACACATGAGAATTGCACTTAGTGAAAAGAAATAGTAATTTGACATAAGGTACATGAGTAGCTCAAACAGTAAAATGAAAAAAAAAAAGGAAAGATATACTCACAATTTGCAAAAATGATTAAAATCCAACTTAAGCGGTCGTAAGCTAAGTAATGGAAATTCTGAGAAATTCAACCTATAATGTATAAGAATACTAAAGAGTAAAGTGGCTTTAAATGTCTAATAGGGTTCCAAGGCATTAAGGGTTGCTAAGTCGATTTACGGAATTAGGGTTTTGTGATAAATAAAATTAATATTATCTTTGTATATGAAATTAGTATATGATTAAACTCTATGAATATTATATGGTAGTCTAACTATTTTCAATTAAATATTCAGATAAAAATATGTTTTGAATAATTAAGACAAAATAATTTAGTTAATGTAATTAACTAAATTGTTGTAAATAAATACAATAATAATAAATATTTAAACAAATAATTATGAGTTACACAATGATTCAAAACAAATGAGAATTTGGACTTTCAAACATAAGAGTTTGCTGTTTTATAAGAAAAAGTATTTATAAAATAGATGTTAAAAAGTATAAATAAGTAAATGATTAATTATGTCTATTTAAACATCAATAAGACTAAAAAAAATACAATATATAATCCAAAAATATCATTTTTGTAGGAAATCAATACTTTCTGATGTAAATCAATGAATATAATTTTTCCATATTTTTTTTAAATTTATTTATATTTAAAATTGATTTAATGCATTTAATTTTTATTTAAATGATTAAAAATAGAAAACCAACAAGAATAATTGTTTTCTGAACCAATAATTTTTATTTCAGTTCATGATGATTAGAAATAGTTTTCCAAAAAGTTTGAGATTTAAATCAGTAAAAATGAATTTTTAATTAATAAATCATGATTAAAACAATTTAAATCAATAAACATATGAAAATAAATAAATTTCCAGAAATAAAATATGAAAATTTGGTTTATAGTGTCAAGATGCTGCATCAAACTTTTTATAATTTTTGGATAAAAAGTGGATTTATTATGAATATTCTAAGTTTATCTATGTATATGTATATATAATTATAAATAATTTATACAGAAAACAAGACTAAAAAAATAATACTTGTCAGAGCCACGGGTATTGGACTCGAACCCGAGTCTATCTAACAGCAACACACAAACATAACCACTTCTCCACAATATAAGTTTCTTATAAGTTTTAAAAAAATAGAATTTTATCTAATATTACTAAAGTATCATCTTCCCCTAATAACTATAGCCAAAACCCTAACCTTAACCAAAATCCAATTACCCGACCACAGAACAGATTAGCCATCGATTTTATGGGGTAATTGATCGGCCATGATAACAATCAAAATGGCATGATGAATGGACACTTACAGAAAGGATTTAGGAGTGAACAATGGTGATGAATGAGTCGCGACTTCAGGAACGAACACAGTCAATCTGTGCACGTTTTGCTGCTTTTTAAAGTGGGTTTTTGTCATGCAAAGGTTGGGGAACGATTAGAAGTGATCAATTTATAAGATTGTTCGTTTATTATGAACTTTAATTTGATATTAAAAATCAGACGGTTAACCACCATAATTAGGATTAAAACATGTTTAAAAACGCGCTAATTGCACGATAACGGACTAGAAACGCTCAAAAAATGATGGAGAAAAATTTAGAAATATCAAAAACAATTAAGATGCAATAAAAAATCAAATTTTGGGTTGGCCGGAAAGAAGGCCGGAAAATCGTGAAGTGGGAAAGGGGGAGTTCAAATTTTGAACTTTCATCTTTGGCAGAAATAGCCTCTGTAGTTAGTTTGGTTAGTTTTTAACATTTTTCAGTTAGTTTATCAGTTAGTTTTTTCCTTCCGAGTTCAAATATTGAACTTTCATCTTTGGTAGAAAAACTAACCAAGTTAACCAATTTAACTTAAAATGTTTTTAAAACTTTATAAAACTGAAAATTTTTATAAAATCCATTACGAGTAACGTTTCAAGATACGCATTTGATTAAAACATAGACACGGTTCATAACAAGTGCAAGTGATAAACATTGAGTTTTATGTATTATTAAATTTGAAACCGACAAAACTTACAGGGACTAAAGTAGTAACATTTGAATACACGAAGAACTATAATTGACAACTTGCTAAAATATGAGGGTGACGGTTGTCACAGTCTCCCCTACTTTAGAAAATTTCGTCCCAAAATTCCTTTCAAGTTGGGGTTTCTATGAAATAAAAGACGTTGTAAAACGGCAAGTACGTTTTAAGTAATGCATCAATCATGAGTTGACACAGTTTAAGGTAGTGGTTTAATATTCAAAGTAAAAGTTTCAAAATCTTTGATAGTTGACCCGAGGTTAGAATGTGGAGAGTTTATAATGAAAATGATTGGGAAGGTACAGGGGCGGATACAGAAAAAATTTGTAGGGTGGGCAATTTTTGGTACGGAGAGGAGTAGATTCATTTAAGTACGATCTGTTACGGTGTACCAATGAGTCAAGTCAGGTTTGGTATACATAACTTAAACATTAATTACTACATTCAATATACATCCACAACCAATGATCAACAACACCACCACTCATGTTCAGTTGCGGAACCAGAAACTTTTACTCAGGGAGTCAATATATGTATGTATTCATTAGTGTTTTATTATAGTTTTTTAGTTGTAAGAAGTGTTTTATAATAGTTTTTTAGTTGTAAGATAAAAATAAAGCAAGTAAAAGAATTAAAAAAAATTAAATAACGAGATATATATTATATTAAATCAAACAAATTGGTAAAAATATATAAAATAAAAGAAAGGCCTTTTTAAAGAAATAAAACTAAAGACTTATTCTAAATTATTATTGGATTACTATTTTGTCTTCGGTTACACACTAGACTTGTTTAATTACCAAATGCCCCCACGATCTACTAATATTTACAAATATTCTTCATCATCTTCATCACCTAAATATCCCTCTGTTTTTTCCCTGCCAAATTAGATCACAGAAATAAATTTAGGTGAACCAAATTCATCATGTCTATCTTCCCCTTTAAAAATCTCCTTAGTTATCCTCATCCTAACCGTCACTTTCTTCCTTCTATACACTCTTTACAAATTCTACACCGTCTGGTACCGATCCGACTAGCCCCCGATTATCTCCGACCATCCGCTGGATCTACAGTGGGTAGAAGCCCACCCTTCCAATGCATTGCATCCGCCAATGGGAATGTATATAATTGGTGAGGGCAGAGGCATGAATGAAGTAGTCTCCCCTACTTTAAAAAGGTTTCTGACTGAACTTTATTAGGGTATGCAAAAAGAATCTAAATAACCGTGGGAGTATTTTATCGCAAGTTAGATATTTTATGAAATGCGATTACAATTGAGGAAATGACAGTTTGTCCTTTCTTTTTCCTTTTCTAAAACCCACATAGACAAACAAAGATATTTAAATAACATACAACGAGAGCCATTTTTAGGAAATGACAGTTTGGTTTTTCTTTTTCTTTTTTATAAAACAAAACTTGACATATAAAAAGGCCTAAGTAAGATACAAGAGGACCATATGGAAGAAATGCCAGTTGGCTATTCGTTTTTATTTATTATACTACCTTAAACCCGACAAATTTTGATGACTAACGTAAGATACAAGTGAGGACCACAAAATGAAGTATACCCTAATACAATATGGAATTTAATTGTGTTGTATATAAACAAGTTTGTGGCCTCAATTCTATTTTTTTTCGTATCTCACTTAGATACGATATGATAGGTGATTGCCATGAAGAAATGACAGATTCGTTTTCTTATTTTTTTTTTTTTTTACTAAAACTAGTCTGACAAATGAAATTACCTTTTTTTTAACGGCAAATTTCTACTTTTTTTTTTGAACGGCAACTCGCTTTTTATATAAATAAAAAGAGCCAGCAAGAAACTGGGAAACACCAAAACACCCAAAAAACAATTACAACGCCATTACAAAACCATAGAAATATTAAACTCGGTCCAATCGGACCAACTAATCTGGCCCAGCTTCGATCTCGATGTTACCCAAAGGAAAGAGTCTTCTTTCACCCTATCAACCGTCACACGAACCGGCTCGAACGTACCCTCAAAAGTCTTCTTGTTTCTAGCTAGCCAAAGTCTCCAAAAGGTGGCCTGGATGATCATGCCCACTATTTTCTTCCACCTCTTAGACAGTCAATCTGTGCACGTTTTGCTGCTTTTTAAAGTGGGTTTTTGTCATGCAAAGGTTGGGGAACGATTAGAAGTGATCAATTTATAAGATTGTTCGTTTATTATGAACTTTAATTTGATATTAAAAATCAGACGGTTAACCACCATAATTAGGATTAAAACATGTTTAAAAACGCGCTAATTGCACGATAACGGACTAGAAACGCTCAAAAAATGATGGAGAAAAATTTAGAAATATCAAAAACAATTAAGATGCAATAAAAAAATCAAATTTTGGGTTGGCCGGAAAGAAGGCCGGAAAATCGTGAAGTGGGAAAGGGGGAGTTCAAATTTTGAACTTTCATCTTTGGCAGAAATAGCCTCTGTAGTTAGTTTGGTTAGTTTTTAACATTTTTCAGTTAGTTTTTCAGTTAGTTTTCCCTTCCGAGTTCAAATTTTGAACTTTCATCTTTGGTAGAAAAACTAACCAAGTTAACCAATTTAACTTAAAATGTTTATAAAACTTTATAAAACTGAAAATTTTTATAAAATCAATTTCGAGTAACGTTTCAAGATACGCATTTGATTAAAACATAGACACGGTTCATAACAAGTGCAAGTGATAAACATTGAGTTTTATCTATTATTAAATTTGAAACCGACAAAACTTACAGGGACTAAAGTAGTAACATTTGAATACACGAAGAACTATAATTGACAACTTGCTAAAATATGAGGGTGACGGTTGTCACAGTCTCCCCTACTTTAGAAAATTTCGTCCCAAAATTCCTTTCAAGTTGGGGTTTCTATGAAACAAAAGACGTTGTAAAACGGCAAGTAGGTTTTAAGTAATGCATCAATCATGAGTTGACACAGTTTAAGGTAGTGGTTTAATATTCAAAGTAAAAGTTTCAAAATCTTTGATAGTTGACCCGAGGTTAGAAAGTGGAGAGTTTATAATGAAAATGATTGGGAAGGTACAGGGGCGGATACAGAAAAAATTTGTATGGTGGGCAATTTTTGGTACGGAGAGGAGTAGATTCATTTAAGTACGATCCGTTACGGTGTACCAATGAGTCAAGTCAGGTTTGGTATACATAATTTAAACAACAATTACTACATTCAATATACATCCACAACCAATGATCAACAACACCACCACTCATGTTCAGTTGCAGAAGCAGAAACTTTTACTCAGGGAGTCAATATATGTATGTATTCATTAGTGTTTTATAATAGTTTTTTAGTTGTAAGAAGTGTTTTATAATAGTTTTTTAGTTGTAAGATAAAAATAAAGCAAGTAAAAGAATTAAAACAAATTAAATAACGAGTTATATATTATATTAAATCAAACAAGTTGGTAAAAATATATAAAATAAAAGAAAGGCATTTTTAAAGAAATAAAACTAAAGACTTATTCTAAATTATTATTGGATTACTATTTTGTCTTCGGTTACACACTAGACTTGTTTAATTACCAAAAGCCCCCACGATCTACTAATATTTACAAATATTCTTCATCATCTTCATCACCTAAATATCCCTCTGTTTTTTCCCTGCCAAATTAGATCACAGAAATAAATTTAGGTGAACCAAATTCATCATGTCTATCTCCCCCTTTAAAAATCTCCTTAGTTATCCTCATCCTAACCTTCTCTTTCTTCCTTCTATACACTCTTTACAAATTCTACACCATCTGGTACCGATCCGACTAGCCCCCGATTATCTCCGACCAGCCGCTGGATCTACAGTGGGTAGAAGCCCACCCTTCCAATGCATTGCATCCGCCAATGGGAATGTATGTAATTGGTGAGGGCAGAGGCATGAATGAAGTAGTCTCACCTACTTTAAAAAGGTTTCTGACTGAACTTTTTTAGGGTATGCAAAAAGAATCTAAATAACCGAGAGTGTATTTTATCGCAAGTTAGATATTTTATGAAATGCGATTAGAATTGAGGAAATGACAGTTTGTCCTTTCTTTTTCCTTTTCTAAAACCCACATAGACAAACAAAGATATTTAAATAACATACAATGAGAGCCATTTTTAGGAAATGACAGTTTGGTTTTTCTTTTTCTTTTTTATAAAACCAAAACTTGACATATAAAAAGGCCTAAGTAAGATACAAGAGGACCATATGGAAGAAATGCCAGTTGGCTATTCGTTTTTATTTATTATACTACCTTAAACCCGACAAATTTTGATGACTAACGTAAGATACAAGTGAGGACCACAAAATGAAGTATACCCTAATACAATATGGAATTTAATTGTGTTGTATATAAACAAGTTTGTGGCCTCAATTCTATTTTTTTTTTCGTATCTCACTTAGATACGATATGATAGGTGATTGCCATGAAGAAATGACAGTTTCGTTTTCTTATTTTTTTTTTTACTAAAACTAGTCTGACAAATGAAAATACCTTTTTTTTAACGGCAAATTTCTACTTTTTTTTTAAACGGCAACTCGCTTTTTATATAAATAAAAAGAGCCAGCAAGAAACTGGGAAACACCAAAAGACCCAAAAAACAATTACAACGCCATTACAAAACCATAGAAATATTAATCTCGGTCCAATCGGACCAACTAATCTGGCCCAGCTTCGATCTCGATGTTACCCAAAGGAAAGAGTCTTCTTTCACCCTATCAACCGTCACACGAACCGGCTCGAACGTACCCTCAAAAGTCTTCTTGTTTCTAGCTAGCCAAAGTCTCCAAAAGGTGGCCTCGATGATCATGCCCACTATTTTCTTCCACCTCTTAGACAGTCAATCTGTGCACGTTTTGCTGCTTTTTAAAGTGGGTTTTTGTCATGCAAAGGTTGGGGAACGATTAGAAATGATCAATTTATAAGATTGTTCGTTTATTATGAAATTTAATTTGATATTAAAAATCAGACGGTTAACCACCATAATTAGGATTAAAACATGTTTAAAAACGCGCTAATTGCACGATAACGGACTAGAAACGCTCAAAAAATGATAGGAGAAAATTTTAGAAATATCAAAAACAATTAAGATGCAATAAAAAATCAAATTTTGGGTTGGCCGGAAAGAAGGCCGGAAAATCGTGAAGTGGGAAAGGGGGAGTTCAAATTTTGAACTTTCATCTTTGGCAGAAATAGCCTCTGTAGTTAGTTTGGTAAGTTTTTAACGTTTTTCAGTTAGTTTTTCAGTTAGTTTTTTCCTTCCGAGTTCAAATTTTGAACTTTCATCTTTGGTAGAAAAACTAACCAAGTTAACCAATTTAACTTAAAATGTTTTTAAAACTTTATAAAACTGAAAATTTTTATAAAATCCATTCCGAGTAACGTTACAAGATACGCATTTGATTAAAACATAGACACGGTTTATAACAAGTGCAAGTGATAAACATTGAGTTTTATCTATTATTAAATTTGAAACCGACAAAACTTACAGGGACTAAAGTAGTAACATTTGAATACACGAAGTACTATAATTGACAACTTGCTAAAATATGAGGGTGACGGTTGTCACAGTCTCCCCTACTTTAGAAAATTTCGTCCCAAAATTCCTTTCAAGTTGGGGTTTCTATGAAACAAAAGACGTTGTAAAACGGCAAGTAGGTTTTAAGTAATGCATCAATCATGAGTTGACACAGTTTAAGGTAGTGGTTTAATATTCAAAGTAAAAGTTTCAAAATCTTTGATAGTTGACCCGAGGTTAGAAAGTGGAGAGTTTATAATGAAAATGATTGGGAAGGTACAGGGGCGGATACAGAAAAAATTTGTAGGTTGGGCAATTTTTGGTACGGAGAGGAGTAGATTCATTTAAGTACGATCTGTTACGGTGTACCAATGAGTCAAGTTAGGTTTGGTATACATAATTTAAACAACAATTACTACATTCAATATACATCCACAACCAATGATCAACAACACCACCACTCATGTTCAGTTGCGGAACCAGAAACTTTTACTCAGGGAGTCAATGTATGTATATACTCATTAGTGTTTTATAATAGTTTTTTAGTTGTAAGATAAAAATAAAGCAAGTAAAAGAATTAAAACAAATTAAATAACGAGATATATATTATATTAAATCAAACAAGTTGGTAAAAATAGATAAAATAAAAGAAAGGCCTTTTTAAAGAAATAAAACTAAAGACTTATTCTAAATTATTATTGGATTACTATTTTGTCTTCGGTTACACACTAGACTTGTTTAATTACAAAAAGCCCCCACGATCTACTAATATTTACAAATATTCTTCATCATCTTCATCACCTAAATATCCCTCTGTTTTTTCCCTGCCAAATTAGATCACAGAAATAAATTTAGGTGAACCAAATTCATCATGTCTATCTCCCCCTTTAAAAATCTCCTTAGTTATCCTCATCCTAACCTTCTCTTTCTTCCTTCTATACACTCTTTACAAATTCTACACCGTCTGGTACCGATCCGACTAGCCCCCGATTATCTCCGACCAGCCGCTGGATCTACAGTGGGTAGAAGCCCACCCTTCCAATGCATTGCATCCGCCAATGGGAATGTATGTAATTGGTGAGGGCAGAGGCATGAATGAAGTAGTCTCCCCTACTTTAAAAAGGTTTCTGACTGAACTTTAGTAGGGTATGCAAAAAGAATCTAAATACCCGAGGGTGTATTTTATCGCAAGTTAGATATTTTATGAAATGCGATTACAATTGAGGAAATGACAGTTTGTCCTTTATTTTTCCTTTTCTAAAACCCACATAGAAAAACAAAGATATTTAAATAACATACAATGAGAGCCATTTTTAGGAAATGATAGTTTGGTTTTGGTTTTTCTTTTTCTTTTTTATAAAACCAAAACTTGACATATAAAAAGGCCTAAGTAAGATACAAGAGGACCATATGGAAGAAATGCCAGTTGGCTATTTGTTTTTATTTATTATACTACCTTAAACCCGACAAATTTTGATGACTAACGTAAGATACAAGTGAGGACCACAAAATGAAGTATACCCTAATACATATGGAATTTAATTGTGTTGTATATAAACAAGTTTTCGGCCTCAATTCTATTTTTTTTTCGTATCTCACTTAGATACGATATGATAGGTGATTGCCATGAAGAAATGACAGTTTCGTTTTCTTATTTTTTTTTTACTAAAACTAGTCTGACAAATGAAAATACCTTTTTTTTAACGGCAAATTTCTACTTTTTTTTTGAACGGCAACTCGCTTTTTATATAAATAAAAACAGCCAGCAAGAAACTGGGAAACACCAAAACAACCAAATAACAATTACAACGCCATTACAAAACCATAGAAATATTAAACTCGGTCCAATCGGACCAACTAATCTGGCCCAGCTTCGATCTCGATGTTACCCAAAGGAAAGAGTCTTCTTTCACCCTATCAACCGTCACACGAACCGGCTCGAACGTACCCTCAAAAGTCTTCTTGTTTCTAGCTAGCCAAAGTCTCCAAAAGGTGGCCTGGATGATCATGCCCACTATTTTCTTCCACCTCTTAGCTCCGGAATTCTGAAATAAGTTGGTCAACCAAGACTCGACCGTGTTACAGTCCATTGGCCATGAGACTCTTAACCAAACCAATATGTTCCACCACACCACTCTAGCCCAAATACAAGAAACGAACACATGATCGTTGTCTTCGGGGACCAAAGAACACCTCGAGCAGAGACAATTAGGCAGGACTACACCCCGGGATGTCAGCTCAATCTTAGAAGGGACCCTCCCCAGCCAAGCCTTCCACAAAATCACGTTCGCTTTCGGGACTGCCCAGGAATTCCAGGCTTTAGCAGCCAAATCCGAGTCCGAAGCACCCGCAGGCTCCAGCTCCATTCTGAATTCTTTGACAGAGAAAAGGTCCTTGCCATTATTACTCCTTGTATGACTTGAACCCATGGCCTCCCCTTAGGTGTTCCTAAAAGTTTTGGTTCTACCATTGGGCCACCAACCCCAATGGCTAACAAATGAAAATACCTTAATAAGATGCAAGTGAGGACCACGCAGAGTAAATGACAATTTGGCTTTTCATCTTCTATATATATATATATATATATATAGGGTGTGGATAATATGGAAACTCTATCTATTGGAAAAACCTTGTAAACCCTATGGTGACCATTGATCAAGTTTGATCAATGGTCCTTAATTAATTTGTATTTAATAATCAAAAGCAAGTGGGCCACTTTAATAAAATATTAGATTAAGGGCATTAAGGTAATCTTGTGTTTTCTGAATCCTAGGTTTAAAAAGGTTGATTTGACACTTGTCAAGTCACCTCTCTCCTACTTTATGGCACTTTTTCCAGCATGAATATCAACGTACGTTAGTGTTGTGATACAAAATTCTGACCTTGTATGAGACATCGCTAACATGTGTTAACAGGCATATACTAAAAGAACATAATAAAAAGAACACATAAAATGTGTATTTATTTAAGAATTGATAAAAATAATCATTATAACCAACACTAAAACATACCAAAAAACGGTTCATACAAACATAATTATTTGTGAATTTTCAAAAAAAAAAAAAAAAAAAAACTATCAAAACAACATAAAAAAGATCTAGCTATGCTTCGTTCTTGATACTCATCTTCATCTTTAGCACAAAAACATCTCTTCACCTACAAAAAAAGATAACACATGTTAGTTGGCCTCTCCAAAACACACAATGAGACATCACTGACACGTGTAGTGTATTCTAAAAACATATGTTTTACTGAAATAACGTATGTCATGTGAACGCTAACACATGTTAGTTGGGCACATACTAACATATGTCATATGTACCCTAACACCTGTTAGTTAGGCATATACTAGCATGTGTTAGCATGACTAACATGTGTATAAACAACACCAAAAATCTGCAGTTAGTTAGGCACAAACTAATGTATGTCATGTGAACGCTAACACATGTTAGTTGGGCACATACTAACGTATGTCATATGAACCCTAACACCTGTTAGTTAGGCATATACTAGCATGTGTTAGCATCACTAACGTGTGTGAGCATACAAGACTCGCACCGCAAAAAAATAGACATATACCTTATACGAGTTCATAACAATTTCACTTGCCAAAAATTTATTAAATAGAATACAAAAATTATTTAAACACCCTATTCACCAAAAGATTAAAAATCTATAATCTTTATAAAAAAAACATCACTTACCACAACCACATCACCAACGCCGCCTTCTTCCAATAGCTTACTGGTGTAAACCATTACTGAAACAGATACACATGTTAGTTTGGGATCCTCAAACACATAATGGGGCATCACTAACATGTGTTAGCATATACTAACATAAAAAGACTACAAATTTATTCATCAATCAATGTGATCCATCAACCTAATGTCCCCAATCCAATAAAAATCTAACATAAACAAAATAATAATAAAAAAAATAAAAAAAGGTTAACATAAGTTTTTTTTTTTCATTCAAGCATTTGATCGAACACTTGGTATGCGACCAAAAACTATCCCCAAAACTGTTATTATTATTATTCTAACAAAACCCAAAACCTAACAAAATCAAAACGTAACTTGTGATGATTATCTATATAATACTGTATAAATTTCCTATACTTTGAGTTCATGAACATCCAAAACGTAATTTGTGTGTTTTCTGTATTAGAAAAATATATTATACAATACTGTATAAAATTTCCTAACAAAATCAAAACATAACTTGTGTGTTTTCCGTATTAAAAAAAAGACATGAACATTCATTTGTATCCTCATATATTATATATTATATAATACTATATAAAATTTTCTATACTTTGAGTTCATAAATCATGCAATGATTGTTCGATGCTTTGTTTTACAGCTTTTTACACTAAATAATAATACTAACCTTGATAAATTGTAAAGGAAAAGAATCGTAGCTGAGGCATCATTTTTTTCGTTGCCGCTGATAGCACTTTGTGACGTACAACTTTATAATTATTGATGTCCGAATATCGAACGAGGCGATGCAGAATGAGGTTAAGTCGGAGGTGGTGACCGGAGGTGGCGATGGTGGTTGTGGCTGGTGGTTCTAGAGAGAGACGGAGAGAGGGCAGGGTAGAAAGAGAGGGCAGGGAACAAATTCTAGATTTGAATTTGAAAATAAAATGAAGAGAGAGAGGGGGGAAACAATATATATAGGGAGAGAGAGAAGGGGGTAGTAGAAATGTCTATTGTGCCCTTTTGAATATTAAACAATATTATAATGTAATGGGTGATGTGGCACAACATGGACCAAGGGTTGGGTTTCTTGAGGTTTTTTCATTTGGAGGGGTTTTCTCTTTATACTTCCACTATATATATATATATATATATATATATATATATATATATATATATAAAACTAGAAATGGTTTTTACCAACACAAAATTTTTACCACAAAAGTTTTTATATTGTGGCAAAACAAAGTGTCATTAAAACTAGTATAAATATGTAATTAGGATTACTTTTTAAAGACACAAAATATGTGTCACAAAAGTCTTTTTTTATATTGTGGCAAAAAAAAAGTGTCACTAAAAGCCAACAAAACTTTGTGTGATAGAATGAAAACGTGTCACTAAAAGGCTTTAGCGTCAGCACTTCTAGTGACACTTTTTTTGTTTTTTTGTTTCACTTTTTGTATGTCACTAAATGGCATTTTTTTTTGTAGTGACTTCTCTTTTCACTCCTCCGTCCTCACCATCACATGTCCTTCCAACAATGAAACCATTGTTCGAAGCTATTGATAAAACTTAGGACATTCCCAGTTCCTCTCCATCACCCATCAATGAGAGTACACACCAACAAGTGACTAGGATTGAGGAAAATCAATTAGCTAACCCACGAACAGAGGAGGTTACACCCTTGGAGTTCAATGTAACTCTAGGTGAGTTTTCAAGTGAAGCAGCCACTACTGATGTAGAGACCATTGTCTCACAACAGGACAGTGGTTACATAGCTAAGACTTCCTTGAAGGCAACAACTGATGAGGCCACTATAGTGACCCCAAAATCACTTGGAAGTCCCCAGAACCAAGACAAAGGGGCATCTGGTTCTTATTCTATGGATTCACCTCCTAGGATTGAACCAGTTACAACTACCACTGGTAGGAATCTAGATGATCCTATTAACTTAGGTGATGGGTTAAAATACCAAAAATTGACGGATAGAGTTCACTCCATTGAAACCTCTATTGCTGATATCAAGACAGATCTCAAGACAATCATGGTATCTTTGGCTGCTCTAACCAAAAGTCAACCATCCAAAGAAGAAATTGCTAGTGAGCTATGGAAATTAGTTTCCCCCATCATCATAACTCATAGAAAACTAGCAGACCAAACTCATGAAACCTACATGGGTCAAATCACAACTATGGTAGATGCTAGGTACACAGATACCCAAGCAGATATTAAAGCCATCAAAGACCATCTGCTGAAGACCACTGGCTCTGCTCCTACAACCATCAGAAGAGATGAAGATGATGATGAGTTCACAGCTGATGATGCCAAAAAGGGGGAGAGTGGTAGAGATAGATTGAAAAAGCTAAAGCCCTTTGGATATCCACCATCTCAAGAAGGTCAATCACCAAAGTCTGCTGCCACAAAACCAGGGTCTGTACCACCAGCACAACAACCCAATGATCAATCCACTGCTGATACTGAAGCTGTCAATGCAGGCAAAGCAAAAGAAATTGATCACTCTTCTAATGTCATTGCTGAAAAGGCTGCTGAAGCTAAGCAAAAGAGGCTTGACACATTGGAAGTCAAAGTAGAGGCTCTAGTGCAAAGGAAGATAGAGCAACAACAGGAAGTTGAGGATGTTGGCTCCTCTAAAAGGAAGAAAATGCCTACAAAACACACAAGGCAACCACCATCCAAAACTGCTGATAAAACTGCTGCTGCTAAAACATCTGCTGCCAGAACCACTGATGCCACCAAAACCACTGCTACCACCAAAACAACTGAACCTGCAACCACAATCACCAAACCAACCACTGAACCTACCACCACAACCACCAATACACCAACCATAACCATACCAATCACCTCACCATCCCAAACATCTGCTGGTCCTGCACAAGTGCCAACAGATGTTAACACAACCACTGCTGCCTAAACACCACCATCACCACTTATCCTGTACAAAAGGAAGAGAAAATCAACCTTTGTGGTGTAGGATGAGAATATTCAAACCTCACCACCTTCTACTTCAACATCCAAATTTGCACCCATTCCAGCCATTCCAATTCCATTCTTTTCACCACACACTTCTCATATAACTTCCTATAAACCACCACCATCCATGACACCATTGGCTACTCAGTATTCTCTTGAGCTTGATCTACTCAAGGGGAAATGCAATCCTTCTACAATACTGAGGATCCATCCAAAAGATCATTCCCATATCTTCCAAATTTCCCTGTTCCTAGAAACATAGATCAATTTATAAGATTCAAAACTGAACGTGCTGATTTGATCATTAAGGAGAGATCCAAAGGGAAAGATGACAGGACTGCTCAGGGCATCCATTCAGCAGAGCTTAGCAAACTGAGAAGGATTGAAGATTTTGCTAAGATCCTGAGCAACTCCATGTCCACTTTACCTCTCAGCAGTGATTTGGAAAGGGTGGTAAGGGAATCAATACTTGGCCAAATCTTGGCAACCATGCCCTACAAAGCAAACAAGAAACAGAGTGCAGGCTGGACCACTCATGCCCTTCAAGAAGAACTCATAAGAATTGAAGAAATGGCTAAGAATCCCCTAGTGAAAATCTTTGCCCCTGATTTTAGGAAAGGCAGAGATCCAGTTAGAGTCTTGAAGTTTAAAAGGATGAGAGAAGAAATTGTGGCTGCTAAATGTGGGGAGATGAAGTCAGTTGCAAGATGAGTTGAGCTAAGGCTGGTTGAAACATACAAGAAGTTGGATGAAAATAGAAAGAAAGATCCTACACTACCCAGAGACCTCAACAGGCCTTTACAGTTGACAACTTGCTTGATACTTTTGACCTATCAGTTGCTTCCAAGAGACAGTTCAAGAAATAGAAGGAAATGTCTAAAGAAGACCAGAAGAAGTTTGCTGAAACATTTGTAAAAGAGGGTATTTTTAACCAAGTCCATTATTTCTCTGATCCCATATCTGAAGAACTCAGACAACTAATTGGGAGACCTCCATCACCAAACTCATCTAGAATAAACTTGCAGCTCAACAGATCCTCTGAATCAAAAATTCTAAAATGGAAGGTCAACAAAGACACCCATGAATTGACTTTGCTTAGATCAGATGGAGAAGCTCAGAAGTTGAGTATGGATGATGCACATGGCCTATGTGTAGATAATATCCAAACATTACTGAACTTAGAGCTTGAAAGAGATGCAGAAGACCTCTTCTCATTGAGCTTTGAATTACAATTCAAAGGGCAAATCAGAGAAAGTTTGATGAAGAATAAAGATCAACAATAAAGCTTAGTTTTGGCATCATCTATTCTAGGGGGAGATTGTTGGGACTGCTGACCTGGAGAAGAACAGATGATTGGAAAGCCAAAATATACTACATATTGATCCTTAATAAAAATAGCATTTACACATTACTTCTCCCAAAAGACTGTTGACCCTAACATCTGTTGTACCCTAACAACTGCTCGAACAACTGCTGTTACAAAGGTCTGATAGAGAACAACTGCTAATCAAAGTACTGAAGACTAAAGGTCTGTTGGAGCCAACAACACTTAGGATCCAACAGATGATTCAAGACCATCAGAGGTTTTACTTATCAGTTGTTTACTTATCAGTGGTTTCCAATGTAACAGTTATTTATGTCATCAGATGTTTTATGTTGTTATTCTGTTAGAGGTCACTGTCCTAGGTGACGTCAGCCTAGGTCATCAGTAGTTTAGATTGTCTATAAATAAAACAGTGCATGTACTGTTCTATTTATCACTCAAAACATTCTCTTAGACAAACTTACACGAGTGATCATCCTGAGGGGGAGTAATTGTAATCGTCTGTAATCATTCAGTTATATGAAAGCTTTCGATTCTAAAAGAATTGTTCTCTTGTTTTGATTTATAGTTTATCATTCTGATGCACTTTCCATTTATAGTTTATCTTCTTTCATTATTCATTTACTTAAACAATCAAAACAATCAAACTCAGATCCTAACAGGTGGAAGCTGTACTTCACAGATACAGTGGCTTCAAAATCAATTGCTTGATTATGGAATCAAAGAAACCTAGAAACCATTGCTCTTAGACAACACTTCAGCCATTAGCATAATTCAAAACCGTGTTCAGTTTTCAAAGACTAAACACATTGAAATCAGGTATCATTTCATCAAGGATTGCTATGAAAAAAGCAAAATTGAGGTCAAATATGTGTCAACAGCAGATCAAATTGCTAACATATTCACAAAACCTCTTGACACAACAACCTTTCAGAAGTTAGTATCCATTCTTGGGATGCTTAATTTAGATTAATTTTTTAAGTGTTTTCATTTTCTGCACATATTTCAATTTCAATTATTTTTGTTGCTCATATCACAAGACTTCTGATGATCATAATAAGAGCAAGTGCTGATATACAAAACATCTGTATGGGAAATTTTTTGAAAAGAGAAACTGTTGATGATAATAAAATCATCAGAAGTTGATTTTGGGTATTGTTAAACAAATCTCATCAGTTGTTGAAAACTGCTGAAGAGCAAAATAGGAAACTGTTGATGAAGTTTTAGACAAAAAGGGCAAATCAGTCTTTTCCTATTCTCTGAAGTTTAACCAAGGACGATTACTAAACTTCCAAAAACCCCTCTTTTCATTATTATCGTTTCAAAAACAAAACTTCCCTCCCTTAAACCCTCTCTGAAACCTGTAACTGTTCTATCAAACAAAAATGGCTCTAGTTCTTAAACAGGGACATTCTCAAAGAGGCTACTTCAGTATCGGGTAAATCATCCAGTGCAATTGGTGTGTTCGAGTTTTCAATCATCGGTTGAACATATCCCTTCTACAACATCTGCCAAGCTTCTCCTCCATCTAATCCCTCTAAATGAATCCTAAAACGCTTCTGCTGTGATGGATACTCGATCATATATAACAACTTTGGTGGTCTATTCCCGTTTCCGGTTGATAAGTGATTCATCAAGGTTGTTATGGCAGTAGTTGTTTGGTTTTGAAGGCTGCGGCTGCTGCGACTCCCTTTTAGCTGCTACAGTCCAAGGATTCGTCGGTGTTTGTTGTTGTGGTGTCATGTTAGGTTGGGTGTTCATCGGGCATCCCCAAATATTATCCGTGATGTGAAAGTTTCAACACTTAGAAAAAAATTTCAAGGAAAATTAGGTTTTGGAAAACGTGAGTTCGAATAAAAAATTTCCAAATGGTTCGACCCAATTCTCATACCGAATGAAAAATATCATGTGTGGTTCGACCTAAACAAGAGCACGAATGAATTTATGATTGCATGAATGAATGTCTAATAACCCGAATGGAAATCTAAGTGGTCAAATGGAAAGTTCTAGAATAGGTTTGAATTAATATATAGCACGAATGAAAGATCAAAGAACTCATTCGACCTAATGTGAAAACCCTTCCGACCTGTCCAGTGTTCATGATCAATTTTTCGTCAAAAACACATAATTTTGATCTAATTTTTCAAAATGTTGTCGATTATCATTGTAAATGTGCATGTTTTGGTTCGGATCTTAGTAGGAACAACTTTTGTCAAAGAATTTTTGATATTGATCGTAAAAACACCTTCAAATCAATCAAAAACCATGTTTAAACAATGTTCAACAGAAAAAGTTAGGTTTTTGATGAATTTGATCCGAAATCTTTACAATTCTTATCAATTTGAAGTCGTGTGATCGAACATAAGCTTTGATACCACTTTGTAGGATCGGATTTGGACAAAGAAACGTTTAGATCACACGAGTAGAGATGTATTAGGTGCGGAAACCCTAACAATCATGCAAAATGATATAAACCGTAATCAAAACACAATAAGAATCATTTTCAACTTGTTTTCATTCACTTTAGAAAGATTATAAACCTTACATACTCAAGTTAACAAAAACACACACATAAAGGTGTAAATGATCACTACTGGACACACACACATAACTGACCTCTAATTCTAATAACCGTCACCAACAACCACCTATATATAGAGCACTTCATTCAACCTTTGAGTGGTCGAACCAACCTGTTTGACCTTGATAAATTACGAACCAACTAAATTATTTGACCTTACATAAAACTCGTTCGACCAGTCGATCACCTGAACCAAAACATAGCAGTCACATAATCTTCAAAACATCGGCGATTCATCATTTGGAAATCCGAGAGCTAGAGACACATATATGAAATACCCATCTACATGACCATCTTCAGGGTTCCAACTATTATTCGAAGATTGATGTGATGTCCGGTACCATCACCTTAGGGTTCATGAAGCCGATATTCCGAAGACTGCCTTTTGAACCCGTTCTTGGTCATGCCTTTCAGTCTCACCAATTCCCCAGCAATGTTTATGGATTTTATGAACCATGTTTGCAAGCCTTACCTTGATAAGTTCATCCTTGTTTTTATTGATGACATCCTGATCTATTCCAAGAGTAGGGTGGACCATGAGGAACACCTACGACTTGTCTTGGAACTCTTACGGAGAGAACAACTCTATGCTAAGATCTCTAAATGTGACTTCTGGTTGTGTGAATTCCAATTCCATGGTCATGTGGTGAGTGGACTAGGAATTCATATCGATCCATCCAAGATAGAATCCACTAAAGACTGTGAAGCATTGAAGATGCCAACTAAGGTGCGGCAACTCCTAGGTCTCGTGGGTTACTATCGTCACTATATTTATGGATTTTCGAATATTGCTCAACCCCTCACATCTCTTATCCACAAGGACCGGAAGTTCGACTGGGGGGATTCTCAAGAATCGGTGTTTCAGACGCTGAAGCTTAGACTCTGTTCTGTGCCTATCTTGTCCTTGCCTGAGGGTACGGATGATTTTGTTGTTTATTGTGATGCTTCTATCCAGACTCTCGGTTGAGTGTTGATGCAACGCGAGAAGGTTATCACTTATGCTTCTCGTCAGCTTAAGGTTTACGAGAAGAACTATATTACCCATGATCTGGAACTGAGTGTGGTTGTTTTTGCTTTAAAGATCTAGAGACACTACTTGTACGGTACTAAGTGCACCATTTACACCGATCACAAGAGTCTTCATCATATCTTTGATCAAAAGGATTTGAACATGCGATAGCATCGAAGGGTCGAACTCCTGAAGGATTATGATTGAGCCATCAAGTACCATCCTACTATGGAGAATGTTATGGTAGACGCCTTAAGCAGGAAGGAGTCCGTTAAACTTCATCGTGTTCGATCTTTGAAACTCACCATCCATTTTGGTTTGCTTGACCAAATCCGTTATGCGCAGCAAGAACTTTGAAGGAGGAAAACCTTAAATCTGAAACCATGCATGGTGCTGAAAAGAACCTTGAGCTCAGGTCTGATGGCCTACATTACTTTGCAGAATGAGTTTGGGTTCCTTAATTCGGTAATTTATGGGAGCTTGTCTTAGATGAAGCTCACAAATCCCGGTATTCTTTTCACCCTGGCTTCGATAAAATGTATCAGGACCTAAAGATACTTTATTGGTGGCCGAACATGAAGGACAATATAGCATCATACCTAAGTAAGTGCTTGACTTGTGCTAAAGTTAAGGTTGAACATCTGAAGCTGTCTGGTCTCCTCCAACAACTTGAAATTCCTGAATGGAAGTGGGAACAAATCACCATGGACTTTATAACCAAACTTCCGAAGTCACCAAATGGTTATGATACCATTGGGTGATTCTCGATCGTCTGACCAGATCTCCACACTTCCTAGCTATCAGAGAAAATAACAAGTTGGAGCGGTTGGCTCGCATCTATCTTATGGAAGTGGTTTCTCGGCACGGGGTGCCTGTTTCTATTATTTTGGATCATGATTCTCGTTTCACTTCTCATTCCTGGAAAGCCTTGCAGAAGGCATTGGGTACTCAATTGGACATGAGTACGGCTTATCATCCATAAATTGATGGTCAGAGTGAGCAGACGATTCAAATGTTGGAGGATATGCTTTGGGCATGTGTTATCGATTTTGGCAATAGTTGGGAGAGTCATCTACTAGTTGTGGAATTCTCTTACAACAACAGCTACCATTCTAGCATTAAGGCAGCTCCGTTTGAGGCTCTTTATGGACATAAATGTTGGTCTCCACTTTGTTGGGCAGAGGTGGGCGAGAGCCAACTCACCGCCTTGGAACTTGTGTATGAAACTTCCAAAAAGATCGTGCATATTCGTAATTATATGACAACATCTCGAGATCGTCAGAATAGCTATGCCGATCGTCATCATAAACTGTTGGAATTCTATGTTGACGACAGGGTACTTTTAAAGGTCTCACCATGGAAGGGTGTTATACTCTTTGGGAAGAATGGTAAATTGAACCCTCGTTATGTCGGACCGTTCGCAATCCTGGAACGGATTGGACCGGTGGCATACAGAGTTGACCTACCAGCTGAGCTCAGTAGCGTGCATAATGTCTTCCATGTTTCTAGCTTGAAAAAGTGTCTGACTGTTGAGACACTCATTGTTCCTCTCAAAGAGATCAAGGTTGATTATCGTTTGTGTATCGTGGAGGAACCAGTTGAAATCTTGGATTATAAGATTCGTAGCCTTTGTCAGAGTAAAATCCTTATAATTAAAGTTCGTTGGAACTCCAACCGCGAACCGAGTTCACATGGGAATGGGAGGATTAGATGAGACTCAAGTATCCTCATTTATTCCCAAAACCAGCACCTGTCACTACTGAAGCAAACTAAATTTTGGGTCGAAGTTCTTTTCAACACGGGGATGATGCAACAATCGGAAAATTTTCTTTCTTTCCCTTCGACTACTAGCAATTTTCAGGAAAAAAATTCTTTCAACAGGGGGGTGATGCACTCGGAAAACTTAGGTTAATACTTGTTACAAACGTATAAGTCTACCTTAGCAAAAAAAAATTATATAACGTACTTAACTGGGTTAGTTGAGTAGGTTTGACGATTTGGGGAAACGTCGGGAATTGGTTTATACTTACTTAATGTCCAGGATTTAGTGATTTGAGGAATCATTGGGGAAAACACACATACACATGAGTCTTGAGTCACATTGTTCGTGAAATTACAAAGTTTGGATGACATATCAAATGTTATATGTTCTATGATTAATTAACAACTTGTGAATGCATGATTATGTGATTTGATCTTAACATATGATAAAATGACAATTTAGTATTTAAGATACGAATGAGAAATCAAAATATGTCATTCGCATTCTAAAGGGTGCGAATGAGAGTGATGTGCTCAAAGTGGTTTAATAAAAACTAACTAAATTAACCAAAACTAGACACTCTAAGTTTTAAATTTATAACTTAAGACTCTCTAAACCTAAACCACACAACCGGCAAGTGTACCGGTCAGTGCAGTACAGCTAAAGTAAGTCCGAGTATCGAACCCACGAGACTCTACTAGAAAACGTAAACTAGACTCGATTACTTATCTACAAACTGACTTAAATTGTTTTGTTGCTTAAAGGGGGGTTTTCTAAACGACTAATGCAAATAAATAAAATAATAAAACTAAAATAACTAAATACACAAACTGGAGACTGCAACTGAGATCAGATGGATGGGAAGACACTACCTAGGCTAGAATCCTACACATGAATGATAAAACTTCTAATGGCTATGGAACTGGTGTGGAACCGGGATCTTAAAATACTAAACATCAAGAATAAACTAGACACCCTCGACCCTTCTCAAGGGGAAACCCTAGAATATTGTTGTGCTGTTAAACCACCGGTTGAGAGTTTACCCTCACAGGCTTACCTACTCGAATCTTAAAGTACCCGCTAGACAGTCTACCTCACAGCGCGAAAGTCACAATACACCCGAAAGTGCAAGGGGTAACTACAATATTTCTGATAAGACTTGGCCTACAAGGAATGCTAAGGAAACTAGAAAGATCTTCTCACAAAGCCTCTAGAACTAGCAATTTAACACCCTAGACAGACCAACAATCTCGCACCTTACAGCTATTGAGAATTGGTAGAACACTTAGAATTATCTAACTAACAATTACAACTCCTATGGATAATCCTAGGCAATTAACCATAAACTCGCTGCTAACACCTAGTCCGCAACCTATCCCGCATTCATACATGAAAGACATTCACAAAAACGCAAGTGGAGTTTATAAAAATTAATTAAACAAAACTAAATACGCATACACACCAAACCAGAAAATAAAGAGTTCTTTACATTAAAATTCACCCACAACCAAAAGTTCCAAAACCAAAAGAAAATAAATCAAACAAGCGTAATCATCATCGCCTAGGCAGCGAAAAGGTTTAGCCTCTAAAAGTCATGATAATATCAAAACAATAAAAACAAGACAAATTCATGGCGTTCACAACGGGTATCAAATAGATAAATAAATAAATTATTGAATTAGAACCAACCCGTGCTAGCACCAATGCTTCAACCCTTGAATGGCACCTCTAATAATTCTGCAACGCTGCTCCTGTCGTCGATCTACCCCCAAAAATAATGTCGATGCCTTCTTAGAATAATAATGCTCAAAAGAATAATATATCTGCCGTTGTATTCCTCCCCCTTCAGTCGTGCGATTTTTTTCCTTATATCATAAATCGCCGCCTCTTATTCTATTGATATATATCTCCCAAAATTATCGCTGCCCTCTCCTTGAATAATAAGTCCCTCACAATATTCTTTGGCCTTTTGGGCCTTTGGTTGACCAAAGTGACATAAGTCACGTTTTTTATTATTTTTTTTTCTTTTTTATATTATTAATTATTATTATTATTATTATTATTATTATTATTATTATTATTATTATATAGTATTATAACTCGGTGCTCTAGACTCGGATGTTCTTGACTTAACCAAAGTTGCTCGTTTACGCTCCAACATCAATGAACACCTACAAAATAAAAAATAAATACATAAATACTAAAAAAGACCCAAAACTAATAAAAATCTATAAACAACGTATACTAAATAAAATAGACCGGTACAAGCCTACAACTAATAAAAACACTATCTAAACGACTCGAAAACTGTACAAACTTTACACAGGAAATATATGTATTTTACAATACATCAGAGAGCTTAAGATCCTCATTCGCATGCTAATTGTCTCATTCGCACAATTAATGGTGCGAACGGGAGCAGAGTATAAATACATCTCTTTATCTCATTTTCATCATTTCATAACCCTAACTCGCCCCCAAGTGCTCTCTCTCTCAAACCCAAACTTATAGAAACGAGTTTTTGCCATTATTTCTTGGATCTAAAGATAAAACAAGTTCTATATCAATATCAAGTGAAGATTCAAAGTGTGTTAATCATCTAAACCCTTTTCAATATATTTATACATTTTGATAAACCTTAAGTGTCCAGATCTGATTGTAAAGAGTTTTCTTCAATAAAAACCTTTCTAAACAAGATCTAGACCTAAATAATGAGTTGTTTTACAAAAACCCAAGTGTGAATGCGGTTGGTGACTATCTTATGTGTTTTGAATTGATAAAATGATATTAGGATAATATTTACATGATTGAGGACTGTTTAGAAACATGATTAAATGATATATGAGTGATTAATTGGTGTTTTGTGGACTTTTAACAATTTGGGGGGTTTATGTTAGAAGTCTAGGGTTTGAAACATGAATATGATTATGATACTATAATTTGGGATTCATTTAGGCAGGTTAATATGTGTTTAATAGTCTAGAAATATTGTATCATCTTCGTAATTTTACATTTTGGTTAAAGTTGTGATTTGGTATGTAAAACGGACGAATTGATGAATGAAATAGGTATAGAAACATGCTATTAGGATAGATAAGTATGACAACAGTGTTTGGTTGCATTTCGTGAAGTTTCGATTGGGTTTGAAGGGTTTATGTTCATCAAAATAGCTTAAAAACTGTGCAGGTACGAATGGGTTCACATTCTCATAGCCGACCGTGCAAATGAGTGGGAAGTTTTCCCATTTGATTGGCTAATTTTAAAACCCATTCGCATGGTCTAAGGATTCGAATGGAGGAAACCTAAACCTATTCTCATCAAATCAACTCATTCTTACCAAAAGTCCATTCTGTTGATGAGAATGGCTAATTTTAAAACCCATTCACAAGGTCTAAGGATTTGAATTAGACTGGGATAGTCTCATTCTCACCAACGTGTAAAATTGTGAATCTTTGATAGAAATTAAGTGTTTTATGTGCATTAGTTGTGTGTGAACTGATTTAACGGGTCACCATCAGGATGTCGAGTCATGTGTGGTCGTGTCACACATTCAAACGTATAAAGTCAAGTTTCGCACAACTTGATGTTATTAGACAAACAGGTTATTGGACAAACATTTATAGGCTATTAATGGTAGGTTTCCGATAGTTGGAATTACCAAACAAGCCTGGTTATTTATTAAGAAGACGTAACCTAAGGTGAGTGTCACAACCCCACTTTTATTGTTTTCATTTCGGGGGAGAAACATGCGGTACAGACTTAACTATCTTAGACCACAATATTACGTTATACCACATGGGTACTAAGCGACACTACATCATTTAAGTCCTTTTCTAACTTTTGAGCCACGAATATGTAGATACATAGTGGGGAAAGTATGAATAGATCTATTGGGCCCGACAAGCCCCACTCGGGTGCACTGGAGGTCGGTGTGACAACAGTCAACGAACCAGGTCAACATCCATACGCATTTCATTTATTATTGTCATTATATGTGCATCTTTACACATTTTGCATACACTAGACCCCCTAGTCTAGTGAAGCATGAGTTAATCAGAGAACTCAACATGGAACATGTGTTTAGTCATACAACACCCGGACAATCACCAAACAAGCATTTAATGAGGTTATCACACTCTAACAAACGATAATTCTCACTAACATATGTATACGAATCCCAAACATTTTAAATAATCAACCTAGGAAACACATGTTCACGACTAATAGACATTAATACATGTTGATGTCATCATCAAGACACACAAACCTCAACTAAGGTGTCCACACATGATGGTCGATTACGGACTATGCCACTCATTATGCCCTAACCATAAACATATCCATACAACCGGGCCTATACCTATCTAACATGGGACAAGAACTAGCCAAACCTAGCTCCTATGCACCCACACATATGACACACACACACACACACACATATATATATATATACACACATGCACACTTCAAATGATATGATTTGTTTGCTTCTATTATGATTTCTCAAAGGCCATTTAGAAGTCCCTATCACATGTGTGTACAAAACATTCACCAAATTGGATCAAGTCAACCCTATACCTCTCATAACTAACAACTAACCTTTCTCTTAATGTGGGTGTCAATCGGCTGAAATGAAGGCATCAAGAAACATCACTTACACAGGATCATTATTCACATGATGGGTCCTTTTCACATGACAAAGAGATACACATAAGAGGCAACTACTACATAGTACAATCAACCTCTTAGTGATCATATAAACCTCTACTAGGAAACCTCCTCCTTTGTCTTATACCTCGACCGAACATATGCACACACACGTCCAAAACATTCCCTCATGTCCCTTTCACAACTAGGTAACTCAATGTTGCAGGAAATTGGCAAAGATAACTAGGATAGCCTCTCATTCACACACCTAGAACTTCCTAAAGTAGCCAGCACCAATCGGAATTAAGGAGAGCTATGGAACCATCACTATCATACTACAAGACAAAGCTATGTGATCAAGGACTAGTCACTTTCATCCTAAATATGTATCGGCCAAAATTCTACAAGGATGGACAAGCATGGAGCATGATGTAATCACTTGTGATGATGTCAATTACACCAAAGAAGGACTAAGACAAGAAATGAAGCAAAACCAAGAAGAATTGACTTGCCATATCTTTGCTAAACTAATTACCAAATCGGCTAAGCATCAAGGAGTGATAAGTGTAATAAACATGAATTTCAACCAAGGTGATAAGCTTACCTCTTTTAATCTTCTCCTTACCTCCCTCAATCCCCTATAAATAGAGGCACAATTAGACACTTGAAACCACACCTCACACTACACTCTCTCTCTCTCTCTCTCTCTCTCTCTCTCTCTCTCTCTCGGCTCTCTTTAACTGAACCACAAACTACCTCCATTCAAGAACCAACCTCCATCAAGACAAGAAGCTTCAACGGTCAAGATCAAGTGCAACACCTTGGCATTGCTCGATCTAGGTAAGATACTCGACTACAAGCCTCCTTAATCATCACATCTTACCCGGCCTCTTTGTTAACCCAACCCTCGACCCTTGAACTCCACGTTTTTAATCACACAACACCCTATAGATAATGATTTACGAAGCATTACTTTGTGGTTAGGAATCTTACACACATTGTCTTAGTTATAGTTGTTTGTACTCACAAGGTATCACATTGTCCTAACACAAGCAACTACCGGCCCTTATAATAAGTTTGAGAAGTCGAGCCATGCTTTTTGAGTCAATACATAACTTAAATCACCATGTGTAAATCGGTTTTCATGAATACAAACTCACTTGGCTTATGTTCAAAGCTAAGGCTAACAACATGGTGACCAAGCTCGATTTTCTCATAAAACTCACAAACATGTTTTATGATAACTCTACGAGGCCTTGTCAAGCTCAAAAACAATCAAGTTTGATCCATTAAGCAATCGGCTTAAGGACTTATGCAATGTATTATAATCGGCTACCACAAACTGACGTGTGTTAAGCAAAGCTAGAACATGTGTTAGCATTGGCTTGAAAGGAATAAAGGTCTAAACATACATTAAGGTACTTATTTATTCACAAAATCAATAACACACGATGGAGTGGGAACTACTTGAACCCATGACTACGAGATAAGGGTCTATTTTATCACTATCAAAGCTTCCAAACACTTTGCAAAGCACACTAAGAGTCCTCACAAGTACAAAGTTATGAACCACATACATAATAACCTGGTCCACAAATGTCATGTGAACAATTTGTATGATAAATAATGAAAATATGTGAATTTACCATGCTCCTAATAAATCATAGGGTTGTCACACCCCGCCAAGGCGGAAACGCGAGGTGCGACTTCGAATAATTTCCAAGCACAAATGGTCACATGCACATTAAATAAATAAGGTGGGAACTTTCATTAAACAACCAAATCCATTCAACATTAGTTAATTGTTTAATACTAAAACCATTGTATATAAATGTCTAACATTGACGACACAACGGTCCAAAATGAGGTATCCCACAAATGCTCGCACGCGACACCTGAAAGTTCCATTGTGCATGCTAAATTCCTGAAAAACATGCATGTAAAATATATGGGTCAACATAAAGTTGGTGAGTTTACGGGTTTTCAATATGGTGGACATGTGATCCAAAACCGACTAAATCATTGCCTATCTAGGGCAATAATCAATATGTGATCTGACATGATCCCATAACCAAACCTTTACATGTTGTGCCTCGTCCATTGTACACTAAAGACAATGAATAATGTGAAATACAAACACTCTTTTGATATCTGTCATCCAGTCAGAGCAATTGACCAAGAGTGGGGGTGTCAACCCAATAGATCTATCCCGGTGTTTCATGGCTAAGTCCATAGCTAATGGTTATGGTATGATGTATGACACGAGGGCTTAATGGATCCTGAACCGTAATGTCTCATGTTTACATAATAGTCATGTATTGTAACTGACAACTGTACGCATGTTTTCCCCCGAAAAAATGTAAAAACTGTAAAAGGGTGCCGTGAATACTCACTTGATGTCTGGATGCTAAACTGATCTGAATCTGACACTATGTGTCTGCCTGGGAACCCTAAATGCATTTAAAAGCAACTTAGGTCTATGTTTGATTCTAACTACTATGAAACTGTTCACCCGACTGTAACACCTATGGACTAGGGGCTTCAGTACCACTATCCACGGGTGTCACACATTGTATGTGTTAATAATTGTTTGTTTTGTTATCCTGCTGGCTATGTTTTATTCTGTTTTTGGCAAAACATATGTGGTGACTTACTAAATGTTACCGAGTGTTACTTATGTATAAGTTAAGTAAGTTTAGGGTGGCACATGGACACATCTTGTGACAGTTTTGAATAAAAATAACACATTTAGGTGTTTTGCCTTTGTATATACACGCATACAACATGTTTTCAAGAAAACTCTTGTGTTAAGCTTGTTAGCACATGTTTTTATAGTTCTTAACACATGTTTATAAATCTAACCATGATGTATGTTGTAAAATAAGGTGAAATAGGCTACTCTTGGGTCGGGTATTGGCCTTACACATGCACGCATACATCCCTATGTATGTGTGTCTGCTCGTGGGTGTCCATATACATGTGTTTCAAGGTGTATTTACCAATTTACATACGTGTGTATACATAACTAAAACATTGAACTTTTATCACTAAACTTGAGTTTTTTAGGTTGTCCATAGCTGACACATTGTGTTCACATGGTTGTGTTCGAGTGTATGTGGGTTCAGGTGTACACTACACATAGCCGAATTAACATATGGAAAAGAAAAGGATTTGGTTATGATACCTTGAGTGTATAGCCGAGAATATAAAGAATAATAAGCTAACTCCTCACTATAAAGCTCCTAGGTGCTAGATAAAGACTTGGGACTCCTAAATGCTGATGTTAGTTGATCGAGGCAAGTCCCTTGTGCAACTTGATCTTAGGCCGAGGGGTACCAAGAGGAAAGGATGTAGTTTCAAGTGTTAGTTAAACTTTGAGAGTTTATGGTGTGATCATAAGTTGTTCCTTGGCTCTATATATAGCCGATTGGTGAGGGGTTGGTCATGGTCTCAATGGTCCACATTTGGGGAAGGTCAACTCTTTGTTTTCTTAATGTGCATACTTCTAGAGACCTTGTAAGAGTAAGGAGTTGACTAGAGTTTTGGCTTGGTGTGTAGGGGTGGTATTAGCGGCCGAAACATGGGGAAGGAGCAAAGTATTTGTGGTAAGGTTGACAAGGTGATCCTACTAAAATGTTCTATGTTGTGCCCACCTTGTGCAAGTGATTGACCTTGATTCAAGTGTAGTCATCCTTCAAAAGGTGCTAGCCGAAAAGTGTGTATGTTTGTAGGCATTTTTGGATGGTCAAAATCCATGGGAAGTGTAGATATGAAAAGCTTTTCCCATGTTAGTGTTAAGCATGGATTTAAGGGTTTCTAGATAAGCTTGATGACTAGGAAATGAGAGGGGTATTTGTCATTTTCTCATCCTATGCACATGTGTATATGTGGCCGTGTATGTATGTATGTATGTGTATACAAGGGTGTGAGTGTATCCTAGGTGATTGAGATAAGGTCCAAAACATTATATACCTCCTTGTTTAGGCAAGTCAACTTATATATGATTGGTTAACTAATGTGGATTATGATCCTATTTGGGTAAATGTCTTAGACTTGATGGGATTGTGTTATGATGTGCACATGTTCATGTGTATGTGTGGCCGTAGATATGTATGTATACATGAGAGTGTTCTTGTTTGATTTACACACTCATACAAGTCTACATGGATCAAGTTTTGAGGTTACAGGTGGACACATTGTTCGTATATGTACTAGTTTCCTAGATTACAAGTTGGTAACCTCTCTGTTTATGAACATTGTTTGATTTTGTTCTTGTCGGGGTAACAAGTTGGAATTCTTATTCAATTGAATGGGTTTCCTATAGTTTAGCATGACATATCTAACTAAATGGGGCCTCATACTAGCTAGTGTGTCCACTGTTAGATTGTAATGCCTCAGGATTGACTCGTTGGAACCCTCTATGATCCAACTATGATAATAATAATAGATGACATGGGAGGCTATGCACAATGTATTCATGTAACTAAGTGTACGGGTATGAACTGTGATTTCGACGGGTGTCACATTCTCCCCCTGTTAGAGGAATTTTGCCCGCGAAATTTTCGGTGCTGGTCATCTGAACGGGTGATCTCCTGGAAGAGATGTGGGTACTTGCGTTTCATCTGATCCTCACGCTCCCATGTTAATTCGGGTCCGCATTTGGAATTCCAATGTACTTTGACCAACTTGACCTGACTGCGACGAAGTTTCTGAATTTTCCAATCGGTTATCTCCAATGGCTCTTCTATGAAATGGAGTTGTTTGTCGATGTGGATTTCCTCTGGAGGGATGACCAATGACTCATCGGGAAGACACTTCTTGAGATTCGAAACATGAAACGTGTCGTGAACGCCACTGAGTTCCTCTGGCAACTTGAGTTTGTATGCAATTGGTCCAATTCGTCCAAGGATCTCGAATGGACTTATGTATCTACGATTGAGCTTCCCACGTTTTCAAAACCTGGGAACCCCTTTCCATGGAGATACTTTGAGTAAAACTCTGTCACCAACCTGAAACTCTAAGGGTTTACGCCTCTGATCCGCATAACACTTCTGTCGGTCTCTGGCAGCTCTCAATCTGTCCCTGATCTAGAAGACCTTGTCAGTTGTCTCCTGAATGAGTTCAGGACCTATCAAGTGCTTGTCTCCCACTTCAGCCCAATAGACGGGCGATCGACAATTGCGTCCATACAACGCCTCGAAAGGAGCAGCTTTGATACTAGTATGGTAACTGTTATTGTAGGAAAATTCGACCAACAGTAGATGTGTATCCAAATTTTCCCCAAAATCAATTACACATGCTCTAAGCATGTCCTCTAGTGTCTGGATGGTTCTCTTGCTTTGCCCATCTGTCTGTGGATGGCAAGCGGTGCTCAAGTCTAACCTGGAACCAAGAGCTTCCTGCAACATCTGCCAAAACCTTAAAGTGAAGCGGCTATCTCGATCATAGATTATGGAAGTAGGCACGCCATGCCTTGACACAATCTCATTGATATATAACCTGGATAATTTCTCTGTAGGAAGTGCGCAGACTTTATTAAACGATCGAAAATTACCGAAATCGTATCATGGCCACAAGATGTCTTTGGCAACTTAGTGACGAAATCCATAGAGATTTGCTCCGACTTCCAAAAGGGAATCTCTGGCTGGTGAAGCATTCCTGACGGCTTCTGGTACTCTGCCTTAACCTTTGAACACGTTAAGAAACGTCTAACGTAGGTCGCAATACAACCCTTGATGTTAGGCCACCAATAGAACTGCTTGAGGTCCTTATACATCTTATCTGCACCAAGGTGTATCGAGTACATGGACTTATGCTCTTCATCTAGGATCGAATCATGAAAACCTCCATACAATGGAACCCATATTTTGTTCCATTTGGTTTTGTCTCTAACTGATTAACAGATTGTATAGAGCTTCTTGCCTGATGTTACTATCCTTAAGAGCCTCTTGCTGAGCCTGACGAATGCGAGCAGTGAGATCGTTATGAATGGTCATGCCTAGCGCACGAACACGCAATGTATTGGCACGTTCCTTTCGGCTTAGTGCGCCTGTCAGGACATTTTCCTTCCCTGGATGGTACTTAATCTCACAGTCATAGTCGTTGAGTAGCTCAACCCATCATCTTTGACACATGTTCAAATCCTTCTGGTCAAAGATATGTTGTACGCTCTTATGGTCAGTAAAGATTGTGCACTTAGTCCCATAGAGGTAATGTTTCCAAATCTAAAGCGCGAACACTACCGCACCCAATCCTAGGTCATGGTTGTTCGTCTGCATTAAGACACAATCGAGACCTTGGTGAGATGCATCGCAGTAAACTACAAAGTCCTCTGTTCCCTCTGGCAGGGAGAGAATCGGTGCACTGCATAACCTTAGCTTCAAAAGCTGGGAAGCGGATTCTTGTGGATCTCCCCATTCGAATTTCTTGTCTTTCTGGGTCAAGTCTGTTAGGGACTAGGCTATCTTTGAAAAATTCTCGATAAATCGCCGATAGTAGCCAGCTAACCCTAGAAATTGTCGAACTTCTGTTGGGGTACTGGGTCTAGGCCAGTCTTTGATCGACTCTACTTTGGCTGGATCAACATGTATACCCTTCTCGTTCACCACGTGACCGAGGAAATGAACTTCACGAATGCAAAACTCGCATTTGGACAATTTGGCATACAGCTTTTACTGATTGAGTCGATTCAGAATCACTCTCAATTGCTGCTCATGTTCTTTTCGAGTTCGTGAGTAAATCAGAATGTCGTCAATGAATACGATCACGAACATGTCGAGGTAAGTCTTGCACACCCTGTTCATCAGGTCCATCAACACTGTTGGTGCATTGGTCAACCCGAATGGCATTACCAGAAACTCGAAATGGCCATACCGCGTCCGGAAAGCAGTCTTGGGTATGTCCACTTCGTGAATTCGTAACTGGTGATAGCATGATCTCAAATAAATTTTAGAGTAGAAACTGGAGCCTTGCAGCTGATTAAACAGATCATCTATGCGGGGAAGAAGGTAACGATTAGTCACCGTAAGCTTGTTTAACTCTCTGTAGTGGATGCACATGGTGATGAACTAGGTCGAATGAATCCTTTGTCGGGACGGATTCTTTTGGATCTCCCCATTCGAATTTCTTGTCTTTCTGGGTCATGACTGTTAGGGACTAGGCTATCTTTGAAAAATTCTCGATCAATCGCCGATAGTAGCCAGCTAACCCTAGAAATTGTCGAACTTCTGTTGGGGTACTGGGTCTAGGCCAGTCTTTGATCGACTCTACATTGGCTGGATCAACATGTATACCCTTCTCGTTCACCACATGACCGAGGAAATGAACTTCACGAATGCAAAACTCGCATTTGGACAATTTGGCATACAACTTTTACTGATTGAGTCGATTCAGAATCACTCTCAATTGCTGCTCATGTTCTTCTCGAGTTCGTGAGTAAATCAGAATGTTGTCAATGAATACGATCACGAACATGTCGAGGTAAGGCTTGCACACCCTATTCATCAGGTCCATCAACACTGTTGGTGCGTTGGTCAACCCGAATGGCATTACCAGAAACTCGAAATGGCCATACCGCGTCCGGAAAGTAGTCTTGGGTATGTACACTTCGTGAATTCGTAACTGGTGATTGCATGATCTCAAATAAATTTTCGAGTAGAAACTGGAGCCTTGCAGCTGATTAAACAGATCATCTATGCGGGGAAGAAGGTAACGATTCTTCACCGTAAGCTTGTTTGACTCTCTGTAGTGGATGCACATGGTGACGAACTAGGTCGAATGAATCCTTTTTCGGGAAACTCTTGCATCTCAGATGGAGCTAAACGGTAAGGCGATCGTGCTACGGGAGCAGCTCCAGGAATGAGATCAATACGGAACTCAACTTGCCTCGGGGGTGGCTGTCACACCCCAAAATCTGACTTCAGTCATGACCCATTGGTAACTTTACTACGCAGCGGAATAATATATCTAAGACTTCAAAAGCTAATGAACACCATCTAAGAGCTTTCTAGGGTATCGAATTCCTAGAATTCCACCTAATCCAACCGTACCGTGCCAAATGATACCTGAGAAAAACATGCTTAGAAAGTCAACATAAAGTTGGTGAGTTCGAGGTTTTATATTTGTTTCTCGTAAAACTATTTTCCTTTAAATCATGGAAAATAATAGTAAAGCATTGTGAGAAAGTTCAGCTTAATTACTCAAAACCAAATTGGGGAAGTTCCGGTAAAAAGTCCCCATGGAATCCTTACCGGGCATTCCATAATAACTTTGGAAAACTGTTCGTTTGGAACGGTTAAAAATATAAAACGTTCGTTTGGATTATAAATGAAAATCCTTGCATGAGCCTATAACCAACCCCATGCTAGTATGTGCCTCACGAATATCGCGCTCTCGCTACGATGCCAGCTAGCAGCTGGTTATAGCAGCGAATAGTCGTGAGGACTTGACTATACAGTTGAACGATTAAAAAGATCCTATAACCCTTAAATATGTGTGTTTAAGGGCAAATCGATCCTATGAAGCGAACGAGGACAATCCAACCCTCTGAGATAAACAAGGACAACCCATCCTCTGGAATGAACAAGCATAACCCCATCCTTAGCGATAACTCATGCATGTTTGCAATACTAGTTTAATTGTATATAAAACTAGTGTATTTCGATTGTAAACTTTGCATAAAACGTTGTGAGGATTCGATATCCATTTGTTAAAATGGTTTAAGAAATGCATTAAATATTTATTGAAATATCAAATGCCTTTGCAAAACTTGCATGGTTTTACACCCCGAAAATACTTGCAAAAATAGTAAAAAGTGGGGTCATGAAGTCACCTGGAACCACTGCTAATGTGCTAGCAAGTAAAGCCTGAACTTGACTGACTTCCCATGCCCTAATTATCAACAAAGGACACCTTAAAATCTAACGCCAATAAGCCTAGCTCATTATCCGGCTAAAAGATAGTTTATCCAACTATCTAGACTCGTGGGTGAAAACCCAAGTCTTATGTGTCTGAACTCGACAAACCGATGGCGACTTATCTAAATTATGCTTAACATACGACATAGTACCCAAGTTGCGCACTTGTTACTTATCGTGTGTAAACCATGTTGGACTACTATAGCGTAACGTATAACTTATACTACATCGTAATTTGTCTTGTAGTTCGGACGCACGTGTTTGCCTTGCGTTGAGGAAATACCAATATAGTTGTTTAAAACGATTAATAATATTTGTTACTTCTTTCCCAAAATACAAGTATTGTCAGGTTTCCAAAAGATTATTTTTCATAAAATTGTTCTCAATGATTTAATATATGTATTTTAAATCCGAACGATAAACTCTGTTTAATTATTAAAAACCTTTTATAAACGACACATTTGACACTCGCTAGATGTTGTAAAGTTGTTTTGAAAATATCATCCGAGAATCATCGTTGGTGCTTTAAATAAAAGTTTTGCGAAAACGTTCCGATTTGTACACAATATACTTGCCAAAACATTTGGGAGAAATTATTTATAAAAATAAGTAACAATATTGCTTTTGTCGCGTTTAGGATTTTATAAAAATCCGGAAGAGTTTCTTATGTTTTTCTACGAACCAGACAACACAAATTGTCTACAATTTTCCCCAAAATCAATACACAAACTCAAGGAAATAACTTAGATATCCGAAAACTAAACGTCGAGACAAACATTATACATTTTGATAACTTATATATTTACTACACTTATATAGTTATATATAGTCCAACAAATTAATATTATAAGTCACGCATTTTAGTTACTAATACCAAATCGTCCGTTTATACTTATTGTTTATTAGTTATACGGTTCGTTAGCGAGTTAGTCGTTTAATATAAAAATAATACGACAAAATAATTAAGGGTTAGTTATACCGAAACGCTCGGCCGGATCTAACCACGATTCCAGGTCTGTCCAGTTATTTCCGGGTGGACCAGATCTGAACGAACCGAGAAGAATCGGGCTCGAACCTCCATGCTAGACCCGCGACTAGAAGTTATAAGCCACCGGAAGCGAACTAAGTAGACCCCAACCGGACTCAAAACTGTTTTCGAGTTAACCCGAAGCCACCACATCGAGCCCTGGATCAACATGTATACCCTTCTCGTTCACCCGAGACCCGACTGAAACAACATGGTTCGTCTCCTACACCATCCACACCACGTCCCGACTACTGCTAAACCACCATAACCAATTTCGCGTCACAGCTCGTCTGCAACCAGACTTCACACAACAACCACGACTCCTCACGACACCTGCTCGGCCACCATGAGTGGAATAAGACCCGACCCCAAAACCCCGGATTCTCCACTATTTATGCCCGGTTGGGTCTAGAACTGCAGCGCCGCAACCACCAGAGCATGGTGGTGGTCAGCCGGCTCTGTAATAGGGTGAGAGAGAGAGAGAGAGTTACAAGTGGGAATGATGAAGAGAGGGAGGGAGAGGGGGTATTTATAGAGGAGATAAGGATGCTTCTAGGATGATGGCATCCATAGTAGGAGAAAGATGAGATGAAGGCAAGAGGAAGGTGAGAGGAAGGTGCATCCTTGGTTCAAGGAATATGAGAGGAAGGTGCATCATTGGTTCAAGGAAGATGAGAGGAAGGTGATAGGAAGGAGTGCTCTATTTGTTAGGTTTTGTAGGTAGGTGGGAGTATACCGCGTATCGAACCCGTTTAACGCATCGCGTCTCAATAAAAATATCAACTAAAACTGTAGATGCATTATTGTGCGACTAATGCTTTGGATTTACAATATACATATGTTAATGATGTTTGCCGAATGGGCGAAGGAGTTTGAATGTGGGCGAAGGAAGAAATTAAGAGGTGCGAAGGAGAAGATATATACGAAGGAGAGACAAAGAGTGCGAATGTAGAATTTATGTTTTGTATTGCTTGGTTCGCACGATATGATTGGGCGAACCTGCACATTCGACCATTCAATATGGGCGAATGTGCAGGCCTATAAATAGGTTAAGCCATTTTTGAAAGTAGTTGTTGTTCATTTTATTTCCCTCCTATTTTGTGTCTCTCCCTAGTGTTTTGTCAACTTATTTTCACGTCATATCTGATTGTAATCTTTATCTAAACGTGTAATTTGAGTTGATTATTAATGAGAAAAACCATTGAAAGATGATATCTGTGTTTTGATTGTTTTATTATCATAATTGTGATTGATTCAGAGATTCCGCACCTGAATCAAACTTGTTTGATCAATCTCTTTGTAGATTTGACGATCCAAAGCGCATACAAAGTGGTATCAGAGCCATTATGGATCAAACAACCACAATTTGATAATTTTACAGCAGATTTGGACCCTATTTTGATCAAAAACTTTTTGTTTTCATTGATAACATTGAATTGGTGATAAATTGATTGATTAGAGCTTGTTTTCATGGTTAAAATGCATAATTCTCTTTGATAAACTTGTTCCAAATCAAATCCGAATCAAAACCTGATTAATATAATCAATTTCTTTCAACTTTTGAAAAATTTGATCAAAATCAACTGATTTTCAAAGAATAACCGTTTTTGAAAAGTTCAGGGTCGAACCTAGGGAGATATAGGCGAACGTGTGTGTTAAACGGTCGAACCAAAGGATTTTTGGTCGAAGGTGGTGTTTTCAGTGGTCGAACCAAGAGTTTGTTAGTGTATTGGTGTTCATTCTACCATAATTGTTTCATTCGACCTTTCGGACGGTCGAAGGAGATTTGTGTTTGTTATAACTTACATTCGTATATTTGAAAACGGTCGAAGGAGAAGCTTTTCTTTCATTCGACCATTCGACTCATACGAAGGAGTAAACTGTTTTAAACTTTTCTAATCTTTTCGTGTTTAAACATTTTCAGGTAAAGATGTGGAACTTTCCGACTACACCACGACCCAACACGACACCACAACAGCAGACAACCATGGATCCTTGGTCGGTTGCTGCTCAAAAGACTAGTCAACCATCACAACCTATCAACTATATGGCTATGACTAGTTCTATTCCTCAACATGTTGCGCAACCACAACCGCAACCGATTGGCTACTATTGGGGAGTAGCAGCAGCAGCGGTTCACACACAGACGACCAATGGTATATCTACGCTTATTCAAGACTTGTCATCTGGAAGTGGAAACCGACCACCTAAGCTGATGGAGATGGTCGACTACAACACGTGGAAGACTAAATTCAAGATCCATTTGGAAGGTATGGGTTTAGAGGGTACTGAGGCATGGCAAATGATTGCGAAAAGCTATGTTGCTCCGATCTTGGAGAACACTGGAGAGCCTATTCCTTTGGAGAATCTAGCAGACGATGAGAAGAAAAAGTTTGCTATTGAGAAAAAGGCGTTTTCTCAATTATCCCAAGCTATCAACACAGATTTGCTGCATCAGTTTGGTTCGTGCACAACTTCTAAGCAGCTATGGGACATGTTGAGAAACAGACATGATGGGAATGAGAAGACTAGGAAGCTAAGGATGGAGGATCTTCGCAAAGAGTTTGAGAATTTTAGTTACATGGGTAACGAAACTTTGAAAGAGTTGTTTCCAAGGTATTGCCACTTACTCACAGAGCTGTCAAGCTATGAGATTAGCATACCTATGTCCGAACTGGTGGACAAGTTTGCCGATGCGTTGCCACCGTATTGGAACCAACATATTGAAGTGTTGAAAGAGAAAGATGCATACCAGTATTGGACGATCAACGAATTTATACAGAAATTGGAGAACAAAGAGATGGAGGAGAAGAGGAAAGCAAAGAGGGCTCAGATTCCTCAGAATCCGGAACTTTATCTTGGTGGTACATCTTCTTCTCATACTACTTCCAGTTCTACTACCAACGCGGCTCCACACATCGCATATGTCTCTAACATCGTTGAACCACCCAAACAACCAATCAACTACCTTGCTCAAACATCTTCATACACCTCACCATCATATCCTACAACAAATTCCTATATTCCACCATTCTCACCCTTGCAACAAGCCGCATGTTATTCTGCCAGCCAACCTCAACAACAACAACCATACAACCCTCAAATGAACCAAATTCAACTTAACCAAAACCAACCAAACAAAAACGTGATTGTGTTGGAGACTTCTAATCTGAATAATGTTACTGTTGAGATTGCTCAACAACATGTAGCATTAGTTTCAGCGATGGTAGCATCATACAACGGTCTGGTTGCTAGTCAAATTGGAAACAACAATTTGACCAATGAGGACTATGCACAGATTGACAAGGAAGAGATGGAATTGATGGATATACAGTGGGCTTTTGCAAGCATCATGAGAAGAGCCACTGATTTTATTCAGAAGACCGGGAGAACGGATCTTTCAACTTCTCCTAACACCACTTATGGCTTCAACAAAGCCAAAGTAACGTGTTTCAACTGTGGTGAAAAAGGTCATTTTAAAAGAGAGTGCACACAGCCAGCACAACAAGGTAATCGAAATCCATTCAACTCTTCATACCAAAACCGTCAAACTCAAAACCAAAACCAAGTATCATACCAATGTTCCAACAATATTTCAAGCTTTCAACCTCACAACAACTATCAAAACCGCCAAAATAACCAACAAAATAACAATGCTAGACAATCCACATCACAAATCCAAAACTAAACATAACAGAACTCAAACCGAACAATCATTCCCATATCTACACCAAACACACAAACCCAAACTGAAAACCCAAACCAAGCTTTGGTGATACAGAAGGATGAGGGTTTCGATTGGACCGGTATGCAGTTGGGAGTGGAAGAAATTACAACAGGGAATGTGGCTTGTGTAGCACAGAAGATGAACTTAGATGAACCGGTGGAGGTTGAAGAAGAGGTTGTGTCTGAGAAGATGAGTGAGTTAAAGATTGAAGAGGTGAGTGATGAGATGAATGTTGATGTTGTTTATGCTGAGAAGAAGACTGGAATGGTTATGGATACTGTTGCTAATATTCCAGAACAGTTTGATTCCACTTATTCTGATGAAGAAAGTGATTCTGACTCAGAATCTAGTGTTAACTCACTGGATGACGACATTGACCAGCTGTTAGCTGAAGCTGATTTCTTGATGACTCGGAAGTCATGCATGGCGGATGATGCTTGCACCAGAATTGACTACTCCAAGTTTTTCGCTGGGAGGAAGTTCATTTTGCTCTAATGGCCATGACAGAACCTCTTAAGCAGGTAAGTACCGAATCTACTGTTAATTCTACTTGTGTTAAAAATTGCAAATCTTGTGATAAATTGACAGATGAAAACAAGCAACTCAAGGTTCATCTTGAGAGTGCAAATATTAACTGTCAATTATATCAAAAGGAATCAAAAGAATTCAACAGAGTACTTGATGGGTATAAGAAAGATATTTCTGAATTGAAAAAGACTTTGTCTTTAAAGCAAATGGCCATAAACAATTATATAAATGATTTAGAAAACACAAAATTGGAAATGGTCACCATCAAGTGCTTTGCTGAGAATATGAACAAAAAGCTTGAAAGCTATAAGCACATTGCTTATGTAGTTGACCACATCATAGAAGAACCTTCACAGTCGAGTAGTGCAAACTACAAAGCTGTCCCATCTCCGGTGTTGTTCGAAAACCATAATTTGCATGCGATAGCACCGGAGAGCTTAGTCAAATCTGACTCTACATCAGATAACGAGTCCAACACATCCAGTCTCGGAGACCCGTATTCTGATGTTACACCTGTTCTGGGAAACAATGAGGGTGTGGTTGCTGCTGATGATTCTGATGAAGAGGATGAAAAGTCTGAGACGGTTATTGAAAAAGTGAGTGATATTCATGATGAAAATCACATCATCACTACTGAACCGGTCTCACCATCTCAGATTGTCCATCCTATGGCTAACGCTCACAGAAAGAATCAATCAGCAAAGAATGTTGCTAAGAAAGTTGAGAAGTCTGTTGATAAGAATGTTCAAAAGAAAGTGGTTAAGAAAGTTGAGAAGAATGTTGTTAAAACTGTTGAAAAGAAAATTGAAAATAAAACCGAAAAATCAAATGAAGTAAACAACGAATCGTGTGATAAACCTGTGAAAGTTTTCTATCGGATGCAAGGCTCCGATAAGATTATGTCTGATGAAGAATATCCGAATCAATTTGCAAACTATTCTAAAATTGAAAAGATCTGGCAGGAAAGTACAATTTGGTTTCCAAACATGAACGAACCAATGATATTCCTCCAGCCATTTTAAAGAAAATTCATTCGGATAATTCTAAAGACCCAAAGGTCAATGTCACACAATTCGTTAAACCAACAGACAAGTCAAATAGTTTTATTGAGCCGGCTTACTCAAAGGACCCAGCTCCTGAGAGTTTAAGAAGATAGTGTATGGTTGATCAATATCCCATTGCTAGTTATTCTAAGTCGAACATCAATGAAAATTATGAAGAGTACCGTGCGTGTTTTAAGTGCGGGGGAAGGGGATATTTACTTGCCACCTGCCCGTATGTACGACACAAGAGGCACGAGGTGGAGATGAAGCAAAGATATGACTATCCGGTTGATAATTACAGTTATCCACAAAGACGTTTTTTCCCTCAACAAGCATCATTTTATAACCAAAACAATTATTTCAAAAGGAGGGAAAATCGTCCGATGACTTATGATAAACGCAACCGAATAGCCACTGAGAAACCATTGAAGATGTGAATCAGTTTTAGGATCGTAATCAAGAAACGTGATCTCACGAATATCAACCGTAGGGTGCGGAATCCCCAACGATCGTGCAAAATGATTTAGAAATAAACGATATAGATCGTGATGAAAACAGATAATGAATCACCGAGCAATTTCCATATCTTTAATATTTGTATTAGATCAAATCAAGATGTTTACAAATGAAATCTTAGACCTAATACAGAGAAAAACACACATACACACTCTAGGGAAAAGGCTCAAAATGACTGGCCAAATGTATACCTAAGCTAAATTCTTGGTCGTTTTTCTGAATATCTGAACCTTCGACATTCAGTACTGGATCACTAGCTGGGGACATACATGAATAATGCACTTACAATCTCCCCCTTGGACCTAGCTAGTGATGTACCAAATCAGAAAGCTATCAATTCTTCAAGTCTTGCAATCATCATCTTGAACGAGTTGAAAACTTTCCATTTTCATGCACGTTTGTGTCGAGGTTCTTGTCAATCTCTGCGGTAAGCTTTGAAATCTCAGACAGACTCAAGAAATCTTGGCTTTCTCTTTTGTTGGTCCAGAGATGAAGACAGACATCAAATCTTGAATTCTTCAATCTTCAATCATTTCTTTAACAACCTCTTACAAGCTTCTGTTGTTCTGGTGATCTTGATGTTCAGGTTTGGGTCTTGTTCCGTTACACACTTTGTCGATGAATCTTGTGTAGTGCACCTGTTGTGTTTGATTCTACAGAAAAATTTACTAAGAACTGCACAAACTACAACCAGCGTTAGACACAACAAAAATCTCGGAAGTACTCTTCACTTTCCTTTTGACCCTCAATAATTCTCCCCCTGAACTATTAAACATTTTTAATACAAACCAGAAACTTGAAAATCTGTAGTCTTTTTCAACTTTTAAGTATCTGAGTATTCACATTAAGTATCCCTTCATCGGTTATCGAAAATAAAGTAGAAAAAAAATATTTTGATTTTTCAAATTTTATGCTAAAACACACCAAAAATCTTTTTGAATTTCAAATGAAATTGCATAAAAGTAAACTGAACATATTTTTGCAAATTTTCCGGTAAGAGGATCAAATCAGTATTGGAACAATTAGTCAAAAACTCTTTTTGATCAATTTTCTGGTTTTTTGACATTGAGCATCCTACAACCATTACCAGTATGTTTGTCCTCCTAAACTCAAAATCATTATTCATTGTTCAGCATTTCAGATACATTATGGTAGTATTAGATACTGAAAAATCTATGGTCCCCGCACATGCGACACATTCCCGAATCAAGAATTGCACAAAGTTTCATCGTAACGCGTGATTATACTGTAGTTATCCGTTAGTTACAAGGTATGAGGCACAGCGGTGACAGGTCAGCAAATTAATGCTTCAAAGCGACTTATGCACTCAACCAGGGTGAGGACTAATATCATACATGATTTTCATCATAGTGCTGATACGATGCATTAGATAATCTTTGATTATCATCACACATGTTAAGTTCCTCATTCGGTTGCTTAAGGATTTGTCATTAAAGATCTTTTATTAAGATACCCTGACTGATCTAGGTCCGTAAATCAATACGACAAAAGATCAGTTAGGCTATCCCCAGATAACTTTCAATATAACGACCCGAAACCTCCGATTTTGGCAATCTATCAAACGAAATTTCGGTACTAAGACAATATGCCAACGAAACGTTGATCCACATAATTATGAGTTAATTTTTTTAGGTTTATATCACCATGCTGAACTTTAACCTTTGATTTCAAGCCTACCAATATATAATTGTAGTGGCTACTCAATGTTTATCAAATCATTTTTTTTTCAGAGTAGTCTGACAGTCCACTGACGTACTATCATCTCCTCTTATTCACCAGAAAAATTCATTTTTGATTTTCTAATTTTTTTATTTTTTATTTTGATTTTTTCTGAAATTTTCTCCCCCTAAAAATCTAAAAATAAGAATATTTTTGGATTTTTTAAACTTTTGAAGAAAAACAAAATAAAATGATATCCGATGAGGTTTACTCGTTGAGTTTCAAAAACCATTTTTCCACTCAGATTACTTTACTCACAAAGATCTTTCAAATTAGTAAAATCATTAACAAAGATAAGATAGTTTATAATAAACCGTTTTGTCGCATCTGTTGTAGAAATCCAAAACTTGAAAGCAATTGCATGAGATTGCAACATTTTCCGGCTTCACAAGTAGGAAACAAACGACAAACACTCTCCTCTCTGTTGACATCATTCTTTCTTTCTCAAAATCCCTTCCTTGACCTTCACCTCTCCAATAAATAGCTTGTATACAGATGCTCCACTATCAACTATCAATGATAGCTAATAGGTCTGTCTGGAACCACCTGCACACTTGTTAAACAATTAGTAGGAGAGAGGCACCCATCCCTTCACAATGATGGGTCATCCAAGGTCATCAATCCTTGGAACATCAATCCATTCTCCTTTTGAAAAATCAATTGGTTTTTCAATGGATTGATTTGAAGTAGAAATTGCTATTGATTTAGAAAGTGATTTGGGTTTCCAAACACGTTCAGAATTTATTTTAGATTTTGTTGAAATTGTTTTGATTGTTGACTTGTCAGGTTTCATGTTTGACACCTGCTTCTAAACCTTGTTTGGAACCTTCTCAGACATAACTGATAAAGAACCAGGTTTAGAGTTATTCTTAGGCTTAGCCTTAGAACTCCCCCTTACCTTAGCAACCCGTTCACTATCTACATTTTTGTTCAAGGCAATCTTGTTACGATTGTCATACCCAACCTGTTTCCCCTTTTGTTTCTTGATTGATTTTAGGGATATAGCCTGAATTTTTAGCAAATTTCTCTTCGCTCTTTTTCTGTTTAACATACGGACAAGAAGCAACTAAATGCCCACACTCTCCGCAGTTATAACAAGACCTATATTCCACAAAATCAAATGCATACCCTTCATCCCAATACCAGTAGGGACAATAAGCAGCAATATGACCAACTTCACCACATTCAAAACAGTTTCTCCATTCAACATATTCATGAGAATACTGTGGTGAATTATTTCTCCAAAAACCATCAAATCAAGAGTGACTAGGATTATTATCAAAATCACGTGATCTAGATGAAAAATTTCTTGAATTCCATTGATGAGAATTTTTCATCTGATCATTGCCTTTCGATTTGTTTGGTTTTGGTCCTTTTGCCCTAGGATTTTTCTTTTTGTTCCCAGGCTGATCCTTTTCATTCTCATGTTGATTAGGACTAAGTTCAAAATGAAGATGACCAATTTGATTTCTAAATTTATTTATCAAATCATTATTATCGACAAAGATACATTTAAGTAACGATTGTTTGATATTATGAATTGGAAAATCTTTGTTGAAAATCAATTTGTCCTGTCCTACCAACATATAGGATCCTCCAATTCCTTCAGGAAACTTGAATATGGGTTTTTCTTCAGATTCAGTTTCTGAAGTGACAACCACGTTTTCAGTTTTCTCTTCAAACACTGGTTTCACCTTAGATTCAGAATCAACAACACACGGTGTTGTGATTTCCAACTCTGATGTGGAATTATTCTTTGAAATAGTGTTATGAAGTTCTGAAATCTCTTTCTAAAAAGATTCAATTTGATTCACAAATTTTCTTTCATTATTTGTCAAAATTTTATTTTCAATTTGAAATCTTTCAAGTTTATTTGTTAAGTTCTGTTTGTCCTCAAGAAGTTTCAGCACTTCATTTTTCAATTTGACACAATCAGAACAATTAGCACATTCAGCAATAAATTTTAAAGTTACCTCATCATCTGCATTATTACCATTTTCAGAATTGCCATCAACATTTGATGTATCACTTCCTCTTGATTCACTCTTTTCTGAATTCGTATCAGAACTCAAATCACTCTCTGACAATTCACTTGAATCATCATTTTCCATTTGTTTGACAAGACACACAACATTACTTTTAACACTTTCTCTGTTAACACACTCATTCACATTGTCCATTTTATCAGTTGGTTGCATAGTTGATCGTGTAACAGATTGTTGAATCTTAGATGCAACAACTTGTTCCCATGTTAGCTTTTGTTGCATTGCAGCTTTTATCTGATCATCAGTTCTTGACATAGCAAAGTAATTCATCATTTTTCAACAAAAATTATTTCAAAATTTGATCATCAGTTCTTTACACCTTAAAATTTGAAAAATATTATCCAAAAATTCGTAGGTTCGAATGTGGAAGTAACCAGTCTTATTCGACCTTTTACAAGGGTCGAATGTGTCTCAGTCTTGGTTCGACCTTAAAAATCAAAATCTTTGAAAATCAGATTCTACGTTCGTATATTACGAATGGGCGAAGGTGCACAAATGTTCACGTTCGACCGTTTAAGAAGATACGAATGTAGAAAATAACAGACTCAAATCACTTTCGACCATTTAAACCCACGTTCGACCGTTTGAAAATCCTCTTTCGACCGTCCGTTTGGTCGAATGAAACCAAAATGGTTGAATGAACAAAATCACACTGATAAACTCTAGGTTCGACCAATTAATGCTACGTTCGACCAAAAAATGCTACGTTCGACCCTCAAATCTCACATTCGACCGTTTCAGGTCTGTTCATCATCTTCAACCTCAAGAATACGAATCTGATCGGTTTTTGACAAAATTTTCACCAAATGTAATGAAATTTGATAGGTTTTGTTCGGATTTGAATTTAGACAAACATTTGTGAAAGGATTTTTGAAAAAAACATCAAATTCCACTCCAATTTAATCAAAAACCATGTTTTCATGAAAAGTTTCAAAATTTCTTGGGTTTTGATCGTTAAATCATAATTCTAATCAGTTTTCATCAATTTAGATCAATTTACAATCGTGAAATCGAGCCTATGCTCTGATACCACTTGTGAATCCGTTTTAGGATCGTAATCAAGAAACGTGATCTCACGTATATCAACCGTAGGGTGCGGAATCCCCAACGATCGTGCAAAATGATTCAGAAATAAACGATAAAGATCGTGATGAAAACAGATAACGAATCACCGAGCAATTTCCATAACTTTAATCTTTGTATTAGATCAAATCAAGATGTTTACAAATGAAATCTTAGACCTAATACAGAGAAAAACACACATACACACTCTAGGGAAAAGGCTCAAAATGATAACTCACTCAAAATTATAAACTTTTCCCTTTATATATACTTCCACCTTCGCACCTTTTGTATGGTCGAAGGTGGTGTTCATTCGACCCTTTTAAGGGTTCGAATGAAACCTTCTTCCTCATTCAATTTACATTCGACCAGACAAACTACATTCGACCATCTGACTGGTCGAATGTATACTTAAGCTAAATTCTTGGTCGTTTTTCTGAATATCTGAACCTTCGACATTCAGTACTGGATCACTAGCTGGGGACATACATGAATAATGCACTTACAGAAGAAACCATTGGTGAACACAACTACTGAAAACAAAAAGGTTCCTTCTAAACCTAATGTCAAACCAGCAGTTGGATCTGTCTCTGTTAAATCAGAGAAGGTAACCAAGAAGGTAACATTCAAGGACGAAGTAAAGAAACCGGCTGAGACCTCAAAATCTCAGATCAGGATCTTGAAACGGACTGAACAATCTTGGTCATCAAAGGGTTCTGAGGGTGCTTCAACATCACAAAATGTGAAATCTGGTAAAGAAAAAGTTTTGAGTGAAAAGAAAGAGGTTGTTAAAACCCAAGATGTTTGAGAAAAAAATGAATCTTTGAATCAATCAGTTCAAAGACCCAAGACCAAACAGGCTTGGGTCCCCCGAAGAATCTATCTTTTCTACTTGATATGTGCAGGGAGCTTCAGCTGGCCCTGTTAGCAGTCTTTGGATTGTTGACAGTGGAGCTTCTGGCCATATGACTGGGGATCTATCGCTACTGTTCGATATTCGAAATATCAATGGAGGCTATGTAGCGTTTGCCGGGAACAAAGGAGGCTATATAACCATGGAGGGTAGTGTGAGTAATGGGGTTGTGAGCTTCGAAAGAATTTCTTATGTGAAGCAGTTAGATTACAACCTGTTGAGTGTCAGTCAGATATGCGACAAGCAATTTTCTGTATACGTTGACGACAAATCTTGCTACATACTCAAGCCGGGGTTTGAATTACCAAAAGAGTGGGTGATGCTAAAGGCGCCGAGAGTGAACAACCTGTACATTCTCGATATGTCTAAGGCAATGACCACCCAAGGCCAAGTCACGTGTTTCCTCTCCAAGGCTACAGAAAAAGAATCCATTATGTGGCACAGGAGGATGGGACACATTCACCTCAGAAAGATGAATCAATTGGTGAAAAACGAACTTGTCACAGGCGTAAACGTCAAACATTTTCACCTAAATGACAAGTGTGTGAGTTGCAAAAAGGGGAAGCAGCACAAACAATCCCATAGACCAAAGAAAGTTAATTCCGTTGAACAGCCACTTGAACGTTTGCACATGGATCTGTTTGGACCGGTCAAGCGTAAGAGTCATGCTGGGGAGTTATACTGTCTTGTGGTGACTGATGATTATTCAAGATTTTCATGGGTGATGTGCTTACACAGGAAGAGCGACACATTTGACAATTTGAAAGTTTTGTTCACTCGTCGGGAAAATATCTATGGTCTTAAGATCAAGAGGATCAGGAGTGACAATGGGACGGAGTTTAAAAATGCACAGATGGATGATATTTATGAAAACAAAGGAATTCATCATGAATATAGTGCTCCGTATACCCCACAACAGAACGGTGTCGCGAAACGTAAAAACAGGACTCTAATTGAAACGGCGAGGACAATGCTTGCGGACTCAAATCTTCCAGTAATGTTCTGGAACGAAGCAATTTATGCAGCTTGTTATACTCTCAATCGCGTTTTAACGGTGAAGAAGTTTGGCAAAACTTCTTATGAGCTGTTGAATCGTCGCAAGCCGAATTTAGAGTATCTAGAACCGTTTGGAGCTCCTTGTACCATGCTTATCCATCTGAGAAGTTCGCACCAAAGGCCGAGGAAGGATACTTTGTTGGATATGCAACCCCGCTCAAACGGGTATTCAACAAAAGAACTCATCAGGTCGAGGAGTGGGCTAACGTTGAAGTGCAACGGTACACTCATAATTTACAGGGAAGCGGTCCAGACTGGATGTTTGATTACAAAGATTTCTTTAAATCATTCAATCTAGATAGCTTGGTTGAAGAGGCTGTACTACGTTTATATTACGAGGTCGAAAACGCAGTGACTTCACCGTTAGTGCGTACGATTACCGGGAATCCTCAAACAGCTTCTAATGATGCCAATGTTCCTGTCGTCGAAGAAGAGGTATTTCAAGAAGCTTCTACAACGTTGAATTTATCAGAATCTGAAGATGAGGATGATGATGTTACAAGCGAAGCTATCTTAGATCCTGCTACAGTGATACCACCAGTGAACCCAACTACAAATGGTGCTTCAACATCGAATGTGGGTAATGATCTGGTTTCTGCAGAGAACTTAACTACTCAGACGGGAGTCCAAGTACCCAATTATCCAGAATCTCGGATACATCGAATTCACCCGATCGAGCAAGTTATTGGTGATCCTGGTAGCAGTGTAATGACAAGAGGACAATTGAGGAATGCGAACTCACCAGAAAACATTGGCAATGTTGCTTTATATGCCAAAATACAAAAATCTGGTTTTCAAAATGATTGGTCTTTTGCTTGTTATGTTTCGCAGGTGGAGCCGCGAACTTACAAGGATGCTCTTTTGGACGACGCTTGGGTGGAAGCAATGCAAGAGGAGTTGTTGCAGTTTCAGAAACTTGGCGTCTGGACACTGACAGATCTACCCCCGGGAAGAAGAAGATTGGAACTAAGTGGGTGTTTAAGTGCAAAAAGGATGATAGAGGAGTGATCGTAAGGAACAAAGCTCGTTTGGTTGTACAAGGATTTCATCAGGTTGAGGGAATCGATTACAACGAAATCTATGCACCAGTTGCACGCTTAGAGGCAATCCGAATGTTTCTGGCGTTTGCATCATAAAAGAAATTTAAGGTGTATCAGATGGATGTCAAGAGCGCATTTCTTTACGGTGTGGTCAAAGAGGAAGTATATGTAGGTCAGGCTTTGAAGACCCTATTCACCAGGATAACATCTACATACTGAACAAAGCTCTCTATGGGTTGCACCATGCTCCAAGGCAATGGTATGAGGAGCTGAGCACATATCTTCTCTCAAAAGGATTCAAGCGAGGTTTGGTAGACTGCACACTGTTCACTAAACGAACAGGCGATGACTTGCTTATAGTGCAGATTTATGTTGACGATATTATATTTGGGTCTACTAACGAACTTCTGTGCAGAGAATTTGAATGTGTTATGCAGGAAAAGTTCGAGATGAGTGCAATGGGAGAGATGCAGTTTTTCCTAGGCTTGCAGGTGGAGCAAAGACCAATGGGGATCTTTATTCACCAGACGAAATATGTTTCTGAAGTCTTGAGCCGATTCCAGATGGATGATTCCAAGCCGATGGACACCCCAATACACCTAATCACGGGATTGGTGTTGACGCTAAGGGGGGGATAACTGATCCATTTACATACAGAGCAATCGTCGGATCTCTGATGTATCTCACTACCTCCAGACCTGATATAATGTTTGCCACATGTCTCTGTGCACGTTATCAATCGAAGCCGAAACAGAGTCATTTTGCAGCTGTCAAACGTATCCTTAGATATCTGAAGGGTTGTCCGTTGAGAGGACTATGGTACCCTAATGATGATAGTTTTGACCTAATCGCTTTTAGTGATGCAGATTGGGGCGGCTGTGACAAAGACATCAAATCCACAACGGCTGGATGCCAGTTTATGGGGAGCAGGCTCGTGACCTAGCAATGCAAGAAACAGACCGCAGTTGCACTATCCACATGTGAAGCAGAATACGTTTCAGCATCGAGCTGCTGCTCACAGGTTCTTTGGATCCAACAACAGATGGTGGACTATGGTTTGCAATTTCTTAAAACCCCTATTTACTGTGATAATGAAGCCGCAATCGCATTAACAAAAGACTTAGTAAATCACTCAAAAGCTAAACATATCCGGATTAAATATCATTTTATCAGCGTTTGTTATGCTAAAGAGTTGATCGATATGGTCAAAATCCACACTAATTACCAACGCGCAGACCTTTTTACCAAAGCTTTTGATAAATCAAGATTTGAATATCTTTTGTAAGCTAATGGTATTAAAGAAAAACAAGACTAATCACCACCTCAGTTTATCGCTTTTTAGTTTAATTTTTACTGTTTTTCAGAAAAATTTCGAAAATCCAAAAACATTGAAAAATTTCAAAATCCATAAAAAATAGAAATTTTCTTTGCTGACTGCTATATCTTCAATGCCGTCAGATTTCTGTGAACAAACGATATCTGGGCAGTCACATATTTGAAATGCTCCAGCTTATCCTTGGGAACAGTAAATTCAAAATTTTATAAAAATCAGAAAAACAAAAAATGATTTCCTGGAGAAAAAGGGGAAATGATAGTACATCATTGGGGATCTGACACATTCTAAGAAATGTAATGCTTTATAGGGCGTGTGTCTGAGTCTGTGCGATGTGTTGATAGGCTTCGTAGACCTATTACTGCGTGCCTGATACATACATATCAAACGAATTGTTGTGTGGATGAACTCCTCATTGGCATATGGTCTTAGTACCGTAATATCGTTTGATAGGGTATTTGTACAAAACTCGGAGGTTTGGGGTCGTTATGTTATTAGTTGTCTGGGGATAGCCTCTCTGATCTTCTGCTGTAAGTCATTACGGACCTAGATCAGATAGGGTGTCTTTATAAAAGAGCTTTTTGCCAAATCCTAAAGTTACCGAATTGAGGAACTTTCTATGTTTTATGATGATCAAAGATTATCTATTACATCGTATTAATCACTGATGCAAATCATGATTAATATCAGTCCTCAACCTGGTAAATTGCACATGTTACTTTGCTGCATTAATTTGCTGATCTGTATACCTCTGTGTATTATACCTTGTAAATTACAGACGACGAAAGCATAATCACGCTTTACAATGAGTCTTTGTGCATTTACTTCTTGATACGGGAGTATGTCGTGTGCGTGGGAACCACAGACAATTTTGTTTATACAATACATAATAGTATCAGTTTAAAGCACTGCACAAAAGTCTGCATGTGAGTTTATGTGGATCACAATATCAGCAGTTGCCAGATCACACATTGTTTTTAATGATAATAATCAAAAGATCAACGGTGTGATCAGATTTCTCAATAACTGATATGATCCCTTTACCGGAAATCCAAAACATTTATTACATTTCTGCATTTTATTTTCTCGTCAAAAAATTACAAATCTAAAAAAGATTTTAGGTGTGTTTTAACATAAACTTTAGAAAATCCAAAAAGATTTTACATTTCTATCTTATTTTTGATAGCTGATGGTGGTTGATGCTGATTTTCTAAACCTTGATGAACCATTTGAGCTTTGTCATCTTTAATTGAGAAAATATGATTGTCGGATGCTTAAAAGTTGGAAAATATTTTGAACGGGACTCGATTTTGAGATTTGGTAAAATTTTAAAAAAAAATTTCTTGATTCACTTTCGCCCATTCGATTGGGTCGAAGGAGGAATTTTTCTTTTCATTCGTACGTTTTATTTTGGGTGAAGGTGAGAGTTCTTTAGTTGTTTTCTCTTTCGAACTCTTGTGTCTCATTCGTACCTTTTATTAGGGGCGAAGGAGACATAAGCTTCACATTCGACCGAGGTAAACGGGCGAATGAGAAGCCTATATATATTCTTATCTGCTCATTCGAACCCTTAAAAAAAATTTTCAAAAATTCTGAATTAAAGTCCACTTGTTGCTCGTGTTATTTAGATCTTACCATTGTGTTTGCCTGATTCTTCTAATCATTTTGCAATAACTTTTACAGGTTAATATCAAGATTTGACTGTTTAATCGTCAAATTTCAGTTCGAGCCCATATTTTTATTAAACAGGGTTTTATACTTGATAATTGAACTCAAATGTGTTAGGGGTTCATTGTTTAAGTGTTTTAGGGGGAGATTATCCAAAAACTTAGGTTTAAATATCAACAGTTAGGGTAATCGATTGTTTAAAAACATAGAACCCTAGATTTTGATTGAAAACGCTTAATCAATGTTTAACTGGGTAAATTGATTGTTTGGAAATGTTATTCGGAAGTTTTAGATGATTAATGAATCAAAATAACAAGTTGAAATCCACTGATTTTCAAAATTGAAAATTTGAAATGAAGAACAGATTCCTTCGCCCCTTTCGAACGGTCGAAAGAGTAAAACTGGGCGAAGGAGTAAGTTTTGTCTGGGCGAATGAACACAAATGGGCGAATGAAACATTTTTCAAAAACATTTTACATTCGTACCTATGAAAGTTCTCATTCGTACCAAGAATTTCTCATTCGCACCTTCGTGTGGGCGAATGAGTAGTTTAATTACCAAATTTTCAAACTTTGATTATTTTGTCGATTTTTAACATGTTTACTTGTTTTGTTTTGCAGATTAAACCATGTCTGAACAGGAAAAGCCTACTGAACAAGCTGGATCATCTTCACAGGCTGCCAAGAAAGGAAATGAAGGGCTTTCACCGTTCGAGAATGCACATAACTGTTGTGCGTATCTTGGAGATGTTAAGAAGCATACGGAGTTCACAAAGATTATAGAGTTTCTGAAGAGTAGTCGGGTGATAGACGCAATTGCTACACCTGCTATTATCTACCGAGACATGATACAAGAGTTTTGGAATGAAGCGAAGATGGATTTCTGGGAATGTGAATCGTCTTTGGTGAGCAAGATACAAGGAAAATTGGTCATCGTTTCAGAGAAGGATATCAGAGAAGCTTTGAATCTTCAAGATGAAAAGACTGATCCCAGAGAGCTTAGCTTTATGGAACAGAGAAAGTGCTTTCTTAGGATGAAATATAACGGGCCGATTACTGATGGCTCGTTACACAAGGGAAAGCTGTGTCCACAATTCAAGTACTTGGCGCATGTGATGATTCATGTCTTTGGTTCAGTAGCTGAAGGTTATGATTTGATGAGAAAAAGTATTAGCTCAATGATGGTAGCACTGATATTGAACAAACCGTTCAATGTATCAGGGATGCTGATGGAACATCTGTTGGAACCTGTCAGAGGCACAAGGAATCTGAAGTTTTTGTTGTATCCTCGATTCCTTCAGATGGTATTTGATCACAAATATAAAGAGTTGAAGAGAGATCCAAAACACATCGTAGTTCAAGAACATATGTCCATCAATACACTGGCAAGAATGAAAGCTTATAAAGGCTTGTCATTAAATGAACGTCCACCTGTTAGACGTTTATTTGGACATTTGGCGAGGATTGACTATGAGGATCCGGGTGAAGGTTTAGTAAGGCATGCTAATAGTGATTCAGACGAAGACAATCCATTACATCCTGTTGATCCAGATGCAAAGCGAAAGCGACAGGTTGTTAATGTGGGAGCTAAAAGTTGAAAAGGGAAAGAGAAAGAGATAATGATAGATGTTGTTCCTGAGCCTGCTAAGAAGAAGAGTGCACCAAGAAGGAATAAGACTATGGCTAAGAAAGGATTACACATTGTTGATGAAGCGTCGGTTGATTCTGAAGAGACGCAGGAGGATGAACACTGGGATTCTGAAACTGAGACGGTAAAGACCACCACGCCCAAGGCCACTGTGGCTGGTGAGTCTGCCAGTTTGAATAGATCTGTAGAGGAACAGAGAATGAATAGCCCTATTCGATTGGATGAAGAGGATGAGGGTTTAGGTCTGGGAGCAGGAGACTTTCCTGGTTCGCCAGTTCAGGGGGAGAAACCAAAGAAGCCCAATTCAAGAAGAAAGAAAAGTTTGTAAAGCCCACACTGAAAAGAGCTAGAGAGATTGAAACATTGATAGCAGGAAAGAAGTTGTCACCTGCTTCTAGCTCAAAATCACCAGTTGCTGCTCCAGCCTCAAAGAAGTAGAAAACCACAACTACTTCAAGTACTGAACATGGAGCTGATATACCTGTTGATGCCTTTAATGAAGCATTAGATAATGTACTGAAGAAGATGAAGAAGGGTAAACTGCCAGAGGTTGCTGAAGTTTCCACTAAAAAGGTTACAGTGGATAGTGATGTGATGAACACTGTTAATCGAAAACTTGCTGAAATGATGAATCTAATAAACAAGTAGCAGACTGAGATTGCCCAATTGAGACAAAATGACTCAAAGATGTTGGATGTAGTGGTTACATCACATGAGAATAATGAGGAATTGAAAAAGAAGATCAAAAAGTTGCAGAAGGATAATAAGAAGTTGTTGAAATATGAGCAAAGGAACGCCAGAAGAATTATAGCTTTGAAGGGAGAAAATAAGAAGCTGAAAGAGAGTAATAAAAACATGGATAATCTGATTAAAGATTTATACTCTCGAGCTCCTCAGCTGAAAGAAGGTGAAGAGGATAAAGAGCTAGAAGAGGAGCAGGTTGATTTTGAACTATCTGATGATGAGGAGGAGGATGATGAAGATCTTGATGAAGATGCTGGTAAAGCTCCTAAAAGGAAGAAGGATGATGATGATGATGATGGTTCGAATGATGGTTCTGGTGATGATAGTAGCTCTGCATTTGATGATGATGATGATGACAATGATGATGACGATATAGACAAATATAAGTATGAAAAGAGAGAATCTGGAAAAGGAGGAGAATCTAGTTCAAAAGCCCCTGGAGGATTAGTGGATGATGATACGATCTTCTGGAATGAAAAGTTGAAGTCTATGTCTGAAGATGATAAACAGATGTATCGCCAGATCCTTACTGATCGAGTCTGGACGATTGACATGACCAGCAGATTTTCTGAGATTTTTGAATCTTATGACAGGGTGTTTGAATTAGAGTATGATGATCCAGATTTGGAAGATGGTGAAGTCTCGGCGGCAATGACTAAAGAAATTTTTGAAGGTTTAGCGAAACAGGTTGGAAAAACGATAGAAGAACTGTTAGCTGATAACCAGATTCCTGATCTACCTAAAAAGGAAGCTGGAGATCATTCTGATGATCGTGACATACCTGGTTTCCAGGATATAGAAGTTGAAGATGTGACTAGTGAAGAGTATCCAGAATATTTTAAAAGAGACAAGTATTCTGGATTTACTGCTTTCACTGATGAACTGTTAAAGGAAGCCGAGAGACATGCAAAAGAGAAGAGCGATATGTTTGTTGATGAAGTGTTCAGAGGGCAAGATAAACCGCATATCAGACAATCTGATAGCTTGAAAGAGTTACTGAGGGAATTAAAAGAGAAAGAGGCTAATCGTCCTAAAGCTGAGATTCAGGGAAGCTTTTATAAATTCCACAACGATATGTTTAAAGGAAAAGCGTTGGGTTGGAAATTTATAAAACAATTGAAGTGTGTTGCAGTGAAGTGGGAGAAGGGGATACTCTACTTTGATAGATTTCATGATTTGAAGACTCTCCCATACTGGGCCATTCGTGATATTTGTCGTCACAAGTTGACTGGAACGACAAATGATCAGATTGCCTACTTTGCTGATAAGATGGCTAGAGAAAGCAGGACGAAGTGGAATCTCTGTGAACCTCAGTATCCAAAAAGGATTGTTCACAAGAAAACCATTGATGATATTACCGGTTTGCCCAAGGTGACTTTAAAGTACAAACCACCAAAAGTGTTGAGGCATATTCCACTGCTGCAGATTCCTCAACATTTTGCTAAAGACTTTATCTGGTGGTACTACGATTGGAAGATTGCAGAAGCTGTGATAGTTTTGAAGGATGGTGAAAAGAGTTTCAAGAAAATACACATTTTTGGTCCCATGTGGTTGGTGAATTGCTCACATGAGGACATCATAATGTTGTATTACAATCCTATTTTCAGCGATGTGAAGGATGCTGAACAAGCAAGTAAATACCAGTGTGTGGTATTTCTGTGTTTTACTCATGATATCAACGCCGGATGCGACTATGATAAGAAGCTCGGCAAGTTTGTTAAAGCTCAAGAGGTTCCTGAAGCAAAGAAGAAAAAGCCGAAGCAAGTATTTGAGAAGGTGATGACGTTGGAAGAAAAGAAACTTCTGCGTATAAAGTTGATGAATAAGAGAATGGATGAAGAACGAAGGCTTAAACAATCCAAGCAATAGTCGAGGGGGAGTTTGTAGATGCATTATTATGCGACTAATGCTTTGGATTTACAATAAACATATGTTAATGATGTTTGTCGAATGGGCGAAGGAGTTTGAATGTGGGCGAAGGAAGAAATTAAGAGGTGTGAAGGAGAAGATATATACGAAGGAGAGACAAGGAGTGCGAATGTAGAATTTATGTTTTGTATTGCTTGGTTCGCACGATATGATTAGGCGAACCTGCACATTCGACCATTCAATATGAGCGAATGTGCAGGCCTATAAATAGGTTAAGCCATTTTTGAAAGTAGTTGTTCATTTTATTTCCCTCCTATTTTGTGTCTCTCCCTAGTGTTTTGTCAACTTATTTTCACGTTATATCTGATTGTAATCTTTATCTAAACGTGTAATTTGAGTTGATTATTAATGAGAAAAACCTTTGAAAGATGATATCTGTGTTTTGATTGTTTTATTATCATAATTGTGATTGATTCAGGGATTCCGCACCTGAATCAAACTTGTTTGATCAATCTCTTTGTAGATTTGACGATCCAAAGCGCATATAAAAACGTGTCGTAACTGTTCCTAATATAAAGCTTAACTAAACCGAGCAAAAATATAATTATTTTTGACATCTGGCACGCGCGTTCTACGCACGCTTTTAAATCGCGTTAATTTAATCGGTTGCTGCTTCGCTTATCTAGACGATCTGTTTCCTCCCAAAACTTAACAAGAAATATTATTTATAAGAAATAATTATTCCGGGAGTCTAGTAACGGTTAAAACCTCGTATTTTGCCGTCCGAATCCCAAGTCAGTTCTTCTCTGCGTTACGTGAAATACAGCGTTTTTGGTCGTTTCTCATGCCAATTTCACATTCGTTCCCACAGATAGCAAACACGCGTCATATTAACATATACTAATCTTATGTTAGTCCAGCGTGACAATTTATTTATTGGTATCAGTTCGTTAACGTTAGACACGCGCAAACCTTTCTTTTAAGCTTAAAGGCGTTCACAGACTTCAAGAAAGGCGTTGTAGGGCTCGTAACGGCTTAATAAATGTAAATCCAATTATAAAATAGGTTCATTCATCGGTAACGTTATTAGGATCAATTTAAACATGGACCCGATTTTGCCGGTTGTCACAGTGGCAATCCTGGCAGATCTTCGGGAAAGACTTCTGGGAAATCTCTTAAGAAAGGGATGTCTTCGATCTTGCTCCCATCTGGCTTCTCCTCACGCACAATTGATAAGAAAGCAAAATGACCTTTTCATAAGCACTTCAGTGCCTTCATGCTAGACACTAATCGCAACGGAGTCTTCCTACGCTCCCCCTGTATGGACAAGGCCTCTCCACTGGGCAACGGGATTCGAACCACCTTTGCGAAACAGATGACTTCTACAAGGTTCTTCGACAACCACTCCATGCCAACGACGATGTCAAAACTTCCCAATTCGATTGGCAGAAGATCGATACTAAACTCGTGATCTCCTAACTTTAACGTATAATTCCTAACTACTTCCTCACACCCAATTGTTTTACCATTGGCCAACTCTATAGAGAAATGTTCATGAAACTTATGTGACTCTAATCCGAGGGTCCGTTTAAAGTCAGTCGACACGAAACTTAGATCGGCACCGGTATCAAATAGTACAGAAGCAGTATGGTTGTTTACGAAGAACATACTCGTGACTACGTTCAGATCCTCGCGTGCGTCATCAGTTCCCATGACAAATGCCCTGCCATGAGCTTGGCCTTTCAACTTGGGGCAGTCCTTCTTGAAATGGTCAGTAGCTCCACACTCGAAGCATCCTGGCTTGCCGTCAGTGTTCACAACTGCTTTGGCCCAATATTGCACTGTGGGATGTCCCATCCGCTTGCACTTCTCGCACTTAATGCTATCGCACGTCCCCACATAGTGATACTTGCACTTATTGCAGAGTGGGTGGGGCCCGTTGTATGGCTTGTGACTCTCAATGGCGGTGGCAACAAAAGTTTTGACGGTTTCAGGTTTTTTGCTGGGATTACCCTGTGCACCTCTTCCTTTGTTGAAGTGAGACCACTTACGCTTGTTTCCAGATCCTTCACCCTTGTCGGATTCCTTTTGGGTCAGGGATCCCATTCGTACTGCATCGTCGATAAGGCTGTGAGCAAGGGTGACTGCATGCTGGATGGAAGTTGGAGCAGAAGTGGTAACTATGCTACGGATCTTAGGAGAAAGTCCCCAAATGTACCTTTCTACCCGTTTGTACTCAAGGGTAACCATGTGTGGAACTAGACGAGAAAGCTCATGGAATCGGGTGGTATGAGCAGAGATATCCGCCCCGTTCATGCTCAAATTCCAGAACTCCGTTTCCAACTTCTGCAGTTCGCTCCGTGGGCAATACTTGTCCATCAGCATCGACTTCAACTCAGTCCATAAGAGATTGTAGGCAGCTTCGCGACCCAAGGTCTGCACTTGTGGGTTCCACCATGTCATTGCCTCGTCCTGGAAGGTATAGGTGACGTACTTGATCTTTTGGTCCTCCAAACAACCACTAATGTCAAGCACAGATTCCGTTTTCTCAATCCATCGGATAATACCAATTGCTCCTTCTGACCCACGAAAATTCCAGGGCTTGCATGCCATGAAAATCTTGTAGGAACACCCACGTATGGGATTTTCCACTTCTGCAGCGTCAGAAAGATCAGATCGTCAACGAAAGGATTGGAATAGGGAAATGATCAAAAAAGGAAGGAATAGGGAAAAGCTTTATCATTCTCAGGGTCATGGGTTCTGCACCGGCCTGCAGCGCCCGAACCGCCACTGGAATCGGCGCGGTTCACCTCATGTTGCGCAATAGCCTCTGCGATTACCCTGGCTAGATCCGCTGAGGTGGTCGGAAAAGCTTCTTCCTCGGAAGACGAACGAGTAGCCCTCTTAGGAGGCATGTTTCTTCTAATACATACAATTAAAAGAAATGAGACACATATCACAGCATAATATTGTCACATATGTTCCAAGCAACCGACTAACCAATCATCACAAGTGACAAGCACAAAAATACGGCACAACACAAGAACCGAGTAGGAAACCAAAAGACCAACTTTCTAATTAATATTTAACCATAGCAATTTAGTTTCATACATAACAAAATAACAATACAAGAGTACTACAACAAGTCAACTACTAACAAGCCAACCACAACACATAATGTCCTAAGGAGACGGGGGTGGGAAAGCAGCGGACAAAGCTGCAATGGCGGCTGTCATCCTGGCCTCGATGTCATCAACTCTCGCCCCTAACTAGGCAATACACTCCTCGACTGCAGCGCGTCCCTGATCCGCCTCGTATACGCGAGTACCCAACTCTGCTAGTCCATAGAGGAGAGTATCTCTTATATGACCCGTCAGATAGAGATCATCCTCAATCTCCCAAACTCTCCCTCGCAACACCCCAATCTCAGTGTCGTGATGTCCAACCACATCCCTCACAGAGTAGAGAGCGTGATGCAGAGGAGATGGCTCAAAGCTGGTGGGTAACAGAGTGTTAGAGGGAGGCTGAGATGGACCACCAGTCTCAAAAGTAGAGGGAGCCTGGTCATCGGTGTCCTCATCAGAGTAGGCCAAAAATCCATCCATGGTCGGCAGGTAAATCCTCTTTCGAGCCTGAGATTATCGGAGAAGTTTCCTTCAAGGTGGCTCGAGGTCCTCTGGAGCTGGAGGCTGGGGATCGGCTGGTGCTAGGGGCTTAGGGTCAACAGGGACAGGAGCCTCAGCTGGAGCGACAGGAGCCGGTGGAGGGAGTACCCATTTCCTACGGGTATACATCAGACGAGTCCCACCTGGACGTAAACGATAAGGTCGAAAAGACGGCGCTCAGGGCTCTGGCTGTGGTAAGATTTCATCCTCCTCCTGTGCCTCGCCAGTAGGCACATCCTCCTCATCATCAGAGACGTGCGTGATCGACCTGCATATGGTCGTCCTCGGTGTTGGAATCACTAGAATCGGGCTCGTAGCCTTCTGAAGACCGATGGCTGGAGGGCTGTCTCGTACAATCTCCTCCTCAGAATCCGAGAGAATGATAGGGTCATCTTGGTGTGCCATGATCTTGGAAATCAATGAACACACGTGCGTGTCAGTATAGTGTGGTGTACTTAGTATATCTACTAACATGCAAAGTACATAACTGGCATTGCAAAGCACATAACTTGGCATGGAACTTGCGTAGCGCGCAGGGATAGGTGTTGTGTTTCTTTCTTTGGAAAACATTTCGAAATCAATTTTTTTTAGATTATAGTTTGACTCAAAAGAATCTTAGTTCGCTATAACCTCGTGCTCTGATACCAATCTGTCACACCCCGCCAAGGCGGAAACGCGAGGTGCGACTTAGAAAGATTTCCAAGCACAAAAGGTCTCACGAGCATTAATTAAAACAAAGTCGGAACTTTCATTAAAAAACCAAATCTGTTCAACATTACTTAATTGTTCAATACTAAAACTATTGTATATAAATGTCTAACATTACTATGACAACACAACGGTCCAAAATGAGGTATCCCATAAATGCTCGCACGCGACCCGTGCAAGTTCCATTGTCCATGTTAAATTCCTGAAAAACATTAATGTAAAATATATGAGTCAACATAAAGTTGGTGAGTTCACGGGTTTTCTATATGATGGACATGTGATCCAAAACCGACTAAATCATTGCCTAGCTAGGGCAATAATCAATATGTGATCTGACATGAGCCCATAACCAAATCTTGACATGTTGTGCCTCGCCCATTGTACACTAAAGACAATGAATAATGTGAAATACTCGCACTCTTTTGATATCTGTCATCTGGTCAAAGCGACTGACCAGGAGTGGGGGTGTCAACCCAATAGATCTATCCCGGTGTTTCGTGGCTAAGTCCAAAGCTAATGGTTATGGTATGATGTATGATACGAAGGCTTAATGGATCCAGAACTGTAATGTCTCATCTTCACATAATAGTCAAGTATTGTAACTAAAAACTGTACACATGTTTTTCCCCCGGAAAAAATGTAAAAACTGTAAAAAGGGGCCGTGAATACTCACTTGAAATCTGGATGCTAAACTGATCTGAATCTGGCACTCTGTGTCTATCTAGGAACCCTAAAAGCATTTAAAAGCAACTTAGGTCTATGTTTGGTTCTAACTGTAACACCCCAACCTATGGCGGAAACATCGAGGTGTCACGTAAGAATGAGTATACAGTAGCACATGGTATTCAAATTTTAATTTGAAATTTATTTAAAGTAAAAAATATCCAAAATTGAAATACATAATAAGTTTTCAATGGAATTCTAATACATCAAATAACCAAATAAGCATAAACTTCAATTTGTCTTCTCGTGCTAACACTCTAGTCTTCACGCATCATTATTTCCTGTTGAGTTGTAAAAATGGGGGGGGGGGGTCAACTAGAAGTTGGTGAGAATACATAAGCCATGTCAAGCAATTAAGTTTAAGAATAAAAGTTTAGCAATTCATATGTCTATCGTATGTTTAAGTCTACATGAATAAACAGGAAATGTTGAATCGACATAATCAAACCTCCGACTAGTTTAGGTCCATCCCGTCATCCACGGTTCACCTTAATAATATGTTGGAACGATAACAATCACCCACGCTACCTATGTAGGAGGTTCACGTATCCGGGTGGGATTGTCAATCCAATAGATCTATTATTGAGTATCGCCGGCTTGGCCATAGCTAATGATTATGTAATGTTGAAACTCGTTGAAACTGTTGTTGACTAATTCATGAGGCAATAAAGTTTACAACTAGACATGCATGTTGAATTGCTTAAATAAAATGTTGCAAGTATAAAGCATCGCATAAACATGGTTACGTTAACTCACCTTAGCAAAGTGTTAAGTCTTGTGAAATAGAATAAGTGTAGTCCAATGTTGCCAAGTATTACCCTATGTTTAAGGTAATAAATAAGTCTAAGTCTTTCTAGTTGACAAGTATTTTCTAGATTAATTTCACTATAGGATTCATTGATTTGTTGATTGTCCGACGACAAAGACTCAATATTAAAAGGACTTAATAGGTTCAAAGTTGTATTATATAAAATCATATTGTTCAGAACTCAAATTTATTAACATGATGACATTAGAATAACATGGATAATACATAACCTTTAAATTACTAATAGAAAAAAAAATACAATATCTATTCATCCTTCACGTTTCAAGATTAATTGTAAAAAAATATTAAGTATTAATTTCATAATCCTTTCAATGATGACAATATTATCAAATAAAAAAAATATCTTTTATAATAGATCGAATTTACAAATTTTCAGAGTTTACACGAAATAATAAAAATCCTTTTAAAACAAAATTTTGCTATTGGTATGTGAATAATATAGTTAAACAATAAAATCCTTTATTTGCTTAAAACTTAGTGGGGCATATGCTGATATGATATTATGTCTAAAAGAAAATAATTATGAAAACACAATTTTAGTTAAATGGTCTAATGAAAGAATTTTGTATCAAAAATCCCATAAGTCCATGTAGGTTGTCTTCTTGTTTAGATATCACCGCCATTATCGCTTACCAAAACCCCAAATAACATACTTTGATTCACATAAGTTAAATACTGATCCAAAATATCAAATTAAGAGTTGTCTTTCTTGCCATGAACCGAAATGATAATAACAACAAAATGGTCTGGAAGCTTACCTCGGTTTGGCCTGGTTCGACACTGGTAAACTGAACGGAGTCACGGCGACGGTGGTGCTACGAACTGTTACAAAGATGACGTGAACTAGGGGTTGGTAGGAGGTGGCGCGTGGAAGGTTGCTCTGGTCGCATGAGTTTTGTTTCGACGAAACCCAGTGGCCAGAAACAAAATAGGATTGTGAGGTAAGGTTATGTGAATATGGTGGTCGGAGAGAAACCGGTCGGAATGGAACCGAGAAGAGTAAAGGGAAGAGATGGGTATCGTGAGTTTGTAGGCTCCGCCGTACATCGTCAGAAAACAGAGAGGTGTTGGGGATGGTTGATCATATGATGGTGTTTTTTTTTTGTTTGTTTGAAACAGTTTTGCATTAGAGATTAGTCGCAATTTAATCTAATAATCATGACTTGTTTATAATTGGAAAGAGGAAGCTTTGCACGAAAATGGCGGTCTGATTTTATAACAAATTGGTAATTGATTTTGAAGTCAAAACGCATAGGATCTAGTTTAGAAAGTTTTGGAATATGTTAAACAAGATTAGCTTGCGGCTTCTACGCGATCCCGATATCTCCGGCGGGAATTATGCAATAGTGAAAAAGGAAACGTTGATCTCTTTTTTTTTTAAAGAACATTTTGCATTTTAGTCCCTGGATTATGAAAGATTTCCAAGACTCATTTACAACTTTTATGAGTTGAAAAAAAAAATATTATTATTTCCTAATATATAAACTTAATGAAGATTTAGGATCGTAATTAAAGGAGTGTGTTTTCAAAACATTTTTGTATGGTAGAAATTAAGGTGATAGGTTTAATTATTTAATAATAAATAATATAATGTAGTTTTATGGAATATTTGGAATTTATACGCTAAAAAAAATTAAAAAAAAATATATTTGAAAATTTTCATGATGTCACACTAACTACCATGCAACTGTTCACCCGACTGTAACACCTATGGACTAGGGGCTTTTGTACCACTATCCACGGGTATCACACATTGTATATGTTAATAATTGTTCGTTTTGTTATCCTGGTGGCTGTGTTTTATTTTGTTTTTGGCAAAACATATGTGGTGACTTACTAAATGTTACCAAGTGTTACTTATGTCTCAGTTAAGTAAGTTTAGGGTGGCACATGGACACATCTTGTGACAGTTTTGCTTAAAAATAACACGTTTAGGTGTTTTGCCTTTGTATATACACGCATACCACATGTTTTCAAGAAAACTCTTGTGTTAAGCTTGTTAACAAATGTTTTTATTGTTCTTAACACATGTTTATAAATCTAACCATGATGTATGTTGTAGAATAAGGTGAAATGGGCTACTCTTGGGTCGGGTCATGGCCTTACACACGCATGCATACATCCCTATGTATGTGTGTGCTCATGGGTGTCCATATACATGTGTTTTAAGGTGTATTTACCAATGTACATAGGTGTGTATACATAACTAAAACATTGAACTTTTATCACTAAACTTGAGTGTTTTAGGTTGTTCATAGCCGACACATTGTGTTGACATGGTTGTGTTTGAGTGTGTGTGGGTTCGGGTGTACACTACATATAGCCGAATTAACATATGGAAAAGAAAAGGATTCGGTTATGATACCTTGAGTGTATAGCCGAGAATATAAAGAATAATAAGCTAACTCCTCACTATAAAGCTCCTAGGTGCTAGATAAAGACTTGGGACTCCTAAATGGTGATGTTAGTTAATCGAGGCAAGTCCCTTGTGCAACTTGATCTTCGGCCCTGGGGTACCATGAGGAAAGGATGTGGTTTCCATGTGTTAGTGAAACTTTGAGAGTTTGTGGTGTGATCATAAGGTGTTCCTTGGCTCTATATATAGCCGATTGGTGAGGGGTTGGCCATGGTCTCATAGGTCCACATTTGGGGAAGGTCACTCTTTGTTTTCCTAATGTACATACTTCTAGAGACCTTGTAAGAGTAAGGAGTTGACTAGAGTTTTGGCTTGGTGTGTAGGGGTGGTATTAGCGGCCAAAACATGGGGAAGGAGCAAAGTATTTGTGGTAAGGTTGACAAGGTGATCCTACTCAAATGTTCTATGTTGTGCCCACCTTGTACAAGTGTTTGACCTTGATTCAAGTGTAGTCATCCTTTGGAAGGTTCTAGCTAAAAAGTGTGTATGCTTGTGGGCAATTTTGGATGGCCAAAAGCCATGGGAAGTCTAGATGTGAATAGCTTATTCCATGTTAGTGTTAAGCATGGATTTGAGGGTTTCTAGATAAGCTTGATGACTAGGAAATGAGAGGGCATATGTATGCATATATGTGCGATCGTGTATATATATATATATATATATATGTGTGTGTGAGGGGTATTTGTCATTTTCTCATCCTATGCACATGTGTATATGTGGCTGTGTATGTATGTATGTATATACAAGGGTGTGAGTGTATCCTAGGTGATTAAGATAAGGTCCAAAACATTGTACACCTCCATATCTTGGGAACATGTGGCCGAAATTTTCATAGGGAAAAAGCAAGACATTCTAGGGAAGTCAACTTATATATGTTTGGTTAACTAATGTGGATTATGATCCTATTTGGGTAAATGTCTTGGACTTGATGGGATTGTTTTATGATGTGCACATGTTCATGTGTATGTATGGTCGTAGATATGTATGTATACAAGATAGTGTTCTTGTTTGATTTACACACTCATACAAGTCTACATGGATCAAGTTTTGAGGTTACATGTGGACACATTGTTCGTATATGTACTAGTTTCCTAGATTACATGTTGGTAACCTCTCTATTTATGAACATTGTTTGATTTTGTTCTTGTCGGGGTAACAAGTTGGAATACTTGATCAATTGCATGGGTTTCCTATAGTTTAGCATGACATATCTAGCTAGTGTGTCCACTGTTAGACTGTAATGCTTCAGGTTTGACTCATTGGAACCCTGTATGATCCAACTATGATAATAATAGATGACATGGGATGCTATGCACAATGTATTCATGTAACTAAGTGTACGGGTATGACCTGTGATTTCGACGGGTGTCACAAGGGCAAACAGTAGTGGGATGGTAGCAATCTCACAGTTATAGCTTCACTAGACCACATACGACTCAATCAGGTGAGTTTTACGGCCCCATGTTACTATTTTACATTTAGGGGGATAAACATGCTTCAATACTAGTGTCATTTATAAGTGTGTGTACATTCTATCGTGACTGCCATGTGGAACATGAGACATATTGGTTCATGAGCTTATTAGTACTCGTACAACGTTTACTGTAAGCATTAGCTATCAAAAGCCCTGGAACACTTTAATAGATCTATTGGGTTGACACCCCCACTCGTGGTTAGTCACTCTAACCAGTTACATACAAAATAGTGTTAGTATTCTACTATACATACATTGTCTTTAGTGTACAATGCGCGAGGCACCAGAGTCAAGAGGTTTGGTTACGAGACTCATGGTTCGCACAGTAATCATTCGCTTAGCTAACCTATGATTGGTCATACACGAATTACACATTTTTCTTACTTGTTACGTTCAAACCCGTGAACTCACCAACATTATTGTTGACAAATCTTTTATGCATGTTTTTCAGGTAACTAATGGAGGGTAGCGGGGTATCATCATGGTGGTATCATCATGGGTTGGATTATTACTACTCCATAGTCATTGTGGTTTATGATTAAACAGTCAATGCACTCGTTTCCAGACAATGTTACTTAACTTATATAAGTTTTATAATCATAAATCATCCTATGGTGATATCTTTTGAATAAATTATGTGTGTTGCTTGTACCTTGTGCTTGAAAACCTTTCGAGGTCGCATCCCCGTGTTTCTGCCTTGGCAGGGTGTGACAGATTGGTATCAGAGCATAAGTTTATTGCGAACTTATATTCTTTCGAGTCAACTATAACCTAAAACTATTTTCGAAACGTTTTCACAAGAATACTACACTTCCTCGTCATGCACCTCTCAAATCTCGAGCTGCCCTGCAAAATGTAACACCCCAACCGATAGCGGAAACATCAAGGTGTCACATAGTGGTGATTGTTCAATAGCTCATGGTACTAAATGAAAGTTGAATAATATTAAACAATTTACAATTTATCTTACAAGTAGAGATTACAAAAGTTGATTTATATAAACTAGGTCCAAAGCTCCTATGTGTTCCAGAACTTGTACAACTTCCAATAGCAAATAAACCTGAAACATGTTAAGTTGGAAAGATGGGGGGGGGGGGGTCAACTATAAATAGTTGGTGAGAATACATAGGTTTTGCATATAGTTGAAAACAATATGTTGTATAACAATCATTGTTGAAGTATAATAATGAGTAATGATAGAATATGAGTCCGACATGTAACAATGCGTCTTTTGTACAATCAAACCTTGTGTCGACTGAGACCTAACCCGCAAGTTAGTAAAAGTGTAACTGTTATCGATCATCCCTGAATTTATGCGGGGGGATGGGTTTGTCAGACCTATAGCGCTATAATCTAAACAGGCGGCTTGATCAATGTTAATGATTGTACTGTGTCTTTTTGTTACAGTCAAATGATAGTATGAGTAAATGATAGTGTACAAAATGTTTATAGCTGAATCATAAGTTTCAACAATGTAAGAATGAGTAAATGATAGTATATAAAATGTCTAAACATGTTTCACCCCAAAATGTAAAATAGAAAATGGGGCTATGTAAACTCACATTGGCTAAGGTGAATTATCCTCTACGTGTTGTGAATGTATGCGAGGCGAATCCCAAAGACTCAACAACGTAGTTAGTCCAAATTGAAGAAATAAAAAAAACGAAAAAGAAAGAATATCAAGCTTCCAATTCGCCAATTACAAGAGCTTATAATCAAAGCTTCAATTGTAGAAGTAATAGACTATAGAAGAAAGGTATGAGGGAAAGTTTAATCAGATTGAAACAATCGATTTAGAGGTGCCAAGTATAATGGGTCATAGGTGGATTTTTATACTAGTTTTGGATTCAATTAGCCATTAAAATTGGTCAACACCATAAAGTAAGGTTTTATGATGAATTGACTATTTGACTAAGACTTTGACTGTTTGACTAAGACTTTGACTAGGACTTTGACCAGGACTTTGACTAGGACTTTGATCCGGACTTTGACTATTTGACTGTCTTCGTAGACTACGAGAACTAAAAAAAATCAAATTTTCTAATTTAATCAGTTTTAAGTTCCGGACTTGTTTCCTTCGGTTTCTAAGTTGTTTTAGGACCGAAAATTAAGGGTTTTGAGCATCAAGGTCTGAAACATACGTGCTCGGGTGTAGATGTGAGTATAAAACGTGCTATACTTTTACTTATAAAAATTATAAGTTTTATTAAATTATGACTTTTGGTCCTATTAAAATAGGAGGGTTAAAAATGAAATGTTTGAAATAGTTGAGTGACCAATTATGCACATTTATGAAAAGTGAAGGGTGCAGGTTGTCACAGTCTCCCCTACTTTAGAAAATTTCGTCCCGAAATTATTAAAAACACAAGGTTGAGGGTGTTTAGGTAGAAATTAGGGCAGCTGTGGTTTGGGTTAAGGCACGACATGAATTAGCAAGGAGAATCTAGTAAAACGCTAAACTTTAAGTTTTAAGAATCCTAAAAGAAATGCATGTGTTGATTGACTATTGAAGGACTTTAAATGAACTACCATGTAATTGGAGTTTATAATTGGTTATCCAACTTGATAGAATTTCACACTACCTAAACGTACCTGTAAATTAATGATTACGTTCCGGACCGCAATCCTCAATTTACCTTACATTAGGGTTTTGTGTCCTTCTATGACTCTAAACACACATATAAAATAATACAATTAACCTTGTGGTTGAATCGTATACAATGTATCCAAAAATAAGTCCAACTGTTGAGCAGGAAAAAGACCTCTACCAGTCAGTGAGTAAGAACCTCTACCAATTGTTGAGCAGGTGCGATAGCCTCTACCAGTCGTTGAGCAGGTTGTAGGGCCTCTACCGACTGTTGAGCAGGCATGATGACCTCTACCAATTGTTGAGTAGGTTATTTGGTACTCTACTAACTGTTGAGCAAGTACTTCATCCTCTATCAGTTGTTTGATTAAGTGTACCAATTATTACACACATGAATTGCAAATTGATAATATGTACATGTAAGCAATCAAATATCAAGTATAGCATGCAAGTTGTAATAGAGTTGCCCTAGACAAGGTTAATGACTCTAGGTGTGTCTATAGCAAATAGTTTATGTCCCATGCTTTCAAGTATCATGAATAATCAGATGTTCAAGTAGATAATCAAATCCTCATGTATAACTAAGGATTAAGTTTGATGCAACACACAATCAAGATTATTTTATAGTAAGGAGATTATGTAGCAGTGTAAATTATGGGGTTTGGATCAAAGGTTAGAACCAAGTGTATGAGATAACATGATTGCGGCAAATAGCAAAAATTGTAAATGTTTCGAACTTGTTGAAAATAAGTAGGTATCAATGGGGAGTTGGAGATTAAATTTTTGTTCATGAGGTTGGAAAGGTTTTAAAATTGGTTTTATACCTAAAACAAAAGTCGTTAAATAGTACAAACTAAGTGAGCTTTGATTAACATATTCCCGTTAGTTGGAGATTTTAAACATGACATTAGGTTTTGAAGATCAATGTTCAATTAAGTGATTTTTAATAGATTAAAGCATTATATAGAAAAATGTTTTGTTATGTGTATAAATAAACAATTGAATTTAAGTTCGAGGCATCTTTTGACAAAAATATGTATTTTGTAAAGTTTATAGGTAATAAAAATCCAACAAGATTTAGAAATCTGTAGTTTTGTGCTAGGGTATACTCAGGTTATGAGATTACAGTTTTAAAAATATGTAACGTGCTGATAAAAACAATAATATGATTTGGGTAGGGTGTTGAAAAACAATCAAACAATTGGCTAAGATGGTAAGATGAAGTGTGATTGTGAAATCCATATATGATTAAGTTGTAAAATTTTGAGATTTTAGAGCTTAGTTTAAGGAAAGTGAGTGTAATCATTTATTCATTAATTAAAACGAATAAACGAAAACGTTGACCTATCAAAGTTTCTAAATTCTAATAACATAGTGAAGACATGCTTTAGCTTATAAGTGAAAACTCATCCCATGAATTCCCAGGTAGGCATCCGGGTCCCTCGTCTGATTGGGATTTATGCGCAATGCCAGTCCTAGACAGAAAACTCAGAATACTCATCTTGTGGAGACTAGAGTGGGGATAAGAAAACTCAGAATACTCATCGTCTGATTGGCATCCGGTTCACCCTTCCAGATTGCACGTGTTCGTTATTAAAATCTAGAACTTTGACGAGATCATCAAGGTGGTTCAGGCTAAACCTGAGGATTTGTCCAATTAGTCTAAGAGTAGATCCAGTGATGGAGAATAATCATCTTGTGGAGACTAGAGTGGGGATAAGAAGTAGGAGGGAGATAAAGAATAGCAAGTAAAAGGAGCAAATACTGGTTATAATCCTATGGTTATAGACTAGATTATTTTTCTAATAACCTAATTCCCTATAACCATGGCTCTATACCAATCTATAAGACCCAAACCGATGGCGGAAACATCGAGGTGTCACGTAGTGATGATTGTTCAATAGCTCATGGTACTAAATGAAAGTTGAATAATATTAAACAATTTACAATTTATCTTACAAGTAGAGATTACAAAAGTTGATTTATATAAACTAGGTCCAAAGCTCCTATGTGTTCCAGAACTTGTACAACTTCCAATAGCAAATAAACCTGAAACATGTTAAGTTGGAAAGAGGGGGGGTCAACTATAAATAGTTGGTGAGAATACATAGGTTTTGCATATAGTTGAAAACAATATGTTGTATAACAATCATTGTTGAAGTATAATAATGAGTAATGATAGAATATGAGTCCGACATGTAACAATGCGTCTTTTGTACAATCAAACCTTGTGTCGACTGAGACCTAACTCGCAAGTTAGTAAAAGTGTAACTGTTATCGATCATCCCTGAATTTATGCTGGGGGATGGGTTTGTCAGACCTATAGCGCTATAATCTAAACAGGCGGCTTGATCAATGTTAATGATTGTACTGTGTCTTTTTGTTACAGTCAAATGATAGTATGAGTAAATGATAGTGTATAAAATGTTTATTGTTGAATCATAAGTTTCAACAATGTAAGAATGAGTAAATGATAGTATATAAAATGTTTAAACATGTTTCACCCTAAAATGTAAAATAGAAAAAGGGGCTATGTAAACTCACATTGACTAAGGTGAATTATCCTCTACGTGTTGTGAATGTATGCGAGGCGAATCCCAAAGACTCAACAACGTAGCTAGTCCAAATTGAAGAAATAAAAAAACGAAAAAGAAAGAATATCAAGCTTCCAATTCGCCAATTACAAGAGCTTATAATCAAAGCTTCAATTGTAGAAGTAATAGACTATAGAAGAAAGGTATGAGGGAAATTTTAATCGGATTGAAACAATCGATTTAGAGGTGCCAAGTATAATGGGTCATTGGTGGATTTTTATACTAGTTTTGGATTCAATTAGCCATTAAAATTGGTCAACACCATAAAGTAAGGATTTATGATGAATTGACTATTTGACTAAGACTTTGACTAGGACTTTGACCAGGACTTTGACTAGGACATTGACTGTTTGACTAAGACTTTGACTAGGACTTTGATCAGGACTTTGACTAGTTGATTGTCTTCGCAGATTACGAGAACTAAAAAAAAATCAAATTTTCTAATTTAATCAGTTTTAAGTTCCGGACTTGTTTCCTTCGGTTTCTAAGTTGTTTTAGGACCGAAAATTAAGGGTTTTGAGTATCAAGGTCTGAAACATACGTGCTCGGGTGTAGATGTGAGTATAAAACGTGCAATACTTTTACTTATAAAAATTATAAGTTTTATTAAATTATGACTTTTGGTCCTATTAAAATAGGAGGGTTAAAAATGAAAATTTTGAAATAGCTGAGTGACCAATTATGCACATTTATGAAAAGTGAAGGTTGCAGGTTGTCACACAAACCACATACTGGTACGATGGTTTATTTTATTTACATAAATGTTTATTTATTTGTATGCATACATATGATAGGATCATGGCTATTACTGTTGACCTCACCATACTATCTGATTCTAAGCCAAACTAATTGGTTGACGACACACCTGATGAGGATCTCCCACTTACCCAGCCTGCCCTTGTCCCATATGAGACTCTTGACTTCCCCCATTCGTCATGAGGATGGATTTCTGACTCCGAGATGGACATTGACCCTACACCCATAGTTAGGCGTCCCTCGAATGATGATACCGATGATGACATTCCACTTGCTGACCCAGATGTCCATCATCCGGTGATTCCTTCCACCACCCCTACTGCCTCAAGCCAGGCCCCGTCTTTTCGCCTTGACTGTACGGGCAGTACCCTTTAGCGGTATACTCCCCGTAAGCGAGTGCAACGGACCGTGGTCATAGCCCTCCCTGCTCGTACTCCGGTCATTACCCAACCTGCTGACCTTATCCCTACTAGAGAGCCTGTCTTGCCCACTGTTCCTGTACCAGAGGCACGTATCACGGAGGCACCTCTACCGATGTTCGAGCCCTCACCGAGACTGAGGAGGCACTCAAAGGCCCGCAAATGGCCTTACCTTCCCAGCCTCACCAGCGACCTAGCACATCGGCATTAGGAGGATGACCATGAGGCCATGACCTTGGGAGGATCGTCTGGTAAGCCACTCTACAACGAGCGTGGAGTCATGTTTTCCCACGACACGCAGCTTGTCAAGTTGGGTATCGTGTTCGGGAGTTGGAGACTCATGCAGAGGAGGCTGATCGGGGGAGATTGTTGATAGCATTGGGGAGAGCATAAGCGGATCGATGCATCGAGGCTTTAGAGCGGAGACTAACTGAGATGACACGGGGGATGCGAGACACGGTTGCTACTTTGGTTGCTTCATTCTCATCCTTATCTTCCTCTTAGCTCATTCTGTGGTTGTGTTATGATGCTGCTCGAGCTGATTCTAGCGGAGGTTCCGGAGGTACTGGTCGTCGACGGGAGAGCGATAAGGATAACGGTAGAAATTTTTGGTCTAAATTCTTTACTTAATACTCCTACGTAAACCTTTATGTTAATAATAATATTCACTATTGTATACACAGAAGTTGAAAACCCTGTGCGAGGATGTTTGTACTAAACTTTTATGGCCTATACGCCAAGGAATTTCCGTGGTACGGAAGGTGCTGTAGGAATTGTCCGGTGGATAGAGAAGACCGAGTCAGTCCTAGACATAAGTGGTTGCTCCGAGGATCAAAAGGTGATGTACTCCAGTTGTAGTTTTCAGGATGAAGCCCTTACTTGTTGGAACCTGCAAGTGCAAACCCTGGGCAGAGATGCGGCATACAATCTTGCTTGGGCCAATCTCAAAACTCTGCTCATGGAAAACTACTGCCCGAGGAGTGAGTTACAGAAGCTGGAGGCAGAATTCTAGAATCTTGCCATGGTGGATACCAATGTGACTACATATACCACTCATTTTCATGAACTCTCTCGACTGGTCCCTCACATGGTCACGCCCGATTACTAGAGAGTCGAGCGGTATATCTAGGGTCTATCTCTGAAGATCCGTAGTATGGTCACTGCATCGGCACCCTCCACCATCCAAGTTGCCGTCACTCTAGCCCACAGCCTGAATGACGACGCTCTTTGCATGGGTTCACTAAACCAAAAAGTTGCAGTTGCTAGTGAGAGTTCGGGGAATAAGCGCAAGCGTTCCGACACCTGGAAAGGTAAGAACTCCCATCACCAGTGACAAGATGCCGTGAAGGTCTTTGCTGCCACTGTTGTGGAGGAGCCCAACGCAAATACGACGGGGCCCACCCTTACTACAACAAATGCAATTACCATCACGTAGGTACCTGCGAAAGCGTCTTGTGCAAGAACTGTAACCATCATGGTCATTCAACTGATTCTGGCAAACACTGATGGACGCATTAGGCTGTCGCTTAGACATGAGCACAGCCTAGCATCCGCAAACCGATGGCCAGAGCGAACGTACAATTCAAACATTCGAAGACATGCTTCGGGCATGTGTAATCGATTTCAATGGAAACTGGGATTCACATTTGCCATTGGTTGAGTTCTCCTACAACAACAGTTACCACACCAGCATCAAGGCTGCCCCGTTTGAAGCCCTGTATGGACGTAAGTGTAGATCTCCTTTGTGTTGGGCGGAAGTTGGAGACAAGTATTTGACTGGCCCCGAGCTCATTCAAGAGACCACTGACAAGATCTTTCAGATCCGTGATCGCTTGAAAGCCGCTCGAGATCGTCAAAAGAGCTACGCTGATCGCCCTTGCAAACCGCTTGAATTCCATGTTGGCGATAAGGTACTCTTGAAAGTCTCACCCTGGAAGGGTGTACCACGGTTTGGCAAGCGTGGAAACTTAATCCCCGATACATTGGTCCATTTGAGATACTTTCTAGGGTTGGTCCTATGGCATACAAGCTCAAGTTACCAGAAGAGCTAAGTGGTGTTCATGACACATTCCACGTGTCCAATCTAAAACAGTGTCTGTCCGAAGAATCTTTGATCATTCCTCCCGAGGAAATTCACATCGATGATCTGCTCCATTTTGTCGAAGAGCCAATCAATGTGACTGATTGGAAAGTCCATAAATTGAGAAGGAGCCGCACTAAACTTGTGAAAGTCAGATGGAATTCAAAGCGTGGTCCCGAATTTACATGGGAACGCGAAGACCAAATGAGACGCAAGTACCCAGCTCTTTTTCCTAAGACCACTGAAACTGGTAGGGAAACTCAATTTCGCGGAGGAAATTCCAAAACAAGAGGAGAATGTGACAACAGTCAACGAAACAGGTCAACATTCATACACGTTTCATTTACTACTTCATTCTATGTGCATATTTAGACAATTTGCATACACTATACCCCCTTAGTCTAGTGAAGCAAGAATTGGTCCAAGAACGAACCCCGAGACACCTGTTTAGTCATACAATTCCCGGACACTCACCAAACAAGCACAAATTGAGGTTGTTCACCCTCTAACATATGGTAATTTCCCTTTATCACATGTGTACGAAACTCAAGGTAACTATAGTGTTTGATCACAGGGACACTAATACATGTTAATGTCGTCATCGGGCATCCTTGCCATTAAAACGACATCAAGTCACCACTCAATACACTTGGGGTGATGAACATTTTTGTCTTGATACACACTTACACCAAAGTAAACTAGTAGACAACCTACAAACATCCCACCTAGTGATGATCATCGGCCCAAAGTAACATTCCTCATCCATCACCATCACTTGATAACTATTGAGTTTTACCAATTAAGGCCTAAACCTTTCTTACACCTCTTAATACCCCTTGATCCTCACCACAAATACACTAACATTACCTATGTATATACTCGGCCGAATAGAGACAAACCAAGGATCCTCATGTGCCACCATCACATAAGTGTCAAAGTTTACACATAAAAGGAAAGAACATTAGAATGTGCACCACCCAACATAGCCACCCTTACCCCTTCTTGCCTCTTGACAACTAGCGACCAAATGATAACAAAGACAAGAGATAAGAAGCTTCTAACCGTCACCATCATCATGATACTTTGTCTTATCCTTTTGTCTTGTACTCGATCGGATGGAAGGAAGAAGGAAAGGATGATTAGTTGTCAAAGTTTCACCAATCTAGTAATAAGACAAACCTTCCATAATCCACCTATTTAATTAATCATACCCCTTCTAAATCTCTTACAAACCTACGGCTATAGGACAAGGTGGATACAATACAAATGGTTTCATGGAAATGAAGGTAAAACAAGGAATGATTGCCCCATTCCCAAGATAGAAGACATGCCTCTTTGGGAGAGATCACAATCGGCCGAAGCCAAGGAAGAAGAGACAAGAGGAACCATTGTGTTGTTAACATTATCATCCTTTTATTTATCCTAAGAATGATCGATCTATAACTAGTTGATTCACTACTATCTTTGTTTTGTCCACACCTTAGCCGATCCCGTATATAAAGAGGCCACATTCCACTCTCATTTGCCACACCAACACATTCTTTTGTCCACACCTCATCCTTTTGGTTAACATTCCCTTGGAGCCGAAGCTTTACAAGCTCTTGGAGGAGTCTTGGAGACTATCCAACCTTCGATCACTTCTAGGTAAGGTTTCCATACCCATAAACTATGATCTAGTCTAGTCTACCTCATTTTAATCGGCTCTAGTTGGTTTAAACACATAAACACACGCGCATTGTCATAGATTTTGCTTAATCTTGCTCTCTAGTGAACATATTGTCTAAACACTACATCAATCGGCCTTGATACATATTTGGGAGGCCGAAACTATGTTTTCATATCACAAAGATCACGTGTAGCACCATGTATAGAATCGGTTTGTAATAAAACACACACTTAATTCAAGCTTAAGGTTAAAGACTAATGTGGTGTTAATCTAACCTGTTTTCTCACAAGAGCTCACTAATAATACTTCACAAGGCATTATTAAACCCAAACATACAAGCTCAATCCATGTTGCAATCGGCTTGAAGCCCCATGAGGAGCTTTACAATCGGCTACCATCTAATAACATGTGTTAACAAGGCTAGAACATGTGTAATCTTAACTTAGGTGTATTAATGCCCTAAACACATGTTAAGATAACTAGCTTTATCACAAGTACAAAACAAAAGTTCACATAAATCAATAACCAAGTCCACAAGTGTCGGGTAGACAAATTGTATGATAAACGACTAGAATTTGAAATTTACCATGTTTTCAAATAAATCAAAGGGCAATTACTATCTGGACGGTAGTAGCTACGTAATTCGACTTCACTAGACCGCATACATCTCTATCAGGTGAGTTTCTATGGCCCCGTTTTACTATTTTACATTTTGGGGGAAACACATGAATCAATACTTGTGTCATTTTCAAGTGTGTGTACATTCTATCATGACTACCATGTGGAACATGAGACATTTTGGTTCATGAGCTCACTAGTCCTCGTACAACGTTTACTGTAACCATTAGCTAAACATTTACCCATGGAACACTTTAATAGATCTATTGGGTTGACACCCCCACTCTTGGTTAGTCGCTCTAACCGGTTACATACAAAAGAGTGTTAGTATTCTACTATACATGCATTGTCCTTCGTGTACAATGTGTGAGGCACAATAGTCAAGAGGGTTGGTTACGGGACTCATGGTTCTCACAATAATCATTCGCTTAGCTAGCTTATGATTGGTCATACACGAATTACACGTTGGTTTTACTATACATTCAAAACCCGTAGACTCACCAGCATTATTGTTGACAAAACTCGTTTTGCATGTTTTTCAAGTAACTAATGCAGGGCCACCAAGGATTGAGCGAATGGTTCAAGCATGCACCCCGTGGTATCACTTTGATGGGTTTTGTCGGTTCCAAGATGTTATGTTTTCAATTTCCATAAATGCTAGACAATGTCTCCTTTGTTAACACTATGGTATCATTTTTAATAAATTCATGACAATTTCCATCATTTATGGTGGTACTATTTGAATAAATGTGTGTTTCTTGAACCTTGTGCTTGAAAACCTTTCTGTTGTTGCATCCCCGTGTTTCCGCCTTGGCGGGGTGTGACAGTTTAGTCATACAACACCCAGATAATCATCAAACAAGCATTCAATGAGATTACCACACTCTAACACATCATAATCCCTCTCTAACACATGTAAACGAACTATAGTGACAATACCCCCCCCCCATATGATGACTTCCTAACACGTGTGGACATAATAACAAGTAACTATCTTATGGCTCACAAAATACATGTTAATATCGTCATCAAACGACATGGAACCTATCCAACTATTAACAATAACGAACCTCAGATACATATTCCTATATCAAATGGTTAACTAGAGACTATCCAATATATTAACTAGACACAATGTGCAAATATGATATCACTAACATTTGTATATATCGACTAACTCACAAGGCTTCACACATATGATAAGTTTTGGACCCATAACAAAGGAACTTATCATGGAACTTCACAAACTATAATCATACATATATACATACACACGGCATTTCAATTATATCACCATACACACACTCCTACACGACTACCTACACAAACATGAACATGCCATTCCTACAAATCTTAGTTCTTGAAATGTCATTTTCATAGAATACTAGCCATGTTCTTGATCCATTTACTTTAGCCGAATTGTGCACATTAGTCAAATCAAGGGAATGTCCAACGTACACACTAACATAGTATAAGAATACCAAGATCACACTCATTTCTTCCATGATTTCAACCCCAAAATAGAAAGATCCAATTTTCTTATTTGTTCTCGGCCAAACACAAGATCAAGAGCTACTCTTGGATGTTGAGCACCAATCGAATGCAAGAACAAGAGCCACCCTCATACTTCACATTCCTGTAGTATTACAAAACAAGCAAGACACCACCTTACACAAACTTCTCTTGGAATCATACTAACCTTAAGTGGAAAATCTTTCTCCTTGTCCCTTTCTCGGCCGAACATAAGGACCAAAGCACCCATGTCACTTTCAAGCTTGATTGTCATAAACTTACACTAAAGTGGCAACAACACACAAACTCCTAAACCTCCCAAGGTCAACCATTTTGCATTCTCATCAAGAACCAATCAAAACATGAAGAATGTGAGGACTATCACCATCACCATGTGCCTACAATGTCAAGTCTCTATCACCCTACTCCGTCCACATACTCGGCCGCCTACCCCCTACATCCAAGCATGATGAAAATGATGAAACAATTACCTATGGACTCCACATGAGGACAATCGGCCATAGTGACAAAGAGGTGAGCAACTTACACTCTTTTGGTTAAATGGTAGACTATACTTATTCATCCACCAAGTCAACCCATCCCCTTTTGAAGCTTCTTATACTAATCGGCCAACATGAAAAGACATGGGATGTTTGTCTTACACTTACACCAATTAGTGAATCAAAGGCTTAACACTTACAAGAGGCATTTCACTTTTGAACTTACCCCTTATAGCTTTGTCCTTACCCTTTCTCAACCACTATATAAGGAGACCCTTTGATCATTCCAAATTGCACCAACACAACTCTCACACTCTCACAAGAAATTGGTCTATCTTAACCATCTTCCAAGTTCCAAACGAGCTAGCTAGGAGGAGCTTCCAAGGATCACAACACTCTCTTGTCTCACCAAGTCTTGAGGTAAGTCTAACCCACCCTTGTTTCCTTAGTCACTCACGGCCCTATTGTGAAACTGAGTTAGTGCATATAAGGCTCGAGTAATCGGCCATAAAAAAGTCTAGGAAGGTATCATTAGTTGAATAACATAATCACATAACATAGATTCTCACTCACAACACTAAATACACTATGCATACACTAAAATGAACACACGATCGGCTATAAGAAGGCACATTGTCATGTAACCTTGCACAAGTGATGTAAATCAGCCATGATTAATCAAAGAATGTTTTTGGAATCAACTATATAAACCGGTTTTCATAACTAAAGGTGTTTGGTTTATGTTCAAGATAAAAGTCCGTGATATAATTGGCTTTAGCATTGTGCACCTTGTAATGGATCGGTAGTATTGCTGAGGCAAGATCCATTGATTTTAATGATCACATATCAAACACACGACATGTGTTAGCCTCGGCCGTCACTTATTAACACATGTTAATGAGACTCATACGCATGTTAGCACAACTTGAGTGTATTAAAAGGCTAAACATATGTTAAAAGGCTTGTTTTCATAAATAAAACAAATTTACATAATGGATTAGAGACAATATGTGGCCCATGACTTTACATGGGGCCCATATGGGTCCACTTCATGATCTACTATAAGCTTCCCATACATAAACATAATTCTCATCGAATGACACGGTTCACAATAACGGGTGCCCCACACGTGTGATAAACAAACACACACAACTTACTATGTCCTCAATAATCATAGGGAAATCTCTGTCTGGACGATAGTTGCTTCACTGGACCCCATACATCTCTATCAGGTGAGCTTCACGGCCCCATTTTACTGATTTACATTTCGGGGGATAAACATGCTCCAACTCCAATATAATTTAAAGTGTGTGTACATTCTATCGTGACTGCCATGTGAAACATGAGACATTTCGTTCATGAGCTCATTAGTCCTCGTGCAACGTTTACTATAACCATTAGCTATAAAGAGCCATGAAACAGTTTAATAGATCTATTGGGTTGACACCCCACTCTTGGTTAGTCACTCTAACCGGTTACATACAAAAGAGTGTTAGTATTCTACTATACATACATTGTCTTTAGGGTACAATGCGTGAGGCACCACAGTCAAGAGGTTTGGTTATGGGACTCATGGTTTGCACAAAAATCATTGCTTAGCTAGCCTATGATTGGTCATACACGAATTACACAATTTTTTTACATGTTACACTCAAACCTGTGAACTCACCAACATTATTGTTGACAAATCATTCATGCATGTTTTTCAAGTAAATGTTGGAGAGCAACGGAGGTTTGAGAGAGGGGTCCAAGCATGCACTAGGTGGTATCATTATGGGTTGGATTTTAATTATTCAGTAGTATTGTGGTTCATGGTTATTCAGCCAATGCACTTGTTTCTGAACAATGTTTCTCTACTTTAATTAAGTTTTATGACAATAACCATCCTATGATGGCACCTTTTGAATAAATCTATGTGTTTTGCTTGTACCTTGTGCTTGAAAACCTTTCGAGGTAGCATTCCCGTGTTTCCGCATTGGCGGGGTCTGACAGATTGATATCAGAGCATAAGGTTATAGCAAACTATGGTTATTTTGGAGTCAACTATAACCTAAAACTATTTCCGAAACGTTTTCACAAAGTACCACACTGACTAACCATGCACCTCTCAAATCTCAAGCGGCTCCACGATGATACACGGGTATGATAGTTTATTTTGCTTACATACATGTTTATTTACATATATATATATATATATATATATATATATATATATATATATATACATATATATACATGCATATGACAGGATCATGGCCATTACTTATGACCTCACCATATTGTCTGACTCTGAGCCTGACTATTTGGTTGATGACACACCCGAGGAGGATCTCCCACTCACACAGCCTGCCCCTGTCCCTTATGAGTCTCTTGACTTCCCCCATTATGGAGGAGTTTGGATCTCGGATTCTGAGATGGAAATAGACCCAGCACCCCTAGTTAGGCGTAGCTCAGATGATGACACCGATGATGACATCCCGCTTGCTGACCCAGACGTCCATCATCTGGTGATTCCTTCCACCATCCCTACTGACTCGAGCCAGGCTCTGTCCTTCCGCATTGACTATACGGGTAGCACCCTTCAGCAGGCAACTCCCCGTAAGAGAATTCGATGGACCATGGTCATAGCCCTCACTGCTCATACTCCGGTTATGACCCGACCAGCTGACCATGTCCCTACTAGCGAGCTAGTTTTGCCCAATATTCCTATATCGGAGTCACATATCACGGAGACACCAATACCGGTGGTCGAGCCATCGTCGAGACTGAAGTGGCACTCACAGGCCCGTAAGCGGCCTTACCTTCCAAGCCTCACCGGCGACCAAGCCCATCGGGACGAGGAGGACGACCATGAGGCCATGACGTTGGGAGGATCATCTGGGAGGCCACTCTACACAGAGCGTGGCGTTATCTTCTCCCATGCCACGCAGCTTGTTGAGATGGGGTTTCGTGTTTGAGAGTTGGAGGTTCATGTAGAGGATGCTGAGCGGGGGAGATTGACGACAGCCTTGGGGAGAGCAGAGGCGGAGAGACGATTCGAGGCTTTGGAGAGGAGACTGACCGAGATGACGTAGAGGATGCAAGACTTGATTGCTGCTTTGGCTGCTGCATTTCCATCTTCATCTTCTTCTTAGTTTATTTTGTGGTTGTATTATGATGATACTTTATGATGTTTGATGTTGTATTATGACTACTATGTTGTACTGCCATGTTTAACTTTTGTAACATAAAACTATTGCGGTTCATCCACCCATCTTTTGTGCTAACTTTTATGTATCTGCTTTTATGGTAGTAGTTATCTATGAAATATTATTTTTGGTTATCCCATGTTGCCTATTCTTTTGCCTTGTGGTTGTGATCGTTTTGCTATGCGTGGTTATATTTGATTGCTATGATTGTATGAACAACAATATTTATAGAATATGTGTCTCACACTTTTGATATGTGTCATATCAGAAGGACATCATGCACACTAGACAATCTGCATGAACTAACGATGGCGTACCACTACCCGCTACTCTCACTGAGCTAGCTAGAGTAATTGCCGAGGCAATTGCTCGACACGACGCTGCTCGAGCTGATTCTAGAGGAGGTTCTGGAGGTACTGGTCGTCGACGGGGAAGCGATATGGATAACGGTAGAAACTTTTGGTCTAAATTCTCTACTTTAAACTCCTACGCAAACCTTTGTGTTAATAACAATATTCACTATTGTATACACAGAAGTTGAAAACCCTGTGCGAGGATGTTCATACAAAACTTTTATCGCCTGTAAGCCATGGAATTTTTATGGTACGGAAGGTGCTGTAGGAATTGTCCGTTGGATTGAGAAGACCGAGTCAGTACTAGACATTAGTGGCTGCTCCGAGGATCAAAGGGTGAAGTACTCCACCTGTACTTTCCAAGATGAAGCCCTTCCCTGGTGGAATCTACAAGTACAGACCCGGGTCAGAGATGCGGCATACAACCTTGCTTGTGCCGATCTCAAAACTCTGCTCATGGAAAGGTACTGCCCGAGGAGTGAGCTACAAATGCTGAGGCAGAATTCTGGAATCTTTCCATGGTGGATGCCAACGTGACTGCATATACCACTCGTTTTCACGAACTCTCTCGACTTGTCCCTCACATGGTCACGCCCGAATACAAGTGAGTCAAGCGGTATATCTGGGGTCTATCTCCCAAGATCCAGAGCATGGTCACTGCATTGGCCCCCTCCACCATCCAAGATGTTGTTACTCAAGCCCACAGTCTGACTGACGACGCCGTTCGCATGGGTTTGCTGAACCAAAAGGTTGCGGATACTAGTGAGAGTTCGGGAGATAAACACAAATGTTCCAGCTCCAGGAAAGGTAAGTGCTCCCCTCACAAGCGCCAAAATGCCGTGAAGGTCTTTGCTGCCTCTGCTACTGAGGAGCCCAAATGCAAATACAACGGGCCCCACCCTTACTGCAGCAAATGCAACTACCACCACGTGGGCACCTGTGAAAGCATCTTGTGTAAGAACAGTAATTGGTGTGGTCAGTCAACCGCTAACTGCAAGGCCAAAGCCACCAACACTCCACTTGCCAAAAACGAGTGTTTCAAATGTGGCGTGACTGGATATATCTGTAGGGACTGTCCCAAAGCCAAGGATTAAGCCCGTGGTAGAGCGTTCATGCTAGAGCCAACGAAGCACGTGATGATCCGAATGTGGTTACGAATACATTTCTCCTTAACAACCATTTTGCATTGGTACTATTTGATTCAGGTGTTGATCTTAGCTTTGTGTTTACCGACTTTAAGAAATCCCTTGGATTAGAATCTAGTAAGTTGGAAACACGTTATACCATAGAGTTGGCTAATGGTAAGTTAATCTCGTCTGAGGAAGTTGTTAGGGATTGTGTTTTGGTACTTGGCGACCATGATTTCCATATCGATTTGCTGCCTATTCGATTGTGTAGTTTCGATATTTTCATTGGCATGGATTAGTTATCCAAGCATCGTGCAGAGATTGTTTGTCACGAGAAGTTGGTTCGTATCCCCTTGTCCAATGGTGAAGCCCTCTCGATTCGAGGAGACTAGGGTGGACCTACTCTTCGAATCATATCCTGCATCAAGGCACAAAAATGATTAAGGAAAGGTTGTGTCTCATTTTTGGCACATATCGTTAAATAGAAAGCTAAAGATCAGAAACTCGAGTACATACCGGTGGAGCGAGACTATCCTGAAGTCTTTCCAAAAGATTTGCCAGGGCTTCCACCGCCATGACAAGTTGAGTTTCACATTGACCTTATCCCGGGAGCTGCTCCAGGAGCCCGCGCTCCGTATCGTTTGGCACCATCTGAAATGCAGGAATTGTCTAACCAACTTCAGGAGTTGTTGGACAAAGGTTTCATTCGTCCAAGCTTTTCTCTGTGGGGAGCGCCTGTGCTGTTCGTGAAGAAGAAAGATGGGAGTTTTCGCATGTGCATCGACTACCGCGAGTTGAATAAGCTGACAATAAAGAACAAGTATCCACTACTGAGGATTGATGATCTATTCGACCAGCTGCAGGGTTCCAGCTACTACTCGATGATTGACCTGCGCTCAGGATACCATCAGCTATGAATTCATGAGGATAACATACCGAAGACGGTGTTTCGAACTCGTTATGGGCACTATGAGTTTTTGGTTATGCCTTTTCACCTAACAAATGCTCCTGCTGTCTTTATGGATCTTATGAATCGAGTCTGCAAACCCTATGTAGACAACTTCATAATTGTCTTCATAGATGACATATTGATCTACTCGCAAACCCAAGAATAGCACGAACATCATCTTCGCTTGATTTTGGAGTTGCTAAAAAACGAGAGGTTGTTCGCCAAATTCTCAAAATGCGAGTTTTGGATTCGAGAGGTTCATTTTCTTGGTCACTTCGTGAATGAGAAAGGTATACAAGTTAATCCTACAAAGATTGAAGCTATCAAGGATTGGGAAGCACCAAAACCCCTACTGAAGTGCGACAATTTCTGGGTTTAGCTGGTTATTACCGATGGTTCATTGAAAATTTCTCTAAGATTTCCCAACCACTAACTGTCTTGACACTGAAAGACAAGAAGTTCGATTGGGGAGTCAAGCAAGAGGAAGCGTTTCAAGTCTTGAAGAAACGTCTATGTCGTGTGATTGTTTAAGAAAACAAGACTTCTTTTCAAAAAGGGAAAATCACGGGGAAGTGCCACAAGCTTTAATGAAAAGACGAGTAAGTTAGAAAAACAAAAAGACACTTACAAGTTTTAAATTTATAATTTAAAATGATAGTTGCTCAACGTTCTAAACACGACACAATAAGCAAGTGCACCTATCGTATATAGTATAGAAATGTGCAAGTACCGAGTATCGAATCCGTGGACACGATTTTTACTACTCAGCTTCCTAAAATTACTTAAAAAGACTTTTTAAAATAAGAAGAAAAGTAAAATGAGAGATGAAAACTTTTAAAGAAAATCAATAGCAAAACAATGGTGTTGCTTCGGGATCGGATGGAACCTCGGTATGAAATAGCTATCTTTATTTTATAGTGGTGTGTTTGAGCGTGCACTTATGCTTAACATAGAATTGCAACTGCATTTTCTAGAGGTGATTGTTCTCGAAAAGCTGTACAAACGACTGTGTTCTTAATGTTATTATGAGGGTCTCCCGACCTGGTGAGCTCACCTCTCAACACTGAAAATAAAGTGACTCGAGACTGTGTCAACTCAACCCCGAATTACCCGCCTCCCGGTGTTGCGATATAGACATCAAACTACTCTAGACTTTTATGAATAACTTGTCGGTGGTCGTTGCATGACCGAAGAAGCTACCACTTAATATCATAGTAGAGTCGTGACTTACCAACACAGGTGCATCCCCTACTTGGTTTAATTAATTTATCAAAAACTGACTGGTCTATTGTTGACTGTGCGGCAGTATAATGATGGAATAAAATACACGAGTTCATCAATCCATAACCCACATCAAGACTTCACATAGACCATGAAACAAAGATGTAAGATTAAGGATTAACTTATCATTAGGACCGTGTATATAGACCATCACTACAACAAAAATGGGTTTTTGGTACGCACAAAAACGTCCTAAAATGTTATTTTATAGGACCTTTTATTTAATAGGACCAACGGTAAAAGCGTTTCATGTAAAGGGGTCGTAATAAGTCCTGAAACTTAAAAGCGTCCTAATATCTCAAATAAGATTATGAAACCAATTTTATGGTCGCATAATATGTCCCAAAAAGCTCTTAATAAAAACATATTAGGACACTTTTACAATGTTCTAACATGTTCTTACCTACTTTTAATACACATACAAGCGTCCTTAAAAATTAATTTATAGGACCCTTATGATGTAACATTATAGGTGCTTTAGTACTAAGAAAAAGGTCCTAATATCCCAAATAAGATTATGAAACCAATTTTATGGTCGCATAACATGTCTATGAACAACCCATATAGCGTCCTAAGAAAAGCATATTCGGACGCTTTTACAAGGACAAAATTTTCAAGGTCATGATACAATGCTTTTTTAGACATCCACACACACACACAATTTTACAATATGGCGTATATAACATCAACTAATCAAATAAATAAAACTTTATTATATTTCTAATAAGTATATTCATAACAAAACACTAAACATAAATAAGTTATAACATTATCCAACATAAAGTCTTGTAACATGTAACAAAGAAATTAAAAGAAATGAAAGAAACAAGCAGCATAGATTCCCGAGTCATCATGTGTCCTCAATCCTAATGGACTACCTACAAATAAACCATCCATGTATAAGCATTAAGTTCCAAAATATTAAAATTATTCGTAACACAAGTTTAACAAATACATACCAAGATGAAAGGATAATGCCATGCAATGAATGCACCAATACAATCTTGAATTATGGAAAATAACCCATATGATCTCACCAACTTTTTATCTATTTTTATTGGTACTTGAACGTATACCTCACACCATTCTAGTCCGGTCTTTATACCATCAACTAGCTAATTTGGGTCCAAGCTCTTCACTCATCCTTAAGCTACAGTCTCGATAGAGTTTAGAATGTTTTTGAGGACAACTACATCTCCGACCTAGATTTTAGTTTTCAACAAACATTTATCAATTAAACTCTAGTCACAATAATAAAAGTAACATTTCACCAAAAAAAAAATAATAAATAAAGATTTATATAGAAAAATACCCATAAACGTGGAGGTCCATTGGTTGCGATGGAGAAAGGTGGTGATGTAAGAGGTGGAACATTGAATTCTCAACATTCTACTATTTTCATAATCATTCATATGTCTTCTCGAGCTTTGGCCTTGCATACTTTTATTTTCCATTACTGATGTACACAACAAAGAAAAATCTTATCAGATTGCCCAAAGCATTATACACCATATCAAATAGTTATTCTAACAGGTTTCTAACACAGGATGCTAACAAAACAGGCACGCTAGGGGTGACTCACTCTCGCACAGATCATGGTCCCGAATACCTACCAAGCTAGACACACTGACACCTAATCTCCTCTCGGTCCCAAAGGTGGTAGAATACTAAATTACCGAATAATTAATTAACTTGCTTCTAGGGTTTACTACGTCTAGCAACCACAAGATTTATCAAAAACATCAAGTCTAAGATACTCACAAAACCCTAGATCAAAAGATACAAAATCAATTAAACTAGAATAAAGCGAAACAAGTATTAATATTCAAATATCAAGCACGCATATACAAAAGAAACCTTATTAGAAAACCTTTACCAAAACATTATCCAAAACATAACATAGATCCAAACCGAAAACTATTATTCAATTGTCACCCATCATCAATACCTAGGTAGCACTTAATATTTAGCTACTCATAGTCATAGAAAAAGATAAAAACATAGGTTCAAAATAATATATAGTCATGGTAATAATATTTATAAACATGAAGTAAATAAATATAAAGCCAAAAATTATTATAGTTGAACCCGTACCTTGAATCTTGAACACTAGCCTTCCTGGCCTTCACTTCCTCCCCTCAAAAAAAAAAAAAAAAAAAAAAAAAAAAAAAAAAAAAAAAACAATTAGTATCTGTTGTTGTTGTCGATCTTGTCCGATGGCGGCTGCTTCCAAGTTCTCTCCGAAAATAATGTTTTCAATGTTTGCCCTCAAAAAAATCTCGTCACCTCCTCCAAGACAATGGAGCCGATCATTTATTATTTTTGTTGTTTTTTTTTGGCTTGGGCCACCACCCCAAGTTCTTCATTTTTTTTTAAATTATTATTATTATTATTATTATCATTATTATTATTATTATTATTATTATTATTATTATTATTATTATTATTATTATTATTATTATTATTATTATTATTTCTTCGTGTGTTCTTGGCTCGGGTGTTTTTGGCTCGACCAAAGTTCCTCGTCTACGCTCCAATGTCCATGAACACCTACTCTCAAGTGTTGGTGTCTCGATTAAAATTCTTTCATTTTGAGCTCATTTTCCACGAACACTTATAAAATAAATAAATACATAATAAAAACGACACGAAGCGAATAAAAACTAACCAAATAATATACAAAATACATAGGAAAAGAGATGTGTTTTTCAACACATCAATTATAATTATTCTATACAATTTTTTTTTTGTCAAGAGGTGTTTATTATTTTTTAACCTGTAATTTTATTATTGTTTGTTTAATCTAGGTTTAAGATGGATACGAGTTGGATGTCTTTACCAAGAGCTACCACGGAATTAGTAATTATAATATGCTCTTTTTTATCTTGTTACCAATGGGTTCTTTTGGTTTTTTATGTGACAAACTTGTAAAGACAACATGGCATATTGTACTATATAGTTGTACTTCGTTAATTATTTGTATCGATATTAGTTCAATTTGATTATTGTATGGAATATAAATTATTGTATCGACATTATGACTAATAGGATAACCCACGCGTTATGATGTAGTATAGATATTGTATGAAATGAATTAGTTTGCTATATTATTTTTTTTATTATGACTCAAATATCAAGTGTCCTATTACGATGTATTATAAAAACACCACCATGATTAAGCGTCCAATAAAGGTTAAAGTCATAAGACCCAAGTGTTAAGTGTCCTATTAAGTTAGGTTATAATAAAACTCTAGCGATTAAGTGTCCTATAAAACTGATGTTTTATGACTCAAATATCATGTGTCCTATTATGGTGTATTATAATAACATCACAATGATTAAGCGTCCTATAAAGGTTAAAGCTATAAAACCCATGTGTCAAGTGTTGTAATAAGTTATGTTCTAATATGACTTCGACTAGAAAGGGTCCTATAACATCGAACATTTATGAATTAACTACAAAGTGTCGTATTAAGTTATGTTATAATAGGACCCCCGATGATCAAGTGTCCTATTACATTGCCACATAATGGGACACCAACAACTAAATGTCATATAAATTACTTTATTAGGATCTATATTTTAAGTGTCTTATTAAGTTATATGATAATAGAACCCCCAAAGAATCATCCATCCTTTTAAATAGCTTTTTAGGACACCGGTTTAATTGCATATATTATAAAAGGACCCCAAAAGTTCATTCGTCATATTATATAGTTTTTTAGGACCCCATTTTAAAAGCGTCCCACAAAAAAGGTCCTTAAAAGCCCTTTTTGTTGTAGTGCATACCGACCCTAAATGAGATCTTGATAATAGAGGATTAAGTCTCAAAGTGTGTGTATTTCTACCCACAAATGGACTAATCACTACTCATGAGATTTAAGTTCACAAGTGCATGGGTTGTTACACACCATGGGTACACTCATGAATCCTTCCCACTTATGGGGTTTAAGTTCACAAGTGCATGGGTTTTTACACACCATGGGTACACTCATGAATCCTTCCCATTTCCTATCAAGACACCCACAAGACCAAAGACTATGTGATTTGTTAGTTAGACCATTAAACAAAGTTAGAATAGTAAGAAGTATAAAGAACACAAAACACCACATTAAAATAAAAGATAAACTATATTAAATCATACCATGTACCAATCCTCACCCTAACAACACCAATAGAAATCTAGCCTAGTATGGTTGTCACAACAAGCTCACAAGGTTGGGTTTGTGTACAAGACATGTTGGAGGGTGATATAGAGATTTCTATGGGTTTTGGATGATTTTGGGGTGTTTCTCTCTCTCTCTCAAGGTGTTTGTGGAGTGATCCCAGGCTCCAAGGGACACCTCTAAACCTCTCAGGGGGCAGAAACTTCATGGAGAAGTGTTGGATTACGAGTGGAATAGCATGCTTCAAAATGTGGGGTGGAGGCCACTATTTAAAGGCATTTCAGCTCTTGCACGCCCTCGAAAACGTTCTAGCACGCCCATGCTCGACAACGGGTACTGTTGCAGAGTCCTTTGCACACCAGATGTTGGTTTGTTACTGAGGACGCCAGTGCCACCACATGTGGCACGCCCGTGCTTGTCCTAGAGGCCAACCGTCTTGTCAGTCTTGGTCGATTTTTTATTTGGAGAACACGCTTGAGTAAAGCACATGTAAGTGCATTATTCATGTATGTCCCCAGATAGTGATCCTATACTTAATGTTGAAGGTTCAGATAATCAGAAAACGGCCAAGATTATGAATATGTTGAGTATTAGTAGACACATTCGAACCCATGGGGGATCGAATGTAGCTCAACACAGGTCGAATGTGATTGAAAGTATATAGAAGGTTTCATTCGAACCCACGACGGGTCAAATGAACACTTTCAACCTCTTTAAAGGGGCGAAGGTGGAAGGCTATAAATAGGGGAAAGTTAGTTATTTTTAGAGAGAATTATCATTTGGAGCTTTTCCCTACTTTGTGTGTGTGTGATATTCTCTGTATTAGGTCTAGGTTTGAATTGTAATTGTTGATATTTTGATCTAATACACGAGTAAAGTTATGGAAATTGCTCAGTGTTTCGTTATCTGTTTTCATCACGATCGATTACGTTTATTTCTGAATCATTTTGCACAACCTGAGGGGATCCCACCACGCTTCCGCTGCGCTACTCTGATAAAATGGTACATGTTGACAAGTGTGTTAATAGAGAAAGTGTCAAAAGTGATGTTGTGTGTCTCGCTAAACAAATGGGGAATGATGATTCAAGTGAATTGTCAAAGAGAGATTTGAAATCTGATACGAGTTTAGAATAGAGTGAATCAAGAGGAAGTGATACATCAAACGTTGATTTAAATTCTGAGAATGGTAATAATTCAGATGCTGAGGTAAAATCTAATGTTGAATATGCTAATTGTTTTGATTGTGTCAAATTGAAAAATGAAGTGCTGAAACTTCTTGAGGACAAACAGAACTTAACAAATAAACTTGAAAGATTTCAAATTGAAAATAAAATTTTGGCAAATAGTGAAAGACATTTTATGAATCAAATTGAATATTTTAAGAAAGAGATTTCAGAACTTCATAACACTATTTCAAAGAATAATCCCACATCATAGTTGGAAATCACAACACCTTGTGTTGTTGATCCTAATACTGAGGTGAAATTTGTGTTTGAAGAGTAAACTAAAAATGTGGTAGCAACTTCAGAACCTGAATCTGAAGAGAAAACCATATTCAAGTTTCCTGAAGGAGTTGAAGGATCCTATATGTTGGTAGGATAGGACAAATTGATTTTCAACAAAGATTTTCCAATTGATAATATCGAACAATCTTTACTTAAATGTATCATTGTCGATAACAATGATTTGATAAATCAATTTAGAAGTCAATTTGGTCATCTTCATTTTGAACTCAATCCTAACCAACATGAGAATAAAATGGATCAGTCTGGGAACAAAAGGAAAAATCAAAAGACAAAAGGACTGAAACCAAACAAATCGAAAGGTAATGATCAGATGAAAAATTCCCATCAAAAGAATTCAAGAAATTTTTCATCTAGATCATATGACTCTTATGATTATTCATATACCTCTCGATTTGATGGTTATTAGGGAAACAACTCACCACAGTATTCTCATGAATATGTGGAATGGAGAAACTGTTTTGAATGTGGTGAAGTTGGACATATTGCTGCTTATTGTCCATATTAGTATTGGGATGATGGGTATCATTATGATTTTGTGAAATATAGGTCTTGTTATAACTGCGGAGAGTGTGGGCATTTATTTGCTGCATGTCCGTATGTTAAATAGAAAAAGACCAAAGTGAATGTTGCTAAAAATTCAGGCAATGTTAAAAAGCATGTATCCCCAAAACAACTCAAGAAACAAAAGGGGAAACAGGTTGTGTATGACAGTTGAAACAAGATTGCCTTGAACAAAAATGTAGATAGTGAAAGGGTTGCTAAGGTTAGGGGGAGTTCTAAGGCTAAGCCTAAGAATAACTCTAAACCTAGACTTTTATCAGTTAAGTCTGAGAAGGTTCCAAACAAGGTTCAGAAGCAGGTGTCAAACATGAAACCTGAAAATTCAACAATCAAAACGATTTCAACAAAATCTAAAATAAACTTTGAATGTGTTTGAAAACCCAAATCACTTTCTAAATCAATAGCAATTTCTACTTCAAATTAATCCATTGAAAAACCAATTGATTTTTCAAAAGGATAATGGATTGATGTTCCGAGGATTGATGACCTTGGACGACCCATCATTGTGAAGGGATGGGTTCCTCTCTCCTACTAATTGTTTAACAGGTGTGCAGGTTGTTCCAAACAGACCTATTAGCTATTTTGTGATAGTTGATTGTGGAGCATTTGTATACACGCTATTTATTGGAGAGGTGAAGGTCAAGGAAGTTATAGTAAAAAAGGAAAACATGAGTTCAACAGAGAAAAGAGTGTTTGTTATCTGTTTCATACCTGTGAAGATTGAAAACGTGGTAATCCCATGCAATTGCTCTCAGGTTTTGGATTTCTACAACAGATGTGACAAAACGGTTTATTCTAAACTCTCTTATCTTTGTTAATGGTTTTACTAATTGAAAGAACAAAGTGAGTCAAGTAATCTGAGTGGGAAAATGGTTTTTGAAACTCAATAAGTAAACCTCATCGAATATCATTTTTTTTTCTACAAAAAGTTTAAAAATCCAAAAATATGCTTATTTTTAGATTTTTAGGGGGAGAAAATTTCAGAAAAATCAAAATAAAAATTTAGAAAATTTAAAATGATTTTTCTTCCTGGAGAAAAAAAGGAGATGATAGTACATCAGTGGAATGTCAGACTACTCTGAAAACAAAATGATGTTACAACATTCCATAGCATGGTGATATAAACTTAAAATCAATATATGATAATCATGTGGATCAACCTCTCGTTGGCATATGGTCTTGGTACCAAAATTTCGTTTGATAGATTGCCAAAAATCAGAGATTTCGGGTCGTTATATTGTTAGTTATCTAGGGATAGCCTAACTGATCTTTTGTCGTATTGATTTACGGACCTAGATCAGTCAGGGTATCTTAATAAAAGATCTTTAATGACAAATCCTTAAGTTACCGAATGAGGAACTTAACATGTGTGATGATAATCAAAGATTATCTAATGCATCGTATCAATACTATGATGAAAATCATGTATGATATTAGTCCTCACCCTGATAGAGTGCACAAGTCACTTTGAAGCATTATTTTGCTAACCTGTCACCTATGTGCCTCAAATCTTGTAACTAACGGATAACTAAAATATAATCACGCGTTACGATGAAACTTTCTGCAATTCTTGATACGGGAATGTGTCACGTGTGCGGGGACCATAGATTTTTCAGTATCTAATATTACCATAATGTATCTGAAGTACTGAACAATGAATAATGATTTTGAGTTTAAATGGACAAACATACTGGTAATGATTGTAGGATGCTCAATGCCAAAAAGCATAAAATTGATTAAAAAGAGTTTTGACTGACTGTTTCAATACTGATATGATCCTCTTACTGGAATATTCACAAAAAAATGTTTAGTTTATTTTTATTGCAAATCTATTTGAAAATTCAAAAAGATTTTTGGTGTGTTTTAGTATAAAGTTTGAAAAATCAAAATGTTTTGTTTCAATCTTATTTTTGATAACCGATGTTGGGATACTTAATGTGAAAGCTCAGATGCTCGAAAGTTGAAAAAGACTACAGATTTTCAAGTTTCTGGTGCATATTGAAAATGTTTAATAGTTCAGGGGGAGAACTATTAGGGGTCAAAAGGAATGTGAAGAGTACTTCCAAGATTTTTGTCGTGTCTAACGCTGGTTGTAGTTTGTGCAGTTTTTAGTAAATTTTTCTTCAGAATCAAACATAACAGGTGCACTCCTCAAGATTCATCGGCAAAATGCATGTAACTGAACAAGACCCAAACCTGAACATCAAGATCATCAGAACAACATAAGCTAGTAAGAGGTTGTTAAAGAAATGATTGAAGATTGAAGAATTCAAGATTTGATGTTTGTCTTCATCTCTAGACCAACAAATGACAAAGCCAAGATTTCTTGAGTTTGTCTAAGATTTTGAAGCTTACTGCAGAGATAGACAAGAACCTCGACACAAACGTGCAAGAAGATGGAAAGTTTTCAAGTTGTTCAAGACGATGAGATCAAGACTTGAAGAATTGATAACTTTCTGATTTGGTACATCACTAGCTAGGTCCAAGGGTGAGATTAAAAGTGCATTATTCATGTATGTCCCCAGCTAGGGATCATGTACTTAATGTTGAAGGTTCAGATAATCAGAAAACGACCAAGATTATGAAGATGTTGAGTATTAGTAGACACATTCGAACCCACAGGGGGTCGAATGTAGCACAACACAGGTCAAATGTGATTGAAAGTATATCGAAGGTTTCATTCAAACCCACGAGGGGTCGAATGAACACTTTCGACCTCTTGAAAGGGGCAAAGGTGGAAGGCTATAAATAGGGGAAAGTTAGTTATTTTTAAAGAATTATCATTTGGAGCTTTTCTCTAGTTTGTGTGTGTGTGATATTCTCTGTATTAGGTCTAGGTTTAAATTGTAATTGTTGATATTTTGATCTAATACACGAGTAAAGTTATGGAAATTGCACGGTGATTCGTTATCTGTTTTCATCACGATCGATTACGTTTATTTCTAAATCATTTTGCACAACCGGAAGGGATTCCGCACCCTACGGTTGGTATTCGTGAGATCACGGTTCGTGATTACGATCCTAAAACGAATGCTTAGCACGGCCGTGCTTCATCATTATGCACACCCATGCACATCCTGGAACTCTAAAATTGACCTTCTTTGACTAGGAAATGTTGAGTTGTTGACCCGGGAAGGCTGCATAGCCGTGAGCACGGTCGTGTTGTGTCTGTCATATCTTCAAAGTCTTCAAATCTTCGCCTTTTTATGCCGTTTTGTGCGGGTTTTCACTTCTTTTCGTTACCGGGCCTCCAAATCTGCATTTATCAACAAAGAAAGATCAACCGTGATAAAACAAAGATAAAAGCACGAATTAGACCATAAAACAAGTGGTAATTGTGGGTGAAAACATATCAATTTTTTGGAACATCATAATACCTCACACTTATGCGTTTTCTTGTCCTCAAGCAAACCGAACCTTAGGCAATTGTAGTGGGATAAAAATTGTAAGTTTAACTCGATGTGCCGAGCTTAACTTACCTCCTAAGAGCCTAACTTAATAAACTTTCAGGATTTCGGGCATGGCTTTCGGTGAGACTTTATTACAATAATTCCTAAGGTGACCCCTTTTTTCCTTTTTCCTCACTTCTCTCATTCACTTGGGTTTCATTTTTTTAGGGTGATCACTCAAATTCTACCCGATGGACGACTCGAATCATAGGCTTGGGTGCAAATCGCAACTCCACCACTTTTTATTGAGGTGGAGTGTGTAAATCAATAGGACTTTCCAGGGGTTATTTAGTGGGATGATGAAAAATAGGATAGGAATGGAGTCTACCACCATGACTGATTTTGGGATCGGTGCTTAAAGTGTTTGTTGAAATCTCGGTGATCTCCTCAAGTTGGCTTTGCTAATCTTCTCCTTGGATTTCGCAGCTCGACTGTGGCCTTCTCTCATGAATCGTTCGGTGCGAGGGCCGCCTAATAGCCTCCACTAGGTTGGGTCGATTACTTGGTCTCTTCAGAAAACATTGCAAAACTCTTCTTTTTGAAGTTCCCTTGATTCAGTTATTCACACACACATTTTTTTTAAATAATACACAAATTTCTCATGGTGCTTGCTGGGTAATGGTTAACACATGGTATGCTCTTCTAATGGCTTTCTTTTGTACCCTTTTCAAGATCTCGATTCTTGATTCTTGCTGTGTGGCTTTTGCTTCAAAGTCCCAAAATTGCCAAAGAGCTTCCTCAACACCTAAACACCTCCCTAATTTCTTCATGGCAGGGGCTAAATGAACGTAAGGAAATGAAAATGCTAAGGCTCAAAAATGGGTGGCTAGGGGTGGGGAAAATATATGAAAGGTTAATGATAACGGAATGGGTAAGTCCTAGGTGCCTAAATCACTTTCACACACTCTCCTCTGATGCGGTCTCGCAGCGCATAAGTCACACAAGTTCTAATCGGGTCATACTAATCGGGGAATATCTCTCAAAACAGCTGAACGAGCATATGTAATATATATATATATATATATATATATATATATATATATATATATATATATATATATATGAAATAGTGTGCTCGATAAGGCTCAATAATGCTCACATGGAAAAGGGTAAGGGTTGTTTAAGGAATTGGGAGCACCCTAAGCTGCTCTTTTCGTCTACCAAAAACCTCCCTAATCTCCTGCAAAATCGTTGGGCCAACTCAAAGGGCTTGAAATTGTTTTTGTTTCCAATAACTTCTTTTAAAAACATTGCCTTTTTGTTAGGGTTGGTCGACTGCTTTGAGGTGTTTTAAATTTTTATAAAAAATTTAAATACCTCACACTTAATTCTTTTAGACAATTTTAAATTAATAATAGTAATATATATATATATATGTGTGTGTGTGTTTGTGCAAAGAAAAGTGGGCAAGTCAAAAGGAACAAGAATCTCCCCGTTTTGTCTCCAACGGTCCGCGTGCTGTCGATCCCCGCAGCTGCCTCGTCTGCTATCTTGAGAGAAACCAGTTGGCATCAACTTTAATAGTTTATAAGTACGAGAATAAAAACAAAAAAAAAAACAAGCTACTGGTCCTAATGCCGAGAGAGCATACCTGGGTGATAGAAATTATCAACAGTGAACGACCATATCTGATGGTTCTTGACGGACTCATCTACCGTGTGCACCAACCTTTCAACTTATTCATCCTAAGCTACTAATCCGGGCTGCCTCCACGGTAGCGCCACGTTTTACGTCTTTGGCTGGACAAAACGCGTGATGCTCAGACTACTTCTTTTCCGACCTCTTGGACGCTGGTGGTGTTTCTCTTTCGCGGGTTTTCTTTCTCTACCCAGTCCTCTAAAGATTGTCCCAATATTCATCTATCCACTTCGTGTTGTCAAGTCCTGCCACTGATTATTCCAGTGGTGCTACTGTTGTACCTTTGGTTTTCTTCAATTGAAAATCTAATTGCTTATCAATGAAGTGGGCCACGTCAAATGGATCTTCAGGTTCATATTCTCTTCCACCGGCTGTGTAGTACAACTTATTATTCCCAACCCGAAGTGTATGAATCCCCTCACTCATATCTATTGTGGCTCTGGCGGTTGCTAAAATTGGTCGGCCCAGAATAATAGGAACATTATTCTCGCCCATGTTGAGGATGACAAAGTCGATGGGGAAAACAAATTTCCCTATTTTGATGAGCAAATTTCGACAATCCCCTCGGGTTTCTTTATGGTACCGTCCGCCAACTTGATCGTAGCTATCAACGGTCGCGGGTCGCCCAAACAGAGTTGCTTATAGATATAAATGGGCATAACATTCACACTCGCACCCAGATCTGCTAAGGCATAATTTGTAGGCAAATTGCCTATGGAGCATGGTAAAGAAAATTTCCCTGGATCGACCGCTACCTCGAGATTTTTCTTGTTGCTCAAGAAGTTCTTCAGCAATTCGGAGTACTTGGGCATTTGCTGAATGACTTCTATAAAAGGCAAGTTGACATGGACTTGACTTAGGAGTTCGGTGAATTTCTGGTACTGCTCATCCGTCTTTTGTTTCATCAATCGGCCGGGATAAGGAATGTGAGACCGGTATTCTCTCTGTACTATTTTTCCTGGTGGTTCTGGTGGTGGAGCAATTGGAGGAGTCTGGTTGATTTCGGGCCCATTGTTATCCGGCATTGGTGAACTGGTGGTTGAGTTTTCTGGTGCGGTGATGTTGGGAATGGTTATGTTTGGAATGGGTTCATTTGTGAGTGGGTTGGGTGGTATAACTTCTTCGTCGGCAGGTACCGCTGGCTCAGGATAAACGCGGCTGCTTTGAAGGGTTATGGCACTAACATTGGCTTTTGGGTTGGTATCAGTGTTGCTTGGAAGGCTTCCGACGGGTCTTTCTACGAGATACTTGGCCATTACGCCCAGCTGTACCTCCAAATTTCTGATGGTGGACTCGAGTCCTTGAAGCCTCTTGTCTGTGTTGTTAAACATTTCATCCATTCTTGCTACTGATCGGGCATCGAGTTTTGCGAGTCTTTCATCCACAGACGGGTAACTGTTGTTTGGTGGGCGTTGCTGGTTATTTTGTTGACTGAATCTGGGTGGCTGCATGATGTTACTGTCGTTCTTCCACCCGAAATTTGGATGATCGCGCTAACCATGATTATAAGTGTTGTTGTAAGGATTGTTTGGCGGGCGGCTTATACCAATGAAATCAACTTGTTTCACGGTGGCCTGAGGAAGACTTCCTTCTTGCGGCTGCAACTCTGTTGCGGTATTGGCATTGACTTGTGCTTTGATCAACTGGTTTAGGCGAGTTGATAGTGCCTCAATTTGTGCTTGCAATGAAGTGGTGGAATCGATCTGATAGAGGCCGGTCTTGGATGACTGACTTCGAGGGTTGTACCACTGATAACTGTTGACTGCAATTTCTTCAATGAGATCATAGGCTTCTTGTGGTCTTTTATTCCCAAAAATACCTCCTGCGGTTGCATCGAGTGTCTGCCTTACTTGATTTGTCAGCCCATTGTAGAAAGATGAAACTTGTAACCAAACTTCAAGACCATGATGTGGGCATTTTCTCAACATATCTTTAAATCTTTCCCAAGCTTCATAAAGTGACTCTCCCTCTTCTTGACAAAAGGTGGTGATGTCATTTCTTAACTTTGCGGTTTTGCTGGGGGGAAAATAGTATGAGAGAAATTTTTGGGCAAGGTCAGCCCAGGTGGTAATGGAGCATGCGGGTTGTGATTTCAACCATGCTTTGGCACAATCCTTTAGTGAAAAAGATAACATGCGAAGTCAAATAGCGTCAGGAGAGACGTTTTGCAACTTAAAGGTATCACAAATTTCGAGGAAATTTACGATATGAGCATGGGGATCTTCATCGGGAAGACCATGAAAAGTGTGGTTTTGTTGTATCATGTGGATGACATGGGACTTAATTTCAAAATGGTCGGCATCAACGTTGGGTATAGTGATGCTAGGGCACAAGGCATTGATGGAAGGTCTAGAAAAATCAGATATGGTTCTACCATCTTGTGCCATTTTTAATTTTTGTTCTTTCTTCTAGCTCTAAAATATCTTTCGGGTTCTTCAAGGGGTGGTGTAAGAATTGGCGAGGGGCGCAAGTTCATACACTATCTAAGAACCTTTAAGATGACAATTTTTAACAAAAACACTAAGTAAAAAAAAGATTAGTAATTTTAAGAAAACCTTTCTCTAAAATAGTCGTGTCCCCGGCAAAGACGCCAAAAACTTGATGTCGTGTGAGTGTTTAAGAAAGCTAGTCTTTTTTTCAAAAAGGAAAAAATTGCGGGGGAAGTGCTACAAGCTTTAATGAAAAGACGAGCAAGTTAGAAAAACAAAAAGACACTTACAAGTTTTAAATTTATAATTTAAAACGATAGTTGCCCAACGTTCTAAACACGACACAATAGGGAACCTCGGTATGAAATAGCTATCTTTATTTAATAGTGGTGTGTTGGAGCGCGCACTTATGCTTAACTTAGAATTGCAACTGCATTTTCTAGAGGTGACTGTTTTCGCAAAGCTGTACAAACGACTATGTTCTTAATGTTATTATGCGGGTCCCCCGACCTGGTGAGCTCACCTCTCAACACTGAAAATAAAGTGACTCGAGACTGTGTCGACTCAACCCCGATTTACCCGCCTCCCGGTGTTGCGATATAGACATCAAACTACTCTAGACTTTTATGAATAACTTGTCGGTGGCCGGAGCATGACCGAACAAGTTATCACTTAATATCATAGAGGAGTCGTGACTTACCAGCACACGTGCATCCCCTACATGGTTTAATTAATTTATCAAAAAGTGACTGGTCTATCATTAACTGTGCGGCAGTATAATGATGGAATAAAATAAAGACCGTTTTATTCCAACACGAGTTCATCAATCCATAACCCACATCAATACTTCACATAGACCATGAAACCAAGATGTAAGATTAAGGATTAACTTATCATTAGGACTGAGTATGTAGACCGGACCGACCCTAAATGAGATCTTGATAATGCAGGATTAAGTCTCAAAGTGTCTGTATTTCTACTCACAAATGGACTAATCACTACTCATGGGTTTTAAGTTCACAAGTGCATGGGTTGTTACACACCATGGGTACACTCATGAATCCTTCCCACTTATGGGTTTTAAGTTCACAAGTACATGGGTTTTTACACACCATGGGTACACTCATGAATCCTTCCCATTACCTATCAAGGCACCCACAAGACCAAAGACTAAGTGATTTGTTAATTAGACCATTAAACAAAGTTAGAATAGTAAGACTTATTAAGAACACAAAACACCACTTTAAAATAAAAGATAAACTATATTAATTCATACCAAGTATCCATCCTCACCCTAGCAACACCAACAGAAATCTAGCCTAGCATGGTTATCACAACAAGCTTACAAGGTTGGGTTTGTGTACAAGACATGTTGGAGGGTGATATGGAGATTTCAAATGGTTTTGGATGATTTTGGGTGTTTCTCTCTCTCTCAAGGTGTTTGTGGAGTGATCCCAGGCTCCAATGGACACCTCTATACCTCTCAGGGGGTAGAAACTTCATGGAGAAGTGTTGGATTGGGAGTGGAAAGCAATGCTTCAAAATGTGGGGTGGAGGCCTCTATTTATAGGCATTTCAGCTCTTGCACGCCCTCGACAACGTTCGGGCACGCCCATGCTCGACAACGGGTACTGTTGCAGAGTCCTTTGCAAAGCAGATGTTGGTTTGTTACTGAGCATGCCCCTGCCACCACATGTGGCACGCCCGTGCTTGTCCTGGAGGCCAACCGTCTTGTCAGTCTTGGTCGGTTTTCACCTTGGAAAACACGCTGGAGTAAAGCAAGGACGTGCTTCATCATCAGACGCCATCCGGTCTGGTACAGCAACCAGAGATTCCTATTTGGAAATGGGAACAAATCCCCATAGACTTCACCACCAAACTACCTAAAACGTCCAGTGGTCACAACACAATTTGGGTAATTCTTGACAGGTTGATTAAATTCGCACATTTCTTACCGATTAAGGAAACCGACAAGCTAGAGAATCTTGCCAAGCTGTACATCAAAGAGATTGTAACTAGGCATGGTGTGCCTGTTTCAATCATTTCCAACCGAGACAGTCGATTTACTTCCCGATTCTGGCAGACACTGATGGATTCATTAGGCTGTCGCTTAGACATGAGCACAGCCTATCATCCACAAACCAATGGCCAGAGCGAACGTACGATCCAAACATTGGAAGACATGCTTCGAGCATGTGTAATCGATTTCAGTGGAAACTAGGATTCTCATTTACCGTTGGTTGAGTTCTCTTACAATAACAGTTACCACACAAGCATCAAGGTTGCCCCATTTGAAGCCTTATATGGACGTAAGTGTAGATCCCCTTTATGTTGGGCAGAGGTTGGAGAAAAATATTTGACTGACCTCGAGCTTATTCAAACAACAACCGATAAGATCTTTCAAATCCGTGATCGCTTGAAGGCTGCTCGAGATCATCAAAAGAGTTATGCTGATCGCCGTTGCAAACCACTTGAATTTCAGGTTGGCGATAAGGTACTCTTGAAAGTCTCTCCCTGGAAGGGTGTACCACGGTTTGGCAAACGTGGGAAACTTAACCCCGGATACATAGGGCCGTTCAAAATACTTTCTAGGGTTGGTCCCGTGGCATACAAGCTCAAACTACAAGAAGAGCTCAGTGGTATTCATGACACTTTCCACGTATCCAATCTGAAGAAGTGTTTGTCTAACGACTCTTTGATCATTCCTCCCGAAGAATTCACATCGATGATCAACTACACTTCGTTGAGGAGCCAATCAAGGTGACTGGTTGGAAAGTCCAGAAATTGAGAAGGAATCGCACTAAACTTGTTAAAGTCAAATGGAATGCAAAGCGTAGTCCCGAATTCACATCGGAACGCGAACACCAAATGAAACTTCTTATACTAATCTGCCAACATGAAAAGACATGGCATGTTTGTCTTACACTTACACCAATTAGTGAATCAAAGGCTTAACACTTACAAGAGGCATTTCACTTTTGAATTTACCCCTTATAGCTTTGTCCTTACCCTCCCTCAACCCTCTTCCAAGTTCCAATCGAGCTAGCTAGGAGGAGTTTCCAAGGATCACAACACTCTCTTGTCTCACCAAGTCTTGAGGTAAGTCTATCCAACCCTTGATTCCTCACTCACTCTCGGCCCTATTGTGAAACCGAGTTAGTGCATATAAGGCTCCAGTAATAGGCCATAAACAAGTCTACGAAGGTATCATTAGTCGACTAACAAAATCACATAACATAGCTTCTCACTCACAACAATAAATACACTATGCATATACTAACATGAACACACGATCGGCTATAAGAAGGCACATTGTCGTGTAACCTTGCACAAGTGATTTAAATCGTACATGATTAATCAAAGAATGTTTTAGGAATCAACTTTATAAACCGGTTTTCATAACTACAGGTGTTTGGTTTATGTTCAAGATAAAAGTCCATGATATAATCAGCTTTAGTACTCGTGCACCTTGTAATGGATCGGTAGTATTGCTGAGGCAAGATCCATTGATTTCAATGATCACATATCAAACACACGACATGTGTTAGCTTCGGCCCTCACTTATTAACACATGTTAATGAGACTCAAACACATGTTAGCACAACTTAAGTGTATTAAAAGTCTAAACATATGTTAAAATGCTTGTTTTCATAAATAAAGCAAACTTACATGATGGATTAGAGACAATATGTGGCCCATGACTCTAAATGGGGCCCATATAGGTCCACTTCATGATCCACTATAAGCCTTCCATACATAAACATAATCCGTATCGAATGACATGGTTCACAAAAACGGGTGCCCCACATGTATGATAAACAAGAAAACACAACTTATTATGTCCTCAATAATCATAGGGCAATCCCTGTCTGGATGATAGTTGCTTCACATTCCGGCTTCACTAGACCACATACATCTCTATCAGGTGAGTTTCACGACCCCATTTTACTGTTTTAAATTTCGGGGGATAAACATGCTCCAACTCCAGTATAATTTAAAGTGTGTGTACATTCTATCGTGACTGCCATGTGAAACATGAGACATTTCGTTCTTGAGCTCATTAGTCCTCGTACAACATTTACTATAAACATTAGCTATCAAAAGCCATGGAACACTTTAATAGATCTATTGGGTTGACACCCCCACTCTTGGTTTGTCGCTCTAACCGGTTACATACAAAAGAGTGTTAGTATTCTACTATACATACATTGTCTTTAGGGTACAATGCGCGAAGCACCACAATCAAGAGGTTTGGTTACGGGACTCATGGTTTGCACAGAAATCATTTGCTTAGCTAGCCTATGATTGGTCATACACGAATTACAAAATTGTTTTACTTGTTACACTCAAACCTGTGAACTCACCAACATTATTGTTGACAAATCTTTCATGCATGTTTTTCAGGTAACTGAACGAGAGTAGCGGAGGTTTGAGAGAGAGGTCCAAGCATGCACTAGGTGGTATCATCATGGGTTAGATTTTAATTATTCAGTAGTATTGTGGTTCATGGTTATTCAAACAATGCACTTGTTTCCAAACAATGTTTCTCTACTTTAATTAAGTTTTATTACAATAACCATCCTATGATGGCACCTTTTGAATAAATATATGTGTGTTGCTTGTACCTTGTGCTTAAAAACCTTTCAAGGTCGCATTCCCGTGTTTTCGCCTTGGCAGGGTGTAACAGTGATGTAATTGTTGATTGCATCTAGTTTATTAAGAATTGTTCGTTTAAGTTATCTCACATCCTTTTTCAATAACATCACAGTTTCTTTAAACTCTTTTTCATTAACTTTTAAGGATGTTTTTGCATTAGTGCATGGTCGTGGATCACATACCAAACTGGTATTGTGTTCTTTGATTGATTCAATACGGGCTTCTAACTCACAACATTAAACACATTTTGATGTTTTAGAAGAGCTGACCTGGTTGTCTTGAATGTTTTCCATAAATGAATAATGAGATGACGAACCATCGGTAGAGAAGTACTTGGAATAATCCACGGTTGACTCTACAAAATTTTGAACCAAACACGACATTTGGTTGGTCAAGAAATCAACTTTAGTAAGTATCCTATCAACATCATCTTCTAGAGAGTCTGCGTTGCTTTCTAATGACCCAGATTGTTGACTCGACGCCTCTTCTGAACTTTCGTCATCACTTGAACTTGCTTCCAAATTTGAAGAATATGACCCGGCTTCTAGTTGCCCATCCTTGATTATCTAAGCATAACACGCTGCAACTCCCAAATTCGCCTCTGCATTGCCTCCTAGCTGAAGATTCTAGTCAACACCCTCATCAGCTTACACTACCGTCACCCTACCCGGATTATTAGTTTGTGGTGTAGGCTGTGGCAATGGGTTGTTTACTGGCACAATAGCACGCTCATGATTTGGAGCAGGTGCTTGCTGCTGAGGTCGGTGCTGGAATGGGTTTTGTTTCCATTGAGCCCGATTCGCTCGGAAAGGATACTAGTTTCCATGCTGGATTGGCTTGTCACATTCTCTCTTGAAGTGTCCCCATACTCCACAGTTATCGCACGTGACCTTCTGCTTGTTGAACTATTATTAGTATCCTTGTTGGTCTGCCAATCAGTGCGAACGTTTCTCTCCGTAGAATCCTCAGCACGTCTCACCACGCTCGAAAAATGACACTGAATATTCATCAACTCCATCTCATCCTTGTCGACTTGATCATAATCTTCCTTTGTCAGGTTGACATTGCCGATCTTTCCCGCCATCAAGTCATTGTATGATGTGACAAATGCAAATAATAGGGCCACATGCTCCTTTGCAATCTCAACGTCACATTCCCAAAATTATTCATTAAGGGTTGTGCCATCAAAGTTTTAGAAGAAACATTGGCTGACTGTTGCGGTGGAAGTATTCAGATGAACATAAGTGTTTGCAGGTTGAGGTGGAATTGGACAATAGGTGATAGAAGTGGATGGTGGTGATGTATACCGGTAAGCACTGGAATATCGTAACATGGGATCAATAGTTGGTGCTTGAACAATTTGAGATTGTGTATTGCAAGCAAATGGCTCGTTGAAAACAGACGACGCGAATGCAGTCTGAGTTTGTGAACTGGTGGTAATAGCAGAGGTTGCTGGAGTAGCTGCATGATAGAGTTCTGGATTCTGCGGTAGTTGAATCCTCTTTGCTTTTCTAGTCTCCTCAATCTCTCTATTTACCAGCTTCTGCATGAAATCACCAATGAGTAGGGTTTCGTACTGACCCATTTCCTTCATCACATCAACATAATGTATCCATTGTAGTGGAAGTGCATCTGCAAAACGCTCTATTATTTCAAAATAAGTATATTTAAACTCATACTTACAAAGTTCACCCATGAGATGGTAGTATCATGACTACATGTCTCTGAGTGTCTCCTGTCCGATATGGCTGAAGGCTTCAACCTCTTTCCTCAGCTGCACCTAACTTATCTCGAACTTCTACTCATCACCCTCACGTCTTTGCTTCAAAAGTGCCCACGAGTCATAAGCATTCTCGCATACGTTGTATTGATGCAGAATGTCCTTTGGAAGTGCCTGTGTTAGAATAGAGAATGCCCTTCTCTCATTCTTATAGTTTTTCTTCTCATCGTCAATCATCTGCGTCATATCCACCGGTATGTGTGAATTCTCTTGTAATGCCCTCACCAGTGGATGCTCTACCCAATACAAGATTTCAGTATCGATCCCTTCAATATGTCTCTGAATTCTCATACTCCATGATGAATACTCTTTCAAGTGTTTCATCTTGGGAGCCTTGTTGTTGCTACCCGTTTCATTATCACTCTTCATCATCTGATGTACACTTTGAACTTGGCTTGTCGTTGAAACCATACCCCAAGAGTTCGATGACGTGGGTATTTAATGCTGAGGCGAGGATTAAAATGGACAATATGGTGTGACAGCATTCGCTTGCTGTGGAGGGTTCATAGAATTCGCAACAACATACGGGTGTTGTACTTAGGGGTTGGTTGTTGTTGAATATGCTTGGGACATATGACTTGGGTAAGATAATTCCAACTCATGATGATTGGAATGATATTAGATAAACGAACTGTTATCGGAAGGAAAAACGGACAAAGGCAAACTTGAATATGTTCAAAATTTGACTTACTCTAAAGTTCACACGTATGAAAGGTTTAACATACGTATGAATGAGTTTTAACACATGTATGATGATGTTTAACATACGTATAGCAACACAAGCGTGTGAGCTTGGATGTATGAAAAATGAACAAGTATGAAGGACACGTATGATATGAAGGCTTATGATTGAACACGTATGAGAATATGGTTATGAGGTACATGTACGATCTGGACAAGTATGAGGGGACACGTATGTGATGATAAGTATGAACACTGACACGTATGTGAGGTACACATATAAAACCAAGGTTATGAAGTGATACGTGTGAAAAGGAGAGGGTAATGAAATTGATACGTATGATACTATGATGAATATGAATTGATACACCAAATGTAGTCACACGTATGAACTCATACGGGTTAGTATAACAAACGTATGACAGCAGAACCACAAGTATGAGTGTTCTTCATGGTGCAATCAAGATTTTTGGTGTTTTTAGGTATTTGGATGATCAGATAATTAGGTTATGTTCGGGGAATGATTCCTAACAAGTTTCTAATGCCCAAATTGATCCAAAAACAACAATTATAATAAAAAAAATTATGAAAAACTATGATGAACACCAAAGTTATGGATTTTAACAAAATATCTCAGATCTGAATCAATTCAATGTTGTCTAACATCTGATTTCGATTCAATAAGTTTCAAAAACACCTTTGTATGATGAAACAATGATCAAATCTTCAAGTACATTCCATGTTCATGATTTCAAGCCAAAAACCATAATAAACATAAACATGAATTTTTTACAAAAATGTTAGATCAAATCTGTTTTGATTGAAATTTGATTGGGTTTGATTAAAATCAGTTTCTAAACACGAATCCACAATCAAATCAATGAACCAAACATCAAACACACCCCAAAATCAATAAAAACCATGTTTATGCACCAAATGGGTCTAAATCGAGTTTCTATGAACAATTGCACAAAAAGCTTTCAGATCTGATGCAAACCCCTATAACAACACGCGTGATATGAGCCTTGGCTCTGATACCACTTGTAGGATTGGATTTCTGACAATATATTAGTATCACGCGCGCAATGGACTAAAGGCGGAATCAACAATCCGGTTAGTTGTTATTGATGAGTGTTTATGAAGATGACAATAATAATATGAGAGCGCACACACAAAAACAACCACAAACGGGCTGCACTTGTTAGAAATATGGCAAAAGTTACAAAATGGGACAACATGAGGGGTATTTATAAGGTACTTGTAACACCCCAACCGATGGCGGAAACATGGAGGTGTCACGTAAGAATGAGTATACAGTAGCACATGGTATTCAAGTTTTAATTGAAAATTATTTAAAGTAAAATATTCAAAATTGAAAATACATAACAAGTCTTGAATGAAATTCTAATACATCAAAAAGCCAAACAAAGCATAAACTTCAAATTGTCTCCTCATGCTAACTCTCTAGACTTCAAGCATCATTATTTCCTGTTGAGTTGTAAAAATGGGGGGGTCAACTAGAAGTTGGTGAGAATACATAAGCCATGTCACGCAATTAATTTTAAGAATAAAAGTTTAGCAATTCATATGTCTACCGTAAGTTTAAGTCTACATGAATAAACATGAAGTATAGTATGCACATAATCAAACCTCCGACTAGTTTAGGTCCATCCCGTCATGCATGGTTCACCTTAATATCACGTTGGAACGATAACAATCACCCGCGCTCCCCATAAAAGATGGTCAACGAATCTAGGTGGGATTGTCAATCCAATAGATCTATTATTGAGTATCGTCGGCTTGGCCATAGCTAATGATTATGTATGTTGAAGTTTAAGTCTAACTGTAGTTGTCTAAGTCATGAGGCATTAAAGTTTACAACTAGACATGTATGTAGAATTGCTTAAGTATAATGTTGCAAGTATAAAGAATTACATAAACATGGTTACCTAAACTCACCTTAGCAAAGTGTTAAGTCTCGAGAAATAGAGTATATGTAGCCCAAAGTTGCCAAGTATTACCCTATGTATAAGGTAATAAATAAGTCTAAGTCTTTCTAGTCTATAAGTATTTTCTAGGGTTTCGAATTTGGGGATAAGTATTCGTTTGATTAATACTTAAATTGTTTAATAAATAAGAGAAATTCGATAAATAAATAAACAAAAGTCTTTTTGAAAACTTTAAATTAAAGATGGTCACATTATAAAGTTTTAAGTATGAAAATAATTTTTATAAAATAATTTTCTTAAAAATAGAACATTTAATCTATTTATTTCAATATATTTCAGAAATGTTTAAAGTTTTATAAACTCAGAATAATTTTTGTGGAAATTTATATAATCGTTTTGATATTTTTATAAAATTTTATAACTATAATGGAATAGACTTGTAATATTTATTATATATATTAAATAAATAATTTTGGGAAAACTAAAAATTGTATAATAAACTTTTCTATTAAAACATCATAACATAATATTTTTTTTAGAATTTATAAAGCAATTTTAGTATTTTAAAACCAATTTGAAAAATATTAGTGAAAATATATAAAGCTAAAAGGTAAAAAGAATGTTTTGTTCAAGCTGGGAATCGAACCCGGGTCTGGGACCGGTTCGTGTTTAATATCACAAGTCCAGACCATCTGGTCTGGACCCTGAGAACAATTAATCTTGGTTTAAAATATATATATATATATATATATATATATATATATATATTATAACTTGAAACTGATTTATAATCCTTATAAAAGAAAAAGAATTAGACGCGCGTTGTAGGACTCGAACCCTGGCCATCCGGCCGGTTCGTGTTTTAAGTGTAAGGGTCACACCAACTGATCTGTAGATCAGTTACTGATGATTTATGTTCTGAATTATATATATACACAGGTCTGCAGATGTGTTCTTCCCCAATTCAAACACGTTCGAACCCTAGATTAACAATAATCAGTTTTGAACAACAATAACCCGATTGAACATAGGGAACCAAACAAAAATTTAAAACTTACAAGGCTTTAATCGTGATTATTGAGCGGTCAACAGAAAAGTCAAACGCGAAACAATGAAACTTGTAGAGATGTTTTTAGCAGAAATTGAAGGTTAGGAAGAAGAGATCGGCGAGTATAGATTGCTATGAAGTGTTCAACTTATAGTGGGAGGGCTCGGGTGATGCGAATGGAATGTTTGACCCGTTTATAGTCTATGACGCGTTAATTGGATACAATTAGGAAATGTTTTAATGATAATTGGCGTGTTATGGACGCGAATCATCCTTCTCAATCACCAATCATTCCATAACAGGGATTAAACGCGTTTAGATGGATTGATTATGGTAAATTGTCTTCATAGTTGACTTTCCAAGTCAACTGTTAAGACTCCAAATACGTTATATAATTAAAATGCGTTGAAGACTATCCAAACATGTGGTGTAGATCAGCTGGTTTGTTGTGGGTGTATGTTGAACCGGCCATGGGCTCGGGTTCGAATCCCGGCCCAGGCAATATTTTTTTGACAATTATTTACCATATATATATATAATATATACTTATAGCATAGTACTATGGGTCCAAATGCGTCACGAAACATTTTTAAAAGGACGATAAATGAAGAAATTCGACGTTTCATTAATAATAATCGTAACGTACATAGGATTAAATGTGAAATGTTACATTTTCCCCTACTTTTAGGAACTTCGTCCCGAAGTTAAAAGAAAAACACAAGGTTGAGGGTGATTGGGTAGAATTTGGGGCAACTGTGGTTTGGAAGTTCTTTTATTGGTAATAGGATAGTGGTTTCGAATAATTTGGATAAGAGGTCGGGTATGTGTGAGCTTTAAGAGTTGAATTAGGTTCGTCTGAAATCGCAAGGAGAATAAGAATCTTAAGTTTTAGGAGTCTTAAAAGGAATGAGTTGATGGACTATTGAAAGACTAAATGAACTACCAGGTAACTAAGGTTTATAATTGGTCAACTACCGAAAACCTTGATAGAATTTCACTCAACCTTAACGTACCTGTAAATTCATGATTACGTTCCTGACCGTAATCACAAATTTACCTTACATTAGGGTTTTTTGTCCTTCTATGACTCTACCGATTGTTGAGCAGGTTCGATAGCCTCCACCAGTCGTTGAGCAGGTTGTAGGGCCTCTCCTGACTGTTGAAAAGGCATGATGACCTCTACCAATCATTGAGTAGGTTATTTGGTACTCATCTAACTGTTGAACAAGTACTTCATCCACTATCAGTGTAGCATTTATTGCCAATTGAGAGTATGTTTATGTAAGCAAGTTTATAAGTATAACGAGTATGGTTTAGATATTGATACAACAATTAGTTCACATTCAGACAAGCATGTATCCAAGTGTTGTGATCATACTAGATAAACGTCTCTCATGTAAAAGAGAAAAATTTCAATACTTGAATCAAAAGCGTCAATACATAGAATTTTAAGTACAAAATAACATTCAAACGGTGGAGCTTGTTGTTAAGTAGCTGGAGGGTCCCTAGCAGGGTTATTCGGAGCAGCAAGGGCATTTGCAGCAGGAATTCGACAATCATCCGCAAGATGCCCATACCTTTGACAATTGGTACACTGACGGCAGGGCACTTTGGTTGGGTGGTGATACTGACAGGTGTCACACTTAGGTTGGTTCCCGTTATATTGTTTCTTGTTGGGTGGGACAGTGGCGTCTATTGCAAAATTCTTGACCTTGCGCCTGCCATTGGTTAAGGCCTCAGTTTTAATTTCAACGGCAGGTTGGGGAGTATCCATCGCAACAGTTTTCTTTTCCCCTTTCCGAGTCAGGGTTCCTGCCTTCACATGGTTATTTGTTAGGTGGCCGCCAAAGCTTTGCTTCCTCCAGAGTAGCAGGGTTCCTTCCCCACAGCATGTCCTGAATCTGCATGGGTAAGCCACTAATGTATTTTTCGATCGCAATAGGTGTAACACCCCAACCGTCACAATAGGCAAGGGGGTGGCCTTGTGTGGTAGCAGTAGACTAAGTTCGTGAAAACGAGTGTTGTAGGCAAGGTTTTCCACTATCTTGGGTAAGATCGTGAAACTCGTCTTCCAACTTCTTGATTTCATTACGAGGGCAGAACTCTGCCTTCATAATGTCTTTAGCTTGATCCCAGGTTAAGCAAGTGCAACTTCAGCTCCGCGGGTGCGCTTTTCCTCATTCCACCAAGTGAGTGCTCGTTTGTGAAGAACACTCATGGCATAACGAACCTTAAAGTTATCGGGACACTCACTGTTAATGAAGGTATTCTCAATACCCTCAAACCATTCTAGAAGACCCGTAGCTCCTTCATCTTCACTAAACTTAGGGGGATTACAGGTATTAAAGTGCTTAAGAGTGCAAGCTGGGAGACCATTCCCGTTTCCATTGTGGTTTCCATTGCCGTTTCCGTTGCCGTTTCCGTTTCCATTGCCATTTCCGTTCATCTGGATGACTTGAGCCAGTAAGTTAGGAACCAGAGTCGCGATCTGTTGTGCCATTTGTTGAGAGATCATCGCAGCCAATTGAGCATCAACGCCATTGATGTTGTTGTTATTGTTATTGTTGTGGTTAGTGTCGTGGTTATGGTTGTGGTTGTCGCCACCTTCCTCATGGTTCTCACCATTGTTATTGCGAGTGTTGCGACGTGGAGGCATGATCTGTAAGAGACACAATGAAATGAATGAGGTAATATAAGGAAGGTAATCATCTATTCATTAATTAAAACGAATAAACGAAAACGTTGACTTATCAAAGATTCTAGATTCTAATAACATAGTGAAGACATGCTTTAGCCTATAAGTGAACACTCATCCCGAGAATTCCCAGGTAGGCATCCAGGTCCCTCATCTGATTGGGATATATGCGCAATGCCAGCCTAGACAGAAGACTCAGAATACAGGCATTCACCCTTCCAGATTGCACGTGTTCGTTATTAAAATTCTAGAACTTCGACGAGATCTCAAGGTGGTTCAGGCTAAACCTGAGGATTTTGTCCTATTAGTCTAAGAGTAGATCCAGTGATGGAGAGCAATCTTCTTGTAGGGATTAATGTAGGGATAGGAAGTAGGAGGGAGATAGAGAATAGCAAGTAAAAGGAGCAAATACTGGCTATAATCCTATGGTTATAGACTAGATTATTTTTCTAATAACCTAATTCCCTATAACCAAGGCTCTGATACCAATCTGTAACACCACAACCTATGGCGGAAACATCGAGGTGTCACGTAAGAATGAGTATACAGTAGCACATGGTATTCAAGTTTTAATTGAAATTTATTTAAAGTAAAATATTCAAAATTGAAAATACATAACAAATCTTGAGTGAAATTCTAATGCATCAAAAAGCCAAACAAAGCATAAACTTCAAATTGTCTCCTCATGCTAACTCTCTAGACTTCAAGCATCATTATTTCCTGTTGAGTTGTAAAAATGGGGGGGGGGGGGTCAACTAGAAGTTGGTGAGAATACATAAGCCATGTCACGCAATTAAGTTTAAGAATAAAAGTTTAGCAATTCATATGTCTATCGTAAGTTTAAGTCTACATGAATAAACATGAAGTATAGTATGCACATAAACAAACCTCCGACTAGCTTAGGTCCATCCCGTCATCCACGGTTCACCTTAATATCACGTTGGAACGATAACAATCACCCGCGCTCCCCATAAAAGATGGTCAACGAATCTAGGTGGGATTGTCAATCCAATAGATATATTATTGAGTATCGCCGGCTTGGACAGAATTAATTTATATAAAATTTTGGTGCAAAAATATTGAAAAACGAATTTATTATGATTTATTTATGATTAAAAATAACAAAAATTGATTAAAAATATTAAATAAATGATTTTTCAGAAATAAAAATCATTTCAGAAATTTTTAATGTTTTATAAACTCAGAATAATTTTGTGGAAATTTATATAATCGTTTTGATATTTTTATAGAATTTTATAACTATAATGGAATAGACTTGAAATATTTATTATATATATTAAATAAATAATTTTTGGAAAACTAAAAATTGTATAATAAACTTTTCTATTAAAACATCATAACATAATTTTTGTAGAATTTATAAAGCAATTTTGGTATTTTAAAACCAATTTTAAAAATATTAGTGAAAATATATAAAGCTAAAAGGTAAAAAAAATGTTTTGTTCAAGCTGGGAATCAAACCCGGGTCTGGGACCGGTTCGTGTTTAATATCACAAGTCCAGACCATCTGGTCTGGACCCTGAGAACAATTAATCTTGGTTTAAAATATATATATATATATATATTATAACTTGAAACTGATTTATAATCCTTATAAAAAGAAAAAGAATTAGACGCGCGTTGTAGGACTCGAACCCTGGCCATCCGGCCGGTTCGTGTTTTAAGTGTAAGGGTCACACCAACTGATCTGTAGATCAGTTGGTGATGATTTATGTTCTGAATTATATATATACACAGGTCTGCAGATGTGTTCTTCCCCAATTCAAACACGTTCAACCCTAGATTAACAATAATCAGTTTTGAACAACAATAACCCGATTGAACATAGGGTTATTGTTGTGAGATGGCCGATGAACATAGGGAACCAAACAAAAATTTAAAACTTACAAGGCTTTAATCGTGATTATTGAGCTGTCAACAGAAAAGTCAAACGCGAAACAATGAAACTTGTAGAGATGTTTTTAGCAGAAATTGAAGGTTAGGAAGAAGAGATCGGCGAGTATAGCTTGCTATGAAGTGTTCAATTTATAGTGGGAGGGCTCGGGTGATGCGAATGGAATGTTTGACCCGTTTATAGTATATGACGCGTTAATTGGATACAATTAGGAAATGTTTTAATGATAATTGGCGTGTTATGGACGCGAATCATCCTTCTCAATCACCAATCATTCCATAACAGGGATTAAACGCGTTTAGATGGATTGATTGTGGTAAATTGTCTTCACAGTTGACTTTCCAAGTCAACTGTTAAGACTCCAAATACGTTATATAATTAAAATGCGTTGAAGACTATCCAAACATGTGGTGTAGATCAGCTGGTTTGTTGTGTGTTTATGTTGAACCGGCCATGGGCTCGGGTTCGAATCCCGGCCCAGGCAATATTTTTTTGACAATTATTTACCATATATATATATAATATATACTTATAGCATAGTACTAGGGGTCCAAATGCGTCACGAAACATTTTTAAAAGGATGATAAATGAAGAAATTCGACGTTTCATTAATAATAATCGTAACGTACATAGGATTAAATGCGAAATGTTACAGTACTTGTTAGTACATTGAAGATGAAGCAATCCAAAGACTTAGAGTCATCAAGTTGCATAAAGATTAAGACATCTATAAGCTATTCTCAAGGGGGAGTTTGTTAGTGCATTTCTGTGTAACCACAGCTTACTAGATAGAATAACTAGTAGATAGTCGTTTGTATAACGTGTAATTGTCTTTATTGTAAATAACGCACTTGGTGGTAGGCGAAATTAGGATCTTCACTAATTGCCTATCTTCACTAGAGAATATTCCTATCTTCACTAGAGAATATTCTAATATGCTCATGTATAAATAGAATACATGGGGTTAGGGTTTGTTGTTGGTCATTCTAGAGAGTTAGTAGCCACCAAGTTCGTGTATGGTCTTGGGTTGATTGTAATCAGTTTATAATCAATAGAAGACGTGTTTATAGTATTCTCATCGTCTTCTATCTTGATTGTGTTATATTCGGTTATTGCATAAACGTTAATCAAGGGATTCCGCACCTTGATTAACCTGATCAATCTAGTAATCGATCCATTCCAAGGACCTACAGTACTGTCATACGCCTCAGAGCCCAGGCGTATGAGACTCTCATACGCCTGACCCTATATAGAAATACCTTAAATACCCCTAAACACTAAGAATGCTACAAGAACACCTCTAGAACGTACATATAAGATCCTAACATCATGCCTATGACTAATATTGACCTATCACTATCTAGGGACATACATGCAGTGTACTAACAAGCTTTAGGGTTTAGGTTTTTGGTGTGGCTGGAGGGGGTTTAGGGTTTTTGAAGGATGGGGTGGTGGGTTTAGATGCACAAGTGCATCTCACTGTTATAGTTAGTTTTGGTGAGTGTGTGTGTGTGTGGGGGGGGGGGGTTAGGTTTTTTAGGGTGAGAGTATGGTGGGTTCAGGTTTTTACGAGGTGAAGGTGGGGTTTTATGTGTGTGTGTGTGTTTTTTTTTTTTTTTTTTGTGTGTGTGTTCACAATAGTTCTTAAGTTCTCTCCTTAAAATTAGTTCTTGCATGAACCCTATTTGTCACTTTAAAAAAAATGAAATAACTAGAACTTCAAACCAAAAATTTTCTTCTTTCTTTTAAGTTTAAATACGGATACAAAATAACCATATATACTTCTTTCATCATGTTGATGAGTGATTGTCCAAGTGGCTCCAAGGGTGCGCAACAATCATTCATTGTTGGATCAGCTCTACTTTGAGCAAGAAATTTTAAAATGATGCTCCCACCGTGTACAACTTCTTCTAAGCGCATTTTTTAAATCTGTGTGAAATCAGTATGGAATTGTTCTCCATATACTCAATATACGTTGAGAGGATTGGGATTGGTTTTGTGATGTATATATATTTGATCCATTATTTTCAAGGCCTTCAGGCACCTATCACATCATTCACATGTTCCAAAGAGTATAGTTTTTCATACCATAAATTATCGTGCTAGCAACTTTATTGATAATCATGCATATCACATATTTAAAATCTCTAAGTATGAGGCGGGTTCTAAAACGATCACATTTAGTCCTGTAAGGTAATAGAATACTCAATAATATAATTAAAGGTTAGGTTACAATATATAGAGATCACAAGCAACCTTAGAAACCTAATTGAGCCTGTGGGTTTATCCTAATTGACCATAATAATAATAGGGTCCAATACACCCCCGCAGTCAAAGCGGTAGAAAATCGGATGCTTAGACTGAAAAGAAAACATAAATAAAAAAAATACATAAAAAAAAAAAAAAAAAAAAACTAATCTTGATCTCAGTTCTTGACTTGACTTGTAAGTCCAAAATTTTGCCATAAATCCACAACCTTCAGGTCAGGCCCGTATTCCTGCAATCTTCTTTGCCAAAAAACATATCCGTACTCTTCAATAATGACTTTACTTCGGTCCACAAGTTCCCTATGTTTGGTTTCGTTTCTTATTTCCCCTAATGACAAACAAGATCCACTAGATCCCAATAGAGTCGCAATGTCATCTTTGTTGGTCATGACAATACAAAAGATAAAAGAAAGGATAAAAGGGAGGTTGTAGGAAAGAAAGAAAAAAAAATAAAAGGAAGAACAAATAGGCAACCTACGACTCTTGTCGTGAGGCGGGCTGTCAAAGAGATGAAAGAGATGGTGAAAACCCGATGACCGTTGTCAGGCGGCGGTTTTGAGAAGAAGTGAGATGCTTAGATCAAAGAAAGATGTCCGACTAAACCGTCGTTTAATCTGCTGAGATTGGTGGTAGCGGACCGTGATCCGACTAGAGAATCACGATAAGAAAAGAAATATAATGGAATAGAGATAAAGCAAAAGAAAGCAAATAAAGATCAGAGGGATGGAACTCAAATAAGAGAAAAGAAAAAATAAAAAAATAAAAAGAAACAGAGGATGTTTGTGGTGAGTGAATGAATCGGTGTTTGACTTTTGAAAAAATAGAAGAAACAAAGAGATGTTGGTGGTGGGAAGAAAAGACAAACATAGACGGCGACAAAGGGATTTTTCTATGGGGTGGAGAGGTAGGAGAATCTACAAGAAGCACGGATTAAAGTGGCAAGTGGGTTGCAGACAACACATATGACTTTAGAAAATCTTCAACTAGTGTCGCAATATCTAATGGTTCTTGGAAATCTGGCACTAGCTCTTCATGATACAGGTCAAGCCCGAGAGATTTTGAGGTGTTCCCTTACACTGGCAAAGAAGCTTTATGATATTCCAACTCAGATCTGGGTCCTATCAAACCTCACGGCATTGTATGAGCAAGTGGATGAAAAGGTGAATGAAATAGTGGGCTAATATAGGAATAATGGTTGGGATCAATAAACGAAACCGAGGCTTTATTTAGAACTAAACATAAGAAAAGAACAAGAAACAAACGATGGTCGAACGGGGCGGAGGCGGCAATGGCGGCACGCCGCCCTGTTTAGGGTTTTTCTCAAAGTGGTGACGGCTAGGGTTTGATTATTTGGGTATGGTGTGGTGGCGACGGTAGAGAGCCTTGTCTGGCTCTGATACCATGTAAGATAATAGAATACTCAATAATATTATTAAAGGTTAGGTTACAATTTATAGAGATCACAAGAAACCCTAGAAACTTAACTGAGCCCGTGGGCTAATCCTAATTAACCATAATAATAATAATAGGGTCCAATAAGTCCCTTGTCAAAAAATAAAGCAAGGTAAAGTGTTAAGACATGCCTAACTTAATGGAGCTGAGCAGCCGTGCTGCCCTACGCAACGCTGCATCAAAAAGCAAACAGTAACTTCATTGGAAATGTAAAAAAGGGTATTTTGACTTCTTGCTATGGCCAAAACAAAACCCAGCACACAGCTCCAAGCATGGCCTAGGAAATAGCAAAAGCTGAAAATATACCAAATGGGCAAAGTCTCCCTGCAGGGACCAAATAGGAGAGTCAACCTTTACAAGGTATAGTAAGAAGGCTACCATATGGGAGCTCCTGGGCAGAAATCCACTGCCTATATAAGGAGACCCCTAGGTCGTCATTCCACACATTCACTCATCACTCATTCTCTTTACTCTTACACACTCTACTTTATTATTACCCAACTCCATGCGAATATACACTTATTCTCACGTCGGAGTCCAAACACAGGAGGTCCCCTCCTACGTTAAGGCTAACGATGTTTGTTACCTTGTGCAGGTCCATCCAGGAGCTCGAAGACCCTCTAAGCCTTACATACTCACAACCCTAAACATCTCTTAACCTAATCCCGGTCATTTTCCTTGTTGTAGCAACAAGTGGCACCCACCGTGGGGCTGTCGCAACTTTGAACAAATTTCTTGGAAGTTTCTACAATCCCGTTTGTTCCTAAGTAACCATTTTTTGTGATGACCGGTAGAGATAGCTACCCAGACGAGGGTCCTTCGGAAACTCCGGCCAACCGTCACACTTCTGGTGACGTCACGGGCCGAGAGACACCTGGAACGGATAGACCACGTGTATAGCTGTCTCTAGGGGACATGTCTGACTTTCGAACTCCACAGTCCTCAAGGGCTTTTAACTCGTCCCCTGGAGATAATGTGTTGTTACCCATAGAACGTATGGATATCATCCCGGAGGGAGTACGAAGAAATTTCTTGCAACTCCGAGACCTCCTGAACGGCTATGTACGGGAGGAAAGGTCCCAAGGTATGAGAGTCAGGTTGTCTTATGATGAAGAACCTACTGTCACCCTCTCACCCGGACCTCTAGTGATCAGAACTACCACCTCGCCGGTCACCAGACGCCTCAATACAACCCTCACCCATACCTGAATGATCAGGTAGGTATCTTTTCTGGAGGAGGCCCCAGTCCTTCAGTACTCTCCCCGGGGGTCCAAGAATATACAGTAGAGTAACTATTGCAAGTCACACAGGCTTTCCAACCATCTTCAACACCCCTCCCTTATGGGGAAGCTTTGAGATCCTTACCACTAGCCAGAAGTGCAGTTGCCACCTCCCTAATGGGAGTCAGCTGCCCTACCGGAGGACCTGTCTTCCCTACGGGAGCAGTGTACCCAAGCTATTTACACTTATGTGCTGCCGTACTTCCCCAACTGGTCAGGAGGTCACCCGTGGCAGGTTCCACCTCCCCTAAACTAAGTAGCAAGAACGTCTCTTCCTAAGAATTGAACCAGGGTCCAGGAACCTCCCAACCTCCTGTCCTCCCCCATGTGACAGAACCAAGAGTAGAAGCTACCCTCTAGGAGCCCTACCGTCCCAAAACTCTGGAATGCTTTGCTGAACACATAGCCCATTTTGACTTTCCTAACAAGATCAAGATGCCGGCTAATATGAAAACGTATGATGGGACCAAAGATCCTGACGATCACCTAAATGTCTTTTCTGGGGAAGCTACTGTAGAAAAATGGAACAATGCTGAGTGCTGCCACATGTTCATGCAAACCTTGGTGGGACCAGCTCGCCTATGGTTCTGTGACCTCCCTCCTCGGAGCATAACTTCTTTCGATGACCTAAGGAGAAGTTTCATGTCGAACTTTAACCCCCTGATAAAATGTACCAAGTATGCTGCTATACTACATCAGATCCAGCAGGGGGAGCATGAGGATCTCTGGACCTTCATCGAAAGTTACAAATGGGAAGGCTTGCAATATAGTGTAGCCACGGAGAAGATCAGAATGTTAGGTTTTATGGGAGCCATTCAACCCAAAAAGCTTTTATGAAGATTTCATGAAGACATTTCTCAGACCATGGAAGAAGCTTTTGAGAGAGAAGAAGCCTTTCTTAAGGGAGAGGAAGCTCTCACTAGGCAGGACTCCAAGAAACGGGATAAGGGAAGCTGGAGAGACAGCTCGTACAGCTTTCGAAGACCTGGTTTCCAGCCTTATAACGAAAGGTGGTACGGCAGGTCATTTGAACCCAGAAGAAATGAGGAACTGAGACGGTCTCCCAGATCAGGGAGGTACCATGATAAAGAGAAACAAGTATTCGCTGTCCTCACCAAGAAGCCTCAGGAAATACTTTCCACTAAGGAGGTCAAATATACCTTCCGGCCTCCAAGACGTTTATCTAAACCAGCTAAGAAGAGAGATGCTAGTAAGCATTGTGCCTTCCATAATGATACTAGGCACCACACCAATGAATGTTACCAGCTGAAAAAGAGAATAGAAGAGGCTGTAAAGTCCGGTGAGCTGGCTCACCTAATCAAAGACATCAAAGTAAGGAAGGATGATGGAAGGAAAGATAAGGAAGTCAACATGATTAGACAGGAGGGGAGTCAACAGACCAAGAGAGCCTGTACCAAACCTTGGAACAAGCAATACATCTGTCTCCCCCTGCCCCAGATGAGTTGATTGTCACCTCAATAATAGTAGAGGCAGAACTGGATTGTTTCCCGATGGACAGGGTATATATGGACTGTGGTGCCTCATCGGAGGTAATGTATGAAAGATGCTTCTAGGCATTAAGTCTAGAGATCAAGTCCAAGTTCAAGCCATCAGATGCTTCCCTGGTGGGTTTCTCTGAGGAGCATGTACGTCCTTTAGGGAAGCTCACCTTGAGCGTCTCCTTCAGGGATGGAGACCTGTCAAGAACGGAGGAGCTGACCTTCTCGGTGATTAGGTAACCTTCCAGTTACAATGTCCTCATTGGGGAAATGGGCATCGCTACCTTCGGTGCCGTAGTATCAACAACACATGGCCTAATGAAGCTTCCCACCCCAAATGGGATCGCCACACTTAAACCCTCTGCTGAAGTCTTGCTTATAGCCTCCATGGAGGAGACCAGAGACCTTCGGGAAGCAGAAACACCAGCCTGTAACCCTGTTTGGGAAGTCATCATAAACCCTGCTTACACGGAGCAGACCATCAAAGTCAACAACCAGCTTCCAGAAAAAGTTACGTGTGAACTAATTGATCTTTTGCAGGAAAGTAAAGACGTATTCGCTTGGTGCTTAGGTGACATGACGCGGGTCCCAAGAAACCTGGCCGAACAATCGCTGAACATAGCTCCCTCGTACAGACCCGTCATCTAGAAGAAGAGGAGCCTGGCCCCGGCAAGGAGCCAGGCTGCCTGCCAAGAAGTTGAAAAGTTAGTAGAAGCCGATATCCGGAAGGAAGTCCAGTACCACTCTTGGGTCTCCAATCCAGTCATGGTAGCAAAGCAAGACGGAACTTGGAGGATGTGTGTGGATTTCAATGACCTTAATAAGGCTTGCCCCAAAGACTGTTACCCCCTGCCCGAAATTGATTGGAAGGTGGATTCCCTCATAGGCTTCCAATACAAGTTCTTCTTGGACGCAACCAGGGATACCATCAAATATAAATGAAGCGGGAGGATGAAGAAAAGACAGGCTTTCATACCGACAAGGAGATCTTTGCTACAAAAAGATGCCCTTTGGTTTAAAGAACGTAGGGGAAACTTATCAGCGGTTGGTAGATCAAGCTTTCCCCAAACAAATTGGAAGAAATATGGAAGCCTACGTGGACGATTTGGACATTAAAAGAAAGTCTGGGGAGGTAATGATAAAAGACATCCAAGAAACCTTCGACAACCTCCGGAGGATAAACATGAAGCTCAATCTGGTGAAGTGTTCCTTTGGATTCGAGGAGGGAAAGTTTCTTGGCCATATAGTTGAAAAACAAAGCATCAAGGCGAATCCCAACAAGATTCAAGCTGTCCTAAACATGAAATCGCCTGCCACGAAGAAGGATGTGCAGAGCCTCAATGGTAAAATTGCTACCCTAAAACGTTTCTTGCCCAAATCTGCGAAAAATTCTTGCCTTTCTTCAAAACACTCAAAAACTGTGTTGACAAGAAGGATTTCTGTTGGACAACCGAGGCAGAAGCTGCCTTCCTTGAGCTTAAAAAACACATAGCTTCCTTTCCAGAAATGGCTGCACCCAAAGAAGGGAAAGTAATAACAATTTACCTATCTGCAGGAACGGAAACTGTAAGCTCAGTCCTCCTGATTGACCGAGGAAAGGAACAAGTACCTGTTTATTTTGTTAGTCGAGCCCTCAAGGACGCTGAAATTAACTATGCTCCCATAGAGAAGTTGGTGCTGTCACTTGTACACACTGCCAAGAGGCTAAGGCGTTATTTCCAAGCCCACCCGATGAACGTAGTCATCGACCAGCCTATACGCTCGGTCTTGGAAAAACCAGAATACTCGGGAAGATTAGCAAAGTGGGCTGTTGGCCTCGGGGAGCATAAGATAGAATATGTACCAAGAAGGGCCTACAAGGGGCAGGTATTTGCAGACTTCCTTACTGAGATGCTCGACAAGAAGATAGAGGAAGAAATGAATGAGGCCGAGGAGGAACGGCCTGACCTCAAAGGGAAGTGGTGTCTTTTTACTGATGGAGTCTCAAGTGTAGAAGGTTCCGGGGCTGGTCTTGTCATCAGGGACCCCCACGGAACTGAATACACTTATGCACTCCGTCTAGACTTCCCCTGTACAAACAATGTTGCTGAATATGAGGCCCTGCTTGCTAGCCTAAGATTGGCAAAAAGTATGAAGGTTTGAGAACTAAAAGTATTCGTTGATTCAAACCTGGTGGTCAACCAAGTCAATGGGGGATATACAGCTAAGGAGCCCTCATTGATCAAGTACAAGGAAAAGGTTAAAGAATTCATTAAAGAGTTTGAAGCCTTCACACTTGAACAAGTATCAAGGACCAAAAACAAGCAGGCAGATGTCTTGAGCAAGCTAGCTTCCCTAAAATTTACTCACTTGACCAAGAAGGTCTTGGTTGAGGTGCTCCGAGAACCTTCCATTAATTACAAAGAAATCCAAAATGTGGTCACCGAGACAGAATCCACATGGATGACTCCCATAGTGTCCTACCTTAAGGAAGGGAAGTTGCCGGATGACGAAAGAGAAGCAAAGAGATTGGTCGCCAAGGCAAGACAATATGTGATCGAAGATGATAAGCTCTACAAAAAAGCCTACCTGGCACCTCTGCTCAGATGCGTATGTCCCAATCAAAGCAGCTACCTCATCAGGGAGGTACATGAAGGGATTTGTGGCATGCATGCCGGACCTCGGGCTGTCGTATCAAAGTTAATGAATCTCGGTTATTACTGGCCGACCATGCACAAAGACGCATTCAAAGTAATCCGTAAGTGTGAAGCATGCCAATTACAAACATCGATAAAGACCAATCCCAAGCATGATCTTGTACCCGTCCTCTCAGCTTGGCCCTTCTATAAGTGGGGTATGGACATCATGGGTCCCTTCCCACAGGCTCCTGTAAAGCTAAGGTTCCTTCTGGTGGTTGTTGATTATTTCACCAAGTGGACGAAGGTCAGGCCATTGGCCACCATATCAGGCACGCAGGTAATTAACTTCATCTGGGAACATATAAGATGTGGGCTTCTAGGGGAGGTCATCACAGATAATGGAAAATAGTTCACAAACAAGCCGTTCAGTACTTGGTGTTCCGAACTAGAAATCAAGCAAGTATTTAGTTCGGTAGTTTACCCCCAATCCAACGGGCAGGTTGAACGAATGAACAGAAGCATCGTAGAAGGTATTAAAACAAGGTTGGGAAGGTATGGCAAGAATTGGGTAAACAAGCTCCTGAGTGTCTTCTAGGAAATAAGAACTATGGAGAAAACAAGCCACTGAAAAACACCCTACAGCCTAGTCTTCGGAAGTGAAGCTGTAATACCTACAGAGATAGAGGTAAGCTCAAGAAGAAACGCCTGCAAAAATTCACAACACAATGATAAGGAGATACTGCTCAACATAGACCTCCTGGAAGAAGCAAGGGACCAAGCCTTCATCATAGAAGCCAGGTACAAATAGAAGCTGGAAGCCTACTACAACACAAGGGTAAAGAAGGAAGTCTTAAAATCGAGGGACCTTGTGTTGAGGTGCAATGAAGCCAGCAAGCAACAAAGCGTGGGGAAGCTAAGTCCCCGATGGGAGGGTCCCTATGTTATCAAGGAGGCTCATAAAGGGGGATCCAACATGCTAGCTGACCCCAATGGCAAGATGGTCCCAAGACATTGGAGTGACAAGCACTTGAACAATTTTATGTTTAATGGTTGTAATGCTATCGTGTACTCTGAACAACATGAGTAATGAAAGAACTTTGTTTTAATAGCAATTCACTTGTCATTTATATTATCAAAGGGTGAGCCCCTCCTAACAAGGCTCCATGGAATCCGGCGCTATATCTACCCATGAAACGGGGATGAGCTCCCAGGCCACAACTACTCAATAGGGAACAAGGATAAACACCTTCCTGTGTACAGGGTGAGTTCCTAATACAATCCACAACTCCATGGGATAAGTTCTAAAGAAAACCTAAACCCATGAAAGAGGGTGAGCTCCTCACACCAACACGGCTCATACATGTTCACATCAAATACTAAGAACGAACATTTAACATACCAACCTTTAAATAAGGTTCCAAAAAAATAAATAGGCTGATAGGATAAGTATTGCATCGGCTCTCTAACTAAGTAACTTGGGCTGGGTGACTACAGTATCCAACTCAAAGTAAAAGGTTTAGGACATTGCAAAACACAACATATGACAAGTAGAACACTTACATCAACTAGAAATTAAACATAAAGCATCACCCCAAAAAGGGGGAGCATTTTCATTAAAGTACTTAAAAGCCTTGAAGGCTGAGAATACCCGGTTCATAGCAAAAGAGAACAGACTTAAACACATCTAATTCATGGGGTAGCAGCATCTTCGGCTTCATCGGTGGAATCACCCTCACCGGTGGAAGCCAGGGTCTTGTTGCCAACATCCTCATACAAGCCATCCGTATCTACGCCAAGGAAGGGACCATCTTCGGCAGAAGGAGGGGTGGACTCAACATCCAAAGCTTGAAGTGGGGAAGGGCTATCAAATACCTACTCCAATTGGGAATTAGCACGTTTAGAACTATCCTCGCCACCATTGCCTCTTTCAAGCATGATCTTCAATGGCCTCTTCAGCACATAGGAACTAAAAACTTCATTGGCCACATCCTTTTTTAACCCCTCAGGCAACAAACTTTGAAGGAAGGTGAGCGGATGCTGAGATGACTTGGTAATGGCAGATATGTAGGGATAAGTGGATAGCTCCATTGCCTTCACAGCATCAACAAATTCTACTCCAGAGTTAAGCTTAAAGGAGGGGAGCTCCTCAGGCTTTTGGACCTCTTTAGCTGCCTTCTAACCAACCTGAATTCCTCCATGCCGGCCAAAAGCTATAGCCTTTGCATAAATGTCAGCAAGGGGAGCATTAAACTCTTGAGAGTGTAGAAGGTTACTAACAATGCGAGCAAAACCTTTGGAGATTAGCCAATCCCTCTCCTCAGTCAAACGATCAACTTGGATCCTTAGCTTAATACCAACCTTCTCTATAGCCACCTGTTCCTGCTTAGCAACCTCCCGGGCCTTGGCTAAACCTTCCCTCTCCTCGGAAACTTTGTCTTCTCATCATTCATCCATTTCAACATGGTGTCAAATTTTTCCTTCTCTAAACCTAACTGGGTCCTAGCAACAGCCAACTCATGAACCAAATCCTTCTCTCGGACAGCATAACGTGCCAACTCTTCTCTTGCTTTCACCAACTCAGCCTCGTGCTCCTCAAACACACCCTCAACCTGTTCTCGGCGAAACATGAGTTCACCCCACCTTGCCACTCCATCTGGAAACAATGAAAGGAACTAACCAAAATGATAATACATTTTCTTCATCACATCACGGTCCAACCACTCCTTATGAATTTCCTTCTCAGCATCAAGAACACAATTATCGATCAGATCTCGACAAACCGAGGCCTTCTTCAAAGTATCACTACTCTTTATGCTCCACTTAGGTACAAAGCACCCTGATTCAGCTTGCCCTGACCCTGCAGCAAGGAAGTATCACCACTAACATCCTTAGAACTCTCACCCTGACTAGCAACTGCCTTAGAACTTTCACCACCCTCACCTTGCAAAGTTAACAACTTTTTGTTCCCACCCATAACATCCACATCTTTGGGCCTCTTAAAAACAGCATCATTCTTTTTTGGGGAAGACAATGTAATCTTGCCCTTCCCCGAAGCAAGAGCAAAACCCTGAGCCGAAGCTATCAATGACGAATCTACATATTCTTCTTCCAAAACCAAGAGAATAGCAGGTGAAATCCCTACATCGGATGCAGAGGCGGTCTTCAGACGTTTCCTAGAGACACGAACAACAACACCTTTCCTCCCTAACGGCTGTGCAACGGTTGAAGCAGACGACAAAATACTAGTACACTCCCCTTGAAACCTGGTGTGTTCAGTCCTAACCACAACATTCTTCCCACCTTCCCCAACAGCATTATCTTTAAACACAACATCAGAATAGTCATCCAGCGACAGAAAATCCAAAGTACTCATCTATGAAAGAAGGAAAGAAACTAAGTAAGAAAAACGAGTAAAGGAGAATAGGAAAAGACAATAAGTTGCAGCAAACACATACCCTCCCCACCAAGAGTTATCACAGGTTCAGTCTTAGGATCATCCCACTTGGTACTTAGACCCATAATGACTAAAAAATCCTCAGGGAAGGTACGAAGACGAGTGGGAAAAGCCTTGAGTTTTTCTAGCAATTCTTGATCAGGAGTGCTGGGATCAGGCTCCTTGTCATTAAGAGGAGCATCTGAAGCCCTCCTAGGGGTTTTAAAAGGGATGAGGTCGGAGTTCAAGAAAAAGAATTTGACTTTCCAAGTGGATAGAAGACCTATGATACTGGAAATAAGGGCAGGCTTACATTGGGTCTTTTCAATAGTAAACCAATTCCCATTTTTGGCTAACCTAAAAAAGCGACGATACATAGCCAAAGAAGGCTCATATCCAAGACAACGACACACAATCTCAAAATGCAAGATTCGAGCAACACCGGATGGACACAACTAGTCAAGGGAAAGTTGGTGATACTCAAGAACATTGAGAAAAAACCTAGAAACGGATACCGAAGGTTACCCTGATCAAGCTTCCGAGTGTACACAGCCACCTTCCCTGACGGGACGGAGGTCACTGGTTTCTTCCCATTTGAAAAAACGGGCTCAGATGACAAGGGAATACCCATTTCTGTGCAAAACCGCTCGGCATCAGACTTAGAAAGGCGGGTAAGATAGGAGGAAAGATCATTTTTTTGACATAATTGAAGCAAGTATGAAAGCAGGGGAGGTTACTTACCTTATATAAAGGAAGAAAAATAGGAGTACCGACGAACAAGGGTCGTGGGAGATAAACGGATTATTACCAAGAAAAGAAGAAATGTGAAAGATCAAAAAAGTTTAAACATAATTTATAAGGTTTAATATTCAAATTAAATGTCAGGGGACGGTTATCAAGGAAGTAACCGCCATACAGCTGTCCACTTGATGGCTGATGTCAGCCTAGACATCAGTCAAATTAAGGGTAGCCTGCGGCAGTTGATCGGACAAGTAGCTGCTCCCAAGAATCAATAATGACCACTATATGATTTAAAAAAGGAGTCATGTTTAGCAATAATGTTTGCATAAAAATTTACTGAGGTACACTAGAATAATCGTGCTCCCATAGGGGAGCCTCGGATTAATAGCCCCTCGATAATCAAACCAAGGCAGGCTTACGTTGCTAGCTAGGAGCCAGATAATTTACAAGTCACAAGCACTTCTAACTTCTTTACAAATGCTTATGACTGGGGGGCTGATGACGTGGGTTCTAAAACGACCACGTTTAGTCCCTTGTCAAAAAATAAAGCAAGGTAAAGTGTTAAGACATGCCTGACTTAATGGAGCTAAGCAGCCTGCGTAGGGCAGCACGGCTGCCATACATGAACGCTACATCAAAAAGCAAACAGTAACTTCATTGGAAATGTAAAAAGGGTATTTTGCTATGGCCAAAACAAAAACCAGCACACAGCTCCAAGCATGGCTTAGGAAATAGCAAAAGCTGAAAATATACCAAATGGGCAACGTCTCCCTGCAGGGACCAAATAGGATAGTCAACCTTTACCAGGTATAGTAGGAAGGCTACCATATGGGAGCTCCTAGGCAAAAATCCACTGCCTCTATAAGGAGACCCTTAGGTTGTCATTCCACACATTCACTCATCACTCATTATCTTTACTCTTACACTCTCTACTTCATTATTACCCAACTCCAAATGAATATACACTTATTCTCACGCCGGAGTCCAAATGCAGGAGCCCCCCACCCCCTGCGTTAAGACTAACGGTGTCTGTTACCTTGTACAGGTCCATCCATGAGCTCGAGGACCCTCTAAACCTCACATACCCACAACCCTAAACATCTCTTAACCTAATCCTGATCATTTTCCTTGTTGTAGCAACACTATGCATACCTGAGAAATCCAATGATTGCTGTTAGTGGAGTGAACAATATGCAAACGTTTTTTTTAGGGAAAAGTCTATCATGTAAGATCCCAGAAATAGCAAAAACAAAACAAATGCCAAGACTTTCTATCCTTTCCTTTTTAAGTTTTGCATGAAAATCAGGTAACAGTTTGAAAATAGTATTGAAATCATTTCCAAATACGTCAATTAAACACACTTGAAACTGTGATAGTTTACGATTATTTTCTTTGCACACTTCATGCACTATATCAATAACGTTAAACGTAACCAACAAAGCATTTGTACCAGACGAGCATCCTAAATCTGCAACATTGATATAATCTTTGAAGACGTCATAATTAACTAGACTCTTGATTTAATGCCTTAATAATGATACAACTTTCTGTATCCCTATTTTCTAAACAGAAAATAAAACAAAGCATTAAAGACATCACTGTAAAATATATGTAAAAGTTTATGGTATCACTCGTACCTGAAGCGTGGAGTTGTTGGTATAACTTGATTCTTCATCACCAAAGACGTCCAAAACCGCCCAAATCATCATCCCCAAAATCGTTGTTGTTCAAGGAGAATTCCTTTTGGAACAACATGTTGGCAGAATTCAACCAACTATTCGTTGTAAACGACCGAACCATTGTTTCACTCTCACAAAAATGAACGGATCTCATCAAGTGTGACTGATGGAACACCCTCTTTGCAGCCATCATGGCGGAACACCCTAATCTTACCGAGGATATGACAATCGAACTCATACAAGTCAATTACGCGGCTAGGTACCACAACAATTTTGACCATGTTTCGACATTAGGCATTTTTGTTTGTCAGATTGGGTTTTAGAAAAAAGTAAAAAAAAAAAAAACCAAAAAAATAAAAAAACAAAGTGTCTTTTCTTCAATATGGCCCTCACTTGTATCTTACCTAGTCATATTTATTTGTGGGTTTCGGTTGTCTAAAAACAAAAGAATAAGAAAAGATAAATTATAGGACGTGTATGTGGGTCTGTGTTTTTTTTTAAAGACAACTCGGGGAAGCAGCAACTATGATCTATAAGTAGAGGAAACATAGGACGAATAGGGGACTGCGTCACTGGATCGTTCAGGTTGTAATAGACCAATTATATTTTAGGAATATATTAAAAACTAATTGTCCATAATTATGTATACGCTCTCCACATTAATTGGAGATTGACTCTTGACTTTTTGTACTCTATATAATTGGTCTGTATCAATGTGAATAACAAGGGGAATTAATTCCAATATGGTATCATCTTGGTCACGATTCTGACCTACTCTCCTCACCTTTCTTCATCGCCTCCTACTTTCCTGCTGCTCCTTCTTTTCTTTGACCACCTGCAACTATCTCCTCACATTCACACCTTATTTTCTTTACCTTAATCCACACGTATGGAACCCAAAATTCACCCGGCGATGACCGTATCCAACATACGGAACTTTATCCCTATCACGCTTGAAGACGAGACGTCCCACTATATCACATGGTCTGAATTATTTCAGATCCATTGTCGAGCATATGACGTGTTCGATCATCTTCAGCCACGACAACCTGCTGCGGCTCCGTCTTCCTCCTCTACCGATGGAACACAAACCACCCCGTCGGCCACTGAAGCACTTTGGTCTCGCTTAGACGCCATCGTACTTCAGTGGATATACGGGACTATTTCACAGGGCCTCGTTCATACTATTATGACACGCGGTCAAACCGCTCATGACGCATGGATCTCCTTACAAAACCACTTCAATGACAACAAGCACACTCGTGCTATCTTCCTCACCCAAGAATTTGCCAACCTAAGCCTCGCTAATTTCCCGTCTATGGCAGCCTATTGTCAACATGCCAAACTCCTCTCGGACCAACTAGCCGGTATTGGTTCACCCATTGATAATGATCGCCTTGTTCTACAATGTCTCGCTGGCCTTACTGAACAATACGATGGGATTTCAACCGTCCTTGGAAACAAAGACCCACTACCCGATTTCGCAGAAGTTCGCTCTCGCCTCAACATGGAAGAAACCAAGAAGAAACGTCACACTGCCTCTGCCGCACAGCTATCGGCAACGGCCTTAACAACTTCGGTCTCATCCTCTTCATCTTCGGATGATCGAACTCGGGGTCGTGGTCGTAGCCGCGGTCGTGGGCGTGGTCGGGGTTCATACAACCGTGGGAGATCTAGTAATAATACCTACAATACTAATTCACAGAATGTTGGCTCCCATCCATACATAGTATTCCCATCTTCTTGGGCTGCCAGTCAATGGGCCAGCATGGTCCACAGTAACAAAACCCAACAACATCGGCCCACAAACATCCCTCCATGCCCCTACCCCTCAAAGCCCACCTCACATTCTGATGGACAGGGATTGTTAGGCCCAAGACCGGATCAGTCCTACTACTCGGGGTACACGCCTACGGATATTGAGCAAGCACTATACACTATGGCCCTGAACCCACCTGACCACGGTATTATGGACACTGGTGCATCCGCACACTCGGCCAACGAGCAAGGTATTTACTCCCCGTCTAATTTTAATATTTGCACTAACAAAAATATTATTGTTGGCAATGGCATGTCTATTCCGGTTGTGGCACAAGGTAACCAAGTCCTACCCCCACCCTTTCCACCCTTAAAATTAAACAATGTCCTTTTTGCACCAAAAATTATTAAAAACCTAATATCTGTGCGTCGTCTTACCACTGATAATTTGGTTTCCATTGAATTTGACCCTTTTGGTTTTCTTGTGAAGGATCTCAAAACTAAGGCGCCTATCCTCCGATGCAATAGCACAGGCGATCTCTATCCCCTAACTCAACAATTCTCCACCAACTTCACCACCCCTACTGCATTCGCTGCTGTGTCTCAAGAACGTTGGCATCAACGCCTCGGACACCCCGGCAACAACCTTTTGAATTCTTTAAAACATTCGTCTTTTATTGATTTTGGTAAAATAAATGACAAACTTTGTCAATCGTGTGTATTTGGAAAAAGTACTAAATTGCCTTTTTCTAATTCTGTTAATTCTACGTGTTTGCCATTTGACATAATTCATAGTGATCTTTGGACATCACCTGTGCTTAGCACGGCGGGACACCGCTATTATGTCCTATTTCTTGATGACTTCACCAATTTTTTGTGGACATTTCCCATTGGCCACAAATCACAGGTTTTTACACTCTTTACCGCGTTTCACAATTTAATAAAAACTCAATTTGAACGCAACATTAAGCAATTTCAATGTGACAACGGTAAAGAATATGCAAACAACCAATTTTACGATTTTTGCAAACAAACCGGTATGCAATTTCGTTTTTCTTGCCCACGCACCTCCTCTCAAAATGGCAAGGCGGAACGCAAAATCCGCACCATAAATAACATGCTACGAACCCTCCTTGCCCAAGCCTCCCTACCCCCTAATTTGTGGCATCACGCCCTTGAGACCGCCACTTACCTACTCAACATTCTTCCAAGCAAACAACAAGATTTCTTATCCCCCACCTACCTTTTATACCATTGCTTACCCGAATACGACCACCTTCGCGTTTTCGGTTGCCTTTGCTTCCCTGTCACTCCCTCCACCACCATCAACAAATTAACAAATCGTTCCCAACCTTGTGTCTTTCTTGGGTATCCCACCAACCATCGTGGGTACAAATGTCTCGACCTTAAAACCAACCGCCTCATTATTTGTCGTCACGTTCATTTTGAAGAAACTATATTTCCCTACCAAATCCAATCCACCACCAACCCACCTAATTACGATTTCCTTCACACTCCTTTTAACCCTTTACTGTGGAACCACATCTCACCTTGCCCACAACCCCAACCGACCTCTAGCGGCCCAAATACCCCTACACCTCACCCGAGCCCACCACTAAATAACTCACCCTCCATTCAGTCCACTACGCCGGCCCATTACCCCTCCCCACAAACCGTCCCACTCACCACACCCTCATCACAACCGTCGGCCCATCAAACTCCAAATCCTCCTAATTCTGTTAACTCACAACCTGGCCTAAACCTAACCTCCAGCCCAACTACAACCTCTAATCAGCCTAATCCATCCCTGACCAATGCCAATCCCCCACCCGCAAATACACAAGCCCAAAACCGTACCATCCGTACTCGCTCAATGAGCGGTATTGTCAAGCCAAAACAACTTTTTAATCTCAATACCACAACCATCTCTCCTATTCCCAAAAACCCACAGGTTGCCTTATCCACACCGGAGTGGTACAATGCCATGCACAACGAGTTTAGTGCACTTCTTAAAAATAAGACCTGGGAGTTAGTACCACGCACTCCAAACATGAATATTATACGCAGCATGTGGCTTTTTAAACATAAATTCAGGTCAGATGGTTCACTGGAACGTTACAAAGCTAGATTGGTATGTGATGGCAGACGCCAGCAACCGGGCATTGATTGTGGCGAGACCTTTAGTCCGGTTGTAAAACCGGCCACCATCCGAATGGTTTTATCACTAGCTCTTGCTAAATCCTGGCAAATAAATCAACTTGATGTCACAAACGCTTTCTTACATGGCAATTTAGAGGAAACTGTGTACATGTATCAACCCTATGGGTTTCGACATCAAGAATTTCCAGACCATGTATGCCGGCTCAAACGTTCTCTCTACGGGCTTAAACAAGCCCCACGGGCTTGGTATCAACGGTTCACTGACTTTGTCACATTACATGGATTTCGCCAGAGCAAGTCGGATAATTCGTTGTTTGTCTTTCACAACGGTCACGACATTGCTTACTTACTTATTTATGTCGATGACATTATCCTAACCACTTCTAATGATGGTTTGCGACAGCGTCTTATGAGTATTTTGGCAGGTGAGTTTGCAATGAAAGATTTGGGATCTCTCTCTTATTTCCTTGGAATACAGGTGCAACGGAATGGAAACAATCTATTTCTTTCTCAATCAGCTTACGCTAAGGATATTATACATCGAGCTTCTATGGACTCATGTAAACCCGTTGCCACCCCAGTCGATACCCAGTCCAAACTCGGTGCTGACACTGGCCCCCTCCATGCTGATCCATCTACTTACAGGAGTCTGGCGGGTGCACTTCAATACTTAACCTTCACCCGTCCGGACATCTCCTACGCAGTTCAGCAGATCTGCATGCACATGCATGCCCCACGAGAATCACATTGGAACGCCTTGAAGAGGATCATAAGATATATTCAAGGCACCGTTGATCTGGGCGTACATCTCTCATCAGCATCTTCTATCTCTCTACGTGCATATACGGATGCTGACTGGGCAGGATGCCCAGACACCAGACGCTCCACCTCAGGTTATTGTGTCTACCTCGGTGATAATCTCATCTCCTGGTCTTCTAAGCGCCAATCAACCGTCTCCAGGTCCAGTGCAGAAGCAGAGTACCGTGGGGTTGCAAATGTAGTTGCGGAAATTTGTTGGCTTCGCAATCTCCTTCTCGAGCTTCATCATCCTCTGACACGCGCCACTATTGTTTATTGTGACAATGTCAGTGCCATTTACCTCTCAGGAAACCCAGTTCAACATCAGCGAACAAAACATATTGAATTGGATATCCACTTTGTTCGAGAACAAGTACAACGAGGCAATGTCAGGATTCTGCATGTTCCGTCTCGTCATCAGATTGCTGACATATTCACAAAGGGGTTACCACGTGTTCTGTTTGATGACTTCCGCTCCAGTCTCAGTCTTCGTCCACCCTTCGCTTCAACTGCGGGGGTGTAATAGACCAATTATATTTTAGGAATATATTAAAAACTAATTGTCCATAATTATGTATACGCTCTCCACATTAATTGGAGATTGACTCTTGACTTCTTGTACTCTATATAATTGGTCTGTATCAATGTGAATAACAAGGGGAATTAATTCCAATAGGTTGAATTTTGATGTTAAGCAATAAGTCATGTGTCCATTTTATGTTAGGTGATAAAATTTTATTTAGATCGGGTGTTGTATTTTGATTTTCACTATTGCCTTTATAGTGTAAATTGTTTGTACAAACTTAATGAATGGAAAAGTTGTTGCCGTAAAAAAAAATAATAAATCTTCAATGGCAATCACATGTCATATTATGTGGTCTATGATAATGATACCCAACGCATTTTTGTTTTTTCCCCTCAAAACACATAACAATTTGTATAATAACATACCATTTTTCTATATTAATAAAAAAAGTTAGTTTGTAAGTTCCAAAGTATTTTTAGTAGAATGGATTTTCAATTTAATAATATTATATACTTTTTTTATATAAAAAAGCGCATCATTTTTTAGACTTAATAGGATGTTCTGAATTGTATAGGTTAAAATAGCACCAAACATAATAATTAAAAACACAAAACAATTTATTTTAGGTTTAAAAACTTAAAATATAATGTTAAGAACATGTGTTCTAAATTGTTTTGTTTTAGCTCTGTGTTTTTTATACGTAAAACTATTCATTCCATGACTGTGAATTTACATATGAAATAGAATGATGCGCTTTACAGTTACATGCAGGAAAGCTTCGAGTAGCATCTAACCTAAAGCAATTAACAATGTATCTCCAATGTTAACGTCTAACCTTAAACAGTGTATAACTCTAATATTAATATCTAACCTAAAACAATGTACAACTCTAATGCTAACACATGTTGAAAATAGAATTCATATTTACTTATTTGAACATTAATGAATTACCTGAACACCTTATGTTTATATAGCACTATGGTACTCATTGGAAAGATAATAAAATGCTCATTAATTTGGTGTAATTTTTTTCTTTAAAAATATTGTATATAAAAAATATTAACGTTTAAAAATTATGGGAGAAAACATGAGAGAGAAAAATCAAATTTTGTTTTTAATTTTTTTTCCTAAAATCAATTAATGTCACATAACACACTTAAAGTGGGAGATGTCCTCTTTGAATGCCACGTAGGATTCATTGCTTTCAAAATGTTTACTAAGAGGGTGTTTGGGATTGAGTTTTAAAACAACTTATTGACTTATTGGTTTTTCCAAGAAGCCAATAAGTCAATAAGCTGTTTGTTTAATCTAAAAGAACTTTCTGTTTTTGACTTTTGGCTTTTGACTTATAAGGGTGGAAAAACAGCTTTTGAGAAGTTAGAAATCCTGGCTTTTAGCTTTTGGCTTTTTACTTTTGGAAAAAAATTACAAATCTACCACCCATATAACCAATATTCACAATAAGTTAAGCGAAACACTTAAAAAAGACAATCTATTGACTTTTTGACGTTTCTCATCCCAAAAGCTAATCCAAACACTTTTTTTTAAAACTCATTTTCAAAAAGTTATAAGTCAAAAAACACTTTTGCATTTTCAAACTTATTCCCAAACACCATCTAAGATCCTGGTTTGATTTTTCTTGCCCTTGTTCTGCTACATGCCGTTCTTTGTATTGCTTTAAATAAGATGCTTTACCTAGGCCTTCTATAATCCTAGATACTATATTTGTCAAACAAACACTCACTTTACTTTCTTTTACGTAAAATAGAATTTCATAACTACTTCTAAGAAAATATTTTTATTTAATTGTTTTATATATCACAACCAAAAAAATATTATGTCATTAATGTGTTTCTATAATTTTATAAAATTATTCGTTTCAAGTATGTGAATTAATATTGGTTATTATAAAAGATAAAGATGGTGTTGTCATTGTAATTTATAAATAATTTTTAAGTTAATCAATTAACAGTTGGGTATACACAACAGTCATTCACACTACAAGTTTTGTATATTGGAGATAATTTCCCTTCCAATAATTATGAAGTCAAAGTCAAAGTCAAAGACAAATCAAGATGAAGTCAAGTTAATAGTCAAAGTATCCTCCTTATTTTATGCCTCAATGTCTCAGGACTTGCATCTTATTTTATGTCTCTAGATTACTCTTTTTTCTTTTACATTCTTGTATTTATAGAGGAGGTTGTCTCCTCATTTGATTGTACCAAAAACATCTCTATCAATAACAAAAAAAATCTATCTATACTCTTCTTACTTCTTGTATGAATATCTACCTTGCAGTTTTGAGAGTCGTTGTCTATAAAACGAGCAATCATCGGCTCTATGGCAGAAACAAACAAATAAACGAAACTCAAATAGAAAATCGCTTCCGCTTTGATTTCTATATGGTATCAGATCAGTGTTCTTGGTCTTGGAACAATCTGCTCAAAAAAAAAAAAAAAAAAAAAAAAAAAAAAGCCATGGGTTGTCTGTTGTCAGAAGAAATGATGATGTAGATGGTCACTTTATTGAAATGTGAGAAGAAGTTGTTGGATAGATTAAAAAATGATGTTTAAAAAAATAAAAAAAGGAAAAGAATTAGTGATGGGCAAAACGAGATGAAGAGAACAAGATAGAGAAATGGGTGTGTGCTTTCTTGATTGGGGGTTAAAGTAGAAGAAAAGTCGGGTTTATATCTTTGAACCCATGAGAAAACAAAATTTGGGTTCTCTGAGCCCGTAAGAAAACGAAAAGTCGGGTTTGTTGAGCCCGCAAAACAAAAAGTCGGGTTCCTTGAACCGCAAGAAGAAAAATCGAGTTCCTTGAACTCGCAAGAAAAAAAGTCGGGTTTGTTGAACCCGCGAGAAAGAAAAGTCGGGCTTTTTTGACCCGAAAGAAGAAAAGTCGGGTTCAAATATTTGAGCTCACAAGAAAAGTCGAGTTGTTTTTTAAAAAAAAAAACCCGCGAGAAAGAAAAGTCGGGTTTGTTGAACTCGCGAGAAAAGAAAAGTCAGGTTTTAAACTCGCAAAAAAAGTCAGGTTTTTTAAAACCCGCAAGAAGAAAATTCGGGTTTTTTAAACCCGCAAGACGGAAAGTCGGGTTTTTTTAAACCCGCAAGAAAAAGAAAAGTCGTGCTATTTGAGCCCGCAAGAAAAAGAAAAGTCGGGTTATTTAAACCCGCAAGAAAAGTAAGCACTCCAACTTGAGGGGAGTGTTCGAAAAAGAAGAAATGCCACTTGGCAAGTTGGGCGTTCGTAACCTTCACGCTCTGACTTGAAGGGGAGTATTGGAGATAATTTCTCCTCCAATAATTATGAAGTCAAAGGCAAAGACAAATCATGATGAAGTCAAGTCAAAAGTCAACAGTCAAAGTCTCCTCCTTATTCTATGTCCCAATGCCTTAAGACTTGCACCTTATTTTATGCCTCTAGATTAGCTCTTTTCCCTTTTATATTCTTGTATTTATAGAGGAGGTTGTATCCTCATTTGATTCTACTCTTCTTACTTATTGTATCAATATCTACCTTGCTATTTTGAGAGTCGTTGGCTATAAACCGAGCAACCCTCGTCCTTGCTAGTTTTTTTGCTTGCAGCTACTAACATTATATTAGCTGATGTTGTAACTTGTAATAGAGTTTATAAAGTTGCAAGGTTGGTATATAAAATATCTTGAACAATGATGTAATAGTAGTTAACAAGAGTAATATGTAGTGACGGACTGACAGATCAAGGAAACTTTTTTCATGAAGAGAGTATTTATGAGTGGTTTGTCTATCGCGATATAATAACTTTTCACTCCTGTTTGTTTCGTGTCGTGTTATCTTGTGTCGTGTCGGGTCATAAAAAAAGATAATCAAACTAATTTAAATGTAATTAACAAAAGTACCCCAAATGTATTTACAAATGCATAACAAAAATCTAATTTATCTTTTTTTTTTTTAACGGTGACTTTTATATGAGCGACCAATGTCACACTAATAGGTAGCCCTAGCCAATGTCTGACTCAGAGTACGTTATTTTAACCGGGCTCGCGCTGGTGTATCTGACTTGGTTACGACATTCCCCCGGAAACCATACTGCTCCACATGAGTTTTTTCGTTGGAGTAACAGCCGGGTGAAAACCGGGGTGCAGCTTAGGATCGAACGCGCCTAGGTACATTTGTCACCATCATTACCCGGATGTCGTAGAAAATAACGAGGAGAGCGAGAATCGAACCTGGGTCACAAGGAACACCGAATCTTTCGCTAACTACTACACCATCTAATTTATCTAATGTTGTTAACTATGGGTTTTCATTGTTTCAATCATATCATACCAAATATTTTTAAAACTGGAACGTCCATAGAACCAAAATTGTTGCCTTTTTAGTTTAAATTAGAATGATTGCGCATTTAAAATAATAATAATCAAAATATTAGAAAATTAGCTATTCATAAATAGTTTGGCATTTTTAAGATTTCAATGAACTCAATGCGGAGGTCCTTGATTCAAGTTTCACCTTAAGTTAATTTGTTCTGGATTGAGCTAGTAGTTTTACCGCAATCTTCTGGCTGTGGGTTTCCTCTAAAATGGTTATGGTCGGGTCACTAAGGCCTTCTGTATTCTCGGGTGTGGGTGGCATTGGCAGAACTTAAATGTTTATCGTGGGTGTGGGTAAGACCTCTTCTGACCCTAAGAAGAACACGCCACAACTGGGAGACCTTTTAATGTTGGGTTTATCCAGATAATTTGACTATTGTTAGTAGTTAAAAAATTAATTCAAAATATCATTAAAGAAAGGACATCTCTATTTAAGAAAAATATTCCTAATTGATATTTAAAACAATTAACTTATTAACTAAATATACTACTAAACCATAAACTTAATAAAAGTTAAAACATACTAAACGAGGAGTTTAAAATTTTGGTTTTACCGTAATAGGTTCCTCTAAAATAATGGCGGGCTAGGTCACCAACGTCATTTGCATTCGTGAGTGTAGGTGGTATTGCCAGAACTTAGACATTTATCATCGGTGTAGGTGGTGTGGGGAAGACCCCTTCTGACCCTAAGAAAGATACAACATCGGTGGGTGACCTTTTATCATTAGATTTATCCAGACAACCTGGCTTTTGTTAGCCGTTAAAAAAATCATAAAAAAAATCGATATAAAAAAATCTTCCTTCAATATATTTAAAACAAACTAATTTATTAAATTAAATTAGATTATCTACTAGAACACATCCCAATTATACAATAGCTACCACTTTACACTAACAAATTTACTAAATTGCCCCACAATTGTTTATATTTTTTTATTAAATTTTCTTTTTAATAATAATAAAAACCAAGTTATATCTTGATAATGGGTAGGCGAGCAACAAGCTGCGCCGCTATCCCTAGGTTAAAAAGGGAAGGCCATGAATAGGTTAAAACCGTTATTTCCGTTTAATGTGAGTCTAATTTACTCATTTTTGTTCTCATCAAGCCTTCACATGTTCTCAGACTCTCAGCATGCGTGTCTTCATCCTGAGTTTCTTGTCAAGTCTTAAGATGCTTTTGGATGCGTGTAGGACTTATTCCCATGCATTTCTTTTAAACTTCTTTTGTTGGCTTATTTGCCTCTTTTCGATGCAGACTTTATAAGAGATAGGGGGTGGGAAGAGGGAGACAGACTGGAGGCGGAGACAGGGCTGCAGCCTCTTTGCCAACAAGTTATACGTGATTTCGTTGGATTTTGCAGGTGCTTTCGAGCTTTCTTCTTGGTCGTTCCATCAAACACACTCAACACTTCAATAACAAAGATGTAAACCTAGAAATAGGAGATTGTTGCCACCCGCATCTCCTCTATCTCAGTTGTGTGGTTTCCACCGCCTGTTTCTGTGTGGTGGCCTTTTTTTCACGTTGGTGGATGGTGGAAACGGTGGCTTCATCTCCGATCAAACGTCGACATGGGCCAACAGATCTGTCATCGAACCAATTTGTTATCGGACGTTCTTAATTCGTGGTAACAGTTTTCCATTAGTAGCTTTGCTCACTCTCTATATCATATTATTTTTTATTTTTATTTTGTTGTCACATCACAGAATAAATAAATTTGATCATTTAGTGTCTGGTTTTGCATCTGATTATTATATTAAGCATATCTTTGGTTTCTTCAACATTTCATATGTGATCAAGAAACCCATCTTCGGTTTCTTCTTGAATTCTGTAACTAAATTACAATTTTGATTTGGTGTTTTATTGTCATGCCCTCAAATCCCACTTACAGGGTTTTACCGCAAGGCGCGTGACATACCAGGATCTAACTCAACAGTCACAATAAACGACAACTATATGATATGAAAACGACGTATAAAAATTCCGAAAAAGTTTCAAAAGTTAAACTGTTAAACACACCGGAAGCAGTATCAAAGTTTACAACCCATAACTGAAAGTTAAAAGTTCAAATTTTTGAAATAAAGTTTAACATGATGCAAGAACCGGATGAGACACAGTGCGCCTAATCCGTGCTACTATATTAGCGACCTGAGAAAACATGTTATGTTAGTCAACAAATACAGTGCTGATGTGTTCACAGAGTTTTATGTTTGTAAAACTATGTAAACGTTCGTAAACCAGACCCAACAATCCTTACATCTATACCCGATGCTAGGAAGACATCATTACATGACACTGAAGTGTTATAAACCATCGCTGAACTTTAGTAAGTTGCCTTTAATACCCTCCACCGGTCCTCACCCGTTGTCATAAGTTAGATAGGACAAATATGCACCGGTCCGACCTCCAGTCGACCTAAGTGGGGCTTGCCGGGCCCAATTGATTTATTCACACTTTCCCTGCTATGTATCCACATATTCATGGTTCAAAAGTTAGAAAGGACGTAATGATGAAATGTCGCTTAGTAGCCATATGATAAAATGTAATACCGTGGTCAGAAAAGTTTGTGTTCATACCGCATGTTTCTCCCCCAAAAATGAAAACAATCAACAGTGGGGCTGTGAAACCCACCTTAGGTTGTGTTCTTCAAGTAAATAATAAACCAGGCTTGTTTATAAAGTTTGGCGTTTGACACGACCACACATGACTCGACATCCCATTGGTGGCCCGTTACATCAAGTTTATATCAAAGATTCATAAATTTCTACGTTGGTGCAAATGAGACCATCTCCAGTCTCATTTGTACCTTTTTACATGCGAATGAGGCTAAGGTCGAGCCATTCTTAACAATACAATAAGTTTCTAGTGAGAATGAGTCAATGGGTGCGAATGAGGGATTTGCCCTCTCATTCGTACCTTTGATCATGCGAATGAGTGCCCATCCGTACCTGTTCAGATGTTAAGATATTTTGACAAACAAAAACCCATCAAACCTAACGAATCACAACCAAACACTGCTGAGACCATCTCCAATCTCATTCGTACCTTTTTACATGCGAATGAGGCTAAGGTCGAGCCATTCTCAACAACAGAATAAGTTTCTAGTGAGAATGAGTCAATGGGTGTGAATGGGTAGTGGTTCCTCTCATTCGCACCATCGATCGTGCGAATGAGGGAACTCCCCTCTCATTCGTACCTTCGATCATGCGAATGAGTGCCTATCTGTACCTGTTCAGATGTTAAGATATTTTGACTAACAAAAACCCATCAAACTTAACAAATCACAACCAAACACTGCATTAGCATTTATCTATCACGTTATATGTAACATCGCAAATTTTTCGCCAAATTTTTGGTACTAGAAAAATCACCACTTTACCTACTTTATACTTCTTTTGGTAAAAATATAACCTTGTCTAATATTTTTTTTTACTTTATTTCAAAACATTATTATTATTATTATTATTATTATTATTATTATTATTATTATTATTATTATTATTATTATTATTATTCACGTAAGTGTAAAAAAATAGGACATAATATAAACTTAAAATTTAATATGAATATGGGTTTTCAATTATCATTTTTCTTTCTTTTAAAAGGTTGATAATGGTTATGGCAAGTTTTTAAAGTATTCAAATCAAATTAATCTATTAGTGGTATAGTGAATTCTATTTATTGATATTTACTAGTCAAACGCACATAATAATCTTTCCCATCAAGTTTGCTTTGACTCTCACAATGGTGTCGGTTCTTATTGACAAGTTAATAGCGTTTCATCAACTATAAATACCGGTATGGTCTCATGGTTAAAACACCCTCAACCATCCTTATCTTCCCCCACAGCCATCTCTGCATTTTCTTTTGGCAACCGTTTTTTTTTCGACACCACTGTAGCACCTTAATCGTCCTGTTTGCGCCCATACCACCACCATTCTCCAACCTTTTCAAGTTATTTGATCAAGAACTCAAAGTTATCAAGTGTGATGTCGTCTAAAATCTCTTCATCATTTTGTGTTTTGGTATGTTACCTCATTTATATTATATATATATATATTTGTACTTATTTCATTTCTAATCCCATCAGAATAGAATTCATGTCAAAAACTCTAAGATATGCTCATGGTGAAAACAAATCCTAATGTTTACAAGAATGAAATTCTTTCACACAAAATGCATAATCCTTTCACAATCTTTTATATCTATTCTATCTATATAATAATTGAGGTCACTTGGGTTGAATGAAGGCTTAGGAGAGAGTTTAAGGTATCCATATTGAATATGGAGCTCCAACTTGCTCCCTATAAATAGTCTTTTCTACATTTTAATTTCCTACATTCTTCCATTACACTCTCAAATCCTCACTAACAAATCTTCCAAACCACATTCATCACTCTTCTTTTTATTCATTGTTCCTTCTAGGTATGTCTCTTTTTCACGTAGATTGAAGGAAGTTCATCCATTGTAACGTGTTCCGATTCATAAACGTTAAAAATAGGCATATCATATGATCCTCAAACCTGGAAAACTTTTATGTTATCGTAACATCAATCAATTACTTTGACATAAACCGGTTTAATATTCAAAGAGGAAATCGTGTTTTATAAAGGTTAGTAATAATATGGAATCACTTCAGAATGTGGAAACAATATTCAAACCTTTATGAAGAAATCGTGGTTTATAAAGGTTCCAGATTCGTTTTCTTTATGTCATCGTTTTGTAAAGTAATCGGATGGTATATATTGACTCTTTTTTGATGTTTTTTCATTTGATTAATATGGAACCACTCTTTTTTGTAAAGGAATCGGTTAGTTATAATATGGAATCATTTCTGAAAGTGCAAACGATCTTCAAACCGTTGTGAAGAAATATATTGAATGTTTAGATGTTTTTTCATTTTAATACTAGAATACCATCCACCGCTGCAACTAAAAGGTATGTGGTAGATCTTTTTTTTTTTTGTGTGTGTGTTTATTAATGCGAAGTAGCTATTTTTCTAAAAGCAGAATGTCATTGTTTATATCTTTTATTATTATGTGTTTGTGATTAGTGATGTTAACTATTATGTTGGATGGGATGCATGACTTTTAAGGTCGAGATATGATGTTCATATATTGTTCATAATTGTTCTTAAAAATCTCATATGGTTTGGTGTTAAAGAGTGGATTGTTATGTTAATATGATTTGATCGAGTAAGGAGCCAAATCTCAGTTCGGATTCTGGATATGGATCTGAAATAATTATGGAGCATTTAATTTTGGATTATTAGTTTCCTAAGTTTGTGCCACATATTTGGAAAGGTAGTAAATATCCTTGAATGCATTAATTATTGGTTGACCAAGAAACTTAGGCGCCAAGCATAATTTTTTCAAAAATTATAAAGGAGTCGGGTTTATAATAATTCATGTTTCTTTTATTACTTCTTTTTGTCATATTTATTTTTAAGTTAGTGTATTTAATATTTTCGTTTTTTAAGACTACTCGATAACCTTTTTCTACTGCATTGTATATACTCTTTGAATATGAAAATGCAAACGAGACAAATGCTATTGTTTTGGGGCACACCAATGTCAAATGTAATGTTGTAATTGCTTAGGTACATGTTTTTAAATCTTTAAATTTTTATAATTCAGTGTTTTCTTTATCTTTAAATTGATTTTGTAAATTGTTTATTCGTGTTTTTGTTTACCAGCTTATTGACTGATTATATGCATTCGTGTGTTAGGGTTTTGATTTATAAACCGAATTTTGGATCATCAGGAGCAGGGCGGACTTTTAATAAAAAAGTTTTTGAAGCTATGTCGTCAATAATATGGGGTAATGATATGTACCCAAGAGTTTATTCTTTTGTATTAATTATATTGACTGTCAATCAATTAAAATAATTAATGTGATTTAGGTTAACCATAATAGGTGGAGTAATTTTAGGACAAAATTTAAATTTCAAATACTAATTTGCACTACATAATTAATGCTTTATCATAATTTACGCTTTCTATATTCATACTAAAATTTAAACTTTCCATAATACAAATATATAAGGAAAAAAACACTTATATTATAAGTGTATACTAAATTAAATAGATTTTGTTACAGAAAAATATGTTAATTTATATATTTAGTTTACATTTTATAAACTACCATGTTTGATATATAACATCAATACATATATATATATTTAGATGTAAAAGACGTATTTATAATATGTAAACAACTAACAAACCAATCATTTTTATAATACGTTTGAATTTCGTAAGGCATAATTATTACTCGTAGAAATGAATAAACAAAAAAAAAGCCACATTTGGTATATTTTATTTTTGAATTTCAAAACTTATAAATCTTTTACACTAAAATACTAAACACATAATGGAAACTTACCAATTTTACTTATACGACTTTAATAATCAGTCAAGATTTGATCTTGAAAACTATATTAAGCGTTTAATGTGATTTGTTAAGATTTGAATATTAATTCACATTTATTCTTTTGTATTAATTATATTGACTGTCAATCAATTAAAATATATAATGTAATTTAGGTTAACCATAATAGGTGGAGTAATTTAGGACAATATTTAAATTTCAAATACTAATTTGCACTACATAATTAATGCTTTATCATAATTTACGCTTTCTATATTCATACTAAACTTTAAACTTTCCATAATACAAATATATAAGGAAAAAAAATCACTTATATTATAATTGTATACTAAATTAAATAGATTTTGTTACAGAAAAGTATGTTAATTTATATATTAAGTTTACATTTTATAAACTACCATGTTTGATATATAACATCAATCCATATATATTTAGATGTAAAAGACGTATTTATAATATGTAAACAACTAACAAACCAATCATTTTTATAATATGTTTGAATTTCGTAAGTCATAATTATTACTTGTAAAAATGTTTAAACAAAAAAACCACATTTAGTATATCTTATTTTTGAATTTCAAAACTTATAAATCTTTTACACCAAAATACTAAACACATAATGGAAACTTACCAATTTTACTTATACGACTTTCATAATTAATCAATACTAATTTATCAGTTAATTTTGTATATTATACTGTTCTAATTAGTCATAAATGCTATTTAAAATATGATGACAATAACTTCGCTAATTTCAATCAATTTTCATTGATTGACGTCTTAATACATGCCTTCCATTTTTGCACTTCATCTATATAGATAGTTTTATCAAATCCATCTCAGTTGCTCTACACAGAATTACTTGATTGTGCAACAGCATTCCAACTAATACTAAAACTAATATTACGGTTTTTAAACCCATTTCGATCTTAGCCGGATCGACATGAATTCCCAGTTCATTCACCACATGTCCTAGGAATTGAACTTCACGTAACCAAAAATCACACTTCGAGAACTTAGCATACAACTGCTCCTGTCTCAAAAGTTCCAAGACCAACCGCAGATGTTCCTCATGATCCGCCTTGTTCTTGGAGTAAATCAGAATGTCGTCAATGAACACGATGACGAAGTTATCAAGGTAAGGCTTACAAACGCGATTCATCAAATCCATGAACACCGCCGGTGCGTTAGTGAGACCAAAAGGCATGACCAAGAACTCAAAATGGCCATAACGAGTGCGAAAAGCAGTCTTCTGAATGTCAGCTTCCCTGAGGCGCAACTGGTGATAACCGGACCGCAAATCAATCTTCGAATAGTAGCTGGAGCCCTGAAGCTGGTCAAAGAGATCATCAATGCGAGGAAGAGGATAACGATTCTTGATGGTCACTTTGTTCAGCTCACGATAATCAATACACATACGAAGACTTCCGTCCTTCTTCTTCACAAACAAAATAGGAGCTCCCCATGGGGAAGAACTCGGTCGAATGAAACCCTTTTCCAAGAGTTCCTGTAACTGGCTGGACAACTCTTGCATCTCGGGAGGTGCAAGACGATACGGAGCTCGGGCAATAGGAGCTGCGCCCGTAGTGAGATCAATACCGAACTCAACCTGACGATGGGGAGGAAGACCAGGTAAATCATCAGGAAACACATCAGAAAAGTCACGAACCACCGGAATATCCTCGATCTTCTTCTCGTTGTCAGTAGAAACGTTAACAAGCGCCAGAATGGCCGAACAGCCCTTCCGAAGATACTTACGGGCTTTCATGCTAGAAATGATACTTAGCGGAGCACCGCTTTTCTCGCCACGAACCGAAAGAATCTCTCCATCAGGGAGAGGGATCCGAACAACCTTGTCAAAATAAACGATCTCCGCGCGATACAACGATAACCAATCCATGCCAACCACGACATCAAAACTACCTAGGGGTACCGGCATAAGGTCAATGAGGAAAGACAAACCCGACAGTTCCAAGCGACATTCCCTAAGGGTGTGTGTCGCTTCGATTTTCTTACCATCAGCCAATTCTATTAAGTACTTAGCCTCTAAAGGTGTGGGTACTATATCTAGCAATCGACTAACATCCAAAGATACGAAACTCTTATCGGCACCAGAATCAAACAAGACAGAAACATAGCGATCATTAAGAAGGAACGTACCGGTAACTGTGTCTGGATCCTGCCTAGCCTCCGCAGATCCAATGACGAAAGCACGTGCAGTCCTGCCTCCGCCGTCGTTGTTCCCGTTACCGTTCCCGCCCCTCCCATTATCGCCCTGCTTCAGTTTGGGACAGTCACGCTTGAAATGTCCCGTGTCACCACAGTGATAACACCCCTGCCTCCCCTGAGTCCCCTGAGTAGCAGGAGCAGGAGTAGCCGCAGGAGTCTGAGTTGGGGTGAGTGCCACCTTGCAATCCTTAGCATGGTGCCTCAACTGATGGCACCGATGACAACGAGCCCTATCACAACCCCCAGAATGATGAAAACCACACTTGTTACACTTGGGATGCTTCCCCACATACCCACTCGTCTTCTGCCCAGAAGAAGACCCAGATGACTCAAACTTCTTCGCCGGTTGAGCTGGCACCACACTCTTCCCCACACTATCCCACTTCCTCTTGTTCCCCTCAGCAATCTTCACAGCAGCACCCTTGGGTGGCAAAACGCCTTCTGCCACCTTCAGGTTAGTCATCCGATGAGCTGATCGGACAACTTCAGCAATGGTGGGAAGATTCCCAGCAGCCACCAACCCAGCAATCTCGGGCACTAGTCCAGACACATAGTGCTCGATCCTCCTGTACTCGGGTGTGTGTAAGTCAGGACACAACACCGCCAGCTTATTCCTCCTCACAGTGTACTCCTCAATCTCAGATCCAACCATCTTGTAACTCCAAACCTCATGCTCCAACTTCTGTATCTCCTCTCTCGGACAGTACTCACCTCTCAAAAGCTGCACAAACTCCACCCAAGGCATAGCAATAGCCTCCCCCAATCCCATGTTCTGTGTAGTAGCATTCCACCACGACAGTGCAGGCCCCTCAAATGTCGCAGTAGCATACTTCACCCGGACCCCAGCAGGACAGTTACATATAACAAACACAGATTCCACCTTCTCCAGCCATCGGAGCAGTCGCACCGCTCCCTCAGTTCCAGCGAAGTTATGGGGCTGACAGTCCCGAAACTTCTTATAAGAGCACTGAGGTGGGGGTGGATTGGCACCAACACCTGAAACACGGTACACGAGTAAAACACAAACGAAAGGACACGAACCCAAAAATGAGGCAAGGTCGACAGAAATCAACTCACCACCCATGGCATTAATCCCAGCCTGGAAATTAGCCATAGCCATGTTCACTTGCTGCTGTAGCAAGTTGTTCAGTTCAGCTTGGGTCATGTTGATGTTACCACGACCACCGCCTCCAGTGCGACCACCACCGCCAGCACTGCCACCACCGCCACCACGACGTCCACCGCCGCGAGCACCAGACATGATCTAACAAATCAAGAAATCGAGAGATTCAGAGTCACTTCCAGTGTCAACCACTAGAAATTTACAAGAGTTAACCTAGGGACAAATCCAGCACTATACATCCAAACTCGAAGTCCATCGGGATTTTCATGCATTCCAGTTTATTATTTCGTGTGCACCCGAAATGAGAAACTGCTCTGCATGGTCCTCCAGATGTACCCCTAATCCAGACCCCAGTCACTGAATATCGTCGCCTAGTAACGTGTGACAATAGGTGTAAGTGTATGAAGGCATGTGTGTGTTAGAACCAACAAATCAACCCCTCCTTCTTCAATCCAGAAGAAGAAGACAAGAGCAGGTAGGAACCCAAGTAAAAGCGGATGATGTAACAGAGAAACACGATGATGATGTAAGGACACCCCGACAACGTTAGTACGTATACCACTAATAGACTCAAGTATGTGACCGTCTAGTGTGTGCGACTCGGCTATAGACCAGACTCTACATGCAGTCCTAGTTCACTATAACCATTGGCTCTGATACCAATCTGTCACACCCACAAATTTCCACTTGCGGGGTGTTACCGCGAGGCGCATGACAAACCAGGATCCAAGTCAACGATCACAATAAACAACTCTATATGAAAACGTAAATCGACATAACCATTAATTTAATAAGCGGAAGCGTTTAAGTTGCATTTATTCAGCTATGCTGTCAACTCAAAAGTTGTTCAAAATACTTTTATTACAAAACGTGCAACTATGCCTAGACGCCAATGCAGACCCGTGCGCCTAGTTCCGTTCATTGCTACCTTAGCGACCTGAGAAAAACATGCCAAAAAGATGTCAACATATAATGCTGGTGAGTTCACAGGTTTGTTCAAATGTTACCAAAACGTTACCATGTCCATACTATATCAATGTTACCAAGTACGCTAGCTAGGCATATGTTTTATTACTACTACGATTGGAAACCATTACTAGACACGTTTAGCAATGTTTAGCATGTTTAAGCAGCCCGTATGTTCAGCATGATACCAATGTACCTGTTCGAGACAATATGCACCCGCCCGGCCCTCCAAGCCGACGAGTGGGGCAGGTCACGCCCAATAGATCTATCCACATTTCCCCCGTTGTGCATCCCCGCACATTCATGGTTTCCCCCGGGACTTCCAAAAGATCGTATAGCAATATAAAGTTAAAACCATAGTATGACATATGTTACCAAAACCGTTTAGCGCATGTTTTCTCCCCCAAAAGTTAAAGCAGTAAAAGTGGGGCCGTGAACTCACCTTAGATAGCGTTCTTCAATTACAAGTAAAGATGTTTAGCCCTTGATAATCCCTCTACCGGAGATCTATCAAAATGTTCACATAAGTGTTCTGACTAATAACCATAAGGTTATCTAGTCCCCGATTGTCCAGATCGTAACCAAGTATGTTTTAAAACGTGTTTAAGTGTTTAACCGACACACTAGACCGACCCGACATCCCGTTGGTGACCCATTACCCTAACTAATCAAGTACACATAGATTACACACAAGGTTCAAGCATAAAACACTTAGTTTGTATCAAAAATCTCGTTTCTGCATCAGAACGGTCGAACCAGTCAGTTTTAAGTCTCCTTCGCACCTTTTCAGTCTCCTTCGCCCGTTTTACACTTCGTTCGACCGTTTGATGCCTCCTTCGCCCGTTTTACCACATTCGCCAAACAAAACCCAGGTTCGACCCTGGTTTTCCTCCTTCGCACCTTCGATCGGTCGAAGGAGGCCAGGTTCGCCCCTGTTGTGCAATTTTTCCTAAAAACGCTTCAAACACATTCAAAACGACCCGAAACATCATCAAACACAGCAGTCAAGTATGGATAACTTATCCCTACAAAACCCCACCGATTTCCCCCGATAATACGTCCGTTTCAGCCCTTTCCCAAAATGGTAAAGATTATGGAAACATCACTTTCATGCATGAATTATTTACCCAATTTGGAAACTTTTGAAATCGATTCATGCTTAGCTTAAAATACTCACTTTGTCGATTATCCGATCTTTCTTATCCATTCTATTGATCATAAATATCATACATCAAGTTTTGATCCAATAAAACCCCCAAATATCATCATATCCAATCCTAACCCTAGACAACAATATTCCAACATTAATAACATCCTATATCATGTTTCTATCATAGATATAGCAGCAATTCATTGAACAACACATAACACCACATAATACACAATTTACATATGTTATTCATCATGAAAACCTATGTTAAATGATCATGTTTTGATTTAGAAAGATGTTTAAAAGGTTTTTAATCATGAAAACACCCTTAGAACAGATCCGGACAATTAGGGTTAGATGAAAATGAATTAAAATGCTTTTAAAAAGGTTTAGGATTATGACCACACCTTGGATTCTTGTTTAGATGTTGTAGATAGGTTAGATTATGAAAAAGAAGAGCAAAAACTCCTTCCTTAGTGTTTTAGATCGTTTGAGAGCGTTTTGGGACGGTTAGGGTTTGTGAAATGATGAAAAAATGACAAAGGTTGGTATTTATACTAATCCTCCTTCGCACCATTTCAATGGTCGAAGGTGGTCTCCTTCGACCCTTTCACAGGGTCGAATGAGCCCTGTCTGGTCGAAGGGAACTCCTTAAAGTCCACTTCCCTGGTTCGCCCATTTACAAGGGTCGAACCAGACAATTACTTCTCCTTCGACCACTCGAAGTGGTCGAACCAAGACCCCTTTTTAATTAGTTTTCCAGTTTGTCGTATTTAACGCATTCTAACACATCTTAACACATAAGCATGCATCCTTAGTCTATATTTAACACATTTAAGCACAGATAATCATTTACACATCATTTAAACACATCTATGTATATAATCCACCACACGACCCATAATCTACACATATACTTAATTAGTTCATGTAATGTCACCAACAACGGAACCCGGTACTAGTGTATTACCAAAACGACTCTCAATGATCCTCCAGATCATTGTACCCTGGACAATCCTAACTTGACCCGACTCAACTAACCCAGTTAAGTTTGTTTATAAACGTTTCTCGCCAAGGTAGACTTAGATGTTACTAATATGTTTAAGCCGAACATGTCGGGTGTCACAGCAGTTCAGGTTAAGAATTGAGAGTCTTGTCCTATTAGTCTAAGGGTAGATCCAGTGATGGAGAACGATCTTCTTGTAGGGACTAAAAGTAGAGATAAGAAGTAGGAGGGAGATTGAGAATAGGAATAAGTAGGGAAGCAAGTAAAAGAAGCAAGTACTGGTTAAATCCTATGGTTATAGACTAGATTATTTTTCTAATAACCTAATTCCCCATAACCATGGCTCTGATACCAATCTGTAACACCCCAACCGATGGCGGAAACATCGAGGTGTCACGTATTGACGATTGCTCAGTAGCTCATGGTAAATAATAAATTTCATTAAGTGATTTAAATAAATTACATACAATTGTTCTAAGAATTTGTACATCAAAATAAAAAATATACTAGCCACACATCTTCAAGCATTAACTCTAATCTTCAAGCAAGCTATAACCTGAAACATGTTAAGTTTGAAAATATTTTGGGTCAACAAAAGTTGGTGAGAATTACATAGGTTTGAAAATTGAATAAAATTTGTACAATTCGAGTGTCATGGTAAGTCTAGTCCATATGTGAAAACAATACTACCCAGTAAATCGTGTGCATAATCAAACCTTGTGACTAGAATATTGTGGTCCATCCCATACGCATATGGTTCACTCGTTTATGTTGCGATAACAATCACCCACGCTACACATACTGGAGGTAACGTATCCGGGTGGGGTTGTTAGTCTATTAGATCTATCATTGTGTATCGTTGGCTTGTACGGAGTTAATGATTATGCTAGAATAATTGTGCTTATCATAGTAATGTTTAAGACATAATGCAACATAGAATAACACATAGACACTTATGTTGAATTGTAAATTGATGTTGTAACATGTTTCACCCCAAAATAGTGAAATGGTAAAGGGGCTATGTAAAACTCACCTTGATTTTGAGTGTTTGTCCAAGAGGGTATGTCAAACGTCACAATAGAAGCTACAAGTTAAATAAAGTGATACTATAATCAATAACTAGCTTTGGGGAGAGTGGTGGAGACTCGCTAATCCCATTATAGTTTAGAAGTCATGTCGAATTCTAGTAATGTGTCGTCTATTTGATATGAGTATTTATAGTTCAGGTCATGAATAAATCTATGTTATGTTTGTCATCGTATGGTTATATAAGAACATGTGATAATTAGACATTTCGTGTTAAGCCCTTGTCGTGTTTAATTATCACTCGACCAATAATATATAATCCGAGGGTTATCTTATAATATATAATACTAGGGGTATCTTATAATATATAAGTGTTAATATGGATCCTTGATATTTGTAAGTCTTGAATAAATGTAACCAACGTTTAAGTCTGACGATTACTTTTCTTAGTCATAGTCTTATTATTTTATTTTAGGATATAGCTTCTAGTATATAAATAATTTCCACACGATGTACCATAATAATAATAAACAGTATAGTAAAAAGTTTAATATATCCCTATTATCATATATATGTATGTATTACTAATAAATCTTTCTAGTTTACAATCATAAATATATATATAAATATATTGATTTGTAAAGATACCTAACTCTTGTAGTAGGCTATTAGTCCACCAATTTGATGTTGGTCTTTGGAATCCATTTTAGAGATCAACACGGATGGATAGGGTTTGTCATAAAAGAAAGTGTATATATATATATATATATATATATATATATACTAGGTTAAAGCCCCGCGTGTACACCGGTACATATCCATGTCAAATGAAAAAATTCTATAAAGATTGTAGTATACAAATTTATTTATTGAAAATTACGTAATACAATTCGTGTGAATTTTGGTTGATTGTATATTATCATAAAAAAGTTTAATGTTACCCAATAACATATATATGAATCAACAAATGTTTGAGTTGACGTGATTTAAAAACAAATAATGAAATGAATAAACATATATTTATTGTACCGACATACAAATGAAGATTAAATTCAAAGTAAATAAATGTAGTTTAACAAATCATACAACCCAAAAATTATAAAAAAAAAAAATTAAACAATTTATGCAAAATATGATCGCATACTTATTCACAAACTTCAAAATACTTTTTTATAGACAACATTTGCTATTTATTATTAACGCTGTCATCTTTGCCCAATATTAGTATCTTCAGGCCATCTCTACTTTTGTCACTTGGCAGCGACATAAAACTGCCCATGTGTAAAAACAGGATCTTTCAAATATAGACCTACCCTAAATAGGGTTTGTCCTTGGCTCTTATTTATTGTCATTGCGAAACATAAAGTAAGAGGGAATTGTCTTCTGTTAAATTTGAAAGGAATCTTCTTATCAGATGGGGACAGCCTAATTCTTTGGAAAAAAGTTCGCATTCCAATGTTACTGTAACACCCCGCCCCTCTCATCACCAATATTGTCCGCTTTGCCCATCCAGAGCTCACGGATTTGTTTTTGGTTGCCCAAGTTGAGACTTCCCAGGAGGTCACCCATCCTGAAATTTCTCCCACCTGAGCACGCTTAACTGTGGAGTTCTCCTCTCATCCACTAACATTAAGCCCCAAAACGCGTTGGTGATTTAAGAGGCAATACATTACTTATGAACCAAGGATCTCTCCTGGCCACGGCCGATGTGGGATTTTCCTGGGGTGTCACATTCACCCCCTGTTAGAGTCTCATCGTCCCTGATGAGGTGTGTTCCTGGGGTGTCACAGTTACTCCCTGAATTATTTTAGCTTCTATAACACGATTTGACATGGCACGACGCTTTGAAACTTGTGGCTTTGAAAAGAATTTATGTCCACTTATAGGATCCCTGAACCATTTGAATAACAAAACAGTGAAATTTGTCAAAAACAACTCTGATGAGGAAAAGAAAGACATTTGGCATTATAATTGTATTATCATCAAGAATTTAAGGTAAATATATCCAGAAGACCCTAAACTGTTTTGACGGTTTGACTCATAACCAATGACCTAAAAATCAAGCTAAAACCATGATGAAAATCAATACTAAATGAGATTAAAAATGTTAATAAGTAACCTCAAAAAATGTAATCAATAATTCAAATCAATTAAATTGGGTCAATAATATTAAAAATAATAGAAAAATTAAATTGGGTCAGTAATATTAAAAATAAATTTGTAAAAATAGTAATATAAATAAATGAGATTAAAAATGTTAATAAGTAACCTCAAAATTGTAATCAATAATTCAAAACAATTACATTAAAAACATCCACATTTGAAATTAACTTACCAATTATCAACAAATTATTATTGACATCTTAAAATTAACATATTACAATTAAAATGATTTTGATGATTACGTTTTAATGACAATTGATTACAGAAAGTCATAATATAAAAAATTAATTTCGGTCAATAATATTAAACATAAATTCATAAAATTAATAATATATAAATGAGATTAATTTTTTTTACTAAATAACATTAAATTCTTGCAATTATTATTAATGTCAATAAATAACATTAAAACTCTTAATAAATAACATTAAAAATGAATAAATATTTTTAATTGCAATCAAGACCAATCAGAATTCGTAAAAATAGTAATATAAATAAATGAGTTTAAAAATCTTAATAAATAACTTTAAAATCGTAATCAATAATTCAAATCAGTTACATAAAAACATCCGCGTTTCAAATTGACTTACCAATTATCAACAAATTATTATAGACATCTTAAAATTAGCATATTACTATTGAAATGATTTGGATGATTATCTTTTAATAAGAATTAATTAAACGAAAGTCATAATATAAAAAATAAAATTTGGTCAATAATTTTAAACATAAATTCGTAAAGTTAATACATAAATGAGATTAGTTTTTTTTACTAAATAACATTAAATTCGGTCAACTTTTATTAATGTCAATAAATAACATTAAAACTCTTAATAAATAACATTAAAAATGAATAAATATTATTAATTGCAATGGAGACCAATCAGAATTCGTAAAAATAGTAATATAAATAAATGAGATTAAAAATGTTAATAAATAACCTTAAAATCGTAATCAGTAATTCAAATCAATTATATTAAAAACATTCGCATTTCAAACTGAATAAATTTTATTAATTGCAATGAACACCAATCAGAATTCGTAAAAATATGAGATTAAATAACTATTGAAGTTAATGGTTGCGAAAATTTAGGTAAAGATTGGTTTATCAATCAATCAGTCAATCAATCTTCGCTACATTTAGAAATCTAATTTACTCTATAAATTGATGACCAATTATGCCATAATTGTGTAAAATTCATTCAATTTTAGAAATCTAATTTCAAAACACAAAACCTTCTTTCGCAAGTTACACTCTATACTTAGTTAAGTATCAATTCATAACAATTAGATAACTACACATTCATAACATACTTTTTTAGAATAAAAGATTTGTATAATAAGTGTTAAAATTAAAAAAAAAACTTTAGTTGTTAATCGATTCTTAAAATTTGTATACATAGATATATGTTTAAAATGGTTGTCTAGAATATTCATTGAGTTAATATTTCTACTCCTAATTGATTCTATATTTTGAATAATATACAACTGAATGCTTTATTGTATTTAAATTATGGATTAATTGATTCATAATGAATCATTAATACAAAAAAAAAATGGTAAAATTGATTCATAATCAATCATACATAATTTCGATAAATAAATTATGGTAAGTCGAAATTACAGATTTAATTGATTTATAATCAATCATACATAATAAAAAATTGATTAAAATTATATATAATTATGGATTAAATTGATGTTCCATCTTACGGATTAAATTGATTACTAATTACCAAAAATAATTTCGTATTAAAATTAAATTCGTTTCATTAAGTTATGGTAAGTCTAACTTATTGATTATAAATTGATTTATAATCAATCATACATAATAAAAGATTGATTAAATTGATTCATAAATAGGAATTAAATTGATTCATAATTACCAACAATAATTTCGTATTAAACTTAATTTCGTCTCATTAAATTATGGTAAGCTGAAATTAGAGTTAAATTTAATAAATTTAATGAGACATAATTTCGTAAAATAATTTAATGAGACAAAAAAATGGTAATAAATTTAATAAGAGTTATTATAGTAAAGCAAATATAGTAAACCAAAATTTATTACCATTTTTTTGTCTCATTAAATTATTTATATTTCAAATTGACTTACCAATTCAAATTCAATTTCATTAATTTCATTAGTATTAGTAATTATTAGTAATTGGTAATATATTCGTAAAATAGAGCTATTAAGGACTGGGAAGCACCAAAGACGCCATCTGAGGTGCGGCAATTCCTAAGCCTTGCGGGTTATTATCGTCGTTTCATTGAGGGATTTTCGAAGATCGCTCAACCCCTCACAACTCTTACCCAGAAGGATCGAAAGTTCGACTGGGATGAACCACAAGAATCAGCATTTCAGATGTTGAAGCTTAAACTTTGTTCTGCACCTATCTTGTCCTTACCAGAGGGTACGGATGACTTCGTTGTGTACTGTGATGCTTCTATTCGTGGTCTCGGTTGCGTGTTGATGCAGCGCGGGAAGGTTATTGCTTATGCTTCTCGCCAACTCAAATTTCATGAGAAGAACTACACTACTCATGACTTGGAACTAGGTGCGGTGGTCTTTGCGTTGAAAATCTTGAGACATTACTTGTACGGTACCAAGTGTGAAGTATATACCGATCACAAGAGTCTTCAGCATATTTTCGACCAGAAGGTGTTGAACATGCGGCAGCGTCGCTGGGTTGAACTCCTGAACGATTATGATTGTGCTATCAAATACCATCCTGGCAAGGCGAACGTTGTGGCGGACGCCTTGAGCAGGAAGGAGTCTGCGAATCCTCGCCGTGTTCGAGCCTTACAGCTCACCATTCATTCGTCGCTGCCTGACCGAATCCGATCAAACCTGATAAAATATTATTATTATTATTATTATTATTATTATTAAATGGATTGATTGATTGGGGGGTTTAAACTGAAATTAAAATAAACTAATTAAAACTAAATTACTAAATTAAACTAAGAAACTGAAAATAAACGAAAGCTGACGAACTGGGTTGAAACTCTAATGAGGAGAAAACTGGTAACCTGGGTAGAATCCCTAGACTCTGGCTATAAAAGCTGACTTATGTATTCCGGTTGGAGACCCTGTTCTCACCTAATAAACCTCCTGTCAAGGATAGTCGACTAGACTCAAGGCGGGACAAGTATTGAGATGCTAAAATGAAAGTGGATCGCCCCAGCGAAACCAAATCCCACAGTAATCCTTTAATCAACCACTCTTGGATCGAAAACTCCCAAACTGTGAAGCAGACTTAACTAGTACGAATGATATCCTAGGAAAACTCTAAACACGAATAAGTAACCGGTCTCGCCCCAGCGATAACCAAGCTACCAAACAATGCCTAGTTAGTCAACCTAGCAATCCCGAATTATATTCCTAACCTTCGGGAAGGGATTGCACACCTTAGCTAATTGATTTTAAAAACCTGTTAAACTTGCGCTATTCCTAACTGCAAGAACTAGCTCGACAACAAAAGTTAATCAAACTAGAATGATTTCTAGATCTAGGGGATATTCCTATATACCTAGAACATCAAAACCAACAAACAAGTAATCAAATCAAAAAGCGCCAGCACACAAATATTCAAAATCAAACATAAAAATTAAATCATGTAACCCAACACATCCAAAACGGAAAACATAAGTCTTTAATTAAAAACCATAATCTAGTTCATCGTCCCAAGTTACCAATAAAGGTCTAGCCAATAATATTTAAAACATCTTCACAAAATAAATAAATATAGCTTTAACCATGTCTATAGAGAAAATAAATAAAAACTAAACCTAACCCAAGGCTCGTTGGCTCTTGATCTTTACCGTGCCCGTGGCCTTTTCTCCTTCCGTGCCCTTTCGCTCGTCACCGCTTATTGCCGGTTCTATTTGATTCCGTGCGATTGAAATTACAATTGTCAATTGGATATATCAATTGTCGAATCCCTTTATCTCTTTGCCGTCCAGTGAACATATATCCATATCGAATAGGTTGACCGACCTTAGACTTGGGCTTCGGCCCAAGTCAACTACACTTTTTTTTTATTTTATTAATTATTATTATTAATATAAGTTCATGTTCCTGGCTCGGTTGTTCTTGGCTCGACCAAAGTTTCTCTTTTACGCTCTGACGTCCATGAACACATGCTCTCTAGTGTTCGTGTCTCGATTAAAATTATTTTGTTTTGAGCCAATATCCCACGAACACCTATAAAATAATAAAATAAATAAATACCTAACAAAAATGACACGAAACGAATACAAACTTGACCAAATAAAATACAAAATACATAGGAAATTAGATGTGTTTTACGACACATCAGTAGCAATGAACGGAACTAGGCGCACGGGTCTGCATTGGCGTCTAGGCATAGTTGCACGTTTTGTAATAAAAGTATTTTGAACAACTTTTGAGTTGACAGCATAGCTGATTAAATGCTACTTAAACGCTTCCACTTATTAAATTAATGGTTATGTCGATTTACGTTTTCATATAGAGTTGTTTATTGTGATCGTTGACTTGGATCCTGGTTTGTCATGCGCCTCGCGGTAAAACCCTGCAAGTGGAAATTTGAGGGTGTGACAGATTGGTATCAGAGCCAATGGTTATAGTGAACTAGGACTGCATGTAGAGTCTGGTCTATAGCCGAGTCGCACACACTAGACGGTCACATACTTGAGTCTATTAGTGGGATACGTACTAACGTTGTCGGGGTGTCCTTACATCATCATCGTGTTTCTCCGTTACATCATCCGCTTTTACTTGGGTTCCTACCTGCTCTTGTCTTCTTCTTCTGGATTGAAGAAGGAGGGGTTGATTTGTTGGTTCTAGCACACACATGCCTTCTTACACTTACACCTATTGTCACACGTTACTAGGCGACGATATTCAGTGACTGGGGTCTGGATTAGGGGTACATCTGGAGGACCATGCAGAGCAGTTTTTCATTTCGGGTGCACACGAAATAATAAACTGGAATGCATGAAAATCCCGATGGACTTCGAGTATGGATGTATAGTCCTGGATTTGTCCCTAGGTTAACTCTTGTAAATTTCTAGTGGTTGACACTGGAAGTGACTCTGAATCTCTCGATTTCTTGATTTGTTAGATCATGTCTGGTGCTCGCGGCGGTGGACGTCGTGGTGGCGGCGGTGGCCGTGCTGGCGGTGGTGGTCGCACTGGAGGCGGTGGTCGTGGTAACATCAACATGACCCAAGCTGAACTGAACAACTTGCTACAGCAGCAAGTGAACATGGCTATGGCTAATTTCCAGGCTGGGATTAATGCCATGGATGGTGAGTTGATTTCTGTCGACCTTGCCTCATTTTTGGGTTTCGTGTCCTTTCGTTTGTGTTTTACTCGTGTACCGTGTTTCAGGTGTTGGTGCCAATCCACCCCCACCTCAGTGCTCTTATAAGAAGTTTCGGGACTGTCAGCCCCATAACTTCGCTGGAACTGAGGGAGCGGTGCGACTGCTCCGATGGCTGGAGAAGGTGGAATCTGTGTTTGTTATGTGTAACTGTCCAGCTGGGGTCCGGGTGAAGTATGCTACTGCGACATTTGAGGGGCCTGCATTGTCGTGGTGGAATGCTACTACACAGAACATGGGATTGGGGGAGGCTATTGCTATGCCTTGGGCGGAGTTTGTGCAGCTTTTGAGAGGTGAGTACTGTCCGAGAGAGGAGATACAGAAGTTGGAGCATGAGGTTTGGAGTTACAAGATGGTTGGATATGAGATTGAGGAGTACACTGTGAGGAGGAATGAGCTGGCGGTGTTGTGTCCTGACTTACACACACCCGAGTACAGGAGGATCGAGCACTATGTGTCTGGACTAGTGCCCGAGATTGCTGGGTTGGTGGCTGCTGGGAATCTTCCCACCATTGCTGAAGTTGTCCGATCAGCTCATCGGATGACTAACCTAAAGGTGGCAGAAGGCGTTTTGCCACCCAAGGGTGCTGCTGTGAAGATTGCTGAGGGGAACAAGAGGAAGTGGGATAGTGTGGGGAAGAGTGTGGTGCCAGCTCAGCCGGCGAAGAAGTTTGAGTCATCTGGGTCTTCTTCTGGGCAGAAGACGAGTGGGTATGTGGGGAAGCATCCAAAGTGTAACAAGTGTGGTTTTCATCATTCTGGGGGTTGTGATAGGGCTCGTTGTCATCGGTGCCATCAGTTGGGGCACCATGCTAAGGATTGCAAGGTGGCACTCACCCCAACTCAGACTCCTGCGGCTACTCCTGCTCCTGCTGCTCAGGGGACTCAGGGGAGGCAGGGGTGTTATCACTGTGGTGACACTGGACATTTCAAGCGTGACTGTCCCAAACTGAAGCAGGGCGATAATGGGAGGGGCGGGAACGGTAACGGGAACAACGGCGGCGGAGGCAGGACTGCACGTGCTTTCGTCATTGGATCTGCGGAGGCTAGGCAGGATCCAGACACAGTTACCGGTACGTTCCTTCTTAATGATCGCTATGTTTCTGTCTTGTTTGATTCTGGTGCCGATAAGAGTTTCGTATCTTTGGATGTTAGTTGATTGCTAGATATAGTACCCACACCTTTAGAGGCTAACTACTTAATAGAATTGGCTGATGGTAAGAAAATCGAAGCGACACACACCCTTAGGGAATGTCGCTTGGAACTGTCGGGTTTGTCTTTCCCCATTGACCTTATGCCGGTACCCCTGGGTAGTTTTGATGTCGTGGTTGGCATGGATTGGTTATCGTTGTATCGCGCGGAGATCGTTTGTTTTGACAAGGTTGTTCAGATCCCTCTCCCTGATGGAGAGATTCTTTCGGTTCGTGGCGAGAAAAGCGGTGCTCCGCTGAGTATCATTTCTAGCATGAAAGCCCGTAAGTATCTTCGGAAGGGCTGTTCGGCCATTCTGGCGCTTGTTAACGTTTCTACTGACAACGAGAAGAAGATCGAGGATATTCCGGTGGTTCGTGACTTTTCTGATGTGTTTCCTGATGATTTACCTGGTCTTCCTCCCCATCGTCAGGTTGAGTTCGGTATTGATCTCACTCCGGGCGCAGCTCCTATTGCCCGAGCTCCGTATCGTCTTGCACCTCCCGAGATGCAAGAGTTGTCCAGCCAGTTACAGGAACTCTTGGAAAAGGGTTTCATTTGACCGAGTTCTTCCCCGTGGGGAGCTCCTATTTTGTTTGTGAAGAAGAAGGACGGAAGTCTTCGCATGTGTATTGATTATCGTGAGCTGAACAAAGTGACCATCAAGAATCGTTATCCTCTTCCTCGCATTGATGATCTCTTTGACCAGCTTCAGGGCTCCAGCTACTATTCGAAGATTCATTTGCGGTCCGGTTATCACCAGTTGCGCGTCAGGGAAGCTGACATTCAGAAGACTGCTTTTCGCACTCGTTATGGCCATTTTGAGTTCTTGGTCATGCCTTTTGGTCTCACTAACGCACCGGCGGTGTTCATGGATTTGATGAATCGCGTTTGTAAGCCTTACCTTGATAACTTCGTCATCGTGTTCATTGACGACATTCTGATTTACTCCAAGAACAAGGCGGATCATGAGGAACATCTGCGGTTGGTCTTGGAACTTTTGAGACAGGAGCAGTTGTATGCTAAGTTCTCGAAGTGTGATTTTTGGTTACGTGAAGTTCAATTCCTAGGACATGTGGTGAATGAACTGGGAATTCATGTCGATCCGGCTAAGATCGAAGCTATTAAGGACTGGGAAGCACCAAAGACGCCATCTGAGGTGCGGCAATTCCTAGGCCTTGCAGGTTATTATCGTCGTTTCATTGAGGGATTTTCGAAGATCGCTCAACCCCTCACAGCTCTTACCCAGAAGGATCGAAAGTTCGACTGGGATGAACCACAAGAATCAGCATTTCAGATGCTGAAGCTTAAACTTTGTTCTGCACCTATCTTGTCCTTACCAGAGGGTACGGATGACTTCGTTGTGTACTGTGATGCTTCTATTCGTGGTCTCGGTTGCGTGTTGATGCAGCGCGGGAAGGTTATTGCTTATGCTTCTCGCCAACTCAAAGTTCATGAGAAGAACTACACTACTCATGACTTGGAACTAGGTGCGGTGGTCTTTGCGTTGAAAATCTTGAGACATTACTTGTACGGTACCAAGTGTGAAGTATATACCGATCACAAGAGTCTTCAGCATATTTTCGACCAGAAGGTGTTGAACATGCGGCAGCGTCGCTGGGTTGAACTCCTGAACGATTATGATTGTGCTATCAAATACCATCCTGGCAAGGCGAACGTTGTGGCGGACGCCTTGAGCAGGAAGGAGTCTGCGAATCCTCGCCGTGTTCGAGCCTTACAGCTCACCATTCATTCATCGCTGCCTGACTGAATCCGTTCTGCACAGTTGGAAGCCTTGAAGGAGGAAAACCTTATAGCTGAAACTATGCACAGTGTTGACAAGCATCTTGAGCTCAGGACTGATGGCTTACACTATTTTGCGGGACGTGTTTGGGTCCCATTGTTCGTGGGATTGCACGAGCTTGTTCTGGATGAAGCTCACAAATCCCGGTATTCTATTCACCCTGGCTCCGATAAGATGTATCAGGATTTGAAGATACTTTATTGGTGGCCGAACATGAAGGCTGACATAGCTTCTTATGTCAGCAAATGTTTGACTTGTGCTAAGGTCAAGGTGGAGTATCAGAGGCCGTCTGGTCTCCTGCAACAACCAGAGGTTCCAGAATGGAAATGGGAACGAATCACGATGGATTTTGTCACCAAGCTGCCAAGGTCACCTAGTAGTTATGATATGATTTGGGTGATTGTTGACCGGCTGACAAAATCGGCACGTTTTATACCTATTAAGGAAACCGATGGACTTGAGCAGTTAGCTCGACTTTACCTTAAGGAGGTGGTTGCTCGGCACGGGGTGCCTGTTTCTATTATCTCTGATCGTGATTCTCGTTTCGCTTCGCGTTTCTGGAAGGCTCTGCACAAGGATTTGGGTACTCAGCTGGATATGAGTACGACTTATCATCCGCAAACTGATGGACAGAGTGAGCGGTCGATTCAAACCTTGGAAGACATGCTTCGGGCATGTGTTATTGATTTTGGCAAAAGTTGGGAGATCCACCTGCCGTTAGTGGAGTTCTCCTACAACAACAGCTATCACTCTAGCATCAAGGCAGCTCCGTTCGAGGCTCTTTACGGACGGAAATGCCGATCACCACTTTGTTGGGCCGAGGTGGGCGAGAGCCAGCTCACTGGTCTGGAACTCGTGTACGAAACTTCGGAGAAAATCGTACAGATCCGTCAACGTTTGGCTGCTGCACGGGATCGTCAGAAGAGCTATGCCGATCGCCGTCGAAAACCTTTAGAGTTCCAGGTTGGGGACAAAGTACTTCTGAAAGTTTCACCATGGAAGGGCGTCATACGCTTTGGAAAGCGTGGCAAGCTTAACCCTCGTTATGTCGGACCGTTCGCAATCCTGGATCGGATTGGACCGGTGGCATACAGACTTGACTTACCGGCGGAGCTCGGTAGTGTACACAACGTCTTCCATGTGTCTAACTTGAAGAAGTGTTTGGCTGATGAATCTCTCATTGTACCACTGGAAGAGATCAAGGTTGATGATCGTCTTCGCATTGTGGAGGAACCTGTCGAGATTCTCGACTACAAGATTCGTAGCCTTCGTACGAGTAAAATCCGCAACGTTAAGGTCCGCTGGAACTCGAACCGTGGACCGGAGTTCACATGGGAACGGGAGGATCAGATGAAAGCTAAGTATCCTCATCTTTTTCCGAAGCGCGCGTTTGAATCGAGGCATGTTACTGCTGAAGCGGAATGAATCTCGGGTCGAGATTCCTTTCAACGTGGGGATGATGTGACATCCGGTAATTTTCTTTTCGTTCTGTTCTTTTCGTTTCTTTCTTTTTGGGGCTTTGCGCAATTTTCGGGACGAAAATTCTTTCAACGTGGGGATGATGTGACACCCGGCATGTTTGGCTTAAACATATTAGTAACATCTAAGTCTACCTTAGCGAGAAACGTTTATAAACAAACTTAACTGGGTTAGTTGAGTCGGGTCAAATTAGGATTGTCCAGGGTACAATGATTTGGAGGAACATTGGGAGTCGTTTTGGTAATACACTAGTACCGGGTTCCGTTGTTGGTGACATTACATGAACTAATTAAGTATATGTGTAGATTATGGGTCGTGTGGTGGATTATATACATAGATGTGTTTAAATGATGTGTAAATGATTATCTGTGCTTAAATGTGTTAAATATAGACTAAGGATGCATGCTTATGTGTTAAGATGTGTTAGAATGCGTTAAACACGACAAACTGGAAAACTAATTAAAAAGGGGTCTTGGTTCGACCACTTCGAGTGGTCGAAGGAGAAGTAATTGTCTGGTTCGACCCTTGTAAATGGGCGAACCAGGGAAGTGGACTTTAAGGAGTTCCCTTCGACCAGACAGGGCTCATTCGACCCTGTGAAAGGGTCGAAGGAGACCACCTTCGACCATTGAAATGGTGCGAAGGAGGATTAGTATAAATACCAACCTTTGTCATTTTTTCATCATTTCACAAACCCTAACCGTCCCAAAACGCTCTCAAACGATCTAAAACACTAAGGAAGGAGTTTTTGCTCTTCTTTTTCATAATCTAACCTATCTACAACATCTAAACAAGAATCCAAGGTGTGTTCATAATCCTAAACCTTTTTAAAAGCATTTTAATTCGTTTTCATCTAACCCTAATTGTCCGGATCTGTTCTAAGGGTGTTTTCATGATTAAAAACCTTTTAAACATCTTTCTAAATCAAAACATGATCATTTAACATAGGTTTTCATGATGAATAACATATGTAAATTGTGTATTATGTGATGTTATGTGTTGTTCAATGAATTGCTGCTATATCTATGAAAGAAACATGATATAGGATTGTTATTAATGTTGGAATATTGTTGTCTAGGGTTAGGATTGGATATGATGATATTTGGGGGTTTTATTGGATCAAAACTTGATGTATGATATTTATGATCAATAGAATGGATAAGAAAGATCGGATAATCGACAAACTGAGTATTTTAAGCTAAGCATGAATCGATTTCAAAAGTTTCCAAATTGGGTAAATAATTCATGCATGAAAGTGATGTTTCCATAATCTTTACCATTTTGGGAAAGGGCTGAAACGGACGTATTATCGGGGGAAATCGGTGGGGTTTTGTAGGGATAAGTTATCCATGCTTGACTGCTGTGTTTGATGATGTTTCGGGTCGTTTTGAATGTGTTTGAAGCGTTTTTAGGAAAAATTGCACAACAGGGGCGAACCTGGCCTCCTTCGACCGATCGAAGGTGCGAAGGAGGAAAACCAGGGTCGAACCTGTGTTTTGTTGGGCGAATGTGGTAAAACGGGCGAAGGAGGCATCAAACGGTCGAACGAAGTGTAAAACGGGCGAAGGAGACTTAAAACTGACTGGTTCGACCGTTCTGATGCAGAAACGAGATTTTTGATACAAACTAAGTGTTTTATGCTTGAACCTTGTGTGTAATCTATGTGTACTTGATTAGTTAGGGTAATGGGTCACCAACAGGATGTCGGGTCGGTCTAGTGTGTCGGTTAAACACTTAAACACGTTTTAAAACATACTTGGTTACGATCTGGACAATCGGGGACTAGATAACCTTATGGTTATTAGTCAGAACACTTATGTGAACATTTTGATAGATCTCCGGTAGAGGGATTATCAAGGGCTAAACGTCTTTACTTGTAATTGAAGAACGCTATCTAAGGTGAGTTCACGGCCCCACTTTTACTGCTTTAACTTTTGGGGGAGAAAACATGCGCTAAACGATTTGGTAACATATGTCATACTATGGTTTTAACTTTATATTGCTGTACGATCTTTTGGAAGTCCCGGGGGAAACCATGAATGTGCGGGGATGCACAACGGGGGAAATGTGGATAGATCTATTGGGCGTGACCTGCCCCACTCGTCGGCTTGGAGGGCCGGGCGGGTGCATATTGTCTCGAACAGGTACATTGGTATCATGCTGAACATACGGGCTGCTTAAACATGCTAAACATTGCTAAACGTGTCTAGTAATGGTTTCCAATCGTAGTAGTAATAAAACATACGCCTAGCTAGCGTACTTGGTAACATTGATATAGTATGGACATGGTAACGTTTTGGTAACATTTGAACAAACCTGTGAACTCACCAGCATTATATGTTGACATCTTTTTGGCATGTTTTTCTCAGGTCGCTAAGGTAGCAATGAACGGAACTAGGCGCACGGGTCTGCATTGGCGTCTAGGCATAGTTGCACGTTTTGTAATAAAAGTATTTTGAACAACTTTTGAGTTGACAGCATAGCTGATTAAATGCTACTTAAACGCTTCCGCTTATTAAATTAATGGTTATGTCGATTTACGTTTTCATATAGAGTTGTTTATTGTGATCGTTGACTTGGATCCTGGTTTGTCATGCGCCTCGCGGTAAAACCCCGCAAGTGGAAATTTGAGGGTGTGACAACTGCCTTGAAGATCCTGTCGAAGTTTTAGATTTTAATAACGAACACGCGCAATCTGAAAGGGTGAACGCCTGTATTCTGAGTTTTCTGTCTAGAACTGGCATTGCGCATAAATCCCAATCAGACGAGGTACCCGGATGCCTACCTGGGAATTCTCGGGATGAGTGTTCACTTATAGGCTAAAGCATGTCTTCACTATGGTATTAGAATCTAGAATCTTTGATAAGTCAACGTTTTCGTTTATTCGTTTTAATTAATGAATGAATGATTACATTCCTTATATTATCTCATTATCCTTGATTCATTCCATGTCTCATTGAACCTTCATGGTGTCTCTTACAGATCATGCCTCCTTGTCGCAGCACTCGTCTTAACAATGACAACGAACATGATGATGAGAGCAGCAACAACAACAACAACAACCACAACAACAACAATAACAACAACAACAACAACATGAATGGCATTGATGTTCAACTGACTGCGATCATTTCCCAACAAATGGCGCAACAAATAGCAACATTGGTTCCCAACTTGGTGGCTCAAGTCATCCAAATGAATGGAAACGACAATGGAAATGGAAATGGAAATGGAAATGGTAACGGTAATCACAATGGGAACGGGAATGCTCACCATGTTTGTACCCTCAAGCACTTTAACTCTTGCAACCCTCCTAAGTTTAGCGAGGATGAAGGAGCCACTGGCCTCCTTCAATGGTTCGAAGGTATCGAAAATACCTTCATTAATAGCGAGTGCCCTAACAATCTCAAAGTTCGTTATGCTATGAGTGTTCTTCACAAGCGGGCACTCACATGGTGGAACGAAGAGAAACGGACTCGTGGAGCTGAAGTCGCACTGGCCTTAACTTGGGAACAAGCTAAAGACGTTATGAAGGCGGAGTTCTACCCTCGTAATGAAATCAAGAAGTTGGAAGATGAGTTTCACAATCTTGCCCAAGACAGTGGAGAAAACCTAGCCTACAAAACTCGTTTCCACGAACTTAGTCTACTGCTACCACATAAGGTCACCCCCTTGCCTATTGCAATTGAAAAATACATCGGTGGCTTACCCATGCAGATCCAGGACACGGTGTGGGGAAGGAACCCTGCTACTCTCGAGGAAGCAAAGCGTTTGGCGGCCACCCTAACAGATAACCATGTGAAGGCAGGAACCCTGACTCGGAAAGGGGAAAAGAAAATTGTTGTGGAAGGATACTCCTCAACCTGCTATCGAGATTAAAACTGAGTCTTCAACCAACGGAAGACGCAAGGCCAGGAATTTCGCAATAGGTGCCACTGCCCCACCCACCAAGAAACAGTATATCGGGAACCAACCTAAGTGTAACACCTGTCAGTATCACCACCCAACCCAAGTGCCTTGTCGTCAGTGTACCAATTGTCAAAAGTACGGGCATCTTGCGAATGTTTGTCGAATTCCTGCTGCTAATGCCCTTGCTGCTCAGAATAATCCTGTTAGAAATGCTCTAGCCTCCAATCCTCAAAATGGTTGGCCTGCTCGTGGGCAATGTTTCAAGTGTGGCGACCTCAATCATTTTCGTAACAAATGCCCTAACCTGAACCGAGATCAAGACCCTCCAGCTACTTAACGACAAGCCCCACCATTTGAATGTTGTTTGCTTTTTATTCTATGTATTGATGCCCTTTGATTCAAGTAATAAATTCTAGTATTGAAATTTTAGTCTTTTAAATGAGAGTTGTTTATCTAGTATGATCATAACACTTGGATACATGCTTGTTTGAATGTGAACTAATTGTTATATCAATATCTAAATCTATACAATTACAACTCACATACTATACTTGTTACACTTATAACCTTGATTACATAAACATACTATCAATTTGCAATAATTGCTATACTTAATCAAACAACTGATAGAGGACAAAGTACTTGCTCAACAGTTAGTAGAGTACCAAATAACCTACTCAACGATTGGTAGAGGTCATCATGCCTGCTCAACAGTCGGTAGAGGACCTACAACCTGCTCAACGACTGGTAGAGGCTATCAAACCTGCTCAACAATCGTTAGATGTTCTTACTCACTAACTAGTAGGAGTCTTTTTCCTGCTCAACAATTGGACTTGTTGATACCAAGATTCAATCACAGGATTATTTTGCATTACTTACATGTGTGTTAGAGTCATAGAAGGACACAAAACCCTAATGGAAGGTAAATTGGTGATTGCGGTCCGGAACGTAATCATGAATTTACAGGTACGTTAAGGTAGTGTGAAATTCTATCAAGGTTTTCGGTAGGTAACCAATTATAAACCTTAGTTAATTAGTGGTCCATTTAACCTTGATGGTCATCTCGTGCATTACTTAGGTTTGATATTAAACACTTATTCCTCCCTGCTATTTTAAATCAATGAATCCAACTGTCATAACATTCCATCATTTCAAACACTCCATCTGAATACCTATACAAGCTTTCCATGCTAAACGATTGACGTCCAAACATTTACCCAATCACCCTCAACCTTATGCTTTAATAACTTCGGGACGAAGTTTTCAAAAGTAGGGGAGACTGTAACATCGCAAATTTTTCCCCAAATTTTTGGTACTAGAAAAATCACCACTTTATTTCAAAACATTAATATTATTATTATTATTATTATTATTATTATTATTATTATTATTATTATTATTATTATTATTATTATTCACGTAAGTGTAAAAAAAATAGGACATAATATAAACTTAAAATTTAATATGAATATGGGTTTTCAATTATCATTTTTCTTTCTTTTAAAAGGTTGATAATGGTTATGGCAAGTTTTAAAAGTATTCAAATCAAATTAATCTATTAGTGGTATAGTGGAATTCTATTTATTGATATTTACTAGTCAAACGCACATAATAATCTTTCCCATCAAGTTTGCTTTGACTCTCACAATGGTGTCGGTTCTTATTGACAAGTTAATAGCGTTTCATCAACTATAAATACCGGTATGGTCTCATGGTTAAAACACCCTCAACCATCCTTATCTTCCCCCACAACCCTCTCTACGTTTTCTTTTGGCAACCGTTTTTTTTTTCGACACCACTGTAGCACCTTAATCGTCCTGTTTGCGCCCATACCACCACCATTCTCCAACCTTTTCAAGTTATTTGATCAAGAACTCAAAGTTATCAAGTGTGATGTCGTCTAAAATCTCTTCATCATTTTGTGTTTTGGTATGTTACCTCATTTATATTATATATATATTTGTACTTATTTCATTTCTAATCCCATCAGAATAGAATTCATGTCAAAAACTCTAAGATATGCTCATGGTGAAAACAAATCCTAATGTTTACAAGAATGAAATTCTTTCACACAAAATGCATAATCCTTTCACAATCTTTTATATATATATATATATATATATATATATATATATATATATATATACACTTTCTCTTATGACAAACCCTATCCATCCGTGTTGATCTCTAAAATGGATTCCAAAGACCAACATCAAATTGGTGGACTAATAGCCTACTACAAGAGTTAGGTATCTTTACAAATCAATATATTTATATATATATTTATGATTGTAAACTAGAAAGATTTATTAGTAATACATACATATATAAGATAATAGGGATATATTAAACTTTTTACTATACTGTTTATTATTATTATGATACATCGTGTGAAAATTATTTATATACTAGAAGCTATATCCTAAAATAAAATAATAAGACTAACTAAGAAAAGTAATCGTCAGACTTGAACGTTGGTTACATTTATTCAAGACTTACAAATATCAAGGATCCATATTAACACTTATATATTATAAGATACCCCTAGTATTGTTATTATAAGATAACCCTCGGATTATATATTATTGGTCGAGTGATAATTAAACACGACAAGGGCTAAACACGAAATGTCTAATTATCACATGTTCCTATATAACCATACGATGACAAACATAACATAGATTTATTCATGACTTGAACTATAAATACTCATATCAAATAGACGACACATTACTAGAATTCGACATGACTTCTAAACTATAATGGGATTAGTGAGTCTCCACCATTCTCCCCAAAACTAGTTATTGATTATAGTATCACTTTATTTAACTTGTAGCTTCTATTGTGACGTTTGACATACCCTCTTGGACAAACACTCAAAATCAAGGTGAGTTTTACATAGCCCCTTTTACCATTTCACTATTTTGGGGTGAAACATGTTACAACATCAATTTACAATTCAACATAAGTGTCTATGTGTTATTCTATGTTGCATTATGTCTTAAACATTACTATGGTAAGCACAATTATTCTAGCATAATCATTAACTCCGTACAAGCCAATGATACACAATGATAGATCTATTGGACTGACAACCCCACCCGGATACGTTACCTCCAGTATGGGTAGCGTGGGTGATTGTTATCGCAACATAAACGAGTGAACCATATGCGTATGGGATGGACCACAATATTCTAGTCACAAGGTTTGATTATGCACACGATTTACTGGGTAGTATTGTTTTCACATATGGACTAGACTTGCCATGACACTCGAATTGTACAAACTTTATTCAATATGAAAATCTATGTAATTCTCACCAACTTTTGTTGACCCAAAATATTTTCAAACTTAACATGTTTCAGGTTATAGCTTGCTTGAGGATTAGAGTTAATGCTTGAAGATGTGTGGCTAGTATTTTTTTATTTTGATGTACAAATTCTTAGAACAATTGTATGTAATTTATTTAAATCACTTAATGAAATTTATTATTTACCATGAGCTACTGAGCAATCGTCAATACGTGACACCTCGATGTTTCCGCCATCGGTTGGGGTGTTACATTATACACATGATTTAATCATCAATCTGTCCGTCTTTCATACCAAATCACATATTACCCAAAATGGCAAATTATGTAGATGTCACATCAATAGCATGAGAAATTTACCCAAAATGGAAAGTATTGAAACAACATCATTTTCAGATTATCAGACATTAATTAACTCACCTAAATGAATTCCAAATCATGTTATCATCGTCATGCTCATGCTGCAAACCCTATATGTATTACATAAACCCCCCAAAATGGGTAAAAGTCCACAAAACATCAATTACTCATCCATATATCACCAAATCATGTTCCTAAAAAATACTCAATCATATAAACATCATCATATTATCATTCTATCCATTCAAAACACACAAACCCCAAATATATGGTCACCAACATCCTATATTTTTATAAGGAAATTCATTGTTTAGGACTAGATCTAGTTTAGAAAGATGTTAGAAAGGTTTTTATATAAGAAAACACTTCGAAATCAAATCTGGACACTTAGGGTTTATCAAAAATGTATAAAAATGTATTGAAAAGGGTATAGATGATTAACACACCTTGAATCTTCACTTGATATTGATTAGAAACTTGTTTTGGCTTAAGGATCAAAGAAATAAAGGCAAAAACTCGTTTCTACATGTTGGGTTTGGGAGAGAGCACTTGGGGGTGAGTTTGGTTGTGAAATGATGAAAATGAGGCAAAGAGATATATTTATACCCTACTCGCATTTGGACCCCCAATGGTTCAAATGAGGCCATTAGTATGCGAATGAAATTTAAAATCTCTCATTCACCCCTCAATCATGCGTATTTCTCTTTTGTACCAACGACCCCAAATTGCCATTTTAAGATGCATTAACATATCAACTCACATAATCATGTATTCATAAATTGGTAATTGATTAAACACTTGCTATGTCATCCCAACTATGTAATTTCACCAACAACGGTACTCAAGACTCATGTGCATGTGTGTGTTTCCCCATTGATTCCCAAAATCATTAAACTATAGACATTATGTGAGTGTAAAACAAATCCTGATGATTCCCCTCATTCGCACCATAACTCTTGCAAATGAGGGAACTCCCCTCTCATTCGTACCTTCTATCATGCGCATAAGTGCCCATCCGTACCTGTTCATATGTTAAGCTATTTTGACGAACAAAAACCCATCAAACCCAACGAATCACAACCAAACACTGCAGTAGCACTTATCTATCCAAATAGCATGTTACTACACCTGACTCAATCATCAATCTGTTCGTTTTTCATACCAAATCACATATTACCCAAAATGGCAAATTATGGAGACGTCACATCAATTGCATAGAAATTTACTCAAAATGGAATGTATTGAAACAACATCATTTCTAGATTATCAAACATAGATTAACTTGCCTAAATGAATTCCTAATCATGTTATCATCATCATGCTCATGTTACAAACCCTAGATCTATTACATAAACCCCCAAAATGGGCAAAAGTCCACAAAACATCAATTACACATCCATATATCACCAAATCATATAAACATCATCATATTATCATTTTATCCATTCAAAACACATAAACCCCAAATATACGGTCACCAACATCATTTAAACTTGTGTTTTTATAAGGAAATTCATTGTTTTGGTCTAGATCTAGTTTAGAAAGATGTTGAAAAGGTTTTTATTTACGAAAACACTTCAAAATCAAATCTAGACACTTAGGGTTTATAAAAAATGTATAAAAGTATATCGAAAAGGGTTTAGATGATTAACACATCATGAATCTTCACTTGATATTGATTAGAAACTTGTTTTGGCTTAAGGATCTAAGAAATAAGGGCAAAAACTTGTTTTTACATGTTAGGGTTTGGGAGAGAGCACTTGGGGGCGAGTTGGGGTTGTGAAATAATGAAAATGAGGCAAAGAGATATATTTATACCCTACTCCCATTTGCACCTCCAATGGTGTGAATGAGGCCATTAGTATGCGAATGAATTTTAAAATCTCTCATTCGCCCCTCAATCTGTAAGACCCGCAAAACCGGTGTCAAACAGTTGGATTAAAATTCTTAAATATGAAAAAACATGAGTAAGTTTTTCTTTTAAAAGAGTATGTATACGCAGCGGAAAATCATTTAGAATAAAATTCTACAAAACACATGACAAATACTTATACAATTGTAAATCAAATTTAAAATTTATCATGTGTAAACAAAAGTTGTCTTCCACTAGAAATGCCTTCAATTGCCAGGTAGCTTCTCGCATCGCCAAGCAGTCATCCATCCATCTCTCTATTAACCTGAAATCAATCTAACGTGTATGCAAAAGTCAGCTACGCTGAGTGAGTTCAAGTTTTATAAATTTATATAAACAAGTATTTTGTCAAAATAAGAATTAACAAAATACCTCAACCTCATACTTAACAATAAGCGCAATCCGCTAATTTGTGTTTCCCCAAGCAAAACAAAAATCAAAGTTAAGGATAAGCATACTCTGCCTAATTACCTCAAGACTTCACTTACCAAATATATAATAAGCGTACCTCGCTTCTCAACACAAAGAACAATCCAGTCTATTTAAGCGAACTGAAGCACGAGATTTAAGCAGGCATTTCCCACCTCTGTCATTGCTCAGTTTATGAAAAATAACACATAATATATACTATGTACCAACCCTGACTCAAAACCGAGACCAGAGATCAAAGCAAGCATATCTCACTTCCATCATAGCCCAGTTTATAAGGTTATGTAGTCGCCAAACACAGTTTACGAAAATATATAAATATATAATCCATATAACCTAAACAGGTAGCAAATCAAAACAATACCCGATCTAACAAGTAAGGTTTCGAATACGTGGCCAAGACATGAAACACATTCCGCTTATTAACTAAAAACTCAAGCCACACTTTAATCAAGACAACAGTCTATTCATATATATATATATATATATATATATATATATCACGTATAATTCAAACCATATAATAACAAATTAGGCATAAACTATGTGATAACCATAGTAAAAACTATGACATAAATCAAAGCAGGCCTATCCCACTTCTATTGACACATATAACTCAACTCATATAATAACGCATTAGACGCATTCCGCCCACTTACGTTTTATACCAAAAAAAAATGTATGAGCTAGCATGTATCTCGATCGTACACAAAAATATTTATAACTTGATAAAAATATTTTGTGACTTCATAAAAAAAATAATGGTTTATCATGCACGTCAGCCCAAAATATTTAGAAAATAATAACTAAAAGAGTAGGCACAAGAACTCACCTCATTCAAAAGTGTGTTTCACAACATGTGAGGGAAGAAGAATGGACATAAACCGTAGAATGGCCAAAAATCTACATGCCTTCGAGTTGTGTCTCATATGCTCGTTCCATGCAGCTACCACATACTTAACATCAACATCATCATGTATGGCTTTTCAACCCTTAACGTGTTACCATTCCCAACTTCAAGTCATGAATCCACCAACCAAAACATATTTGGTTTCCCTATCCATGCATGGATCTCAAATGCAACATCATCATTTCCATGCCATCGTACACCCAAAATAATCTAGAATTACATGCACTCAAATTTCTTTAATCATCCAATAGGCAACTCACCATAACCACCTCAGATCAATTATAATGAAAATTCATCATCACCTTCCTTCAATTCGTATTGTTACAGGAAGCACAACTTATATAATATACATGACTTAGTAAATCACTAAGCAAACATTAGCCCTTTGTCCATCGCAAACCTGAGAATAAACAGAAAACCTTACAAAGAAGCCATCCATAACATCCCATCTTGCTTCTTCACCTAAAAATGAAGCACTCACGCAACCTGCCATCATGAACACCGTAGACCACAATCAACTCGTTACCGATCGCTGCAACCGAAATCAACAATGACGTTGCTAGCCACCCCCACTAACACCACCGTCGACATCCCGGCAACCACAGCCAGCCACACCGTCGTCGCCTCCGGGGCCGTTCCCGATAATTCAAGTACCCGGGCCGAGCCGCGTAATATGTACCCCTTAATTTTAAACGACAATTAAAACAATATCAAATTGATAAATCAATTCTTCACAATTTATTTTATCCAAGAATACATTCTCGATAACTATCATCACCAATCCGTGAAGTTTTTTCAAACTTAAGTGTTTTGAGCCTAGGGAGAGTAAAAAATCGAAACCCCAACATTAAAATAAGACGATAAGAGATTACTTTTAAGTTTATTGTGATTTTATTTTTTAAAAAATAGGATGACACCACTTTAGTTTTTTTTTCTTTATTCATTGACATATTCTAATGTCTATAATATCTCCATCATTTTCTAGTATTTACACTATGTCATCATCTTCCTCAAAACAACCCTTTTTATACCCTGCAACACCAACACTATGTACAGATCATTTGGATTTTTCCGATGATTTATATTCCACTGTCCGCCACTGTCCCCAGTCACAGTGCCTCCTGAAAATTGGGCCCGGGCCGGGAGTCCTCCCCGCACCCCCTCAAAACCGGCCTTGGTCGCCTCACACCACCATTAACAACATACGCCACCAGATTCACAACATCATCGAGCAACGAGCACCGACATCAAGTTCGCCATAAAAAAAAACGTTCACACCATGCAGCAATATAAACAGGTGATCGAACGACCTGCTCTCACATAAAAATCTATGGAAGCTATGAGATATAAGGTTCGCCGCTTGGTCTGATCGCGTTTGAAAGAGCAAAAGAAAGGAGTGTTTGGGGGTTGCCATTTTCCTAAAGCTCTAATAAGCTTGGTATATAAATAAGTTTCCATTCACTTGGTCCGAATTAGTTGTGTGATTTAAGGAAACCGAGATATGTGGGTCCTTGATTGGTTAGCAAATTGGCCAGAAATGGTTGACTAAAAACGCGTAAACTCACAATTTAAGTACTTTAAAAATTGTGTTACGGTCATCCTCCATTCAAGGGAAATCAACGCCATCACTTACCAATCACCTCATATGTTTAGAAATTGAGAATTGGAAATCATGGGCCAAAATAAAATAGCTTTTACCAATCACCTCATATGTTTAGAAATTGAGAATTGGAAATCATGGGCCAAAATAAAATAGCTTGTCATCATTTATTGTCATAAGGTCCGTTTGAATTTTGACATTAGCTTGCAATTACTATGTATAATTATTCAAAACCCAAATCACTTGCATATTATTTTTAGATCTCTTTATATTATTTTCATTTAGTACTAGTCATAAAAATTTCTATATGATTATAGATTGGAAAATTTGGGGCGTTACACAATCATGCGTATTTCTCATTTGTACCCACGACCCCCAATTGCCATTTTAACATGCATTAACATAGCAATTCACATAATCATGCATTCATAAATTGTTAATTGATAATAGAACATATAACACTTGCTAAGTCATCCCAACTATGTAATTTCACCAACAACAGAACTCAAGACTCATGTGTATGTGTGTACTTTCCCGTTAATTCCCCAAATCATTACACTATGAACATTATGTGAGTGTAAACCAACTCACGATGATTCCTCTCATTTCTTCGATAGCAATCACATGTCATATTATGTGGTCTATGGTTATCCAACGCATTTTTGTTTTTTTCCCCCAAAAACACATAACAATTTGTATGTTAACATACCGTTTTTCTAAATAAAAAAAATTAGTTTGTAAGATTCGGTTTTCCAAAGGATTTTTAGTAGAATGGATTTTCACTTTAATAATGTTATATACTTTTTTTATATAAAAAAGCGCATCATTTTTTAGACTTATTATGATGTTTTGGATTGTATAGGTTAAAATAGCACCGAACATAACAATTAAAAACACAAAACAATTTATTTTAGGTTTAAAAACTTAAAATATGATGTCAAGAACATGTGTTCTAAATTGATGTGTTTAGCAGTATGTTTTTTTTTTTACGTAAAACTATTCATTCTATGACTGCAAATTTACATATGAAATAGAATGATGCGCTTCACAGTTACATGCAGAAAAGCTTCCGGTAGCACCCATCTAAAACAATTAACAATGTATCTCCAATGTTTAGCGCCTAACCTTAAACAGTGTATAACTCTAATATTAATATCTAACGAAAAACAATGTACAACTCCAATACTAATACATGTTGAAAATAGAATTCATATTTACTGATTTGAACATTAATGAATTACCTGAACACCTTGTGTTTATATAGCACTATGGTACTCGTTGGAAAGATAATAAAACGCTCGTTAATTTGCTGTAATTTTGTTTCTTCAAAAATATCGTATATAAAAAATATTAACGTTTAAAAATTATGGGAGAAAACATAAAAGAGAAAAATCCAATTTTGTTTTTATTTTTTTTCCCTAAAATCAATTAATGTCACGTGTCATTGCCACATAGCACACTTAAAGAAGGATGTCCTCTTTGAATGCCACGTAGGATTCATTGGTTTCAAAATGTTTACTAAGATCATGATTTGATTTTTCTTGCCCTTGTTCTACTACATGTCATTCTTTGTATTGCTTTAAATAAGATGACTTTACCTAGGCCTTCTATAATCCTAGATACTATATTTGTCAAACAAACTTTCACTTTACTTTCTTTTACGTCAAATAAAATTTCATAACTACTTTTAAAAAAATACTTTTATTTTATTATTTTATATATCACAACCAAAAATATTATGTCATTAATGTGTTTCTATAATTTTATAAAACTAGAAATGTTAAGTGACGCGTCTTGTGCCATGGTTTTGTAACATTTAAATAAGTGGAACCTAAAGTAACACAATTAAATCATCCACAATGTTATCAACTGAATATATGACTGCAATACACTTAAGTTTGGTTTCAGACAAACTTCTCCGTTTTTGAGCACCAGTTCAAGATTCTCATTACACATCCAGAAAGTTTGCTAACCATATTTCTTTCTCCAATTTCATCTGCTGAAACATTTCCATGGATCATAGAGCATATCACCAATGACACCTTTACGCCAGGGCTTTATTTAAGGTCTCACGACTCACCTGGTCATTCTTGTCTATAAGTTTGAAATTTGATCCTCCTGCAGCAAAAAAAAAAAAAAGAAAAGAAAAGAAAAGAAAAACAAAAGGTGTCAACCTAATAAACCTAATAAGCAATAGTGTATCTTAGGTAACTGAGTTCATCAGAATTACATCATTCCATCGGGATGAAAGTGTAACCACTGTACCAGTAATCAATTGCTACCATTTGATTAACGGGACGACAACAAAATCTATCAAATACTCAACATCATCAAGATTCAATTCCCCTATAATCCAAATAAAATATAATCTATCTTTTTTAATTAGATCTAGGAATGTAGACGACTTGATTATACCTTTCCAGCTTCCTACTCCAACGGCCAACGCCACCCACCATCTTCTAACTTAGTGACAACGTCACTGCTGTCATGACCAGTAATCCACCGTTAATCCATCACCTAATATTAGAGCAAAATACCATGTCATCCATTATCATTATTATTATCCAAAATAAACAGAGGTCACTGATTTACCTTAGTTGCTAAAGATCGTGACTGATCAAGCTGGAAGCCTAACCTACCAAAATCATTATATTGTTGGCAAAAAGCGAACCAGTTGACCTTATTGTTGCCTTTGTGTCAGCTGCACTATAGCTGATGCTGCTGCTGAAGCAGCCATTAGTAAACCCATAGGCAGTTAGAAACGCAAACAAACATAATTAAGTTAGAACCATATCAAGTGGATTTACGCCCGCAGCCGCGCGTTGCGGCGGCGTCAATCTGGTTTAGAAAATAACTAACTAATGACATTAGCGTTGCGACATTTCAAATTCCAAATCAAGGTTATATCATTTTTCATATAAAGGTCACATATAAAATGAAATAGTGTTTTTATTAGGCGGATAGAGAGATGGTAACTTGCACCCTGAAGATTTACCCGTCGACGGCAAATCTGACCATAGTCGCAAGTGGCAGGGGAAGTCGGGACAGCAACGTCCACTGCCTTTGTGTCTTCGTATGTGTTGAGGTCATGTTGTCCCCATCATCACTATAGATATCGTTTGAATTAGAAGCGCCGATCGGTCACCCACCAATGATCTTACCTGCAAAATCATTGTTCATGACATACAATTGAAAAGTATATAAGGTTTGTTTTGTTTTGTAAAGAAAACTATTAATTACTTGTAGTAAAACAACATTAACTTCAAATCCATACCACACTGGCATCTTTAGAAAGCCTAGAACAAATGGCTCCACTTGAATTTTCATCCTGATCAAACAATCTGATTTCGAATGTGAGTATCTTCGACAACATCCTTTCGCTGACCCTCTTGGTCAAGTACTCACCCATGGCTGCAAAATTGTAATGCTGAATGATATTGATTACCATTGAGAAAACAGCCAAAGCAACGAAACACAAGAAATAACCCTGCATTTGTAGATAATTTCGAAAAGCGATGAAGAATGAGGAAACCATATTAGAGTTGTACATAGGTGGATAAGGAAGAAGAAGTATTGACTCACAGGAGTCCTGGCGAGCAATGGCGCGAGATTTGACTGGCCGCTGGCTGATGGGTTGTCATATACACCTATCAAATTATTTCAGATGTGTATAAAAGCATCAAATCATTTCAGATGTGTATAAAAGCATCATTATTTCATATTTTGAAAGCCACTTATTAAGAAATATGTTATATATTATGATGGTTTTCAGATGTGTATCATTATGTAACTGTAAACTAACATTGCTCCTCAACACACACCATCTCCTCTCAACAATCAATCAACAAAAAAGCATCTGCATTATCATAAAGAACCCCATTATTCAAAACATAATTCACCTAAACTTATATGATAAATAAAAAAAACATAAACTATTACTTTAATTTACCTAATAAAATGTTTTACCGGAGTTTGGTCGGAATCCGAACGGATCACGCCACCCTTTACTACACCCGTCTGCACCACCACCAACGCCACCAACATCTACTGCTACAACCATCTATACCATCACAAAACCACACAAAAATCAAATCAAATAAAATCAAACCTCACAATTATAACAATAACAACAACAACAACAATAATAATAATAATAATAATAATAATAATAATAATAATAATAATAATATAAAAACCCTTTATCATAACTACAATTCAACAACTAACAATATCTAAAGGATCTGAATATTCAGATTTAATGTGAACCCAGATCGAATTTCATCTCAGGTAAAACCGATGCGACATTCGTCAAATCGTCACAGGAATTTAACCAAACAGAACCGTGCACAAATTGAAAACAAAAAGAAAAATTGCCTGCTTTGATGTATTGTAAAATACATCTATTTCCAGTGTAAAGTTTGTACAGTCTCGAGTCGTTTAGATAGTGTTTTTATTAGTTTTAGGCTTGTACTGGTCTATTTTATTTAGTATAAGTTTTTATAGATTTTTATTAGTTTTGGATCTTTTTTACTATTTATCTATTTTATTTTATATTTTGTAGGTGTTCGTGGACGTTGGAGCGTAAACGGGTAACTTTAATCAAGTCAAGAACACCCGAGTCTAAAGCACGGAGTTATACTACTATATATTAATAGTATATTAGATATTATAATAATAATAATAATAATAATAATAATAATAATAATAATAATAATAATAATAATAAAACAAAAAGAATAGTGACTTTGAGAGTCATCGGCCCAATGGCCCATCTCATCATGATTCATGAGGGTTTATTTAATTGAAAATCTTGGAGAGCAGAAGGGGGATGAATATATTATTACGAAGAAGAGCAGCCAAGATTAGGACGAAGGGCCGCAAATATTATTCTTGAGGGGAGGCACTTTATATCAAAAGGAGTATTATTCTTGGAGCTCTCCACAACAGCAGAAGCACCAAGAGAATAGAGAAGGAGGTTAAGGGTAGAGGCATAGGTGCCAGCACGGGTCGGTTCTAATCTATTTATTTATTATTTATTTATTTAAACCCGTTGTGAACGCCATGAATGTGTTTAGCTTTTATTATTTGAATTTTATCATGACGATTATTGGCTAGATCATAAAACTACCTAGGCGATGATGAATGCACTTGTTTGATTTATTTTCTTTTGGTTTTGGAACTTTAGGTTGTGGATGAATTTTAAAGTAAAGAACTTTTTATTTTCTGGTTTGACGTATATGCGTATTTAGTTTTGTTTAATTAATTTTTATAAACTCCACTTGCGTTTTTGTGAATGTCTTTCATGTATGAATGCGGGTTAGGTTGCGGACTGGGTGTTAGCAACTAGTTTATGGTTAATTGCCTAGGATTATCCATAGGAGTTGTAATTGTTAGTTAGATAATTCTAAGTGTTCTACCAATTCTCAATAGCTGTGAGGTGCGAGATTGTTGGTCTGTCTAGGGTGTTAAGTTGCTAGTTCTAGAGGCTTTGTGAGAAGATCTTCCTAGTTTCCATAGCATTCCTTGTAGGCCAAGTCTTATTAGAAATATTGTAGTTACCCCTTGCACTTTCGGGTGTATTGTGACTTTCGCGCTGTAAGGTAGACTGTCTAGCGGGTACTTTAAGATTCGAGTAGGTAAGCCTGTAAGGGTAACCTCTCAACCGGTGGTTTAACGGCTTATAGGTAACCTTAGGTTTCTCCTTGAGAAGGGTCGAGGGTCCTCTAGTTTATCCTGTAAGTTTAGTATTTAAGATCCCGGTTCCACACCAGTTCCATGACCATTAGAAACTTATCATTCATGTGTAGGATTCTAGCCTAGGTAGTGCCTTCCCATCACCTGATTTTAGTTCCAGTTCCCAGTTTGTGTCTATAGTTTATTTTTATTTTATTTTATTTATTTGCATTAGTTTGATAAAAACCGCCCTTAAAAGCAACAAAACAATTTAAGACAGTTTGTAGATAAGTAATCGAGTCTAGTATTCGTTTTCCATTAGAGTCTCGTGGGTTCGATATCCGACTTACTTTAGCTTTACTAGAGTCGATAGGTTCACTTGCTTGTCAGTAGTTTAGTTTTAGAGAGTCTAGAGTATTACTAGGTGTCTAGTTTTAGGTTTAATTTAGTTATTTTTATTAAACTACTTTTAGCACATCAAGTTTTTGGCGCCGTTGCCGGGGACTCTTGGCGATTGCGTTTATTAGCTTCGATTACACTTATGTGCTATATCTGTGCTACTTGTGTTTTGTGTTGAGTTTGTCTTTTTGTATAGTGAGTCGTAGGAGTCTAATTGTTTGTGTATTTTAATTTCTGTCGAGTCTGTAAATATGTTTGAAATTTGTGGAGGACCCTATTTTACCGTTAGATTTCCACAAAATGCGCGGTCCTCTGCACATTATTGTGCTAATTTCTTTGTGCAGCCGCATCCATATTATTCACATGGTTGTCCTACAAATTATTATGATGACTCGTATCAGCAGCCACATTTTAATCAGTATCCTGATCAATTTTCTGGAAGCAATTCTTGTGAGAATAGTGGTAATGATTGGAGTAAAATAGAGAGTCTGTTGACATTATTAGTTGCTAAAGATGAAAATACCCAGAAAATGTTAGCAGAGCACGACACCATCCTGAAAAACCGACAGGCTGCTATTTTAGATCTTCAACGAACACTAGAAGACATAGTTAGGAGATTAGATGAAGAAGAAGAGAAAGAAAAGGTTCAGCAAGAGCAGCCCCCGAAATTCGGTTATACATATGATGAGGAGGGCAACTACCTCGGGTACATGAACGCTCGAGGGGAGTTGTTCCCAACGTTTCCAGAAGAAGGGAAAGAGCCGATCATGGAATACGAAGACGAGTCAGATGAAGAGATCATCCCAATCACGGAGACGAAAATGGACGTTGAAGTCCCACCTCCGGTGCCACAGGTTACTATATATGATTTTGGGAGTGACTCTGATGAAGAGGACGACGAAGAAGAATGGGCGGCATATCAGAGGTCGTTAGTGAAGAAAGAAGTGATAAAAGAAGAAGTGGAATTGGGGGACTCCATAGGTATGATGTTTGGTACAGATGAAGACAATGAGGATAGTGAGGAGTCGTTACCTGAGGAGGATGAATTTTTAGATTTGGATATAGATGGTTTACCTGCTTATGAAGAAGTAGGGGAGTTTGATCCCGATGGGGATATAGCATACCTAGATGCCCTACTTGAAGGTGAACCAACTGACATGACTGAACCTGCACCAGATGAAGAAAGAACTAAGTGTGGGGATCATCCAATGGAAATGGTGGAAGAAGAAGCGCACCATAGCTGGCCCGTGGTATTAGTAATAGACGGAACTTCAAAATCAACAACACCACGGGAGAGGGCAAAGAAGAGAAAAAGAAAAGATCGGAACCGGAAGAGGATCAATGGTTGGCACAATGTGGAGAAGAAGAAGCCAGTAAATGTCAACCACGATCAATCCTCTTGCTACATGCCACGCATCCGGTTTATTCCAGGTAAGTTTAAATTTTGGCGGGTTGACCCGTTATACATGGTTAAATTATTTTTCAATTCCACTAATAACTCTTCAATTTTTAATAAGAACCGGGTGGAATTAAACGGGTTGGATCGGGTCCAGATAAAAGAGAAGCCCCCTGATTAAGTTTAAGTGTGGGGAGGCTCTGTAGAGTTTGTAAATTTATTTTTATACTTATTTATTTTTTATTTTTTTTTCTAGTTGTTCATTTTTTTTTATTTGTGGTCCGTCTTTCGATAGTTGTTCATAGGTTTTTATCTTTCTATTTTATTTTTTGTTTTTGTGTCTTTAAGTCTGTTTGCAAGTTTTCGTGTTTGCCTGGGTGGAGGAAATTTCACCATGAGCGGATCCCATGTATTTCTCTTTATATATATTTTATGATTGGGAGTTTTGGTAGAGGTTTGGGTAATAAAAGATATTTTTTCTTAAAAAAAATAAAATAATAAATAGTCTTTCTGTGAAAAAAGTCTTTTCACGTAATATGAAGAGTTTGGGCTGACCTGTTCGCCTTATGCGACCAGCTATTACCCCGGAAAGTTATATTTTTTTCTCTTGCAACGCGTGTTGTGATCACCAGTGTCCTTCACGTTGAGCGAGAACTAAAGTTTTTTTTTCTTCTACCCATTTGGTTCTACCGCCATTCACCGCCATTTTGCCAAGCAGGTACGTCTTCTTGTTTATTGTTATATTATGAGTCTAAGTTAGTAGTTTGAGTTTTTTTTTATTTTTGTGTGGTTCGGTATTATGCTCGGGTTTTGTTTGTTTCGTTTTGCGCAGGCTTGGATTGCACCGCCCGTACTCAATCTCCATTTGGGTGATTCCGGAGCTGTTATCATTTATCAAGGCAAGCCCAGAGTTTACCATTGTGTCAGAACCGATCGCGACCAAAATGCTATACGATCGAGCTGGATTGGACTAGAGTTTTTGGAGCTTACGCGTTAATAAACCAGCTAAGTCCTTTCCAATTTGCCCTTTTCTTTTTATTTTTGTATTCGGAATTTATTTTTTGTTTTGAGTCGTTTTCTATTCCTACATTAAAGGCAATGTAGAGTTTAAGTGTGGGGATGGAAACTGTCGTCTAGTCTGTATATAGGGTCGTTTTGAGTCCAAAAAAAAAAGGTAAAAATCCAAAATGAATAAATAAAAAAAAAAAGGTCCCTGATTTTGAAGTTTGCACTATATAAAATATGGAAAATGATAGGTAAAGTTAGGTGTCCGGTTTTCAAATAGTATGTATAATAAGAGATTAAAATTTATTGAAAACGTGTCTGATTTGGGATATGTGGGTAGGCTCGGCCGGTAGAAAGGTTTCCTTTGAAAAGTAATAAATTAATTATGTTAGGCTATTTTGTGGGTTCTCATCTAGGAGAAACGGGGAGACCGAAACCGCCAAAAATAGTATAAGAAGCACCGTTATAAGTAGAAAACCGTTAGAATTTCTAATCACTTAAAAAAAAAATTAGAAATCAAAGCAAAAATGCTGAAGCTTAAGGTGCCTGGCCACTGGGATAGCGACTTGGATTGGTCACACCCTCTGAGTTAAGTATGTTGAGATGAAAAAAAAATGCTGAAGCTTAAGGTGCCTGGCCACTGGGATAGCGACTTGGATTGGTCACACCCTCTGAGTTAAGTATGCCGCAAAAAAAAAAAAACGAAAAAAAGTGATTTTAAATTCTCTTGGTTTTCTACATAAGACGGTTGGGAAATGGTCAATTGGTCGTTCCTTTAGCTTCATAAGCTTGAGGCGGGAGTAGGAGGAACTGTGGCTTCCTTCGAGTGAGACCCTAGATAGACTAATCAACATGAACTTAACATAAATAAAAAGGGGCTTGGAAACCGGTTTGGGTTTAAGAGGATCAGTATACCTGCAATCGCAATCAACATGTCAGTAGATTATTAATTAAGTAACCTATGTTTTGAAACTGGATGTAAACCTAACTGTGATTCCATAGCATAATTCTTTTTCAGGGACGAAAAAGAGATAAGTGTGGGGATATTTGATGTATTGTAAAATACATCTATTTCCAGTGTAAAGTTTGTACAGTCTCGAGTCGTTTAGATAGTGTTTTTATTAGTTTTAGGCTTGTACTGGTCTATTTTATTTAGTATAAGTTTTTATAGATTTTTATTAGTTTTGGATCTTTTTTACTATTTATCTATTTTATTTTATATTTTGTAGGTGTTCGTGGACGTTAGAGCCTAAACGGGTAACTTTAATCAAGTCAAGAACACCCGAGTCTAAAGCACGGAGTTATACTACTATATATTAATAGTATATTAGATATTATAATAATAATAATAATAATAATAATAATAATAATAATAATAATAATAATAATAAAACAAAAAGAATAGTGACTTTGAGAGTCATCGGCCCAATGGCCCATCTCATCATCATTCATGAGGGTTTATTTAATTGAAAATCTTGGAGAGCAGAAGGGGGATGAATATATTATTACGAAGAAGAGCAGCCAAGATTAGGACGAAGGGCCACAAATATTATTCTTGAGGGGAGGCACTTTATATCAAAAGGAGTATTATTCTGGGAGCTCTCCACAACAGCAGAAGCACCAAGAGAATAGAGAAGGAGGTTAAGGGTAGAGGCATAGGTGCCAGCACGGGTCGGTTCTAATCTATTTATTTATTATTTATTTATTTAAACCCGTTGTGAACGCCATGAATGTGTTTAGCTTTTATTATTTGAATTTTATCATGACGATTATTGGCTAGATCATAAAACTACCTAGGCGATGATGAATGCACTTGTTTGATTTATTTTCTTTTGGTTTTGGAACTTTAGGTTGTGGATGAATTTTAAAGTAAAGAACTTTTTATTTTCTGGTTTGACGTATATGCGTATTTAGTTTTGTTTAATTAATTTTTATAAACTCCACTTGCGTTTTTGTGAATGTCTTTCATGTATGAATGCGGGTTAGGTTGCGGACTGGGTGTTAGCAACTAGTTTATGGTTAATTGCCTAGGATTATCCATAGGAGTTGTAATTGTTAGTTAGATAATTCTAAGTGTTCTACCAATTCTCAATAGCTGTGAGGTGCGAGATTGTTGGTCTGTCTAGGGTGTTAAATTGCTAGTTCTAGAGGCTTTGTGAAAAGATCTTCCTAGTTTCCCTAGCATTCCTTGTAGGCCAAGTCTTATTAGAAATATTGTAGTTACCCCTTGCACTTTCGGGTGTATTGTGACTTTCGCGCTGTAAGGTAGACTGTCTAGCGGGTACTTTAAGATTCGAGTAGGTAAGCCTGTAAGGGTAACCTCTCAACCGGTGGTTTAAAGGCTTATAGGTAACCTTAGGTTTCTCCTTGAGAAGGGTCGAGGGTCCTCTAGTTTATCATGTAAGTTTAGTATTTTAAGATCCCGGTTCCACACCAGTTCCATGACCATTAGAAACTTATCATTCATGTGTAGGATTCTAGCCTAGGTAGTGCCTTCCCATCACCTGATTTTAGTTCCAGTTCCCAGTTTGTGTCTATAGTTTATTTTTATTTTATTTTATTTATTTGCATTAGTTTGATAGAAACCCCCCTTAAAAGCAACAAAACAATTTAAGTCAGTTTGTAGATAAGTAATCGAGTCTAGTTTTCGTTTTCCATTAGAGTCTCGTGGGTTCGATATCCGACTTACTTTAGCTTTACTAGAGTCGATAGGTTCACTTGCCTGTCAGTAGTTTAGTTTTAGAGAGTCTAGAGTATTACTAGGTGTCTAGTTTTAGGTTTAATTTAGTTATTTTTATTAAACTACTTTTAGTTATAATCAAACCTCACAATTATAACAATAACAACAACAATAATAATAATAATAATAATATAAAAACCCTTTATCATAACTACAATTCAACAACTAACAATATCTAAAGGATCTGAATATTCAGATTTAATGTGAACCCAGATCGAATTTCATCTCAGGTAAAACCGATGCGACATTCGTCAAATCGTCACAGGAATTTAACCAAACAGAACCGTGCACAAATTGAAAACAAAAAGAAAAATTGCCTGCGTCAACTGGCCACGACGCTTGGACAAGACAACAATCTGATCATTAAGCGTCTTCCACGCCTTGGCTTCAAAGCAAATATTTAAAATACAGCATACGCAAATCACATAGACCCAAAAAGAGATCAGGTTTCTTCCCACAGGGCATGCCATATTTGCTTGATAAGTATCAACTGTTTGTTTGAAGTAAGTGCAGTGTGATCCTTGCCATCATAGGGGGAAATGATTTTTCTTATGGTTGAAAAGAAAAAACATGCCATTAGTGACACCTTTAATGATGATAAATGCATTTACTGATTTTCATTCTTGTCTGACCTTTTACCTGTTTGTGATGCAAACATGCTTAAGTAAATGATGTCGCTTTTAATTCTACGTCAAATATGACAATTTTAGGTAAAAAATAACATAGTCAACACTCAAAACCTATTCTAAATGATTTCCCGATCAAAGTAACAAATATCAGGTGTATGTCCATAAGTTCATTTCTTATACTCAATAGAGACATTAATAATGACAGATAACTAAAACTTACCCTTCAGAACTGACTATAAACATTATTTGTACACAAAATTAACAAATATGAAAATATATCTAGGTCAAAGGTAACACAATCAACACTCTTAAGCTTATCTTTTCCAAATGAAGAATACAATACATATAAAATTATATAAAAAACGCAAATTAAAACAAAAGAACGGTTACCAAAGCAGAAGAGGTTCCGATGACGACTTTTCGGCGGAAAACACCAAACATCGCTACCTTCAACATAATAAAAAACTGTCAACCAAAACAAAATTAATAGAAACGTATAAGATTGAATATGTTATATGGGAAAACAGATCTTTGAGATAGGAATAATAATAACCTTTGTGGCCAAACCTGAAAGAAAGTTGCATGTAAGAAAGGTAAAGAATGCGCATCTGGATGCACACATGTCATTTGATAAATAAACCTAACCCACCTACCTTGATCAGCATACACGCTTAAACACCGTTGAAACCACAGCTGTCATACCTTTTCCTGAGAACATCTCTTCGTTCTTGAACAGGTATAAACCATATGGACTTATTATACCATCATCATTGAAATCTGATTTGGAATTAGGGATGGTCTGGTTAGAGGTGTAAGTAGATTAGGAAAGAAGAAAAAGAAAAAAAGGGTTATGTGTGTAGAAGAAGCAGAAAAAGGATGTGGTATGTAGTTTACGGATGTCGTGAGAGAGAGAGAGAGAGAGAGAGAGAGAGAGAGAGAGTATACAAACGTGGATCTAGAGAAAGTGGCCAGGTGGTGTGATAAGTAACTACACACGTGTATTCTGAACATGAAAATAATACACCACTCTTAAAAAAAAGGAGCCTACAAGAGTCGAACCCGGGTACAATGCCATAAAAACCTCATTCCCATCATCTGTTCCACACCACATATCTAAAACAGATTTCAAATCATATGTATTTAACATAACAAAAAAATACTCAAAATTAAAATCACTATTCAAATCCTTACGTCTATTATTATAGTGTAATTATTCGTTTCAATTATGTGAATTAATATTAGTTATTATAAAAGATAAAGATGCTGTTTTCATTGTAATTTATAAATAATTTTTAAGTTAATCAATTAACAGTTGGGTATGACACAACAGTCATTCACAGTACTAGTTTTGTATATTGGAGATAATTTCTCCTCCAATAATTATGAAGTCAAAGACAAAGACAAATCAAGATGAAGTCAAGTCAATAGTCAAAGTCTCCTCCTTATTCTATGCCCCAATGCCTCAAGACTTGCACCTTATTTTGTGCCTCTAGATTAAATCTTTTCACTTTTACATTCTTGTATTTATAGAGGAGGTTGTCTCCTCATTTGATTGTACCAAAAACATCTCTATTAGACATGGACAAAAAACCGGCTTGGAGCCCGAACCCGATTTTAAAACCGGTAAACCGGTTTGGTAAAAACCGGTTTTTATAAAAACCGGTCTGGAACCGATTGGAACCGTCGGGTTTGGAAAGGGTTGAGGTTTTGAAGGTTGGTTTGGATAGGAAACCGGTTTGATAATTAAAACCGGGTTAAAAACCGGTTGGGCCCACAAACCGGTTTACAAACCGGTCCACGTAAAACCCGAAAAAAAAAACGGTTTAAAACCGGTTATAGCCGTTGGAAAAACAGTCATATGACCGTTAGAGGCTGAATATAGCCGTTTTATTGGTTTTTTTTTTTTTTGTATTTTTTAACCTACAACTATAGTATAAATACCCCTTAATGTTTAGGATCAATCACACCATCAAAAACACTCTCTAATCTTGCATTCTTCATCTAATTTCTCACAAATCGCTCTCTTTTTTCTAAGAAAAATGGCATCTTCACAACCACCAACTCCTCAAAGCCAAACCGGTTCCGTCCAATGTGGTGCTTCTTCATCGCAAGCCACGGTTGTTAAGGTGGTTCCAACGAAAAGAAACCCCAATGTTTGGAAACACTTAGATTTATGTGTTATGAGTGTTGGTCCAAACAAGGCGAGATGCAAATATTGTTTGGCTTTGCTTAAACATGATGCTAACACGACCTTGAAAGACCATGTGGAGAAACCATATTGTAAAATTTTGAAAGAACAAAGAAATTCTCAAGGTGGAGCCTCGATCACACAAGAAGGCGACTTGTTTGTGTACAACTTGGAAGCGGTTCGCGAAGAAATGGGGAATTTTGTCATACAAGAAACGTTGCCCTTCAATCATTTTGACAACCCACATTTGACGAGACTTATTTAACGAACACTTCAACCAAGATACACACATGTAAGTCGTGCTACTCTTAGGCGTGATTGTTTAAAAAGATGGAAACAAGCAAAAAATGAATTAATTACTTGTTTTGAAAATTTACAAACCGGTGTTAACTTAACAAGTGATGTTTGGTCCGCACCGCACGGTTCACCTGACTCTTATATTTGTGTAATGGCCCATTGGATTGAACCGTCTTCTTGGCAAATGATGAAACGAACAATTGTGTTTCGATTGTTTGATTATCTTCACACCGGTGCAAATATTTTCTCTATGATTGACAAAGTTATTCAAACGTTTAAGTTATCAAACAAGATTTTATCAATATCTTTTGATAATGCGTCGAATAATACCGCGGCTATCACACAATTAAAATTAAGATACCAACCTATTTGTGACGGGGTTTTTTTCATAGTCGTTGTGTCGCACACATAATCAATTTGGCCGTTCAAGATGGCCTAAAATGTATTGAAACACAAAGAGATGGTTTTTGAAGAATGTTACGCGATATATATAGCAACAATCAAAGACATGCTAAATATATGAAATTTTGCACAAGGGTGAATGCCCTTTGTTTGGGTCCAAATTGGGATTGTCCAACAAGGTGGAGTTCCACTTGTAACATGTTCGAAAAACACGTTTTGCAAAAAGAAAGTTTAATTGCATTTCATGATATTTTGGTGAGTCAAGGGAAAACGGCATCATACAATCCTTTGCATTGGAATGTTATTGAAGTTGTTGCCGAAATGCTACAAGTTTTCAAAGCTTCAACAACCGCTTTGTCGGGAGTTTATTATCCCACAAGTTGTATAACACTTCACAAATTATATAACATGACTAGAAAATTAGGCGAAATGGAATGTAGAGGTAGCCCATACAAAGATATGGCGGCAACAATGAAAGAAAAATTTAGAAAATATTTTTTGGAATTACCGGCGGTTTTTACTTGTGCCTCCGCTTTAAACCCATGTTACAATATAGGGGGATAGAAAATGTTGGAAATTTAGTGAAAATGTTATTTTCACAAAATATAGGAAAATGAGTTTTTCCTAACTTTGGACAGAAATATATATTTGAAACAGAGGTTTAATCATATATTTCTTTGTGGGTTTATGTTCTATGTTGTGAGAGCTTCGCAACGAACCAAACCACGTCCAAAACGGAGCTAAGATGAATGAGATATCGATGCTCAAAGATTGGTGATTGAAGCACTTGATGCTGAAATGAAACAAGGTGGAACTTGTCCAACATAGGAAGAGTGATGATACCATGAGTGGTATATAAGGAGGAACACTATTTCCTTTTTGTTTCATAGGACGAGAGTTACGTCGTGCGCAGACACGGATCTGTTCCGCTGACGTAGAACGAGAGTTACGTCGTGCGCATGCGCGCGCGGGCTCATTAGCAGATCAGTAACAGCTCAGTAGTGTAACTGTCTGGTCAAGCAGTTTCGTCTGAAACTTTAAGAACGTAATAAATGCCATTGAAGACGTTCAATGACATTTATTTTTCGTTTTTAATGCTTTCCGAAACTGATTCTTGCTGGACTCCTATAAATACCAAAGAGACCTTTGGTTAGAAGCACACCTTGACACACTACTATGAAAATCACCTACTCTCCTCTCCAACTTCTTGTTCGATCTAATCTTCTTGTTTCAGGTACACTTCGAGTCAGAGCTAACTCCGGCAGTACTCTTGCTGTTCCGGCTGTTGTACCCTAGTAAAGAAAACGAGTTCTTGTTAATAGACTCGGAATTTGTTTTAAGGGCCCCGTGTTCAACACGATCCTCAGCTTTAGTTTATTTTTTGCTTCTACTCCATTCTTGTATTTATTTCTTTCAGTTGTAATAGTATTATATTTCTGCTTTCATTTTTCTTTGTAATCGTAATTTTAGTTCTGTTTTATTTAAATTTACACGAGCGGTTCCTACAATCTTAAAACAAATTTTTAAACACCGTTCGTGTATAACAAAACCATTCTAATTGTGATACAAACGAGTTTTGTTTCACATAGTTTGTGTTTTAAAAACAGATTTTTTTTGGTTTTTCGAATCATTGTAACTTACTGTTAGGTCTTCAAAGTTGGACTTAGAAGCCTACGGTTTGTTATTTTGTTAGAAAACATTATCGGTTACATCTAAACCTTTGTCTTAAAATTGAAATAATACTTTTTGTTGGCCTTCAAAGTTGGACTTAGAAGTCACAAATTGTTATTATTTTGATTTTTTTTTTCATAAATAGTTGACGTTTTTTTTTTATAAATACAGTTTTATAAAACAGAAAAATTAACGTGTTTGGTTGAAATTTTTTCAGAATGTCGACTAGTGATAATAACAACAACAACAACGTGAACCAAGCTGTTCTTGGTACCCCTTTGACTGCCAACACAATGGGAGCGTCCACTGTGGCCAATCATGCTGAGAAACCTGAGAAGTTCTCGGGTTTGAACTTCAAGAGGTGGCAACAGAAGATGTTCCTCTACTTGACCACTTTGAACCTTGCGAGGTTCCTAACAGAAACCGCTCCCCAACCCAAGGAAGGGGAGAACGACGCTCAATTTCAGAGCGCGTTAGATGCTTGGAAGCATTCGGATTTCTTGTGTCGTAACGATGTATTAAACGGCCTCGTGGATGGATTGTAGGAAAGGGCTATGCCCTTAATGGTATGTTCAAAATGAATGTAATAGTTGTGAACAATTCAATGAATAAAACTCCTACTACTTCTATTTACATGATTGAGTCTTCAAATGTTTGGCATGGTAGACTAGGACATGTAAATTTTAATTCCTTGCGTCGTTTGATTAAATTGGATAGCATACCAACATTCCACATTGAATCCGATTCTAAATGCAAAGCATGTGTTGAATCCAAACTAACACGATCACCTTTCAAATCGGTTGAACGAATAACCGAACCACTTGATTTAATTCACACCGATGTTTGTGATTTAAAGGCAATTCCTACAATTGGTGGGAATAAATATTTCATCACGTTTATTGATGATAGCACCAAATATTGTTACGTATACTTACTCAAGACTAAGGATGAAGCAATAGACAAGTTTACCTTATACAAGAATGAAGTTGAGAATCAACTTAAAAAGAAAATTAAGGCCGTGAGAAGCGACCGAGGTGGTGAATATGTTGCACCTTTTGCCGATTTATGCGCAAAAAGTGGCATAATACATGAATGTACACCACCTTATTCTTGAAAGAAATGATAAATGCCATGTTGATAAGTTCGGGAGTGAACCGTGAAATGTGGGGGGACGCCATTCTCTCGGCTAATTATCTTTTGAATAGGATACCTCTAAAAGTTAGGGACGAGACTCCCTACGAGTTGTGGAAAGGTAGAAAACCTTCATACAAATTCTTGAAAGTGTGGGGGTGCGTAGCCAAGGTGACTGTACCACCTCCTAAGGCTCTTAGGATAGGCCCCAAAACTGATGATTGCATATTCATTGGATATGCACATCAAAGTACTGCGCATCGTTTTCTTGTATATGAATCCAAGAATCCCGATGTACTCAAAAACACTTTCATGGAAGTAAATCCTAGTTTTGTCGAGTACTTTGAACATGTTTTTCCTATGCTAGGACAAACACTTATTAGATCATCAATGCCAATTAACGATGGCCAAGCAGGTCCATCAACATTGGTTGACGATGAAATTCAAGAGGAAAGACATAAACGACCTGAGGTTGAGGAGGGTGAGCTTAGATGAAGCAAAAGGGAAAGGATTGAAAAATCCTTTGGTCCAGACTTCTTGAGCTACATGGTAGAGGGTGAGCCCAATACCTACCGCGAAGCGGTCTCCTCATCAGAAGGACCTCAATGGAAAGAAGCAATTAAGAATGAGATTGATTCTATATTGCAAAATCATACTTGGGAGTTAGTAGATCTTCCACCGGGTTGTAAACCCCTTGGATATCGTTGAATATTCAAGAAGAAGATGAAAACTGATGGAAGTATTGATAAATACAAGGCAAGATTAGTGATCAAAGGATTTAGACAGAAGGAAGGTCTAGACTACTTTGATACTTACTCGCCTGTAACACGAATAACCTCTATAAGATTGGTTCTTGCAATTGCGGCCTTAAGAAATTTGGATGTTCACCAAATGGATGTAAAGACCGCATTTCTAAATGGTGATTTAGAAGAAGAAATTTACATGGAGCAACCAGAGGGTTTCTCTGCCCCAGGACAAGAGGGCAAAGTATGTAAATTAGTCAAGTCTTTATATGGTTTGAAGCAAGGTCCAAAACAATGGCATCATAAATTTGACCAAGTCATGCTTGACAATGGTTTCAAAATAAATGAGTGCGACAAATGTGTCTATTCCAAAGACACGCCAGGAGGTTATGTGATCTTATGTCTATATATGGATGATATGCTTATCGTTGGGAGTAATGATAAGATGGTTAAATCTACTAAAGACATGTTGAAAGGGAGATTTGATATGAAAGACATGGGTCTAGCGGATGTTATTCTTGGAGTAAAAATCCTTAGAACTCAACATGGTCTTGTTCTAACTCAATCTCATTATGTGGACAAAATCCTTGAAAAATTCAATTCATGAGACAAGGCTATAGCTCGTTCTCCAATTGATACCACCCACCATCTACTTAAAAATAGAGGAAAGGGTGTTGCCCAGGTAGAGTATTCAAGGATCATTGGCAGTCTAATGTATCTAATGACATGTACCAGACCCGACTTAGCATACGCGGTGAGTAAGCTAAGTAGATATACAAGTAATCCAAGTGATGAACATTGGAAAAGTATAACAAGGGTGCTTAGATACATAAGGTTCACACGGGACTATGGACTGCATTATACCCGTCATCCAGCTGTGGTTGAAGGATACACTGATGCGAACTGGATTTCGGATATAAAAGATTCCAAATCAACAAGTGGTTATGTGTTTACACTTGCGGGTGCTGCTATATCTTGGAAGTCTTCGAAGCAAACTGTTATAGCAAGATCCACGATGGAATCTAAATTTATCGCCTTAGATAAGTGTGGAGAAGAGGCGGAGTGGATACGTCAATTTGTGGAGGATATTCCAAGATGGAGTAAACCTTTACCAGCTATTTGCATACATTGTGACAGCTAGTCGGCGATTGGTAGAGCCCAAAGCACAATGTATAATGGCAAATCAAGGCACATAAGACGTAGACACAAAACAATACGACAACTACTCTCAACGGGTGTTATCACGATTGACTATGTGAAGTCAATGGATAATATTGCGGACCCCTTAACGAAAGGCTTAAGCAAAGAGATAGTATATATGTCGTCAAGAGGAATGGGACTAAAGCCCACGCAAAAAGGGAGTATGAGGGAAACCTAATCTAGCTGACTGGAGATCCCAAGATCTAGATTCAATAGGACAACTTAATCATATGACCAAAAGGGAGTCACTGTGGGGGGCACCCCAAAATACTAAAGGGAGTATATACTTCCTAGTCCATTCCAATCAGTGACAGTGTGTCGAGGTTAAGCATATTCAAGTTAATGATTGTGGTAAACCAATATAACTTTTGCTATTAATGATTCAGGGGAATCACCTATGTTAGAGAGAAGTAAGGTCGCTTCGAATGGATTTGCGGGGAGGCGCAAATCCTGGAGCTCTCGCAGAACCAGGAGTGTCCATGACCATAACGGACACGACAATGAGGGGTTGGCTAAACCAAGTGGGGCGTTGTGTGAGGTGTATTGTCGTTTACACAAACGGGGATCAGTTCAAAGACATCAAGTTCTACTGATCGCTAGTAAGCTAAGTATGTTTCACAAAGGAAGGTTCAAAGGCAAAACCTACCTATCCTGCAACGCTCAACTGTCGAATTGTATCGTTGTAAACTTGTAAGAACGGATCGATCTCCATTCATGTGGGGGATTGTTGGAAATTTAGTGAAAATGTTATTTTCACAAAATATAGGAAAATGAGTTTTTCCTAACTTTGGACAGAAATATATATTTGAAACAGAGGTTTAATCATATATTTCTTTGTGGGTTTATGTTCTATGTTGTGAGAGCTTCCCAACGAACCAAAGCACGTCCAAAACGGAGCTAAGATGAATGAGATATCGATGCTCAAAGATTGGTGATTGAAGCACTTGATGCTGAAATGAAACAAGGTGGAACTTGTCTCACATAGGAAGAGTGATGATACAATGAGTGGTATATAAGGAGGAACATTCTTTCTTTATTGTTTCATAGGAGCTCACACTGTGGAACTCGCGAAGGGTGCGGAGCACCCCAACTCGCACACGCACTCGCACACGCGCGTGGGGTGGGCGATGGGCGCAATGTGGCGCTTTGATGGCGCACTTTGCACTTCGCACACACGCATCACCGCGAGCCGCTTGAGAGCCGCCTTAGTATTTTTGAAAGCAGGTTCGAGGTACAGAGGTTGGTGATGGCACGCGAGTACGAGCAGATAACCAGGTAGCGCCCTGGTCTGCGCAGACACGGATCTGTTCCGCTGACGTAGAACGAGAGTTACGTCGTGCGCATGCGCGCAGGTGGACGCGCGCACGGGCTCATCAGCAGATCAGTAACAGCTCAGTAGTGTAACTGTCTGGTCAAGCAGTTTCGTCTGAAACTTTAAGAACGTAATAAATGCCATTGAAGACGTTCAATGACATTTATTTTTCGTTTTTAATGCTTTCCGAAACTGATTCTTGCTGGACTCCAATAAATACCAAAGAGACCTTTGGTTAGAAGCACACCTTGACACACTACTATGAAAATCACCTACTCTCCTCTCCAACTTCTTGTTCGATCTAATCTTCTTGTTTCAGGTACACTTCGAGTCAGAGCTAACTCCGACAGCACTCTTGCTGTTCCGGCTGTTGTACCCTAGGAAACAAAACGAGTTCTTGTTAATAGACTCGGAATTTGTTTTAAGGGCCCCGTGTTCAACACGATCCTCAGCTTTAGTTTATTTTCTGCTTCTACTCCATTCTTGTATTTATTTCTTTCAGTTGTAATAGTATTATATTTCTGCTTTCATTTTTCTTTGTAATCGTAATTTTAGTTCTGTTTTATTTAAATTTACACGAGCGGTTCCTACAATCTTAAAACAAATTTTTAAACACCGTTCGTGTATAACAAACCATTCTAATTGTGATACAAACGAGTTTTGTTTCACATAGTTTGTGTTTTAAAAACAAATTTTTTTTGGTTTTTCGAATCATTGTAACTTACTGTTCGGTCTTCAAAGTTGGACTTAGAAGCCTACGGTTTGTTATTTTGTTAGAAAACATTATCGGTTACATCTAAACCTTTGTCTAAAAATTGAAATAATACTTTTTGTTGGCCTTCAAAGTTGGACTTAGAAGTCAAAAATTGTTATTATTTTGATTTTTTTTCATAAATAGTTGACGTTTTTTTTTATAAATACAGTTTTATAAAACTGAAAAATTAACGTGTTTGGTTGAAATTTTTTCAGAATGTCGACTAGTGATAATAACAACAACAACGTGAACCAAGCTGTTCTTGGTACCCCTTTGACTGCCAACACAATGGGAGCGTCCACTGTGGCCAATCATGCTGAGAAACCTGAGAAGTTCTCGGGTTTGAACTTCCAGAGGTGGCAACAGAAGATGTTCTTCTACTTGACCACTTTGAACCTTGCGAGGTTCCTGACAGAAACCGCTCCCCAACCCAAGGAAGGGGAGAACGACGCTCAATTTCAGAGCGCGTTAGATGCTTGGAAGCATTCGGATTTCTTGTGTCGTAACGATGTATTAAACGGCCTCGTGGATGGATTGTATAATATCTATTATACAATAAAGACTGGCAAAGAATTATGGGAGTCTTTAGATAAGAAGTATAAAACGGAGGATGCTGGAACGAAGAAATTCGTTGTAGCCCGTTTCTTGGATTATAAGATGCTTGACTCTAAAACAGTCATGAATCAAGTCCAAGAATTACAAATTATACTTCATAAAATCTACGCGGAGGGCATGATACTTAGTGAGACATTTCAGGTGGCAGCAATAATTAAAAAGTTACCTCCTTCGTGAACTGACTTTAAGAAAAATCTTAAGCATAAACGAAAGGAGATGACTGTGGAGGAACTTGTTGTTCGTCTTCGAATTGAAGAGGACAACAGAATTGCCCAAAAAGGTAGCCTTGTCCAGGATTCGGCTAAGGCTAATGTTGTGGAAATTGGGCAATCCTCCAAAGGCAACAAGAATAAGAGGAAGAAGTACAAAGGGAAAGCGAAGGTGGACCTTGGACCTAAAAAGGGGGCTGTGAAAAAGAAGCCTTTCCAAGGTGTGTGTTACAACTGTCAAGAGACAGGCCACCGTGCCACCCAATGCAAGAAGCCTAAGCGTGAGCGCGCGCATATGGTGGACGGGGATGGCATGCCTCTCGTAGCAATGATAACTGAGCAAGGTGTTATGGTTGAAGACGAAGTCAACGTGGTGGGCGACAACCTACCTGGCTGGTTCGTTGACACTGGTGCAACCCGCCATGTTTGTGGAGACAAGGCTCTTTTCTCTACATTCAAGGAACTCACGGGTGAAGACAAGCTTTATATGGGGAATAAAGCTACTGCCGACATCAAGGGTGAAGGCGAGGTGATTTTGAGGATGACTTCGGGGAAGGACCTCACGTTGAGCAAGGTGTTGTATGTGCCAGAGATACGGAAGAATCTTGTATCAGGTTGGATGCTTAACAAGTTTGGATTTCGTCTAGTGTTTGAATCGGACAAGTTTGTTCTTTCTAGGCGTGGAATGTTTGTAGGAAAGGGCTATGCCCTTAATGGTATGTTCAAAATGAATGTAGTTGTTGTGAACAATTCAATGAATAAAACTCCTACTACTTCTATTTACATGATTGAGTCTTCAAATGTTTGGCATGGTAGACTAGGACATGTAAATTTTAATTCAATGCGTCGTTTGATTAAATTGGATAGCATACCAAACATCCACATTGAATCCGATTCTAAATGCAAAGCATGTGTTGAATCCAAACTAACACGATCACTTTTCAAATCGGTTGAACGAATAACCGAACCACTTGATTTAATTCACACCGATGTTTGTGATTTAAAGGCAATTCCTACAATTGGTGGGAATAAATATTTCATCACGTTTATTGATGATAGCACCAAATATTGTTACGTATACTTACTCAAGAGTAAGGATGAGGCAATAGATAAGTTTACCTTATACAAGAATGAAGTTGAGATCAACTTAAAAAGAAAATTAAGGCCATGAGAAGCGACCGAGGTGATGAATATGTTGCACTTTTTGCCGATTTATGCGCAAAAAGTGGCATAATACATGAATGTACACCACCTTATTCCCCACAATCAAATGGCACCGTGGAACGAAAGAACCGCACATTGAAAGAAATGATGAATGCCATGTTGATAAGTTCGGGAGTGAACCGTGAAATGTGGGGGGGACGCCATTCCCTCGGCTAATTATCTTTTGAATAGGATACCTCTAAACGTTAGGGACGAGACTCCCTACGAGTTGTGGAAAGGTAGAAAACCTTCATACAAATTCTTGAAAGTGTGGGGGTGCCTAGCCAAGGTGACTGTACCACCTCCTAAGGCTCTTAGGATAGGCCCCAAAACTGTTGATTGCATATTCATTGGATATGCACATCAAAGTACTGCGCATCGTTTTCTTGTATATGAATCCAAGAATCCCGATGTACTCAAAAACACTTTCATGGAAGTAAATCCTAGTTTTGTCGAGTACTTTGAACATGTTTTTCCTATGCTAGGACAAACACTTCTTAGATCATCAATGCCAATTAACGATGACCAAGCAGGTTGTAACACCCCAACCGATGGCGGAATCATCGAGGTGTCACGTAGTGACGATTGTTCAAAAGCACATGGTACTAAAATGTAAATATATTATTGAATAATTTAAATTGTCTTACATAGATGAAATGGAAAAAAAAAACAAATACAAAAGTCTGAACGAAACATGAAATTTGAAATAACTTATTAAAAGCAAACACTAAAATCCAATGCTATGGAACTAAGATCAAACACCTGAAACATGTACAAAATAGGTTTTGTCAACATAAGAAATGTTGGTGAGCATTCCTAGTTTTTAATACATATAGTAAGTTGGAAATATCGTATACAATTCAAGTGCAAAGCTACATTGTATTTATGTAAACTATGTATCATACAAATGAGCGAAATCAATCATGTGACTGTATAATGTGCTTAAATGAACGGCGGTGTACTTATCCACTAAATGGATAATAACTTAACAATGACCACGGATTCTCCGATGAAAAAGGGGGAGAATCAACCTAGGCGGGTTGTCAATCCAATAGCGCTATCCAGTGTTAAGGTCGGCTTGTACAATGTTAATGATTTCACTAAGTACAAATGTATTCTACATGTAATGTCTAAGCATAAAGCACATTTGTAAGCAAATGCACATAGTACTAGAATTGTATTGTAAAAATGTGAACTTGTATTTTTAATTTGTATAAGTGTACATGTAACACCCCAAAAATGAATAAAAGCAAAAAGGGGATAGGAAATACTCACTTTCACCAAATGACTAGATGACTAAGCGAGCGTGAAAATGCGAGCAATCCAAAGATTCAACAACGAAACTAGTCCAATTTAGAAGAAAAGAAACCGAATAGGAAAAATATTAAGCTTCCAATTCGCCAATTACAAGAGCTTATAATCAAAGCTTCAAATGTAGAAGTAATATACTCTAGAAGAAATGTATGAGGGAGAGTTTAATCGAATTGAAACAATCGATTTAGAGGTGCAAAGTGTAATGGGTCATAGGTGGGTTTTATACTAGTTTTGGATTCAATTAGGCTTTAAAATTGGTCAACACAATAAAGTAAGGTTTTAAGATGAATTGACTATTTAACTAGGACTTCAACTAGGATTTTGACTAAGACTTTGACTAGGATTTTGACTGGAACTTTGACTGTCTTAGCGGACCGCGAGGGCTAAAAAAAATAATTTTTCTAATTTAATCAATTTTAAGTTCTAGACTTGTTTCCTTCCGTTTCTAAGTTGTTTTAAGACCGAAAATTAAGGGCTTTGAGTATCAGGGTCTGAAACATACGTGCTCGGTTGTAGATGCGAGTATAAAACGTGCATACTTTTACTTATAAAAATTATAAGTTTTATTAAATTGTGAATTTTGGTCCTATTAAAATACGAGGGTTAAAACTGAAAAATTTGAAATAGTTGAGGAACCAATTATGCACATTTATGAAAAGTGAAGGGTGTAGGTTGTCACAGTCTCCCCTACTTTAGAAAATTTCGTCCTGAAATTACTTTCAAGTGAAGGTTTCCATGAAACAAAAGACATTTGTAAAAAGGCAAGTAGATTTTATGAAATGCATCAGCCATGATTTGACAAAGTTTGAAGTAGTTGTTTAATACCCAAAATAAGAGTTTGAAAATCCTTAAAGTTTGACTCAAGGTTAGAGAATTAAGAGTTTATAATGAGCATGGTTTGGGAAAAGTATGTAACTGGTGAGGGCAGGGCAGTGTTATAGTAGCTTCCCTTACTTTAGAGAAGTTTTTGACCGAACTTTATTAAGGACATGCAACAGGATTTCGACTAACAGAGAGTGTAAGAGTATAGAATGTTTGTGTTTTCTATGTGGATGGTCCAAAGAAGGACTCTAGGAAGTCGAATTGAAGCTCGCGTAAGAACATTCTTATCAAAAATGCTAGCTATTAGTCAACGATCTAATAAAGAGATAGTAATGGGTAGGTTCTTGGTCAGACTCCTAGTCCGCTCCCGCAGTTTCGACCGTGCTTGTATATAGGGTGTACCGCAGCTAACCCACCACACTACTGATACTTTGGACTCGTACTGATTGTCTACCAATAGCCTATGTAGAATCACACACCACCCCATGTACCTGTAAATCCATGATTGTGTTTCGGACCGTAATCATCGATTTACCTTACACTAGGATGCTATGCTTTTCCATAACACTAACATAAGTAATACAAGAAACAATGCGTGCAACCAAAATATGTTAAGTAGTAGATACTGCTCAAGTATAAGATGCGGTTAGAAGTTCTTCCCCTTTCAGGTTCACCCTTTAACCGTAATGAGATTAATGTGTAAGTATAAGACATGATTAGGGGTTCTTCATCTTTCGGGTTCACCCTTAACCGGTAAATTTCTTTTCACATCATTGGGCTCTAAACAACCATATTGATAAACTCTAAGGATTACACCATTCCCCTCGGGTTAGAGGAATACTTTGAACCGAGTCGTACATGGGAACTGGCTTAGATCTCATACGAGCTATCACTTAGTATGTTCGTTGGCCATGATGATGAACAAAATAATATAAAGTATAACAGGGTTTTGCTCACAACAAAAAAAATATGCATACCAAATATGCGTTCATGTAAGTATATAAGTATAGCATAAAATTTCGTTTGAAAGAATAGCATAACGTAAATCGAGTAAATCGCACAATTTGCACAAAATGAAAGTAAATGAGTTAAATTAATGCTCAAAACTAGTGTTGTAAGAATAACTACTAATAACTAGTGCGAGAATAGTTGCGAATAACGCGTGAAAATAACTAACAACAAAAGAATAATACAAAAATAATAAGATAATGTACGAACGTAACTATAAATAGAATGGTGTAAAAAAAATAATGAAATTTACTGTATATGAAAGTGCGCAGAACAGACGTATAGTCTACTGGTATGAGGATAACTTTTTGAAACCGAAGAATGTTGTAAGTTCAAAACAGGTTCACTTGAAAAGATTTCGTAGGTACACATTTTGATGTGTTTATGAGAAGTCAAGTTTGAAAAGTGTTATAAGGTATATTAATAGTTGCAAATTTCTCCCAAAAACTTATATTGGATACGTTATATGAAACATGCAGATTTACATTTGATTTGTAAAATATGCAATGCAAGTTAATAAAATGCAAGATGAAACCATTTCATGAAGTGTGTGTAAATCTAATGTGTTTCAAAAGACCAAGATATAAAATGATGTGAAGGTTGTGAATGATCCCAGATGCCTTGACGAATTTTGGAAAATAAAATTTTCTATATTTAAACATTTCTTTAACTTGTGGGTTGAAAAGTCGGAAATTTTTAATTGTTATGAAATGTTGAGAAAATCGAAGTGTTACCCGTTAAGACTGGGTAAACTTGAAACCTTTTAAATTTTCAAACTTTTACGAAATTTATACATTGAAAGATCATTTATTTGCAGGATCGTTAAGGCATCTCTTTGGGCTCATAGCGGGCTATTTGTTTCAAGGCACAAGGTGTATGAAAAGTGTATTCAAATTTGGCGAATAGGCTTTGTGAACAGACTTATAGAATAAGTTGTCAAATTAATCGTTTTACCGAGTAGTGTACTAGTACGTATCATGTAGGTAGGCATTTATGTATGAGTTTAGTCTAACTAAGAAGTTCTAACTAATGGTAGTTGGCTATGGCTTAGGAGACTAGGTGCAGCAATATTAGTATTAGGTATATGAGGATATACTGTGACTTCGACCAAGTAAGTTTGTAAACATGAAGGTATAAAACATATTGAAATAATAAGTTTGGAAAAACCATGTTCATTTTTAACTGTATGATGACGCAACATTCCTAAAATCAGGATGTGATCAAAGTTAAACACAGTGTTTAAAACTTAAGTCGTGGGTAAAAATATTTTAACGCAAAACGAGTAATACCTTATAGTGTAAAAATCATGAGCATAAGTGAAATAGTGTAAGCTTTAATGCGATAATATATCGAACAAAAGTTTTAGTAATGATAATAAGGGATTCAAAAGCGAATGATCAATGGCATATGAAACATCAAATGATTAAATGGAATCTTCAAATGATAAACAAACATAAATATCAATGATATAAAACATTGGAATTGTTTCCATAGGAAACTTTGACCAACTCAAGTATTTGACATTTCCTAGTGACTTGTGGGGGCGTACTTTAGCCTATAAGTGAATGCTCATCTCAAGAGTTCCCGTGTAGGTATACGGGTCCCTCGTTTGATTGGGATTTATACGAAATACCAGGCCTAGATAGAAAACTCAGGATACATGCCCTCACCCTTCCAGATTGCACGTGCCCCATCAATAGTGAATTCCAAAACTTTAGCGAGATTAAAAACGAGATGCAAAAATAGATCCTTGAGATTTGGATTTCACTCCTAACTCAAAGATGTATTTCAAAATTGAAAACGATTGTGGAATGAAACCAATCACTAAGTTAAGGATATCACTCCCAGCTTAGTGGTTAAGTTCCTTTTTAAAAGAAATACTCTTTGAGGTGTGGATGTCACTCCTATCTCAAAGATATATTCCTAAGATAAATAACATATAGAGGAGTGAAACTAGTCACCAAGGTATGGATGTCACTCCTAACTTGGTGATATCGTTTCGTTTGTGAAATACGGGTATCTTCTTCTTTAAACAACACACCGAAAGAATAACGAGAAAGAATAATAGCGAAAATATCTTGAAAGAAAATAATCGGATAAAGAGAAATAAACACGAGAGGACTATTAATGTAAGCTTGGTTATAGACTAGGCTAAAAGGCATTCTAATAACCTAATTCCCTATAACCATGGCTCTGATACCAATCTGTAACACCCCAACCGATGGCGGAATCATCGAGGTGTCACGTAGTGACGATTGTTCAAAAGCACATGGTACTAAAATGTAAATATATTATTGAATAATTTAAATTGTCTTACATAGATGAAATGGAAAAAAAAACAAATACAAAAGTCTGAACGAAACATGAAATTTGAAATAACTTACTAAAAACAAACACTAAAATCCAATGCTATGGAACTAAGATCAAACTGCACCTGAAACATGTACAAAATAGGTTTTGTCAACATAAGAAATGTTGGTGAGCATTCCTAGTTTTAATACATATAGTAAGTTGGAAAAATGGTATACAATTCAAGTGCAAAGCTACAGTGTAATTATGTAAACTATGTATCATACAAATGAGCGAAATCAATCCTGTGACTGTATAATGTGCTTAAATGAACGGCGGTGTACTTATCCACTAAATGGATAATAACTTAACAATGACCATGGATTCTCCGATGAAAAAGGTGGATAATCAACCTAGGCGGGTTGTCAATCCAATAGCGCTATCCAGTGTTAAGGTCGGCTTGTACAATGTTAATGATTTCACTAAGTACAAATGTATTATACATGTAATGTCTAAGCATAAAGCACATTTGTAAGCAAATGCACATAGTACTAGAATTGTATTGTAAAAATGTGAACTTGTATTTTTAATTTTTATAAGTGTACATGTAACACCCCAAAAATGAATAAAAGCAAAAAGGGGATAGGAAATACTCACTTTCACCAAATGACTAGATGACTAAGCGAGCGTGAAAATGCGAGCAATCCAAAGATTCAACAACGAAACTAGTCCAATTTAGAAGAAAAGAAAACGAATAGGAAAAATATTAAGCTTCCAATTCGCCAATTACAAGAGCTTATAATCAAAGCTTCAAATGTAGAAGTAATATACTCAAGAAGAAATGTATGAGGGAGGGTTTAATCGAATTGAAACAATCGATTTAGAGGTGCAAAGTGTAATGGGTCATAGGTGGGTTTTTATACTAGTTTTGGATTCAATTAGGCTTTAAAATTGGTCAACACAATAAAGTAAGGTTTTAAAATGAATTGACTATTTAACTAGGACTTTAACTAGGATTTTGACTAAGACTTTGACTAGGATTTTGACTGGAACTTTGACTGTCTTAGCGGACCGCGAGGGCTAAAAAAAATAATTTTTCTAATTTAATCAATTTTAAGTTCTAGACTTGTTTCCTTCCGTTTCTAAGTTGTTTTAAGACCGAAAATTAAGGGCTTTGAGTATCAGGGTCTGAAACATACGTGCTCGGTTGTAGATGCGAGTATAAAACGTGCTAACTTTTACTTATAAAAATTATAAGTTTTATTAAATTGTGAATTTTGGTCCTATTAAAATACGAGGGTTAAAACTGAAAAATTTGAAATAGTTGAGGAACCAATTATGCACATTTATGAAAATTGAAGGGTGTAGGTTATCACACAGGTACATCAACATTGGTTGACGATGAAATTCAAGAAGAAAGACATAAACGACCCGAGGTTGAGGAGGGTGAGCTTAGATGAAGCAAAAGGGCAAGGATTGAAAAATCCTTTGGTCCAGACTTCTTGAGCTACATGGTAGAGGGTGAGCCCAATACCTACCGCGAAGCGGTCTCCTCAGCAGAAGGACCTCAATGGAAAGAAGCAATTAATAATGAGATTGATTTTATATTGCAAAATCATACTTGGGAGTTAGTAGATCTTCCACCGGGTTGTAAACCCCTTGGATATCGTTGCATATTCAAGAAGAAGATGAAAACTGATGGAAGTATTGATAAATACAAGGCTAGATTAGTGATCAAAGGATTTAGACAAAAGGAAGGTCTAGACTACTTTGATACTTACTCGCCTGTAACACGAATAACCTCTATAAGATTGGTTCTTGCAATTGCGGCCTTAAGAAATTTGGATGTTCACCAAATGGATGTAAAGACCGCATTTCTAAATGGTGATTTAGAAGAAGAAATTTACATGGAGCAACCAGAGGGTTTCTCTGCCCAAGGACAAGAGGGCAAAGTATGTAAATTAGTCAAGTCTTTATATGGTTTGAAGCAAGCTCCAAAACAATGGCATCATAAATTTGACCAAGTCATGCTTGACAATGGTTTCAAAATAAATGAGTGCGACAAATGTGTCTATTCCAAAGACACGCCAGGAGGTTATGTGATCTTATGTCTATATGTGAATGATATGCTTATTGTTGGGAGTAATGATAAGATGGTTAAATCTACTAAAGACATGTTGAAAGGGAGATTTGATATGAAAGTCATGGGTCTAGCGGATGTTATTCTTGGAGTAAAAATCCTTAGAACCCAACATGGTCTTGTTCTAACTCAATCTCATTATGTGGACAAAATCCTTGAAAAATTCAATTCAAGAGACAAGGCTATAGCTCTTCTCCAATTGATACCACCCACCATCTACTTAAAAATAGAGGAAAGGGTGTTGCTCAGGTAGAGTATTCAAGGATCATTGGCAGTCTAATGTATCTAATGACATGTACCAGACCCGACTTAGCATACGCGGTGAGTAAGCTAAGTAGAAATACAAGTAATCCAAGTGATGAACATTGGAAAAGTATAACAAGGGTGCTTAGATACATAAGGTTCACACGGGACTATGCACTGCATTATACCCGTCATCCAGCTGTGGTTGAAGGATACACTGATGCGAACTGGATTTCGGATATAAAAGATTCCAAATCAACAAGTGGTTATGTGTTTACACTTGCGGGTGCTGCTATATCTTAGAAGTCTTCGAAGCAAACTGTTATAGCAAGATCCACGATGGAATCTAAATTTATCGCCTTAGATAAGTGTGGAGAAGAGGCGGAGTGGATACGTCAATTTGTGGAGGATATTGATGTGTCGTAAAACACATCTATTCTCTTATGTATTTTTTGTTATAATTGAGTCTTTTGTATATAGTTTTTAGTAGTTTTAGGCGTGTATTTTTTTGTTGGCCTATTTTTGTCATTGTATAGATTTTTATTAATTTTTAGTACTTATTTATTTATTTTATATTTTTGTAGGTGTTCATGGACGTTGGAGCGTAAACGAGCAACTTTGGTCAAGTCAAGAACACCCGAGACAAGAGCACGGAGTTATACCACTATATAATAATAATAATAATAATAATAATAATAATAATAATAATAATAAAATAAAATCAAGTCAAAAATGACTTTTGTGACTTCTCAAAAGGGCTACGGCCCAAACAAAAGTAATTATGAAAATAGGGTCACTACATATATGGGACATATATAGTGAATGTGACGGCAACAACTTAAAGGGGATTGATTCGACATTCAGCCTTGGAACAGAAGCAATTATCATTGGAACAAGATCAACAATTCATCCAATTGCTTTCGCAAAAAGACAAAACCGGCCAAATACGGTGACGAGGGAATTGACACGGAAGGAGAAAAGGCCACGGGCACGTTAAAGATCAAGAGCCAACGAGCCTTGGGTTAGGTTTAGTTTTCGTTTATTATTTTTATAGACATGGTTAAAACTATTTTTATTTATTTTGTGATGTTTATAAAGATTATGAACTAAATATTTTATGGTTGCTTAGGTTTATGAACTAGACACGAAATTGCAGTTTTTAATGATTCTTGGTTTTTAATTTTGATGTGTAGGATTACATGACTTTAATTTTATTGTAGGATTTGATATATGTGTGTTGGTGTTAATTTTATTTGAGGTTTGTTTATTGGTTTTGTGTAGCTAGGCATGTAGAGATACCCCCTAGGCCTTGAAATCAATCTAGTTCGTCAACTTAGGTTAGCGTGCTAGTATTTGGAATTGGAGTACGACACAAGTATAACAAACTAATATAATAAATTAACTAAGACGTGCAGTCCATTCTTGAGGGTGAGAAATCTAACTCGAGTTTGCTAGGTAACTAACTAGGCATTGTTCGGTAGTTGGCAAGCGCTAGGGCGGGAGTCGCTACTTGTTCGTGTTTAGAGTTTTCCTAGGTTTTCTTCAGTAGAGTTTAAGTCTGCTTCATAGTTTGAGGGTTTTAATCCAGGAGAGGTTTTAATCTGACTTCTGTGGGATTTTGGTACGCTAGGGCGATCCAGATCCATTTTAGCATTTCTACATCTGTCCCGCCTTGAGTCTAGTGAGCCATCTTTGACAGGAGGTTTATTAGATAAGAATAGGGTCTCAAGTTAATTACCAGATTCAGGATTTATTGTTAGTGTCTAGGGATTTTACCTAAGTAACCAGCCTTCTTCCTATCCGATTTCTCCAAGTTCCTAGGTTCGTATAAGCACTTGAGGTTATTTTGTTTATATTTAGTTCCTTCTAAGTTTATAATTAGTAGTTTAAGATACCCCCCACATAAGTATATATTTATTTAGGCTAGTATTCGGTATAGGTTGTGATCTAGAGTTGCATTCGCGTCTTTGGGTTCGATACTCGGTCTTATCTGTTTACTGCTTTGCGACCGGTACACTTGCCGTGCGTGTGTAGTTTTTAGGTGAGTCGTTTTAATTAAAGCTTGTGTTATTTTTATATATACATTTACACACATCAAGTTTTTGGCGCCGTTGCCGGGGACGCAATTCGCACTCTTGAGAATTATCTGATCCGTTTCTAGTCTACTATTTTGTGAATAATTTTTTTTTCTTTTTTCTTATTATTATTTTTTTTATTCTTAATATATAGTTTTTTTATCATGTGCGAGATCTGCGGAGGACCCCATTTTACCATAAGATGCCCTCATTCATATTCATCGGTGTATTCCGCAGGTTACTATGCTAACGAGTATTTGCAGCCGCAGCCATACCAGTCATATCAGCCTTCATACCCACAGGCTAACCAGTGGTTTAACCCTGCAACATCTGAGTCACTAGATAGAATAACAAGTCGGCTTGATCGTCTACAAGCAATGATGTATGAGGAAAGGCATGGTGGTAGCTCGTCAGAGTATCCACCTAGCCAACATCTATATCCACACCCCGATTATCAGGATGTCTCGTCTCACACTAGGCCCGACTTGTCCGCCCTTCTTGCTAAGCGTGACACCTTCCTTGCTAATCAACAGCTCATGCTCGAGGAAATGCGTTCTTTGCTATCCGAGCGCACCGACTATTTGAGGGAACAAGATGCGGCACTTGAGAGGCTACAGACTCGGGTGGATGAACTGAAGACTATAATGGACGTTGAAGTCCCACCTCCAGTTCAGCAGGTTAATTTCACATATGATGACCCAGACGAGATGGTAACATTTACATTACCTGATTGTATTAGTCCCGTTGCTGAAACTGTTTGTCCTTACTCATCTGATTCTGTGCATGATTTAACCGACCCATATGATTCTTTACACTTGTCTTGTGAGGATGATATTTTGCAGGATTCAGGGTTAGAGCCAGAGACCATAATGGACGCCTTAGTCCCACCTTTGGTTCAGCAGGATGAGCAGCCTTGCCAGATCTCTAGTTCAACAGCATACCCTTGGGAGGCAGATGTCTGGAGTGATGGTGAGGAGATAGAAAGGATAGCCTGGGACGCGCATAGGAAAGCCATGATGGAGAAGATAGGGGAGGCTGAGGAAGATATGGATTTTTCAGAATCCACAGGCTGGCTGTTTGAGGAAGAAGTGGTGGAAGAGGAAGACACCACTGGCCTGCTTGAAGAAGCAGCTGATGGGGAAGCAGAGTTTGGTGATGAGTTAGTTGATTTGTCAGCCCCAGAAGTGGACAAAGATTTTGACCAAGTGTCACCAAACAAGGAAGATGAGAAACAAGCAGTGGTGGAAGAAGAAGAAGAACACCACAGCTGGCCCATGCAGGCATTGGATATTACATTGCTACTAGTGCCACCACCATGGCCACCACCACGGGAGAAGGCGAAGAGGCACCTGGACCGACACAGGGTGAGGGTCAGGAGTTGTAGAGATAACAAGTCCCCTCATTACATGCCAAGAATCAGGTTTGGTCCAGGTAAATTTAAATATTGGTGGCCCGACCCATTTAAATTCAATAAAATATTTTTCGATTCCACTAATGTAATTTTGCTAAATAATATGGACCGGGTGGAATTAAATGGGTTGGATCGGGTCCAAATTAAAGAGAAGCCCCCTGATTAAGTTTAAGTGTGGGGAGGCTCTGTAGAGTTTGTAAATTTATATTTATACTTTTTTTTTCTAGCTTTTCATTTTTTTATTTATGGTCCGTCAGTCGGTAGTGGTTCATAGGTTTTTATCTTTCTATTTTATCTTTGTTTTTGTGTCTTTGAGTCTGTTCGCAAGTTTACGTGTTTGCTTAGGTGGAGGAAATTTCATCATGAGCGGATCCCCTGTATTATCTTTATATATATTTTATGAGTGGGAGTTTTGGTAAAGGTTTGGGTAATAAGAGAATTTTTATTAAAAAAATAAAAATTAATTAACTTTCTCTGAAAAAAGACTTTTCACCTAATGTGAGGAGTCTGGGCTGACCTGTTCGCCTCATGGCGACCAGCTATTACCCCGAAAAGTTATATTTTTTCTCTTGCAACGCGTGTTGTGATCACCAGTGTCCTTCACGTTGAGCTAGAACCAGATTTTTTTTTTTTTTTTTACCCATTTGGTTCTACCACCATTCACCGCCATTTTGCCAAGCAGGTACGTCTTCTTGTTTGTTGTTATATTTTGAGTCTAAGTTAGTAGTTTGAGTCTTTTTATTTTTGTGTGGTTCGGTATTATGCTCGGGTTTTGTTTTTTTCGTTTTGCGCAGGTTTGGATTGCACCGCCCGTACTCAATCTCCATTCGGGCGATTCTGGAGCTGTACATTATATTAAGGCCAGCCCAGAGTTTACCATTTTGTCAAAGCCGATCGCGACCAAAATGCTATACGATCGAGCTGGATTGGACTAGAGTTTTTGGAGCTTACGCATTAATTAACCAGCTAAGTCCTTTCCAATTTGCCCTCGTTTTTTTTTGTTTTTTTTTATTTTTGTATTCGGAATTTATTTTTTTATTTTTGAGTCGTTCTCTATTCCTACATTGAGGGCAATGTAGAGTTTAAGTGTGGGGATGGGAAACTGTCGTTTAGTTTGTATATAAAGTCGTTTGAGTAATAAAAAAAAATAAAAAAAAATGAAAAAAAAACTGAAAAAAAAAAGTCCCTGATTTTGAAGTTTGCATTATATAAAATATGGAAAATGATAGGTAAAGTCAGGTGTCCGGTTTTCAAATAGTATGTATAATAAGAGATTAAAATTGATTGAAAACGTGTCTGATTTGGGATATGTGGGTAGGCTCGGCCGGTAGAAAGGTTTCTTTTGGAAAGTAATAAATTAATTATGTTAGGCTTTTTTGTGGGTTCTCATCTAGGAGAAACGGGGAGACCGAAACCGGCAAAAATAGTATAAGAAGCACCGTTATAAGAAGAAAACCGTTAGAATTTCTAATCACTTAAAAAAAAAGTAGAAATCAAAGCAAAAAAATGCTGAAGCTTAAGGTGCCTGGCCACTGGGATAGCGACTTGGATTGGTCACACCCTCTGAGTTAAGTATGCTGAGATGAAAAAAAAATGCTAAAGCTTAAGGTGTCTGGCCACTGGGATAGCGACTTGGATTGGTCACACCCTCTGAGTTAAGTATGCAAAAAAAAAAAAAGTGATTTTAAATTCTCTTGGTTTTCTACATAAGACGGTTGGGAAATGGTCAATTGGTCGTTCCTTTAGCTTCATAAGCTTGAGGCGGGATTAGGAGGAACTGTGGCTTCCTTCGAGTGAGACCCTAGATAGACTAATTAACATGAACTTAACATAAATAAAAAGGGGCTTGGAAACCGGTGTGGGTTTAAGAGGATCAATATACCTGCAATCGCAATCAATACGTTAGTAGATTATTAATTAAGTAACCTACGTTTTGAAACTGGATGTAAACCTAACTGTGATTCCATAGCATAATTCTTTTTCAGGGACGAAAAAGAGTCAAGTGTGGGGATGTTTGATGTGTCGTAATACACATCTATTCTCTTATGTATTTTTTGTTATAATTGAGTCTTTTGTATATAGTTTTTAGTAGTTTTAGGCGTGTATTCGTTTGTTGGCCTATTTTTGTCATTGTATAGATTTTTATTAATTTTTAGTACTTATTTATTTATTTTATATTTTTGTAGGTATTCATGGACGTTGGAGCGTAAACGAGCAACTTTGGTCAAGTCAAGAACACCCGAGACAAGAGCACGGAGTTATACCACTATATAATAATAATAATAATAATAATAATAATAATAATAATAAAAAATAAAATCAAGTCAAAAATGACTTTTGTGACTTCTCAAAAGGGCTACGGCCCAAACAAAAGTAATTATGAAAATAGGGTCACTACATATATGGGACATATATAGTGAATGTGACGGCAACAACTTAAAGGGGATTGATTCGACATTCAGCCTTGGAACAGAAGCAATTATCATTGGAACAAGATCAACAATTCATCCAATTGCTTTCGCAAAAAGACAAAACCGGCCAAATACGGTGACGAGCGAATTGACACGGAAGGAGAAAAGGCCACGGGCACGTTAAAGATCAAGAGCCAACGAGCCTTGGGTTAGGTTTAGTTTTCGTTTATTATTTTTATAGACATGGTTAAAACTATTTTTATTTGTTTTGTGATGTTTATAAAGATTATGAACTAAATATTTTATGGTTGCTTAGGTTTATGAACTAGACACGAAATTGCAGTTTTTAATGATTCTTGGTTTTTAATTTTGATGTGTAGGATTACAGGACTTTAATTTTATTGTAGGATTTGATATATGTGTGTTGGTGTTAATTTTATTTGAGGTTTGTTTATTGGTTTTGTGTAGCTAGGCATGTAGAGATACCCCCTAGGCCTTGAAATCAATCTAGTTCGTCAACTTAGGTTAGCGTGCTAGTATTTGGAGTTGGAGTACGACACAAGTATAACAAACTAATATAATAAATTAACTAAGACGTGCAGTCCATTCTTGAGGGTGAGAAATCTAACTCGAGTTTGCTAGGTAACTAACTAGGCATTGTTCGGTAGTTGGCAAGCGCTAGGGCGGGAGTCGCTACTTGTTCGTGTTTAGAGTTTTCCTAGGTTTTCTTCAGTAGAGTTTAAGTCTGCTTCATAGTTTGAGGGTTTTAATCCAGGAGAGGTTTTAATCTGACTTCTGTGGGATTTTGGTACGCTAGGGCGATCCAGATCCATTTTAGCATTTCTACACCAGTCCCGCCTTGAGTCTAGTGAGCCATCTTTGACAGGAGGTTTATTAGATAAGAATAGGGTCTCAAGTTAATTACCAGATTCAGGATTTATTGTTAGTGTCTAGGGATTTTACCTAAGTAACCAGCCTTCTTCCTATCCGATTTCTCCAAGTTCCTAGGTTCGTATAAGCACTTGAGGTTATTTTGTTTATATTTAGTTCCTTCTAAGTTTATAATTAGTAGTTTAAGATACCCCTCCACATAAGTATATATTTATTTAGGCTAGTATTCGGTATAGGTTGTGATCTAGAGTTGCATTCGCGTCTTTGGGTTCGATACTCGGTCTTATCTGTTTACTGCTTTGCGACCGGTACACTTGCCGTGCGTGTGTAGTTTTTAGGTGAGTCGTTTTAATTAAAGCTTGTGTTATTTTTATATATACATTTACACACATCAGATATTCCAAGATGGAGTAAACCTTTACCAGCTATTTGCATACATTGTGACAGCCAGTCGGCGATTGGTAGAGCCCAAAGCACAATGTATAATGGCAAATCAAGGCACATAAGACGTAGACACAAAACAATACAACAACTACTCTCAACGGGTGTTATCACGATTGACTATGTGAAGTCAATGGATAATATTGCAGACCCGTTAACGAAAGGCTTAAGCAAAGAGATAGTATATATGTCGTCAAGAGGAATGGGACTAAAGCCCACGCAAAAAGGGAGTATGAGGGAAACCTAATCTAGCTGACTGGAGATCCCAAGATCTAGATTCAATAGGACAACTTAATCATATGACCAAAGGGAGTCACTGTGGGGGGCACCCCAAAATACTAAAGGGAGTATATACTTCCTAGTCCATTCCAATCAGTGACAGTGTGTCGAGGTTAAGCATATTCAAGTTAATGGTAAATCAATACAACTTTTGCTTTTAATGATTCAGGGGAATCACCTATGTTAGAGAGAAGTAGGGTCGCTTCGAATGGATTTGTGGGGAGGCGCAAATCCTAGAGCTCTCGCAGAACCAGGAGTGTCCATGACCATAACGGACACGACAATGAGGGGTTGGCTAAACCAAGTGGGGCGTTGTGTGAGGTGTATTGTCGTTTACACAAACGGGGATCAGTTCAAAGACATCAAATTCTACTGATCGCTAGTAACCTAAGTATATTTCACAAAGGAAGGTTCAAAGGCAAAACCTACCTATCCTGCAATGCTCAACTGTCGAATTGTATCGTTGTAAACTTGTAAGAACGGATCGATCTCCATTCATGTGAGGGATTGTTGGAAATTTAGTGAAAATGTTATTTTCACAAAATATAGGAAAATGAGTTTTTCCTAACTTTGGACAGAAATATATATTTGAAACAGAGGTTTAATCATATATTTCTTTGTGGGTTTATGTTCTATGTTGTGAGAGCTTCGCAACGACCCAAACCACGTCCAAAACGGAGCTAAGATGAATGAGATATCGATGCTCAAAGATTGGTGATTGAAGCACTTGATGCTGAAATGAAACAAGGTGGAACTTGTCCCACATAGGAAGAGTGATGATACCATGAGTGGTATATAAGGAGGAACACTCTTTCCTTATTGTTTCAAAGGAGCTCACACTGTGGAACTCGCGAAGGGTGCGGAGCACCCCAACTCGCACATGCACTCGCACACGCACGTGGCGTGGGCGATGGGCGCAATGTGGCGCTTTGATGGCACACTTTGCACTTCGCACACACGCATCACCGCGAGCCGCTTGAGAGCCGCCTTAGTATTTTTGAAAGCAGGTTCGAGGTACAGAGGTTGGTGATGGCACGCGAGTACGAGCAGATAACCTGGTAGCGCCCTGGTTTGCGCAGACACAGATCTGTTCCGCTGATGTAGAACGAGAGTTACGTCGTGCGCATGCGCGCAGGTGGACGCGCGCACGGGCTCATCAGCAGATCAGTAACAGCTCAGTAGTGTAACTGTCTGGTCAAGCAGTTTTGTCTGAAACTTTAAGAACATAATAAATGCCATTGAAGACGTTCAACGACATTTATTTTTCGTCTTTAATGCTTTCCGAAACTGATTCTTGCTGGACTCCTATAAATACCAAAGAGACCTTTGGTTGGAAGCACACCTTGACACACTACTATGAAAATCACCTACTCTCCTCTCCAACTTCTTGTTCGATCTAATCTTCTTGTTTCAGGTACATTTCGGGTCAGAGCTAACTCCGGCAGCACTCTTGCTGTTCCGGCTGTTGTACCCTGGGAAACAAAACGAGTTCTTGTTAATAGACTCGGAATTTGTTTTAAGGGCTCCGTGTTCAACACGATCCTCAGCTTTAGTTTATTTTCTGCTTCTACTCCATTCTTGTATTTATTTCTTTCAGTTGTAATAATATTATATTTCTGCTTTCATTTTTCTTTGTAATCGTAATTTTAGTTCTGTTTTATTTAAATTTGCATGAGCGGTTCCTACAGAAAATATAATTGAAAAAATTTGCAACGAGTTGGACTTGAACACGTAAAAGATCCGTATTTTTCACAAGGTATGGTAGGAAGATTTAATAAACATCTCACGGATATGTATGATGTTTATTTTGAACGTTATGGTCAAATGTCGTCCATTCAAATGCAAATGAGACAAGCTTCTCAAAATGTACTTGATACGGATTTTGATTTATACAATGATTTGTTGGACACGTCTAATAAATGTGCACGAGGTAACGCTCCTAGTAGCGAACATGGGAGGTATGGTGCCGAAAACTATTTAAAGGTTTGACTCCCGAAGAATTTAAAAATTTTGGTGTGTTGGCTAGGTGGAAAAGTACGGAAGATCAATTTCCAGTCTTAGCCGCCATGGCCCGAAATTTACTAACCGTCCAAGCTTCCACGGTAGCTTCGGAATCCGCTTTCTCTATTAGTGGCAGGGTCATTTCGATATGTAGGACGCGACTAACTCCACCTTCGGTAGAGATAGCCATTTGCTTGAAAGATTATTTGGATGCGGCGGAGATGGTGCAAAACATACGCTCACTTGAGGGAGAACTTGAATATGAAGGCGAAGTGTACGAAGACGAGGTCAACGCGGACTTAACCGAACCAATGACCGAATATGAACCCAAAATGGATGAATGGATAAGAAGCAACCCCGGTTCGAGTGAAGATTAGACTATGTTTGAAGACTTATTTCGTTTAAGGCTATGTTTTTTAAGATTATGTTTTGTATTATGTTTCATGTTATCTTCGGATTCCTTTATGTTTCGATGTTTTTTATCGTGTTTTTTAATCAATGAAATCGTATTTTTAAGTTACTTTGTGTTGATAATAAATTGTAGAACCGAACCGGTTTACAAAAAAAACCGATTTTTTTTTACACCTAAAAACCGAACCGGTTTTCAACCCGAACCGGTTTTAAAAAAAAACCGATTTGTCCATGTCTAATCTCTACCAATAACAATACAATTATCTCTACTCTTCTTACTTCTTGTATCAATATCTACCTTGCTGTTTTAAGAGTCGTTGACTATAAACCGAGCAACCCTCGGCTCTATGGCAGAAACAAACAAATAAACGAAACCCAAATAGAAAATCGCTTCCGCTTTGATTTCTATATTGTAACAACAGTTGACACTAATAACATTAACCATTTTCCTAATTTCTGTACATCCTTGCTAGTTTTTTTGCTTGCAGCTACTAACCTTATATTAGCTGATGTTGTAATAGAGTTTATAAAGTTGCAAGGTTGGTATATAAAATATCCTGAACAATGATGTAATAGTAGTTAACAAGAGTAATATGCAGTGACGGACCAAGGAAACTTTTGCATGAAGGGAGAAAGTATTTATGAGTGGTTTGTCTGTCGCGATATAATAACTTTTCGCTCCTGTTCGTTTCGTGTCGTGTCGTGTCGGGTCATATAAAAAAGATAATTAAACTAATTTAAATGTAATTAACAAAAGTACCCCAAATGTAATTACAAATGCATAACAAAAATCTAATTTATCTTTTTGAATGGTGACTTTTATATGAGCGACCAATGTCACACTAATTGATAGCCCAAGCCAATATCTGACCCAGACTACGTTGTCTTAACCGGGCTCGTGCTGGTGTATCTGACTTGGTTACGACATTCCCCCGAAAACCGTACTGCTCCACACGAGTTTTTTTGTTGGAGTAATAGTCGGGTTAAAACCGGGGTGCAGCTTAGGATCGAACGCTCCTAGGTACGTTTGTCACCATCATTACCCGGATGCCGTAGAAAATAACGAGGAGTGTGAGAATCGAACCTGGGTCGCAAGGAACACCAAGTCGTTCGCTAACTACTCCACCATCTAATTTATCTAATGTTGTTAACTATGGGTTTTCATTGTCTTAATCGTATCATAGCAAATGCTTTTAAAACTGGAACGTTCATAGAACCAAAATTGTTGCCTTTTTAACTTAAATTAGAATGATTGCACATTTAAAATAAAAATAATCAAAATATTAGAAAATTAGCTATTCATAAACGGTTTGGCATTTTTAAGATTTCAATGAACTCAATGCGGAGGTCCTTGATTCAAGTTTTACCTTAAGTTATATTGTTCTGGATTGAGCCAATATTTTTATTGCAGTCTTCTAGCTGTGGGTTTCCTTTAAAATGGTTATGGTCGGGTCACTAAGGCCTTCTGTATTCTCGGGTGTGGGTGGCAATGGCAGAACTTAAACGTTTATCGTTGGTTGGGTAAGACCTCTTCTGACCCTATGAAGGACACGCCATCACTGGGTGACCTTTTACTGTTGGGTTTATCCGGATAATTTGACTGTTAAAAAATTAATTCAAAATATCATTAAAGAAAAGACATCTCTATTTAAGAAAAATATTCCTAATTGATATTTAAAACAACTAACTTATTAAGTAAATATACTACTAAACCATAAACTTAATAAAAGTTAAAACATACTAAACGATCAGTTTAAAATTTTGGTTTTACCGCAGTGGGTTTCCTCTTAAATGATGGCGGGTTAGGTTGTCACACCCTCAAATTTCCACTGCGTGGTTTATACCGCGAGGCGCATGACATACCAGGATTCCATAGCCATAAGTCATATGAACGAACTCTAAATGCCCAAACCATTTAGTTCGTTTTCAAAAACCAAGTTTAGTTAAGCTGCGGAAGCGTAAACCAAATTTAAACCTTTTAAAACCATGCGCAAAACAACGCGCCCAAATTAAAACCATATGAAAGGAAATGTAAAAGCATAATATGTAATTTAGGTGTATGCCCAAGACCCTAAATGCAGTGAAGTGTGCAGTGCTTTCTAATCCTGGCACCGGAAGCTAACTACCTGCAAAAGCATGTATATCGTGGGTCAACAAACAATGTTGGTGAGTTCACTAAGTAAAGAAGGTGAGTAAGTAAATGCGCTGGTTTCCAAAACCACGTAACCAAGTAAAAGCGTAAGTAATTAAGTTGGTTCCGAAAACCGTGTTACCACTAGTTCATCGCATGCCAAGGGTAGCTAACCCATTCATGATAATTAACACCAATATACCGAACTGCTGATGTACGTGTTGTCACAAATGTGAGCAGTTGGCCTTGCATCATTGCCTATCAACAATGATAATCTGTTAAGTTATAGTTCACTACCGAACTCCTCCGAGCCAGTGTGAGGTTTGTCAGACCTAATAGCGCTATCAACTAATAACCCGCTTGCCATAACCCGGCTGTGACACCCGGCATGTTCGGCTTAAACATATTAGTAACATCTATGTCTACCTTAGCGAGAAACGTTTATAAACAAACTTAACTGGGTTAGTTGAGTCGGGTCAAGTTAGGATTGTCCAGGGTACAATGATCTGGAGGATCATTGGGAGTCGTTTTGGTAACACACTAGTACCGGGTTCCGTTGTTGGTGACATTACATGAACTAATTGAGTATATGTGTAGATTATGAGTCGTGTGGTGGATTATATACATAGATGTGTTTAAATGATGAGTAAAGGATTATCTGTTCTTAAATATGTTAAATATAGACTAAGGATGCATGCTTATGTGTTAAGATGTGTTAGAATGCGTTAAACACGACAAACTGGAAAACTAGTTTAAAAGAGGTCTTGGTTCGACCACTTCGAGTGGTCGAAGGAGAAGAAGTTGCCTGGTTCGACCCTTGTACAATGGGCGAACCAGGGAAGTGGAAATTGGGAAATTCCCTTCGACCAAACCGGGCTCATTCGACCCTGTGAAAGGGGCGAAGGAGACTACATTCGACCAAAGAGTTGGTGCGAAGGAAGATTAGTATAAATACCAACCTTTGTCATTTTTCATCATTTCACAAACCCTAACCGTCCCAAAACGCTCTCAAACGATCTTAAACACTAAGGAAGGAGTTTTTGCTCTTCTTTTTCATAATCTAACCCATCTACAACATCTAAACAAGAATCCAAGGTGTGTTCATAATCCTAAATCTTTTAAAAGCATTTTAATTCGTTTTCATCTAACCCTAATTGTCCGGATCTGTTCTAAGGGTGTTTTTATGATTAAAAACCTTTTAAACATCTTTCTAAATCAAAACATGATCGTTTAACATAGGTTTTCATAATGAATAACATGTGTAAATTGTGTGTTATGTGGTGTTATGTGTTGTTCACTGATTTGCTGCTATATCTATGATAGAAACATGATATAGGATTGTTGTTAATGAGGGAATATTGTTGTCTAGGGTTAGGATTGAATATATTGATTTTTGGGGGTTTTATTGGATTAATACTTGATGTATGAATATTTATGATCAATAGAATGAATAAGAAAGATCGGATAATCGACAAACTGAGTATTTTAAGCTAAACATGAATCGATTTCAAAAGCTTCCAAATTGGGTAAATAATTCATGCATGAAAGTGATGTTTCCATAATCTTTACCATTTTGGGAAAGGGCCGAAACGGACGTATTATCGGGGGAAATCGATGGGGTTTTGTAGGGATAAGTTATTCATGCTTGACTGCTGTGTTTGATGATGTTTCGGGTCGTTTTGAATGTGTTTGAAGCGTTTTTAGGAAAAACTATGCAACAGGGGCGAACCTGGCCTCCTTCGACCAGTCGATGGTGCGAAGGAGGGATCCAGGGTCGAACCTGGGTTTTTATTTGGACGAATGTGATAAAACGGGTGAAGGAAGCATCAAACGGTCGAACGAGATGTAAAAGGTGCGAAGGAGACAAAAAGGTGTGAATGAGACTTGAAACTGACTGGTTCGACCGTTCTGATGCAGAAATGAGATTTTTGATACAAACTAAGTGTTTTATGCTTGAACCTTGTGTGTAATCTATGTGTACTTGATTAGTTAGGGTAACGGGTCACCAACGGGATGTCGGGTCGGTCTAGTGTGTCGGTTAAACATTTAAACACGTTTTAAAACATACTTGGTTACGATCTGGACAATCGGGGACTAGATAAGCTTATGGTTATTAGTCAGAACACTTATGTGAACATTTTGACAGATCTCCGGTAGAGGGATTATCACGGGCTAAACGTCTTTACTTGTATTTGAAGAACGCAACTTAAGGTGAGTTCACGGCCCCACTTTTACTTCTTTAACTTTTGGGGGAGAAAACATGCGCTAAACGGTTTTGGTAACATATGTCATACTATGGTTTTAACTATATATTGCTATACAATCTTTTAGAAAGTCCCGGGGGAAACCTTGAATGTGCGGGGTTGCACAACGGGGGAAATGTGGATAGATCTATTGGGCGTGACCTGCCCCACTCGTCGGCTTGGAGGGCCGGGCGGGTGCATATTGTCTCGAACAGGTACATTGGTATCATGCTGAACATACGGGCTGCTTAAACATGCTGAACATTGCTAAACGTGTCTAGTAATGGTTTCCAATCGTAGTAGTAATAAAACTTACGCCTAGCTAGCGTACTTGGTAACATGGATATAGTATGGACATGGTAACAATTTAGTAACATTTTGAACAAACCTGTGAACTAACCAGCATTATATGTTGACATATTTTTGGCATGTTTTTCTCAGGTCGCTAAGGTAGCAATGAACGGAACTAGGCGCACGGGTCTGCATTGGCGTCTAGATTTAGTGCACGTTTTGTAATAAAAGTATTTTGAACAACTTTTGAGATGATAGCATAGCTAATTAAATGCTACTGAAACGCTTCCGCTTATTATATTAATGGTTATGTCTGTTACGTTTTTCATATAGAGTTGTTTATTGTGATCGTTGACTTGGATCCAGGTTTGTCATGCGCCTCGCGGTAAAACCCCGCAAGTGGTAATTTGAGGGTGTGACAGATTGGTATCAGAGCCAATGGTTATAGTGAACTAGGACTGCATGTAGAGTGTGGTCTATAGCCGAGTCGCACACACTAGACGGTCACATACTTTGGGTCTATTAATGGGGTATGTACTAACGTTGTCAGGGTGTCCTTACATCATCATCATCATGCTTCTCCGTTACATCGTCCGTTTTTATTTGGGTTCTACCTACTCTTGTCTTCTTCTTCTGGATTGAAGGAGGAGGGGTTGATTTGTTGGTTCTAGCACACACATGCCTTCTTGCACTTGCACCTATTGCCACATAGGCGACAATGTTCGGTGACTGGGGTCTAGATTAGGGGTACATCTGGAGGATCATGTAGAGCAGTTTATCATTTCGGGTGCACACGAAATAATAAACTGGAATGCATGACAATCCCGATGGATTTCGAGTTTGGATGTATAGTCCTGAATTTGTCCCTAGGTTAACTCTTGTAATTTCTAGTGGTTGACACTGGGAATGAATCTGAATCTCTCAATTTCTTGGTTTGTTAGATCATGTCTGGTGCTCGCGGAGGTGGACGTCGTGCTGGCGGTGGTGGTCGTGCCGGAGGCGGTGGTCGTGGGAACATCAACATGACCCAGGCTGAACTGAACAACTTGCTCTAGCAGCAAGTGAACATGGCTATGGCTAATTTCCAGGCCGGGATTAATGCCATGGGTGGTGAGTTGATTTTTGTCGACCTTGCCTCATTTTTGGGTTTCGTGTCCTTTCGTTTGTGTTTTACTCGTGTACCGTGTTTCAGGTGTTGGTGCCAATCCACCCCCACCTCAGTGCTCTTATAAGAAGTTTAGGGACTGTCAGCCCCATAACTTCACTGGAACTGAGGGAGCGGTGGGACTGCTCCGATGGCTGGAGAAGGTGGAATCTGTGTTTGTCATGTGTAACTGTCCTGCTGGGGACCGAGTGAAGTATGCTACTGCGACATTTGAGGGGCCTGCATTGTCATGGTGGAATGCTACTACTCAGAACGTGGGACTGGGAGAGGCTATTGCTGTAACATCACGCATTTATTAATTATACGTTACGGATTAAAACGCCAAGCCTTATTATTATTATTATTTTGGACCTCAATACAATGATAATTATTCACATATATATATATATATACATATATAGATTAATAATAATAATAATAATAATAATAATAATAATTGAGGAATTTAATTGATGAATTTTTTTTACCCAACCCAAGTAACAAAATCCAAACCCACTTTTGAAATCCTGAAATTTTGAGCCCATGTAGCCCAGCCCAGACCCCATTAAAACCCGAGCCCAGCAAAGCCTTAGCCCACTTGTCCCTTTTCTGCTTTTAAAAGGAAAAAAATAAAAGAATGTTCCACCCGGGTTTCGAACCCGGGCAACCTCAGTCACACCGCACCACCTTAACCATCTGAGCTACACTTGAATCCTGATTTAATCTCAACCTAATATTTATTTAACACCATTTATGTTTTTTTTTTTTTTTTGCTGTCTGTTACTCTGCTCGCTGCTGCGAAGGAAAGCCACACCAAATCCCTTATTTTGGCTAATTGACACACAATTATGGTATGTAATACCTGATTAATAATTTGGTTGACTTATCCTCGGTCCATACACATCAACACACGCTTATTTCTCATAAAAACATACCAATTATAATTATTAACGCGTCAATATTGAATCCAAGGTCAACTTTCCTAATTCGTTCACGCGGTTGTTATTGTATAAATTAAACCCTTTATAGCAACCTAATAGTGCCGAAGATCAAACCCTCATATCCAATTTCTATTAACAAATCGTTTTTAATCAAGAATCAAGCTCGTTTGACTTTTTCGTTGACTGTTTCAAATCACACGAACACCCACTATAAGCCATGATTTATTTGATGTTTTTTGTTGTTCGGCAATCAACAAACAATAGCCCCATGAAATCAGAGGCTATTGTTTGTTATTTGTGATTATTAGAAAATCTAGGGTTCTTCCATGATGATTTGGGGAAGAAGACTCAAGTGACTGTTAATATAAATATTTTCGAAAACGGAATAAAAATCAACAGACGTGCAGCCCAGTTGGTGAGGCACCCTCAGTTAAACCTTTGGACCGGTCTAGGTCCTGGGTTCGATCCCTGCTTTGAACAATTCTTTTTGTTCCTTCTTTCTTTTTCCCTTATACTTATATAATTATTATTATTCTTTTAAAAATGGTTTTAAAATACCAAAACCCTTTTATAAATTCTACAAAAATTATCTTATACTAATCTGATGTAAATGATCAAACTACAATTTTTAGTTTTCAGAAATTTATTTATTTAATATATATAATAAATAAATCAAGTTTATTCCATTTTATTTATAAAAATCTATAAAAATATCAAAACGATCTTATTAATTTCCACAAAAATTATCCTAAGTTTTTATAACATTAAGCTTTTCAGAAATGATTTTTATTTCAGAAAAATCATTTATTTAATATTTTTAATCAATTTTTGTTAGTTTTAATCATAATTAAATCATAATAAATCCAATTTTTAATATTTTTTCACCAAAATTTTATACAAATTATTTCTGATCATTTAGAACAGAAATATGAATTTTAAACTAAAAATTATTTAATTTTAATATTTTTTAAATATTAAAGTTAGATTTTGACAATTTGTTATAAATAGATTAAATAATCTATTTTATAGAAAATAATTTCATAAAAATTATTTTAAACACATTCTTGTGACCATCCTAGATTTAACATTTATAAAAAGATTTTTAGTTATTTATTTACTAAATTTCTCTCAATTGGCGAATATTTTTAATATTAATCAAACGAGCAATTATCCCCAAATCGAAGCCCTAGAACTTATACATTTGTAGACTTGATAGACTTAGACATATTTATTACCTCATTTTAGGGTGATACTTGATACATTTGGACAACACATTTCTCAACAGATATAACATTTTATCAAGGTGAGTTTTACATAGCCCCTTTTCTATTTATCACCATTTTGGGGTGAAACATGTTTATAACATCATCAATGCAATTCAATCATCAATGTGTCTATGTGTTTTCTATGTTGCATTATGTCTTGAGCATGATTAGAGTAAGCACCATTCTAGCATAATCATTAACATTGATCAGCCGGCGGTAAACATTGATAGATCTATTGGACTGACAATCCCACCCGGATACGTGCCTCCTACAAAGGTAGCGTGGGTGTTTGTTATCGTATAACATATTGGACCATGAGCGTATGGTATGTATCATTTTATAACAGTCATCAGGGTTGATTATGCACTCGATTTATTTCTAGTATGTTCTCACATATGGACTAGATTGACATGACACATGAATTGCACAACATTTTATTCAATCATCAAAAACCTATGTAATTCTCACCAACTTTTGTTGACCTAAAAACATTTTCAACTTAACATGTTTCAGGTTCTATTTGCTTGAAGATTTGAATTGATGCTTGAAGATATGTGTATAGTTTTATTCAATTTGATGTACCAATTCTAGAACTATTGTATGTAATTTATTTAAATCATTTATGAAACTTATTATTCACCATGAGCTACTGAACAATCATCACTACGTGACACCTCGATGTTTCCGCCATCGGTTGGGGTGTTACAGATTGGTATCAGAGCCATGGTTATAGGGAATTAGGTTATTAGAAAAATAATCTAGTCTATAACCATAGGATTTAACAAGTACTTGCTTCTTTTACTTGCTATTCTCTATCTCCCTCCTACTTCATATCTCTACTTTCATCCCTACAAGAAGGTTACTCTCTGTCAGTGGATCTACTCTTAGACTAATAGGACAAATTCCTCAGGTTTAACCTGAACCCCCTTGAGATCTCGTCGAAGTTCTAGATCTTAATAACGAACACGTGCAATCTGGAAGGGTGAACGCCTGTATTCTGAGTCTTCTGTCTAGGCTGGCATTGCGCATATATCCCAATCAGACGAGGGACCCGGATGCCTACCTGGGAATTCTCGGGATGAGTGTTCACTTATAGGCTAAAGCATGTCTTCATATGTTATTAGAATCTGGAGTCTTTGATAAGTCAACGTTTTCGTTTATTCATTTTAATTAATGAATAAATGATTACATTCCTTATATCACCTCATTCATTTCATGCCACATTGAACCATCATTGTGTCCCTTACGGATCATGTCTCCACGTCGTAGCACTCGCAATAACAGTGGTGAAAACCAAGAGGAAACAACCACAACACCAACCACAACAACAACAAAAACAACAAAGGTGTTGATGCCCGACTGGCTGCGATTATCCACAACCCTGCTCAGGTTACTACTCCTAATCGTCCTGGTAAATACAACAATGGTCAATGCTATGAATGTGGAAACCCAAATCACTACCGTAACCGATGCCCTAAACTAAACCGAGACCAAGACCCTCCAGCTACTTAACAGCAAGTCCCACCATTTAAATGTTGTTTGCTTTCAATTCTATGTAATGACACTTTTGATTCAAGTAATAAATTCTAGTATTATCATAACATCTGTGTGCATGCTTGTTTGAATGTAAACTGATTGCTATATCTATAATCATACTTGCTTACTTGTACAACAATTAGTTGACTACCAAACACCTACTTAACGATTGGTAGAGGTCATCATGTCTTTCCAACAGTCGGGAGAGGCCCTACCACCTGCTCAACGACTGGTGGAGACTATCAGACCTGCTCAACAATCGGTAGAGTCATAGAAGGACACAAAACCTTAATGTAAGGTAAATTGGTGATTGCGGTCCGGAACGTAATCATGAATTTACAGGTACGTTAAGGTGGTGTGAAATGCTATCAAGATTTTCGGTAGTTAACCAAATGTAAACTCTAGATATCTAGTAGTTCATCAACTCACACGTAACACGCCTCTTATCCACGCTATTCGAGACTAGTTACCCTATTCATTGTCGTGCCCTAACATAAAACTCGTCAGGTCACACTTGTCCTAATTTCTACCCAACCCCCTTCAAACCCGTGTTTTCAATAAACTTCGGGACGAAGTTTCCAAAAGTAGGGGAGACTGTAACATCACGCATTTATTAATTATACGTTACGGATTAAAACGCCAAGCCTTATTATTATTATTATTTTGGACCTCAATACAATGATAATTATTCACATATATATATATATATACATATATAGATTAATAATAATAATAATAATAATAATAATAATAATAATTGAGGAATTTAATTGATGAATTTTTTTTACCCAACCCAAGTAACAAAATCCAAACCCACTTTTGAAATCCTGAAATTTTGAGCCCATGTAGCCCAGCCCAGACCCCATTAAAACCCGAGCCCAGCAAAGCCTTAGCCCACTTGTCCCTTTTCTGCTTTTAAAAGGAAAAAAATAAAAGAATGTTCCACCCGGGTTTCGAACCCGGGCAACCTCAGTCACACCGCACCACCTTAACCATCTGAGCTACACTTGAATCCTGATTTAATCTCAACCTAATATTTATTTAACACCATTTATGTTTTTTTTTTTGCTGTCTGTTACTCTGCTCGCTGCTGCGAAGGAAAGCCACACCAAATCCCTTATTTTGGCTAATTGACACACAATTATGGTATGTAATACCTGATTAATAATTTGGTTGACTTATCCTCGGTCCATACACATCAACACACGCTTATTTCTCATAAAAACATACCAATTATAATTATTAACGCGTCAATATTGAATCCAAGGTCAACTTTCCTAATTCGTTCACGCGGTTGTTATTGTATAAATTAAACCCTTTATAGCAACCTAATAGTGCCGAAGATCAAACCCTCATATCCAATTTCTATTAACAAATCGTTTTTAATCAAGAATCAAGCTCGTTTGACTTTTTCGTTGACTGTTTCAAATCACACGAACACCCACTGTAAGCCATGATTTATTTGATGTTTTTTGTTGTTCGGCAATCAACAAACAATAGCCCCATGAAATCAGAGGCTATTGTTTGTTATTTGTGATTATTAGAAAATCTAGGGTTCTTCCATGATGATTTGGGGAAGAAGACTCAAGTGACTGTTAATATAAATATTTTCGAAAACGGAATAAAAATCAACAGACGTGCAGCCCAGTTGGTGAGGCACCCTCAGTTAAACCTTTGGACCGGTCTAGGTCCTGGGTTCGATCCCTGCTATGAACAATTCTTTTTGTTCCTTCTTTCTTTTTCCCTTATACTTATATAATTATTATTATTCTTTTAAAAATGGTTTTAAAATACCAAAACCCTTTTATAAATTCTACAAAAATTATCTTATACTAATCTGATGTAAATGATCAAACTACAATTTTTAGTTTTCAGAAATTTATTTATTTAATATATATAATAAATAAATCAAGTTTATTCCATTTTATTTATAAAAATCTATAAAAATATCAAAACGATCTTATTAATTTCCACAAAAATTATCCTAAGTTTTTATAACATTAAGCTTTTCAGAAATGATTTTTATTTCAGAAAAATCATTTATTTAATATTTTTAATCAATTTTTGTTAGTTTTAATCATAATTAAATCATAATAAATCCAATTTTTAATATTTTTTCACCAAAATTTTATACAAATTATTTCTGATCATTTAGAACAGAAATATGAATTTTAAACTAAAAATTATTTAATTTTAATATTTTTTAAATATTAAAGTTAGATTTTGACAATTTGTTATAAATAGATTAAATAATCTATTTTATAGAAAATAATTTCATAAAAATTATTTTAAACACATTCTTGTGACCATCCTAGATTTAACATTTATAAAAAGATTTTTAGTTATTTATTTACTAAATTTCTCTCAATTGGCGAATATTTTTAATATTAATCAAACGAGCAATTATCCCCAAATCGAAGCCCTAGAACTTATACATTTGTAGACTTGATAGACTTAGACATATTTATTACCTCATTTTAGGGTGATACTTGATACATTTGGACAACACATTTCTCAACAGATATAACATTTTATCAAGGTGAGTTTTACATAGCCCCTTTTCTATTTATCACCATTTTGGGGTGAAACATGTTTATAACATCATCAATGCAATTCAATCATCAATGTGTCTATGTGTTTTCTATGTTGCATTATGTCTTGAGCATGATTAGAGTAAGCACCATTCTAGCATAATCATTAACATTGATCAGCCGGCGGTAAACATTGATAGATCTATTGGACTGACAATCCCACCCGGATACGTGCCTCCTACAAAGGTAGCGTGGGTGTTTGTTATCGTATAACATATTGGACCATGAGCGTATGGTATGTATCATTTTATAACAGTCATCAGGGTTGATTATGCACTCGATTTATTTCTAGTATGTTCTCACATATGGACTAGATTGACATGACACATGAATTGCACAACATTTTATTCAATCATCAAAAACCTATGTAATTCTCACCAACTTTTGTTGACCTAAAAACATTTTCAACTTAACATGTTTCAGGTTCTATTTGCTTGAAGATTTGAATTGATGCTTGAAGATATGTGTATAGTTTTATTCAATTTGATGTACCAATTCTAGAACTATTGTATGTAATTTATTTAAATCATTTATGAAACTTATTATTCACCATGAGCTACTGAACAATCATCACTACGTGACACCTCGATGTTTCCGCCATCAGTTGGGGTGTTACAGATTGGTATCAGAGCCATGGTTATAGGGAATTAGGTTATTAGAAAAATAATCTAGTCTATAACCATAGGATTTAACAAGTACTTGCTTCTTTTACTTGCTATTCTCTATCTCCCTCCTACTTCATATCTCTACTTTCATCCCTACAAGAAGGTTACTCTCTGTCAGTGGATCTACTCTTAGACTAATAGGACAAATTCCTCAGGTTTAACCTGAACCCCCTTGAGATCTCGTCGAAGTTCTAGATCTTAATAACGAACACGTGCAATCTGGAAGGGTGAACGCCTGTATTCTGAGTCTTCTGTCTAGGCTGGCATTGCGCATATATCCCAATCAGACGAGGGACCCGGATGCCTACCTGGGAATTCTCGGGATGAGTGTTCACTTATAGGCTAAAGCATGTCTTCATATGTTATTAGAATCTGGAGTCTTTGATAAGTCAACGTTTTCGTTTATTCGTTTTAATTAATGAATAAATGATTACATTCCTTATATCACCTCATTCATTTCATGCCACATTTGGGCCATCAGTTGGGGCACCATGCTAAGGATTGCAAGGTGGCGCTCACCCCAACTCAGACTCCTGCGGCTACTCCTACTCCTGCTGCTCAGGGGACTCAGGGGAGGCAGGGGTGTTATAACTGTGGTGACACGGGGCATTTCAAGCGTGATTGTCCCAAACTGAAGCAGGGCGATAATGGGAGGGGCGGGAACAGTAACGGGAACAATGGCGGCGGAGGCAGGACTGCACGTGCTTTCGTCATTGGATCTGCAGAGGCTAGGCAGGATCCAGACACAGTTACCGGTACGTTCCTTCTTAATGATCGCTATGTTTCTGTTTTGTTTGATTCTGGTGCCGATAAGAGTTTCGTATCTTTGGATATTAGTCGATTGCTAGATATAGTACCCACACCTTTAGAGGCTAAGTACTTAATAGAATTGGCTGATGGTAAGAAAATCGAAGCGACACACACCCTTAGGGAATGTCGTTTGGAACTGCCGGGTTTGTCTTTCCCCATTGACCTTATGCCGGTACCTCTGGGTAGTTTTGATGTCGTGGTTGGCATGGATTGGTTATCGTTGTATCGCGCAGAGATCGTTTGTTTTGACAAGGTTATTCGGATCCCTCTCCCTGATGGAGAGATTCTTTCGGTTCGTGGCGAGAAAAGCGGTGCTCCGCTGAGTATCATTTCTAGCATGAAAGCCCGTAAGTATCTGCGGAAGGGCTGTTTGGCCATTCTGGCAGTTGTTAACGTTTCTTCTGACGATGAGAAGAAGATCGAGGATATTCCGGTAGTTCGTGACTTTTCTGATGTGTTTCCTGATGATTTACCTGGTCTTCCTCCCCATCGTCAGGTTGAGTTTGGTATTGATCTCACTCCGGGCGCAGCTCCTATTGCCCGAGCTCCGTATCGTCTTGCACCTCCCGAGATGCAAGAGTTGTCCGGCCAGTTACAGGAACTCTTGGAAAAGGGTTTCATCCGACCGAGTTCTTCCCCGTGGGGAGCTCCTATTTTGTTTGTGAAGAAGAAGGACGGAAGTCTTCGTATGTGTATTGATTATCATGAGCTGAACAAAGTGACCATCAAGAATCGTTATCCTCTTCCTCGCATTGATGATCTCTTTGACCAGCTTCAGGGCTCCAGTTATTATTCGAAGATTGATTTGCGGTCCGGTTATCACCAGTTGCGCGTCAGGGAGGCTGACATTCAGAAGACTGCTTTTCGCACTCGTTATGGCCATTTTGAGTTCTTGGTCATGCCTTTCGGTCTCACTAACGCACCGGCGGTGTTCATGGATTTGATGAACTGCGTTTGCAAACCTTACCTTGATAAGTTCGTCATCGTGTTTATTGACGACATTCTGATCTATTCCAAGAACAAGGCGGATCATGAGGAACATCTGCGGTTGGTCTTGGAACTTTTGAGACAGGAGCAGTTGTATGCTAAGTTCTCGAAGTGTGATTTTTGGTTGCGAGAAGTTCAATTCCTAGGACATGTGGTGAATGAACTGGGAATTCACGTCGATCCGGCTAAGATCGAAGCTATTAAAGACTGGGAAGCACCAAAGACGCCATCTGAGGTGCGGCAATTCCTAGGTCTTGCGAGTTATTATCATCGTTTCATTGAGGGATTTTCGAAGATCGCTCAACCCCTCACTGCTCTTACCCAGAAGGATCGAAAGTTCGACTGGGATGAACCATAAGAATCAGCATTTCAGATGCTGAAGCTTAAACTTTGTTCTGCACCTATCTTATCCCTGCCGGAAAGCACTGATGATTTCGCTGTGTACTGTGATGCTTCTATTCGTGGTCTCGGGAAGGTTATTGCTAATGCTTCTCGTCAACTCAAAGTTCATGAGAAGAACTACACTACTCATGACTTGGAACTGGGAGCGGTGGTCTTTGCGTTGAAAATCTGGAGACATTACTTGTACGGTACCAAGTGCGAAGTATATACCGATCACAAGAGTCTTCAGCATATTTTCGACCAGAAGGTGTTGAACATGCGGCAGCGTCGCTGGGTTGAACTCCTGAACGATTATGACTGTGCCATCAAATACCATCCCGGCAAGGCGAACGTTGTGGCGGACGCCTTGAGCAGGAAGGAGTCTGCGAACCCTCGCCGTGTTCGAGCCTTATAGCTCACCATTCATTCGTCGTTGCCTGACCGGATCCGTTCTCCACAGTTAGAAGCCTTGAACGAGGAAAACCTTAAGGCTGAGACTATGCACAGTGCTGACAAGCATCTTGAGCTCAGGACTGATGGCTTACACTATTTCGCGGGACGTGTTTGGGTCCCATTGTTCGGGGGATTGCGCGAGCTTGTTCTGGATGAAGCTCACAAATCCCGGTATTCTATTCACCCTGGCTCCGATAAGATGTATCAGGATTTGAAGATACTTTATTGGTGGCCGAACATGAAAGCTGACATAGCTTCTTACGTCAGCAAATGTTTGACTTGTGCTAAAGTCAAGGTGGAGTATCAGAGGCCGTCTGGTCTCCTGCAACAACCAGAGGTTCCGGAATGGAAGTGGGAGCGAATCACGATGGATTTTGTCACCAAGCTGCCAAGATCACCTAGTGGTTATGATATGATCTGGGTGATTGTTGACCGGCTGACAAAATCAGCGCGTTTTATACCTATTAAGGAAACCGATGGACTCGAGCGGTTGGCTCGACTTTACCTTAAGGAGGTGGTTGCTCGGCACGGGGTGCCTGTTTCTATTATCTCTAATCGTGATTCTCGTTTCGCTTCGCGTTTCTAGAAGGCTCTGCACAAGGCTTTGGGTACTCAGTTGGATATGAGTACGGCTTATCATCCGCAAACTGATGGACAGAGTGAGCGGACGATTCAAACCTTGGAAGACATGCTTCGAGCATGTGTTATCGATTTTGGCAAAAGTTGGGAGATCCACCTGCCGTTAGTGGAGTTCTCCTACAACAACAGCTATCACTCTAGCATCAAGGCAGCTCCGTTCGAGGCTCTTTACGGACGGAAATGTCGATCACCACTTTGTTGGGCCGAGGTGGGCGAGAGCCAGCTCACTGGTCCGGAACTCGTGTACGAAACTTCGGAGAAAATCGTACAGATCCGTCAACGTTTGGCTGCTGCACGGGATCGTCAGAAGAGCTATGCCGATCGCCGTCGAAAACCTTTAGAGTTCCAGGTTGGGGACAAGGTACTTCTGAAAGTTTCACCATGGAAGGGCGTCATACGCTTTGGAAAGCGTGGCAAGCTTAACCCTCGTTATGTCGGACCGTTCGCAATCTTGGATCGGATTGGACCGGTGGCATACAGACTTGACTTACCGGCAGAGCTCGGTAGTGTACACAACGTCTTCCATGTGTCTAACTTGAAGAAGTGTTTGGCTGATGAATCTCTCATTGTACCACTGGAAGAGATCAAGGTTGATGATCGTCTTCGCATTGTGGAGGAACCTATCGAGATTCTCGACTACAAGATTCGTAGCCTTCGTCGGAGTAAAATCCGCATCGTTAAAGTCCGTTGGAACTCGAACCGTGGACCTGAGTTCACATGGGAACGGGAGGATCAGATGAAATCTAAGTATCCTCATCTCTTTCCGAAGCGCGCGTTTGAATCGAGGCATGTTACTGCTGAAGCGGAATGAATCTCGGGTCGAGATTCCTTTCAACATGGGGATGATGTGACATCCGGTAAGTTTCTTTTGTTTTGTTCTTTTCGTTTCTTTCTTTTTGGGCTTTGCGCAATTTTCGGGACGAAAATTCTTTCAACGAGGGGATGATGTGACACCCGGCATGTTCGGCTTAAACATATTAGTAACATCTAAGTCTACCTTACCGAGAAACGTTTATAAACAAACTTAACTGGGTTAGTTGAGTCGGGTCAAGTTAGGATTGTCCAGGGTACAATGATCTGGAGGATCATTGGGAGTCGTTTTGGTAACACACTAGTACCGGGTTCCGTTGTTGGTGACATTACATGAACTAATTGAGTATATGTGTAGATTATGAGTCGTGTGGTGGATTATATACATAGATGTGTTTAAATGATGAGTAAAGGATTATCTGTGCTTAAATATGTTAAATATAGACTAAGGATGCATGCTTATGTGTTAAGATGTGTTAGAATGCGTTAAACACGACAAACTAGAAAACTAGTTTAAAAGAGGTCTTGGTTCGACCACTTCGAGTGGTCGAAGGAGAAGAAGTTGCCTGGTTCGACCCTTGTAAAATGGGCGAACCAGGGAAGTGGAAATTGGGAAATTCCCTTCGACCAAACCGGGCTCATTCGACCCTGTGAAAGGGGCGAAGGAGACTACATTCGACCAAAGAGTTGGTGCGAAGGAAGATTAGTATAAATACCAACCTTTGTCATTTTTCATCATTTCACAAACCCTAACCGTCCCAAAACGCTCTCAAACGATCTTAAACACTAAGGAAGGAGTTTTTGCTCTTCTTTTTCATAATCTAACCCATCTACAACATCTAAACAAGAATCCAAGGTGTGTTCATAATCCTAAATCTTTTAAAAGCATTTTAATTCGTTTTCATCTAACCCTAATTGTCCGGATCTGTTCTAAGGGTGTTTTTATGATTAAAAACCTTTTAAACATCTTTCTAAATCAAAACATGATCGTTTAACATAGGTTTTCATAATGAATAACATGTGTAAATTGTGTGTTAAGTGGTGTTATGTGTTGTTCACTGATTTGCTGCTATATCTATGATAGAAACATGATATAGGATTGTTGTTAATGAGGGAATATTGTTGTCTAGGGTTAGGATTGAATATATTGATTTTTGGGGGTTTTATTGGATTAATACTTGATGTATGAATATTTATGATCAATAGAATGAATAAGAAAGATCGGATAATCGACAAACTGAGTATTTTAAGCTAAACATGAATCGATATCAAAAGCTTCCAAATTGGGTAAATAATTCATGCATGAAAGTGATGTTTCCATAATCTTTACCATTTTGGGAAAGGGCCGAAACGGACGTATTATCGGGGGAAATCGATGGGGTTTTGTAGGGATAAGTTATTCATGCTTGACTGGTGTGTTTGATGATGTTTCGGGTCGTTTTGAATGTGTTTGAAGCGTTTTTAGGAAAAAAACTATGCAACAGGGGCGAACCTGGCCTCCTTCGACCAGTCGATGGTGCGAAGGAGGGATCCAGGGTCGAACCTGGGTTTTTATTTGGACGAATGTGATAAAACGGGCGAAGGAAGCATCAAACGGTCGAACGAGATGTAAAAGGTGCGAAGGAGACAAAAAGGTGCGAAGGAGACTTAAAACTGACTAGTTCGACCGTTCTGATGCAGAAATGAGATTTTTGATACAAACTAAGTGTTTTATGCTTGAACCTTGTGTGTAATCTATGTGTACTTGATTAGTTAGGGTAACGGGTCACCAACGGGATGTCGGGTCGGTCTAGTGTGTCGGTTAAACATTTAAACACGTTTTAAAACATACTTGGTTACGATCTGGACAATCGGGGACTAGATAACCTTATGGTTATTAGTCAGAACACTTATGTGAACATTTTGATAGATCTCCGGTAGAGGGATTATCAAGGGCTAAACGTCTTTACTTGTATTTGAAGAACGCAACTTATGGTGAGTTCACGGCCCCACTTTTACTGCTTTAACTTTTGGGGGAGAAAACATGCGCTAAACGGTTTTGGTAACTTATGTCATACTATGGTTTAAACTATATATTGCTATACGATCTTTTGGAAAGTCCCGGGGGAAACCATGAATGTGCGGGGTTGCACAACGGGGGAAATGTGGATAGATCTATTGGGCATGACCTGCCCCACTCGTCGGCTTGGAGGGCCGGGCGGGTGCATATTTTCTCGAACAGGTACATTGGTATCATGCTGAACATACGGGCTGCTTAAACATGCTGAACATTGCTAAACGTGTCTAGTAATGGTTTCCAATCGTAGTAGTAATAAAACATACGCCTAGCTAGCGTACTTGGTAACATGGATATAGTATGGACATGGTAACAATTTAGTAACATTTTGAACAAACCTGTGAACTCACCAGCATTATATGTTGACATATTTTTGGCATGTTTTTCTCAGGTCGCTAAGGTAGCAATGAACGGAACTAGGCGCACGGGTCTGCATTGGCGTCTAGATTTAGTGCACGTTTTGTAATAAATGTATTTTGAACAACTTTTGAGATGATAGCATAGCTAATTAAATGCTACTGAAACGCTTCCACTTATTATATTAATGGTTATGTCTGTTACGTTTTTCATATAGAGTTGTTTATTGTGATCGTTGACTTGGATCCTGGTTTGTCATGCGCCTCGCGGTAAAACCCCGCAAGTGGTAATTTGAGGGTGTGACACCGGCAACTCATTCGGTATGTGAAGGATTTACAGTGATAGATTTGGTTTAGTTCATCAAGGACACAGTTTGCGAACTAGCAAAACCCGACCCACACAAGGAGTCATAGCATCCCAACCCAGGACGTGTAAGTAGTCCCAAACCGGACTAGAAAAAGTTAAGTACGTTGTCTCAAACCCGAGACGCATGCTTTTGAGAAAAGAGTAGTGAAACTCACCTTAGTATGCAAGCAAGTAAATCCAAACTCCAAAGTAGGGTGTGCTACCGACTCCCTAGTACATGTGTCACTAAGTGAGTATATGTGTAATGCCATTACACCATATAACCCGTTTGTCCAAGACGTTTAATTGTTCAAAATCGTATAGGTGACACCTAGTGATTCTACATGCATAAGTAAACCCTACGGACCCGTTGGTGAATATGTTGGTTACCATTAGTTTTACACTTCATATGAATCTCATACAAGTGCCCATTCAAGTACATATCAAATACATACCACATAGGACTCCAATTAGTCACATAAACACATAATACACAATCTGCGTTTTCAGGACAGACTGTGCGCCACGAAAACTAATTTATTTAAAATACTTAATCAATGAATTAAACTCCCAAATTTTTACTGAATATTCTTTGGGATTCATTTGATAACCCATATTTTGTTTTTGTCTCAAAACCAAACACAAAAATTATTAAAATTCGTTCAACACAGCTATGTCCAGAAAACTCTCCACAACAGGTCAGTTTGGTAGAAAAATACCCAAAACTTGTGTATTCATCCAAACGGGATGAATCTACTTGGAAAATTCAAGTTATTCCAATTTTAATCTACTGTAAACATTTCATAACTTAATTCCTTATAAAACTCTAGTTATAACGATTTAAAGTTGATCCAGTTTGTTAATCCGAAAATCTGATATGACCTTTATTCAAAGAAAATTCCAAAAACTATTCAACGATGTCCAAATCACTCGATTTTACCCATTATGAAAAGCTAAGACCAGGTATAATATAACCATGCAAAGAAAACATCAAAACCATCATGTTAAAGTCACGTAACAGACCCTACAAGTTGACCTAAACATTCTGTCCAGATTTTAATCATGCATAAACTCATATCTAAACGACTCACGTGTGCGTATAATCGATCAACAACCATCAATAATCATCACAAAACATTCATAAGACCTAGCATGATCATAACCTATCATAACACATGCAAAATCATAAACCCTAACGATCAAAACATCATAACTTGCGCAACAAGTAACCTATCATATTCCAAAACGCATATGATCATGTTTAACTCATTAAATCTTCATAAACTTCAAGTTTTAATCTTTATAAAAAGGTTTCAGACCTGGACAAACTTAGTTATAGGGTTTTTATAACATATTAAGAAGATTAAAGCATAATAGATTAAGGATTATACCACAAGCTCTTCGAAACAATCAACCGAATGCTCTTGAAGCTTCCCGATCGATGTTCTTGCGTCTTAGCAGGTGTTTTGGGGTTAATATTTCGTAAATAGGGCAGTAGGGGCGATTGGGGTTTGAGTTTAGGTGATACAAGAGGCTGAAGGTTGCTTAAATAGATATTTAAGTCGGTTTGGTGTTAACAGATACCCGCGCACGACCGCTCGAAGGCTGTGAGCGGCCGCTCACAGCACTTCGGCCCGCGTCGGGTTGCCTACTTCGTCGTACAACGTGTTTTTATCGATGTTTTCGCTATTTCGGACCATAACAAGTGTAACCCTATGTGTTAAGACCCCAACCATCCTAATGGTCCACCTTTAACGATTTTTGTTAACGTATTCGGTTTAAGTTCACGTAATCACATACAGTTTGCACATAGTTTCACAAAGTATCATAGAAGCACGTAATTGCAATCAATCTCAATCAATTAATTCACAATAATTTAACTTCATTGTTCACCAACGTCCGAGGTTCACTAATCATGTATACAATCTGGTAATTCCTCGAATTACAACTTCATGCAGTTATTAACCTATAATTGTGCAACGTGTGTCCTATCTTGCTAACCCTGGTTAAGTAGAGTGCAAGGAATGTTACTAGAGTTTAGTTAAAGTGAGAACCTGAAATTGCGGGGTATCACATAGGTCACCAACGTCATTTGCATTCGTGAGTGTGGGTGGTATTGTCAGAACTTAGACATTTATCACGGGTGTGGGTGGTGTGGGGAAGACCCCTTCTGACCCTAAGAAAGATACAGCATCGGTGGGTGACCTTTTATCATTAGATTTATCCAGACAACCTAGCTTTTGTTAGCCGTTAAAAAAATCATAAAAAAAAAAATTGATATAAAAAAATCTTCCTTCAATATATTTAAAACAAACTAATTTATTAAATTAGATTATCTACTAGAACACATCCCAATTATACAATAGCTACCACTTTATACTAACAAATTTACTAAATTGCCCCACAATTGTTTATATTTTTGTATTAAATTTTCTTTTTAATAATAATAAAAACCAAGTTACATCTTGATAATGGGTAAGCGAGCAACAAGTTGCGCCGCAATCCCTAGGTTAAAAAGGGAAGGCCATGAATAGGTTAAAACCGTTATTTCCGTTTAGTGTGACTTTAATTTACTCATTTTCGTTCCCATCAAGCCTTCACATGTTCTCAGAGTCTCAGCCTGCGTGTCTTCATCCTGAGTGTCTCGTCAAGTCTTAAGATGCTTTTGGATGCGTGTAGGACATATTCCCATACATTTCTTTTAAACTTCTTTTGTTCGCTTATTTGCCTCTTTGCGATGCAGACTTTATAAGAGAGAGAGAGAGAGAGAGGGAGACAGGTCGGAGGCGGAGACAGGTCTACAGCCTCCTTGGCGACAAGTTATACATGATTTCTTGTGATTTTGCAGGTGCTTTCGTGCTTTCTTCTTGGCCGTTCCATCAAACACACTCAACACTTCAATAACATAGATGTAAACCTAGAGAGGGGAGATTGTTGCCACCCGCATCTCCTCTATCTCTGTTGTGTGGTTTCCACCGCCTGTTTCTGTGTGGTGGCCTTGTTTTCACGTTGGTGGATGGTGGAAACGGTGTCTTCATCTCCGATCAAACGTCGACGAGGGCCAACAGATCCGTCATCGAACCAATTTGTTAACGGACGTTCTTTATTCGTGGTAACAGTTTTCCATTCGTAGCTTTGCTCACTCTCTATATCATTTTATTTTTATTTTTATTTTTTGTTACATCATAGAATAAATTGATTTGATCATTTAGTTTCTGGTTTTGCATCTGATTATTATATTAAGCCCATCTTTAGTTTCTTCATCATTTCATATGTGATCAAGAAACTCATCTTTGGTTTCTTCTTGAATTCTGTAACTAGATCACAATTTTGATTTGGTGTTTTATTATCACACCCTCAAATCCCACTTACAGGGTTTTACCGCGAGACACATGACATAGCAGGATCTAACTCAACAGTCATAATAAACGACAACTATATGGTATGAAAACGACGTACCAAAAACCCTAAACAGTTCAAAAGTTAAACCATTAAACACACCGGAAGCAGTATCAAAGTTTACAACCCATAACTGAAAGTAAAAATTTCAAATGTTTGAAATAAAGTTTAACATGATGCAAGAACCGGATAAGACACAGTGCGCCTAATCTGTGCTACTACCTTAGCGACCTGAGAAAACCTGTTATGTTAGTCAACACATACAGTGCTGGTGAGTTCACAAAGTTTTATGTTTGTAAAACTATGTAAACGTTCGTAAACTAGACCCGACAATCCTTATATCTATACCTAATGCTAGCAAGACATCATTACATGACACTGAAGTGTTATAAACCATCGCTGAACGTTAGTAAGTTTCCTTTAATACCCTCCACTAGTACTCACACGGTGTCATAAGTTATATAGGACAAATATGCACCGGTCCGACCTCCAGTCGACCTGAGTGGGGCTTGTCGGGCCCAATTGATTTATTCACACTTTCCCCGCTATGTATCCACATATTCATGGTTCAAAAGTTAGAAAGGACTTAATGATGAAATGTCGCTTAGTAGCCATCTATCGGTGCGAATGGGTAGTGGTTCCTCTCATTCACACCATCTATCGTGCGAATGAGGGAACTCCCCTCTCGTTCGTACCTTCGATCATGCGAATGAGTGCCCATCCGTACTTGTTCAAATGTTAAGATATTTTGACAAACAAAAGCCCATCAAACCTAACGAATCACAACCAAACACTGCATTAGCATTTATCTATCAAAATAGCACGTTACTACACCTGATTCAATCATCAATCTGTCCATTTCTCATGCCAAATCACATATTACCCAAAATGGCAAATTATGGAGATGTCACATCAATTGCATGAGAAATTTACCCAAAATGAAAAGTATTGAAACAACATCATTTTTAGGTTATCAGACATTGATTAGCTCACCTAAATGAATTCCAAATCATGTTATCATCATCATGCTCATGCTACAAACCCTATATCTATAACATAACCCCCCCCCCCAATGGGTAAAAGTCCACAAAACATCAATTACTCATCCATATATCACCAAATATGCTCCTAAACAGTACTCAATCATATAAACATCATCATATTAACATTCTATCCATTCAAAACACATAAACCCCAAATATATGGTCACCAACATCATTTAAACATATGTTTTTATAAGGAAATTCATTGTTTAGGTCTAGATCTAGTTTAGAAAGATGTTAGAAAGGTTTTTATATAATAAAACACTTTGAAATCAAATCTGGACACTTAGGGTTTATCAAAAATGTATATAAATGTATTGAAAAGGGTATAGATGATTAACACACCTTGAATCTTCACTTGATATTGATTAGAAACTTGTTTTGGCTTAAGGATCTAAGAAATAAGGGCATAAACTCGTTTCTACATGTTGGGGTTTGGGAGAGAGCACTTTGGGGCGAGTTTGGTTGTGAAATGATGAAAATGAGGCAAAGAGATATATTTATACCATGCTCGCATTTGGACCCCCCCCCCCCCCCATGGTGCAAATAAGGCCATTAGTATGCGAATGAAATTTAAAATCTCTCATCTTCTTATTAGTATTATTTCTAACTAATCTATACTTTTTTTCTAAATACTTATCATATAACAAGCAATATATATATATATATTATCATTTATATTAACATTTGACATAAGATAAATGTGTTTATAATCCATGAAAAATCGCATAAAAATGGTTGGAACAAGACTCGAACCTGAGTCTGGAACCAGCTTGAACTTATCACCCAACAAACAAACCACTCAACCAAGCCAGGTGTTTGGTTAAATTATGATCCAGTTTATATTTATAAGAAAATTTAGTTACACCAAAGTCAAAACCTAAGTCAAACCTGCATAGAAGTTTCTAATCGACGCGCCTAAGATCTGTTTTTGGAAGTAATTTTGATTCTAAAGTGACCGAAACAATCAATCCCAAGTTTCAAGCTCTTGAATTCGTCCTAAATCATACCAAATTTGTGACAATTTGACTCGTTATTTTTTAACAAATTTAGCAATCATCTCAACCTTCCAAATATGCAATTTTATTATAAATTGAACCCATTCCTATGCTCTAAATGTGCCGAAAAGAAAAAGCCCTCTCCCTAATCAGTATCTCTAACCCTCTACGTCATGCAATCGAGCCTCTTTGACTTTCTGATTGACTCGCGATTGAAAGCTTTGCGTGTCTGGTATGATCCTGTTCGTTGTTCTTATACATTAATTGATCCTTGATATTTAATAACCCTATGGTTAATTAGGATTAATTTGGTTTTAAATCACTTTTGATCGAAATGGGATTTTAGGGTTCTTAGCTTGTATTTGGGGAAAATGACACAATTCTGATAGTGTTTAAAACGTTTTTGATGCCAAGTAAAACAACCATCTGATGTAGATCAGATGGTTGGTCCCTCCTGTTAAGTTGTTTCTAAATTCGTGGTGGCCTTGGGTTCGAAACCAAGCAGCAACATTTTTTTATAATAAGCATTCATTTTATCAGTCAAACAAACCATATTATGAATTGAATCTAAATCAAACTTGTTCTCAGGCCAGACCAATTAGTCTGGGCTTGGGGTTTAAAACCTCCAAACCGGGTCAGACCCAGGTTCGATCCTCCCCAACAACATTTTTTTAGTTATCAATTTTCCATGTCTTCTTTATATATTTTGATTAATAATGCTATAATATATTTAAAATACCTAACATGACTTATAAATTCTACAAAATTTATTTCATGATATATAAATGAAAAACTTTATTATACAATTTTTGTTTTCAGAAAATTCTTTTATTTAATATATATATATATATATATATTAAATATTACAAGTTTATTTATAAATAAATTCAAAAATCTAAAAATACAACTAAACAATTTTATAAAATTCCACAAAAATTATTTTAGACTTTTAAACTAATAAACTTTATAAAACTATATTTTATTTTAATCATAATAAATTCATAATAAGTTCATTTTCCATCATTTTTGCACCAAAATTTCACATAATTTATTTTTATTAATCTAGATCAGAAATATAACTTCATAACCTAAAATTTATAAAATTCAATATTTTTAAATATTATTACCATGTTTTCATTAATAAGTTATAATTTACTATATACACTTTAATTATGAAAATAGTTTTATAAAAATTATTTCCACACTATAATGTTTTAGTACAATCACCATTGATCAAGATCTTGCAAAGATCCTTTTTATTTATTTGTTTTCTTAATTTCTTTACTTATTGTTTAACTAACAATTATTTTAAATTAATTACTAAACGATCGTCAACCACCAAATTAAGAACCCAATAATACCTTTTGACTAGAAAACTTAGACTTTTAAGTTTTCCCAACATTTATTTTATTCCCTTGAAAATAGGGTAATTCTTGGGGACGTTTGGACCACAGTTAGACTATTTCAAAGGAATCAATACTTTTGCTATGGTGAGTTTACATAGCCCCTTTTTACTGTTTTACATTTTTGGGGTGAAACATATTTAAACAATTTTGATACAATAGCAATTACTCATTCTCATCATGTTGAAACTTGTTGATTCATTTTGACTTGTAACAAAAAGACACAGTACAATCATTAACATTGATCAAGCCGCCTGTTTAGATTATAGCGCTATCGGTCTGACAACCCCCACCCCCACCCCCCCCCCCCCCCCCCCCCGCCGCATAAATTCAGGGATGATCGAAAACAATTACACTTTTACTAACTTACGAGTTTGGTCTCAGTCAACACAAGGTTTGATTGTAAAAAAGACGCATTGTTATATGTCGGAGTCATACTCTTACTTTTTACAATTGTGATTGTTGTACAAACTATTGTTATCTATTACATTCAAAAACCTATGTATTCTCTCCAACTATTTATAGTTGACCCCCCATCTTTCCAACTTAACATGGTTTAGGTATTAATGTAAATCGTACAAGCCTTGGAACACATAGGAGTTTTGGACCTAGTTTATACGAATCAAGTCTATGTAATCTTTTATTTGTGTGATAATTGTAAATCATTTAATTATATTCAACTTTCATTTAGTACCATGAGCTATTGAACAATCATCACTACGTGACACTTTGATGTTTCTGCCATCGGTTGGGGTGTTACAGATTGGTATCAGAGCCATGGTTATAGGGAATTAGGTTATTAGAAAAATAATCTAGTCTATAACCCTAGGATTTTAACCAGTGCTTGTACCTCTTACTTACAACTCTACTTGTTTCTATTATCCATCTCCATTCTACTTCTTATCCCTACCTTAGCCCCTACAAGATGATTACTTTCCATCACTGGATTTACCCTTAGACTAATAGGACAAAATTCTCCGGTCCTAACCTGAATTGCCTTGATAATCTCGTCGAAGCTCTATATTTTAATAACGAACACGTGCAATCTGGAAGGGTGAATGTGTCACACCCTCAATTTCCACTTGCGGGGTTTTACCGCGAGGCGCATGACAAACCAGGATCCAAGTCAACTGTAAGTCCAAGATCTTCTCTACCGGGTATCAAACAAACAATCGAGTGCGGAAAACAAGATTGAATGGTGAAGAACAAGAAAGAGACTTTGAATAGAATGATTTTATTATCTGGTGCACACGTCTTCTATGAGACGTCTGGTACAGCTAAAGCTAGCCGAACACAAGATGAATAATAGAACAAAAAGACTAGCAACCCCAAAACAACTAGGTAACCCCCTATTTATATGAATATAGGGCGGTTATGTTACATGGATCTCTTGGGCCGAAATCTAACTAACACAATAACAATAACAAGCCCAAGTCAAACGCAAACCTCTAATAACATGGCCCAACAATATCCCCCTAGGTTTGTGTTGACTTGTGATTACTTTAACGCTTCTTGCTGCTTTTGCTGCGCTTCTTTGATTCTTTCTTCTTTGCTTCCATTGCCCTCTTCCATTCTTCTGGTGATTTACCGACATAGGGTCCAAATAATTCTGTCTCCACCCTTCCTCTCTTGTCAGAGGCCAGTCCCAGTCTATCCACTTGCGCCACCGCACTAGTGAATGATTTGGCACAAACTTCATAAGTAGGGTCACATTGAATCTGATGCCTAGCCAAAACTTGAACATCTTCAGAATGCAAACTCATTAAATCTCTAGCATCAGAAATCCTGAACTCATCCGTATCACACACAATTACAGCAGATGAAGAGGTAGGATCATATACCCAAAATCTCATGTCCTTTAAGCAACCTCTATCCATTGGCTTGGACAAGGGAATAGTCTTCAATTTCTCAGTTGGTGGCCACTGTACAGTCTTAAAAGGCTTTCCATCAGCACCTCGTACGCCTTTATATTCCACCAATATCGAGCTAGCAGTCTTCATATCTCTGAAATTTACTTTAGCCTGCTCCTGAATCCTCTTATGAAACGTGAGACCTATTTTATTCCTTGGATTCCTTGTTTGGTTGATAAAAGGAGATCTAGCAAGTTCAGCCAAGTCAATCTTCGTCCAGGAATTGAAAGCTGAAGTAGAAGCATAATACTCAACAGCTCCATTCTTTCTATGAACCACGAATACTCCTTTATCATCATTATACCTCCAACACTCTATCCCAGTTCGATTACCATACGTATCATATCTATCACTGGTAATCGTCACATATCGCTCAGGATGCTCTTCCATTGGATCAATAGACGGTTCAGCTAAATTCTTGAGAACATATGCACTTCCAGGTCGACGATCTCTAACTCTGGGAACTTGATCTTCAAAATACTTCTTCATATGTTCTTCATGCTCTTTCTCTGATCTCTCACGTTCAGCTGGAGTCAACACCTTGTCAACAAAAGAAGATGTCTCGGAGAATTCCTTTCCAAACTTGTTCTCAAGTTTCTGAGTCAAGTTAAGCAATCTTGCTGAAACATCTCCCAATCCCGTCTCTAATTCAGCAATTTTCTTTTCCTTCTCAGTAACTGTCTCCATCAAACTCTGCACCTGAGCTGTCAACCAAACATTTTCAGTCTCCAGTTTCAGCACTTTAGACTGTAATCTGTGAACGTCCACTTCTGCAAACAAATCTTCATCACTTTCAACCTCTTCTTGACTTTTCTCTCTTTCATCAGTTGTCAGAAATTCCACATCCACCTTCTTTCCCTGTTCTTTGTCTGCAAGAAACGCCAATTGAGCTTTCTGAAAGGCTTCTTCATCAAACAAAACCTTTCCAGTGCCAGATGCACCTGAGGATCCAGTTTCCTCACTAAGTCTCCCAGTGATAGGTGCCTTGCTCATGAACTGAGAGAAAGCCTCTGTTGCAATCACTGGTGAGATAGAAGAACTAATAGTGCCAGCAGGAATATCAGGTGAAGGATCAGTATCAGTCATAGCAATGTCATCAGCAGCAGCAGAAACAGACTCTTCAACAATAACATTCATTCGTGGATCTCTCTTACTTCGTTTTCTTGGTCGTAAATCAGAACCCAGATCTACAGTACCTTCATCACCAACAACTGTCTCAGCTGCAACAATGGGTGGAGGGACCCTTTGTTCAGCTTCTCGAACAGTTTCTAAGATGCTAGATAACACCTCTACTTGAGGAATAATTGATGCAGAAGTGATAACATCAGCATCTTGAATCACGGTTTCTTCTTCACTCATCTCCTTTTCAGTGTCAGTCACAGACTTTATTTCAGCATTCTCAAGAATAAAGTCATCTATCTCATCATCATTCAGATCATCAAACTCAAAGTTCTCAAACTGATCATCTTCATTTCCTGTAGTCAGTTGATCATCTCTCACTTCCTCCTCATCCTCACTCTCCACATCATCTTCACTTTCCACCTCAGTCAAGTCAACTTTCTCAGGAGGGGATCGTTGTTCAGCTGGTGGAGGATCAACAATCTGAACATCATGATCCTCAGCAACTATAGCAGATGGAGGAACCGGTACTTCTTCAACTATTTCACTGAATTTCCCAAACTTGACTAGTGGAAATCTACCTTCAAAAATCTGCCTTGAATCTTTACGAACCTGTCTAATCAAGCCAAAAATTTGATGAGCCATACACTTCTTGTCATAGGTTGCAACAGTCTTCTCAAGATTTGGATACTTGGACTCCAGAATCATTTGCACAAATCTAGGAAATTTGTAGAAATAATTCTTGTTCAGGGTTCTCACATTCACAATCATATCTTCAAAAACACATCTTGAGTAATTAAAATCCCAATCTTCTATCAAGGCAACCACTCCAGAAGCATGTTTTAATCCCATCTGATCTAATCCACTCCTGTTGCCTCCCAGACTAGCCAGATACATGTGAACCAAAAGCCTCCAGTAACTTGGAAATAGTTTCTTCGAATATGGTGGTATTAGCAGTTCACCTTCATATCCCATCTTCCTCAACACTGGACTGAGTGTCTCCTTTGTGAAGCTGGTTGGATCATTTGGAGAGTCACCAAAAAGCAACACATCTCTTATATCTTGTTCGGAAATAGTCACATCAGTTCCTCTAACTTTAGAACGAATCAGCTTGTCTTCCTTCTTAGCATCTGCATTATCCCAAAACTCTTTAATCCAGTCAGAACAAATTACTGGATTTTCTCGCATTGCATGTGCAGTCCTACACGTGTTAAGACCCACAATCAGTGACTTGAACTCCTGCTTGTGCTCTTCAGGGGGATCAGCGAGATAGCACACCACATTGTGATTATTTTCAAACGTCGGCACGTGAGGAGTCGTTTTTCCTGAAAAAGAAACAAATTAAGTAAGAGAACAATTAGACTAAAATAATTTAGAAATATCATATGGATCAACAAGCCCAAATAAATGTAGGAACAGGAACTCAGATGGGCTTCAGAAGATTGACGGGCCCAAAAAAAATTGAGTTCGAACTCCACGAAAGAGTTCAAGGGCACTTTGGTAAATTTTCATGAGATCTCAGGGTTAATTAAGTAAAAACACATCTGAGTTCAATGATCAAAATTAAGTTCGAGGGCATTTTGGTCTTTTCCCATCTGAGTTCAAGTAGACTGTCTGAGTACGAGGGCAGTTTGGTCAATTGTTGCATGAGTTCAAGTTAAGACAGAGAGTTCGAGGGCATTTTGGTCTTTTCCATTTGAGTTCGAGGGCATAGTAGTCATTTGCCATCTGAGTTCAAGTGAACTCAATGAGTTCAAGGGCAAAGAGGTCATTTGTCGTCTGAGTTCAAGTGAGTTCGAGGGCATTTTGGTCTTTTCCATTTGAGTTCGAGGGCATAGTAGTCATTTGCCATCTGAGTTCAAGTGAACTCAATGAGTTCAAGGGCAAAGAGGTCATTTGTCGTCTGAGTTCAAGTGATATCAACGAGTTCGAGGGCAAAATAGTCCTTTGCCATCTGAGTTCAAGTGAAAACAATGAGTTCGAGGGCAAAATGGTCATTTGCCATCTGAGTTCAAGTGAAAACAATGAGTTCGAGGGCAAAATAGTCATTTGCCATCTGAGTTCGATGGCAGTTTGGTAATTTTTTGAAAATGTTCATAACACTTGTTGGAGTTCAAGGGCAGAAGGGTCATTTGTTAAGAGAGTTCAAGGACATTTCGGTAATTTTTCTCCTTTTCACAGACGCGTGACGGTCACGCGCCACCTCGAACTCGAAGTTCTAGGCGCGTGTGGTACACGCGCCGCCGACTGAACTCTTCAAACTCCTCTCAAGTCATCATTGAACTCAAAAACGTTTGATTCAACCTGCGATCATCCCTGCAAGTGACTCACCACCAACATTATTAAAGATAAACACACAAAGCAAAGATTGTTTACCTGATTTCTTTGATTTCGTTGAAGAAGACATGTTCAAAGATGAAGAACACGGTGATGGTTTGTGTGTGATGATTAGAGAGAAAAATAAAAAATCTGATTTGTGATAGAGTGATGTCAACCGTCTTTCACACCTTTTTGTTCACCCAAGATTTAGGTGGCCCACCAAACGTGTGGTGGGCCCTTCTCATATCTCAATGCCCATTTCAAAAGCAATATTAAATATATTTTGTAACCGGGTCCAAATCAGATCGTAAACTGGCTTAACTTAAACTTAAAAAAAATATTGAAATAAAATATTTAAAAAAATAATCTATTCAAACGAGATCAAATCACTGTGTTTCGGGCCGAGCTACACTTATCAACTTTAATCTACTCCAGTTGGTCGTAGTAATTGCCAGTATATTTATCCACTTAAACTTATTTCCTTAGGCCTTCTCGTATAGTGATCTGTGATATTATTTATCATGTTTTGGTATGTTTGTACGAACACTCAAGCAAGTCACAACCAAATCCTAGAATATTTAGTGGTACACTCTATCATGCAAGCAGTTTCCCTACAGCATATTTTTCACAGTATCTGTTCTAGAATTCTGAAACCTTGACTGGGACTAGATTGAGAAAAGAAAAGAATAGATCAGTAAGAGATTTTGGATTAAAGTACAAGTCAGATGATTTCTCAAACAACAAGGCCTTTGGGTTTTGGACTCTTGAGGGTCTCTTTTATGACATCCTGACTGTGTCCAGGTCAGCATATATCTGGATGCAGCAGAGGAGCAGTCAGGACATCTTTGGACACTGAGGTCTCTTTTTAGGTGAAGGATGATCTAAAGCACGACAACGAAAAACTAGGTCAGCATATATCTGGATGCAGCAGAAGCTTTCGTTGCCTAGCATCTCCAGGTCCTTGCTTACGCAAAACAGAGGAGATACACGAGTTTTTCAGAAAATGTTTCAGACCTAGACCACAGTGTTATGCTTCAGGACATCACACAAGCATTCAAATAGAAATTGTACCTGATTCTAAGTGATGTTCCTTACTGAGGTCGTGTCTTTATCTTTAAGTGCTTCACAAGATCATTAACATTTAAGCCTTCAGGACTAAGCCTACCAACAAATCACATTAGAGCCAGACTGTTTCGATACACGTCTTATGTGTGTCAGCCTTAATCCAACTTGTGAAAGTTAATTTCATCTCTCGTTTTGAGACCAAAATTGTTTTGATCTTTTCTTAGGATACATCCCCCTAAATTTGTGCTTAAAATTTAGAATTTTAAAGAACAAATTTTTAAATTAAAGACCAAGAAAAGAACATGAGAATTTTTTTTTTTTTTTTTTTTTTTTTTTTAAAGACCAGTTCAGTCCTCGAAATGGACCATTTTAAGCAGTTCAGACAAAGCTTCAAAACGCGCTCGATTAACAGGTTTTGTAAAAAGATCTGCGACATTGTCATCAGTATGAATGTGAGTGGGCACAATTAAACCTTGGTTAAACGAGTCGCGGATGAAATGTTCTTTGATGGCAATGTGTTTCACTTTAGAAAATTGAACTGGATTTTTAACAATTTGAATAGCTGCATCATTATCACAATAAATGGGAGTAAGAGAGAAATTCAAACCGTAATCCACCAGTTGGTGTTGTATCCAGATAACCTGGGAACAGCATGCGGAGGCAGCCACATATTCAGCTTCCGCTGTTGAAACGGATACTGTTTGCTGCTTCTTACATTGCCATGCAATAAGCCGATCGCCTAAGAATTGACACCCCGCAGAAGTAGATTTCCTGTCAATGTCACAACCTCCAAAATCGCTGTCAGAAAAAGCATGTAAATCAAAAGGAGAATCCTTAGGATACCAAAGACCGAATCTAGGTTTCCCTTTAAGGTATCTAAAGATTCTCTTGACAGCATGTAAATGAGAAGTTTTAGGATTAGCCTGATAACGTGCGCATTGACACACTGCGAACATGATGTCTGGTCTGCTAGCTGTCAGATACATCAGCGAACCAATCATTGAACGATAAAGTGTTTCTTCTACGGCCTCCCCTTCCAGATCCTGAGTGAGACCTGGTCTTTCAGACATTGGTGTATCGGCTGGCTTGATATCATTGAAGCTGAACTTTGCAAGAATGTCATCCACGTATTTTCCTTGATGAATCAGGATACCCTTGGAGTTTTGACGAACTTGCAGACCTAAGAAAAAGGTCATTTCACCAAGAGCACTCATCTCAAATTGCTTTTTCATCACCTCCTCAAATTCTTTACACAGAGCATCATTAGTAGAGCCAAAGATGATATCATCCACATAAATTTGCACCAGTATACGATCGTCATTTACTGTCTTGACGAATAGAGTCTGATCAATGACACCACGAGTGTATCCATTCACAAGCAAGTGTTCAGTTAAGGTAGCATACCAAGCACGAGGTGCTTGATGTAAACCATATAACGCTTTGTCAAGTTTGTACACATGCTCTGGGTACTTTGGATTTGTGAAACCCGGTGGTTGACCAACATAAATTTCTTCCTTCACTGTTCCATACAGAAATGCGGTTTTGACGTCCATCTGATAGACAGTAAACCCTTTAAATGAAGCGTAAGCGAGAAAAATTCTGATTGCTTCCAATCTCGCCACCGGCGCATAGACTTCATCATAGTCGAGTCCTTCAATTTGTCTGAACCCTTGTACGACTAACCTAGCTTTGTTTCTCACAATGACTCCGCTATCGTCTCTTTTGTTTCTGTAGACCCATCGTGTGCCAAGTGGTCGTTTTCCTGGAGGTAATTCAACTAACTTCCAAACTTTCAATTTCTCAAACTGGTTCAGTTCATCTTGCATTGCATCCACCCAACTTGTTTCTTTCATGGCCGTAGCAATAGACTTTGGTTCAATTTGAGAGATGAAACACGAATACAGACATCTGTTGATGTCACCAGTTTGGCTCCTGGTTAGAACACCTGCATCTACCGGACCAATAATGTTCTCCAGTGGGTGATCTCGTTGAATGCTAGTGGGAATAACAATGTCTGGAACTGAGGAGGTTCTCGGGAGAACGGTGATACTGCCTACTGCAGGCTCTTCCATAGAGTCATGATCATTTGCTACTGCATCAGTATGCTCCACCATGCAGTCAGTAGGAATAGGGTCATGAAATGAGGGAATCGAAGTTTCATCAGACACATTTTCATCATCAACCTGTGGCATAGAATCTGCTGAGTGAATGAATGGATCGACAGGAGCTGGAAGTGGCTGTGGTAATTGAGATGTGGATGCACCATCCCCCTCATCCGTTGCATCATCAGTCATGGAGGATGAGGGTCCAGCATTGAAAGTAGAGGAATCTGCAGAACCTGTATTCACACGGCTAGAGATATTATCAAAAACATGAAATGATCGAAAGAGAGACTCATAGTCAAACAACCAATCGGGGCCCACTCTAGCATCTGTTGCATTTTCTTCAAGCCAACGCACGTCAAACGACTCTACAATTTGCCTAGTTTGTTTGTTATATACCCTATATGCAGTTTTGCCAGCATAACCGACAAAATAGCAGTCGTCAGCTTTCGCATCAAACTTTGGTATAGCATCCAAGTGCAGCAGTGTACATGGACAACCAAAAGCACGAAAATGCTTGACGGAGGGTTTAGTGCCAAACAGCACTTCGTAGGGTGTCTTCATCCGAGCTTTGTTGACTTGAACGCGGTTCTGCACATAACAAGCTGTGTTGACCGCCTCTGCCCAAAAGAAAGTTGGAAGTTGTGAGTCACACAACATTGTGCGGGCAGCTTCAATTAAAGTGCGATTTCTTCTTTCTGCAACTCCATTTTGCTGCGGCGTCCTTGCTGAGCTGAATTGACGGGCAATTCCTTTTTGAGCACAGTAATAGTTCAACTCAGCATTCTTGAACTCAGTCCCGTTGTCACACCTAATACCTTTCACCTTCGAGTTGGTCTGATTCTCAATCAAAATTATAAAATGTTTGACTATTTCTGCAGTTTCACTCTTGTTAGCCAAAAAGAAAACCCAGGTAAAGCGTGAGTAGTCATCAGTTATTACCAAACAGTACGCTTTACGAGAAATACTAAGTACATTCACTGGGCCGAATAGGTCCATGTGAAGTAGCTGTAGTAATGAGTCAATAGAGTTTACTAACTTGGAATAATGTGGTTTTCGATGATGCTTTCCTCTTGCGCAAGCAACACATTTTTCAATTGTTATAAAATCACGCACAGGCAAATCCCTTACCAATCCCAGTTTAGCTATTCTGTTCAGATTTTTAGCATTTGCATGTCCAAGACGACGATGCCAAAGAATAGCAGTATTTTGAGAAACTTTAGAAAAAAGACATGTGACATTTTCGGAAGGGGGTTTGTTCATGTCAATGACATAAGCATCACCTCGACGATCCGATTTCAGTAAAACCCATTCATCTGGAATGACTACTCCAGGTTTCAATATCAAACATCCTTTATCAGTGAAATGAGTTGAGTAGCCATTGTCACAGATTTGTGATACACTAAGCAAACTATGCTTTAATTCAGGAACATAATTTACCTTATTAAACTGAAGAGCACCATTTCTTACCGTTCCTCTTTGAGTTATCTGACCTTTCTCACCTCCTGCAAAGGAGACAAATCCGCCATTGAAAAATTCAACCTCAGTTAGTTGGGACAAGTCTCCTGTCATGTGCCTCGAACAGCCACTATCAATGTACCAGAGACGAATGATAGTCCTCCACAGCCGTTCCTGCACATGATGCAGGATCAGTTAGTCATAGGTACCCAGGCCATGGTCATCTTGGGTGCACCATTGGCATCTGTATATTGGACTTTGATCCATTGCATATCAACGTTTGAAACATTTGCACAATAATAAGATTTATCATTCACAGAACACGAGGAGCCTACAGACGGGGAAGAGATTGGAATAGAACATTTTGGCTTCCAGTACGATTTGAATTTTGAAGATAATCTTTTGCGTGAACTGAAACCTGTCATGCTAGGCACAATCTGAGAACATAATCTTTTATTAGATTGTTTGATCAGTTTATGTCTATTCCAATCACCATCAGAAGGCTTCACCTTGGAGTTATCATTACGCATTGCCTTAGATTTTTCAACCCGCATAGGCTTGGTATGATTATGATTCCCGTTTGGAGCCTTCTGATGTTTCCAGCTTGCAAGATGTTGTTGAACAGTTGGACAATTTCTGGCAATATGTCCTGGGATTCCACATGTGTAACATGTTTGACGTTTGACATGTGGATCCCCCTGAGATTTTGCATACTTTCCAGGCTCGGAAAGCTTAGAGACACTTTTATACCTGTGTGAATCAGTTTTGAAACATTGAGGTTTTTGTTTTGAAAGGTTCTGTTTATACTTTGGTAAAACCTGTTTTGGTGGGACATATTTCTCTGTCCTGCCCCGACTTGATTGTTTAACCAAAAGATTTTTAGTTTTATCACAAGCATGTGGCAAAATAACAGAATCTGAATGAAGAAACAACGAATCAGATGAAAAGTCACAAGGTTTTATGCTCAAAACAAACGAGCCCACACAAATATTGTTGTCATTATCAGAAATTGAGAAATCGTTTTTCTGATTTTTATTATTTAATGCAAGTAAATCAGTGTCAGCGACTGCCTCCCCATCATCTACCCAATCCTCAACAATCACATTTTCTGCACAAGAATTAACAGAATTAGTAATGTTCTCATTGTTAGTAACATTCAAACAATTTTGTGTGCAAAAATTTTCATCCACATAAGAAGTGGAAGATTCAGAAAATATTGAGCATGTTTGTTCTGAATTAAATGAAGTGAACACGGAGATACATTCATTGTCTTTTAGCATGTCTTCAGATGATTCTTTGGTCTCACATGACTGATGACTAGATGAGTTGGTCTTTTCTGAGTCTGAATCAGATTCAGACTCAGGTGCAGTTTTCTTTGAATCATCTGAATATGATGAATCCTTATCTTCCTGTTTAATCTTGACTGGCCTTGAGCACACAGATTCTTCAGATTCTGGCTCAGTCAAGAGTGTAACATTTGATTCAGATGAGCCACTTAAGTCAGGAACATGTTGTGGCTCTGCTGAATGTTCTGTTGATTCAGAGTTAATCATTTGATTTTCACTATCTGCCATTTGCTTTAAACACAGTTCTCTAATTTCCTTCATGAAATCAAACTCATAGTCCACGCTAGAGTTTTGTTGAGTGAATGAATCAGAAATTTGTTCTTTCTCTTTTAAGTTTTCATGTTTAGACTCTCTAGACACTCCTACAAATTCAACTGATTCAGATGAGGATGGAACCTCATCTTTGCTAACCTCAAAAACTCTGTCCACCTCTTTATTTTTCTCAAAATTTAACGTCTCAGTCTGCTTTGAAGCATCTTGAGACTTGACAAAGGTTTTTGATGGAGCCATCTCTGGTTTAGATTGTTTTTGTTTCGGTTTAGAGATTCTAATTGGGATCGATGCAGGTTTAGTAATTTCAATTTGATCCCTTGATGGTCGAATAGTTGGCTCTTCTATTGGTGGACCATATCCTTTCAAAGGAAGAGCCAATAGTTCTTCATCTGACATAGGAATTGAAGAATAGTTTTCATTGAAAGGTGGATGTATTTCCACAAATCCAATTCCCTTATTCCTCACGTCCTTTGGTCTGAACCTTAACTGGGTATTGATCATTTTTTCAACTTTAGGACTGGAGCAGTCAAATTTTTTAAAGTGAAAATCTGCATTTTCAAATTTTGATTTTAAGTCGATCAATTCCGTGGTCAAGGTATCAGAAAGTCGTTTGAAGTGCAAGTATCAACATTTATGATCACTCACCTCCTGATGCAAACGCTTGATGTCAAGTTTTTGTTTTTCAACCATTTCTTTATAAGAGTTGAATTTCTTTTTAATGTCCCAAGAGGCCATTTTTTCATATTCAAGCTGTTTGTATGCGGAGAGAGTTTCTTCCCTAAAACCTTTAATTTTGAGTTTGCACCTTTCAGTGCAGCATGATTCAGCTAAAATTTCAGAATGTACCTCAGCTGCTGATGGAACATAGTCATCATCCATCTGTGCCATGAGAGCCTTGTACACCGTATCTTCAACAATTTTAAGATCTGCCATCTGAGAAGACCAATCCCATCCACCTCCTGATTGAGCAACCATGGCTTGGCTAGAGTTAGAAGACTCAGATCCAGTGTGTGCAGGCGCCGATTGAGTTCCTTGAGCAGCATTGGAAGACGCAGCTGCAGGAGTAGAATTTTCTCCTTCTTTCTTTGGTTTGGTGCACTCACGAGCAAAATGGCCAAGTTCATCGCAGTTGTAACAGCGCATCTTCATCTTGTCCCAACCTAGTTTCCTTGTTGGGTTTTCCCACACGTTTCGACCAGTCTTCTTCACAAACTTGTTGGCTCTATGCACAACCATGGCTATCTGCCAAGTCAGATCCATCTCTTCAATATCGTCTTGATTAACGTCATTTAAATCACATGCTCCAACATCTTTTGAAGTAAGTTGACCTGTCAGAAATGCATTATAACAGTTCATAAATCCAGCAAATAATCCTAGGTTACTTTCAAGCTCCTTGGGAATTTTTGCTGTCATAGATGTAGCTGGAGGTGGAGCAGATGACGACGATCCAGCAGTGGTGGTTGCAGAAGAAGCGAGAACAGTTGACCCTTTTGAGGCACTGGGGGCAAACATGGGTGGATACGAGGACCCACTTGCTGGATAAGAGTACAGTGATGGCCGTTGAGTTTCTTGCTGAGAAATTAAAGCATTGCTGGGAGTTGCAATGATGGCATTGTTGTAACTAGCAGTCTGAGTCATGTAACGTTGTCTGTCATCAAGGTCATAGGACTTGATTAACGAGATGGTCTCAGAAAGAGTGAGTCTTGCTAGATCTTTCGTTCTCTTGATGAGGGTGACATTTGAATCCCAACTTCTTGGAAGAGTATTGAGCAGCTTTTTATTCATGACAGAGTTGTCTACTACCATATCATTTGATTTCATTTCACTCACTAAGGCCACGAAACGTTGTATCTGACTTTCAAGTGATTCTCCCGGAATGTGATTGAAAGCATTAAACTTCTGACTCAGCATCTCCCTCCTGCTCTCCTTCATTTCTTCGTTCCCTTCATACAGATTCTCAAGAGCTTCCCAAAGTTCTTTTGCAGTGGCATTGTCACGAACTCCAATTGATACTTCAGGTGAGAGTCCTTGATGAAGATAAGCAATAGCCCTTTCATCAACATCAGTCTTTTCATGATCTTCATCAGTGTACATGCTCTTTGGTTTGATAGCAGTGATTCCAGTTATTTCATTTACCACGTAGGTAATCACACAAGGTCCATTTAGAATAGATCTGAGAGCTTTTGCATCTTTTATCTTCATGACTTGAATGAACCTGAACTTCCACTCAGAATAAGACATTCCGAGTTGAAGAACAGGGATTTTCTGATGGGTGCCAATGACAGATTCCATGGCTTTGTCTACTTGTGCAGCTACAAGTAGCTGGTCAGTGTTTAGTCCATTTAAGTTAGCCTGATTAACAATTTGATCCATTTCTGAAAATAAGAGTTAACTTTATTAGTTTGAGTTAATTTAAACAGATAAAAGGTCCAGCAATCTAAAGATGTCCAGTCCAATAATAATTGAAAGGCCCAGCCCAAAAGTCTGGAACGTCCAGCCCAACAAAGAGGTTGAACTCAAGAGTAAACTCGAGGTTGAACTCAAGGTTGAACTCAAGGTTGAACTCAAGGTTGAACTCAAGGTTGAACTCAAGGTTGAACTCAAGGTTGAACTCAAGGTTGAACTCAACCAAGTTTGTTGAACTCCCCCAAGGTTGAACTCCGGACGTCGAACTCAGATAGGTTGAACTCAGCCAGGTTTGTTGAACTCCCCCAAGGTTGAACTCAGGATGTCGAACTCAGATAGGTTGAACTCAGCCAAGTTTGTTGAACTCCCCCAAGGTTGAACTCAGGATGTCGAACTCAGAAATTTGGTTGAACTCAGCTATTTGGTTGAACTCAGCTGAAAAGTAAACCTGCTAAGATGCAACAAGTTTTCCACAAAATATGGAAATAGATATCTTTGAGAATATTTAAAAAAATTATCAGAAAAGACTTTCTCAAACAAATCTCCTTGTTTGTAGCAAACACATTGAGCCTTTCCAAGATGGATCAAAACACCAAAAATTCATCTGCCACGAAATCAATTAGAAAGAAAAAATTAACGAAGGCATTATAAACTGAAACACTAAAATCAACCTTTGTTCGTGAAAATAACTTCCTTGATCTTCTTCCTTTGATACCAACAACCGAGCCTTCGAAAGACTTCTTAGGCTCTGATACCAATTGTAAGTCCAAGATCTTCTCTACCGGGTATCAAACAAACAATCGAGTGCGGAAAACAAGATTGAATGGTGAAGAACAAGAAAGAGACTTTGAATAGAATGATTTTATTATCTGGTGCACACGTCTTCTATGAGACGTCTGGTACACCTAAAGCTAGCCGAACACAAGATGAATAATAGAACAAAAAGACTAGCAACCCCAAAACAACTAGGTAACCCCCTATTTATATGAATATAGGGCGGTTATGTTACATGGATCTCTTGGGCCGAAATCTAACTAACACAATAACAATAACAAGCCCAAGTCAAACGCAAACCTCTAATAACATGGCCCAACATCAACGATCACAATAAACAACTCTATATGAAGATTCATGATATTCAAAAAGACATAGTTTTCATAAACTTAAAACCAGTAGCGGAAGCATTAATCAAGTTACAGACCATAGACCAAAAGTACCAAGTGTTATTACAAAACATGAACTAAGCCTAGAAGCCAATGCAGACTCGTGCGCCTAGTTCCATTTGTTGCTACCTTAGCGACCTGAGAAAAACATGCCCAAAAAGACGTCAACATATAATGCTGGTGAGTTCACAGGTTTTGTTCAATATGTTACCAAGTGTTACCGAAACGTTACCATGTCCATACTATATCAATGTTACCAAGTACGCTAGCTAGGCGTATGTTTTATTACTACTACGATTGGAAAACCATTACTAGACACGTTTAGCAATGTTTAGCAATGTTCAGCCCGAATGTTCAGCATGTTACCAATGTTACCAGTTCGAGACAATATGCACCCGCCCGGCCCTCCAAGCCGACGAGTGGGGCAGGTCACGCCCAATAGATCTATCCACATTTCCCCCGTTGTGCATCCCCGCACATTCATGGTTTTCCCCGGGACTTTAAAAGATCGTATAGCAATGCCAAGTTAAAACCATAGTATGACATATGTTACCAAAATAGTTTAGCACATGTTTTCTCCCCCAAAAGTTAAAGCAATAAAAGTGGGGCAGTGAACTCACCTTAGATAGCGTTCTTTGATTACAAGTAAAATGCTAAGCCCTTGATAATCCCTCTACCGGAGATCTATCAAAATGTTCACATAAGTGTTCCGACTAATATCCATAAGGTTATCTAGTCCCCGATTGTCCAGATCGTAACCAAGTATGTTTTAAAACGTGTTTAAATGTTTAACCGACACACTAGACCGACCCGACATCCCGTTGGTGACCCATTACCCTAACTAATCAAGTATACATAGATTACACACAAGGTTCAAGCATAAATCACTTAGTTTGTATCAAAAATCTCATTTCTGCATCAGAACGGTCGAACCAGTCAGATTAAGTCTCCTTCGCCCATTTTAAGTCTCCTTCGCCCGTTTTATGTTTCGTTCGCCCGTTTTATGTTTCGTTCGACCGTTTGATGCCTCCTTCGACCGTCTTACCACGTTCGCCCAAACATAACCCAGGTTCGACCCTGGATTCTCTCCTTCGCACCTTCGATCGGTCGAAGGAGTCCAGGTTCGCCCCTGTTGTGCAAATTTTCCTAAAAACGCTTCAAACACATTCAAAATGACTCGAAACATCATCAAACACAGCAGTCAAGCATGAATAACTTATCCCTACAAAACCCCATCGATTTCTCTCGATAATATGTCCATTTCAGCCCTTTCCCAAAATGGTAAGAATTATGGAAACGTCACAATCATGCATGGATTCTTTACCCAATTTGGAAACTTTTGAAATCAATCCATATTCAACTTAAAATGCTCAGTTTGTCGAGTGTTCGATCTTTCCCTATTAGTTCTATTGATCATAAATATCATGCATCAAGTCTAGATTCGTTAAAACCCCCAAACTACCCATCTATCCCTCTTTAACCCTAAACAACAATAAACTAGCATCAATAATAAATCCTATATCATGTTTCTATCATAGATACAGCAGCAAATCATTGAACAACACATAACACCACATAGTACATAATTAACACATGTTTATTATTATGAAAACCTATGTTTAAATGATAAGGTTATGATTTAGAAAGATGTTTAAAAGGTTTTTAATCATGAAAACACCCTTAGAATAGATCCGGACAATTAGGGTTAGATGAAAACGAATTAAAATGCTTTAAAAAGGTTTAGGATCAAGAACACACCTTGGATTCTTGTTTAGATGTTGTAGATAGGTTAGATTATGAAAAAGAAGAGCAAAAACTCCTTCCTTAGTGATTAAAATCGTTTGAGAGTGTTTTGAGACGGTTAGGGTTTGTGAAATGATGAAAAATGACAAAGTTTGGTATTTATACTGATCCTCCTTCGCCCCCTGTAAGTGATCGAAGGTAGCCTCCTTCGACCCTTCCACAGGGTCGAATGAGCCCTGTCCTGGTCGAAGGGAATTCTTTCAATTCCACATCCCAGGTTCGCCCATTTACAAAGGGTCGAACCAACACAAAGTTTCTCCTTCGACCACTCGAAGTGGTCGAACCAGAACTCATGTTTATCTAGTTTTCCAGTTTGTCGTGTTTAACGCATTCTAACATACCTTATCATATAAGCATGCAACCTTAGTCTATGTTTAACACATTTAAGCACGGATAATCATTTACACTTCATTTAAACACATCTATGTATATAATCCACCACACGACCCATAATCTACACATATACTTAATTAGTTCATGTAATGTCACCAACAACGGAACCCGGTACTAGTGTATTCCCAAAACGACTCCCAATGATCCTCCAGATCATTGAACCCTGGACAATCCTAACTTGACCAGACTCAACTAACCCAGTTAAGTCCGTTTATAAACGTTTCTCGCTAAGGTAGACTTAGATGTTACTAAAATGTTTAAGCCAAATATGCCGGGTGTCACAACATCCCCACGTTGAAAGAATTTTCGTCCTGAAAATTGCACAAAGCCCCAAAGTGAAAGAAACGGAAAGAACGAATACGAAAAGAAAATTACCGGATGTCACATCATCCCCACGTTGAAAGGAATCTCGACCCGAGATTCATTCCGCTTCAGCAGTAACATGCCTCGATTCAAACGCGCGTTTCGGAAAAAGATGAGGATATTTAGCTTTCATCTGATCCTCCCGTTCCCACGTGAACTCCGGTCCACGATTCGAGTTCCAGCGGACTTTGACGATGCGGATTTTACTCCGACGAAGGCTACGAATCTTGTAGTCGAGAATCTCGATAGGTTCCTCCACAATGCGAAGACGATCATCAACCTTGATCTCTTCCAGTGGTACAATGAGAGATTCATCAGCCAAACACTTCTTCAAATTAGACACATGGAAAACGTTGTGCACACTACCGAGCTCCGCCAGTAAGTCAAGTCTGTATGCCACCGGTCCAATCCGATCCAGGATTGCGAACGGTCCGACATATCGAGGGTTAAGCTTGCCACACTTTCCGAAGCGTATGACGCCCTTCTATGGTGAAACTTTCAGAAGTACCATGTCCCCAACCTGGAACTCCAAAGGTTTTCGACGGCGATCGGCATAACTCTTCTGACGATCCCGTGCAGCAGCCAAACGATGACGAATCTGTACGATTTTCTCCGAAGTTTCGTACACAAGTTACGGGCCAGTGAGTTGGCTCTCGCCCACCTCGGCCCAACAAAGTGGTGATCGACATTTCCGTCCGTATAGGGCCTTGAACGGAGCTTCCTTGATACTAGAGTAATAGCTGTTGTTGTAGGAGAACTCCACTAATGGCAGGTGGATCTCCCAACTCTTGCCAAAATCGATAACACACGCCCGAAGCATGTCTTCCAAGGTTTGGATCGTCCGCTCGCTCTGTCCATCAGTTTGCGGATGATAAGCCGTACTCATATCCAATTGAGTACCCAAAGCCTTGTGCAGAGCCTTCCAGAAACGCGAAGCAAAACGAGAATCACGATCAGAGATAATAGAGACAGGCACCCCGTGGCGAGCAACCACCTCCTTAAGGTAAAGTCGCGCCAACCGCTTGAGTCCATCGGTTTCCTTGATAGGTATAAAACGTGCCGATTTTGTCAGCCGGTCAACAATCACCCAGATCATATCATAACCACTAGGTGACCTTGGCAGCTTGGTGACAAAGTCCATCGTGATTCGCTCCCACTTCCATTCCAGAACCTCTGGTTGTTGCAGGAGACCAGAAGGCCTCTGATACTCCACCTTGACTTTAGCACAAGTCAAGCATTTGCTGACATAAGAAGCTATATCAGCTTTCATGTTCGGCCACCAATAAAGTATCTTCAAATCCTGATACATCTTATCGGAGCCAGGGTGAATAGAATACCGGGATTTGTGAGCTTCATCCAAAACAAGCTCGCGTAATCCCCCGAAAAATGGGACCAAAACACATCCTGCAAAATAGTGTAAGCCATCGGTCCTGAGTTCAAGATGCTTGTCAGCATTGTGCATAGTTTCAGCCTTAAGGTTTTCCTCCTTCAAGGCTTCCAACTGTGCAGAACGGATTCAGTCAGGCAATGACGAATGAATGGTGAGCTGTAAGGCTCGAACACGGCGAGGATTCGCAGACTCCTTCCTGCTCAAGGCGTCCGCCACAACGTTCGCCTTGCCAGGATGGTACTTGATAGCACAGTCATAATCATTCAGGAGTTCAACCCAGCGACGCTGCCGCATGTTTAACACCTTCTGGTCGAAAATATGCTGGAGACTCTTGTGATCGGTATATACTTCACACTTGGTACTGTACAAGTAATGTCTCCAGATTTTCAATGCAAAGACTACCGCACCCAGTTCGAAGTCATGAGTAGTGTAGTTCTTATCATGAACTTTGAGTTAACGAGAAGCATAAGCAATAACCTTCCCGTGTTGCATCAGCACACAACCGAGACCACGAATAGAAGCGTCACAGTACACAACGAAGTCATCCGTACCCTCAGGTAAAGATAAGATAGGTGCAGAACAAAGTTTAAGCTTCAACATCTGAAATGCTGATTCTTGTGGTTCATCCTAGTCGAACTTTCGGTCCTTCTGGGTAAGAGTAGTGAGGGGTTGAGCGATCTTCGAAAATCCCTCAATGAAACGACGATAGTAACCCGTAAGACCTAGGAATTGCCGCACCTCAGATGGCGTCTTTGGTGCTTCCCAGTCTTTAATAGCTTTGATCTTAGCCGGATCGACATGAATTCCCAGTTCATTCACCACATGTCCTAGGAATTGAACTTCACGTAACCAAAAATCACACTTTGAGAACTTAGCATACAACTGCTCCTGTCTCAAAAGTCCCAAGACCAACCGAAGATGTTCCTCATGATCCGCCTTGTTCTTGGAATAAATCAGAATATCGTCAATGAACACGATGATGAACTTATCAAGGTAAGGTTTGCAAACGCGGTTCATTAAATCCATGAACACCGCCGGTGCGTTAGTGAGACCAAAAGGCATGACCAAGAACTCAAAATGGCCATAACGAGTGCGAAAAGCAGTCTTCTGGATGTCAGCTTCCCTGACGCGCAATTGGTGATAACCGGACCACAAGTCAATCTTCGAATAGTTGCTGGAGCCCTGGAGCTGGTCAAAGAGATCATCAATGCGAGGAAGAGGATAACGATTCTTGATGGTCACTTTTTTCAGCTCACGATTTTCAATACACATGCGAAGACTTCCGTCCTTCTTCTTCACAAACAAAATAGGAGCTCCCCACGGGGAAGAACTCGGTCGGATGAAACCCTTTTCCAAGAGTTCCTGCAACTGGCTGGACAACTCTTGCATCTCGGGAGGTGCAAGACGATACAGAGCTCGGGCAATAGGAGCTGCGCCCGGAGTAAGATCAATACCAAACTCAACCTGACGATGGGGAGGAAGACCAGGCAAATCATCAGGAAACACATCAGGAAAGTCACGAACCACAGGAATATCCTCGATCTTCTTCTCATCGTCAGTAGAAACGTTAACAAGTGCCAGAATGGCCGAACAGCCCTTCCGAAGGTACTTACGGGCTTTCATGCTAGAAATGATACTCAGCGGAGCACCGCTTTTCTCGCCATGAACCAAAAGAGTCTCTCCATCAGGGAAAGGGATCCGAATAACTTTATCGAAACAAACGATCTCCGCACGATACAACGATAACCAATCCATGCCGACAACGACATCAAAACTACCCAGGGGTACCGGCATAAGGTCAATGGGGAAGGACAAACCCGACAGTTCAAAGCGACATTCCCTAAGGGTGTGTGTTGCTTCGATTTTCTTACCATCAGCCAATTCTATTAAGTACTTAGCCTCTAAAGGTGTGGGTACTATATCTAGTAACCAACTAATCTCCATGGATACGAAACTCTTATCGGCACCAGAATCAAACAAGACAGAAATATAGCGATCATTAAGAAGGAACGTACCGGTAACTGTGTCTGGATCCTGCCTAGCCTTTGCAGATCCAATGACAAAAGCACGTGCAGTCCTGCCTCCGCCGCCGTTATTCTCATTACCGTTCCCGCCCCTCCCATTATCGCCCTGCTTCAGTTTAGGACATTCACGCTTGAAGTGTCCCGTGTCACCACAGTTATAGCACCCCTGCTTTCCTGGAGTCCCCTGAGCAACAGGAGTAGGAGCAGCAGCAGGAGTCTGAGTTGGGGTGAGTGCCACCCTGCAATCCTTAGCATGATGCCCCAACTGATGGCACCGATGACAACGAGCCCGATCACAATTCCCAGAGTGGTGAAAACCACACTTGTTGCACTTGGGATGCTTCCCAACATACCCACTTGACTTCTGCCCAGAAGAAGACCCAGATGAATCAAACTTCTTTGCCGGCTGAGACGGTGCCGGTACAACACTCTTCCCCATACCATCCCACTTCCTCATGTTCCCCTCAGTAACCTTCACAGCAGCACCCTTGGGTGGCAAAACACCTTCTGCCACCTTCAGGTTAGTCATCCGATGAGCTGATCGGACAACTTCAGCAATAGTGGGAAGATTCCCAGCAGCCACCAACCCAGCAATCTCCGGCACTAGCCCAGACACATAGTGCTCAATCCTCCTATATTCGGGTGTGTGCAAATCAGGGCACAACACCGGCAGCTCATTCCTCCTCACAATGTACTCTTCAATCTCAGACCCAACCATCTTGTAGCTCCAGACCTCATGTTCCAATTTCTGTATCTCCTCTCTCGGACAATACTCACCCCTCAACATCTGCACAAACTCCGCCCAAGGCATAGCAATAGCCTCCCCCAATCCCATGTTCTGAGTGGTAGCATTCCACCACGACAGTGCAGGCCCCTCAAATGTCGCAGTAGCATACTTCACCCGGTCCCCAACAGGACAGTTACACATGACGAACACAGACTCAAGCTTCTCCAGCCATCGGAGCAGTCCCACCGCTCCCTCAGTTCCAGCGAAGTTATGGGGCTGACAGTCCCAAAACTTCTTATAAGAGCACTGAGGTGGAGGTGGATTGGCACCCATACCTGAAACCGGTATACGAGTAAAACACAAACGAAAGGACATGAAACCCAAGAAAGAGGCAAGGTCGACAGAAATCAACTCACCACCCATGGCATTAATCCCAGCCTGGAAATTAGCCATAGCCATGTTCACTTGCTGCTGTAGCAAGTTGTTCAGTTCCTCTTGGGTCATGTTGATATTACCACGACCACCGCCTCCAGCACGACCACCGCCGCCAGCACGGCCACCGCCGCCACCACGACGTCCACCACCGCGAGCACCAGACATGATCTAACAAATCAAGAAATCGAGGGATTCAGATTCACTTCTAGTGTCAACCACTAGAAATTTACAGGAGTTAACTTAGGGACAAATCCAGGACTATACATCCAAACTCGAAGTCCATCGGGACTTTCATGTATTCCAGTTTGTTATTTCGTGTGCACCCGAAATGATAAACTGCTTTACATGGTCCTCCAGATGTACCCCTAATCCAGACCCCAGTCACTAAATATCGTCGCCTAGTAACGTGTTACGATAGGTGCAAATGTAAGAAGGCATGTGTGTGCTAGAACCAACAAATCAACCCCTCCTTCTTCAGTCCAGAAGATGATGTAACGGAGAAGTATGATGATGATGTAAGGACACCCCGACAACGTTAGTACGTATCCCACTGATAGACTCAAAGTATGTGACCGTCTAGTGTGTGCGACTCGGCTATAGACCAGACACTACATGCAGTCCTAGTTCACTATAACCATTGGCTCTTATACCAATCTATCACACCCTCAATTTCCACTTGCGGGGTTTTACCGCGAGGCGCATGACAAACCAGGATCCAAGTCAACGATCACAATAAACAACTCTCTATGAAGATTCATGACATTCAAAAAGACATAGTTTTCATAAACTTAAAACCAGTAGCGGAAGCATTAATCAACTTACAGACCATAGACCAAAAGTACCAAGTGTTATTACAAAACATGAACTAAGCCTAGACGCCAATGCAGACTCGTGCGCCTAGTTCCATCTGTTGCTACCTTAGCGACCTGAGAAAAACATGCCCAAAAAGACGTCAACATATAATGCTGGTGAGTTCACAGGTTTTGTTCAATATGTTACCAAGTGTTACCGAAACGTTACCATGTCCATACTGTATCAATGTTACCAAGTACGCTAGCTAGGCGTATGTTTTATTACTACTACGATTGGAAAACCATTACTAGACACGTTTAGCAATGTTCAGCAATGTTCAGCCGGAATGTTCAGCATGTTACCAATGTTACCAGTTCGAGACAATATGCACCCGCCCGGCCCTCCAAGCCGACGAGTGGGGCAGGTCACGCCCAATAGATCTATCCACATTTCCCCCGTTGTGCATCCCCGCACATTCATGGTTTTCCCCGGGACTTTAAAAGATCGTATAGCAATGCCAAGTTAAAACCATAGTATGACATATGTTACCAAAATAGTTTAGCGCATGTTTTCTCCCCCAAAAGTTAAAGCAATCAAAGTGGGGCAGTGAACTCACCTTAGATAGCGTTCTTTGATTACAAGTAAAATGCTAAGCCCTTGATAATCCCTCTACCGGAGATCTATCAAAATGTTCACATAAGTGTTCCGACTAATAACCATAAGGTTATCTAGTCCCCGATTGTCCAGATCGTAACCAAGTATGTTTTAAAACGTGTTTAAATGTTTAACCGACACACTAGACCGACCCGACATCCCGTTGGTGACCCATTACCCTAACTAATCAAGTATACATAGATTACACACAAGGTTCAAGCATAAAACACTTAGTTTGTATCAAAAATCTCATTTCTGCATCAGAACGGTCGAACCAGTCAGATTAAGCCTCCTTCGCCCGTTTTAAGTCTCCTTCGCCCGTTTTATGTTTCGTTCGCCCGTTTTATGTTTCGTTCGACCGTTTGATGCCTCCTTCGACCGTCTTACCACGTTCGCCCAAACAACCCAGGTTCGACCCTGAATTCTCTCCTTCGCACCTTCGATCGGTCGAAGGAGTCTAGGTTCGCCCCTGTTGTGCAAATTTTCCTAAAAACGCTTCAAACACATTCAAAACGACTCGAAACATCATCAAACACAGCAGTCAAGCATGAATAACTTATCCCTACAAAACCCCAACGATTTCTCTCGATAATATATCCATTTCAGCCCTTTCCCAAAATGGTAAGAATTATGGAAACGTCACAATCATGCATGGATTCTTTACCCAATTTGGAAACTTTTGAAATTAATCCATATTCAACTTAAAATGCTTAGTTTGTCGAGTGTTCGATCTTTCCCTATTAGTTCTATTGATCATAAATATCATGCATCAAGTCTAGATTCGTTAAAACCCCCAAACTACCCATCTATCCCTCTTTAACCCTAAACAACAATAAACTAGCATCAATAACAAATCCTATATCATGTTTCTATCATAGATACAGCAGCAAATCATTGAACAACACATAACACCACATAGTACATAATTAACACATGTTTATTATTATGAAAACCTATGTTTAAATGATAAGGTTTTGATTTAGAAAGATGTTTAAAAGGTTTTTAATCATGAAAACACCCTTAGAACAGATCCGGACAATTAGGGTTAGATGAAAACGAATTAAAATGCTTTAAAAAGGTTTAGGATCAAGAACACACCTTGGATTCTTGTTTAGATGTTGTAGATAGGTTAGATTATGAAAAAGAAGAGCAAAAGCTCCTTCCTTAGTGATTAAAATCGTTTGAGAGTGTTTTGAGACGGTTAGGGTTTGTGAAATGATGAAAAATGACAAAGTTTGGTATTTATACTGATCCTCCTTCGCCCCCTGTAAGTGGTCGAAGGTAGCCTCCTTCGACCCTTCCACAGGGTCGAATGAGCCCTGTCCTGGTCGAAGGGAATTCTTTCAATTCCACATCCCAGGATCGCCCATTTACATAGGGTCGAACCAACACAAAGTTTCTCCTTCGACCACTCGAAGTGGTCGAACCAGAACTCATGTTTATCTAGTTTTCCAGTTTGTCGTGTTTAACGCATTCTAACATACCTTATCATATAAGCATGCAACCTTAGTCTATGTTTAACACATTTAAGCACGGATAATCATTTACACATCATTTAAACACATCTATGTATATAATCCACCACACGACCCATAATCTACACATATACTTAATTAGTTCATGTAATGTCATCAACAACGGAACCTGGTACTAGTGTATTCCCAAAACGACTCCCAATGATCCTCCAGATCATTGAACCCTGGACAATCCTAACTTGACCCGACTCAACTAACCCAGTTAAGTCCGTTTATAAACGTTTCTCGCTAAGGTAGACATAGATGTTACTAAAATGCTTAAGCCAAATATGCCGGGTGTCACAGAATGCCTGTATTCTGAGTTTTCTATCTAGGACTGGCATTGCGCATAAATCCCAATCAGACGAGGGACCCGGATGCCTACCTGGGAATTCTCGGGATGAGTGTTCACTTATAGGCTAAAACATGTCTTCACTATGTTATTAGAATCTAGAAACTTTGATAAGTAAACGTTATCATTTATTCATTTTAATTAATGAATAAATGATTACACTCCTCATTATATCACATTACCCTAATCTATGTCTCGTTGAAATCTTCATTGTATTTCTTTCAGGAAAATGCCTCATCATCGCAGCACTCGCAACAACAACAACAACAACAACAATGACAATGATAACAATAACAATGCGCACACCAACAACAACAAAAACAACAACAACAACCATGACAACGGTAACCCTAACAATGCTCAACTCGTCGCGATCATCACCCAACAAATGGCGGCAATACTCCCCAATTTAGTTGCCCAAATTGCTTAAGTAGCAAATGGTAATGGCAATGGAAATGGAAACCACAATGGAAATGGGAATGGGAATGGAAATGCTCATCCTGTTTGCACCCTCAAGCATTTCAACACTTGCAATCCTCCCAAGTTCAGCGCAGATAAGGGAGCCACAGGTCTTCTACAGTGGTTCGAGCGTATGGAAAATACCTTCATCAATAGCGAGTGCCCTAACAACCTAAAAGTTCGCTATGCTATGAGTGTCCTCCAAAAGCGGGCACTCACGTGGTGAAACGAAGAAAAACGAACTCGCGGAGCTGAAGTTGCGTTGGCTTTGACTTGTTAACAAACCAAAGACATCATGAAGACCGAATTCTGCCCTCGTAACGAAATTAAGAAATTGGAAGACGAGTTTCACATTCTCGTCCAGGATAGTGGAGAAAACCTCGCCTACAACACCCATTTCCATGAGCTTAGCCTATTACTACCTCATAAAGTCACTCCCCTACCTATTGCTATCGAAAAATATATTGGTGGCTTACCCATGCAGATTCAGGATACGATGTGGGGAAGGAACCCTGCTACCCTCGAAGAGGCCAAGTGTCTAGCGGCAACCTTAACTGACAACCACGTGAAGAATGGGACACTATTTCGAAAAGGGCAGAAAGCAAGTGTTGTAGCCGCAGTAACAGTAGAGAACCGAAAGCATAAGACTGGGGATCCTGATGAAAAACCCACTCCCATAAACCCAAGAAACCCACTACCCAAGCTTTCAACAAGAAACCCTATGCAGGAAATTTCCCTCTATGTAACACTAGTAACGGTCACCACCCCACCGTTTCTCCATGTCGCTTATGCACAAATTGTGGCAAGTATGGTCATTTGATCAACTCATGTCGTGAAGCACCACCTCCATAACAACCAACCAACCACTCCTGCCCAGGCTACTAATCCTAAGAATCTCGGTAGATACAATTATGGCCAGTGCTATGAATGTGGAGATCCAAACCACTTCCGTAACCGATGTCCTAACTTAAACCGAGACCAAGACCCTCCAGCTGCCTAATGACAAGCTCCTTTTGAATCCTATGTAATGACTCATTTTCATTCAAGTAATAAATCTTAGTAATGAATATTGTTGCCTCTTACATGAGATTTTAGTTATCTAGTATATTTGAACATATGATTATTCATGACACTTGAAAACATGCCTAGTTGAATATGAACTAATTACTATATTCACACCTAGACCCATTAATCTTGTCTAGGGAAAATACAATTACAAATCACATACTATACTTGAAACTTGTTGCATTTATAAACTTGCTTACATATAGGTATGATCAATTTGCAACTTATGTGTGAAACAATTGTTACATTTAATCCGCAACTAGTAGAGGATGAGGTGCCTGCTCAACAGTTGGTAAAGTTTTTCTAAAAACCTAATCAACGATTGGTAGAGGTCATCTACCTGCTCAACAGTCGGTAGAGGTTTTAATAACTTGCTCAACGACTGGTAGAGGTCTTCTTGCCTGCTCAACAGTTGGGCTTTTTCGTTAAACATTCAATTTGATTCAAAAATTCATTGATACGAAAACTTAGTCACGAAGTCGTTTTGCTTTATTATACAAAGCCATAGAAGGACACAAAACCTTAATGTAAGGTAAATTGGTGATTACGGTCCGGAACGTAATCATGAATTTACAGGTACATTAAGGTGGTGTGAAATTCTATCAGAGTTTTGGTAAGGTACCCAGTATGTTTTTGAAGTATCTGAGGTGTGGTGGGTTAGCTGCGGTACACCCTATAAATAAACGCTAATGATACATCGAAAAAGAGACTGGGGGTCGGACCAACTCATGCATTGGCATTTTAACATATACTCATATCCTCCTAGGTAGTTTAGACTCATGTAATTCAACTCTTATCCCCATTCAATCTCAACTTGGAGTTCATTCATTACTCATATCCAAAATAAACAGTTTACCCTGTTCCCTACAACTCTAGCCATCCCTTAAACCCAAACCACAATCCCACGGACATTTACCTAACTAATATCAACTCAATGTTTTTTTTATTATTTTATTTTATAACTTCGGGACGAAGTTTACAAAAGTAGAGAAGACTGTAACATTACATATTTTCCTAGATTTTTAATAAATAAAATTCCCCAAATTTATTCACCTTATCTAAGTTTCCTCTTCTTATTAGTATTATTACTAACTAATCTATACTTTTTCTAAATACTTATCATATAACAAACAATATATTTTTTTTATCATAATAAATTCATTTTCCATCATTTTTGCACCAAAATTTCACATAAGTTATTTTTATTAATCTAGATCAGAAATATAATTTCATAATCTAAAATTTATGAAATTTAATATTTTTAAATATTATTACCATGTTTTCATTAATAAGTTATAATTTATTATATACACTTTAATTATGAAAATAATTTTATAAAAATTATTTCCACACTATAATGTTTTAGTACAATCACCCTTGATCAAGATCTTGCAAAGATCCTTTTTATTTATTTATTTTCTTAATTTCTTTACTTATTGTTTAACTAACAATTATTTTAAATTAATTACTAAACGATCGTCAACCCCCAAATTAGGAACCCAAGAATACCTTTTGACTCGAAAACTTAGACTTTTAAGTTTTCCCAACACTTATTTTATTCCCTTGAAAATAGGGTAATACTTGGGGACGTTTGGACCACAGTTAGACTATTTCAAAGGAATCAATACTTCTGCTATGGTGAGTTTATGTGACACCCGGCATATTCAGGTTAATACTTTTCATACTTTACATACATACGTTTCATACTTTGCATACATACGAGTCTACCTCGACGAAAACATTGAAAACAACTACTTAATATCATACTCGACCGGGTCGGTTGAGTCGTGTCGATGATTCGGGAATCATCGGGAGTCGTTACAATAGTCCGAGGGATCATTGTGTAACACCCCAACCGATGGCGGAAACATCGGGATGTCACGTATTTGATGATTGTTCAGTAGCTCATGGTAAATAATAAATTTCATTATATGAATTAGATATACTACATACAATTGTTCTACAAGAATTCGTACATCAAATTGAATAAAACTATGCACACATCTTCAAGCATCAATTTAAATCCTCAAGCAAGTAGAACCTGAAACATGTTAAGTTGAAAATATTTTGGGTCAACAAAAGTTGGTGAGAATTACATAGGTTTTGATAATCAAATAAAATTGTTGTGCAATTCATGTGTCATGGTAATCTAGTCCATATGTGAAAACATACTAGAAGTAAATCGAGTGCATAATCAACCATTATGATTGTTGTATTGTGGTACATCCCATACGCTCATGGTTCACTCGTTTATATTGTAGTAACAAACACCCACGCAACCTTTGTAGGAGGCACATATCCGGGTGGGATTGTCAGTCCAATAGATCTATCAATGTATACCGTTTGGCTGATGAATGTTTATGCTAGAATTGTGCTTACCCTAGTCATGTTCAAGACATAATGCAACATAGAAATACACATAGACACGTTGATGATTGAATTGCATAAATAATGTTGTAACATGTTTCACCCCAAAAATGATGATAATAGAAAAGGGGCTATGTAAAACTCACCTTAGCAAAATGTTATGTCTCGTTAAAAAATAGAATAATGTGTTGTGAATGTATGCGAGGCGAATCCCAAAGACTCAACAACGTAGCTAGTCCAAATTGAAGAAAACGAAAAAGAAAGAATATCAAGCTTCCAATTCGCCAATTACAAGAGCTTATAATCAAAGCTTCAATTGTAGAAGTAATAGACTATAGAAGAAAGGTATGAGGGAAAGTTTAATCGGATTGAAACAATCGATTTAGAGGTGCAAAGTATAATGGGTCATAGGTGGGTTTTTATACTAGTTTTGGAGTCAATTAGCCATTAAAATTGGTCAACACCATAAAGTAAGGTTTTATGATGAATTGACTATTTGACTAAGACTTTGACTGTTTGACTAAGACTTTGACTAGGACTTTGACTATTTGACTCAAGGCTTTATTTAAAAAAAAATCTTGTATGTGAAAAAAAAAAGAATTTAGAATCATATTATTATTATTATTATTTATATACATTTATGTATGTATATAAGTTGTGAGTTAGGATAAATAAAGACTTAGGCACATTTGTATAATATTAATGATAAAGGTGTAATAAAAAAAAAATATATATATATATATAAGGGCTTTTTATGTATTAAAATTTTGGGGAAAATGTTGCGATGTTACAGTCTCCCCTACTTTTAGGAACTTCGTCCCGAAGTTAAAAGAAAAAACACCAGGTATACAATTGGTCAACTACCGAAAACCTTGATAAAATTCCACACTACCTTAACGTACCTGTAAATTCATGATTACGTTCCGGACCGTAATTACCAATTTACCTTACATTAGGGTTTTGCGTCCTTTTATGACTCTACCGATTGTTGAGCCGGTTCGATAGTCTCCACCAGTCGTTGAGCAGGTTGTAGGGCCTCTCCCGACTGTTGGAAAGACATGATGACCTCTACCAATCGTTGAGTAGGTTGTTTGGTAGTCAACTAATTGTTGTACAAGTAAGCAAGTATGATTATAGCAATTAGTTCACATTCAAACAATCATGCACTCAGATGTTATGATAATACTTGAATTTATTACTTGAATCAAAAAGTGTCCATACATAGAATTAAAAAGCAACTAATAGTCAAATGGTGAGACTTGCGGTTAGGTAGCTGGAGGGTCTTGATCTCTGTTTAGTTTAGGGCATCGGTTACGGAAGTGATTTGGGTTTCCACATTCATAGAATTAACCATAGTTGTATTTACCAGGACGATTAAGATTAGCAACCTGAGCAGGGTTGGTTGGTATTAGGGTTTGGGGACTCACGACATGTGTTGACCAGATGGCCATACCTACCACAATTGGTGCACAAACGACACACTGAAATAGTGGGATGATGTCGATTGCATGTGTTACACAATGGAAAGTTTCTTGTATGAGGTCTCTTGTTAGAAACTTGGGTAGTGAGGTTTACATCAGGATCCCTGGTCTTACGTTTCCGGTTCTCGGTAGTAACTACGGCCACAATACTTGTTTTCTTGCCTTTCCGAACTAAGGTCCTGTTCTTTACGTGATTTCCATTTTCATTTCCATTTCCATTGCTGTTCCCATTCATTTGGATGACTTGAGCCAACAAGTTAGAAACCAGAGTTGTGATTCGTTGTGCCATTTGTTGGGAAATAATAGCAGCTAGTTGGGCATCACCCCCATTAATGTGGTTAGTGTTGTGGTCGTTGCTATTCACTTCATCTTGATTGTCACTATTGTTAAGGCGAGTGCTGCGACGTGGAGACGTGATTTGTAAGGGACACAATGAAGTTTTAATGGGGCATGAAGTGAATGAGGTAATATATGGAATGTAATCATTTATTCATTAAAACGAATAAATGAAAACGTTGACTTATCAAAGATTCCAGATTCTAATAACATAGTGAAGACATGCTTTAGCCTATAAGAGAACACTCATCCCGAGAATTCCCAGGTAGGCATCCGGGTCCCTCGTCTGATTGGCATATATGCGTAATGCCAGCCTAGACAGAAGACTCAGAATACAGGCGTTCACCCTTCCAGATTGCACGTGTTCGTTATTAAAATCTAGAACTTCGACGAGATCTCAAGGTGGTTCAGGTTAAACCTGAGGGTTTTGCCTTATTAGTCTAAGAGTGGATCCAGTGATGGAGAGCAACCTTCTCGTAGGGATTAATGTAGGGATAAGAAGTAGGAGGGAGATAGAGAATAGCAAGTAAAAGAAGCAAGTACTGGTTAAATCCTATGGTTATAGACTAGATTATTTTTCTAATAACCTAATTCCCTATAACCATGGCTCTGATACCAATCTGTAACACCCCAACCGATGGCGGAAACATCGGGATGTCACGTATTTGATGATTGTTCAGTAGCTCATGGTAAATAATAAATTTCATTATATGAATTAGATATACTACATACAATTGTTCTACAAGAATTCGTACATCAAATTGAATAAAACTATGCACACATCTTCAAGCATCAATTTAAATCCTCAAGCAAGTAGAACCTGAAACATGTTAAGTTGAAAATATTTTGGGTCAACAAAAGTTGGTGAGAATTACGTAGGTTTTGATAATCGAATAAAATTGTTGTGCAATTCATGTGTAATGGTAATCTAGTCCATATGTGAAAACATACTAGAAGTAAATCGAGTGCATAATCAACCATTGTGATTGTTGTATTGTGGTACATCCCATACGCTCATGGTTCACTCGTTTATATTGCAGTAACAATCACCCACGCAACCTTTGTAGGAGACACATATCCGGGTGGGATTGTCAGTCCAATAGATCTATCAATGTATACCGTTTGGCTGATGAATGTTTATGCTAGAATTGTGCTTACCCTAGTCATGTTCAAGACATAATGCAACATAGAAATACACATAGACACATTGATGATTGAATTGCATAAATAATGTTGTAACATGTTTCACCCCAAAAATGATGATAATAGAAAAGGGGCTATGTAAAACTCACCTTAGCAAAATGTTATGTCTCGTAAAAAAAATAGAATAATGTGTTGTGAATGTATGCGAGGCGAATCCCAAAGACTCAACAACGTAGCTAGTCCAAATTGAAGAAAACGAAAAAGAAAGAATATCAAGCTTCCAATTCGCCAATTACAAGAGCATATAATCAAAGCTTCAATTGTAGAAGTAATAGACTATAGAAGAAAGGTATGAGGGAAAGTTTAATCGGATTGAAACAATCGATTTAGAGGTGCAAAGTATAATGGGTCATAGGTGGGTTTTTATACTAGTTTTGGAGTTAATTAGCCATTAAAATTGGTCAACACCATAAAGTAAGGTTTTATGATGAATTGACTATTTGACTAAGACTTTGACTGTTTGACTAAGACTTTGACTAGGACTTTGACTATTTGACTCAAGGCTTTATTTAAAAAAAAAAAAATCTTGTATGTGAAATAAAAAAGAATTTAGAATCATATTATTATTATTATTATTATTATTTATATACATTTATGTATGTATATAAGTTGTGAGTTAGGATAAATAAAGACTTAGGCACATTTGTATAATATTAATGATAAAGGTGTAATAAAAATATATATATATATATATAAGGGCTTTTTATGTATTAAAATTTTGGGGAAAATTTTGCGATGTTACACATTGGGTGTCGGTCCATAACCATGTGTACAAGGATTGGCGATTTGTAGAATCGCCAGGTTTAACGCACACACGCAAATCTCGAGTCCTGGGAATTGGTGAACGGATGGGAACGGGTTAGTTATCATGCATTATGTGCTTACAATCATTATATGACTTGCCGGTGTGTGAATACGTGTTTATATGTGTTGAAATAGTGATTACGCGTAATTGCATGACATTATAGGTGATTACGCGTAATTGCATGTAAATAAGGGGTGATTAGCCTAATCGCCAATAGGATTGGCGATTGGGAAGTTTTAAAGGCGATTAGAGCCCTAATCGCTAGTAGGTATAGGCGATTACACACCCTAATCGCCTATACTGCACCGTAATCGCCTAACGCGTACTAAACGACTAGAAACGCCTATAAATACCCCCCTTATGTTTTAAAACATCATTTGTGAAACCCTAATACACCCCAAAGCCACCCCACACCTTATTCAACCTCTGCAACACGTTTTTGATCAAGAAATCACATATTCAAGCTTTACATCTCATAATCTTACAATTTCAAGGTGTGTTCTTCATCCCAAACCTTTGTAATGATATTGTTATGATTCCTAAAGGTCCAGACCTGATTTCTAAACATTTGTGTCTTTGAAAACTCATTAAAATCAGTTTCTAAACAAACCCAAACCTCTATGCTTGTTATATGTGATGTATTCATGCAAGATAGGATTTTTATCGTTTAAACATGGTTGTTCTTATATTATTGATATGTTTCTAATCTAAATGAGTTGATATGATGTTAACCTAGGAGTTTGAAGGTTTATAGATGTGTAATATTGATATTGGGCGTTTTGACCCGTTTGAATGATTATGGAGGATTGATGATGATATGTTGTGTTTTGTTGATTGTTTGAGGTTAGGGTTTACTCTAGGATGATGCTAGAATAGTAGGATATTGTCGGACAACGTCATTATGTGATGAAATCTGGATATTTTCTATTTAGGGTAAGTTTTGCATGATGATGTGATGTTTACATGCTAGTTATGCTATTTTGGGAAAACGCTTGCATTCGGGACGACTAGGATGATGATAAATTAGGGGTTTTTGCTTGAAATAGTTGGATTAATGTTTTGGGTTTGATATTAGGTGTTTCCACATGTTTCGAATCTGATTTGGAGGGTTAAACGCGCAAAGAGACGGCACAGTGCAGCAGGGGCGATTAGGGATAGTAGGGGCGATTGGCCCCCAATCGTGTGTAACAGAGGGCGATTGGGAGCCCAATCGCCAGTATGTCTGGTGATTGCAATCCTAATCACCATTTGACCTTCCTAATCACCAGTTGACTTTTCCTAATTGCATGTTTGATTCCTAATCGCGTGTACTGCTGCTATATGTGTATTTTAACATCCCGAAACACGAGTTGCACCTAGGAACATGTTAGGAACCCCGTGACATGTCCAATAACTTAGTTATACGTTTTCGGACCTGTTTATGCATTAATTAGGCTTCATGCTAGATATAGTAAACTGTGATACATACTAAGTGTTTGATTACATATGATTGCATGATATCTTGCATTCGGCTAACACGTGGGATGTCGGGTCACCAATGGGATGTCGGGTCTTGTCTGGTGTGGTCGATTAAACGTTTAAACATCATTTCAAATGTACACGGTTATGGTCTGGACTGTTAGGGACTAATCAACCTATGGGTTGTTAGTCTAACATCTTATACGCTCGTCATGATAGGTCACTGGTAGTTGGTGCCGTCTATTGAGCGGGTTTACTTATCTTAGAGGGGAAGCAGTATCAGGTGAGTTTCACGGCCCCACTTTACGTTTTTACATTTCGGGGGAGACACATGCTTTATACTTATTTCATAAATTATCATGTTATACTAGTGTTAATTCATTTACATACTATACGATACGTAAAGTCCCGAGGGAAACCATGAATGTGCGAGACACAACAGGGGAAATGTGGATAGATCTATTGGGACTGACAGACCCCACTCGACGGTTGGAGGCCGGACGGGTGCATATTGTCTCAGTCATAACGCTACCGTGGGACGGTAGTGCATATCGTTTCGGGCAAAATCATATATCTGTAATGGTTTCCAGTTCGTAGTAGTATTATTCATGCGTCTAGCTAACGCTATCATTTCTAACATAGTGATAACATGATGGCTTCCATTACTTAAACGTTTAACATAAAACCTGTGAACTCACCGGCATTATTTGCTGACGTTTTTAGCATGTTTGTCTCAGGTCGTTGAGGTAGCAACATTTTCATAGGCGCACGGAGTCACACGGCGTCTAGGATTCATATGCATCTTATTTAGCATTTTCAGACTTTTATGCTTTTACTTTCGTGTTGTAATAAAGTGTTACGCTTCCGCAGCGATGGATTATTTATGAAAACTTAACTGTTGCTTATGTCATTTTTACGTATCATATAGTGTCGTTTATTATGACCGTTGACTTAGATCCTGGTTTGTCACGCGCCTCGCGGTAAAACCTTGCACGTGGAATTTGAGGGTGTGACAGTTTACATAGCCCCTTTTTACTGTTTTACATTTTTTGGGTGAAACATGTTTAAACAATTTTGATACAATAGCAATTAGTCATTCTCATCATGTTGAAACTTGTTGATTCATTTTGACTTGTAACAAAAACACACAGTCCAATCATTAACATTGATCAAGCCGCTTGTTTAGATTATAGCGCTATAGGTCTGACAACCCCCCCCCCCCCCCGCATAAATTCAATGATGATCGAAAACAGTTACACTTGTACTAACTTGCGGGTTAGGTCTCAGTCGACACAAGGTTTGATTGTACAAAAGACGCATTGTTACATGTCGGACTCATACTCTTACATTATACAACTGTGATTGTTGTACAAACTATTGTTATCTATTACATACAAAAACCTATGTATTCTCACCAACTATTTATAGTTGACCCCCCATCTTTCCAACATAACATGTTTCAGGTATTAATGGAAGTCGTACAAGCCTTGGAACACATAGGAGCTTTGGACTTAGTTTATGCGAATCAAGTTTATGTAGTCATTTATTTGTGTGATAATTGTAAATCATTTAATTATATTCAACTTTCATTTATACCCATGAGCTATTGAACAATCATCACTACGTGACACTCGATGTTTCCGCCATCGGTTAGGGTGTTATAGTTAGGGTTGTGAAATGATGAAAATGAGGCAAAGAGATATAGGTATACCCTGCTCCCATTTGCACCCCCAATGGTGCGAATGAGGCCATTAGTATGCGAATGAAATTTAAAATCTCTCATCCGCCCCTCAATCATGCGTATTTCTCATTTGTACCCACGACCCCCAATTGCCATTTTAACATGCATTAACATATCAATTCACATAATCATGAATTAATAAACTGTTAATTGACCATAGAACATTTAACACTTGCTAAGTCATCCCAACTATGTAATTTCACCAACAACGGGACTCAAGACTCATGTGTATGTGTGTGTTTCCCCAATGATTCCCCAAATCATTATGGACATTATGTGAGTGTAAACCAATTACCGATGACTCCCGTCATTCGCACCATCGATCGTGCGAATGAGGGAACTCCTCTCTCATTTGTACCTTTAATCGTGCGAGTGGGTGCCCATCCGTACCTATTCAAATGTTAAGCTATTTTGACGAATAAAAACCCATCAAACCCAACGAATCACAACCAAACACTGCAGTAGCACTTATCTATCCAAATAGCATGTTACTACACCTAATTCAATCATCAATATGTCCGTTTTCATACCAAATCACAAATTACTCAAAATGGAGAGTATTGAAACAACATCATTTCCAAATTATCAAACATAGATTAACTCACGTAAATGAATTCCTAATCATGTTATTTTCATCATGCTCATGTTACAAACCCTAGATCTATAACATAAACCCCCAAATGGGTAAAAGTCCACAAAACATCAATTACTCATCCATATATCACCAAATCATGTTCCTAAACAGTACTCAATCATATAAACATCATCATATCATCATTCTATCCATTCAAAACACATAAACCCCAAATGAGGCAAAGAGATATATTTATACCCTGCTCCTATTTGCATCCCCCAATGGTGCGAATGAGGCCATTAGTATGTAAATGAAATTTAAAATCTCTCATTCACCCCTCAATCATGTGTATTTCTTATTTGTACCCACGACCTCCAATTGCCATTTTTACATGCATTAGCATATCAATTCACATAAGCATGCATTCATTAATTGTTAATTGAACATAGAACATATAACACTTGCTAAGTCATCCCAACGATGTAATTTCACCAACAACAGGACTCAAGACTCATGTGTATGTGTGTGTTTCCCCAATGATTCCCTAAATCATTTAAACTATGGACATTATGTGAGTGTAAACCAACTCCCGATGATTCCCCGAACTATCAAGCCGACTCAACTAACCCAGTTAAGTACGTTTTATGAATGTTTCGCTAAAGTAGACTTATACATTTGTAAAAAGTATTAACATGAGTTTGTCGGGTGTCACATTAATGTTGTTGCAGTTAATTATTGAGCAATTGAGAAGAAAGGGTGATGCATTTAACCAATATCCCCAATAGCCAATTGATGTCATTTGTGGTGAATCTGTGGTCGATATCAATTGTGGTAGGTTTGTGGTTGTTGTCGGTTTCGATGGATCTGTGGGTTGTGGATGGTAGAGATGGTTGCATATATGTGTAGCGTTATAATTATTATTTGCATCTGTGATGAGTTTTGATTTTTTTTTCTTTTTTTTCTTTTTTTTTTTTTTTTTTTTTTTTTTTTGCAAAAAACTGGGTGAAGATGGCATGGCAGGAATGGTGGATGGTAGGCTTAGATCTGCAATCCTGCCTTGCAGGCAGGTTTTTTTTTAAAATTAGCCTTAAAATGGTCTAATTGACTTATCTCCTTTCGTATTTACCTTCGCTTTTGTTATGATACAAATGGTAATCAAGAGAAGGAGCTAAAGATTAGAGAAGAAACACAAGAGAAAAGAGGGATAACCCAAATCAATAGTTGCCATTTCTTATTTACATTCATGTTTCTGTATATGAACATATTACAAAGATAACCCTAGACTATTGGACAATTACAACTTTGGTCCCTCTACTATTTGATACCTAACATTATACCCCCTATAAGATTTTTGTCCCCAAAAATCAAAATAAGAAAAATAGTTCTAAGCAACTAACACATAATTCGGAAAAAAAGATGTTAGTCTAAAGTATCAAATCCAAATTGTCCACCGGAATGAAACCCCAAAGTAGCTTGCAATTCTTAAACACTTGAACTTGAGTCAACATCTCCAATTCAGTCAGAACCTTGTTCAAATGGTTTTTTAGATGTTTTTGCTAGATGAGCAGCCATAGCCAGTTGTTACTATTGTCATGGCCGGCCCTTAAGGGGTGCGGGGAGGACTCTCGGCCCGGGTCTAATTTTTCGGGGGCACATTGATACTCCGGCAATTTAAGTTTTCTTAACAGTGATGTCCTTAATTCGATGGATTTTTGTATGTTTGAGCCCTAAAATTGTTAATCAAGTATGAATCAAAATAAATGGTAGTTTATATAAAACGGAAAGTAAAAAAATGTTGAGAGATGCTAATAATTAAAGAAGATATGAAATGGTTTGAGAAAAAAAATGAAGGTTTATTAATGAGTGTAGGACTAGAGAGGATGGAGAAGATGAAATGAAAAGGGCTCACACTTAATTAAGGACTTTCTTTTTAACTTTTATTTTTGTTATGAAACAATTTTTTTTAATTGCCAAACTTTCACCCATTTATGTGTTCACCCTTTGTGGGATTCGAACTTCCATCCTCTCCTAAGAGAGTTTGTTCCCTCTACCTTTAGACTGCAACCTAAGTGAGAAAAAAAATTGATCCATCAATTTGATATTACTTTAACCCTAGCTTAAAAAATAGTTTACATTATTTATTTCGTTAAGACCTAAAGCTAAGGCTAAGGGCACAATTTTTGTAGCTCGGCTCGGGCACCTGAATTTTCAGGGCCGGCCCTGACTATTGTATTTATAAACCATGCAATTTACATTTGATACGTGAACAATTGTTATTTACCGTTGGTTGGTTTTGCCACTACTCACGTAATGATTGAAACAAATTTATTTTTATTATTATTATTATTATATTATATAACCATTTATGGGTGCTTAAGCTCTCGCTGGTCCACGTGTCAGCAATTCATTGATCAAGATTAAAAAAAAATTCCTTTTTTCTCCCTTTTTGTCACTGCCCTGACCTCACCAAGCAACCAGGAAAAAAAACCAACATCATCGATCACAGTAGGTTCTCCAACAAGAAGTTTGGCAGCGGCCATGGAAAACGGGCGACGGAGAAAAGGGATCTGACCTGGCACGAACGACTGTTGTGTCGCGTTGACAAACTTTCATTGCTTGATTCCGTTTATGACTCTGGCAAAGAATCACAAACGAACACCAAAGTTTGGTCTCCGAAATTCTTTTTCCATCTTTCTAAATGAGAGAAGATGAGGTCTTTTATTTTCACTTTAATCATTTAAATTGTTTTTTTAATGTCTTTTATTTTAAGTTTTAAACTTTTGAGTTCAGATCATAGTATTATTGATTTCAGTTTCTTTCAAACAGACAAAAAAGGGATCCTACAAAGGTATAAAGTGTTGTAGACAACAGTGGTTACGATTGTTGATTATTTACTGATGGTTTTAAATTTAATAGACGTTTGCTTTTTGTTAAATGTTTTTTCCATTAAAATTATGACTAGGACATCATTTCACATATTAGACTATGATTAGGGTTGTTTACGAGCCGAGTCGAATCGAACGAATCTTTGCTCGTCCTTGGCTCATTTACAAACCGAACCGTGTTGAGCGGCTCATTTACAACCGAGCTGAAAAGCGAGCGAGCGTTGTTCGAGCGCAAATTTTTTCGAGTGAGCGTCGAACGAGAAACGAGCGGAGAGTAATTTGGACAACCATGAAATTGGAATGTTATATTCAATGTTTTCATTTTCGAGTGACAATTAAGGTGGAACTGTCCGATGATGACACTAATATTGAGGTCTGAGTGTCTGAGAATGAGGCATACGTTGAGGCAATGAGCATACTACAGAGAACAATTGTCGCATTGTGGCTAGGGGTGTTCATCGAATCGAATAACGAATTTTCGAATTATTCGAATCGAATTTTTCGAATAATTTATTTTTTTACTGAATTCGTATTCGATTAAAAGCTGAGAAATTCGATTCGAATTCGTATTCGAATAAAAAACTCAATTCGAATTTGATTCGATTTCGTATTAGAAACTCGAATTCGAAACGAATTCGAATAAATTCGTTTAAGGTTAAGACTTAAGTTATGGGCTTTAGTTAGGCTTGGGTTAATTTATGACTTAAGTCAAATTCATAGATTAGCCTATGTTATAAAGTTTTAGGTGTATATATAATCATATATATATATATAATAAATATGTATTATTTTTATTCGAATTTCTAATCGAATCGAATTTAAAATTGTAAATTCGTATTCGATTTGTATTCGATTTACTGAACTCGAATTGAATCAAATTGGAATTCGAATTCTTGATCATCGAATCAAATTCTTGATAATCGAATCGAATTAAGTCGAATTTTGAATTTTTCGAATTCGAATTCGAATCGAATTCTGAACACCCCTAATTGTGGCGTAGGGTGATACCAAGCGACGATTAGCGACAGAAGACTAATAACATAAAGAAGTTAAGGCCATCACATGACAACTTAGGGTTTAGGGTTTTACTATTAAACTTAATGTTATATTTGTATTTGATAAAGTGGACTAATTATATTTTATTTGCATATATTGGGTCAAATGTTATGTATAAAGCTATAAATATAATATAATTTGTGTGTGTATATATATATAATTATATATATAATTGATAATTAATAATTTATTCAAGCTGAACCGAGCCGAGCGGACCTTTGCTCGTGCTTGGCTCGTTTACAAACTGAACCGAGCCGATCAGCTCATTAACAACCGAGCAAACGATCGAGCGAGCATTTTTCAAGCATTTTCCGAACAAGCGGCGAGCGGTTTTAACAACCCTAACTATGATAGATGGTTACCGCTAAACAGATAAAAAGATATGGTTAGAATGTGTGAATGTTCTTTCTTTGAATTAAATAAATATGACTAAAGCAAAGTAGTTTCCAAATATCAAGTTTTGTTAATTAATAAACTATATTTAAAAAATATTATTATCACGCATTGCAATTTTAAACTAAAATAAATACGTTTTCAGTTGTCCCATGTTTTGGTGTAGATTTTGTCTGAAACGAGTCAAATATAATACACTAGATTATACCCTGGGAGCGTCCCGGGTTGAGAAATTTAATATGATACATCAATTTTACATATGAAATAGACTGATGTATAACTCTAATTTTAATATCTAATCTAAAACAAATTAACAATGTACAACTCCAATGCTAACACCTAACCTAAAAGAATGTAGAACTTTAATGTAACTCTAATATTAACACCTATCCTAAAGACTAAACAAATGTACAACTCTAACATACTAATATTGATACTTAACTTAAAACAACGTATAACTCTATTAACCTATTCGGCTCTGGTTGAAAAAAAATTCATATTTACTGATTTGAATATAATTAGTGACTTGCCTATACATAATTAATGATTTACCTAAACACTTTGTGTTTTTTTTCCTGCATGAACAAAACCCCACAAAAAAATTTCTCCGTTTTTTATATAGCACTATGGTACTCGTTGGAAAGATAATATAACGCTTGTTAATTTGGTGTAATTTTTTTCTTTAAAAAATCTAGTATATTAAAGATATTAACGTTTAAAAATTATGGGAGGAAACATGAGGGTAAAAAATTCAATTTTGTTTTTAAATTACTTTTTTCCTAAAATATCTCAATGCCACATGGGATGATACATGGCACACTCAAGGAAGAGAATGCCTCTTTGAGTGTCATGTCACTAAAATGGCTTTGGTTTATTATATGTATAGATGGATTTTCACTCGATAGTATAAATTCAAGTTACAGTGCGTTTTGACGCCGTCGTAAGGCGGTGGGTAATACACTAAATATTATTATTAACTTTGTTTGATATTATCTCTTTTGTTTTCAATTTTTTTCTCCTTCTCCTAGCTTTTTAATTTGTTTATTATTATTAGGGTCTATTTGGTATGGGGTAATAGAATGGACAAGAGAATGAAATGGAAGGGTTAATGGAATGGACAAGGGAATGAAATGGATGATTACTATTCCATAGTCTTGTTTGGTTACACGTAAGAATGGAATGAATCATTACATTGTATTGTTTGGTATGAAGGAAAAGACAAAGGAATAAAATCAGCGGTGGTGATGGTTATTGGCAGTGGGTGCCAGCGACGGTAGTTGGTGGTGGCGGCAACACGGACGACGGTGGTGGTAGTGGTTGCCAGTGGTGGTGGTGGTCGGTGGTGGTGGGTGGCGACATCTGGTGATGATAGTAGTGGTGACGGTGGTGGTGGTCAGTGGCGGCGGGTCGCGACAAGGAGTGACGGTGACAGTGAGTGTGGCGGCTACGGTTGGCGGCGATGGTGGTCCGTGGGTGGCGATGGTCGGTGACGGAGAGTGCCGGTGGTGGCGGTCGGTGCTTGGTGGTAGGTGGTGGAGGTGGCGGTGGGTAGCGGTGGTCAACGATGGTGGTGGTCGGTGATGGCGGTAGTCGGTGGGTGGCGGTGGTCGGTGGTGGTGGCCACGATGGGCGCTAATGGTAGTGGTGGGTGGTGGTGGTGGTGTGACATCCGTCACTTTTATTAATAATAATAATAATAATAATAATAATAATAAAAATTCAGATTTTATTACATATATATATATATATACACTTTTGTTTTTATTTTTCTAACCACACTTAAACCCATAACATAACCCAATTACTCCTCCTTTTTGTGTGTTGCTGAGCCCACTTGAAGCCCATATAGTCTAGCCCAGCCCACTTCCCTTTCCCCTCCATTCAGTTAAACAAAAAAAAAATATATATAAAACGCCCCTGCCGGGACTCGAACCCGGGCAGGAGCTGTAACACCACACGCGAACAAACCAACCAGGCTACACTTGATTTTTGAATTAAACTCAATTATTATTGTATAAAAGCACACCTAAAAACCGTATTTTTCTTCTTCCTTCTCTGCAACAGAGCCGAACCAAATGAATGTTTTGAAAATTTCTTGTACGTGACCTGTGATGAAATTGGAAACAATTTCATAATTATTTTGGTCAACATCATCATGTAATTAACTACTATTGCCATAATATTCTTCAATCATCTCGTAATTAGCTCTTTTAACGCGTGGTTGACTGTACGGGTCAAACCTTTCCAATCCAATAATCCAGACAACATCACTATAAATTGAAACCTTCTGGACTATCACAACTCGCCACTAATTCTTTCTCAACCTCCAATTCATCATAATTATCCTCTGTTCATTGTGTTCAATCGCGTTTTGACTTCGGCGTTGACTTGGCAATTATAAACGAATCAGCCTTGTAAGTTTAATGTTGTTGATGGGTTTTTATCTTCGGCCTACACATATCAATAACCCTAAGGTTAATTGGGTTATTGATGTGTGATTTGATCGATTGCAAAATCTAGGGCTTGTTCTTATTAATTTAGGGAAGAACACAATTTTTTTATGCGATATATAAATTAATCGAACTGAACCAAACACAACCACTGGTCTAGACCAGGTGGTTGTGTCTGGTGTTCTTAGACCAACCCACATGGGTTCAAACCTTGGCACCAACATCTTTTTCCTTTTCATTTTTTTTTTCTTACAAACTTTAAATATAATTATTTATATTTTAAAAATTCATTTTAAAATACTAAAACACTTTTAAAATTTCTACAAAAATTATTTTGTATAAATCTGATGAAAAAGTTTAACCTACAATTTTTAGTTTTTCAAAAATAATTTATTTAATATATATTATAAATATTACAAGTTTATTCAATTAAAATTATAAAATTCTATAAAAACATCTAAACGATTTTATAAAATTCCACAAAAATTATCCTAAACTTGTACAACAATAAGCATTTCAGAAATAATTTTTATTTCTGAAAAACCGTTCTTTTTGCATTTTTAATTAATTTTTGTTAGTTTTAATCGTAAATAAATCATAATAAATTCATTTTATAATATTTTTGTACCAAAATTTTACATAAGTTATTTCTATTCATTTGGAACAGAAATACAATTTTTTAATTCAGAAATTCTTTAATTTTAATATTTTTAGATATTAAAGTCACATTTTGACAATTGAAATAATTAGATTAAATATTCTATTTTCAAGAAAATAATTTTATAAAAATTATTTTCATACTCAAAACCTTATGTTGTGACTATATTCAACTTAAAATTTTACAAAGAGACTTTTATTTATTTATTAAATTTCTTATATTTAATAAACAATTTGTTTATTAATCAAATAAACGTTTATCCCCAATTCGAAGCCCTAGAAAATACTTATAGACTAGATAGACTTAGACTTATTTGTTACATTATAGGGTGACACTTGATAACGTTGGATTACACTTATTCAATTATACAAGACTTACCACCTCGCTAAGGTGAGTATTACTATTCCCCTTTTTCACTTTTACAACTTTTGGGGTGATTCATGCACAAGTATACAAAACTTACATATTCATTTACACATACATCTTTATTCATTTACAATTCATATACGTGTCTTGATTATCTTCGTGCTTATGTTTGAACATGAACGTAGCTTACATACAAAATCATACATCTAGACATAACTTATGTTATGGTGCTCTTTACACATAGACGTAACTTATGTTACGGTGCTCATTTAGACATAACTTTGTGTTATGGTGCTCATTTAGACTCACACGTGTTGAGGTGCTCATTATCAATTTCATTGTACAACTTTACATGTGATCTTTGTCTTGTTTGGTTACTTGCGTGTTTACATAACGCCTTGGTGATGCTAGACACATGAATTGTACTACCTTTTTCAAACTTATACTATATGTACAAAACTAAGTAGTACTCACCAACATTCATATGTTGACAAAATTATTTTCGTGCATGTTTCAGGATAAGCTGCTTGACGCTTCACATAGGACTTTGGACTTAGATTAGATCAATCAAATATCTTTATTTTTGTTGTCTTGTATTTAATTTCACATGTTGTAAAATAATATTCAATAATCAATATTTACATTTTAGTACCATGAGCTTTTGAACAATCGTCACTACGTGGCACCTCGATGATTCCGCCATCGGTTGGGGTGTTACAGGTGGTCAGTGGTGATGAAGGTGACAGAGGGAATGGAATTAAAAAAAAAAACAGGGGGGTTGGATGGAATGAATATGGGATTTTTAGAGGGAATGTAATGGATAAGGTAATCGATGATTCCATTACCTTGACCAATCAAACACATTTTTTTTCATTCCATCGTAATGCTTCATTCCATTCCGCCTCTCATTCATACGTACCAAACGCCATCTTATTTTTTTTAGTTAATTGAAATTTTTTTTCTACGAAAAAGTCCTTTATTTTCAAATAAAAAACATTACAAATTACATTACATCAGAATAGCTCTACTATAAAAAAACATTCAACACTTAACCATACAGACCTCTTAATAATTCAGCACTTAATCAACCAAACAGCCCTTATTATAACTCTACCAAATTTTCACACGATGTTATACCCACATTTTTAGGCGTACAACCACATTTTAAGGAAAACAATTGCTCAACCTGCTGCGTGGCGGAAGTGCCAATACTAGTTGATAAACCATAAACTAATTAAAATAAAAACATAGTAAACGAAGAGTTTAAATCTTTTTATATTAAGTTAAGTAAGTAATTTTATAAATAAAATGTAAAATTACTTGATTTTTGTTTGGTCATTATAGGTCAGCATGGTATCTGACATGCTTTTAATTTTTTTTTTTTATACTTTCATCTTTAGTCACATTAAATAAAAGAATAAATTTATGTTATGTTTTGCAATTAGACTGTGTGTTCATTTTAAGTTTGGCCCAATTTCCAAATATAGTATGAGGTTACTTTTATTTTTACAAGTTTTTTCCTTTACGTTTATACCAGATTTTAAAGGATGTCTTTTACATTTAAAATTGACGAGTTTTATACTTTATGTTCTAAAATTTTGCACGTTACGCATTGGCGGAGGTATGTTGTTTGGGACGTAGTCCCGGGACAGCAGTCTTTTTTTAGTTGCATATATACATGTATACATAGTTTACGAGTGACATCAATGTTTTTTTATGGTGACTACATTAGACCCAACCAAATTCCAGTTAAATGAGCCCAACTCTAATTTTTAACTAGATAGAAATATAACATTTTACAAGGCCGCACCACTATTTAGCCCATTAGGGGGAAATCCGACACTTATAGGATTCACTTTTCACTTAACTGATTTCAACCAATCATGCACTGGCACATCACGTCACTGATACACTTTTTTGGAGGCAGCGCTCCACTAATTCTTTTATGTATTTGTATTTAAATTCAAATCTTAATCTTTGTTTTCTTAATTTACACGGTTTTACCACCAAACGGTCAGATTTCTTATAAATCGTCCTACCAACACGGTCAAAAATAATTATGTGCATTAAAATCGGTTTCATCTAATCGTCAGAAATATTGAATTTCACATGCATACGGTTGAGATTTTTTTTTTTGTATATAAACCATTATGCCACGGTGGTGAAAACACAGTTTAACATCAACAAAACCCACACCTTCAAAATGACTCGCTGGACCGAAAATGAAGAAATAACTCTGGTCGTGTGCGTTAAAGACGCACAAAACGACCAATCCTTGCAACGCCAACCCTGTAGGGGCTCAGGGGGCTCATAAGACCATCAAATTTATATTATGTGTTTTTTTTTTTTAATTTTTAATGACGACGTTTTTTTATTATTGTATAATATTTTTATTATGTGATCAACCTTACCTGACTTGAACCGTCAAACCGAACCACCCGAAAATATTTATGTCCGGTTCTACAAAATTAGAATGTCTAAACTAGTGACATCATTGGAAAAAATTTCTGGATCCGCCACTGACGTTACGTCCTTTGACAGTAACCCAGTTAGCTTTTAACACTAATACAAGGGTAAATTTGTCTTTTTACTATTATAGGGCCTATTTGTGTAATTAAGTTAAAGTTTTGGAGAAAAAGTAAAATTTAAAATTAATATAACCCCCCTCCCTCTCTTAATAACTGCCACCACCACAACCTACCACCACTACCTGTCACCGGCCACCAACACCACTACTCCTTCCCTTCCATCAGACCAAACCTTGACCCAAATACAAAACATATTGAACCACAACCACCTGCCGCTAACCAGCATCATCACCCCCTACGTAGTTACTACCGTACCATTGCCACCAATAAATCATTAACAAGAAAGGTGTATAAGGTGAAACATAGCACTGTCACATTATGGGTGACTAAGAAGATGAGGTTTGGTTTGCGACAGTAAACAAATCACTATCTTGTATCCACTATTCGCCACCTCTTACAACGCTTCAATAAGTAACCAAAAAACATACCTGGGCTTTTACTCACAAAGCATCGAACTTTGTATTAAACCTAGATCTGTTAGGGTATGATTTGATTTGTTGTCTGTGGTGGCAGCTGGTAGGGGTGGATGGTGATGGTAATTAGGTGTGAGAAAGATGATGTATTTAAGTTATTTATAAAATTAGTCTTTGGACATGTGAAATAACAAAAATGCCCTCATGTGCAAGTCACATGACCAGATTTAACGAACAAATTTAACTGAGTAAGAGCCAAAGGCCATAGCGTGTAAGATTTTTAAACATAAATTACAAAACTCGTCAATTTTAAAAGCAAAGAACATGCGCTGAAATTTGGTATAAACGTAAAGGACACAACTTGTAATTCAATTTATTTCTATCTTTTATTCTTCTTTTTGTTTTATCTATTACCTGGACTGCTTTTGTTGCCGCCACTTTTGCCAGAGTTGTGGTCGACTCGAAAAATTCTAGTATTCCAGCTTTACTCTTCCTTTCTCATTTTAACTAATCTTAAAGTAATTGAATTATTAAGATCTTGAGAAAACTACTATTTAAAAATATAGAGACAAATATTTGACAACTAGTGAGTAATATGCTTAGGATATCACTGCAATATGATGTATCAAGACAGTGATAGCCTCATGATGAAACAAGCTAGAAAAAAGGTAAAATGGCTAAAACGACAGGAGATGTACGAGGAAAAACCTTGATTAGTTTAGATCTCCAGCACAAAACCTTAGGAGCGGACAAAAGTCCCCTGCCTTGATGTTTTTATTAAATAAATAAAGAAATACAACTTTGGAAACTGTGGATCGATCAATTAAGTATTACAATCAATAAGTGTATTGTGAGTAAAAGAAAATGAGTAATAGTTCAAAGTAGTAAGTAGTAAGTTTCCAAAATGATCGTAGAAAGTCCCTTTTTATACTAGAAAATGAAGCAACTAACATCTCGAGATATTCGGGATTGCATATACTAGGTCCAAGTAGCTGTTGCAAGTCCTTCTTCATTCACACGTCTTCTAACGGGTATCAACTAATCTTCCGAGAGTCAAGCAAGACTGAGTCTCAGCTAATTAGTTGAGTCAAACCTGCATTAAGGCGTTAATTCGACATGAACCGTTAGTCATACCCAAGATATATATCATAGACATTATATAGACATATATCCTAAATATAATAGCATTCTAGTTATCATGAGGATGTACACTCGGTATACATGATAAATACTTTCTTAAAATATTCAGCACCAACAATTGTCCCCAAAATTATAATATTATTACCATGAAACTAACGACTATAAGTTTCCAGTCTTACTATAATTTTCCAGATGATAAGGCATAAAGCTATTTCCAAGACAGTAATTACGAACTTGTCACACCGCGCCAATGGCAGAAACACGTGGCGCAACGCTCGAAAGCATATCAAAGTCAAGATTAACACAAACTATATTTAATTAAAAAAGATCAATTTATTAAGATATCGAAAATGAGTATCTTGTTACAATATTGCACAAAACAACAAACAAGAAGTTCATAAATGGGGTTTTTTCCGTCCAATTCCCAACCCAGTGGGAAATATTTATGAAACCCAGACAAGTATCCGACATCCCATATTCCACCGCACTAGCCTCATATCTAATCAGCACTTAGTTACCTGAAAGATATGTTTAAAAAGACGTCAATATATAAAATATTGGTGATTTCACAGGTTTTAGTTTCATAACAACAGCATTTTTACAACATGTGCGGAACCTACACATTTTGTGGCCTTTGTAAGGAGTAGCTAGCTCCTACAAAACTACGATGATGAGCAATCCCTTGAGCCCATAACCAAACCAAGACTAATAAATATGCCCCGCGATCACAAGTTGTTTCTCGGCAAATAACAACTTAGTTAGAATATGTGCACCCCAGGCATACGCCGATGCATAATCGATGCTATCGATTAGGGGTGGGCCTTGTCAGACACCAATAGTACTATCCAAATATTCCTTCGGTTTCATGCCCCTGAATTAATGGTTGCAGTAGCGAGGACTCAACCCCGAGTGGCGAACACACAACAAAACTCAAGTACTCATCATGCCACTCATCACATTTTAACCTTTGAAAACATTTCAACATGTGACAACATTTGACAAACATATCTTTCCCCCAAATAAAACTGTAAAGAGGGGCCGTGAAACTCACCTGAAGTACTGCGTACAATCAAATAGCAGAGAATAGCAAGTCCGTGGTCAAGCACCTACGAACGTCCTAGTGCGTGTAAGTCACTAAGTCTATAGCGTGTGTTTTTCCGGCAAGTTGTACACCCAACTCCCAACACCACCATTTACATATAATTCCCCGTTTAAATTAAACATATGTCCTAGGTCCGTTGGTGATGGATTACCCTCGTTACAAGTTACACTTATATTTCCATAAATATTAATTAACTTGTATAATATCGTTCTCGACTCGACTCACTTGACGTATAATTATTTTCTCATTAAATAATTACACTAAGATCTTGTCGATCGATACAATATTTTTAACACTCGACTCGATTCACTTTACCGTATATTTATTTCCCCATTAAATAAATATACTAGGATCTTGTCGATTCGATATAACGTTTTTAATACTCAATTCGACTCGCTTTACCGTATATTTACTTTCCCATTAAGTAAATATACTAGGATCTTGTCGATTTGATAATATATTTTCATTGTCAAGTTCATATGCTCGTTTTAAACGTTTAATCGTTAGATTATTTACGTTATTTTCCCCCACGAATAAGTTTCCAACACTTAGGAAAGTGTTATGTATTTTCACCCAAATTATATATTTTAAGTCCTTAAAATATATGTTTTCATTTCCACATTTAGACGTAAGTAATACAAATACTTATTTGTCCATTTTCACGTCTTAGTCCGTTAACACGTCGTAACATGTCCATGTCCGATTCAATTAATCTTGTATGTAATTTGTTAATTTTTCCAAGTTTCCAACAATATGTATTCTTGAAATTATTCCTCCTTTAATTCTACACATATTTACTTGAAAGTTTATAAATACATTTGTATTTTTAATACAAAGACTTGGTTACTTATACATAAAAATGCCCCAACACTTTTATATTCCCATTTATATAAAAGTGTTCATTTTTATACAAGTTTTCACCAAGTTTTTAATTTATCTAACATTATCATAAAAACCTTTGTTTTTATACTTTTCCAACATGTTAGGAAATTTATATTTTTATAAAACCTTATAAAAATATTTTTATACAAGACATACACTTGTAAATTTGCTCATTTACACAACCAACCTTGGAAAGTCACATTTTATACTTTTGACACCAAACTTTCCAAAGTCATATTTTTAGATTCAAGTTTCTAAAAATGACACTTTATGTCCCTCAACTATTAAAGTTACCAAAATAGTCCTTTAACTTTCAAAAGTTACATTTTCTTCTCAATCTTTCAAAAATGACAATTTTCTACTAAACTAGTAAACTTTATTTTGTCATCTCTGTCATGATAGACTATTTTTATGTTCCAATATCATTTATAGTCCATAATCATCTTATTAAGGATAATAATAGGTGTATTTAGTGTAATATGTCCAATATGTCCAATTTGCATTTTTCAAGTGTGTAGACTTTGAAGATGAAAAATTTATGTAATTTATTTTCCAACAACATCAACACCATGTCAAGTTTTAGATTATTATTTTATGAAGATTTAAACCACATTTAAGGTTATTCAAGTTTCATTAATAAACTATGTTTAGATCATTATTTTCTTCAATCTTTTGTGAGCTTTATAAAACTACAAAAACAATGTATAATCATCACCAAACTCACGGCTCCTATATACACTTTCACACTCCCATTTTAGTCTTAAAAAGCATATGTTTTATCATGAAAAATTCCATCAAGTTAACCCATGTACAACTTGCTTTCTAGATAACAAAACAAAAACTTTTAAGAACAAGAATGAGATCAAGAATACTTACAACTAGCACAAGGCTAGGGAAGCTAAAAACACTTGGTTTTGAAGGGGTTTAGTGTGTTCTTCCTAATTAGTTAAGCTCCAAGCTTGAAACACACAATTGGGGTTTGGAAAATGGAAGCTTATGGATGATTTTGGAGTGTTAAAACTTGAAGAATGGATGGGTGTATGTGTGTGTATATTCACGGCAATAAGGAGAAGGAAAGAAGAAGTTTTTTCTTTTGTGTTTATCATGTGTTGTATATTATACACTATATAATCCATCCAAGATCTCTTGAGATTCATCATATCTAGATTTAGATTTGAAATCCCTTAGTTTATGGAACAATGGTACTCATGAAATCTTGCTAGATATGTAAAGGTATGTTGGCCGATTTTTGTAAGGACTTGATGGATTTTGTGGATCTTATAAGTACACAAGATAATCCATGTTAGATCTCATATCCCACCCTTGTAATCTTTGTAATATCTTTGAGATCTTGATCAAATAAAAATTATTTTGGCCATGTGATGATCAAGGGCCGGTTTGGGGGGGGGGGGGTGTGTGGTTTAGGGGTCCACAACATAAAACATTTGCTAGTTATTTGGTTATGATTCACACATAGCGTTCGGGTTTCATTCGGGTTTTAATCGGATTTAAATAAAGCGTTATTCGGAAATTATAGTAGCCTCAAATAACCCTTAAACATAGCCTAGTTTAAGTGTTGGTTGATTAGTTAGGCTTTCGTTGGGTGAAATTATAAGTTATACTTGTATCGGGTGCGGTACGCGCACTTTATTCGTTACCGGAAGATTTGTATTTAGAGTTTTCATGTATGGTTTTGGAGTTCCAAAACACATTACATTTCATGAAAATACCCTTTATTTTATATCCTGGGTGTCCGGGATCATTTTTGGCTATTTAATTTTTACCGGGTATCACCAACGTCCGTTCCGGACGAGTTTATTCGCACGCGATTTCGTCGTGCTTCAACATTAAACATGTGCATTCCTATGAATCTTATGGGGAATTTGCTATTCTCTAAGAGCATTCACGGTAGCTTCCCCATCCCCCATTTACTCACAACCAATCACAACCACATATTACATTAAAAATCATTACAGTTTCTCTCTCCTTCACTCACAACCACTTTCAACAAATATTAAAAAATAAATATAGTTTCCAGTTTTCCCCAAAAGATTCCCAAATAACCCCAAATATACCAATCAACAGTAGATTCCCCATTTTTCTTCACTCACAAACCCTCAAAACCACCCCATATAATTTGGGAGCTACTCTCACATAAAAATGGGGGAGCTATTGTGAATGCTCTAAGGGCTAAATTAATCCAATTAATTTAAATATGCACTTAAACCGTTAATTACATATACTAATTACGTACGGAAACACATCGATTTTTGCCGGATGTTACAGAACTAGCCGTTAGGAACCTTATCACCTAATCAGCCTAAGCTCAAATTGCCTTTATAACCCCATAAAAATACTTAGAAAGGTATGTATCCCTATCTCATTTTCCTTTTTTCTACGAATAATTAATTAACCATGGTAACAAGTGCACTCGTCTAACCGTTACTGGCAAAATGCATAAGGATTTCATAGCACAACGCCTTTTTGAGGGTCCAGAAAATGAAACCTGCATATTCAAGGATAGGGATATCGATATCCATCTCCACTCCGGAGCTTTCCCTAATTTTGCAGTGTTCCGTCCTTATGATCGGAATACTAAATCGGATTTTGCTTCGAATATATGGGCTTTTTTTCTCTTCATCCCTTTTGCTCCCGTCTTAAAATTCCCATTTCCAACCATCATGAACCAGCTTTTTCAGACCACTGGTATGAGCTTTGCTCAAGCAATGCCAGAAATCAGGAAAATTTTTGGCTGCATTGAGCAGGATCGTTAAAAGTCACAAAATTCCACTTCATGTTGGCGACCTATGGATAGTTTAAATGTTAAGAACCCATGGATCTCATCGATTTGTTCTTCAACTTATCAATAACGACCGTAGTTAAATCTGAAATGCTTTGGAAATCAAAGTCTTTCTTTGTTAGAAAAGATTCCATCCCAGATGCAATAAACATCCCCAAATTTTGGATCAAGGATGGTAAATTGTTTTCCAACAATTCAGAATGCCTGACATGGGTTCAGTGATAGGCAAATCAGACAGTTCCGCTGCTGCAGCTGCCGCTCAGGCAGATGAAGAAGAAGAGGAAGTTGATGAGACAGGCGTCGAGCCACGTGACATTGATTTGGTTATGACTCAAGCCAGTGTGTCAAGGCCGAAGGCGGTTAAGGCCCTCAAGGCTCACAATGGAGACATAGTGAGTGCCATCATGGAGCTGACTACTTAGGTAGAGAGTTTTTGAAAATGAGTTTTTGGAATTTATTCTCATTGGAAGAATATATTGTTATAAACTTGTAGCTACTTGACTTATATTAGTTTTCATGAGAATGATTATTATTATTTTTGTTATGCTCTTCACAATAATTGCAAATAATCATTTGTTAATTACTTTTATTAAATAATATTTCAATAGTTTTTTAATATATTGAGCACAAGGCGGTTTATTATGCGATTTATTCCCAAAATTATTCAAGATCACCCAAAAGAAACAGGTTACAATTGGAGATATATTAGGCAGACTAGGTGCTGGTTGGATGCTCCAATGGAAGACCCTTCCAAACAACGATGCGTGGGATGAACTCCAAAATACGCTGCATTACATTCAGATTTCAGGAGGGGCGGATGAAAATAGCTTGGCCTCTGTTCCCTCTACTATTATCAATCCGTCAAGCCTGAACCATCCACCGATTAGCTCAAACTGGAATGGTTGGGGTACCAAAAAAAGTAAATTATTTTGTTTGGAGGGCCATGACAGACAAGAGTGGCTTTGAAAAGAAGGGGCTTATCCGCTTATATAATCTGGATGGATGTAAACTGTGTTTGGTGCAATGAAGGGGAGAATGAGGCTGCTCATATTTTTGTAAGATGCCAATTTGCGAAACTTATGCCATGGGAAGAGCAGCTTCTTTCTTGCTTGCTTGAGACACTCCTTTATTATGTTTTACCAATATTATGTTACGTACTAACTATATATGTTTGTATGGTTAGGTTATATATTGGGTGTTCTACTTAATTTCTTAGGTGCTGTTTGTTTTTTCTGCAGGAAAAGGTCTGCAGTCTGCGGATCACATCTGCAGACATCTGCAGGAGAAGAGGTGGACCAAAGGTCTGCAGTCTGCAAGAAGAAGACTGTTTGTTTGTTAACGTCTGCAGGCTGCTGAAATAAACTTAAATTTAAACAAACTGAGTTTTTACAGCAGTCTAGTGGTAGATGGTGGTGGTGGTGGGTGGACCGTGGTGGTGTGGACCATGGTGGTGGGTGGTGGGTGGTGGTGGTGGTGGGGGGTGGTGGTGGTGGTGGTGGTGGACGGTGGTGGGTGGTGGTGGACGGTGGTGGGTGGTGGACGGTGGTGGTGGTGGACGGTGGTGGTGGTGGTGGTGGTGGGTGGTGGACAGTGGTGGGTGGTGGTGGTGATGGACCGTGGTGGGTGGTGGTGGACCGTGGTGGTGGACGGTGGTGGTGGTGGGTGGTGGTAGTGGTGTTGGACGGTGGTGGGTGGTGGTAGTGGTGGTGGGTGGACGGTGGTAGGTGGTGGTGGGTGGACGGTGGTAGGTGGTGGTGGTGGTGGTGGTGGGTGGTGGTGGGTGGTGATGGTGGTGGGTGGTGGTGGTAGTGATGGTGGGTGGACGGTGGTGGTGGTGGTGGTGGGTGGTGATGGTGGTGGGTGGTGGTGGTAGTGATGGTGGACGGTGGTGGGTGGTGGTGGGTGGTGGTAGTGGTGGTGGACGGTGGTGGGTGGTGGTGGTGGTGGTGGTGGGTGGTGGTGGTGGTAGTGGGTGGTGGTGGTGGTGGGTGAGGAGAAGAGAAGAGGAGAAGACCTTAGAAGACTTTGGTCCAAGTCTGCACCAAGAAGAGGTCAGGAAGAGCTTTTGGAGTGAAATGTCTTCCGAAAAACAAACAGTCTGCCCACCCCAAACGTCTGCCCGCGTCTGCACGACGCAGACAAAAGAGGTCAGAAGTGCTTCTGGGAGAAAAACAAACACCACCTTAATATTTGTGAAAGCATATCATCAGATTTTACAACGAAGGAACGAACTCGCCAGAAGATCGGTCATCGATCTTATTCGAGAATTAATATATGTCCGTTTGTGTTTGTGTTTGTTTTCGTTCATGAACAATTCTTTGTGTTCATTAACGTTCGTTTATGTTTGTGTGCGTTCATGAACAAAATTAACAAACGTACACAAACGAACACACAAAAAATCCCGTTCGGTAAGTGTTCATGAACTGTTCGTGAACACATAATTTCCTTAGCAAACGAACACGAACAAGGCCTTGTTCGTGTTCTTTCGGTTCGTTTGCAGCCCTACTAATAATTAAAAGTAAGATTGTACATAGGTATATGTTGGCTCATAAACAAAATGAAAACAGTCAATTAAAAGTAAGATTATACATAGGTATCAGGTATGATTATATGTTTTTAACTTTTCAATCTCATACTTGATATAAGCAACCTTTCGCTTTGCTCATGTGTTCATTTAACAAATCCAATCTAACATTCTCAATAACGAAAACACTACAAACTCAGGTTGTCACATCCAAACATTTAACTGCGAAAATTGGACGGGATTAGCAAAAAGAAGGAAACAGCACGATTTTGAAACCCAAGTAAAGAACATTTTGGATGAAAGTGACCAAAACTACTACAGGGACGAAAATGACCAATGCATTTCATTTCAACTAGTGGTATTACGTCCGGCACTTTGCGCCGGGGTCTCCCATGCTACTCGTAATTGGTATCAGTTCGTTACGAAATCGACACTTTTTATAGCAACTGAAAGTGGAATGCTTCAGCTGAAATAGTAACGGTTTTTTAAAAGTGGCGATGTTACTGCGAAGCAACGGTGGTGGTTGTCAAGCTGAAGGAAAAAAACATGTTATGAATAAGAGAAGAACATTTTCATTAAAGAAAAATATATTAAACCTAAATCTGACCATGTCACAAATATACATTTGGAAAAATGGTTCAATCTCTCAAACAAAATGAAAACTCCTTTCCTTACACGCATTATAGGAAATGGAAATGAAAAAAAAAAGTATAATCGTATCCAAAAGGGTATTGACGTGTCGTCGTTTTGTTTGTTTTGTTTTTATTAAACTTTAGCTTCATAAAAAGTGAAGAACATTTTTAAAACCATTATATGTTTTTTAGTTAGCTGAGAACATTTTCATTTTAATGCAGGTCATCAATAAATAAGGGAGGATTTAAATTTATGGCAATATTCTATAAGAGCATAACGTCCGTTTGTAATTTTTTTATAAATCAATTAACGACTGTAAACAAATAAAGAGACAGTCCACTGTTTCCAAGAAAAGGACACTCTTTTGAAGGCTTAAACAATTGGAAAACAACCCACTCTTTAAACACTTTCTCCCTCTACAAGTCTATATTACCACCATCTCCTCATCACATCACTGCATTGATTGACATAGCCTGACCCACCTAAACCATCACTCCACCACCACCGAACACCAACTACCACCATCAGAGCTGACACCGAACAACCGCTATCACCGCGGCTCACCACGTCACGTCCGCAACAAGATCTGGTCTAGATGGAGACATGCAGTCCGGTTGTCTGGTTCGTCTTCGTTCCGTTCCGGTAGGTCTTTCCTTTAACCGAAGAGAGAAACAAAGCGATGTTGGTCGGTACCAAAAAAGACCCTCAAACTCAGCTAATTACACAATCTTGTTCCAACGCGGAACCATCCTAACTCAGTAGTAATCCGAGAACCCAAAAGGTTGTGGTGGTGTCGGTTACTCCTCAAACGTCGATGATGGTTTAATCGGAGTCAGCAATGACGACGACGGCTACGGGACGTGGGTTCCGGCTGGGTCTTTAAAATAAGACATATACCTAGAACCATAGGAGGAGGAGTATCAAGGGATTGTGAGAATATGAACTTGTAGGGATCATTTTGTATCAATATAATATAATCTAATCTAAACAACGGTTTTCAGCGGGACACAATTGGTACGCAACAATCTAATCAAGTCTTTCACATTTAAATATTACCATACTAAAAGTAACTAAAACAAAAAAGATAAGAAGTACATCGTATGTATGCACATAATAATAATAATAATAATAATGATAATACGCCTACACAACTAACTCATCAGTAAAAACATTTCCAAAAACAAGCAATACCTACGCCCAAGCCCACAACAACAAGCACCTTACTCATATGCACACGAATTCCTGCATGAAAATTGGCTTTTGCCCAACTTAAATCACTAGCACTCTGGCTTTCCTTGATCCCCATTGGTTTCTTGTGTTCATGTCCATTGAGCGCTTGTAGTTTCTTTTGCATACGGATTCTTCTCTCTGCAGTTCCTTGACTATTAACTTTTGCACCATTGGCGACACTTTGTGCAGGGCGACTCCTTATTTTGATTCCTAGATCAGAATAAGTTCCTGCGGCATGCTTCTGGCTGCTGCTGCAAGAAACTTTTCTGACTGCGCTACTTTGACCAGCCCCGGTTTCGAAAGAGAAATCCATACTCAAAGGCTATAAAAAACACAAGATGCAACAAGGTTGGTATGTATAATAATTTACACAATGTTTTTAACTTTTGTGATTGGGTGCAAAAGTAACATTCTATAACATGTAAAATGGTCACAGAAAAGAACATGTTTTTCGTGAAGATGTAATTAACATGTACCTGTATTTGCATAACTTCACTATCGGACTCGCTGCTGTATTCATTTTCTTTAATATGAACTTCAGGAATTGAATTTTGAGCAAATGAATCCCCATTAAAACCAGAATCATTAAGAGAAGATTGTTCTGATCCAACTAGCATATTGTTCCACAACTCCATATCATTTGTCGCATACTGATTCTGCAATCCATTTTGTTCATTTCTGTAGGTTCCAATTCCATTATACGCAGCTCCAAGTTCTAATGGCATCTGAGATGAATACAACGGCGAAAAGATTTTTGAGTCGAAATTTCTTGGTGATGCATCCCAGAAACCTTGTAGAGCTTCTTCTAGACCCAAATCTGGCTGCTACATCAGAATCAAATAATATTAATTACCAGGTTGCTAAATCAGAATCAATAGTCAGCTTGCTACACATATAGGGTCTAGATACTCAATTGTAAAACTGTGTCTCCCATACCCGACTCATCTGGATATGGTTATACCATTAGTTAAAAAAATCTAGTTAGGATTATTTCAAGCACATTTCTTTTCTTTTTTTTTTTTTTTACCATTTCAATTGTTGTATACTTTTATGTTTTTAACAAGCACAACAAAATTACAATATTATATATTACATAAATATCATTATCACCATAAAATGTTTGAAATGTCTAAAATATGTAAATTTCATGACACAACAAATCCTAGAAGATAAGTCTAAACTAAAAAACATACAAAATATAAATATAATATAATATAATCAAAAGATATGGATCCTAAGAGAACCAATCTGATATGTGCCACAATATCTAGTCAACATTCACACATTCTACTTCTGTCATGCACCACGATCCCATGATCCATGCAAATATTAATATGTTATTTGTTTCTTTAAGTTATTTAGTTCACTAATTAGATTGATGTGTGCCACATTTCCATGACAGTAGTCATGCACACATTCAAATCCAATTATGTGTTCCATGTTTTGCATTTTATCAGTTAGTGAGTCCGTAATTTGTGTTAGTGTAGTTAGTGGGTTTAGTTGAGATTTCTTTGCTATTATAAGGCTTATATAAAGAGCCATAGTTTGCTAATGAAATTATGAATGAAGAAATGAATTAGTAAAAGTCTTGTTTCCATCTAATTTTCTATCAAGCTTCTATCTATTTTCTTGGATCAATTGTTTAACGATTAAGTTCGTATCACAATCTCTATTTGAAAACTAAGAGAACTATTCTGGACTACACATTTCATATAAAGGTAAAAAAAAATATATATATTTTTTTTGCTTTAATCGCACATTTTTATGCAAGAAAAAAATTTTTAAATTTTTTTCATTTATACATATGTGTATATCTTGGTTTTAAAAAGCGCGAAGCGCACAAAAGCGACGAGGTCTAAAACTGAGGCGCAAAGCGCAAATCGCAAAAGCGGTGGGCTTTTCGTACGCGAAGCGCAAGACAATTATATAATTTTTTTTTATATATGCTATAGGTTTTTAGCATTATTTACTCAAAATATAGATGCAAATAAGGTATATATATGATTTAACTAAAATGTACAACCTTTTTAGCTACATGTATAACACTTTTAAGCACAAAAACAGCATGTGTACAAAAAGCGCGCTTTTCTCGCTTTTTTTTCTTGCGCTTTGTGCGCTTTTCGTGCGCTTTTTGCGCTTTTCTTGCGCTTTTCGTACACTGCTCGCCTAGGGTTACATAAGGCGCACGGATTTGCGCCTAGGTGCGCTTTGCGCTTAAGCGCGCCTGAGGCGCGCTTTTTAAAACATAGGTGTATATAGCAATTATAAATATCTGTATATAGCATTTTTAGCTATACATACGTGTATATTTCAGTTATACATATGTGTATATTGCATTATACACATGTATATTGAAAAAAAAAAAAAAAAAAATCCTGCATAAAAAGCAGCGATTAAAAGCAAAAAAAAAAAAAAAAATTGCCTTAGAGAAATGCGTGGTCCAAAATGGTTCTTCTCAATTTGGCCAAAGGTTCTCATTTGAACCAATTCCTATAATCAATTACACATCTAAATTTTCCGGAAACTATTAAAGGAATAAATTTTAATATCAATAGTTGTCAGGTATATGGTTAGGGTATACATGCATATGGTTTTCGGTTAATCGGGTCATGTATCACTTGACACCATACCGAACATGTGAGCCAATGAATCAATCCAATGTCCAGTCCCGATCCCAAACCCTTTATACCCAAACACCAGTCACAAATATTCCGGTTTCAAACATACGAATCCAGTTTGGGTTTGTTGCCAGGCACATACCATTGGATATTTGAGGTGATGGTCCTGACAATCAAGAAACACCAAGGCATCATCATCATCTTTTCCAGCAGGATCTTGTTCGAGTTTTGCAATCCCATTGCTAAAAACCGGAGTTAAGGGCTCCAATTGAGCATCAGATTCTGCACAAGGCTTCACAACCAAAGGAGGAGACACATCAACATCACCACAATCCATATTGTCACCATCATGCTTCTTAAACAAACGACAAATCACATACGGACTCTGCAAAATATAACAATATTATTAAAAAAAAAGCCTAAACTCTGAAAACAACATTTGACTAAAATGAATGAAGAGCTACCTGTCCAGGGTGGGTACCATCAAGCTCCTTTTGAGTAGGTGAATATTCATGAATGACCCAATGAGTCCGTTCCCCTCTTGGGGCCCGACCCGTATAAAAGACAAGCGTCTTCTTCTTCCCGATCAAACCATTCCCCTTACTCGACTTAATATTTCTATCTTTCCCAGTAGCTTTCCAGTACCCGGACACCGTAGCGCGATTCGACCGCTGCCCGTTCTGATACTTGCGATCTTTCGGGCAAAAAAAGAACCATTCGTTGTCGATCGACTCAATCACCGACAAATCTGCAACCAAATCAACTCTAAAAATATACCTAACCTAATATCAAAAAAGGAATTATAATAATAATAATAATAATAATAATAATATACCAGGTAGGTCCCACGGCTCTTTCTTGCAAACATCAACTTCACGAATACAATCGACTTGTTCATCGAAGCCGTTGATCTTCAATCTGAGGTAATGATTTACAAGTTCTTCGTCTGTGGGACGAAATCTGTAGCCCACAGGCAGTGATTTGGTTGTAGGCACCACGTCGTCCATTTTACCAACTTAGATTTTGATATTCAAACACAGTAGTATTTGCTAATAATAATTGTTTTTTTATTTGATTTGTTGATGGGGTAGTCCAGTGCAGAGTGAGGAAAAGAGTAAAGTGTGTGTGTTTCAACTTTCAATTCGGTGTATATACCGCGTGTGGTAATTTGACAATTATTTTATTGGGGATTAATTACGATGATACCACACGTACGTTTTTAGAAACTGTGGGCTGCTACAGCGGTATTTTGTGAGGGTAGAATTGGGAAAGGGTTAATAAAGCGTGAGGTGCAAGATAAGGTCCTTCTACTAATCAAAAGACGACACGTCACAGAAAGCTTATGTAACTAAGACCGCGTGATTTATCAGCCGATTTGTTTCGTTTCGATGAGGACCAACGGACCGAGCAATGAGGTGGTCCAACACTTGTAGCCTAGTTGGTTGAGAGTCTAAAGTTTTTTATGAGAGGCTTGGGTTCAATTCCCACTAGCTACATTTGGAGGACATTGGTGGATGGGAAATGAGGGATGACCTGGCCATTGGCTTGGGTTCGAGTCCTGATCCCGACCGGTTTTACCGACTATTTCACCGTCGTGCCTTCTGGCGGGTGAGTGGTCGGGTTTTCCTGGGAATTGGTGGCAATTGGTGGCCCGGGTACTCTCGAGTACCTGATTCGCCAAAAGGGTGCCCGAGAGTACCCGGAATTGATTCGTTGGCCGTTCAAAAAAAAATGAGGTGGTTTTCTTTTCTTTTTTTTGATTTTTTAATTACTTTTTTTTTTCTATTTGCGTAAAACGAGTTGATGTTACCCCGCGCGTTACGGCGGGATATTGATTAAAAAAGTAGCACGTTTAGATATTTATGGACTTAAAAGAAGCTTTAAAAATCAATATTTTTCCCTTTCGTTGTATATATTTTTTTTACCATGATCTTTCATGGCACGTTTTTTTTTGTGTTATAAGCGAATCAAAATGTGCTTTGATAGGTTATGCTTCAACAATAGTTGTTTACATACCACCTATGATTGATGAAGTATTTGGACAACTTTCATATATGGTCTTTCCTTGTAGCATAGGTACAATTGGACAACATAGCAAGTTTGTTGTGTTGTAAGCGAATCAAAATATTGGCATTTCCTTTGTTGTATAACTTTTAAGAAAAACAAACTACTTTAAACACAATATCAAAGTATCATTAAAAATGCATATTTTATAGAGTATACATGATTGTCTACATAAAAATAGCATAGGGATATTGATTTTGATTGTCTTTGAATCTCTCAATTGATATCTTCAAATCGTAAGCAAGAGCATCAGCTTTGAACACCATTAAGTCGGAACAAACGAATAAAAAATTAACGATCAACAAAATCGCAAACAAAGAGACAAATAAAGTATATGTGTCAGTGGTTACAAATCGTGAGGGACGTGGAGTTATGACTCGTCGTAGACGAAGAAGTGATAGTTAGAATCGACAGAAAGGTTTGCACAACGGTTTTGGGTCAAATGAATTGAAACTAAATGATGATTCAAGTGAATGTATTTTTCCCCAAATCAATAAAATAGTTTATAAATTTTATACATGCAATTTTTTCTCACAGTTTTTTATCTTTTTACAACTTTTATTTAATACATCCCTACATTAATTGATGTTGATTAATGTATTTGTATTACTATTACTATGTTATATAAAAAAAATATTATGCGTAAAACATATCAATAAAACTATTATATGTTAATTCAAAATTACAAATCTAATCTATACTATATTATAAAGCATGAGGGAAGGATGATTAAAACTTAAGTAAATACAATTGTTATGCTTAAAGTACAATAGTAAATGAGGTTAGTTTAGGGGCAAAGTTGTCTTTTCTACACTCTTTAAATTACTATAATATTTGTAACAATTTAAGTGTTAGTTTTAAAACTTAGATGAGAAGTTGAAAAGTTGAATTTATATCTCTTTAAATTACTATAACATTTGTGAGTTGTGACAATGTTAAAGTGAGTTTCAAAACCGAAAAGAGGAGTTGAAAAGTTGAATTTGTGTTATCTTGGAAACCAAAGGACACTGGGATGCTTCATTTTTTAAGCGGATGGAGATTTTAATGTCAGTCATAAATCGATTTAATAGATGCAACCATAAAGAGATTGAAAACCTCACCTATTTGTGTACAAATGGGAAAATGGCTAGATTCTTTATTCACTATATATCTTGAGACGTCACAAGAATCCCAACAGATCAAATATACGTTTTTCAGTTTTTTGTTCTAATTCGTATGTTTTTTTATATTTGTTTGTTTTGAATGAAAGAAACACGAAGACCTTATAGAGAATCCATCAATGATCAATGATCAATGGCAGTGGTGGCTTTCATTTTCTTTTGTGTGTTTACTTTTTTATATTTTTGCTTTTATGCATTGCCTTTAGAGGGTTTGCAATTATCCAATTAGGTTAGTATAAATGGTTTGACATATTTCTTTTTATTTGAACAAAATAATATGGAACAAGCTATGCATAAGTCATCAATGGAGGTGCCAACCCCACTAATGATGATCAATAGCGGCGAAGGTTTTCACTCTCAGGTGCATGTTTTATTTTTAAGCATTGTTAAATTAAATAATCTTAAATATTAAAACCCACAAAATGGTCTTGATCATGTATAAGAATTGTATCGATTCTTGGTATGTCCTTCAGTTTAAGATATTTCATATCGTACCAAATAGTTTGGTTTACTTTTAATATTTGAAAATGTTTAGGCTATGTACTTCTTACGGATTATGCTTGTACTGTTTATATTAATGGAATATGCTTAAAAATATAATATTTGGATTACTTTTTTAAGTTTTAACTATATCAATTTTAGCTTTTTTATGCATTCTTTATCTACATCCGGCTAATTAATCAGTGAAACCAAACAAAATTTTTATGTTGTTTACTTTGATAAACTAAGTTTGGTAGATGGTTTAAATTTAATATCGTTATAACAAAATCTTTAAACACACTTTAAAGGCACGAAACTATAAAGATCTATGTTGAATTTGGAACTTTGAAGATGACACGTATTTATTTGACTATTCAAATTTAGGGTGGATACTATTTTTTGGTTGATGTTTCCTTTATACACATGTATTTTCATTTTGCATATTCTCAAAATCAATTAATAAAGCTTTTTCATGTAACAAATTAAACTTTAAATTCAAAGTGTGTCATGAATTAAGACACAATTAAAAAAAAAAACCCTGCTTTATACTTTGGCACATATTGCTTAGGTTAATACAGAAACTAAATGACTTGAGTAAGAGTAACATCATAGATAACCACAACTTCGCCAACGGTTTGCAAGCATGACATTTAATCTGTTATGCTCAATTTCTATCAGTTCAACAAACAATGCCAAAATCATGCAAGCATCATGTTGTCGCAAAGAAAAGCCAAAACTCTAGCAATGCTTTGAACAAGTCATCACTCACAAAGTTTCCACTAGTTCATGAGGTTGGAGGATATTATGATAATTTCATCTCAAGTTAAATTTCCGGTTATTAGTCGACAACTGATTAGACCCAATGTTCATGACCGATTTACCAAGATGAAATAATTGGAACCCATCGGTTTTTGAAATACATTAATCGAAAGTTATGGTTATGAATCAAAACCAAATTGAGCCAAATAACAACTTGTGCACGCCTTGAAAATCACCAACCGAAGTTTTGTGATCACCGCCGCAACACGCGGGTAACCCACTAGTATTCTTTAAAAGAAAAATTACTTGTTCTGTCACACCCTCAAATTCCACGTGCGGGGTTTTACCGCGAGGCGCGTGACAAACCAGGATCTAAGTCAACGGTCACAATAAACGACACTATATGATACGTAAAATGAAATAAACAACCATCAAGTTTCCATAAATCCATTCGCTGCGGAAGCGTAACTTTTATTACAACCCAAAATGTAAAAGTACGTAAGTCTGAAAAAGATAAGACAATGCATATGAATCCTAGACGCCGTGTGACTCCGTGCGCCTATGATAAGCTGCTACCTCAACGACCTGAGACAAACATGCTAAAAACGTCAGCAAATAATGCCGGTGAGTTCACAGGTTTTATATTAAACGTTTTAAGTAATAAAAGCCATCATGTTACCACTATGTCAGAAATGATAGCGTTAGCTAGACGCATGAGTTATACTACCACGACCGGAAACCATTACAGACAACGAAATATGATTTTTGCCCGAAATGATTTAGCTTACGACCGAGACAATATGCACCCGCCCGGCTCCCAGCCGACGGGTGGGGTCTGTCAATCCCAATAGATCTATCCACATTTCCCCCGTTATGCTATCCAGCATATTCATGGTTTCCCCGGGACTTTACGTATCGTATAGTATGTAAATGAATCAACACTAGCATAACATGATAATTTATGTAATAAGTATAAGCATGTGTCTCCCCCAAAATGTAAAGCGTAAGGCGGGGCCGTGAAACTCACCTGATGCTGCTCTTCGCACTACGACAAGTAAACCTGCTCAATAGACGGCCCCTAATACCGGTGACCTATCATGACGAGCGTATAAGGTGTTAGACTAACAACCCGCAGGTTGATTAGTCCCTAGTAGTCCAGACCATAACCGTGTATATATGAAATGATGTTTCAAACGTTTAACCGACTGTACCAGACAAGGCCCGACATCCCATTGGTGACCCGACATCCCACGTGTTAGATAAATACAAGACATCATGCCACATATGCAATTAATCACTTAATACGCGTAACAGTCCACCTAGTCTAGCATAATGTCCGATTAACGCGTAAATGGGTACGAACACGTGTCACAAAGTCATTAGGTGTATCCCGGGGTTCCTATCATGTTCCTAGGCGTTAAATCATGTTCCGGGATGTTAAAATATACATACGGCAGCATTATACGCGATTAGGAATCAAACTAGCACTTAGGATCGTAAATGCCTTATGTATAGGCATTTAGGATTGTAAATGCCTTATGTATAGGCATTTAGGATTGTAAATGCTTAAGTATAGGCATTTAGGATTGTAAATGCTTAAGTATAGGCATTTAGGATTGTAAATGCTTAAGTATAGGCATTTAGGATTGTAAATGCTTAAGTATAGGCATTTAGGATTGTAAATGCTAGTAGTTGAGGGGAATAGACCCCTATTCGCATATACTATAGGCGAATAGGCTTGTATTCGCCTGAACATCAGACATTTAGGAGCCTACTCGCCTAAAGCCTCATGCGAGTAGGTTCCTACTCGCCTATACTGTTCTGTAGTGCAATTTTGCGCGCCGAACACTCCAAATCAGATCCGAAACATGTAAGAACATTCAATAATCATCCTAACACATTAACAAACATATTTCAAGCAAAACCCCTAAGTTTTCATCGTTCTAACAGTTCCGAATGCGAGTGTTTTCCCAAAATAGCAACTTAGCATGTAAACATCACATCAACATGCAAGAACTTACCCTAAATAGCAATTATTCAGATTAAATCACATAACCACGTTATCCGGTAGCATCCTACTGTTCTAGCATCATCCTAGAGCAAACCCTAACATCATATAATCAACAACACACCTCATATCATCCTTAATCATCCAAAATCCCTCAAATGGGTCAAAACATCAAGTATCAACAATACACAACCAAAACCATTCAAACTCCTAGGACATCATCATACTAACTTGTAATAGCCATAAACATCATAATAACACAAGAACAATCATGATTTAATCCTAAAAATTCTATCTTTAATCACATATAACACATATAACACATGTAAAGGTGTGGGTTTGTTTAAAAACGGTTTTAAATGGATTTTCAAAGACAAAAACGTTTATAAGTCAGGTCTGGACTTTTAGGGAGTAAAACATAATCATTTAAAGGTTTGGGTTTGAAGAACACACCTTATATTTAAGAGGAGATGATGGAATAAGCTTGGAAATGGTTGTTTTGATGTGAAAACAGGTTCCAGAGGGTGTTTGTGGGTTGAGATAGGTTATGGGACGGCTAGGGTTGTATAAATGATGTTTTAGAGGTCAAGGGTGGTATTTATAGGCGTTTTTGATCGTTCAAGGCATTTCAGGCGAGTACGCAGCAGTATAGGCGAGTAGGGCTGCTATTCGCATGAACCATCAAGCGAATAGCCCCTATTCGCCCTTAACCACCTCCTACTCGCCCTTACATGTGGCGATTAGGCTATCACACACAAGCCTAATCGCCCATAGTCCAAATGTTTGTGTTTTTGGCGCGTTAAACCCTATTTTAACATATGTAATCACGTTTTCACATACCGACAAGCCACATAATGATTACTAACATATAATGCACGATAACTAATAAGTTCCCACCCGATCACCAATTCCCGGGACTCGAGACTTGCGTACGTGCGTTAAATCCGATGATTCCACGAATCACCGATCCTTGTACACATGGTTATGGGCCGACACCCAATGGTCCTTCGGACCATTGTAACGACTCCCGATGATTCCCGAATCATCAGTACGACTTAACTGACCCCAGTTAAGTATGATATTAAGTAGTTGTTTGTTTACAATGTTTTCGTTGAGATAGACTCGTATGCATGTAAACGTTTATAAGTCAGGTCTGGACTTTTAGGGAGTAAAACATAATCATTTAAAGGTTTGGGTTTGAAGAACACACCTTATATTTAAGAGGAGATGATGGAATAAGCTTGGAAATGGTTGTTTTGATGTGAAAACAGGTTCCAGAGGGTGTTTGTGGGTTGAGATAGGTTATGGGACGGCTAGGGTTGTATAAATGATGTTTTAGAGGTCAAGGGTGGTATTTATAGGCGTTTTTGATCGTTCAAGGCATTTCAGGCGAGTACGCAGCAGTATAGGCGAGTAGGGCTGCTATTCGCATGAACCATCAAGCGAATAGCCCCTATTCGCCCTTAACCACCTCCTACTCGCCCTTACATGTGGCGATTAGGCTATCACACACAAGCCTAATCGCCCATAGTCCAAATGTTTGTGTTTTTGGCGCGTTAAACCCTATTTTAACATATGTAATCACGTTTTCACATACCGACAAGCCACATAATGATTACTAACATATAATGCACGATAACTAATAAGTTCCCACCCGATCACCAATTCCCGGGACTCGAGACTTGCGTACGTGCGTTAAATCCGATGATTCCACGAATCACCGATCCTTGTACACATGGTTATGGGCCGACACCCAATGGTCCTTCGGACCATTGTAACGACTCCCGATGATTCCCGAATCATCAGTACGACTTAACTGACCCCAGTTTAGTATGATATTAAGTAGTTGTTTGTTTACAATGTTTTCGTTGAGATAGACTCGTATGCATGTAAAGTATGAAACGCATGTATGTAAAGTATAAAAGGATTGACCTGAATATGCCGGGTGTCACATCATCCCCCAGTTGAGAGAATTTTCGTCCCGAAAATTTAATGAAGTCCGGAGATGAAGCGACGAAAGGAAGAAAGAAAAGAGAAATAAAAAAATTTTCCCGTTGTTACATCATCCCCCAGTTGAAAGGAATCTCGACCCGAGATTCATTTATCTTTGGAGGCAACATAGTTCGATTCAAACGCACGCTTAGGAAATAGATGAGGGTACTTAGCCTTCATCTGATCTTCTCGTTCCCACGTGAACTCCGGTCCACGATTTGAATTCCAACGAACCTTAACGATACGGATTTTACTCCGACGAAGGCTACGAATCTTATAATCTAGGATTTCAACTGGTTCCTCCACGATACGTAAACGATCATCAACCCTGATTTCTTCGAGAGGAACTACGAGAGATTCGTCTGCCAAACACTTCTTAAGATTCGAGACATGGAAGACGTTATGCACGCCACTAAGCTCGGCTGGTAAATCAAGTCTGTATGCCACCGGCCCAATACGGTCCAGAATTAGGAACGGTCCGACATAACGAGGGTTAAGTTTGCCGCGCTTCCCGAAGCATATAACGCCCTTCCATGGAGATACCTTCAATAAAACCTTGTCGCCAACCTGGAACTCCAAAGGTTTGCGACGACGATCAGCGTAGCTCTTCTGACGATCACGAGCTGCCGCCATACGATTACGAATTTGTACGATCTTTTCGGAAGTTTCGTACACCATTTCTGGACCAGTGAGTTGGCTTTCGCCCACTTCGGCCCAACAAAGAGGGGACCGGCACTTCCGTCCATACAGAGCCTCGAACGGTGCCGCCTTAATGCTGGAGTGGTAACTATTGTTGTAAGAGAACTCCACCAACGGTAGGTGAACCTCCCAACTCTTACCGAAATCGATGACACATGCTCGAAGCATGTCTTCAAGCGTCTGAATCGTCCGCTCGCTCTGACCGTCAGTTTGCGGATGATATGCGGTGCTCATGTCCAGTTGAGTACCCAACGCTTTATGTAATTGTTTCCAGAAACGGGAAGCGAAACGAGGATCACGATCGGAGATGATAGAGACGGGCACCCCGTTCTTGGAGACCACTTCCTTAATATAGATACGAGACAACCGCTCCAGACTGTCGGTTTCCTTAATAGCGAGGAAATGTGCGGACTTTGTCAACCGGTCGACAATCACCCAGATCATGTCACAACCACTGGGCGACTTCGGAAGTTTGGTCACAAAATCCATGGTAATCTGTTCCCATTTCCATTCAGGAATTTCAGGTTGCTGTAGGAGACCAGACGGCTTCTGGTACCCCACCTTGACCTTAGCACAGGTCAGACATTTGCTGACATACGAAGCTATGTCAGCCTTCATATTGGGCCACCAATAGAGTATCTTTAGGTCCTGATACATCTTATCGGAACCCGGATGAATAGAATACCGGGATTTGTGAGCTTCGTCCATGACAAGCCCCCGCAAACCCCCAAATAAAGGAACCCAAACGCGCTCGGCAAAGTAATGTAGGCCATCAGACCCAAGTTCGAGGTGTTTATCAGCACCGTGCATGGTTTCAGCTTTAAGGTTTTCCTCCTTCAAAGCTTCCAATTGAGCCGAACGAATTTGGTCAGGCAACGAAGAATGAATGGTGAGCTATAAGGCGCAAACACGACGAGGTTTCACAGACTCCTTCCTGCTCAAGGCGTCTGCCACAACGTTCGCCTTACCAGGATGGTACTTGATGGCATAGTCATAGTCGTTCAGGAGTTCAACCCAGCGTCGCTGCCGCATGTTTAATACTTTCTGGTCGAAAATATGCTGGAGACTCTTGTGATCGGTGTATACTTCGCACTTGGTACCGTACAAGTAATGTCTCCAGATCTTCAACGCAAAGATCACTGCATCCAACTCTAAATCATGAGTGGTGTAGTTCTTTTCATGGACTTTAAGTTGGCGAGAGGCGTAGGCAATAACCTTCCCGCGTTGCATTAACACACAACCGAGACCACGAATGGAAGCGTCACAGTACACAACAAAATCATCCGTGCCCTCAGGTAAGGATAAGATGGGCGCAGAGCAAACTTTAAGTTTCAGCATCTGAAACGCTGATTCCTGCGGTTCTCCCCAGTCAAACTTTCGGTCTTTCTGGGTAAGAGTGGTGAGGGGTTGAGCGATCTTCAAAATCCCTCAATGAAACGACGATAGTAACCCGCAAGGCCTAGGAATTGCCGCACCTCAGATGGCGTCTTTGGTGCTTCCCATTCCTTAATAGCTTCAATCTTGGCCGGATCGACATGAATTCCTAGTTCATTAACCACATGCCCTAGGAATTGTACTTCACGCAACCAGAAATCACACTTTGAGAACTTAGCATACAACCGCTCCCGTCTCAAAAGTTCCAAGACCAACCGTAAGTGTTCCTCATGATCCGTCTCGTTCTTAGAATAAACCAAAATGTCGTCGATAAACACGATAACGAATTTATCGAGATAGGGCTTGCAAACGCGGTTCATCAAGTCCATGAAAACGGCAGGTGCATTCGTAAGACCGAAGGGCATGACCAGGAACTCAAAGTGGCCATAACGTGTACGAAAGGCGGTCTTTGGAATGTCAGCTTCTTGTACCCGCAGTTGATGATACCCAGACCTCAGATCTATCTTGGAATAAAAACTGGAGCCTTGGAGCTGATCGAATAAATCATCAATTCGAGGAAGCGGGTAACGATTCTTGATGGTCACCTTGTTCAGTTCCCGGTAATCAATACACATACGAAGGCTCCCGTCTTTCTTTTTGACAAATAAGATAGGAGCTCCCCACGGGGATGAACTAGGTCTAATGAACCCCTTTTCCAACAACTCCTGCAGTTGGTTAGATAATTCTTGCATCTCGGGAGGTGCAAGGCGGTAAGGAGCTCGGGCAATAGGCGCCGCACCGGGCGCAAGATCAATGCTAAATTCAACCTGACGGTGAGGTGGAAGACCAGGCAAATCATCGGGAAATACGTCGGGAAAATCACGAACAACAGGAATGTCCTCGATCCTCTTCTCATCGTTGGATGAAACCGAAACAAGAGCTAGGATTGCGGAATACCCCTTACGTAAGTACTTATACGCCTTCATACATGAAATGATGCTCAAGGGAACTCCACTCTTCTCGCCATGAACCAAAAGAATCTCTCCATCCGGGAGAGGGAGGCGAATGATTTTATCGAAGCAAACGATCTCCGCGCGATATAAGGACAACCAATCCATACCTACTACAACGTCGAAACTACCCAATGATACCGGCATGAGGTCGATAGGAAAAGATAACCCCGATAGTTCCAACTGGCATCCTTTAAGAATATGAGTTGCCTCAATATTCTTACCATCAGCCAATTCTATAAGATACTTGACCTCTAAGGGAGTCGGTACAATGTCTAACAGTCAGCTAAACTCAACAGATATAAAACTCTTGTCGGCACCCGAATCAAATAAAACGGAGGCATAACGATCACAAAGAAGAAACGTACCAGTAAAAGTATCCGGATCCTGACGGGCCTCGCCCGACCCAATGACGAAGGCGCGCGCGTTCCTGCCGCCACCCCCGTTGCCCCTGTCATTCCTCCCAGCATTCCCTTGCTTCAGTTTGGGGCAGTCCTTCTTAAAGTGCCCTGTCTCCCCGCAGTTGAAACATCCCTGGTTACCCCTAGGTGCAGCAGTGGTAGTAGTAGTAGGGGCAACCACCTGTTGCTGAGTCTGAAGATTCACCCTACACGTCTGGGCCTGATGCCCGTTCTTCTTGCAACGGGTACAGAAGCTACAATTTCCCACATGATGATACCCACAACGATCACACCTAGGCAGCCTACCAGTATAACCACCCTGCTTTTGCCCAGAAGACGAACCCGTAGTCTCAAACTTCTTATGCTGCTGCTGCTGCTGAGGCTGCGCCGTACCCTTACCCGTGTTATCCCATTTCCTCTTGTTGCTGTCAGAGGTCTTCACCACAGTACCCTTAGGAGGCAAAAGACCCTCCTGAACCTTCTGTTTAGTCAACCTGTGAGCCAATCGAATGGTATCCCGAAGTGTAGTAGCATCATTAGCAGTCACCAACCCGCGAATCTCAGGCACCAACCCACTGATGTAGAACTCAATAGCCTTATATTCAGGCGTCACAGAATCCGGGCACAAAAGTGCCAACTCATGGTAGCGAGTGGTATACTCCTCTATCTCAGATCCCACCATCTGATGATTCCACAGCTCGTGCTCCAAACTCTTGATCTCATCCCTGGGACAGTACTCCATCTTCAAACGAAACACAAACTCGGTCCATGGCAACGCATGGGCCTCCAGTAAACCAATAGTCTGTACAGTCGAATTCCACCAAGTCAAAGCGCGTCCCTCAAACGTCCCCGAAGCATACTTCACACGAAACTCCTCAGGGCAGTTGCACATGGAGAAAGCAGACTCAACCTTCTCCAACCAACGGAGTAGTCCCACAGCCCCCTCAGTCCCACTGAAGTTATGGGGCTTGCAGTCCTGGAACATCTTATAAGTACAGTGGACTGGAGGAGGTGGAGGTGGTGGAGGAGGAAAAGCATCCCCTATTACCAAAAAGCAACACGGTCAGAAAACGATCATCACACGACAAAAGATAAGGAATGAGGGTAGGAGTAATTATATTACCACCATGGCCCTGGTGGGCGGCCTGCTGCGCAGCAATAGCAGCTGCCACGTGCTCCTGGATCAGATTATTCAGCTCAGCCTGGGTCATGCTGATGTTACCACAACCCCCATTACGTCCACCGCCATTTCGGCCACCAACACGACCACCAACGCGACCACCACGACGTCCTGCCATCTTCTGTCAAGATCAAAGACAAGACATCAGATTCCAGAACAGATAACAAGGAATCATGAAGAAACCATAAGTAATAAAATTAATCAAAGAATTGGATCCCATCATAGTCATTAGATCAAACACAGAGTCCACCAGGATTTCCATGCATCTCAACTTATTATTTCGTGTGCACCCGAAATGATAAGTCGCTCTACATGGTCCCCGAGGCGTGCTCCTAGCCTGACCTTCAAACCACCAGGCACCCATGTTCAAGATATAAAACAACAAGTACAAGTGTGCGATAATGTGTGCAAGCAAGTGTGTCCGTTGGAGTATAGGAATGGGAGATGTCCGAATCTTGGACAAATCTCCGTAGGATGCCGAAGCCACTCCAACGTACGCCACCGCCGTGCAAGGGTAGTAAGGCTCCTCGTTTCCAGCACGAAGTTGAATAACAAGATAGGAAATAAGAGTAATAGATAGGTGATGTAAGCATAAATGATAATAACGAATGTAATACGAACACCCCGGCAATTCCCATATGACATGACTTATATGAATGTGACCGTCTAGTGTGTGCGACTCGGCTATAGACTTGACTCAACATGCAGTCCTAGTTCACTATAACCATTAGCTCTGATACCAATCTGTCACACCCTCAAATTCCACGTGCGGGGTTTTACCGCGAGGCGCGTGACAAACCAGGATCTAAGTCACCGGTCACAATAAACGACACTATATGATACGTAAAATGAAATAAACAACCATCAAGTTTCCATAAATCCATTCGCTGCGGAAGCGTAACTTTTATTACAACCCAAAATGTAAAAGTACGTAAGTCTGAAAAAGATAAGACAATGCATATGAATCCTAGACGCCGTGTGACTCCGTGCGCCTATGATAAGCTGCTACCTCAACGACCTGAGACAAACATGCTAAAAACGTCAGCAAATAATGCCGGTGAGTTCACAGGTTTTATATTAAACGTTTTAAGTAATAAAAGCCATCATGTTACCACTATGTCAGAAATGATAGCGTTAGCTAGACGCATGAGTTATACTACCACGACCGGAAACCATTACAGACAACGAAATATGATTTTTGCCCGAAATGATTTAGCTTACGACCGAGACAATATGCACCCGCCCGGCTCCCAGCCGACGGGTGGGGTCTGTCAATCCCAATAGATCTATCCACATTTCCCCCGTTATGCTATCCAGCATATTCATGGTTTCCCCGGGACTTTACGTATCGTATAGTATGTAAATGAATCAACACTAGCATAACATGATAATTTATGTAATAAGTATAAGCATGTGTCTCCCCCAAAATGTAAAGCGTAAGGCGGGGCCGTGAAACTCACCTGATGCTGCTCTTCGCACTACGACAAGTAAACCTGCTCAATAGACGGCCCCTAATACCGGTGACCTATCATGACGAGCGTATAAGGTGTTAGACTAACAACCCGCAGGTTGATTAGTCCCTAGTAGTCCAGACCATAACCGTGTATATATGAAATGATGTTTCAAACGTTTAACCGACCGTACCAGACAAGGCCCGACATCCCATTGGTGACCCGACATCCCACGTGTTAGATAAATACAAGACATCATGCCACATATGCAATTAATCACTTAATACGCGTAACAGTCCACCTAGTCTAGCATAATGTCCGATTAACGCGTAAATGGGTACGAACACGTGTCACAAAGTCATTAGGTGTATCCCGGGGTTCCTATCATGTTCCTAGGCGTTAAATCATGTTCCGGGATGTTAAAATATACATACGGCAGCATTATACGCGATTAGGAATCAAACTAGCACTTAGGATCGTAAATGCCTTATGTATAGGCATTTAGGATTGTAAATGCCTTATGTATAGGCATTTAGGATTGTAAATGCTTAAGTATAGGCATTTAGGATTGTAAATGCTTAAGTATAGGCATTTAGGATTGTAAATGCTTAAGTATAGGCATTTAGGATTGTAAATGCTTAAGTATAGGCATTTAGGATTGTAAATGCTAGTAGTTGAGGGGAATAGACCCCTATTCGCATATACTATAGGCGAATAGGCTTGTATTCGCCTGAACATCAGGCATTTAGGAGCCTACTCGCCTAAAGCCTCATGCGAGTAGGTTCCTACTCGCCTATACTGTTCTGTAGTGCAATTTTGCGCGCCGAACACTCCAAATCAGATCCGAAACATGTAAGAACATTCAATAATCATCCTAACACATTAACAAACATATTTCAAGCAAAACCCCTAAGTTTTCATCGTTCTAACAGTTCCGAATGCGAGTGTTTTCCCAAAATAGCAACTTAGCATGTAAACATCACATCAACATGCAAGAACTTACCCTAAATAGCAATTATTCAGATTAAATCACATAACCACGTTATCTGGTAGCATCCTACTGTTCTAGCATCATCCTAGAGCAAACCCTAACATCATATAATCAACAACACACCTCATATCATCCTTAATCATCCAAAATCCCTCAAATGGGTCAAAACATCAAGTATCAACAATACACAACCAAAACCATTCAAACTCCTAGGACATCATCATACTAACTTGTAATAGCCATAAACATCATAATAACACAAGAATAATCATGATTTAATCCTAAAAATTCTATCTTTAATCACATATAACACATATAACACATGTAAAGGTGTGGGTTTGTTTAAAAACGGTTTTAAATGGATTTTCAAAGACAAACGTTTATAAGTCAGGTCTGGACTTTTAGGGAGTAAAACATAATCATTTAAAGGTTTGGGTTTGAAGAACACACCTTATATTTAAGAGGAGATGATGGAATAAGCTTGGAAATGGTTGTTTTGATGTGAAAACAGGTTCCAGAGGGTGTTTGTGGGTTGAGATAGGTTATGGGACGGCTAGGGTTGTATAAATGATGTTTTAGAGGTCAAGGGTGGTATTTATAGGCGTTTTTGATCGTTCAAGGCATTTCAGGCGAGTACGCAGCAGTATAGGCGAGTAGGGCTGCTATTCGCCCTTAACCACCTCCTACTCGCCCTTACATGTGGCGATTAGGCTATCACACACAAGCCTAATCGCCCATAGTCCAAATGTTTGTGTTTTTGGCGCGTTAAACCCTATTTTAACATATGTAATCACGTTTTCACATACCGACAAGCCACATAATGATTACTAACATATAATGCACGATAACTAATAAGTTCCCACCCGATCACCAATTCCCGGGACTCGAGACTTGCGTACGTGCGTTAAATCCGATGATTCCACGAATCACCGATCCTTGTACACATGGTTATGGGCCGACACCCAATGGTCCTTCGGACCATTGTAACGACTCCCGATGATTCCCGAATCATCAGTACGACTTAACTGACCCCAGTTAAGTATGATATTAAGTAGTTGTTTGTTTACAATGTTTTCGTTGAGATAGACTCGTATGCATGTAAAGTATGAAACGCATGTATGTAAAGTATAAAAGTATTGACCTGAATATGCCGGGTGTCACATGTTCTTACAAAAATATGGTTGAATAAAAAAATTGTTGAAGTCTTAAATATTACTTTTATATTGGTCAGATTCAAATGTGCTTCATTCTCATCCATTTGAACTTCTGACGCCATCAAGATGGATGCACAAAACCCACTCTGTCTCTTTTTTTCTTATATCATATCTAATTCTTTCTACAACAATTCTAATCTACCGCTATGTTGATATTATTTCTGTTAGTGTGTGTTATAAATCATACAGAAGTAACAAAACCACCAATGGCACCGCAACACATCCCCTAACACGGCACCGCACCACCGAATCGCCGTCCACTATGGCCTCCCAAAAACCTTATCATCTCTCTCTTTTATCGAACAATTGCCGAAACTGTGGACGGTGGTGATGGGCAAAAAACAATATAAATTAAAAAAAATCTCGAATTTGTCGTGACGGTTATTAATTGGCGACGCTTGACAGTTGCCTATCCAGAAGCGAGGCGACGGTAATCTTCTTCTTCTAGAATTTGTTGTGATTGTAATTATTTGGTGATGGTTGCTTGTTCAGAAGGGAAACTAACGGTTGCATCGTGTTTTTTGTGATGTGGTTATGTTTGTGAGTGTGATATGCATATTCTGTCATGGTTTCAACTTTCAACCCTCTTTAGACGAATTTTTTTGAATGGTTTCCTTCACCACCTACGTGATGTCGTTAATCTATTGTTATTGTCGTTAAGTTGCTAACGGAACCGTTAAGTTGATATTTGTATGTATATATAATGGGTTTTAATGACTTGTATCAATCGTATTATTAATTTTACTTGAATGTCTATTTGTTTTCAGTTTAAATGTAAATATATTTAGTAAGACTAGTCAGGTGCCCGCACGTTACGGCGAGAAAAAACATTTAGTTAATATGTGTATTAGGTGTTGTAATTTAAGAAATTATACTCTAAAACTTAAATTTAAGAGGTTAATAAGAAATGTATTATAATATAGTATAGATGATTTCGGTTTATTTTCGTTTGTTTTCGTTTCGGTTATTACTTTACCATAACATATCATTTTTAAATTAAAAAAACTATAGTAATACTATACTCAAATTAAAGAGATAAAAATGTTCGTTTATACGATGTAATAATATTAAGAAATATTAACGTATAAAAAATTATGGACGTTTAAAAATCGAGGGGGTAGTTGGTTAAAATAAGGTTGAAAAGTGTAACTGTTAATATTTAACCATTAATTAAAACATAAAAAATAACACTTAGAGCTCGCGCAGGAGGTGCCACGCCTGGATATGATCAAACGTGCCGTGGTAATGACCCGCATAGGTTGCATGGGTTATCTGCACAACAATATCCTCCCCAATGCCCGGGTGGCGGCTCATTGTGCGCTCGTACAATGTCATCCACCGATCACACTTGACGTTTAGGTCGGCCCATTTTCTTTGTAGACTCTCGATTGTTCGGATGCTTGGGCCGACCTGCTGAATGAAGTCACCCAATACACGATCCCAGAACCGTGTGTCCCTGGAACCCAATGATGGGTGGCGTTGGTGCTGCAAGGATGGGTCGTTTTGTGCGTCTATGACACACACAACCAAGGCGATTTCTTCGTTCTCTGTCCAATGGGTCATGCTTATGTTGTGTGGTATGGATGTTATTGATATTGTGTTGCTTTGAATTGTGTTTTCACCACGGTCATATGGTGGTTTTTATAGTAAAAAAGTCCAACCGTATTAATGTAAAATTAAATGTAATCTGACAGTTAGATTACAAAGATATTAATGGAAGTAAATATATTGACCGTGTGTTGGATGGAGACAGTTGATATTAACTCGTTCTGACGGTTTGGTGTTAAAACCGTGTGAAATTTTTTAAAAAAAAACTTATATTTGTCTTGAAATTAAAAAAATAAAAAAAAGAATCAGTGGAGTGCTGCCTGCAAAAAAATGTTTCAGTGAAGGAAATCAGTGAAGTGATGTGGCAATGCATAATTGGTTAAAATCAGTGAATTGAAAATAAGTTACTATGAGTGCCCCTTCCCCCCTTATAAGTTAAATCATGATGAAAAAATTGCTAAAAATCCAAATTTTTTAACAGAAAGATCAAGTAAAAAGAATGTTAGGGTTGATCTTGATGCTGCTCCAGTCACAAATATCCATAATTACAGGTTTCTTGATTCAACTAATTTATTTCACTATTTGTTGTTCTTAGTATTTTCAATGTTTCTAATTTCTTTTCAAAAAATTGTAATATAATCTTTGCAGCTACTTGGAATGTGGCCGGAAAATTGCCTACAAGTAAAAAAAAAGTGGAGTAAAGTTAAGGAGAAAAATGTGTAAGTATGGTATAAAAAACATATTTGCTCTAAAAAAAAGTAATTAACATATGCATTGTGTGTTGTAATCTAAGTAATTATGCTTGTAAAATTTAAATTTTAAGAGGTTTTTCTGAAATAATATAGCATAGATAATGAATTTTGAGTAAAATAATATTAACTAGGTCTAAACAGAGGCCTGCATTTTTCAACAATTTCTTGAGCAACTGTAAGGCAAGAAGTTTGTCTTACATTTATAATGAGCTACACACACATCCCCTCTCAGTTTATTCCTAAACCGTTATCATATCTCTTTCTCCCATCTACCAATTGTCCTTTCCACACCTCCAATGTTGTCTTAGCATCCAACATATCCTTATCATTACAATCCACAAACACCCACATAAGACGGAATAGCGAAACCCTAAATCAAGAAGACGGAAAATGAAAACAAAAAACAAAAACAAACCTTCTGAGTTCATTACTAAAGTATTAAAGATGAAGGTAATCAAGATCGCTGTCGGGAGAATAGGTTGCCCTAGTTTCTTCACGGGCAAAAACCTGGAATTCAGATTGAGTATTGACCGCCGTGGCCTATGCCGATTTGGCAAAATGATGATCGTTGCTGGAAGTTAGGGGAAGACGATGTAATCAATGGGAAAAAACAAAGGTTGAAGGCAGTAGGTGCACAGATGTCTTGTAGGATAACATGCGCCGCTCTCGAATGTACAAAGCACCACCACCCGTGACTTCCCCACATTTTATTATTAGGGAAGAAAATCAATCCACGCGCCTGAACAATGGTGTTGCCTCTGGGTGCCGCTGAGGAACCACTGTTGATGACCTCACCCTTTCTTTCTATCTCCTGACTCAAACAAATTGTAAAAGTCAAGAGTCTTGTGGCAAAGTGCATAAAGTCAAGAGTCCTGTGGCAATGTTGAAAAAAAGCAAAAGTTCCTTGACGCAAAGTAGTTTTGTAAATTGATATATATAATAACTAGGTTAGAGTCCCGTGTATACACACGGCACATGCCCAAGTTTATTGACGAACCAAATCACATAACATTACCTGCAGATTAAAAAGACACTTACAAAATATGTGTAAATTTCTACTGCACCGTTTGACTTTTAAAAAGTCAATGCTAAGTTTTACATATGATAATAGTAGCATTTATTAACCAAGTTTACAAAAATAAATTTTGATTTTAAACTGTTTTTTTGGCTTCAAAAGTGGAGTTAAAAAAACGCAAATGATCAAACAACTGGAATATGGAACATAATATCATTGTATTGGTAATCATGAGATGTCAAGGTATATTGCTGATTATGCAGCATAAACATGAAGAATGATACACTTTTAGGGTTTTGCTATGCTGCATAAACAACATGCATATAGAAAAAGCAGATGCAGGAATTGAATCAATAGTAAAACGTGTATAAAGTACTACACTGTTAACCTACATTCATAAAACTAAATAAACTTGATTACATAACAAAGGTAGCCAAAATAGTACTGTTTATATGTAACATCGCAAAATTTTTTTTAATTTTATATATGCCTAAGTTTTTATTTTTCTACCACCCAACTTATATATATATATATATATATATATATATATATATATATAAGGGTATAATAATAATACTAATAATAATAATCATAATCATAATAATAATAATCATAATAATAATAATACCCACATTTTAAACTACACCTTTAAAACAAACCCAAACCTAACTTAAAGCCCAACCCCCCTTAAACCCTACCTGAGCCCAAGGGATGCGGCCCAACACTAGCCAGGCCCAAGAAGCTGAGCCCACTAGTCCCTCCCCTCATCTCCTTTTAGTAAAAAAAATGGCTTCTGCCGGGACTCGAACCCGGGCAGAGAGCCGGCCAAGCCACACACACGCCTACACCAGCTGAGCCACAGCCCATCTCATGAATTAATCCCAATTCAATTTTATAAAAAGCCTTAATATCTTCTGCTACTGCTCGCTGATATGAACAGACGCGAGAATTAGCTTTCCTTTTTCCCTTGTTTGACTATTGATTGAGCACATACTTGGAATCAATTGATTTGCTTCGTGATTACCGGCCTTCTTCGAGTCAAACCCATATACAATCTTCATTAATTCATAACAATTATAATTAATTTGACGAAAACCAATTGATTCGAAGTCAAACATGCCAATTCGAGCATCCAACCCACCTCCCTATAAATTGAACCCCTCTGGACCGTCACAACTCGCCATTTATTCTTTCTAAACCCCTAATTTCTCATAAAAATCTGTTGTTCTTGGAATTCTTGTTCGAGTTGACTTTGAGGCTTTGACTTATCATTCGTAATCGATTCGGCTTTGTAAGTCTAATTCTTATTGTGGGTTTCATTAATCGGCAGATGCACAACATTAACCCCATGATTAATTGGGTTAATGTTGTGTGAATTACTCGATTGCAAACCTAGGGCTCGTATGCTTAATTGGGGAAGAACACGATTTCTGATATGTTATTTATTTTTAATAAACAGAAACCAACACAACCACTGGTCTGGACCAAGTGGTTGTGTCTGGTACCCCTCAACAAAGCCACGCGGGTTCGATCCCTGCCATGGCAACTCTTTTTTTTCTTTGTTTTGTTTTAATCAAAAACAATTAAAATTAATTATATATATATATTACTTATATTTTATAAATTCGTTTTAAAATATTAAAACTCTTTTAATAATTCTACAAAAATTATTATAAGTTAATCTGATGAAAAAGTTTAACTCACAATTTTTAGTTTTCAAAAATTTATTTATTTAATATATATAATAATTAAATCAAGTTTATTCTATTATATATATAAAATTTTATTAAAATATCAAAACAATCTTATAAATTTCCACAAAAATTATTCAGAGTTTTTATAACAATAAACTTTTCTGAAATGATTTTTATTTCAGAAAAGTCATTTATTTAATATTTTTAATCAATTTTTGTTAGTTTTAATCATAATTAAATCATAATAAATCCAATTTTTAATATTTTGCACCAAAATTTTGATAAATTGTTATAAATAGAATTAATATTCTATTTTAAAGTAAATAATTTTGTAAAAATTATTTTTTATACTTTAAACACATTATTGTGACCATCTTAAATTTAAATTTCATAAAAAGATTTTTGTTTATTTATTTACTAAAATTCTCTTAATTATCAAACATTTTTAAATAATAATCAAACGAGCATTTATCCCGAAATTCGAAGCCCTAGAACATATACATTTGTAGACTAGATAGACTTAGACATATTTATTACCTTATTATAGGGTGATATTTGGCATTGTTTGGGCAACACCACTATTCAATTTTTCAAGAAGTATAACATTTTGCTAAGGTGAGTTTACATAGCCCCTTTTCTCTATTTTCACTATTTTTGGGGTGAAACATGTTTAAACATTTTATACTATCATTTACTCATACTTACTTGTGATTCAATTACATCATCATTCTATCATTTGACTGTAACAAAAAGACACAGTACAATCATTAACAATGATCAAGCCGCCTGTTTAGATTATAGCGCTATAGGTCTGACAAACCCATCCCCCCCGCATAAATTCAGGGATGATCGAAAGCAGTAACAACATTAGACTAACTTGCGAGTTAGGCCTCAGTCGACACAAGGTTTGGTTGTACAAAGACGCATTGTTACATGTCGGACTCATACTCTATCATCATACTACTGTGATTGTTGTACAAACTATGGTTTCAATTATATTCAAAAACCTATGTATTCTCACCAACTTTTGTTGACCCAAAATGTTTTCAAACTTAACATGTTTCAGGTTCTACTTGCTTGAAGATTTGAGTTAATGCTTGAAGATGTGTGCATAGTATTATTCTTTTTGATGTACGAATTCTTGTAGAACAATTGTATGTAATTTATTTAAATCATTTAATGAAATTCATTATTCACCATGAGCTACTGAACAATCATCAAAACGTGACATCCTGATGCTTCTGCCATCGGTTGGGGTGTTACAGATTGGTATCAGAGCCATGGTTATAGGGAATTAGGTTATTAGAAAAATAATCTAGTCTATAACCATAGGATTTAACCAGTACTTGCTTCTTTTACTTGCTATTCTCTATCTCCCTCCTACTTCTTATCCCTACAAGAAGATTGCTCTCCATCACAAGATCTACTCTTAGACTAGTAGGACAAATCCTCAGGTTTAACCTGAACCACCTTGAGATCTCGTCGAAGTTCTAAATTTTAATAACGAATACGTGCAATCTGGAAGGGTGAACGCCTGTATTCTGAGTCTTCTGTCTAGGCTGGCATTGCGCATATATCCCAATCAGACGAGGGACCCGGATGCCTACCTGGGAATTCTCGGGATGAGTGTTCACTTATAGGCTAAAGCATGTCTTCATATGTTATTAGAATTTAGAATCTTTGATAAGTCAACGTTTTCGTTTATTCGTTTTAATTAATGAATAAATGATTACATTCCTTATATAACCTCATTCATTTCATTATGTCTCTTACAGATTATGCCTCCACGTCGCAGCACTCGCATTAACAATGGTGACAATCAAGATGAAGTGAATAGCAACAACCACGACGCTAACCACAACAACAACAATAACAACAACAACAATGGTGTTGATGCCCAACTGGCTGCGATCATTTCTCAACAAATGGCGCAGCAAATTGCGACTCTGGTCCCTAACTTACTAGCTCAAGTCATCCAGATGAACGGCAACGGGAATGGTAATGGAAACAGGAACGGAAATGGAAACCATAACGGGAACAGGAATGGTCTCCTAGCTTGTACTCTTAAGCATTTTAATTCCTGTAATCCCCCTAAGTTCAGTGGAGAAGAAGGAGCTACAATACTCCTACAATGGTTTGAGGGTATTGAGAATACCTTTATTAACAGTGAGTGTCCCGATAACTTAAAGGTCCGTTATGCTATGAGTGTTCTTCACAAACGAGCACTCACTTGGTGGAATGAGGAAAAGCGCACCCGAGGAGCTGAAGTTGCACTTACTATGACCTGGGATCAAGTCAAGGAGATAATGAAAGATGAATTTTGCCCACGTAACGAGGTCAAGAAATTAGAGGACGAGTTCCACACCCTTGCTCAGGATAATGGGGAAAACCTTGCTTATAATACTCGCTTCCATGAGCTCAGTCTGTTATTGCCCCATAAGGTCACTCCGCTACCTGTAGCCATCGAGAAGTATATCGGTGGTTTGCCCATGCAGATTCAGGACACGGTATGGGGAAGGAACCCTGCTACCCTAGAAGAGGCCAAGCGTCTAGCAACTACCTTAACTGATAATCACGTAAAGAACGGGACCTTAGTTCGGAAAGGCAATAAAGCAAGTATTGTAGTCGCGGTAACTACTGAAAACCAGAAGTGTAAGGCCAGGGATCCTGATGTCAACCTCACCACCCAAGCTTCTAACAAGAAACCCTATATAGGAAACTATCCATTGTGTAACACATGCAACCGACATCATCCCACTGCTTCAGCGTGTCGCTTGTGCACCAATTGTGGAAAGTATGGCCACCTGGTCAACACGTGTCGTGAGACCTCAAATCTTAATGCCAACCAACCCACCAACCCTGCTCAGGCTGCTAATCCTAATCGATACAACTATGGTCAATGCTCTGAATGTGGAGACCCAAATCACTTCCGTAACCGATGTCCTAAACTAAACAGAGATCAAGACCCTCCAGCTACCTAACCGCAAGTCTCACCATTTGACTATTAGTTGCTTTTATCCTATGTATTGACGCTATTTGATTCAAGTAATAAATTCTAGTATTAAAATTTTTGTCTGAGAGTTGTTACATGGTGTATGATTGTTTGAATGTGAACTAATTATATAAATCTATACAACTACAACTCGTATACTGTGCTTGTTATACTTGATTGCATAAACATGTTATCAATTTGCAATCTATGTGCTGCACTTAATAAAGGTCATCATGCCTTTTCAACAGTCGGGAGAGGCCCTACAACCTGCTCCACCACTGGTGGAGGCTATCGAACCTACTCAACGATTGGTAGAGGTTATCATGCCTTTTCAACAGTCGGGAGAGGCCCTACAACCTGTTCCACGACTGGTGGATGCTATCGAACCTGCTCAACAATCGGTGGAGTCATAGAAGGACGCAAAACTTTAATGTAAGGTAAATTGGCGATTGCAGTTCGGAACGTAATCATGAATTTACAGGTACATTAAGGTAGTGTGAAATTCTATCAAGGTTATACACTCTAGTTATCTAGTGGTTCATTTAAACAATCACCTTACACATAACACGAGACTGATTATTCTATTCATGTCGTGCCTTAACACAAGATTTTCCAGGTCACACTTGTCCTAATCCCCTTCTACCCCGTGTTTTCAATAAACTTCGGGACGAAGTTTCTAAAAGTAGGGGAGACTGTAACATAGCAAAAAAATTTTTAATTTTATATATGCCTAAGTTTTTATTTTTCTACCACCCAACTTATATATATATATATATAAGGGTATAATAATAATAATAATAATAATAATAATAATAATAATAATAATAATAATAATAACAATAATAATAATAATAATAATAATAATACCCACATTTTAAACTACACCTTTAAAACAAACCCAAACCTAACTTAAAGCCCAACCCCCCTTAAACCCTACCTGAGCCCAAGGGATGCGGCCCAACACTAGCCAGGCCCAAGAAGCTGAGCCCACTAGTCCCTCCCCTCATCTTCTTTTAGTAAAAAAAAATGGCTTCTGCCGGGACTCGAACCCGGGCAGAGAGCCGGCCAAGCCACACACACACACACGCCTACACCAGCTGAGCCACAACCCATCTCATGAATTAATCCCAATTCAATTTTATAAAAAGCCTTAATATCTTCTGCTCCTGCTCGCTGATATGAACAGACGCGAGAATTAGCTTTCCTTTTTCCCTTGTTTGACTATTGATTGAGCACATACTTGGAATCAATTGATTTGCTTCGTGATTACCGGCCTTCTTCGAGTCAAACCCATATACAATCTTCATTAAATCATAACAATTATAATTAATTTGACGAAAACCAATTGATTCGAAGTCAAACATGCCAATTCGAGCATCCAACCCACCTCCCTATAAATTGAACCCCTCTGGACCTTCACAACTCGCCATTCATTATTTCTAAACCCCTAATTTCTCATAAAAATCTGTTGTTCTTGGAATTCTTGTTTGAGTTGACTTTGAGGCTTTGACTTATCATTCGTAATCGATTCGGCTTTGTAAGTCTAATTCTTATTGTGGGTTTCATTAATCGGCAGATGCACAACATTAACCCCATGATTAATTGGGTTAATGTTGTGTGAATTACTCGATTGCAAACCTAGGGCTCGTATGCTTAATTAGGGAAGAACACGATTTCTGATATGTTATTTATTTTTAATAAACAGAAACCAACACAACCACTGGTCTGGACCAAGTGGTTGTGTCTGGTACCCCTCAACAAAGCCACACGGGTTCGATCCCTGCCATGGCAACTCCTTTTTTTTCTTTGTTTTGTTTTAATAAAAAACAATTAAAATTAATTATATATATATATTACTTATATTTTATAAATTCGTTTTAAAATATTAAAACTCTTTTAATAATTCTACAAAAATTATTTTAAGTTAATCTGATGAAAAAGTTTAACTCACAATTTTTAGTTTTCAAAAATTTATTTATTTAATATATATAATAATTAAATCAAGTTTATTCTATTATATTTATAAAATTCTATTAAAATATCAAAACAATCTTATAAATTTCCACAAAAATTATTTTGAGTTTTTATAATAATAAACTTTTCTGAAATGATTTTTATTTCAGAAAAATCATTTATTTAATATTTTTAATCAATTTTTGTTAGTTTTAATCATAATTAAATCATAATAAATCCAATTTTTAATATTTTAGCACCAAAATTTTATACAAATTATTTCTGATTATTTAGAACAGAAATATAAATTTTAACTAATAATCCTTTAATTTTAGTATTTTTAAATATTAAAGTTAAATTTTGATAAATTGTTATAAATAGAATTAATATTCTATTTTAAAGAAAATAATTTTGTAAAAATTATTTTTTATACTTTAAACACATTATTGTGACCATCTTAAATTTAAATTTCATAAAAAGATTTTTGTTTATTTATTTACTAAAATTCTCTCAATTATCAAACATTTTTAATATTAATCAAACGAGCATTTATCCCCAAATTCGAAGCCCTAGAACATATACATTTGTAGACTAGATAGACTTAGACATATTTATTACCTTATTATAGGGTGATATTTGGCATTGTTTGGGCAACACCACTATTCAATTTTTCAAGAAGTATAACATTTTTCTAAGGTGAGTTTACATAGCCCCTTTTCTCTATTTTCACTATTTTTGGGGTGAAACATGTTTAAACGTTTTATACTATCATTTACTCATACTTACTTGTGATTCAATTACATCATCATTCTATCATTTGACTGTAACAAAAAGACACAGTACAATCATTAACAATGATCAAGCCGCCTGTTTAGATTATACCGCTATAGGTCTGACAAACCTACCCCCCCCCCCCCCCCGCATAAATTCAGGGATGATCGAAAGCAGTAACAACATTAGACTAACTTGCGAGTTAGGCCTCAGTCGACACAAGGTTTGGTTGTACAAAGACGCATTGTTACATGTCGGACTCATACTCTATCATCATACAACTGTGATTGTTGTACAAACTATGGTTTTCAATTATATTCAAAAACCTATGTATTCTCACCAACTTTTGTTGACCCAAAATATTTTCAAACTTAACATGTTTCAGGTTCTACTTGCTTGAAGATTTGAGTTAATGCTTGAAGATGTGTGCATAGTATTATTCTTTTTGATGTACGAATTCTTGTAGAACAATTGTATGTAATTTATTTAAATCATTTAATGAAATTCATTATTCACCATGAGCTACTGAACAATCATCAAAACGTGACATCCCGATGCTTCCGCCATCGGTTGGGGTGTTACATTATACACATATTAATACCAAAAAACACGAATTACTAAATCAAGAGTAAAACATGCATATGTTGTTCACTACTACCGATTCGTCATGTTAAAGACTTAAACACAAAATATTGCCATCAAAAACCATAAACTAACCTAGATACCATCAGCCCTAACAACATGAGAAAGCTTGAACACACCTTTCTTCTTGAAAAAATGGAAATGCATTTGATCACGAGAATGCAGTTCCTTATCAGCAACAAACGACCTCATACCTTGGATGTTGTAACGATCATTCCCATTGGACTGCTCCACACCAACAGATACTTTCCATACAACACCATTATCGTCAATAAGTTTTAAATTCTTCTTGATGTTCAAACCATTTTTAATCGCCCAAAGCTTCTTCATCCGCTACATAAAATAACATTGTATTACATATTAATAATAAATTGAAAATATACATTAATATGAAATAAAAGAATGGAAATAAAGGAGTTGAACTTACAAAATGATTGTCAACTATAAAAACAACTGGTACATCTACATCGTCCTGATCATCATGTTGATTATGATCATCAACATCCATAGGATTTGGTAAATCTTCCTCTTCGTTGTCATCATCCGAAATAATAATAATTTCTTCATGATTATAAAAATCTTCATCGTATTCCTTCTTGACATCATATACCCACATTTCAGGAGGAGGTGTAACTTTGTTTTTGAGAAACAAGGACATATTAAAAGCAACATCGTCAATCATCTTAAAAACAATGAGATGTTGACAGGTTATTGAAAGGTGTTTCCTTATATAAGACCATCCTTTGGTAAAGTAAACATGACCATCTTCTATTTCAATGATGCATAGAAATTCATGATTTGGAAATGATTTGATAAAGACTGCTTCAACTGGAATTAGTCTATTAAATTTTGCATGAAACACCAAATTACTTATATGCTGAAATACAGAAATATTAATGTTAATAGAGTAATACATATTGTATAAATTGAATTGTATAACATATTATGATGATAATAAGACATACCAAACGATTCTTGTATGATATGACTGGGTCATCAAGGGTGCAATAGAAAAACAGACCACGAGCAGAAAGTGCATCTTGATAGAATGTAATCATTCTAAAACAATTCAGGTTGTGCTCGTATTGAAACACAAATTTACACTGGGACGGGTAATTTAGTGTTCGAATCATTGCTTTCAATCCATTGTATAAATAATATCTACCAGAAATTTGCATGATTTTAATAACAAAAATCTGTGAATCCAAAGTTCGACTTTCCGTGTTACCAACCGGATAATTGAACTTCTTGATCGAAGTACCGTATTCGACAGGTAGGGGCTGCAAACAAATATGAAACAATAGTAAAATTGTATAACTTACCATTATAGGTTGGAGATTAAAAAAAAAAGAAGTTAAGAATGTTAGATATCTTACCAAACATACCCTACTTTTACTTTCCGACTCGACATAGAAACCATACAACATTTTAAAAGTAACAAAATGCACCTGCATTTATATGAAATACAAATACAAAAGTATTAGTGTTAATCTTGTTTGCAAAATAATCAACAATGTTTAACAACATTGTCAAAAGCAAAAGATATGATGACAATAATCGGCAATCAAAATAAACATTAGATAAATTTCATATGTTAATAATGATCAAAAAACTTTGGTATCCCAAATACAAATAGCAAAAACATCATATTGAATAAACATGAATGAAAAATAAATATTTTATACTTGAAGATCATAAAAAATACAACATTGTAAAATAAATTTGAAAATCATGTTTAAAAACAGAGCATAAACATCCTCAGATGGTAGATACATACACCAACACTAAGTAAATACATAATGCAACAGTTAAATATTTTCATTAACATATAATAAGTGAATGTTTTCATGAACTTTAACAAAACTATTAAGTAGAAATTTCAAAACAAAATTACATAGTATAATCAGAAAAATCAGTAAGAAAATGTGAGAAATTAGGAAATTTAGATATTTTTTATAGCTTTTGAAAGAGGGTTTTAACAACAATTTGTCAAGAACAAAATAAGTAGTCAAATGTTTAAGCAAAAACATTACAAATAAAAAACAGAGCATCAAATGAGTTTCCAAAATAATAAATGATCAAGAAACCCAAAATCGATTAAACCAAATGATTCTTATGCATTTGATAGTTATTGAAACCTAAAACCTAAAAATCAGTAACGAAGATACAACAACGATTAATACAGTGATAGTGTTTAAGACGTAAATGAGGAAGAATACCTTGATCGATTAGTAATAAAGAAGATTGAAGAAGAAGAAGTCGCCGAGGATTGTTAACACTTTAATGGATATTTTGATGTTTATAATGTTAGTGTTTATGTATGATGGAATTGGGAAAGTTGGTACCGGGATTTGGAAAAGATTAAGAAGAAACTGGACTTGATTTGTATCATATCTTCAACTAAAATATGAATATTCATTTAAGTAATTGTTATTGGATTTTTTAATATTATAATAAAAATGTAATGTACATACATTATTAAAAATGTTATTTTGTGTAAGTTTAAGAAAGAGATAATTAATAAAATTGAAGAAATATATAATTATAGGAAATTTAATCGAATATGATAAATGTAATAAAGATAAACATATTTTTGTGAAATACATTTCATGTAAACAAAATAACTTTAAATATATTAATAGAAAATACTTATTCATAAATTAGAAAATACTTCTGGGTAAACAACATTTGACGTTTCATTCTTAATTCTTCCTTCTTTATCCAGTATCAGTATCTTCAGCCCATCTCTATTATTTACCCTTGAAAGCGCAACATATAACTGACCATGTGTAAAAATTGGATCTTTCAAATACAAACCTACTTTGGATAACGATTGTCCTTGACTCTTATTAATCGTCATTGCAAAACACACAGCAATTGGAAATTGTCTCCTGTTAAATTTGAATGGAATCTTCTTATCAGACGGAGACAAACTAATTCTTGGTATAAACGTTCGCATACCAATATTAGTACCTGTAATTATTTTTGCTTCTATAACACGTTTACCCATCTTAACAACTTGCAACCTCGTTCCATTACACAACCCACTCTTCTGATGTTTCTCAATAACATTATCGGTACATCGACTTTCAAAACCAACCGATGGTTTGGTATACCTGATAACTTAAGACCATTTAAAACATCGGGAGATACCAATCTTTCATCAAACTGCTTTTTAACATTTTCAGACTGACAAACACTGTCAGAACTTAAATATTCCATTTCCTTTCCAGGAAAAATTGCAAGTAAACGGTCATTTATTTCTTGAACAACCTCATTCTTTGGGGCAAGTATTGCTCTTTCTTGAAAATAATTTGCAGTATTAAAATTTTCCAAAATAGATGGATATACGAATGATATTAAATCAGATACAGGATCGGCAGATTCATTGATAAGTAAATCATTAGGTATCTGAATAATATCTGTAAACTCATCCACAGTATTGACCTTTCCTTCGCCAATATCCAAAAGCCAATCTGCAAATTCTTTGGTTTCTTGATGATTTGAATGAGTGCTTCCAGTAAGTAATCTCATATTTTTTGTTAATTTAAACACAATACACTTGTTCAAAATATATGATGAGCTTATAGACGCGTTAACAACATTGTGTCTGCTGCCATTCTGAACAACTGGAAGAATCTGCCGAAAGTCACCACCAAAAACAATTACCTTACCTCCGAAAATTTTCTCAACACCATTCTCATCACGATCACCAAAAACATCTTTTAAACTTTTGTCCAATGCCTCAAAAGCATGTTTATGAGTCATCGGTGCTTCATCCCAAATAATTAACTCTGTTTTTTAAGCAATTGGGCAACATCACTATTTGGTTTTATGTAGCACAAAGAATCTTCAGTAAGGTTTATAGGAATCGAAAACCTAGAATGTGTTGTTCTACCACCAGTCAATAGCAAAGAAGCAATACCACTTGAAGCAACATTCAAAACAATCTGACCTTTAGATCTTATGGATGATGATAATGTTTTCCACAAGAAAGTTTTTCCAGTTCCCCCATAACCATACACGAAAAAAAACACCCCATTTTTTCATCAACAGCTTTAATGATACGTTCAAAAATAATTTTTTTTGTTCAGCTGTTAACGAACAAAATTGGTTTTCAAATTCCTCTTGTAGAATGTTTGCATCGTATCCCATCTCCTCAAAAATCAAACGATTATTCAATGTGTCACAACCCGAAAATCCTTGTGGGTTGAACTCTTTAATAATACGCAGCGGAATATATACTTCTAAGACTCGTTGAACTCCAAACGCCATTTCTAAACTCTAAGGTTTCCAGTTCCAAGATGTTTGCCTATTCCAACCATGCCATTGCCAAGATCTAAACCTGAAAGACATACTTAAAGACGTCAACATAAAGTTGGTGAGTTCATGGTTTTATGTTTGTACTTTGTAAACCCATATTCAATGACGTGATTTCTTCCCATAAATCACCCAACCTGAACCATCCTGTTAAATAATGAGATTTCTTCCCATAGTTTAAAATGTATTTAAAAGCAGAAGTAGTAAAACAAAACGTTCGATGCCAACATGTTTTTATAAAGTAAAAAGCGATTGTCGCATTTACAGCTTTTAAAGCAACTACTCATATTTCTTTAGCTTTTAAAACAAAGGACGTATGATTTCCGTATTACTAGAATAGAATTATGTAGACTAGCTAGGTCTTACAAGCATATGATGTATCCTAAGGCTCTTAATCAATCCATAACTTTGTTTCCCGGGGTGCCGTTCTTATCCAAGAGGGACTTGCTAATGTTTATGTTCATTTTTCAAGCAGATTTCGACCCAGACAAATCATGAAAACGGGGGAGTCAACCCAATAGTACTATAACATAAACAACGGCCTTTTCTGAAGGCTAATGATTAAGGTGTGCTGGGAGAGGGTGTCAACCCGTCGGTCGTCACTGGTGTCATGAAAGATTCGTAGCCACCGGTGCACAAACCAGAGGGCATCATATATTCTATATTTCCAGTTTATTCATCATACCAGCAAGTTAATCCCCCCGATTGTTAAGATGTTCGAAAAACATTTAAATGAAAAGGGTCGAGAAAAACATATAATACCATTTATCCATTTAATTTGTACCTTCCTGTACAAATTATCCATTTAATACCAATTTGTACCTTCTCGTACAAATTATCCATTTAATACCAATTTGTACCTTCCCTTACAAATTATCCATTTAATACCAATTTGTACCTTCCCGTACAAATTATCCATTTAATACCAATTTGTACCTTCCCGTACAAATTATCCCTTTTTGTACCAATCTGTACAATCAAATCTTTGTTACGTTTATAGTAAACAAGTTTTCATAAAACCAGTATTGTTTTCTCAAAACAAATATTATTTTCATAGAACAAGTATGTCTTCCACCCGAAAACAGTTATAAAACAGTAAAAAGTGGGGGCATCAACTCACGTGAACATTCCTACTAAGTTAGCTATCAACGCTTGAATCATTATTCACATCTTTGTGTCCTAATTACCAACAAAGACACCTTAAGATCTAACACGAAAAGCATATTATCCAGCTATCTAGATTCGTATGTACGAATCCGAGTCTAGAAAGTGGTGTGACTCAACGAACCAATTAAGACTTATTTTAGGTGTTAACATATGACGTAGTACTCAAGTTGCGCACTTGTTACTACTCGTGTGTAACCTACGTTGGACTTAGTGCTACGAAACGTATAGCTCATCTTTAATCATAGAATCGGATAAATATATTTGTTTTGTACTTTTGTTTCTAGGAAAGTATATTACACTCGTTGTGCTCTGGATCTTATAAAATTTCGGCAGAGTTTCCTCTGTTTTTATACCATCCAGACAACACAAGTTGTCTATAGTTTACCCAAAAATCAATTACAAATACATATCATTCAATATATTTATCCATATTTCCATCGAACGAGACTTTATACATTTCGCAATTTTATATAAATTATACTTGTATAATTATATACCTCATAATTTATACATATGTATATATATATAATTATATAATATAGTCCAACGGTCTAGTCCAATATACAATATTATCAAATCCGTCTTTAATATACAATATTACTTATAATATAATCAATGTCGGTTCGTTTCGTGAGTCACCATAGTTTCGTATCGATAATATATATATATACTTATATATATATATAATAATAATAATAATAATAATAACAACAAATCAAGCAATTATACCATATAATATATGCATGCATTGCTTGTTGACTAGATCTGACCAACTCGCTTCTAACCGGCTCCAAACCACAACTTAAATCATCTTCAAACGATTACACCCGAGCACTCGGTCAGACCCGATATGAACCCGAACAGATCGTGGACTACCACGAAACCAAAAATCACCTTCGTCATCCTTATCGGCCAACAACAACCACAACTGACCTGAACCCGAGCCCTACCAGACCCGAACCTGAACCGAAACCCGACATGCAGGCCGCAAACCAGCCTGAATCACTCTTAACGAACCTGTTTAGTCCAGAACCAGACCCGATCTGGTCTGTCCGGACTCGAGCCACAACATAACCTTAACCTGACCCAGACCCGAGCCCCATCAAACCCGAGCCGGAGCCAAACACCACCCGCCGCTGCCGCCGCCTTCTTCCTCCTTTAACCACCGCCATCTCCGGCCAAACACCACCAATCGGCCAGAACCCCACCATCTTCGAACCACACCTGCTGCACTCGACCAGATAGACCAACATGGAGCCTGAACCACCACTCCATATAACCCTCCGCCGCCTCCCCTTGCCTCTGCCCCTTCGGGGCTGTGAAAATACCACGCCGCCGCCGCCACCCTGAGTGGTGGTGGTCGGTCGGCTGCTATACAGAAGAGAGAGAGGGACGCGAGAGAGATGAGGGAGAGATAGAGAGAGTTACCTGAGAGAGAGAGAGAGAGCTTGAGGGGTTTGAGGGTTTTCTAGAGAGAGAGTTGAGAGGATTTGAGAGGGTTTCATCTTTGTTGTAGGTTACCATATGAAGAAGAAGAAGGAGAATGATCCCTTTATATACTAGGGTTCAAGTTAGGTAGGTGGATATCGCGTATCGAACCCGTAATCTCGCGAAACGTCTCGGTTTAGATTTAGGCTCGATAATTAATTATAAGAATTAGTCGGTTTTATTTGTAATCTTAAATAACGTTAGACCGAGCAAAAATATAATTAATATCGGTATCTTACGCGTTCTTTCAGAGCGTCTGTTAGAATCGCGTTATCCTAACCGGTTATCGTTTCCTCCATTTAAACAACTCGATAGCTTTCGATATTAAATAAATAACATTATTTAAAATAAATAATTATTTCGAAAGCATAAATGCGGTTAAAACCACGCATTTCGATGTCCGGTTCTCATATCAGTTACTCTCCGCGTTCTCCAAACGCTACGTTTTCACCCGTTCTTCAAGCCGATTCCACATCCGATCGCTTCAACAACAAATACGTGTCGTATTTATGCGTAATAATTCCAAGTTTGTCCATTCTGACGAATTCTCATCGATATCAGTTCGTTAGCGTTAAGATGCGCGGTCTTTCTTTAGAACATCTAGACGTCCACGAACTTCACGAAAGACATTTGTTGGACTTGTAACAACTCAACTTAATCAAAATCAACCTTAGTATATGCGAAGCATATAGGGATCATGATCAAGATCCAGTCAACGGTTGACCGAATTTACCGGTTGTCACATTCTCCCCTTGTTTAAGAAATTTCGTCCCCAAAATTTTCGTTACGTCACTACTAACTTCGGTTCGGACAGTAATAAACGAGAATACTTTAACTTCAGCCGATCTCCTCTTTCAAAGTAGACTCTAGTCCACGACTAGAATTCCATCCGTCCTTGTCCAATTTTGATATTACTCCATCTCAACTTCTGGACTTTCCAGTCCGTAATCTCAATAGGTTCCTTGACAAAACGCAATTTGTCGTCGACATTAATCTCCTTTGGCGGTATCACAGCACCTCGCCAGACAAACACTCCTTCAAATTACAATGTGAAACACATCACGGGCTCCAAAAAGCTCTTGTTGTAACTTAAGTCAATACGTAACTAAGCCTACCCTTGCTATGATCTCAATCTGTCCAATGCAGCGAGGGATAAGCTTTCCTTGCCTACCAATCTTATTGACGCTTTTCCAAAGCGATACTTCCAATATAAACCGCTATCTCGCCTTCCATGTTCGGTCACCATTAATGCTCCTCCAAATCCTTATACATACTATCAAACCAAGGTGTACCGAATATTCCGACTTACAGGTCTCATCCATAACCAATTCATGCATAACCCCTATATCGTATCCCAATACAATCCAATAGGTACACAACCTTGACAACTTTCAGACTCCAATCTCTTATCCTTTAGTACAAGCATTCGCTCTTCAGATTCCTATTCCTTCCAAGCTTCCTGTCGTGCTTTCTTGACTTGAGCTATAAGGCTCATAAGGATTGTCAAACCTGATGCACAAACACGTGATGGTTTAACCTCTTTCCTTTCTACTTAAAGCGTCGACTACAAGGCTCACTTTTCCAAAATAACAACGAATTTCACAATCTCAACCGTTGGGTAGCTTAACCCATCTTCGCTACCTCATAATAAGCTCTTCATGATCGAAAATACGTTGAAGACTTCTATAATCCGTAAAGATAGTGTCTCCCAATCCTGAGCGCCAAAATCACATCTCCAATCTCCAAGTCGTGTGTCTTGTAATTCACTTTGTGCACTTTTAGTTGTCTTGACGCATAAGCTTGCATCAACATGCAACCTAAGCCTTAATGTGAATCATTACAGTACACCACATAACCATCGTTTCCTTCGGAAAAAGACAGTGTTGGCGCACTACACAACTTTTGCTTTAACACCTGAAAGGCTTCCTCTTGCTTTTCAATCCCTTTATACTTGTGCCCTTTTTGGGTTAATAGCGTCAAAGGCTGCGCCATCTTAGGAAAATTACCAACGAATCGATGGTAATATCCAACAAAACCCAAAAATTTGCGTATCTCTGCGGGAGATTTAGGCACATTCAGCTCCTTGATTGCCTCTATCTTCGCTGGGTCCACTTGAATGTCTTTCTCACTAACGACATGACCCGCGGAATAAACTTCTCACATCCTGAATTCGCACCTTGCGATCTTCGCAAATAACTTCTCGCTTTCCAATACTTCTCGAATAAGTCTCAAGTATCATTCATGATCCTTCTAGTTCGTAAATGAATAAGTATAGCATCGATAAATACTATAACAAACTTGTTTGAACATGGTTTACGAACCCTATTCATAAGATCTTAAACATTGCCGGTGCGTTCACTGAACTAAACGGCATCACTAGAAACTCGTTATGGTCGCATCGCGTCCTAAACGCGGTCTCCATTTTATTCTCCTTTACAATCTTCTGCTGATAATAACCAGATTCCAAGTCAATCTTCGAATAAAGCTCGATCCTCATGACTGATAGAATAAACCATCAATTCCAGGCAATGTGTATCGATTTTCTAATAGTGAGTTTGTTCAACTCCCTATAACCAATACACATCCTAACCATTCCGTCCTTCTCCTTTGACGAACAACATCGGTGCTCATCACCCGATCCTTGGGAAGCACAACTTGATCTACTGAACCTTTTTCCCAACAATTCTTGCAACTGATTCGAAAGCTCTTGCATTTCTGAAGGTGCTAATCGATGAGGGAACTTAACGACTAATGCGGCACCGAGCACAAGATCTATATCGAAATTCCATCCGTCTTGAAGGCGACAAACCAGGCAAATCTTCTGGTAAAACTTTGGAATATTCTCTAACCCCAGGAATTTCCTCAAATTCCTTTTCCACAACCGTAGTGTTAACAACACAGGCTCTAAATGCCGAGTATCCTTTCCGCAGAAGCTTCGCGCCTTCAATACATTATCCATCTTTAACGACTTTTCTCCAAGTCACCGCGTACGACCAAAATCTCATCGTCCGATATTGGAGTACGGACCAATCTCCCATGTCATACGACCTCCGCTCGGTTCTTAGATAACCACTCCATTCCTTTATGATAGTATGTCGAGAGCCACCAAAGCTAACGGGAAGAAGCGTAAAACACAATCGAAAGGTATATCCACGTTCCTCTACATGACCCTCAGAAGCTCAAGGAACGAGATCATCGAAATCCTAGAATGGTTTACTAAAACCGGAGTCGCAATAATACAAACGGGGGAAAAAACTGATAATCAAGGTCGCAAGTAAAATAATAATCAACAAATAAACAAATAGTCTTTATGCCTTACGCATATACCCTCACGATAGATCTTCTTAGGACCTTCTTGTGCCTGTAAGCTCGCAATAACATGACGTCAATGTTATCAAAAATTTACCTCGCAAGATCACCCTATTAATATCCACCATGAGTTATATCATAAGCACTCATAAATTGACATAGTCACACATATATAATTACACATATATATTACGTATATAGCGTTAGTCGTGCGTGCCATCCTTGATGTCGTTCCCGATTACATTCCAACTTGCGCAGTATCACCTTCACGACAAGATGCCTCTTCACAACGTTCCAAATCAAAATTATTGCTAACGACGTAAGCTCATTCTGACTCATGGGAATACGAAACCCCAGGTGCTTCAATCAATCCATTATGCATCTGTGCCACCAACTTGTCCAATTGCTTGACACGAGTGCGCGTCCTTACCTTGTCCAAGCTAACGTCGATATCCATTTGGCGATTCGTGCTATTTTCGAGGAATACATATATATATACTTTACATATACTTACACACAGCATATAATCAAGTAGATTGTTCCTCGTAACTATGGAAAAATGACTCAGCTAAATTCTATGTGAAGGTACACTTTACTATACAAAGGGATAACTCACTGGTCACTCATAAGATATGCCTAGTCATCACTAGCTATTTTACCTTCCTATACACCATTATAGTAAATACTCACTAATCATATAAAGAAATGTTTCTTATGTCGTAGAAACCTATACTGAGCTAATGTAATTTCATACACCATTATTCTTTCACTTATTTGGCAATGGTTGGATATTTTTATTTCCTAGGCGTTCACGCTAAATATTGTGTCTTAGTAACTTCGGTCCCTAGTCAAAACAATACACAGGTTAAAGCCTAAATGTCTCTATTAACACTCAATTCGCTAAAACCTATGGTTATGATAATATCGGTCAAAGCCCGATGTAGCTCGTATCGTACTTTTTTCGCTTTGCCTGCTCAGCAGTATTGGACTGTTATTAGGCTCACGGTTTCACATTAGTTTCATCTCGAAGAGACTAACCAACACTCGTACGATAGAGCAGGTATCCCACCCCCTATATGGAAGTGTTTGTTACCCTTCTCAACCGATGTGGGACCTTATAATCCATTCTCCTTAGAGAACTCAGTGTTGTTGAAGGAACAGCTAACACACTGATCCGAGACTAGGCTCTGATACCAAGCTCTGTCACACCCCGAAAATCCTTGTGGGTTGAACTCTTTAATAATACGCAGCGGAATATATACTTCTAAGACTCGTTGAACTCCAAACGCCATTTCTAAACTCTAAGGTTTCCAGTTCCAAGATGTTTGCCTATTCCAACCATGCCATTGCCAAGATCTAAACCTGAAAGACATACTTAAAGACGTCAACATAAAGTTTGTGAGTTCATGGTTTTATGTTTGTACTTTGTAAACCCATATTCAATGACGTGATTTCTTCCCATAAATCACCCAACCTGAACCATCCTGTTAAATAATGAGATTTCTTCCCATAGTTTAAAATGTATTTAAAAGCAGAAGTAGTAAAACAAAACGTTCGATGCCAACATGTTTTTATAAAGTAAAAAGCGATTGTCGCATTTACAGGTTTTAAAGCAACTACTCATATTTCTTTAGCTTTTAAAACAAAGGACGTATGATTTCCGTATTACTAGAATAGAATTATGTAGACTAGCTAGGTCTTACAAGCATATGATGTATCCTAAGGCTCTTAATCAATCCATAACTTTGTTTCCCGGGGTGCCGTTCTTATCCAAGAGGGACTTGCTGATGTTTATGTTCATTTTTCAAGCAGATTTCGACCTAGACAAATCATGAAAACGAGGGAGTCAACCCAATAGTACTATAACATAAACAACGACCTTTTCTGAAGGCTAATGATTAAGGTGTGCTGGGAGAGGGTGTCAACCCGTCGGTCGTCACTGGTGTCACGAAAGAATCGTAGCCACCGGTGCACAAACCAGAGGGCATCATATATTCTATATTTCCAGTTTATTCATCATACCCGCATGTTAATCCCCCCGATTGTTAAGATGTTCGAAAAACATTTAAATGAAAAGGGTCTAGAAAAACATATAATACCATTTATCCATTTAATTTGTACCTTCCCGTACAAATTATCCATTTAATACCAATTTGTACCTTCCCGTACAAATTATCCATTTAATACCAATTTGTACCTTCCCGTACAAATTATCCATTTAATACCAATTTGTACCTTCCCGTACAAATTATCCATTTAATACCAATTTGTACCTTCCCGTACAAATTATCCCTTTTTGTACCAATCTGTACAATCAAATCTTTGTTACGTTTATAGTAAACAAATTTTTATAAAACCAGTATTGTTTTCTCAAAAAAAATATTATTTCCATAGAACAAGTATGTCTTCCACCCCGAAAACAGTTATAAAATAGTAAAAAGTGGGGGCCTGAACTCACCTGAACATTCCTGCTAAGTTAGCTATCAACGCTTGAATCATTATTCACATCTTTGTGTCCTAATTACCAACAAAGACACCTTAAGATCTAACACGAAAAGCATATTATCCAACTATCTAGATTCGTATGTACGAATCCGAGTCTAGAAAGTGGTGTGACTCAACGAACCAATTAAGACTTATTTTAGGTGTTAACATACGACGTAGTACTCAAGTTGCGCACTTGTTACTACTCGTGTGTAACCTACGTTGGACTTAGTGCTACGAAACGTATAGCTCATCTTTAGTCATAGAATCGGATAAATATATTTGTTTTGTACTTTTGTTTCTAGGAAAGTATATTACACTCGTTGTGCTCTGGATCTTATAAAATTTCGGCAGAGTTTCCTCTGTTTTTATACCATCCAGACAACACAAGTTGTCTATAGTTTACCCAAAAATCAATTACAAATACATATCATTCAATATATTTATCCATATTTCCATCGAACGAGACTTTATACATTTCGCCATTTTATATAAATTATACTTGTATAATTATATAATATAGTCCAACGGTCCAGTCCAATATACAATATTATCAAATCCGTCTTTAATATACAATATTACTTATAATATAATCAATGTCGGTTCATTTCGTGAGTCACCATAGTTTCGTATCGATAATATATATATATATATATATATATATATATATATATATATATATAATAACAACAAATCAAGGAAATATACCATATAATATATGCATGCATTGCTTGTTGACTAGATCTGACCAACTCGCTTATAACCGGCTCCAAACCACAACTTAAACCATCTTCAAACGATTACACCCGAGCACTCGGTCAGACCCGATATGAACCCGAACAGATCGTGGACTACCACGAAACCGAAAATCACCTTCGTCATCCTTATTGGCCAACAACAACCACAACTGACCTAAACCCGGGTCCTACCAGACCCGAACCTGAACCGAAACCCGACATGCATGTCGCAAACCAGCTGAATCACTCTTAACGAACCTGTTTAGTCCAGATGCAGACCCGATCTGGTCTGTCTGGACTCGAGCCACAACATAACCTTAACCTGACCCAGACCCGAGCCCCATCGGACCCGAGCCGGAGCCAAACACCACCCGCCGCTGCCGCCGCCTTCTTCCTCCTTTAACCACTGCCATCTCCGGCCAAACACCACCAATCGGCCAGAACCCCACCATCTTCGAACCACACCTGCTGCACTCGACCAGATAGACCAACATGCAGCCCGAACCACCACTCCATATAACCCTTCGCCGCATCCCCTTGCCTCTGCCCCTTCGGGGTTGTGAAAATATCACACCGCCGCCGCCACCCTGAGTGGTGGTGGTCGGCCGGCTGCTATACAGAAGAGAGAGAGGGACGCGAGAGAGATGAGGGAGAGATAGAGAGAGTTACCTGAGAGAGAGAGAGAGAGAGAGAGAGAGAGAGAGAGAGAGAGAGAGAGAGTTTGAGGGGTTTGAGGGTTTTCTAGAGAGAGAGAGTTGAGAGGATTTGAGAGGGTTTCATCTTTGTTGTAGGTTACCATATGAAGAAGAAGAAGGAGAATGATCCCTTTATATACTAGGGTTCAAGTTAGGTAGGTGGATATCGCGTATCGAACCCGTAATCTCGCGAAATGTCTCGGTTTAGATTTAGGCTCGATAATTAATTATAAGAATTAGTCGGTTTTATTCGTAATCTTAAATAACGTTAGACCGAGGAAAAATATAATTAATATCGGTATCTTACGCGTTCTTTCATAGCGTCCGTTAGAATTGCGTTATCCTAACCAGTTATCGTTTCCTCCATTTAAACAACCCGATAGCTTTCGATATTAAATAAATAACATTATTTAAAATAAATAATTATTTCGAAAGCATAAATGCGGTTAAAACCATGCATTTCGATGTCTGGTTCTCATATCAGTTACTCTCCGCGTTCTCCAAACGCTACGTTTTCACCCGTTCTTCAAGCCGATTCCACATCCGATCCCTTCAACAACAAATACGTGTCATATTTATGCGTAATAATTCCAAGTTCGTCCATTCTGACGAATTCTCATCGATATCAGTTCGTTAGCGTTAAGATGCGCGGTCTTTCTTTAGAACATCTAGACGTCCACGAACTTCACGAAAGACATTTGTTGGACTTGTAACATCTCAACGTAATCAAAATCAACCTTAGTATATGCGAAGCATATAGGGATCATGATCAAGATCCAGTCAACGGTTGACCGAATTTTACCGGTTGTCACACAATGCCTCTACAAACTCAACATTAGGATAGGGCATACCTTTGAAATTTCTTAGACTTGATCTATTATGGAGTAAGAAATTTTCAATATCTAGTAAAGCAAGATTCTTAATTTGGTATTCATAAATGACCAAACCTGGTGATACACACAATAAACAAATGTATATAATTAATAAAACAATTAAAACATATAATTACATAATTAAAGAACGTAAATAATAAAAAACACTAAATATAATTTAAATATTGAAATAGTAAAACACATAAAACATATTTTATTAACATAATATTTACCTTTAGGATCTAACTCTTTCTTTTTTTTTTTTTATGTAAAATGTCATCAGACAAATCTTTCCACGTTTCTTCCCATACATTGTCAGGTCTTGACAAACTATTAGAAGCTAAAGAAGTGGCAAATAAATTCCTTAAATATGGACCAGATCTAACAAAGGAGGCTTCTCTTATTGCTGCAATGTATTCAGAATCATCGTCCAATAGACCCATTGCATAACATGCATCTCTAAATGAATCTTGTAACTTGCCATCAACAGTAAGAATATCTTGAAACGACTTGGGTCCTTTGACCTTATTCAAAAGAATTCTCAAAAAATAACCTACATATGTAATAGTTATATCAAGACATAACATTAATTATAATTATAAAATAATATAAACTATTAGTTAAGTATATAATCTATACTTATATATATTATAAAGCATGAGGGAAGGATACCAACAAAATTTAAGTAAATACTACATCTTATGCTTATGGTACAACAACTTAATGAAGTTAGTAAAAGGGTAAAATTGTCATTCTACATGAATATTTAAGTTGATTATGTAATATAGTTAAACTTTAGAGTTTAATGTAAATCTAACTAATTATTAATGAATAAGAAAGAAATCCAAAAGTCTTAAGAGTTACAAAAATCATATGAAAGCCAAAGAGCCACCACCCTTTAATTGCTTCTAACTCTCAATTATTTCAATTAAACCACTCATTATTGCTTTTAACTCAACAAATATATCATTATATAAACCGAGTAAAGCAATAACATTTAGTACTCCATTGATCCTTACTCATTGTTTTTTTCTTTAATAAAAGTTTGTTCTCTATACAAAGTGTAATCAATCAATTAGGTATGTTTTTTTCTTAATCTTTAACTTATTGTAATTCATATAGTTTTTTACTTGTTTTATTTAAATTTCACTCATATAACTTAGTGGTACATATGTTTTCATCGATCAAGGTTTATTGCTTTACTTGGTTCATGGAAATTGGAGTTTTGAAGGGGAGGATTTGCACATAATTCTCATGAAGAATGTTCTTCTTGTACATGTTATAATGGGTACCTGGATGACATGTATGGCCACGTTTGGGATTCGGATCTTGCAAAAAGACGAAACTTTCTGGTGAGAGTGAGAAGTTTAGAAGTTTTATGCACTTGTTATTGATTTATTATACGATAAGGCCTTAATCGTGTTAGTTACAAGTTTTTTTATGTGGTCACTATAGCAGGAACAAGGAAGTTTTATGGGAAGAAAATAGGTTGTACGACTACTTTGTGAACCCTAATAAGGTATGAATTTTATTTATTTTTTGCTCATATGTGATTTCGAAAACCTTATGAGTCAAGTCAAATGAAAGTTTATGTTATTTTTACTTATTACACTTTAGTTGTAATACTCTTTGCCTCGAGCTTTTCTAAATACCCCAAATTTGACGTTTTGTGAAAAGAATGAATATCTAAACTAAGAAAAAAGTATTTTTTTTAACGATATACATTTGAGTCAGTTGATTTAAGTTATGGTTTATCCTTAAATGGTCACTTGGTGCGACAGAAATATTTATCTAAAAAAGATTAAAATTGTTAAATGGGTTGAAAGTTGTCCAAAGTGTATATCTAATACCTATGCCACTTAGTTAAAAAAAATTAAGATTATTGTTGTAACAAATACCTTTTGTAATCATATTTCATGCATTACATGTTTATAAAAAAAAGGAAACGAATGTGTGACTTAACCCGTTTTCAAATCATTATACAAACAACCCATTTCAAATGGTAATGATGTTTACATTAATGTGTCTAAGGAAAGCGAATCACAAAGGTTGTGGTGCAAGTTAATGGAGACCATTTGATGATGACTGCACCAAATGGTTTAAAACCAAGTGTTCAAACTCAGTTGTTTACGTATCTTTTGGAAGCATGGTGTTACTAACCCAACTAGAAATGGAGAAAATTGCATGGAGTTTACAGAAAATGGGTTTTACTTTCTTTATGAAGTTAAAGATTTATAGACACGAAATTTGCCAAAATGGTTTCTTCATTTAACTACACAAGAAAAATGTATTATTTTTGTGAGTTCGTGCAACTAGCTTAAAATGTTGTTAATGATTTAGTGGATCAGGTTCTCTTTGTTGTTTTGGATGGTTGGTTTCATGTAGAACCACTCAAAGGAAAAAGTTTAGTTTCATGTATATACTCTTTCGTGTTAATGGGTTTGATAACCGGTTTGTTAGTATCAAAGTATATTTTTGATATACACACCTTTTGATTTAGATTACCAATATAAATACAATATAATATACCATGAGAGGGTTGTAAACTAGCACAAAATGAGTATCGAGCACTACATTATCGTCACCGCTGCATTGCGTAGGTTTCCGACACTATGTGCTTCAATATATGTCACCCTGCCGCAACGCGCGGGCACCCCACTAGTATGTAAATGTAAATTATAATTCATTTCAACTACACAAATTCGTTGTTTATAAAGTAATAATTCAAAGTAATAAAAAAACATTATTGTAATTATAAAATACAAGTTAAAAGAATTCATAAAAAATAACCTTCACCAACTGAAGAAGGAACTGAATGAATGCGACCTATAGACTTAATGTGTTGTCTTTCTTCCCATTTTTGTTCCTTTTGTTTCCATACATATTTAGATGAAAATTCAATGTAGGTGAGTTCTCTTGCACTTGCATCATCTTTATTTTTTTCCATCCAACCAAGAAACATTGACGAAGCGACAGATGGCTTTTGGAGAACATCGTCAATATTATCATTTGCACCAAAAACAATTTTCTGCTGACTAGGAAGATGAAAAGGTAATCTCATCACAGGAGGTGTTCTATAATGAATATCATATTGGAATATTCTCCAGGTAGCCTCACATGCAGAAAGATACCGACAGTCACAGTGGTGTTTGACTTCATCAACTACAACATCTTTACATGGTAACTTTGTACTTTGAACAACATTAAGCGTAACTCTATCTACACCTTTGTTAATGTATTTAAATAAATACTTAATAGATCCAGCTTGGTTACACCACTCGACATTGATATGAGCTTGATATCTTTTAAGAAGAACCTTGTTATATGGAACAACATATCGATTATCTAATTGTTCATCAGACTTTTCAACATAGGAACCATTATCTCTTCTTCTATAAACAGGATAACCATCGGTATCTATTGTTGTCACGTTATGAAAATTCTTTGGAAAACGTTTAGAACCTTTGTCGTCAACCATGCATGGAGAACTCTTATGTTCTGGTCCACACGGGCCATGCATCATAAACTCACGTACAAGTGAGTATAACTCAGGGTCTTCATTCTTGTTAGGAATCTCAGCTGAAATGAACTTATCAATAAGGTCAACGGTTGGCAGTTTATGTTCCGATTTCATATATAAACAAATATGTGCATGTGGTAAACCACGCTTTTGAAACTCAATAGTATATATAGCTGCAAATAAAAAAAGGAAATAAAATAATAGAATTAATTAAAAGAGTTAATTGCCAATTTAGTCCCTGAGGTTTGTCAAAAATTGCCACTTTCATCCAAATCTTTTTTTGGGTCAATTTAGTCCCTGTGGTTTCATTTTTTTGTCATTTTAGTCCCTGAGGTTTTTCAAAAATTGCCACTTTCATCCAAATCTTGTTAGTCCACATGGACTAAAATGACAAAAAAATGAAACCACAGGGACTAAATTGACCAAATAAAAAGATTTGGATGAAAGTGACAATTTTTGACAAACCTTGGGGACTAAATTGGCAATTAACTCTAATTAAAAATTGATGAATGTATATTTAAGTAAAAAAAATTTAGTTACAAAATTTCTCTATAAAATAATTATTACATGCCTGAACACAACCAAATAATTGTTTGTCCTTAAGATATTTCATGATCGAGTCAAGTTTCATCTTAAATAGTCTGCACAAGATATGGGGCTTGTCTTCTGCTTTAAGAGTGGTTTCTTTAAGATATCTCCTAACCACTGGCCATTTAGGATTACATGTAACTGTGATAAAATAATCTGGATATCCATACCACTTGCAAATTGCCATTGCATCGAGATAATTTTGCATCATATAGCGAGCCCCACCAGTGAAAGATGAAGGTAACACAACACGTTGACCCATAGTTGAAGTATCATTATTTCCTGGATGTTTCTCATTCATGATAACTTCATATGTCTCGCTAACCCTTGACATAATTTAATCTTTCCCTCTCAATCATGGTATAAGCATCAACTAAAAATTGTTGCAAAAGTCGTCTCCCATTGAGAATTAGTGACCATTCGTTACTCCTGTCTTGTATCCTATACGCAAAAAACTCCCTCATAGTTAGACTTTGACGGGTTTTTTTGGCTGTTTTGGAGCTTGAGCTTTGATCATCCACATTTGATTCACAAGTCTGATTATTAGCTGAGGAACGTGAATTTTCTTTTGGCTCGGGAACATCTTTGTGAAGGATATCAATTCTATAACCATCATCACCGTAAGGAAGCAACAAAGGATATTGAAGTGCCAAATACGAAGGATGTAACTCACTAACTCGTTGAAGTTTGCCAGATGTTGACTATACAATAATATCTCGCTTGTCAGTATCATCATCCAGATCTCCAACTATCAACGCAACAACTTCTGAAGCCGTTGGTAGATTGTATGTCCTACCATCACTTTTCCTCTTGCCATTTAACCGTAGCTTTAGTTCAACATTTGGGTTTTCATGAAAACAATCTCTAGCCATTCGATACGATTTAACCAATGAGTTGATAGTGTCAAACATCTTTTTCAAGTCATTAACAATCTGAACTTCCATTTCTTTTTCTTTTGCTGAGTCTTTTGATGATGCACTACATTTAATCGATATATAAATTTGTGTATTTATATAGTAAATAATTTATATTTAAAAGTTTTTACATATATGGAAAAATATTAATAACAAACATTAATATTGATGATAGTTGATGATAGTATATATCTATACAACTAATATATGAAACTCAATGTGGACACTTGTCAATCCCACATTGAGCCTCCAATTACATAGCCTATCAATTTGTGCCAAGTGTCCAAGTGTGGGATTTTATAAAATTTTTCTATTTAAAAAAAAACAGAAAATATATAAGCCAAAAAAAAGAAGCGGACATAACAAGGTAGACACAATCACAATCTTCGCCTCCTTGAACCAAACCCTAGCAGAGAGGCGATCGTTGACTGCTGATCCAACTAGCGTCTTCTTCTTCATCTCCTGTTCAAGGTATTATCTATTCTATCATTGTGTCAATCAAGTGTCTTTCTTATATCTCTTTTGTGTGGATTTTTTTGGGTCTTTGTTACTGATTGTTTGTGGATTAAGGGTTTTTTATGTCTTTTTTTTTGTTTGATTTCAATTATTTGCTTATAATACTTGCATTTACATCTATTATTGGTCAGTTTTGTTAATATTTAGTTTTAGGGTTCATGTTGTATGGTTCGTGTTTGATGATTGCTAACCGCGTGTACCGGGTCTAATGTAATTATGTTGTTTCTGTTGTTTATTGTTTAAATGTTGCGTTTGATGGTTTGATTGATACAGGAAGCTAACAACGTTGTCTGTTATCATGTTTGGTTGTGGATAGATGGATAAAGATGTTGATAAACGAGTCGAGTGCTCCGTTCTGGACAGTCTTCTGCTGCTGGCAACATAGTCAAGTGGCTCCATTTAGAGGCAACTGATGTTTTAAGGGTTGGTTTATCAATAGTGATTAGTGGTATGAGTTTTAGATTTAGAATTAGGGGTAATGTTTAAGTTTAGCATTTCTGGTTACATTTATGTTTTAAGAAATCTACCAATGGATTGTTATGGTTTTAGGTTTCAATTTAGGGCTTAATGATTTAGGTATGGATTTAGTTATTGTAAGAGTCAATCGATGTTTTAAGGTTTGGTTTATTAAGACTGATGATGATTAGTGGTTTAAGTTTATGATTTATGGTTAAATTCATGTTTTAAGTAAGCTAACAATGGATTCTTATGCTTTTAGGTTTCAATTTAGTGGTTTATCATTTACTTATCGATTTAGTGATTTTTAGGGTAAATTGATTTTTTAAGGTTTGAGTGATTCTTCTTTAATTTTCATTTATTATTATTCATATTGATTAATGTTTTATGTTTTAGGTTACAACTTAGTGTTTGTGTTTTAGGTTTCAACATGTATTTCGAAATGTTTTTTTCAAGCTTTTATTTAAACAGTGTGAATATTTTTTCAAATTAGTTTGATCTATGCTTACAGTTTTAATTTTTGTATATGAAACAGTGACACAATGTTGTATGGGTTTTGGTTATATATGGAGGATAACGACGTCGCTGCTTTGGTAAGATATCTAACATGTTTTACTGTGTTGCCATAATATATGTTTTAAAGTATAATATGTTTTCAATATTTTAAATTGTGTGTATTTTTTGATTCAGCCGTTACCTTCTGATTATGGTGAATGGATCAACAAATATAATTATCCCACTGGTGTTACCAAGGTCCGCACATTAACCTCTGAGGTGTTTGACGTTACTGTAACAAGCATCAATGGAAGCTGGTACTTTTACGACGGCTGGAGAAGCATGATCAATGAATTAGGGTACCCACCTGAATGTAACTTCATATTTCAATATGAAGAAAATCATCATTCATTCCGGATCATCAGTTTCCATCAGGATGCAGTATCGGCACCTGGCAACTTTTTTTACTGCAGTTTGAAGGATCATAAATCAACGCAAAAACGTCTTGTAAGTTTAATCAATTGTGATTCAATTAAATTATGTAAATATTTTTTACAGACATTTATTAATGTTTTATAAATAATTATTTTTGCTTCTTAGCATATTAGTCCCTTTGTTGCACATGGATTACTAAATAAAAAGCTTCCAGTAAATCCAGTAGATTGCAGATCTGTTCGTCGTTCATGCTTTGAGTTAGAGATTGTGCGTGAAGATGGTCATTTTTATGTTACTAGAGGATGGCCTTGGGTGCAGGATGCTCTTGGAATAACAAAGGAGCATTTAATTGTTTTTGAAATCGTTAAGCCGGTATTATTTTCTTCATTACATACATGTTTTTTCTATTTTTAAAAATTATTTTACTGCCTTTATTCTAATGCGTTTTAATTTTTCATTGTTTTGGATACAAAAAGAGGATCTACAATTTGTCGTTGTTTTTGAAGAACAAGCTTACTCTTCCATGTGAGGAGTTTTGGGCAACAAGGGTTAAGGTGGAATACGAAGATGAAAATGAACTGGATGAAGATGTGATTATTCTATCTGATGATGATGGACAGGATGATGCTGAAGGTGAGCCGGTCGAACATGTTCCAGACAGTTCAATGGAGGTTGATGATGATGGATCTGAAGCTGTGGAAGATGAAGGTGTGCCAGTGGTGTTCACTGTTGACAATCACTTTGTAAGTGTTACAAGTTAGCTCTTACAGTTTCCATTTATTTGCCCATTAATCAATCAGTTTTTAAAAAGTGTGTTTATACTATAGTAATAGGTTTGTTGCGACAAAGTTGATGTTCATTCTACATAGCTATAATATATAGTTAGTTAATAAGTAACGATGGATTGATGACATCTTGAAATGGTAATCAACTAAAATAATGATTGTATGTGATTGTTATTGCTATTACAAGCTTTATGATTTATGTTTATTCTAAATTCAACAAATATGCAGAATGATTTGAATTAATTTTTAGTGTATAGACTTGGTGTCACAAAACTTTAGTTGTTAATCTGTCAAGGTTATTTTCATTCATTATTTGTTTAGTATAAACGTAGATAATACTAAACGGAAACTGTTGATATGTCATATATCATTAAATGTGTGAGTAATATGTTTTGTGGAATTTCGTTAATAGGTCAACAGTGAACAGTTGTGATTGTTATTACAATTTCAAGCCTTATCATTTATGTTTCTTCTTATGTAGCGTATGAAGCTTGAGTGGGCAAAGCAGAACGGTTTGAACCGTAAAAGGGCGTTAAGCATTTCTGATGGTGAGGGTCGGTCGTGGGGAGTGTATGTGGGAATCGAGGGGTCAAGAGGAAAACCCCGTTACAACATCAGAGGCATGCAGTCTTTTGTCGATGATAAGGGACTTCATACGGGTGATAAACTGCATTTTCTGTTTTTCAAAAACCAAGGTTCGTTCAGGCTTTCTAATGTGGTTAGAGGTGACGGTAATTAGGTGGTTTTAGGTTGATGACACTTTTTTGTAGGATGACAACTTTTGGTGGGTAACATAACAAAAAAAGGGGTTGTGGTTTGCAGGGACTAACTTTTGCACGTTTACTACTTATGTGGTAATTCGTGAATTTTGGGGATTTTTATGTTTAGCATCAGTAATATTCTGACTGATTATGTGGATTAGTTAACAACACTAAATATTTCATAAGTATGTTATGGATAATAGTTGTCTATGTTAATGTTAATTGGTTGTTTATGAAGTAAGATAGTAAACATAGTGTATAATAGTTTAAAAAAAAAAGCTTTAAAATTTAAAGATAATGTTGTTTGTTTTTATTAAATTGTTTGACTTTTTTAAAATTTTATATTAATCTATTATTTATACCATTTTCTTAATTATGGAAATCTGTTTTATAAACGTATTTTAGGTTAATAAATGGTTTGACTTTTTTGAAAATCATATTAATTTCTTATTAATGCCAATTTTTAAAATTAAAAAAGTCAAAGGTCACATACTTTTTCACCGTTTAATGCTTATGTAATAAATGTCTTTAAACCCGAATATCCTGTTATGGTTTGTATAGATATGATCATGAATCATGAGATATTCCTAGGAGTAGTCTAATATTGTAAATGTTAATGCAAGGATTTGTAAAGTATGTTAACCATCTTTCAATGTTATAGTATTATAGTAAGTTACAATTGTTTAGGTCAAATATAAAAATTTAACTACAACGATTTTTTCAATATTAATGTTTAGTAATTAGTAATTATGTTTTAGATTTTTGATTTTATATATGAAGTCCTCATAAAAGTTCATGTAGAAACAATTTTTTAAGTTATGAAAATATAAATTTTTTTAAAAAAGTCATACGCCTCCTTATTGATGTACAATTTAGTCAAATTTTAATTTAGTCAAATCAAATATTAAATTTGGTCAACTTTTAAAATAAGTAAAAAATTTTAAATTTATAACTTTCTAAATCAAGGTGTGTCTGTAACACCCCGCCCCTCTCATCACCAACCTTTCTAATGTTGTTAAGGTTAATGGTAGTTAGTGGGTTTATTGGTGGTGGTTTCTAGATTTGGATTTGACTTTTTATTAAATTTGGTTGATTTCTATAAGTTTTAATTTGACTCAAATTTTGGTAAATTTCAACACAATAATATCAAACGGTTTTCATTTAAAAAATTCCAAACATATTCGTTTTTTTGTCAACCTTTGACTTCTTATTAAATGTAAATGTCTTAGATTTTTTCACGTTTAACACAAAATTCCATTATTATTAAATGATACAAATTTAAAAATTATATTAAAAATAAATTCTGTATACTTAACCAATTCGTTTTATACCCAAAAACAATTCTTTGTTAAATTTTAAACCTTTAAAAAGTTAGATTACGTTTATTTTATGTATTTTGAAACCGTTATATTAGATAGGTTTAGATTTTAATGTGGTATATAGATTTAAATAAAATAAAGTGTTTATTTTTTTTTAATTTTAGCAACATTTAAATCTAAATTAATTCAGGTTTCCATTTTATAATTTCCTTTTTAATATTATTAATTCTTTAACATAAATAAATCTTGCAATTTAGAACTTTATATACAGATTTTGTTTTGTAAACTATAGTGTAATTCATTCAACTCTATCAGGTATGTTTATCAAATTTTACATAATCATTCAGTTATTTTTTTATTCATGTAATGTTGTATTACTTACATTCTATTAAATTGCAGGTTTATGGATCCGAACAACATTACGTATTGAATGACATCAATTGGAGGATGTCTCAATATACAATCAAACTTAAGGTGCTTAGGATCTCGAAGCGACTAAACCGCAAGAATCTTGCAGAAATTCTTTGTCTACATATGTTTCTTATGGATTTACAGGTTAGTGTTTAAGGTATTAACATGTTATTGTTACTAATAATTCTGAATAACTTTATTTTGTGTCTCTTTAATAGATTATTTCATTTTAACGAATATTATTTTTATATGCAGAGGGATGAATAAACTTATTGTTAATAACCCTAACAATTGTTAGTACACTTAAAGTACACTTATTGTTAATAACAATAATCAATAACTTTTTTAGTTTATAATTAATATTTCAAATTTTAAATTCATATATTAAGAACCGCCACTTTTTAAGCTTGTTGCAGAAACAAGTCTTTTCATCTGCTCATACAATTAATAGGGAATATTAATTATTATCAGCGTTGAAAATCTATGCTGTCCCTTCAGTTCTTTACACGCGTTTTAACATATGTATATAATCATAATCACTAAACATAAATCACAACTCTATTTTCTTCAAAATAAACACACATAAGTTCTAAAAAAAAATATTAAGCAATGGAAAAGGTTGTCAGTTGGAGGTTCTGCAGTATCAAACGAAGATATTTGGTGAACATGAGTGACAATTCATGTTTACTTTTTGGTTCAAGAAAAGCTGTTATGCAAATGGGAGCAGATTTTCAAAGAGAAATGTATGACTTTGGAAGAACAATGAGGTTGCCAAGTATTGAAGAAAGGAGACTGATTGCGAAGTTGGAAGACATCTTTCAAGTGGATGAGTTTGATGAACTTTTGGAGGTATTTCCTGTCTGTAGTTGGTTTTTTGCTGAAAATCTTAACATTGCAAGTGTGCAGTTTACCGATGGGTCACATCGGTTGATGTCAAGAGACGAACTTGAAAACTGCAACGACTATGACTTGCTTATGGATCTGGATAAGGTAGGCATGTCTAACAGTAGCAGAAGCTTAGCGATGGTGAATCTGGAACAAATGATTCGCCTAAAAATCAGGAATCTGGAGGAGGAAGCGGCAATGGTGGAAGCAGAGGAGTCATCCGAATCTGAAATGGATGATGATGAAGATGCTGATTAAATATAGTATGTTTTATATGAACTTAAAATACTTTTTGGTTGATATGTAATGAATATATTATGATGCAGTTTATTAACAACTTTAGTAAAAGTTGAAATTTTGATGTATAATTAGTATAACAATCGTAATCAGTTATGTTTAATAATCTATTGGTTTTGTTATTAGGTTAATTTTTTCATTACTTTTATTTGAACTTGGCTTTAGGTTGTAAATAGAGTGTTCCAATAATTCTTGATTATAGTGGTAGTAAATATGCGTTGCTTTAAGTGGTAAGGATAGAATTTAGAAAACTTATGAATAGATTTAAAGTTCATAGTGAAAGTTTTGAATTGCAAGGCTATGATATGTACAATACATAAGTAAAATATCAATATTGATTTGAATAATTGTTATTAGATGAGTAACTTTTAAAAGTTTATAAAAAGCTAGGTTATAGTCACGCGTGTACACACGTTGTATACCCAAGTCAAATGACAATATGCCAATGATATGTTGGTGATAAAAAACTAGCTTTTGTTTAATGATTATGGATATATAGATATAATCTATGGATTTTATTTCACAATATTGCTAATTAACATTTTTTAATGTTCCGACTATCGAGTAAGTCAGTTGTTCAATTAAGGAATAAACCTTTTTCATTATGGACCGTGAATGGGTAAGCCCAATTGTTTATAGAAGTCCAACCCAATTCATAAAAGTTTGTAGCCATGGGTTTTATACTTTTAGTAAAATTATATTCTGTCGCATCTTCTTTGTATTGTCTGTTAACATTATAAAAACTGTTTTGATCATGTTATATTAATTTGCACTAAGTGGTGACACCTTCTTAGTTATTGCAACTGGATTTTTAGTACAGATAGAGTTAAATTGTTAATACTTAATAAAGAGGGTAAACCACAAACAAAGACAACAAATGTTGTGTACAAAAAGATTTTCTTAAATGTATGACTTAATTTTGTAATTCGTTTCCTTCTTCGGCATAGTAATCAAATTCTTTTAACACTTAATTACTTTTGCCAAATCATCTCTTCAAATCTAATCTATGATAATATATTCCTCATTCATATATTTCATAATAAATTTATAATTTGTTAATTTGTTTTATACTTATACATCTAAATAATAACCTCACCAATATGTTTACCTATGTATGCATTCTAATTTTCCCATCATATATTCAGCTTCGTATTCTTTGAGACACATTCCACATTTCTTACACTAAATATTATTAGATTTCAGCCTCGGGACTCCCCCGTATCTTTTAGATTTCATATCAGGTGGAAACATTGGTATCAAAACTATTATTACTAGAATAAATATTAAACCATCTGATATCAAGATTCCAGTAAATTTCCAAAGGCGTCAATTTCCAATAAGTGTATGTTTCGCAATGACCGTCAATAAAAGGCAAGGACAGTCTTTATCTAAGGTTGGATTCTATTTAAGAGAACCTGTTTTCTCATATGGCCAACTTTATGTTGCATTTTCAAGAGTTAAAAGCAGCACATGAGTGAAATTACTTATACTTGATGGTGATGTGAATGTGAAAACTACAACCAGAAATGTGGTGTATAAAGAAATATTTAGTGATAGTTGAATAAAATTTGTATTCGTTGTGTTATACTTTAGAAAAAATATTTCTACTGTATTTTTCTTATACGTTATAATTCCCTAAATAGATGTACGTTGGTGAACCGCGTGTACACGCGGGCTAAAATTTAGTATGAGTATAATAAAAAAATGTATCTAACAATATTAATTCTATTTGAGACTTCATTGTCGGCATCGTATATATAAAGCTGAGAGAAAACTGGTTTTTCTCCATCGGGCGGTAACATATCACCCAAAACATGGTAATTCTCTCCACTAAGTCTATAAACATATGGAGCTTTACCTTTATTAATTTAGAAATCAATTTTTCCACCCATAGATGTGAATGAAAACATTGAGTTATATCGTCTTATGTTTTTAAGGAAAAACTTACTAAATGGCTCACCACCATTAAAAAATGCTTTGTAACTGTTAGGAGGTTCTTTATACAGAGGAAGCAAAACTTTTCCATAAGAACAACATAGAGAAAAGTTTGTTTTTTTTTTTTATATTTTGAAGATCCTCTTTCAGCCTCAGCTATCCACAATCGTGCGTCACAATCTTGACAAATTACATTCTGATCTCCATGGTCTAAGTAATCTACAAAATACAACTTAAAATTAATAAAAAATACTTTGCTTAAAAATTAAAATTATTAATACAATTTACCTGATGATATGCCTTTTATCTCACTTGGTAAAGTTTCAACTACCATATCTTCTATGCATTCAGATAAATCAACCATAGGTATTGGATCAATAATCGAACGATTAGGACGTTTACGATTGCACCTCGATGATCACCATGTTCATACACACTTGGAGTAATATTGGATGTACGATTAATATTGTTGCTGCCGGTTAGTCTTTCTTGCTGAGTAATATTAGATAAATTTGACAAATAGTTTGAAGAACCTGTCACAAAAATCATTGTTGTACATTTGTTATTTATTATTTGTTAATTTTAATAAAAGAAAAAAAATAGTATAAAAAATTAAAATTGGTTAGTTAGAAATAATAAACTTACCACTAATAAAATTTTCCTTTCCAAGTGTTGAAGGTGTTATATGGCACATCTGTCACACCCTCAAATTCCACATGCGGGGTTTTACCGCGAGGCGCGTGATACACCAGGATCCAAGTCAACGGTCACAATAAACGACATCTATATGATATGAAAACAACGTAAATTGCCCATTAAGTTTCAAAAATTCAACCATCGCTTGCGGAAGCGTAAAACTTTATTACAACTCAAAAGTAAAACATGAAAGTCTGATAATACTCAAAATGAAATGCAAATGGATCCTAGACGCCGTTAGACTCCGTGCGCCTAAACTCAATGCTGCTACCTTAGCGACCTGAGAAAACATGCCAAAAAGACGTCAACATATAATGCTGGTGAGTTCACATGTTTTAAGTTCACAAAGCGTTTCAAGCGTAAAGAGTTTCATCTCAAAAGTACCAAGTATGCAAAACCTTTAAGTACATAACAAACGTTTCCTTACTACTACGACTTTGTTGCCGAAACCATTACTGAAAAGCGTTGCGTGTGTTGCTGCCCGTGTTTAAGTTGCCGAAAATAGAGACAATATGCACCCGCCCGGCTCCCAGCCGTCGGGTGGGGTTCGTCAAGCCCAATAGATCTATCCACATTTCCCCCATTGTACCCCGCACATTCATGGTTTCCCAGGGACTTAGCGTTGCGTTGCGTTGCGTCGTATAGTAATTTAAAACAAGCGTTGCGTTTCATAAGCACTGCGTTTCAAAAATGTTGCGTTTCATAAGCGTTGCATTTCAAAAGTGTTGCGTTTCATAAGCATTGCGTTTCAAAAGTGTTGCGTTTCATAAACGTTGCGTTTCAAAAAGTGTTGCGTTTCATAAACGTTGCGTTTCAAAACATTAACATTGTATTTGTTAAAACGTGTGGCATGCTTCTCCCCCGAGAAAAAAGTGTATAAAAGAGGGGCCGTGAAACTCACCTTAGACTGCGTCCTCAGTAAAATAGAAATCCGATACGTGTGTAATAGTCCCTACTAGTGGCGACCTATCAATGAGTTTACATAAGTGTGATGACTACTAAACCGAAGGCTAATCAGTCCCCAAGTTGTCCAGACCGTGACCATGTATGTTGAAAACATGTTTAAACGGTAAACCGACCAAACCAGACAATACCCGACATCCCATTGGTGACCCGACATCCCACATGTTAGCCACATACAAAATATCATGCAACTTATGCAATTAAACACTTAGCATGCGCAAACATTCACCCTATCTAGCATAACGCCCAATTAACGCATAAACAAGTCCGAACACGTGTTACCAAGTTATTAGACATGTCACGGGGTTCCTAACATGTTTCTAGGTGTCAAACCGTGTTTCGGGATGTCAAAATACGCTTACAACAGCAGCACACGCGATTAGGCTATCATACATGCATTTAGGAAGTCAACTAGTGATGAGGATGGTCAAACTAGAAATTGGGAGTGTAATCACATGCAGTATAGGCTATTAGGTGCCCAATTGCCTCTAACGTCAGGCGATTGGCCCAATCGCCAGTTCCTTCAGGCGATTGGAGCTCCCCAATCGCCCCTTGCAGCCTGGTTTCGCTTTTTCGTGCGTTTAACCTTCCAAATCAGATCCGAAACATGTGGAAACACCCAATATCAAACCCAAAACATTAATCCAACTATTTCAAGCAAAAACCCCTAATTTATTATCATTCTAGCCGTCCCGAATGCAAGCGTTTTCCCAAAATAGCATAACTTAGCATGTAAACATCATATCAACATGCAAACCTTACCCTAAGTGGCAAATATCCAGATGTCATCACATAATGACGTTTTCCGACACTATCCTACTGTTCTAGCATCATCCTAGAGTATACCCTAACCTCAAACAATCAATAAAACACAACATATCATCATTAATCCTCCATGATCATTCAAACAGGTCAAAACGCCTAATATCAATAATACGTATCAATGAAACTTCAAACTCCTAGGTTAGCATCATATCAACTCATTTAGATCAGAAACATATCAATAATACATCACATATAACAAGCATAGAGGTTTGGGTTTGTTTAGAAACCGATTTTAATGAGTTTTCAAAGACACAAATGTTTAGAAACCAGGTCTGGACCTTTAGGGATCAAAACAATATCATTACAAAGGTTTGGGATGAAGAACACACCTTGAAATTGTAAGATTATGAGGTGTAAAGCTTGGAAATGTGATTTCTTGATCAAAAACGTGTTGCAGAGGTTGAATAAGGTGTGGGGTGGCTTTGGGGTGTATTAGGGTTTCACAAATGATGTTTTAAAACATAAGTGTGGTATTTATAGGTGTTTCTAGTCGTTTAGTACGCGTCAGGCGATTGGGCAGCAGCTACAGGCGATTAGACCAATCGCCTATTTACTCCTCCAATCGTCCCTATTATTGGCGATTAGGCTAATCACCACTTATTTACATGCAATTACACCAATCACCCCCTATTTACATGCAATTACGCGTAATCACCTATAATGTCATGCAATTACGCGTAATCACCTATAATGTCATGCAATTACGCGTAATCACCTATAATGTCATGCAATTACGCGTAATCACCTATAATGTCATGCAATTATGCGTAATCACTATTTTAACACATATAAACACGTATTCACATACCGACAAATCATATAATGATTGTAAGCACATAATGCATGATAACTAACACGTTCCCATTCGTTCACCAATTCCCGGGACTCGAGATTTACGTGTGTGCGTTAAACCCGGCGATTCTACAAATCGCCAATCTGTGTTCACATGGTTATGGACCGACTCCCAATGATCTCGTGGATCATTGTAACGACTCCCGATGATTCCCGAAACCATCATAACGACTCAACTGACCTAGTTAAGTATGTTTGAAAATGTTTTTCGCTAAGGTAGACTTATGTGTTTTATAAAGTGTTAACCTAAACGTGCCGGGTGTCACACACATGTCATGAGATTTTCTTACTGAACAAAATAAACCACATATTAAAAATTTTAAACAACAGTGTGTGAAATAATTATAAACGAATTTAAAAATTTAAAAATTTATAAATTTAAAAAAAGCTATATATTTCTTCACAAATACCATTTGAGATATCAGACAAAGGTGATCTTGATGTGTTGCCTGAATGGCATGCTTGAGAATTATTGCGAGACTTCCTATTTATTGAATCTTTTGAAACAACAATATCTTTTCTACGTTTTTGGCGTTCAGTGGCTAAATTAAAGGGATTATTAGCAAATATAATAATAAAGATTAATAAGAGAATACTACTTTATTTAAAAAAAATTAGAGATGTTAATGCCTCTTACACTTATCTGTGATAACAGTATTGTTTCTTGGTGATGAAGGAGATTCACCGTTATCTGAATTCATAAAATCTAAACATGCATTCATACGTTTTCGTCTAGTGGAAATACTCAACTCAACTGTTCACCAAAATTAACAACTTAGTAACAATATACAATTTTGAAATCTTGAATTACTTAGAAAATACTATTTAGACATATTAGAATGGTAATTTACCATTTGACAAATCAGATAACGGTGATGAAGATAAGTTTGCTACATAAAAAAATGAAATTATTAGTAGTACACAAATTCAAATAAGTTCACGATAGATTTGTTTGTTAACGAAAAACTTACAATTTCTTGAATTAGTTTTTGTAGGAACTTTGGAAGATGGCAAGCTATAATTGAATTTATCTTGATTTGACATACTTTAAAATATGTCGAATCTATAAATATAAACAATTATAAATGGCGAAAGAAAGGAAAAAATGATTATATATGAAGTGAAAATGCAAAATAATAAAACATAAAACAATTCATATGAACATCTTTAGAGTAACGAAAATGTACCTTCACCAAAGTAGAAATGAGTTCATGAAAATTAGAAACTTATAGTTGTAAGTTGCATAAGTTGAAATGAATGTATATTTGAAATTCAGATTGTTTATATAATGACGCGTAAAAAATTCAAATCGTATTAAAAAATTGTAAAGTATATATTTGGTAATTGTATTTAATTTGACTATCGGTTATGTATATATAACCGATCAATTAGTGGTTATTCATATTAATTATGTTTCATTTAATGATGATTCAATTTATATAAAAAAAACGATGACTTCAATTAAAAAATTCAAATAGACTAAACTCAAAACTTAAAAAACTCGACATATTGTTTCATATTTTGTAGAGATTAGCTAATGATATGATTCATATTAATTTCAATGTTTGTAACTAATAAACAGATTATAACATTTATTGAATATATAAATGTTGATGATGACGATTGATTTATTAAAAGTAAGTTATTAAAGATTGCTAAATCTTAAAATCAAGACATTAGCTAAAATACATTTTAACCAATTTGCAATGTTTTAAATCAAATTTAAAAATGCCGCTAATTTTCGAAAGAAAAGTTTTACATTTACTTTTATTGAAATTTATTTAATTACTAAACTTAACAACGCAATTTATCTTAGGATATAAAACATTCGAAATAGAATGAATAGATGACATTGAAAAAAAATACTTTTAGGAATTTTTAAAGGTAATTATTATTTACTAAGAATAAGATTTCTAATTTGCTAAATATAATTAAAACTCATTTATTAGCATTAAAAGGTTTGCAAAAATAAGTTTAAGAATTTTTAAATTTGAAAAAATTGTACTTATTTAAATAGTTACTTTAAAATACGAAACATGTCTTCTTTAAATGTTAATTTTTATAACTTCATTATACAATTTATAATAATTAAAAATAAGTTGTCTACATATCAGTTTATATGTGTATATAAAAATGCATTATAGTATAATCTATAATTGTGATTGATAGAAAGAATTAACATAGACATTAGGCAATACATTCATATGCAAAGATATGTAATACATAAACTAATATTGTAGATAAACATTAGCTTGATATTGTAGTAATATGAAACATTCAAAACAAAGTTTTGCAGTAGAAAATAAAAAGAGACATAAACATTAGAAGTTCCATAACACATAAAAGACATTAAAGATAACTAAACAAAAGGTGAAATAACTAATTCGTAGAACATCGCTCCTCTAAATCCACGAAAGGTATCAGCATGAAAAAGATATTCAAGTTGAGCAACATCCATGAAAACTTCGAAAAACTGCCCCTAATCAGCCATCAGCAACCATGTACCAGCATTCACCACATCTCTAACATTGAGTACTTGATCAAGATTAAGTTGACGAACATTTGAGAAACTTAATACCTTAATCCAAATGGATGAATCCAACTTCCAAAGTTCCACATCCAAATCAGGCGAACCTCTACTCAGAAACATGTGAAGTGTATCAGCAATTCTTACAATATGACCTTGAGGAATCAAGTTTTGTTGAACTGCTGGTAAGGATATCCTTTTGAATGTCTATTGAGTAACATCAAATGCCACTATTATGCATTTATAATCGGACCAATACTTTGAGACTGTAAAAAACAAAGAATTCTGGCAGAACGTACCACTCGACCAAACAAAATCAGTTATACTGTATCTTGTTTCATCTAAGTCCCCTATAGCTCTCCATGATGCAGATCTCCTTGAATAGACATAAGGACTGATAGTAGCACCACGTCGCTTCATATGTAGTATCTTGTAGTCATTAGATGAATCCATAAACAATCCAGCAGTATCATGTTGGTAATTGTAGGAATTACCATATGCACTATCAGATACTACCTTAAAAACTGTTGTAGTGGGATTCCATAGTATCAAAGCACTGGTATTTTTGTCGCAAACCAATAATAATCCATTCAAAGATGACAGAAACTGTAAATCACTAAACCTTAATTGCATAGGTGCATATATACTATTACTGAATGTAGCATCATGTTGGCCTTGAAAAGTGTTAAAAGTAACAATTGATGACCCTTCAATAGTCATAATTTTTTTATTTTCAGGCTTTGAAATCCTTTTAAAATGAAGGGTAGCAAATTTGTCGGTAGACAACTCATAGTACCATCTATTGGATAACACCTTCAACCGACCAATGGTTTTGGCAGGAACTCGTGTAAAAATTTCAGAAAACAGAATCTCAAAATTAAGCTCCCCCATTATAATAGCAACTACATTTTCAAATATAACATATGTAAACAATAAGTCAAAATTTAGTAGTTATTTTTATACATTGGATGACTAAAAATTTGAATATACAAATACATGTGCCTAATGAGACAGAAAACATAAACAGTTAAAACCTTATAACCTAAATATAATAAACATCATCTAAATGTTCCAAAAAACTGCAATAACATTGAACATCATATATAATCCATGAAATAGGATAAAGAAGCATAATACATGTTGTGCAATTAGAAAAAACAACAATCAGAAGATCTTAATTTATAGATATTGTTCACGAATCTCATATGGTTGAAGTTAGTATACACTTACATGTTAGAATGTGGAGAATTTAAAGGTCCGACTTTGAAGAATGCAGCAAAAAGGAAAAAAGATTGTTCAAAATCTTCGAAAATTTAAAAACTGCGGAGTTTTACCGGGAGGCGCATGACAAACCAGGATCCAAGTCAACGGTCACAATAAACAACTCTATATGAAAATACATAACATTCAAAAGACATAGTTTTCATAAGTTCAAAACCAGTTGCGGAAGCATTAGACAAGTTACAAGCCATCGACCCAATTGTACCAAGTGTTTATTACAAAACATGCTCTAAACCTAGACACCAATGCAGACCCGTGCGCCTAGTTCCATTCGTTGCTACCTTAGCTACCTGAGAAAAACATGCCAAAAAGACGTCAACATATAATGCTGGTGAGTTCACAGGTTTGTTCAATATGTTACCAAGTGTTACCAAAACTTTACCATGTCCATACTATATTAATGTCACCAAGTACACTAGCTAGGCGTATGTTTTCTTACTACTACGATTGGAAAACCATTACTAGACACGTTTAGCAATGTTCAGCAATGTTCAGCCCGAATGTTCAGTATGTTACCAATGTTACCAGTTCGAGACAATATGCACCCGCCTGGCCCTCCAAGCCGACGAGTGGGGCAGGTCACGCCCAATAGATCTATCCACATTTCCCCCGTTGTGCATCCCCGCACATTCATGGTTTTCCCCCGGGACTTTAAAAGATCGTATAGCAATGCAAAGTTAAAACCATAGTAAGACATATGTTACCAAAATAGTTTAGCGCATTTTTTCTCCCCCAAAAGTTAAAGCAGTAAGAGTGGGGCCGTGAACTCACCTTAGATAGCGTTTTTCGGTTACAAATAAAAATGCTAAGCCCTTGATAATCCCTCTACCGGAGATCTATCAAAATGTTCACATAAGTGTTCCGACTAATAACCATAAGGTTATCTAGTCCCCGATTGTCCAGATCGTAACCAAGTATGTTTTAAAACGTGTTTAAATGCTTAACCGACACACTAGACCGACCCGACATTCCGTTGGTGACCCATTACCCTAACCAATAAGTACACATAGATTACACACAAGGTTCAAGCATAAAACACTTAGTTTGTATCTGCATCAGAACGGTCGAACCAGTCAGATTAAGCTTCCTTCGCCCGTTTTAAGTCTCCTTCGCCCGTTTTATGTTTCATTCGACCGTTTGATGTCTCTTTCGACCGTTTTACCACGTTCGCCCAAACATAACCCAGGTTCGACCCTGGATTCTCTCCTTCGCACCTTCGATCGGTCGAAGGAGTCCAGGTTCGCCCCTGTTGTGAAAATTTTCCTAAAAACGCTTCAAACACATTCAAAACGACTCGAAACATCATTAAACACAGCAGTCAAGCATGAATAACTTATCCCTACAAAACCCCATCGATTTCTCCCGATAATACGTCCATTTCAGCCCTTTCCCAAAATGGTAAGAATTATGAAAATGTCACAATCATGCATGGATTCTTTACCCAATTTGGAAACTTTTGAAATCAATCCATATTCAACTTAAAATGCTCAGTTTATCGAGTGTTCGATTTCTCCTTATTAGTTCTATTAGTCATAAATATCATTTATCAAGGCTAGATTCGTTAAATGTGACAACCGGCAATTTCCGATTTATGCCGATGTGATTTTTATTATTAAAAATTAAATATTTATTTTAAATATTTCTAATTATTAAGTTTCGGAAGTTTACTGACTGTTTTTACGATCGAAACTGCGACCGGTTAAATTAACGCGATTTAAACGCGTGTTCTGAAAACACGCGTCGGACATCGAAGATATTTATATTTATGCTCGGTTTTGTATTTCGAACAAAACCGACTAATTTTTATAATTAATTATCGAGCCTAAATCTAAACCGAGACGTTTACGTTTAAAACGGGTTAGATACGCGGTATTAACCTACCTACCAATAAACCCTAGCTATAAAAGGAAGCTTATCCCCTTCCTTCTTCATTTCAAACCCGCAGCCATACCCCCCCCATCTCTCTGCAACCTCTCTCTCTCTACTCTCTCTCCCTCTCACGAGCTCTCTCTCTCTCTCTTTACTCTCTCTCTTCATCTCCCTTGTCCCTCTCCTCCTCCCCTCTGTTACAGAAGCCGGCCGGCCACCATGAGGGTGGTGGCGGCGGCGTGGTGGCTCGGGAAGCCCACGGGGGCCGGGTTGGGTTGGTTTGGGTTCTGATCGGGTTTGGGTCTCGAGTTGTGGTGGCTCGGTTAAGTTTAATAGGGCTGTGATGATGGTGGTTCAAGGGGGGCCGGCGGTGGTGGTGAAGTGGTCCGACAGGTTGGTTTTTGTGGTGGTGACGGGTTAGGTGCTGGAGATGGTGGTGGTTGTAGTCCGGTTCATGGGAGGTTGGGTTCAAGCCGGGTCGTGCAGGTCTGGGTTGCTCGGGTCCGGGTCTGTTTTGGGCTCGGGTCAGGGTCAGGTTTGAAGATGGTTTGTTACTGATGGCGGCCGCTGGTGGGTGCGGGTGACGGGATTTAGTGGTTCCGGTTGGTGGTGGTTGTTGAAGGGACAGCGGCTGAGGTGGTTGGTGGTTCAAGTGGTGGTTTGACCGGGTTTCTCGGGTCAGCGGCGGTGGGTTGGTTTCGGGTGTGCAGATCTGACGGGTTGTAGATTTTGAGCCTCGTTTTGGTCTCGGGTCATTTGTGTTCGTTTCGGGTTTCGGGTCTCGGGTTGTTCGTTGGTCAATGGGTCGGCTCGGGTCAAGATGGGTCTGTTACGGGTCTTGTCAAATCGGGTCAGATTTGGTTTTGGGTTCGTGTTCGGGCTCGGTCAAACTTGGTCAACGGGTCAGATCTGGTTCGGTTCGAGTTGGCTCCGGTTTACGCGTGTACGAATCGGTATACTTTAATTCGTATTTGCATATTTGTTGTGGATATTATATATATACATAAATACATTGATATTCTTAAAATAGTTTTGACTCGCGAACGAACCGAATAATAATAATAAATGTTAACTACATATTATATCGGACGACCGGTAATAGTGACTAAAATGCGTGACTTATAATATCGATATCGGACTAAATTGGTTGGACTATAATATATATATATATTGTCGTGTCTTTATACAAATAAGTGTAGTTTATGTAAAAGCGTCGAAACGTATAAGTCTCGTCTGATTTGGAATTGCGGATAAACAAAATGTGGATTTGTGTTTGATATTGATTTTTGGGAAAATTGTAGGCGACTTGTGTTGCCTGGTTTGTACAAAAACAGAGGAAACTCTGCCGAAATTTTATAAAATTTATAAGCGTAAATGAAAGCGATATTTGTTGCATATTTCATTATAAACAACCTCCAAGTATTTTGAGAAATGTAGTTTTCTACAATATCGTAAAAGGTTTTCGACAAATGATTTCTTGCAACATTTAAAGAAAAACGTCGAACAATATTTCCAAAACAAATACATAATATTTGTTGAGCGTCACTTGTGTCAATCTCCAAAGATTTTGGTAACTAAAACATTTCCATCTAAACGGTTTGAATTATAAAACGCTCAACCTATTTGAGAAAGAATTATATAAAATTTAAGTTCGAAACCTTTAAAGATTGGAAAAGAAGCGATATTGTTATTAATCGATTTTAAATAACTATACTTATACTTTCATCAAAGAATATTTCCCTAAAATATAATTATAAGACGAGCTACGGCTCGGGATAAGTTATACGTTTCGTAATATTAGTCCAACGTAGTGTGCACACGAATAGTGACAAGTGCGCAACTGGGTACTATGTCGTGTGTTAACGCATAAGTAAGATAAGTCACGATCGGTTCGTCGAGTTAAAGCATATTAGTACTCGGGTTTTACACACGAGTTAGATAGTTGGATAAACTACCTTTTAGCCGGATTAGAGGCTAGGTTTATATGTGATAGACTTTTAAGGTGTCCTTTGTTGTAATAGGGCACGAGGATGTCGGTCAAAGCTTCGGGCTTTGTTGCTAGCTAAGCGAGGAAATTAAGGTGAGTTCATGACCCCACTTTTTACTGTTTTATAAATGTTTCCGGGGTGGAAGACATGCTTTTTTTATGCAAACCCGAGGAATTCCAAACGAACAAGTTTTTGAAAAATGAAATGGGTGCGTGAGTGTCATGACCCTACTTTTACTGGTTTTACTTTCGGGGAAGAAACATTTTACATACTTACTTACTAAAGGTCATGTTATACTATGGTTACTTTACAAATACTATGCGGCTTTTATGGAAAGTCCCAGGGGGAAACCATGAATGTGCGGGGATGCACAACGGGGGAAATGTGGATAGATCTATTGGGCCTCACAAACCCCACTCGACGGCTGGGCCGGGCGGGTGCATATTGTCTCTTATTACTGGCTCGCCGAGGCATCGGTTATAGCCAAAACTGCTGGGCAAGCTTCAACAACTTATAAACGTATAGTAATGGGTTCCCAACCGCAGTAGTAAACAAACACTTAACGTCTAGCTAACGTTCTTATAACCTAGTAGTAACGGATATGATCTTTTCAAACTTATTACAACTCTTTTATAAAACTTGTGAACTCACCAGCATTATATGTTGACTTTTTAAGTATGTCTTTCAGGTTTAAACTTTGGTAACGGCACGGTTGGAGTAAGTGACAGTTGGGATCGGGTATCCTAGAGGTTTAGAATTGGCGTTCAGGGTACCAGAGTCTTAGATGCAACTTTCCGCTGCGCTGGCAAAGGCACCAAACGTCGCAACCGACGAGGGAAAAGTCGGGGTGTGACATTAAAACCCCCAAAATACCCATAACATCACCATCTATCCAATCCTAACCCTAAACAACAATAACCTACCATCAATAACAATCCTATATCATGTTTCTATCATAGATACAGCAGCAAATCATTGAACAACACATAACACCACGTAATACACAATTCACATATGTTTTATCATGAAGACCTATGTTTAAATGATAAGGTTTTGATTTAGAAAGATGTTTAAAAGGTTTTTAATCATGACAACACCCTTAGAACAGATCCGGACAATTAGGGTTAGATGAAAACGAATTAAAATGCTTTAAAAAGGTTTAGGATCAAGAACACACCTTGGATTCTTGTTTAGATGTTGTAGATAGGTTAGATTATGAAAAAGAAGAGCAAAAATCCTTCCTTAGTGATTAAAATCGGTTGAGAGTGTTTTGAGACGGTTAGGGTTTGTGAAATGGTGAAAAATGACAAAGTTTAGTATTTATACTAATCCTCCTTCGCCCCCTGTAAGTGGTCGAAGGTAGCCTCCTTCGACCCTTTCACAGGGTCGAATGAGCCCTGTCCTGGTCGAAGGGAATTGTTTCAATTCCACATCCCAGGTTTGCCCATTTACAAAGGGTCGAACCAAACAAATTTCCTCCTTCGACCACTCGAAGTGGTCAAACCAGAACTCATGTTTACCTAGTTTTCCAGTTTGTCGTGTTTAACGCATTCTAACACATCTTAACACATGAGCATGCAACCTTAGTCTATGTTTAACATATTTAAGCATGGATAATCATTTACACGTCATTTAAACACATCTATGTATGTAATCCACCACATGACCCATAATCTACACATATACTTAATTAGTTCATGTAATGTCACCAACAACGGAACCCGGTACTAGTGTATTCCCAAAACGACTCCCAATGATCCTCCAGATCATTGAACCCTGGACAATCCTAACTTGACCCGACTCAACTAACCCAGTTAAGTCCGTTTATAAACGTTTCTCGCTAAGGTAGACTTAGATGTTACTAAAATGTTTAAGCCAAATATGCCGGGTGTCACATCATCCCCACGTTGAAAGAATTTTCGTCCCGAAAATTGCACAAAGCCCCAAAGTGAAAGAAACGGAAAGAACGAATACGAAAAGAAAATTACCGAATGTCACAGAAGATTATGATGATTGAATTTAAAAGAGTAAGTTGTATTAGGAAAGTATTGTACTTAGATTGGTAATTATAGGTTATATATATATAGATCATAATAGCCTAAGAAACTTTTCCATTACCCTATTAAATCTAGTAAACCGTGTAAATGTTAAAATTCTAGTTAGATACTAAGTATATAGTAATAATACCAAACTTTATGGATAGAATCTTTTCACACATAATTTAATATTCCTTAATTATTACATATAATTAAGGAAAACAAAATTCTAATAAGTTGACAATTAAAAAAAACGTAACTAAATTGTTATATTTAAAACTGTAAAGTTTTTTATACATATAGTTGGTTTACATATTTTTTTAACAACTTCAAATTATGTATGTAAATATATATATATATATATATATATATATATATATATATATATATTAACAAATAATGCACAAAAGACGTTATACATATTGAAAAATATATTTTAATTAGCAAGTTAAATAAATACTAACTTTATGATAACTTATAATTTTAATTGTGTATTCAAAATCTTACTAAGGTATTAGAAATTGGTAATTGGAAATTCAAAACATATACAACAAAATAAAACTTCCAAATTAAAAATAACAAAATGAAATATAAGCCAAAAAAAAGTTGATAATAATGATATCAACTTCAAAATACCACGTTATTTGAAACAACCGAAATCAAAAGCATCCGAGAATCGATGTTTAAGTTTAATGGAAAAAACACTAAAAAACTTAAAATAAACTGCATCCGCAACAAATGTTTAAAACGTTACCAAATCACTTGGAATTTCCCTTCTCCTTAGTCTTAACCAAGACTTCCGAAACATCACTTCCTTCAACTCCATTACTACTCTCAGAATGTGTTTGACCAAACTTGTTATCAGCTTCATAAACTTCATTAAGCTTTCGATTTGGCAACTGATATTTGGAAGTTATAGACAAATTTTCACCATCAACACAAACAACTTTTGCGGATGCATTATCAGCATTGGAAATTGGAGTATGATTCTCGTTGTCACCGGTACCAGAATGAGATTCCTATTATAAAATTAACAAATCATTAGAATGCAAAGAATACACAACTTACAAAAACATTCAAAGATACCTGAAAGTTATATAAATTTATTATTATATAATAAAAAACAAAATACCTTGGCCATAGAGAGATCAACTGATGTTATGTCCAACATAAAAGTATGCAAAGAATCACCTTTAGATGGCTAAAACACAGATATTTGATTACAAAAGTATTACATATTCAGACATATATATGTTGTCAAGATAGATATAACTTTAACATATATAGACTGTTATTACCTGTCCAATAAACATTTTTTTCTTCAGCTCATTGATAATGGAAGAATCATCTGTTACTTTTGTAACACCATATACATCATACTTGTTATCTAAGTTGTACTTAGATACATGCATAATAAAAGCAAACCCTTTATCAAGCAAAGAACTTAGTTCTTCCGGGTAATTAACTACCTCACCAACCAACATATATAGGAAATATATGACAACTCATTAATTATTTTTTTTAATTGTGTTATATTCAATGTATAAGTTAAAGAAATAAACAAAAAAAATACTAAACACGTATAGTGTTTGCAGCAAGCAAATCAGAAACAGAAATATTAATGAGTTGTGAAGCATCACGATGGAACAAAGTGACAGAAACAACACCATTGATATCTTGAACACGAATTTGGATCTTGAATCTATTAGAAAAATAACACATACAATTTCAATATTCCTATAACATTTTATCTTATAATAAAATTATGAGTAAAAACAAAAATATTTTTTGCATTTATTTAAAAAAAACAAAAAAAAACTAACCTTGGCAATGGCTCTACAACCTTTGAAGAACTTTTTTTATTAACACAATGATATATCTTTTCCTCCTCGAACCCACCTCCCTGATCACCATTCTCACATATAATGTACTCAGTGTCTACTTTCTTAGTACATTTGGGACATCCAAAGTAATACCAACCAACCTCTTTACAGAAAAACTTAACTGTACCCAGCAAAACAACATGTTGGTCCTGAAAATTCATAAAATAATAGGACCAATAAACATAAGTGTTTTAGATATTAAGAATAATTAAACATGTCAAAAAAAATAAGTTTTGGTATATCAACCTTCTCAATTTCTGAAATATCACCAATGTTTGTTAAAGGAGTATTATGTAGAAACTCATCTTCATCAGAAGAAAACATTGATGCTCCATATGGACGATGGCTAGAAGAGGGATTTTCAGCCAGTTGTTTCATCAAACTGTAGGAATACATTTGACAAACATTTATAGGTCAGATAATCTAAAGTTGTTATTGTATATGATTATATACTAATAAAAATTAAGTTACCTTGATTTGTATGAGTTTATTTCAGAAATATCCTCATTAATTACCAGTCGGCTAACAGCATCACCAAATGAGTTAGACACATAAGGTTTACCTATATTATTAAAATTTATGTAATATCAGTACCAAGTATTAGTAGATATATCTCTAATATATTACATACCATTGAAAAACTTCAGCCTCCCAAATTGTAAGAATACAATTATTTGTTCTTCTTTGGAATTGTCAGCAACGTATTTTGAAATCTGGTTTGCATAGTTTTCCCACAACGTTACATATATGCTATAACCCCTATATTTAAAAAAATGTAATTTTGATTAGATCATATAATAAACTTATGAGATCACAAAAAAACTCAAAATTTTTAAATGTTAACACGTACTCATTATCATCGAGTTCCATAGTCAACCACTTTTTACCATTGTAGATATTCTTGTCCTTGTCATCATTGTTAAAAAATTTGACCAACATGTCTAATGATATCTAATAAGGATAAAATACATTTAAACTTAGAGTTAATCAAAACAACAATGGTATATACTTAAATTTATCTTCATATTTATTAATATTCACCTATAGTGCCGATTTCGGGTTCTTCAGGTTCAACTTGAATGGTTTTGAATGGGACAAAACAGAAACCAAATGGTAAAACTTTGAAGTCCTCACACTTGTAGACTCGAGTGTCCGGATTTAAACACAACTTATTTGGATTGGATGCATACTTATACTTAGAATTATTCATCCCAATACATGGATTTCTTATGAAAACACAATTATTACCAGTAAGATAATTTTCGAATCTAAAAAACCAACGTTTGAAAACATTGCACTGAATCTTGTTCCCCTGTTAAACAAAAGGTGAAAATAATTAGTATTAATAAATGTTAGTATACATAGTAAAAATTATTGAAATGAAACGATGTCAAAGTAATGTATAGATTTACAAAAAAAATGTATAACATACCATCTCATCAATTAGAATCATTTCAATAGAGTATGCCTCATTAGGATTGCGCCTATCAGGTTGACGCCAAACACGTATAATTCTAAGCTTCAAAGTAACTTCAGATTGGTTTACATTTATAGTATTAACCATGGTGAAATCTTGTTGAGCATCCATTGTTCTGTGGATTTCAATAAAAGGTAAATATTAGATTATATAAACAAATGTTAGATAAGTATTAGTAATTAGTATTAGTAGAAATTAGTAAAAAGAAATAAATTTTTCACCTTCGGGATACAGCCAACTATGAAAGAAGGATGTCTTGCAAAGTAAACTCAATGTGATACTGAATTGTGTTGATGTGCGTATGCAATATATAGTTATGAAGTTGCATACGTATTTTAGGAATCTTTTAAAAACATAAATCATTACTTTTTTTTTTTTATAAAGATTGACTCACATTTGTTACAATTTCCAAAATTAACACAAGTCAACATGTCACACCCTCAAATTTTCACATGCAAGGTTTTACCGCGAGGCGCGTGACACACCAGGATCCAAGTCAACGGTCACAATAAACGACATCTATATGATATGAAAACAACGTAAACTGCCATTGAGTTTCAAAACCGTTCTAACACAGCAGAAGCAAAATGTATTATTACAACTCAAAAGTAAAACTCAAAGTCTGAAATGTTTAACAAAACATGCATATGATCCCTAGACGCCGTGAGACTCCGTGCGCCTAAACTCAATGCTGCTACCTTAGCGACCTGAGAAAACATGCCAAAAAGATGTCAACATATAATGCTGGTGAGTTCACAGGTTTTAAGTTCGTAAACGTTTTCATGTGTAAAGCGATTCCTCATAAAGTGCCAAGTGTGCAAAAGTTCCAAGTAAATAACAAACGTTCCCTTACTACTACGATTGTGTTGCTAAAACCATTACTGACAAACGTTGCTCGAGTTGCTTCCCATGTGCCAAGTGTCAAGTAGAGACAATATGCACCCGCCCGGCTCCCAGCCGTCGGGTGGGGTTCGTCACGCCCGATAGATCTATCCACATTTCCCCCGTTGTGCCCCGCACATTCATGGTTTCAATAGGGACTTAGGTTTCATCGTATAGTAAATAAGTGCCAAGCGCCAAGTGCCAAATGCCAAGTGTCAGTGTTTAAAAGTGTCAAGTGCCAATGTTTAAATATGCCAAATGCCAATGTTTAAAAGTGTCAAGTGCCAATGTTAAATATGCCAAGTGCCAAACGTGTCACGTTTCTTAAAAGAGTTACATTCCCAAAAGGCGTCATGTTTCTAAAAGTGTTACGTTTCCAAAAGTGGTAAGTTTCATAAGAGTTGCGTTTTCAAATCATAAACGTTGCATTGTTAAAACGTGTGGCATGCTTCTCCCCCGAGAGAAAAGAGTATAAAAGAGGGGCTGTGAAACTCACCTTAGAGTGCGTCTTGTTGATAACTAGAGATCCAACCCGTGTATGATACTCCCGACAATTAACAACCTTAGATCTTTGTGTAGAAGATGTTTATAGGTTAGATTATAGGAAAACAAGAGCAAAACTCCTTCCCCAATGTTTAAAGTTGCTAGAGAGTGTTTATGTGACAACCGGCAAATTTCGTACAACGATTAACGTGATTCTAATCATGTTTTAGAAATAATTAACATGGTTTAAGGTTAATTATGGTTAGTTGAGCTAATATGAGTCCTACGATGTCCTTTTGAAAGTTCGTTGAAGTCTTGATGCCTTTAAAGAAAGACTTCGCGTGTTTAACGTAACGAACTGACATCAGCAAAAATTTGTCAAACTGGAATAACATAAGCTTATTCTATGAAAATACGACACGTATTTACTATCGATGCGATCGAATGTGAAATCGGCGCGGTAAACGGTCAAAAACGCAGCGTTTTGGAGAAACGCGGAGAGGAACTGACGTGGGATTCGAACGTCAAAACGCGTAGCTTTAACCGTTACCGAACTTCCGGAATAATTATTTATTATAAATAATGTTATCGGTTGAATTTCGAAAGTCATCGGATCATTTAAATGAAGGATAACACAACCGAACCGATTAACGCAATTTTAACGCGTGTGCCGTTTTCACGCGTCAGACGACGAAAATAACATTTAAATTACTCAGTTTAGTTATTTTTTTCATTTCGAATAAAACCGACTAGTTTTTGTAATTAATTATCGGGCCAAAATAAAACCGAAGCGAAAAAACGTTTACACGGGTTCGATTCGCGGTACAAGTCACCTACCCCAAACCCTAAGTATAAAAAGCAAGATCCTTCTTCTTCTTCTTCATTTGCAACAGCCGCACACCTCTGTCTCTCTCTCTACTCTCTCTCTAGAAACCTACCCCTCTCCCTCTCTAACCACCTCTCTCTCCTCCTCCCTTACAGAAACCGGCCGACCACCACCCATCCGGTGGCGGCGGCGTAAAGTTTTAGGCCAAGAAGGGGGCAGGTTGGGTGGAGATGGGGGTTGACGAGGGTTGGGTCAGGTATGGATGGCGAGGTTACGGTGGCGGCGGCGAGGGGTGGTGGTTATAGATCGGGTAGTCACTGAACTCGGGTTGGTGTCATGGCTAGGCTCCGGTTTGGTCAGGACCCGATTGTGGTGGCTGTGCGGTGGTTCTGCGGCCCGAAACGCGCAGAAGGCAGCAGCGCAGAGGGTGGTTTATGGTGGTCAGGTTATCAGCGGTGGTGTGGTGCTCGATGGTGTTGATTCGGGTCTGTTTTGGGGTTCAATCGGGTCAGGTTTCGTGTGGTTTGGTCGGGTAGCAGGTTGTGGGGTTTTGGAGATGGTCCGATGGGTCTGTGGTGGTCCCGAGGTAGAAGACGACGGGCCGAGTGGTGGTTGAAGGTGTCCGGCTCAGATTTGGTGTGTTCGGGTTGAGTTTGGTGTGTGGTTCAGCCCAAGTCAAATCCAGTACGGGCATCGGGGTTCGGGTCTTGGGTTATCGTTGGATCTGGTCCACTTGGTCGAACAGTCAACCGAGTCAGCTCGGGTATCTTTTGAGATGTCCGGGACTGGTCAACGCACACTCAAGGATGGTCAAACTTTTGGTCAGCACGTCGTTCAGGACGGTGTCATGACGTGCGTACGATTGGTAAAACTAACTTCGTATTCCTTATTTTGATTATATTTATAAATATCTATATTTATAAATGCATAAATACGAAAGCGACAAAGGTGTTAACTCGCACAACGAACCGACAAGATAATAAATGAAATGTATAAATCGAGTAGTTGTCAGTGTATATAAAGCGTAACTAATAACATCATACGTTGGACTAAATTCGTTGGACTATACATATATAGATATATATATACACGTATATATTATATAATAAGCTTAATATATATAAGCTGTCGAAACGTATAAATGTCTCGCTAAAATGAAATTGCGAAAAAATGGATTGATTGTCTTGTTTTGGTGTCGATTTTGGGGAAAATTGTAGACGACTTGTGTTGTCTGGTTTGTACAAAAACAGAGGAAACTCTGCCGAAATTTTTATAAAATCCGAAGCGCAAAGGCGTTATTGTGGTGCGTCCTTATCAACTATTTTCAAGTGTTTGACCAGACTAATTCCATACAAAGTCGTGACGTTTTGACAAAGATTATTGGAAACAATAATAGTCGATCCCGAACAATATTTGAAAACAAATATATAGTTTTGTCGAGCGTCAATTGTGTCAACTTCAATGGTTTTTGGTAACCAAAACGTTGTCAAAAATACGGATTTGAAATACGTAGACGCTTAACTTATTTGGGAAAAATTAGTTGAAAGTAATGCTTCGAAACACTTAAAACACTCGGATTTTGGGAAGCGAAATAACAAATGTTATTAGTCAATTTCAATAATTATACTTATGTTTCTTCAAAGTGTATTGTCCAAAAATAATCATACAAGACAACTACATTTAACCGAATTACGAGACAAGCTACTACTCGGGATGAGTTGTGCGTTTCATGGTAGTAGTCCAACATGGTTTACACACGAATAGTAACAGGTGCGCGACTTGGGTACTATGTCGTATGTGAACACATGAATTATGATAAGTCACGATCGGTTCGTCGAGTTAAAACACCTCAAGGCTCGGGTTAGTACACACGAGCCAAGATAGTTGAGTAAACTATCTTTTAACCGGAAAATAAGCTAGGCTTATATATGATAGACTTTAAGGTGTCCTTTATTGGTAAATAGGGCACGAGGAAGTCGGTCAAAGCTTTGGGTTTTATTTGCTAGCTAAGCATGGAAATTAAGGTGAGTTTCACGGCCCCATTTTACTGTTTTAACTGGGGGAAAGATATGTTTGTCAAAAGTTATCACATATTGAAATGTTTTCAAAGGCTAAAATGTGGTAAGTGGCATGATGAGTACTTGAGTTTTTGGTCGCCACTCGGGGTTGGGTCCTCGCTACTGTAACCATTAATTCAGGTAAATGAAACCAAAGGAATATTTGGATAGTACTATCGGTGCCTGACGAGGCCCACCTCTGGTTGATAGCGTCAACCCGGTAAAGACAAGAGGTGCACGTATTCTGAACTTAAGTCGTTGGGTTCCGAGAAACGACTTGGAGCGGGGCATATTTATTAGTCTTGGTTTGGTTATGGGACTCAGGGGATTGCTTATCATCATAGTTGTAGGAGCTAGCTACTCCATACAAAGGCCACAAAATGTGCTGGATTTGCACAGGATGTAAAAACGTCGTATTTACGAAACTAAAACCTGTGAACTCACCAATATTTTATATATTGACGTCTTTTTAAACATATCTTTCAGGTAACTAAGTGCTGAACAGGTATGCGGCTAGTACGGTGGAATTTGGGATGTCGGACACTGGTTGGGGGTTTCATCGATTGATACCTTCGGGTTGGGACATAAACGGAAACACCCCACTTTAATACTTAATGTTGTGGTTTTAAGTAATGTTTGAAACCAGGTACTCCTTCCCGACATCTTAATATAATGATCTTTTCTAATTAAATATAGTTTGTGTTAATCTTGACTTTGATATGCTTTCGAGCGTCGCGCCACGTGTTTCCGCCATTGGCGTGGTGTGACAGTTTAGAGGCGTTTAGGGCTTGTGAAATGGTGAAAAATGACAAAGTGTGGTATTTATACTATGTCCACATTCACCCCTTTTTCCTGGGCGAATGTACCCACATTCGCCCCTTTCACAGGGTCGAATGTGCATGTTCTGGTCGAATGAAACTTTTTCATTTCCACATTCCAGGTTCGCCCCTTTGCTAAGGGTCGAACCAAGACAAATTTCCAGGTTCGCCCACTCGATGTGGTCGAACCAGGACTTATGTTTTTCGTAGTTTTCCAGTTTGTCGTGTTTAATGCATTTTAACACACCTTAACATACGAGCATGCAACCTTAGTCTATGTTTAACATATTTAAGCACCGATGATTATCTACACATCATTTAAACACATCTAAGCATATAATCCACCATACGACAATTAGTCTACACATACACTTAATTAGTTTATGTAATTCACCAACAACGGGACTCGTATCGTGTGTGTGTGACTAACCCAATGATCCTCCAAGTCATTGAACCCTGGACAATATGGACTGTGTTCCGACTCTACTGATCCCGTCAAGTGTGTTTAATAAACGTTTTTCGCTAATGTAGACTTATGTGTTTATAAAATGTTGACCTAGACATGCCGGGTGTCACACAACATCTTTTATTAAATTTAAAATAGTATTTAATATAATTGACAACTATTTTCGGCAAGTATTGACAACATTTTGAACAGTATTGAATACTTTTTGACTTGAATGTGGAAAATTGAGATTAAAAATAACACTTCAAAATTAAACGACGAATAAGGAAACACATTTATTAGTATTAATAACGTATTTATGACGATTGCTGTCAATTTAGTGTAAAATGATATTAGTTTTGAATAATTTGTAATTACGTTAAGGGTGTAAAATTTAACTGTAAATTCGGTATGGAATAACAAACAATTTTAAAATGATGAAAATGTAACAATGCAACACGATGGAAGTTGCTAAGTGATAACATAATAAATTAGAAAGATATAAAAACATAAAAACAACCATTATATAAAACCACATAATCATTCTGCAAGTATCCAAACGTAATATGTTCACCAAAAAAGACATATATGTCTATCTTATTATTATTATTTTATTAATATAGATATAGTAGATATAGATGCTAATAAATAAAAACTTTCTCAACCAATAAGCTGCACCACCACAAGTTAGTTCATTGTAAGATCCATTACCTCTTGCTTTGGTTATTTGCCAACAAACAACTTACGATGAATTGACGACCACTTGAACAGGTAACTTTGGCCGATTGAAATACCTTCAGCTTCAATAAGCCATCCAACAACACTGAACCTATTGAAGTTATGCAGTAATTGAATAAATAAAACAAAGTAAATTAGTAATAAAATTTTCAAAATACGTCAAATATAACAAATCAGAACTATAGTGTACAGAAAACAAACCTTGGAGAACCATCAGTAACTTCTATGTTAATGGGGGTTCCAAATATTACCATTGATAAATTTGATCTTCAAGTTCATATTTTTGTTTACACCAATAACTTTAGCAATGTTGTTTGGAATAACCTATAAAATTAAGAAACTTATAAAGAAACATTCATACAACTTTAGTAGTAGCAGACATAAAAAACATTAAGAATACCAGTTCATTAGTAACATTGCAAATGAAGCTAGGTTGTAACACCCCAACCGATGGCGAAAACATCGAGGTGTCACATAGTGACGATTGTTCAATAGCTCATGGACTCGAAATGTAAATTTTGATACATTGAATTGAATAATTTATTACATTGAAAGGAATACAACAATTAAAACTAGCAATCTAAAACTAAAATATAGCAATTTCTCAATCTAAGTCTAAGTTCCAAAAGCTTAGAAGTGATCTCATAAGAACCTGAAACATGTACGAAAATAATTTGGTCAATACAAAATTGTATTGGTGAGCATACCCGTTTGATACATATAGTAAGGAAAATTTAGCAATTCATGTGTTATTTTACAAAATGTAATAAGTGGTATCCGGGTCAAATCAACCCTAGAAAGCAGATATATATAGTATGCGCTAGTAGTAATGCAATACATAGCAATGACGAGGACTCTCAACATAGTCACAAGGGTATATACCATAGTACTATTCATTGAAATGCCAGGCCGCAACGGTTAATGATTTGACAAGTCATAGATACACGAAATGACACAAGTAAACACACATAAGAATTCCTATTTTAGTAACAAGAAATAGAAACTTGATAGTAAGTACATGAGTCACCCCAAAATAGTAAAACAGTAAAAAGGGGAAAGATATACTCATAGTTTGCGAAAGCGATCAAAATCCACTTAAGCAGTCGTGAGCTAAGTAATGATAATTCCGAGGAATTCAACCTATAACGTGTAAGAATACTAATAAGGAAGTGTCTAAAGAGTCTAAGGTAACTAGGGTTCTAAGGCATTAGGGTTTGCTAAGTCAATTTGGGGATTTAGAGTTTTTATGATAAGTCGAATTAATATAAAAGTTGTACATTAAATTTAATATACCAAAGTTTGTAAATATGTTTTAGGTAATATAATTATTACCAATTGAATATTTAGATAAAAAAAAATATGTTTGAATAATTAAGACAAATTAATTACTTTCACTAAGTTATTGTAATTATATACAATAATCATAATTGTTTAAATAAATATCTATGAGTTACACCATGACCCAAGAAATGGTAATTAAGATTTTCAAACATAGAAATATTTATATTTTAAAAGAAAAATATTTATAAAATAGATGTTTAGATAGTATAAATAAATAAATGTTTATTTATGTTTAATTAAACATAAATAAGACTAATAACTGACATGATCCAAAAAGGCTATTATTTATAGAAAATGGATAGTTTTTGATGTAAAGTAATGAAAATAATTTTCCCATAATTTTTATAAACATATTTATTTTTAAAACTGATTTAATTAGATTAAATCATGTTTAAATGATTAAAGAAATAGGAAAATTAATAAAAATAAGTGTTTTCTAAACCAATAATTTTTATTTCAGCTTATCATACGTAAAAATAATTTCTCAGAAAATTTGAGATTAAAATCATTAAAAACGAATTTTTAATCAATTATTTATGATTATAAAAATTTAATTCAAGAAAAATACAAAATTAAAGTATTTTCCAGAAAATAAAAAAGTATTAATTTTATTTAGGGTGTCAAGATGCCACACCTAAATTTTTATAATTTTTGGACAAACTATGGATTTATTATGAATATTTTAAGATATACATGTATTTATATAAATAAATAAGAAAAAAAACAAGAAAAGGAATATATGTAATATCTAAAAAAAAGACCAAGACTTGCTGTTGCAGGGACTCGAACCAGTGTCCCTCCCATGGAGTGCCTAGAATTTAACCACTAGACCATGTTATGAACTTGTTATTTTTTAACATACAAAATTATATTTACACATTAACACATGTTCATCTTCTTCCCCAAGAACAAACACTAACCCTAGAATATCCTAACCTTCAATTCGTATAATATAACCTCAGATTTCATAAGGCTTTGAAAGAACACTAAAAGGGAAACAAAATGGCAAAAGAAATAAGGACTCACAATGCGCATTAAGGTCGAACCACAAGCTTCTATACCCGAACTAAAAATGGCCGATTAGAGCTTTCTTGGACGTGTTTTTGTGATTTTTTTCGTGGGTTTAGAATGTGTATAAGTGCAGGAAACTAATGGTTTGATCAATTTATACAAAGGGCGTTTTGAAGGTGTCTTAAATGGGCGACGGTTACAACTCAATAATGTTTGATTAAAGTCCCTTTAAACCTTTTAATTTCTCTATTAATTTGTTGGGACTATTGATTTAATGTGGAGAAATGAATTCTAGCTTTAAAAACATTAATGGCACCTTAATGATTTTTTTTTCTTTGATCGAAAAGAGTTTGAATTGAGTTTATGAAAAATGCAAAATAGGTCCCTACACTTTAGAAAGATTTCAAACATTATTAACAAATTTGTGTGTGTATTATTTAAACACCTTTAAAAAATAATGTAATCTATTTATTTAAAAAAAATTAACTTTATAAACTTATATTTTTTTATAGATTAAGTAAGTTTATAGATTCCCATTGTGTACACATATTATATTAATACGTGTTTATAAAATACGTAATCGTGAAAATTTAAAATTTATTGCTAAATTAGAAGAAATTTCTTAAAATAAAATGAAGTAGTGATAAAAATGGAAGGGAAAAATAGATGAAGGGAAAAATTTGACAACTCGCTAAAAGATGAGGGTGACGGTTGTCACAGTCTCCCCTACTTTAGAAAATATTGTCTCGAAATTTCTTTCAAGTGGAGGTTACTATGAAACAAAAGGCGTTGTAAAAGTTAACAAGGTTTTTTTTACCCGTTTTGACAAAATTTAGAGTAGTTGTTTAATACCCAAAGTAAAAGTTTCAAAATTTTACCCGTTTGACCCAAGTTTAGAAAGTTGAGAGTTTGCAATGAAATAGAATTGGGAAAGTATGTAACTGGTGAGGGCAGAGGTACTAATGAAGCAGTCTCCCCTACTTTAGAAAGGTTTCTAACTGGACTTTACTTGAGTATGCAACAAGAATCCAAATAATCAAGAGTGTACGAGTACACAAGGTTTCTGTTTTCTGTGTGGGTGGTCAAGAGAAAGACTCTAGGAAGACGAATTGAAGCTCACGTAAGAATGTTCTTATCGAAAATACTAGCTATTAGTCAACTATCTAATGAAGAGGTAGTAATGGATAATGGGTAGGTTCATGGTTAGACTCCTAGTCCGTTCCTGCAGTATCGTTTATGCTTATATATTGGGTGTATCGCAGCTGACCCACCACACTCCCGATACTTTGGACTCGTACTGATTGTCTACCAACAGCCTAAATAGAATCACACACCACCCCCATGTACCTGTAAACCCATGATTGCGTTCCGGACCGTAATCATCGATTTACCTTACAATAGGGTGTTATGATTTTCCATAACACTAACCTAGTAATACTGAAAACAAATGCGTGCAATCAGAATATGCTAAGTAATCGATACTGCAATGAAACAATGACATGGTCAGAGGTCCTTCCCTTTTGGGTTTACCCTTTAACCGTAATGAGAGTATCATGTAAGTAATAGACATGGTTAGAGGTTCTTCCTTTTCGGGTTCACCCTTAACCGGTAACTTATGTTCACATCGTTGGTTCTAAAGACTCATATTGATAGACTCTGAGGTTTACACCGTTCCCCTCGAATTGAAGAAATACTATAATCCGAGTCGTACGTGGGCGCTGGCTTAGATCTCATACGAGTTATCAACTAGTATGTTCGTTGGCCATGATGAAGAACAAAATAATGTAAAGTATAACAGGGTTTTGCTCACAACAAAAAAATATGCATACATAAATTGTGTTCATGTAAGTATATAAGTATAGCATAAAATTTCGATTGAACGAATAGTATAACATAAATTGAGTAAATCGCACAATTTGCACAAGATGAAAGTAAACGAGTTAAATTAATGCTCAAAACCAGTGTTGTAAGAGTAACTGCTAATAATTAGTGCGAGTGTAATAAGATAAATTTTCGTTTATCAAAACGTAGTTTGCTTAATCTTTGTGATATAGTTGAAAGAATAGTAGTAATGCATGAGGATAACTTTTTAGAAATCGGAGTGTGTTTTAGATTCAAAACAGGTTCATTTGAAAAATCTTCCTAGGTACACATTTTCATGTGTTTACGAGACGTCGAGTTTGAAAAATGTTACAAGGCTTATTATTAGTTGCAAATTTCTCCCGAAAACGGATATTGGATACGTTATATGAAAACAAGCAGATTTACATTTGACTTGTAAAATATGCAATACAAGTTTATAAAATGCAAGATGAAATCATTTCATGAAGTATGTTTAGATCTAATGTGTTTTAAAAGACCAAGATTTAGAACGGCGTGAAGGTTGTGAATGATCCCAGATGCCTTGACGAATTTTGGAAAATAAAATTTTTTGTATTAAAACATTTTTTTAACTTGTGGGTTGCAAAGTCAAAAACTTTTAATTGTTATGAAATGTTGAGAAAATCTACGTATTACCCGTTAGGACTGGGTAAACTTGAAACCCTTTAATTATCAAACTTTTACGAAATTTATACATTGAAAGATCGTTTGTTTGTAAGGATCGTTAAGGCATCCCTTTGGGCTCATAGCGGGCTACTTGTTTCAAGGCACAAGGTGTATATAAAATGTGTGCTAATCTGGCAAATAAGCTTAGGAGACTGGGCGTAGCTATATTGGTAAAGTAGTATTGAGTGGATGAGGATATTAGTGAATTTCAAAACTTTGGCGAGATTAAAAACGAGATGTAGAAATAGATCCCTGAGATGTGGAATTCACTCATGACTCAAAGATGTTATTTCAAAATTGAAAATTATTATGGAATGAAACCAATCACTAAGTTATGGATATCACTCCCAACTTAGTGGTTAATCTCTTTTTTGAAGGAAATACTCTTTGAGGTGTGGATGTCACTCCTATCTTAAAAGACATATTCGTAAGATAAATAACATATAGAGGAGTGAAACTAATCACCAAGGTATGGATGTCACTCCTAACTTGGTGCTATCATTTCGTTTGTGAAATACGAGCGTATTCTTTTCTAAGCAAAATACCGAAAGAATAACGAGAAAGTATCATAGCAAAAATACCTAGAAAGAAAATATAAGAAATAAAGAGGAATATACACGAGAGGACTCATGAAAGTAAGCTTAGTTATAGACAAGGCTAAAAGGCATTCTAATAACATAATTCCCTATAACCATGGCTCTGATACCAATCTGTAACACCCCAACCGATGGCGGAAACATCGAGGTGTCACGTAGTGACGATTGTTCAATAGCTCATGGACTAGAAATGTAAATTTTGATACATTGAATTGAATAATTTATTACATTGAAAGGAATACAACAATTAAAACTAGCAATCTAAAACTAAAATACAACAATTTCTCAATCTAAGTCTAAGTTCCAAAAGTTTAGAAGTGATCTCATAAGAGCCTGAAACATGTACGAAAACAATTTGGTTAGTACAAAAATGTATTGGTGAGCATACCCATTTGATACAAATAGTAAGGAAAATTTAGCAATTCATGTGTTATTTTGCAAAATGTAATAAATGGTATCCGGGTCAAATCAACCCTATGAAAAGAAAGCATATATATATAGTATGCGCTAGTAGTAATGCAATACATAGCAATGACGAGGACTCTCACCATAGTCACAAGGGTATATACCATAGTACTATTCATTGAAATGCCAGGCCGCAACGGTTAATGATTTGACAAGTCATAGATACACGAAATGAAACAAGCAAACACACATAAGAATTGCTATTTTAGTAACAAGAAATAGAAACTTGATAGTAGGTACATGAGTCACCCCAAAATAGTAAAACAGTAAAAAGGGGAAAGATATACTCACAGTTTGCGAAAGCGATCAAAATCCACTTAAGCGGTCGTGAGCTAAGTAATGAGAATTCCGAGGAATTCAACCTATAACGTGTAAGAATACTAATAAGGAAGTGTCTAAAGAGTCTAAGGTAACTAGGGTTCTAAGGCATTAGGGTTTGCTAAGTCGATTTGGGGATTTAGAGTTTTTATGATAAGTCGAATTAATATAAAAGTTGTACATTAAATATAATATACCAAAGTTTGTAAATGTAACCTTACGAAAATTTCCCCAAATTCTAAGCTAATAAAATCCCCGTTTCTAAATCACATTCTCCATTCGTTACTCTTAAAGTTTAAAAAAATAATAATAATAATAACTTTGTTATAAATACAAAGTTTTCTAAATCAACTATGTATATTTAAAACTTTTTAGTTAGTTATTTACCTATTTTCTATAATGATAATAATAATAATAATAATAATAATAATAATAATAATAATAATAATAATAATAATGAAATATAATGTATACAAATCAGAATTTATAAAAAAAAAATATATGGAAGTTTATTTATGTTTTTAAAACATGAAACCATCCCAGGATCCATAATCCATAACCAAACATATTAAACCCAACCAAACCCAACTTTTTCTTTAAAAAAAAAAAAACTCGGAGCCCGGATCAAGCCCAGCCCAAAAACCCCAAACCCAGCCCAGCTCATATTTTTGTTTTTCTTCTCTTCCTGTTACTCAATGTGCAGAACTGCAGCACCCTCTTTCATCCAAAAACCTGGTCAACAATGCCTTTAACCACGTAATGGAGCTTGTATTTGGAAACCACAATCAAATTAAATTGCACAGACATAACTGACACCCATTACCGCGTCCAATCAACCTATGTTTGCCATATATACGTTCGTAATTGAAGTTATTCACTCGGTTTTGACCAAATCGCGGTCAAAGATTAAAACCTTCTAATTATACGATTACATTATAAATTGAACCTTGTTTCATGATTAGCATCATCCGAAAATCGAAACCCCATATTCACATTTCACTCTCGATCATGACCAGGAGCATATCATATTTTTTTTCTTTTCCTACTTTGAATCGCGATTGCAGTCTTGGTCTAGGTATGATGCTAATTCTTGTTGTCTGTAGTTTATTCGGCATATATAAACCATTAACCCCATTGTTAATTGTGGTTTAATTGCGTTTTGTGATTGATTAGTAATCTAGGGTTCATACATTCAATTTGGGGAAGATGACACTAGCTTGTCATCACTTAAATTTATTTCAGTTCAGACTTTATCAACAACTGATCCGTAGGTCAGTTGGTAGAAACCTTCTTGTTCAAAATTACAGAAACGGTTGTGGATGGGAGTTCGAATCTCGTCCCCCACATTTTTTTTTCTATCAATTTGTGATGTAGTCCAATGAACCTTCATAATAAATTGAAACCAAACATAACTGTTCTCAGGGTCTAGACCAGTTGGTCAGGCTTGTGATTTAAAACCATTGAACCGGCCTTTGACTCGGGTTCGATTCCCACAACCAACACCATTTTTTTTAAAACCCTTTATTTATATATTTAACCTATTAATCCTTTAAAATAGTTTTTAAATACTAAATGTGGTTTCTAAATTCTATAAAAATTACTTTATGATCTTCTGATGATAAAGTTTATTATACAATTTTTAGTTTTCCGAAAATCATTTATTTAATATATATTATAAATATTACAAGTTTATTCAATTATAATTTTAAAATTCTATAAAAATATCTAAACGACTTTATACAATTCCACAAAAATAATTTTAAACTTGTAGATCAATAAGTATTTCAGAAATAAATTTTATTTAAGAAAAACCGTTTATTTAATATTTCTTAATTAATTTTTGTTATTTTAATCATAAATAAATCATAATAAATTCATTTTTCAATATTTTTATACCAAAATTTTACATAAATTATTTTTGTTTATTTAGAACAGAAATATAAATTTTATTTTGAAATTTAATTAATTTTAATATTTTTAGATATTAAAACTATATTTTTAACAAATAGAAATAAATACACTAAATATGCAATTTTTGAGAAAATAATTTTATAAAAATTATTTCATATTTAAAATCTTATAATATGACCATCCTTAATCAAAAATCTACAAATAGCCTTTTAATTATTTATTTCCCGAATTTCTTTTATGTATTAACAATTTATCTAATTAACGATTAATCAATTATCAATCCCCAAATTAGGAACCCTAGAACTACTTGTAGACTAGAAAACTTAGACTTATTTTATTGCTTTGAACTTAGGGTAATACTTGGAATCGTTGTTCCACATTTATTCTATATCAAGGGATTCAACACTATCATTGAGGTGAGTTTACATAGCCCCTTTTACCATTTCACTATTTTGGGGTGAAACATGTTACAACATCAATTTACAATTCAACATAAGTGTCTATGTGTTATTCTATGTTGCATTATGTCTTAAACATTACTATGGTAAGCACAATTATTCTAGCATAATCATTAACTCCGTACAAGCCAACGATACACAATGATAGATCTATTGGACTGACAACCCCACCCGGATACGTGTACCTCCTACATAGGTAGCGTGGGTGATTGTTATCGCTGTAACACCCCAACCGATGGCGGAAACATCGAGGTGTCACGTAAGAATGAGTATACAGTAGCACATGGTATTCAAGTTTTAATTGAAATTTATTTAAAGTAAAATATCCAAAATTGAAAATACATAACAAGTCTTGAATGGAATTCTAATACATCAAAAGTCAAACAAAGCATAAACTTCAAATTTGTCTCCTCATGCTAGCTCTAGACTTCAAGCATCATTATTTCCTGTTGAGTTGTAAAAATGGGGGGGGGGGGGTCAACTAGAAGTTGGTGAGAATACATAAGCCATGTCAAGCAATTAAGTTTAAGGATAATAAAAGTTTAGCAATTCATATGTCTATCATAAGTTTAAGTCTACATGAATAAACATGAAGTGTAGTATGCACATAATCAAACCTCGGACAAGTTTAGGTCCATCCCGTCATCCACGGTTCACCTTAATATCACGTTGGAACGATAACAATCACCTGCGCTCCCCATAAAAGATGGTCAACGAATCTAGGTGGGATTGTCAATCCGATAGATCTATTATTGAGTATCGTCGGCTTGGCCATAGCTATTGATTATGTAAGTTGAAGTTTAAGCCTAACAGTAGTTGTTCAAGTCATGAGGCATTAAAGTTTACAACTAGACACGTATGTAGAATTGCTTAAGTATAAAGTTTCAAGTATAAAGAATTGCATAAACATGGTTACGTAAACTCACCTTAGCAAAGTATTAAGTCTCGAGAAATAGAATATGTGTAGCCCCAAAGTTGCCAAGTATTACCCTATGTATAAGGTAACAAATAAGTCTAAGTCTTTCTAGTCTACAAGTATTTTCTAGGGTTTCAAATTTGGGGATAAGTATTCGTTTGATTAATAATTAAATTGTTTAATAAATAAGAGAAATTCGGTAAATAAGTAAACAAAAGTCTTTTTGTAAACTTTAGATTAAAGATGGTCATATTATAAAGTTTTAAGTATGAAAATAATTTTTATAAAATTATTTTCTTAAAAATAGAATATTTAATCTATTTATTTCAATTTGTCAAAATATAACTTTAATATTTAAAAATATTAAAATTAAAGAATTTTAAAATTAAAATTTGTATTTCTGTTCTAAATGGACAGAAATAATTTATATAAAACTTTGGTGCAAAAATATTGAAAAATGAATTTATTATGATTTATTTATGATTAAAAATAACAAAAATTGATTAAAAATATTAAATAAATAATTTTTCAGAAATAAAAATCATTTTAGAAATGTTTAATGTTTTATAAACTCAGAATAATTTTTGTGGAAATTTATATAATCGTTTTGATATTTTTATAGAATTTTATAATTATAATAGGATAAACTTGAAATATTTATTATATATAATAAATAAATAATTTTTGGAAAACTAAAAATTGTATGTTAAACTTTTCTATTAGAATAACATAAAAATTTTTGTAGAATTTATAAAGAAGTTTTAGTATTTTAAAACCATTTTTAAAAATAATAGAGAATATATAAAATTAAAGGTTTAAAAAAAAAAATTCTTGTTGTCTGTAGTTTATTCGGCATATATAAACCATTAACCCCATTGTTAATTGTGGTTTAATTGCGTTTTGTGATTGATTAGTAATCTAGGGTTCATACATTCAATTTGGGGAAGATGACACTAGCTTGTCATCACTTAAATTTATTTCAGTTCAGACTTTATCAACAACTGATCCGTAGGTCAGTTGGTAGAAACCTTCTTGTTCAAAATTACAGAAACGGTTGTGGATGGGAGTTCGAATCTCGTCCCCCACATTTTTTTTTCTATCAATTTGTGATGTAGTCCAATGAACCTTCATAATAAATTGAAACCAAACATAACTGTTCTCAGGGTCTAGACCAGTTGGTCAGGCTTGTGATTTAAAACCATTGAACCGGCCTTTGACTCGGGTTCGATTCCCACAACCAACACCATTTTTTTTAAAACCCTTTATTTATATATTTAACCTATTAATCCTTTAAAATAGTTTTTAAATACTAAATGTGGTTTCTAAATTCTATAAAAATTACTTTATGATCTTCTGATGATAAAGTTTATTATACAATTTTTAGTTTTCCGAAAATCATTTATTTAATATATATTATAAATATTACAAGTTTATTCAATTATAATTTTAAAATTCTATAAAAATATCTAAACGACTTTATACAATTCCACAAAAATAATTTTAAACTTGTAGATCAATAAGTATTTCAGAAATAAATTTTATTTAAGAAAAACCGTTTATTTAATATTTCTTAATTAATTTTTGTTATTTTAATCATAAATAAATCATAATAAATTCATTTTTCAATATTTTTATACCAAAATTTTACATAAATTATTTTTGTTTATTTAGAACAGAAATATAAATTTTATTTTGAAATTTAATTAATTTTAATATTTTTAGATATTAAAACTATATTTTTAACAAATAGAAATAAATACACTAAATATGCAATTTTTGAGAAAATAATTTTATAAAAATTATTTCATATTTAAAATCTTATAATATGACCATCCTTAATCAAAAATCTACAAATAGCCTTTTAATTATTTATTTCCCGAATTTCTTTTATGTATTAACAATTTATCTAATTAACGATTAATCAATTATCAATCCCCAAATTAGGAACCCTAGAACTACTTGTAGACTAGAAAACTTAGACTTATTTTATTGCTTTGAACTTAGGGTAATACTTGGAATCGTTGTTCCACATTTATTCTATATCAAGGGATTCAACACTATCATTGAGGTGAGTTTACATAGCCCCTTTTACCATTTCACTATTTTGGGGTGAAACATGTTACAACATCAATTTACAATTCAACATAAGTGTCTATGTGTTATTCTATGTTGCATTATGTCTTAAACATTACTATGGTAAGCACAATTATTCTAGCATAATCATTAACTCCGTACAAGCCAACGATACACAATGATAGATCTATTGGACTGACAACCCCACCCGGATACGTGTACCTCCTACATAGGTAGCGTGGGTGATTGTTATCGCTGTAACACCCCAACCGATGGCGGAAACATCGAGGTGTCACGTAAGAATGAGTATACAGTAGCACATGGTATTCAAGTTTTAATTGAAATTTATTTAAAGTAAAATATCCAAAATTGAAAATACATAACAAGTCTTGAATGGAATTCTAATACATCAAAAGTCAAACAAAGCATAAACTTCAAATTTGTCTCCTCATGCTAGCTCTAGACTTCAAGCATCATTATTTCCTGTTGAGTTGTAAAAATGGGGGGGGGGGGGTCAACTAGAAGTTGGTGAGAATACATAAGCCATGTCAAGCAATTAAGTTTAAGGATAATAAAAGTTTAGCAATTCATATGTCTATCATAAGTTTAAGTCTACATGAATAAACATGAAGTGTAGTATGCACATAATCAAACCTCGGACAAGTTTAGGTCCATCCCGTCATCCACGGTTCACCTTAATATCACGTTGGAACGATAACAATCACCTGCGCTCCCCATAAAAGATGGTCAACGAATCTAGGTGGGATTGTCAATCCGATAGATCTATTATTGAGTATCGTCGGCTTGGCCATAGCTATTGATTATGTAAGTTGAAGTTTAAGCCTAACAGTAGTTGTTCAAGTCATGAGGCATTAAAGTTTACAACTAGACACGTATGTAGAATTGCTTAAGTATAAAGTTTCAAGTATAAAGAATTGCATAAACATGGTTACGTAAACTCACCTTAGCAAAGTATTAAGTCTCGAGAAATAGAATATGTGTAGCCCCAAAGTTGCCAAGTATTACCCTATGTATAAGGTAACAAATAAGTCTAAGTCTTTCTAGTCTACAAGTATTTTCTAGGGTTTCAAATTTGGGGATAAGTATTCGTTTGATTAATAATTAAATTGTTTAATAAATAAGAGAAATTCGGTAAATAAGTAAACAAAAGTCTTTTTGTAAACTTTAGATTAAAGATGGTCATATTATAAAGTTTTAAGTATGAAAATAATTTTTATAAAATTATTTTCTTAAAAATAGAATATTTAATCTATTTATTTCAATTTGTCAAAATATAACTTTAATATTTAAAAATATTAAAATTAAAGAATTTTAAAATTAAAATTTGTATTTCTGTTCTAAATGGACAGAAATAATTTATATAAAACTTTGGTGCAAAAATATTGAAAAATGAATTTATTATGATTTATTTATGATTAAAAATAACAAAAATTGATTAAAAATATTAAATAAATAATTTTTCAGAAATAAAAATCATTTTAGAAATGTTTAATGTTTTATAAACTCAGAATAATTTTTGTGGAAATTTATATAATCGTTTTGATATTTTTATAGAATTTTATAATTATAATAGGATAAACTTGAAATATTTATTATATATAATAAATAAATAATTTTTGGAAAACTAAAAATTGTATGTTAAACTTTTCTATTAGAATAACATAAAAATTTTTGTAGAATTTATAAAGAAGTTTTAGTATTTTAAAACCATTTTTAAAAATAATAGAGAATATATAAAATTAAAGGTTTAAAAAAAAAAAAAAAGAGTTGTGTATTGTGGGACTCGAACCGTGGCCTGTGGCCGGTTCGTGTTTTAAGGACAAGAAGCCACACCAACTGATCTGTTGATCAGTTGGTGATGATTTTGGTTCAAATATATATATATATATATATATATATATATATATATATATATATATATTGATGGGATTGGGTGCTCAGAAATGCGCAGAACATACCCAAACCCGGAATTCAGCCCCGCGGAAGAGCTTCACGCGCACGAAAGAGGTTAATCCGTATATCAAAGCATTAACTACTTTCCTATCATTACGGAGTGATATCAGCGAAGCAGCAACGACTCTCCTACAATCTCGGAGAGATACCCGCGCGCGTAAGCGGTAAAAGCGGTAACCGTTCCATGTTTCCTTAGTTATTGCTATATCTTAACTACTTTACTAAAATAATCCTTGGGTAGTGGAGACAACCCTAATCGGGCCTGGCCCATTATGATTAGGGTTCTGGGTAATGGTGGCATACGTCCACCTCTATATAAGGGATCATCTCCTTAATAGAGAGGACACTTTTGGCTAACCCTAAGAGCTATCACACTTGATAGTATCCCCATTCACCCCCGTTTTTGTTATAAACTACTACCTTGTGTAGTTGTCTCCCTATCCACTCGATCTTTATTGCAGGTTACCCTAATCCAGGAAGTGCTAGTGAAGGATCAATCCTGTGGTTGCATCTAGGCTATCATCCTTACAAGGAGGTTAGACTATTTGTTTCTTCATTGGCGCCATCCCTTACGGTCTACCAATCATTCAAACTAGTGCAAATGGATTCTGGAACTGAACAACGTGTTGATCCCACCAATGTCGACAATGGGGTCCAAGCAAATCAAGATACAATCGCACCAACAACGGTGACCAAGAACGTGAATCAGAGACAGGCTACCACTGCTTTTCCAATATTTGCACCAAGAAAGTCGGTGGTAGCAACACAAAAGAAAGCGACTGAAGAGCCTGTCGAAGATCTGGAAGAATGGTTGGCTCAAGAAAATGCTAAGACTATAGTAGAGTACCAGAAGAGACTGATAGCAAAAGCTAGGTCGGAAGCACGAAAAACCTTGAATTTTGACGCTGAAGACGACTCTCAAAACGAAGAGCAACCTGCTATTCGTCATACGGCTAAACCCCGCCAGGCGGTACGTGGTGGAGAACGTGGCAAGATTACTCACGTTCAGGACCATGTCAACCTGACTGGGGAACCTGATGGTTATGAATCTGAGAATGAGATCAACTCTGATCGAACTGGGAGGCCACGAAACAAGTCTGTGGCTAGCAACCAGCCCCACCCAGACGATGATCTACATAAGCCATACCGCCCAAAAACATTTGCGGAATGATCCAAATTCTGCGCAAGAATTGCATTGGCACCTATGCCAGTTGAATGTAAATTGCCGAACACGATCGGCAAATATGATGGTTTGCGCGATCCGGATGACCATCTACACGCATTCGATTGCGCAGGCAGCTCTAAACCATGGCCGGTTCAAGCTTGGTGCCATCTGTTTGTTCAAACCTTAACAGGCGCGGCAAGGGTATGGTATGAAAGTTTACCGGTCGGAAGTCTTGTCGACTTCGATGATCTGATCAAGAAATTCAAAAATCACTTCTCCCATCTGAGGAAACACAAGAAGGACAAAGCTCAGATTCTGTTATGCTCCCGGAAGGATAATGAGAGCCTAGAAGATTATATCGTCCGATACAATAAAGAAGCCCTACAATTGGGGTGTGGTGAAGAACTCACCAGAGCCGCATTTATCCATGGAGTGCGACAAGATGATCTCATGAGATGTCTGACTGGGAAAGATGGTGTGCCTGACGCATGGGATGAGCTGATAGAGGCAGCAAAGACATATGCGTCGTCAGAACGATCGTTTACACGCTCGAAAAATTTTTATCATAACAACAATCAGGGTACGAGCATGTACGACAAAGGCAAGGGAAAGCAATCGGTATGGTCAAGAATTTCGGGTTCCGCGGACGAAGGGAAATACTCTTCGGGACAAGACGCGCGGCAACTCCTCAATAGCAAACACTCACGTGATTCAAAACCGCCAAGCAAGAAGAATTACGATTGGACACCACTGTCCAAAACACCTTCGGAAGTGTTGAAGACCGAACAAGTTCAGTTCCCTAAACCCAGGGAACTCAGTCAAGATCGGAGGAACGTTGACACGTCAAAATATTGTGAGTATCATGAAGATTACGGCCATCTGACGGACAACTGTTATAGTCTAAAGATGGAGATTGAGAAGGCAATCAAGTCAGGCCAACTCTCTCATCTAGTGAAGTATGTGAGGAAAAAGTCCAGAGATCCGCAAGGGGATGCGGATGCTAGTAACAAGAAGATAAAGAACCTCAACGCGCATTATGCACAACGCTCGGGTCGTCATAACTGCTACATGACTCATCACAGGGGTCAGAAGAAAAGGTCTTACTCGACCACACAGGATGATTCCTGGAAGGAGGCACCGGTCGTTATGCCACGCGTTAAGGGAGGAGCATCTGCCACAACACCATTGATAATCACAGGAATCATTGGACATTGTCGAACAAGATATATGTTCCTAGATAATGGCAGCAGTACCGACATCATGTACCGGCAGTGTTTCGATCAGTTAGATGCCGAAGACAAAGAGAAGCTCGTTCCGACCACAGAGCCAATATCCGGGTTCATACATGAAGTGATCATTCCATTGGGTATACTCACACTCCCTGTCACATGGACAGACGGACAACTCTCCCGCACGGAGACATGTGACTTCATGGTATTGCCAGTGACTTCATCACATGACGTCCTCATAGGGAGAGAAGGTTTGGCTAAATTCAACTGCAATGCGTCCACACCACACCAGATGGTCGGCTTCCCGACGCGAGGAGGGGTGGCTTTCATACGCGGAATCAAAAATTGCCACGTAACAGACACATGTAAACCTCCCAAGATAATGAAGCCAGCGGGCCGTACTGATCCGGAAAAATGGGTTATTAACCCTAAATTCCCAGATCAGACGGTTGTCATAGGCCCAGTAATCTCTGACACCATACGTACGCACTTGAAGCAACTGTTAATTAAAAATATGGACGTCTTCGCATTTCAACCCGCGGACATGGTAGGCGTTCCGCGACACATAGCGGAGCACATGCTTAACGTCTATAGATCCGTCGAACCAGTCGTCCAGAAGAAGCGCAGTATGGGGCCAGAGAAAACAAAGGCCATGAATGAGCAAGTGGAAGAGCTATTAGCTGCAGGCATCCTGCGGAAGACAAGATACCAAACCTGGGTCGCCAACCCAGTCATGGTCGGAAAGTCAAATGGAGGCTGGCGGATGTGTGTGGACTACAAAGACTTAAACAAAGCATGTCCAAAGGACTGCTACCCGCTCCCTGAGATTGACTTAAAGGTGGACTCCCTGGCACCGTTCAGATTCAAGTGTTTTCTGGACGCATATAAAGGGTATCATCAAATACAGATGGCTAAGGAAGACGAAGATAAAACGTCTTTCCGCACAGATACAGGAACTTATTGTTATACCAAAATGCCATTTGGATTGAAGAACGCGGGAGCCACGTATCAGCGTTTAAGGGACAATGCGTTCAACAAACAAATCGGGGTCAATCTCGAAGTTTACGTGGATGATTTGGTCATAAAAAGTACAGAAGAGGACCAAATGCTGCTAGACATCCAGAAGACTTTTGATCAACTCCGCGCAGTGCGAATGAAGCTCAATCCGAGCAAGTGTTCTTTTGGAATGGAGGAGGGCAAGTTCCTGGGAGTGATTGTAACCAAAGATGGTTTCCGAGCAAACCCGGACAAAGTACAAGCAATCGAGCGAATGCCGTCTCCATCTTCTATCAAGGAAGTACAGACACTCATGGGGCGCTTAGTGGCTTTGAACCGTTTCCTTTCAAACTATGCGTCCAAGTCATTCCCTTTCGTAAGCACACTGAAAAGCTGCCTCAAAAAATCCAACTTTAAGTGGACCAATGAAGCCGAGGCCGCATTTCAAGAAATGAAAGAATGCTTGAGCCATTTGCCTGTTCTCACAGCTCCACTCCCGAAAGAGCCATTGACATTGTATTTATCCGTAACGGAAAAGGCAATCGGTGCTGTTCTCTTGGTTGATCGAAAGGGCGTCCAAACGCCAGTATATTACGTCAGCAGAACTCTGCTCGATCCAGAGACTCGATACTCAATGATGGAAAAGTTGGTGCCAGCATTGGTGCACGCGTCACAGAGATTGCGAAGATACTTCCAAGGTCACCCCATCATCGTCCTGATAGACTTTCGCATTAATGACATCTTGCGCAAGCCAGAATTGTCGGGACGATTGGCTAAGTGGGCCATTGAGTTGGGAGAACACACGATCGAGTATAAGTCAAGAACATCCTTCAAAGGGCAGATCCTCGCGGACTTCGCCGCGGAAGTTCCTGCCGAAAGCATCACTGAGTGCCAACAGGCACATATCACAGCTCCTAATGCAGAGCCAGCGGAGAAATGGGAATCATACACCGATGGAGCATGCAATGATGATGGCGCTGGAGCAGGCTTGCGCTTAGTTACACCGGAAGGGAAGGATTTCACGTATGCAATCTGCCTAAATTTCCCAACAACAAACAACGAAGCGGAATACGAGGCGTTGCTCGCGGGATTGCGAATTGCGAAAAAAATGGGTGTACAACACTTAGACGCCCACGTCGACTCTCAGCTCGTTGCTAATCATATCGACGGTTCGTACGAAGCACGTGAAGCATCCATGATTCTGTACTTAGAGCAAGCCAAAGCCCTCATGCGTGACTTTGCATACTGCAGGGTCCACCACATCAAGAGGAGTCAAAACAAACCAGCGGACGCGTTAAGCAAGATGGCATCCACGGTTTTTGATCATCTAGCAAAGGATGTGCGAGTGGAAGTCCTGGATAGCCCGTCCGTATCTCAAAAACAGGTCAATATCACCCAGATTGGGACAACATCTTGGATAACTCCAATTCGGGCTTATCTCACGACCAGGACACTCCCAGACAACAAGGCAGAAGCTCGTAAATTACAAAACAAAGCATTGCATTACCAAGTTATCAATGGCATATTGTACCGGCGTTCTTACCTAGGGCCATTGCTACGATGTGTTGACTCCGCAAAAGCCACTTACCTTATCAAAGACATACATGAAGGGTCCTGCGGCCTGCACGCCGGCCCTAGGATGGTGGTAGCAAAGCTAATGAATGCGGGATATTACTGGCCCGGAATGCACAGGGATGCCGAGATGGAATTGCGCAAATGCAAGTCTTGCCAACGTCATGCTCCAGGAACGTTGCGCCCAAAGAACAATTTGATACCTGTAACCGCTGCATGGCCTTTTCAAAAGTGGGCCATCGACCTCGTGGGTCCATTTCCCACAGCTCCAGGAAACGTCAAGTATCTGGTGGTCGCAATTGATTACTTCACCAAATGGGTGGAAGCCAAGCCTTTAGCCTCCATCGACGGAAAAAGCATTAAAAAATTCATTTGGGAGTTTATCATATGCCATTTCGGTTTACCTATGGAGATCGTAAGTGACAACGGCACACAATTTGCAGACCAACACTTACAAGAATGGCTATCCTCCATGAATGTTAAGCAGATATTCACATCGGTAGCACATCCGCAAGGTAATGGACAGGTCGAACGCGCGAACAGAAGCGTGGTGGAAGGCATCAAGACTAGACTTGGAACAAAACGCACGGGTTGGGTGGACGAGCTCCCTCATGTTTTATGGGCCAACCGCACATTATCCAAGACAAGTAATGGAGAAACCCCGTTTAGCCTTACGTACGGAACAGAAGCTGTCATTCCTGCGGAAATGTATTGTGCGTCTCCGAGAATCCTACTGACAGACCACCAAGACAACGACACGGAGCTAAAACTCAATCTAGACCTACTAGATGAGCGCAGAGACATGGCCGCTGTCAGAGAGGCCAACTACAAAAAACAGCTTGAACGATACTACAATGCAAAAGTGAAGGCAGAGGTTTTCCGCGCGGGTGACTACGTTCTCCGCAACAACGAGGCATCCGGCGCAGAAAAGTCAGGCAATTGGCACCAAACTGGGAAGGGCCATACAAAATTCAAGAAGTGCTGGGGAAGGGTGCTTATGCCTTGGAGCGCTTAGATGGCACTCCCATCCCGCGCACATGGAACGCGGCCCAACTGCGCATGTGTTACTTATGAAGTATTTTATTCGGTTTGTAATAAACAATGGCTATGACCATTTCGTTTTTAATAAAAGAATTTTTAGTTTATCTTATTTTCTTTGATCTACACGCAATGCCACCAACGGTCAAGAAACATATTTCATTAAGCAAAACATTGGCGTACTTACATATTATCACCAGATTCAAAAGAAACATACAAAAGAGGTGATTAAGCCAACACAATACATGCACCTAAGGCTATGTAGCAAAAAAGCATTACAAAAGGAAAGAAACATCAAGTTGCATGCTGCCAACCGGTGGCAGTTCGACAAAGCCTTAACTTGGGAATCTTGGGATGATCTTGGAGCTCACCTAGCTGCTTCATCCTCACCGGAGCACCAAGCGATTCACGTTTCACCGGTTGGTCCACTTGGTGATCTTCAGTCAACAAAAGATAACCACAATAAGTGGCTAGTTGATGCATGGGAGTTGGAGGTACCTTGATCACAGGGGGATGGTCAGCAAGTGATAACATCCCTTGCAAGGCTTCAACTTCAGCTTTGGAGATTTTTAACGGAGAAGCCATGAAAGAAATTGATAGAAGATAAAAAGTTAATGGGAAAATGTTAATCCATGGTTAACCTTTTATAGAAAAAAACAAGAAAGGCCATTAATTACCATTAATGGTTAATACTCAAGTGTGGATGTCAACCGTCACATCAGTCAGCTGCAGCGCCGCCAAAAAACTGACAGATGACATCAGCAGGACAAGTGGCACCACCTTTCTCCAAGGCTGACGTCATCCAGTCATCATGGCAGTTCAATAGTTATGCTCAGCACAAGGAATTAATTATCTAAACTTGACATAACAAGGCATAAGGAAACATCCAATTGTTCAAATACAAAAAACACAAGTCAAAGGAGTCTGACAAATTACAATGGAAGCTAATTATAGTCTATAAGATCTATGTAAGCGTCATCGTCCGCCCCTTCATTCTGCGCGCCGGACCCGGCAGCAGCATTGGACGATTCTCCTTCTCCTTGTGCAGCGGCTTTCTGCATCTCTTCTTCTCTACGCTCGTTCTCTTCGAGCTCTGCGCCAAGACGATCAGATTCTTCAAAATATCCGCGCAGCTGACCTATTGGATCATCCGTCTTCAGGCAATGATCAACCACGTCAAAGACATCGAAGGTGAGAGCCTCAAACTCCTGCTGCGCAGCAATGGCTTCCTCTTCATAAGGTTTCCCAAAATGCTCTCCATCTTCAAGGGCCAAGCCGGCCGCATGGTGATGATAGCCCTCAACAAACCCTTCTTGTAGGCCACTCCGCATGGAAGATGCACCGATCTTCGCAACCGCATCGCCAAACTTCGGCTCGTTCCATATGCGTTTAAAAACCTATGGATCAAACATGGACAAAGATAAGGCAATAAAATATATTGCAACACATATACTAATAATAAAGGTCAAAGGAATCCAAACCCCTTGAAGACCGTGTTGCATCATCCAAGTTAAACGCTCCCGAGCGGCCTGCGAGGTTTGCACAGCAGTACGGAGCTCATTTTGTGTTTGTTGAAGGCTCACTTCCAGCTGAACACGAGAGGAATCCAACAAGGCATTCGTTTCACCCAGTTGTGCCTTTTCTTCCTCAAGACTCTTCACCTGCGCCTCTAGTTCCGAAACCCGCGTGGTGGTAGACACTAAGCTCTCATGTTGCTCTTTCAGCTTGATGACAGTGTCAGACAGTTCAGCCTGTTTCGCGTCCAGAAGTTTCTGTTTCTCCTCTGCTTCGCGGACAACGCGGGCAACCTCATTCTTCAACTTCTCGTTGGCTTTCCGGCCACGCTCTAGTTCTAAATTGGTGCGCTCACAAGAATCTTTCCATCCCTTAGCAGCTTCAGCTTTCTCCTTCTTCATTTTTTGAATCTCACCCTCAGCAGACCGAAGTTGACCCCTCAATTGCTCAACTTCGGAATGGGCACCTGCACGGAATTGTTGGAATTCTTCCTCGCGTTCCCTTTGCGCTTCCTCCGCGCTCCTGAGAGCTTTGCCAAGAACGTTGGAATTCCTCTTCTCGTCGCAGCATCGACCCGAAGTTACTTAAGCTCAATGCTAGATTCAAGCTCATATCGGAAAACAATGAGCGACGGTCAATACTATCTTGATAATCACGCTCACTAGGCGGAACAGCATAGGAGATAAACTCCTCGGCAAGCAAAGGATTGGTAAAGCGGGTCGTCTGCCTTATATCCCATCGGGGCTGATAGGGCCTGTTCGGATCAAAATCACGAGGAGCAACCCTCGTTCCGCTTCCACTCGCTTTTCCAGACCCACGAGCAGTTTTGGTTATATCCCCCTTAGGAGTCGAAGAGGTCCGCATGCTTTCTGTGGATACCTTATCCGTGGGGACATCCGCGGGCACTGATTTATCCGTTTTAGATGAGTCCGTCTGACTACCTTTTTCTCCTTGGGCAGTATCCGTGGCCATGATTGTTGGATCAACATTAACAGGGGACAATTCAACCAAAGGGCTTTTACCAGGGTCTCCACTTACCTTCGGAGACATCACAATCCCTTCCACTTGAGAAGGTCCTCGGGTTTCCAACTCAGATGGACTTGGGCCTTGCACATCTTCAGGGATAGGCCCACTCACTTTCTCCACGATTGAAACGGGTTTCTTCAACGCCCCTTGTGGCAGCACTTTTACCTGCGAATACAAAAGAAGAAAGTAATGATTTCGTGCCCCATATACAGAAATTGAACACAAGCTCTGAAACAGACACTTACCAGGGGTCTGTTTGACAGATTTGATTAACACAGGCTTCCGTTTAAATGGAGGCTTCACCATTATCTTCGGGCCAGTAGGCTTGACATTTGTCCCTTTATTAAGGGCTAACTCCTCAACCACAGTGGACGATTTTGGTTTAGTGACCTCCATAGACGGTCTTGAGATTTGAACCTGCTTTTGAGCAAGATCTTCAATACGCTTCTGATATAGCTCATCAGACACCTCAACAGAATTATCAACGGGTGTAGGCCCGCGCGTACGCTGACGTTTAACATCATCATCTGACTCTGTGGCCTCGTCATCCTCTCTAGCAACAGTAGAGCTGGAGGCCACCTTCTTCCCTTTACGAGAGTCTTTCCGCTGACGCTTCGGACCCGCACCTAAGGATAGGAATAAAACAAGGTTCAAACTTCATACATACTACGATAACATATGACATGATGTACCTGAACATGACATCTTCTTACGACTTGGGGAAGTTTCACCCGGGTCAATCCCGGTCTTCTTGACTGGGCAAATCCCTGCGCCTGTAACAAGGGGCACGCGGGTCAGAGTTTGCAAGGCGCGGAACACGACGCACCCTTTTTCGGCGCAGGAATTTCCCACAGTAAAATGCAAGAAATATTATATTGTATATTGAGAGGTAGTATAGGATGTAACCTGTGCGCATGTAGTGTTGCGGAGCATCCTTGAGTTGTGGCATCAAAAAATTCCGAGCCAGCCGCTCAATCACTGTGGGAGTTCCTTGGGGCAAAGCAATATACTTCAGTTTAGCAGAGCCCCGGGCATCGAAAAGATCGAACTTTGTCATTCCTGCAAGAACATAGACATAAAGAGTAAAAACAAGAACGAAAGACAGAAGCAATGGAGAAGAAATTCACGTGTACTCACTAGCATCAGCAGCAGTGGGCTCTTGCCCCTCCGGGTTACCCAAACGGCTGAGCCCTAGCATCACAAGTACGCCCTCTGGGCACTTCTCCATAGACAGCGGAGTAGAATGGGCACGTAGAGTGTCATACCACGGTTGGTTGTTGTAATCTTTCATAGGCGGGAACTCCGCAATCCTTTCCTTCACTCCAATACTCATCCATTGCATGGCCGCGGGAATCACCCCTCGGTGGATATAGAAAAACTTTTCTTTCCAGTCGTACATTGATTTGGGACTCTCCGAGACAATCTGTGTCCTACTTCTCCGGGGAGCTACACTGTACCACCCGTGCCCACCACGGGCCTCCTCGAGAACGTAAAAGACATTTAACATATCAAAGGTCGGCTCTAGGTCGAGAGACCGACAGGTCGCTTCAAAATGAACGAGTCTGGACAGCCCAAATGGAGTCATTTGAGTCGGATGAACCCCATATTTCATAAGGGTACTCACCAGAAACTTTGTAGGGGGAAGACGAAAGCAGCATCGGGAAAAGAACGCTTCATACAGAGTAATTTTACCAGGAGGAGCGTCCAACGCTGTCTTACCAGCAGCAGGAAGTTCAGGCTCCCATTCAGCCTCAATTCCATATTGATCGAGGAATGAGGAAAAAGAAGAGGCATCCCACTTGACAACGGTTGTGGTAATGCCCTTCTCAGTTTTCTCAGTCATCTTGGTCAGATCAGCAGTACCAGATGTTTCTTGAGACATTTTTGATGATTGAGTAAGAACAACGGTTAATCAAATTGAGAGAGAGAAAAAGGGAAGTTGGGAGGTTTGCAATGAAAAGTGTGAGAACGGTGTGGTTTGAAATATTTTGAAATCCTTTTATAGGGTGGGCTATAACTGCCACTGACGTCAGCATGGGAAAGTGGAAACGGTTTTCCAAACGACACGTGGCTACAAACAGCTAATTTGACTGCACACGCGCGCACCACGCGCTAAGACACGCGCTTGACACAGCTGTCTGCCATAACCGATGGGACGCTCACTGACACAAGTATAGCTTGTGGCAGACGCTATCCGCCATCCTTTACTCATTATTCGACAGCTGTCCTCTGCTGGAGAGCCCCGTAAGCACAACATGGAAGATCCAACGTCAAATTCAAGTACCGTTCTCCGCTCTCCGCAGGGCAAATGCTTTGTTCTCTGTATTGCAAACGATCCGTATTTCGTACGACCAACACTCCGATTCTTCATTAATTTGCAACAACGACCCACTGTTTACCAGGTTTTCACCACCAAGGAAAGCTGAGCTATCATCCAGGGGCCATCACTCTTTAAGTCCACCATCCACCCCCTTCCCTCATACACTCGAGAAAAGGGTACACGCTGGACTGGGGGACTTGATGGGATTGGGTGCTCAGAAATGCGCAGAACATACCCAAACCCGGAATTCAGCCCCGCGGAAGAGCTTCACGCGCACGAAAGAGGTTAATCCGTATATCAAAGCATTAACTACTTTCCTATCATTACGGAGTGATATCAGCGAAGCAGCAACGACTCTCCTACAATCTCGGAGAGATACCCGCGCGCGTAAGCGGTAAAAGCGGTAACCGTTCCATGTTTCCTTACTTATTGCTATATCTTAACTACTTTACTAAAATAATCCTTGGGTAGTGGAGACAACCCTAATCGGGCCTGGCCCATTATGATTAGGGTTCTGGGTAATGGTGGCATACGTCCACCTCTATATAAGGGATCATCTCCTTAATAGAGAGGACACTTTTGGCTAACCCTAAGAGCTATCACACTTGATAGTATCCCCATTCACCCCCGTTTTTGTTATAAACTACTACCTTGTGTAGTTGTCTCCCTATCCACTCGATCTTTATTGCAGGTTACCCTAATCCAGGAAGTGCTAGTGAAGGATCAATCCTGTGGTTGCATCTAGGCTATCATCCTTACAAGGAGGTTAGACTATTTGTTTCTTCATATATATATATATATATATATATATATATATATATATATATATATATATAGGGGATGGATCCACAGAAAACCCTAAATAATGAGAAAACTCTAGAAAACCCTCAAAAAAACCTACTTCCCGAGCTTTTTTTTTTTAAAAAAAAATTAGGGCATGTAATATACATGTTTTTAAGTGTTTTGAGCCAAAAAAATCAAAAAAGCGCCGAAGGGTTTTTTTTTTTTTTTAAAAAAAATAAGTTTTGCATCATAACACATGTTAGCTTATTTTTGCACTGGTAACATATGTTATGATGCAAAACTTATTTTTTTTTTAAAAAAAAACCCTTCGGCGCTTTTTTGATTTTTTTGGCTCAAAACACTTAAAAACATGTATATTACATGCCCTAATTTTTTTTTAAAAAAAAAAGCTCGGGAAGTAGGTTTTTTTGAGGGTTTTCTAGAGTTTTTTCATTTTGGAGGGTTTTCTCCCTATCCTTCCACTATATATATATATATATATATATATATATACAGTGTCTGCAGATGATTATCCCCAATTTAAAAGGTGTCGAGCCCTAGTTTTTGCAATAATCAGATTTGAACAACAATAACCCGATTAAACATAGGGTTATTGTTGCATGAATGCCGATGAACAAAACCATGTAAAAACATTAGAACTTACAACTCGTTTTCGTGATTTTTGGACGGTCAAACAGAAAAGTCAAGATGCGAGCAATTGAAGTTTGTAGAGATGTTTTTAGCAGAAATTGAAGGTGAGGAAGAAGAGATCGGCGAGTTTAGGTTGTAGAGGAGGTTCCAATTTATAGTGGAAGGCTCGAGTGTTGCGAATTAGTAAGTTGACCCGCTTTAACGACGATGACGCGATAATTGGACAAGATTTTGGAATGTTTTAACGTTAATTGGCGTGTAATGGACGCGTTTAGTCAATGATTTACATAATTTACCATATCAGAGGTTAATTACGCGGTATAGATTTGAATTCTTGAAAGGGGGTTCGTCGCAGTTGACTTTTTATAAGTCAACTGCACCACCAAACTTGTTATATATTTAATTACATCCGGGTTATATACCAAGACATGTGGTAGACCAGCTGGTTTGGTGTTGTGGTTGTATGGTTGAACCGGCCATGGGCTCGGGTTCGAACCCCGGCCCATGCAATAATTTTTTGACAATTATTTCTCATATATATATAATATAACCTTATAGTATGATACTAGGGGTCCAAATGTGTCACGAAACATTTTTAAAGGGCACGAAAATGATAAAAAGTTTGATGTTTTATTAATAATCGTAACGTACATAAGATTTCAATGCGAAATGTTACAATCGCAACATAAACAAGTGAACCATATGCGTATGGGATGGACCACAATATTCTAGTCACAAGGTTTGATTATGCACACGATTTACCGGGTAGTATTGTTTTCACATATGGACTAGACTTGCCATGACACTCGAATTGTACAAATTTTATTCAATATTCAAACCTATGTAATTCTCACCAACTTTGGTTGATCCAAAATATTTTCAAACTTAACATGTTTCAGGTTATAGCACGCTTGAAGATTAGAGTTAATGCTTGAAGATGTGTAACTAGTATTTTTCATTTTGGTGTACAAATTCTTAGAACAATTGTATGTAAATTATTTAATGAAATTTATTATTTACCATGAGCTACTGAACAATCATTCATACGTGACACCTCGATGTTTCCGCCATCGGTTGGGGTGTTACAGTAAATATGTTTTAGGTAATATAATTATTACCAATTGAATATTTAGATAAAAAAATATGTTTGATGAATTAAGACAAATTAATTACTTTCACTAAGTTATTGTAATTAAATCTTTTCAAAAAAAAAGTTATTGTAATTAAATACAATAATCATAATTGTTTAAATAAATATCTATGAGTTACACCATGACCCAACAAATGGTAATTAAGATTTTCAAACATAGAAATACTTATATTTTATAAGAAAAATATTTATAAAATAGATGTTTAGATAGTATAAATAAATAAATGTTTATTTATGTCTAATTAAACATAAATAAGACTAATAATTGACATGATCCAAAAAGGCTATTATTTATAGAAAATGGATAGTTTTTGATGTAAAGTAATGAAAATAATTTTCCCATAATTTTTATAAACATATTTATTTTTAAAACTGATTTAATGAGATTAAATCATGTTTAAATGATTAAAAATAGGAAAATTAATAAAAAAAAGTGTTTTCTAAACCAATAATTTTTATTTCAGTTTATCATACGTAAAAATAATTTCTCAGAAAATTTGAGATTAAAATAATTAAAAACGAATTTTTAATCAATTATTTATGATTATAAAAATTTAATTCAAGAAAAATACAAAATTAAAGTATTTTCCAGAAAATAAAAAATTAATAATTTTATTTAGGGTGTCAAGATGCCACACCTAAATTTTTATAATTTTTGGACAAAATATGGATGTATTATGAATATTTTAAGATATACATGTATTTATATAAATAAATAAGAAAAAAAACAAGAAAAGGAATATATGTAATATCTAAAACAAAAAAAGACCAAGACCTGCTGCTGCAGGGACTCGAACCAGTGTCCCTCACATGGAGTGCCCATAACTTAACCACTAGACCATGTTATGATTTTGTTATTTTTTAACATACAAAATTATATTTACACATTAACACATGTTCATCTTCTTCCCCAAGAACAAATACTAACCCTAGAATATCCTAACCTTCAATTCGTATAATATAACCTCAGATTTCATAAGGCTTTGAAAGAACACTAAAAGGGAAACAAAATGGAAAAAGAAATAAGGACTCACAATGCGTATTAAGGTCGAACCACAAGCTTCTATACCCGAACTAAAAATGGCCGATTGGAGCTTTTTTGGACGTGTTTTTGTGATTTTTTTTCGTGGGTTTAGAATGTGTATAAGTGCAGGAAACTAATGGTTTGATCAATTTATACAAAGGGCGTTTTGAAGGTGTCTTAAATGTGCGACGGTTACAACTCAATAATGTTTGATTAAAGTCCCTTTAAACCTTTTAATTTCTCTATTAATTTGTTGGGACTATTGATTTAATGTGGAGAAATGAATTATAGCTTTAAAAACATTAATGGCGCCTTAATGATTTTTTTTTCTTTGATCGAAAAGAGTTTGAATTGAGTTTATAAAAAATGCAAAATAGGTCCCTGCACTTTAGAAAGATTTCAAACATTATTAACAAATTTGTGTGTGTATTATTTAAACACCTTTAAAAAATAATGTAATCTATTTATTTAAAAAAATTAACTTTATAAACTTATATTTTTTTATAGATTAAGTAAGTTTATAGATTCCCATTGTACACACATATTATATTAATACGTGTTTATAAAATACGTAATCGTGAAAATTTAAAATTTATTGCTAAATTAGAAGAAATTTCTTAAAATAAAATGAAGTAGTGATAAAAATGGAAGTTCAAAATAGATGAAGGGATAAAATTGACAATTCGCTAAAAGATGAGGGTGACGGTTGTCACACAGGTAATCCAGGATAGTCCTGAACTTGAGAAATTTCGCATTGCGATTTGTTTTTTCTTCCTTAGGAGACAAAATTTTAAAAAGTTTCATTTGTCGACCACTTTTGCTAAACGTTGTCACTTTGAATCGCAAGTTATCAATTAAATCAAAGCATATAGCATCACCAACAGTTAAACGTAGGTCGGTTAAAAACTTCAACCAACCATCAGTAAAACAAACATTGCTATCATGTCTGGTACGCATGTTAACACTCCATTGAAACTCATCAGACACAAAAAGATTAATTGGATTTGATGGGAGACCATTTGAAAAATGAGTCTTCACAAATGAACATGGTATAACCTGCAAATGAGGCATAAAAGTATTATGATTAATTGATAAAAAAATTTAACACAAAACTTGTTTAAATAGTTTAGTGAAAATGAAAATCGGTTATAGAATGCTTACAGGAGGAGTAGTTAACTCATGTTCGATTATTTTGAAAAAGGAATTTTGGAGTTGTTGGTGAGAAGAATGGTTATTGTAACATCGCAAAATTTTTCCAAATTCTAATACGTAAAAGCCCTCACTTTATCATTAATTTTATATATGCCTAAGTTTTTATTTTTCTACCACCCAACTTATATATATATATAATGATAATAATAATAATAATAATAATAATCATAATAATAAAACCAACATTTTAAACCATTAAAAAAACCCAACACCTCAAACCCAATCACCCAGGCCAAGAGCCCAACCCAAGAAAAAAAAAACCGGCCCACACCTCTAAACCTCTTCCTCCTTTACCCGGTTAATCTGCACGACCCGACCCACAACCCGACGCGCCTACACGTTTTGGACCAAAAATGGAAACCATTTTGACTATTTTCGAACCGACACAACCAAGAATTAATGCGGCAACGACTAATCACCCTAATCATGCCTTAATTGAGGAGCTTGACGCGTATTATGGTCAAACGTTCGTGACCTTCCTAAATAACAAGAGCCCTATAAATTAAACCCGTTTCCTCAGTCTATACTCGCAAATGACAAAACCCTTACCCTCAATTTCTCCTAAAACCTTCTTATAAACTGCATTCCCTTCGCGTTTGACTTTTTGCTTGACCAGGCAAATCATCATCACTTATAGATTGTAAGTTACAATTCTTTGCATGTTTTCAATCTTCGTCATCATGTGATCAATAACCCTATGAATCCAAGGGTTATTGATTGATAAATTTATCTATTGATATGGCTAGGGTTCGTTGTACACGATTTGGGGATGATGGTTCTGCAGCCATGAGTATTTAATTATTTCGAAACAATATTCATCAACAACTGATCCACAGATCAGTTGGTTGGTCTCTTCTCATAAAAACACGAACCGGCCAGACGACTACTCACCCTAATCATGCCTTAATTGAGGAGCTTGACGCGTATTATGGTCAAACGTTCGTGACCTTCCTAAATAACAAGAGCCCTATAAATTAAACCCGGGTTCAAGTCCCACAATGCACCATTTTTTTTATTTCTTTTAAAAAAGGGTGCAAAATATATTCAAGCATAATTATATAATTAATTCTAACCAAGTTTATTCGTTCTCAGGGTCCAGACCAGTTGGTCTGGGCTTGTGAGTTAAAACACCCGACCCGGGTTTGATGCGGGTTCGATTCTTGGCATCAACAAAACATTTCTTTTTATTTAAACTTATATATATATATATATATATATATATTCCCTTGTATTTTTAAAATTCATTTTAAAATACTAAAACTATTTTATAAATTCTACAAAAATTATTTTATGTTATTCTAGCAGAAAAGTCTAACATACAATTTTTAGTTTTCCAAAAATTATTAATTTAATATATATAATAAATAATTCAAGTTTATTCTATTTTATTTATAAAATTCTATAAAAGTATCAAAACAATTATATAAATTTCCACAAAAATTATTCTGAGTTTATATAACATTAAACTTTTCTGAAATGATTTTTATTTCTGAAAATTCATTTATTTAAATTTTTTAAACAATTTTTGTTAGTTTAAATCATAAATAAATCATAATAAATTCACTTTTCAATATTTTTGCACCAAAATTTTATATAAATTATTTCTATTTAATTGAAATAGAAATACAATTTTTAATTTAATAATTCTTTAATTTTAGTATTTTTAAATATTAAAGTTATATTTTTAACAATTTGAAATAAATAGATTTAGTATTCTATTTTTAAGATAATAATTTTATAAAAATTATTTTCATACTTAAAACTTTATATTGTGACCATCTTTAATTTAAAATTTACAAAAGGCTTTTGTTTATTTATTTATCAAATTCCTCTTATTTATTAAACATTTTATTTATTAAATCAAACGAACGCTTATCCCCAATTCGAAACCCTAGAATATATTTGTAGACTAGAAAGACTTAGACATATTTATTACCTTAATTATAGGGTAATACTTGGCATCGTTGAGCAACACATATTCTATTTTCACGAGACTAACATTTTGCTAAGGTGAGTTTACATAGCCCCTTTTTATGTTTTATATTTTGGGGTGAAACATGTTTAAACATTTTATACACTATCATTTACTCATTCTTACATTGTTGAAACTTGTGATTCAATTACACTATCATTTACTCATTCTATCATTTGACTGTAACAAAAAGACACAGTACAATCATTAACATTGATCAAGCCGCCTGTTTAGATTATAGCGCTATAGGTCTGACAAACCCATCCCCCCGCATAAATTCAGGGATGATCGATAACAGTAACAACATTTAACTAACTTGCGAGTTAGTCCTCAGTCGACACAAGGTTTGATTGTACAAAGACGCATTGTTACATGTCGGACTCATACTCTATCATCATACAACTGTGATTGTTGTACAAACTATTATTATCTATCATATTTCCAAAAACCTATGTAATTCTCACCAACTTTTGTTGACCCAAAATATTTTCAAACTTAACATGTTTCAGGTTCTACTTGCTTGAAGATTTGAGTTAATGCTTGAAGATGTGTGCATAGTATTATTCATCTTGATGTACAAATTCTTGTAGAACAATTGTATATAATTTATTTAAATCATTTAATGAAATTTATTATTCACCATGAGCTACTGAACAATCATCAATACGTGACATCACGATGTTTCCGCCGTCGGTTGGGTGTTACAGATTGGTATCAGAGCCATGGTTATAGGGAATTAGGTTATTAGAAAAATAATCTAGTCTATAACCATAGCATTATAATCAGTATTGCTCCTTTTACTTGCAACCCTACTTGTTTCTATTCTCTATCTCCCTCCTACTTCTTATCCCTACTTTAGTCCCTACAAGAAGATTGCTCTCCATCATTGGATCTACTTTTAGACTAATAAGACATAATCCTCAGATTTAACCTGAACCACCTTGAGATCTCGTCGAAGTTCTAGATTTTAATAACGAACACGTGTGTAAAACCCCAACCGATGGCGGAAACATCGGTGTAACATCGCAAAATTTTCCCCAAAATTTTAATACATAAAAAGCCCTTATATATATATTTTTTTTTACTACACCTTTATCATTAATATTATACAAATGTGCCTAAGTCTTTATTTATCCTAACTCACAACTTATATACATACATAAATGTATATAAATAATAATAATAATAATATGATTCTAAATTCTTTTTTTTTCACATACAAGATTTTTTTTTTTTTTTTAAATAAAGCCTTGAGTCAAATAGTCAAAGTCCTAGTCAAAGTCTTAGTCAAACAGTCAAAGTCTTAGTCAAATAGTCAATTCTTCATAAAACCTTACTTTATGGTGTTGACCAATTTTAATGGCTAATTGACTCCAAAACTAGTATAAAAACCCACCTATGACCCATTATACTTTGCACCTCTAAATCGATTGTTTCAATCCGATTAAACTTTCCCTCATACCTTTCTTCTATAGTCTATTACTTCTACAATTAAAGCTTTGATTATAAGCTCTTGTAATTGGCGAATTGGAAGCTTGATATTCTTTCTTTTTCGTTTCTTCAATTTGGACTAGCTACGTTGTTGAGTCTTTGGGATTCGCCTCGCATACATTCACAACACATTATTCTATTTTTTTTACGAGACATAACATTTTGCTAAGGTGAGTTTTACATAGCCCATTTTCTATTTATCACCATTTTTGGGGTGAAACATGTTACAACATTATTTATGCAATTCAATCATCAATGTGTCTATGTGTATTTCTATGTTGCATTATGTCTTGAACATGACTAGGATAAGCACAATTCTAGCATAAACATTCATCAGCCAAACGGTATACATTGATAGATCTATTGGACTGACAATCCCACCCGGATACGTGCCTCCTACAAAGTTGCGTGGGTGTTTGTTACTGCAATATAAACGAGTGAACCATGAACGTATGGGATGTACCACAATACAACAGTCACAATGGTTGATTATGCACTCGATTTACTTCTAGTATGTTTTCACATATGGACTAGATTGCCATGACACATGAATTGCACAACAATTTTATTCGATTATCAAAACCTATGTAATTCTCACCAACATTTGTTGACCCAAAATATTTTCAAACTTAACATGTTTCAGGTTATACCTTGCTTGAAGATTAGAGTTATTGCTTGAAGATGCGTAGCTAGTATTTTTCATTTTGATGTACAAGTTCTTAGAACAATTGTATGTAACTTATTTAAATTATTTAATGAAATTTATTATTCACCATGAGCTACTGAACAATCATCAATACGTGACATCCCGATGTTTCCGCCATCGGTTGGGGTGTTACAGATTGGTATCAGAGCCATGGTTATAGGGAATTAGGTTATTAGAAAAATAATCTAGTCTATAACCATAGGATTTAACCGTTACATGCTTCTTTTACTTGCCATTCTCTATCTCCTTCCTACTTCTTATCCCTACTTTCATCCTTACAAGAAGGCTGCTCTCCATCAGTGAATCTACTCTTAGACTAATAGGATAAAATCCTCAGGTTTAACCTGAACTCCCTTGGGATCTCATCGAAGTTCTAGATTTTAATAACGAACACGTGCAATCTGGAAGGGTGAACGCCTGTATTCTGAGTCTTCTGTCTAGGCTGGCATTGCGCATATATCCCAATCAGACGAGGGACCCGGATGCCTACCTGGGAATTCTCGGGATGAGTGTTCACTTATAGGCTAAAGCATGTCTTCATATGTTATTAAAATCTGGAATCTTTGATAAGTCAACGTTTTCGTTTATTCGTTTTAATTAATGAATAAATGATTATATTCCTTATATCACCTCATTCATTTCATGCCACATTGAACCTTCATTATGTCCCTTACAGATCATGTCTCCACGTCGCAGCACTCGCAATAACAGTGGTGGAAACCAAGAGGAAAGTAACAACAACAACAAAAAACAACAAAGGTGTTGATGCCCAACTGGCTGCGATTATTTCCCAACAAATGGCACAACAAATCACAACTCTGGTTTCTAACTTGTTGGCTCAAGTCATCCAAATGAATGGGAACGGCCATGGAAATGGCGTTGGAAATCACGAAAAGAACAGGACCTTAGGCAAGAAAACAAGTATTGTGGCCGCGGTAACTACCGAGAACCAGAAGCGCAAGACCAGGGATCCTAATGTAAACCTCACTACACAAGCTTCTAACAAGAAACCCTATACAAGAAACTTTCCATTGTGTAACACATGCAATCGACATCACCCCACTGTTTCAATGTGTCGCCTGTGCACCAATTATGGTAGGTATGGCCATCTGGTCAACACATGTCGTGAGACCCCAAAACCTAATACCAACCAACCAACCAACCCTGCTCAGGTTGCTAATCTTGATCGTCCTGGTAAATACAACTATGGTCAATGCTATGAATGTGGAAACCCAAATCATTTCCGTAACCGATGCCCTAAACTAAATCGAGATCAAGACCCTCCAGCTACTTAACAGCAAACCCCACCATTTGAATGATGTCTACTTTTTAATTCTATGTATTGACACTTTTTGATTCAAGTAATAAATTCAAGTATTATCATAACATCTAAGTGCATGCTTGTTTGAATGTGAACTAATTGCTATATCTATAATCATACTTGCTTACTTGTTCAACAATTAGTTGACTACCAAACAACCTACTCAACGATTGTTAGAGGTCATCATGTCTTTCCAACAGTCGGGAGAGGCCATACAACCTGCTCAACGACTGGTGGAGACTATCGAACCTGCTCAACAATCGGTAGAGTCATAAAAGGACGCAAAACCCTAATGTAAGGTAAATTGATAATTACGGTCCGGAACGTAATCATAAATTTACAGGTACGTTAAGGTAGTGAGAAATTTTATCAAGGTTTTCGGTAGTCGACCAATTGTATACCTGGTGTTTTTCTTTTAACTTCTGGACGAAGTTCCTAAAAGTAGGGGAGACTGTAACATCGCAAAATTTTCCCCAAAATTTTAATACATAAAAAGCCCTTATATATATATATTTTTTTTATTACACCTTTATCATTAATATTATACAAATGTGCCTAAGTCTTTATTTATCCTAACTCACAACTTATATACATACATAAATGTATATAAATAATAATAATAATATGATTCTAAATTCTTTTTTTTTTCACATACAAGATTTTTTTTTTTTTTTAAATAAAGCCTTGAGTCAAATAGTCAAAGTCTTAGTCAAACAGTCAAAGTCTTTGTCAAATAGTCAATTCTTCATAAAACCTTACTTTATGGTGTTGACCAATTTTAATGGCTAATTGACTCCAAAACTAGTATAAAAACCCACCTATGACCCATTATACTTTGCACCTCTAAATCGATTGTTTCAATCCGATTAAACTTTCCCTCATACCTTTCTTCTATAGTCTATTACTTCTACAATTAAAGCTTTGATTATATGCTCTTGTAATTGGCGAATTGGAAGCTTGATATTCTTTCTTTTTCGTTTTCTTCAATTTGGACTAGCTACGTTGTTGAGTCTTTGGGATTCGCCTCGCATACATTCACAACACATTATTCTATTTTTTTTTACGAGACATAACATTTTGCTAAGGTGAGTTTTACATAGCCCATTTTCTATTTATCACCATTTTTGGGGTGAAACATGTTACAACATTATTTATGCAATTCAATCATCAATGTGTCTATGTGTATTTCTATGTTGCATTATGTCTTGAACATGACTAGGGTAAGCACAATTCTAGCATAAACATTCATCAGCCAAACGGTATACATTGATAGATCTATTGGACTGACAATCCCACCCGGATACGTGCCTCCTACAAAGGTTGCGTGGGTGTTTGTTACTGCAATATAAACGAGTGAACCATGAGCGTATGGGATGTACCACAATACAACAGTCACAATGGTTGACTATGCACTCGATTTACTTGTAGTATGTTTTCACATATGGACTAGATTGCCATGGCACGTGAATTGCACAACAATTTTATTCGATTATCAAAACCTATGTAATTCTCACCAACTTTTGTTGACCCAAAATATATTCAAACTTAACATGTTTCAGGTTATACCTTGCTTGAAGATTAGAGTTATTGCTTGAAGATGCGTAGCTAGTATTTTTCATATTGATGTACAAGTTCTTAGAACAATTGTATGTAACTTATTTAAATTATTTAATGAAATTTATTATTCACCATGAGCTACTGAACAATCATCAATACGTGACATCCCGATGTTTCCGCCATCGGTTGGGGTGTTACAATCGGGATGTCACGTATTGATGATTGTTTCAGTAGCACATGGTATAAATTGAATTTTAAATAATTTATTCAAAACATAAATATCCAAAATAAAATGATGTCTAGAATTTCAAATACATGATATCAAATAAGCAACAACTTCAAATAACTTCTAACAAAAACTTCATGATAAATCCTCATGCATACTCAAGCCTCAGCTTCATTGTTACCTGAAACATGTTAATTTTGAAAATATTTTTGGGTCAACAAAAGTTGGTGAGAATTACATAGGTTTTGATAATTGAATAAAACTTGTACAATTCAAGTGTCATGGCAAATCTAGTCCATATGTGAAAACATACTAGAAGTAAATCGAGTGCATAATCAACCCTTGTGACTGTTATATTATGGTACATCCCATACGCTCATGGTTCACTCGATTATGTTATGCGATAACAATCACCCACGCTACCTTTGTAGGAGGCACGTATCCGGGTGGGATTGTTAGTCCAATAGATCTATCATTGTATACCGTCGGCTGATCAATGTTAATGATTATGCTAGAATATTGTGCTTACCCTAGTCATGTTTAAGACATAATGCAACATAGAAAAACACATAGACACTTTGATGATTGAATTGCATATAGAATGTTGTAACATGTTTCATCCCAAAAATGGTGATAAATAGAAAAGGGGCTATGTAAAACTCACCTTAGCAAAATGTTATATCTCTTGAAAAATAGAATATTGTGTTGCCCAACAATGCCACGTATTACCCTATAATTAAGGTAATAAATATGTCTAAGTCTATCTAGTCTACAAATATATATTCTAGGGCTTCAAATTGGGGATAAGTGCTCGTTTGATTAATAATTAAAATGTTTGATAATTGAGAGAAATTTGATAAATAAATAAACAAAGGTCTTTTTGTAAATTTTAAATTAAAGATGGTCACAATAATAAGTTTTAAGTATGAAAATAATTTTTATAAAATTATTTTCTTAAGAATAAAATATTAAATCTATTTATTTCAAATTGTCAATATATATCTTTAATATTTAAAAATAATAAATTTAAAGAATTATTAATTTAAAAATTGTATTTCTGTTCCAAATAATCAGAAATAATTTATATAAAATTTTGGTGCAAAAATATTGAAAAATAAATTTATTATGATTTATTTATGACTAAAACTAACAAAAATTGATTAAAAATACTAAAAAAATGATTTTTCAGAAATAAAAATCATTTCAGAAAAGTTTATTGTTATAAAAACTCAGAATAATTTTTGTGGAAATTTATAAAATTGTTTTGATATTTTTATAGAATTTTATAAATAAAATGGAATAAACTTGAATTAATTATTATATATATTAAATAAACAAATTTTTGAAAACTAAAAATTGTATGTTAAACTTTTTCACTAGATTAACATAATATAATTTTTGTAGAATTTATAGAAGTGTTTTAGTATTTTAAAATGAATTTTTAAAAATATAAAGGAATATATATATATATATATATATATATATGTTTAATTAAAAAGAATGTTTGTTGATGCCGTGGTTCGAACCCGGGCCCTTGGCCGGTTCATTGGTTTTAGATCACAAGCCCAGACCAACTGGTCTGGACCCTGAGAACGTTTGATTTCTGATTATTTTAATTATATAATATATAAGAAACTGATTTATATTTAATTTAAAATAAAAAGATTAAAACCGTTTTACACGGGACTCGAACCCGCCTGTGTGGGCAAACCAACATCAAACACAACCACCTGATCTAGATCAGGGGTTGTGTTTGATTCCAGTTTAAATAAAATATAACACATGTATTAAATCGTGTTCTTCCCCAATTATAACGTTCGAGCCCTAGATTTTACAATTGAACAAATTACACAACAATAACCCAATTAATCATAGGGTTATTGTTGTGTGATTGCCGAAGATCAAAACCCACAAAACAAACATCACTTACAATTACGAATCGTGTGATTTTTGCTCGGTCAACAGGAATAGTCAAATAAGAACAAGAACACTTAAACAGCAGATTTAATTAAGAAATAGGAGATTGAGAGAGAGTATTCGGCGATTGTAGAAGGTTTGGGGAGGTCCAATTTATAGTGATAGGGTCTGGGTCGTCGAATTGGTATGTTGACCGTGTATTGATTATAATGACGCGTATACGAGTATAATTGATACGAATTAATGATAATTGTACGTGTGTTTGACTTGTAATAGACCGGAAATCACGAAACCATACCAATCCTGGATCAAAAACGCGTTCAAAAAGATTAATTTTGGTAGGTTGTAGTCACAGTTGACTTTCCAAGTCAACTGTGAAGAACTGACACGTGATATAATAATAATAAGTTGGGTTTGAAGCGAGATGTGTGTGTAGCTCAGATAGTTGAGTGTGTTGTGTATTGGACCCGGCTTGGGCGCGGGTTCGATTCCCGGCCCAAGCAATGTATTTTTTGACATTTAAAAACTATATATATGTATATTATTTATAATTAATATTGTATTAGGGTTCCAAAAACGCCACGATAGTAATTAAATGCGAACAATAATAATGAAACTTGACGTTTTTTATTCATGATAATCGTAACGTACAAGTGTTAAATACGTAATGTTACAGTCTCCCCTACTTTAGGAACTTCGTCCCGAAGTTGGAGTTGGAGAGTCTGGTGGAAAGAGATGTGGGTACTTAGACTTCATCTGGTCTTTACGTTCCCAAGTGAACTCTGGACCTCGTTTAGATTCCCAACGAACCTTAACAATCGGAATGCGACTGCGCTTGAGTTTCTTGACTCCAGTATCAACGATCTCGACGGGTTTCTCGATAATGTGCATAGTTTCATTGATTTGCACATCTTCAAGAGGAACATGGAGGTTCTCATCTGCTAAGCATTTCTTGAGATTCGAAACATGAAAGGTCGGGTGAACATTGCTTAGCTCAGGTGGAAGATCAAGTTTGTAAGCCACCTTTCCAATCCTGTCAAGAATTTTGAATGGGCCTACGTATCGAGGAACTAGTTTTCCCTTTCTACCGAAGTGAATCACTCCCTTCCAAGGGGATACCTTAAGAAGTACAAGGTCCCCAACTTGAAATTCCAAGGGTTTACGACGTTTATCAGCATAACTCTTCTGACGACTTCTAGCCTTGAGAAGATTATCCTGAATGAGTTGGATTTTGTATGTGGTTTCCTGGATTAGTTCGGGTCCAGTGATCCGGGCTTCACCAACCTTAGTCCAACAGACAGGTGAACGACATTTACGACCATAGAGTGCCTCGAAAGGAGCCATGTTAATGCTGGCATGATAACTGTTGTTGTATGAAAACTCAACCAAAGGAAGATGAGAATCCCATACGCCACCAAAATTGATGACACATGCCCTGAGCATATCCTCAAGTGTCTGGATGGTCCGTTCAGTCTGACCATCTGTTTGAGGGTGATAAGCAGTGCTCAGGTTCAACTTGGTACCCAAAGCGTCTTGTAAAGTATCCCAAAAGTGAGAGGTGAAACGACCATCACGATCAGAGATAATGTCCAAAGGTATACCATGATGACAAACGATTTCACTTACATACATCTTTGCCAACCTTTCCACAGAATACTTCTCACGAATAGGTAAGAAGTGGGCTGACTTGGTCAAACGATCGACGATTACCCAAATACTGTCAAAACCTTTGGGTGTACGAGGGAGTTTTGTGATGAAGTCCATTGCTATGCTCTCCCATTTCCATACAGGAATTTCTGGTTGTTCGAGCATACCAGATGGTCGTTGATGTTCAGCCTTGACCTTTGAACAAGTGAGGCATTTTGCAACGAAAAGAGCAATGTCTTTCTTCATACCAGGCCACCAATATGTATAACGAAGATCTTGGTACATCTTGTCAGCTCCAGGATGAATAGAATAACGAGACTTATGGGCCTCATTCATGAGAAAGGTACGAAGATCATCACGGTTAGGAATCCAAATTCGATTAAGAAAATAGAGTAACCCATCAGGTTTGGTTTCAAGTTGAGTTTCAGCACCACAAGACATTTCGTCGTACATGTTACCTTGGGTGACTGAAGTATGTTGAGCCTGGAGGATACGATCTTGAAGATCAGTACGAACTCTCGCACAATGAAGTTTGATACGCTCTTTACGACTGAGTGCGTCAGCCACAACATTCGCTTTGCCAGGATGGTAGCGAATTTCGCAATCGTAGTCGTTAAGTAATTCAACCCAACGTCGTTGCCTCATGTTAAGATTTTTCTGGTCGAAGACATGTTGGAGACTCTTGTGATCCGTGAAAACCATACATTTGGTTCCATAAAGATAGTGTCTCCAAATCTTAAAAGCAAAGACGACAGCGCCCAATTCAAGATCATGGGTGGTATAATTCTTTTCGTGAGTCTTGAGTTGTCTAGACGCGTAAGCAATAACCTTTCCTCGTTGCATGAGAACACAACCAAGACCTTGGTTTGATGCATCACAATAGACCACGAAATCATCATTACCATCAGGTAGAGACAGGATAGGAGCTTCACAGAGTTTCAGCTTAAGAGTTTCAAATGCTTCCTCTTGCTTTGGTCCCCACTCATAGGGTTTACCCTTCTGAGTTAAGGCAGTGAGAGGAACAGCGATCTTAGAGAAATTGGCAATGAATCGACGATAATAACCAGCCAAACCAAGGAAAGAACGGACTTCTGTTGGAGTTTTAGGAACACTCCAATTCTTCACAGCTTCGATCTTTGCAGGATCAACATGAATTCCGTTCATATCAATGACATGTCCCAAAAATTGAACTGCCTTAAGCCAAAATTCACATTTCGAGAACTTGGCATACAGTTGTTTTTTCTTTAGGAGACCCAAAATGGAGTGAAGATGTTGTTCGTGATCGGACTTTGATTTAGAGTAAATCAAAATGTCGTTGATGAAGACGATCACGAATTTGTCAAGGTAGGGTCTGCAAACCCGATTCATTAAATCCATAAACACTGCGGGAGCGTTGGTCAATCCAAAATGCATGACCATGAATTCATAGTGACCATAACGTGTACGAAAGGCTGTCTTGGGAATATCTTCATCGTGGACTCTAAGCTGATGATAACCAGAACGAAGATCAATCTTCGAGAAGTAGGTTGCTCCTTGAAGTTGATCGAAAAGATCGTCAATCCTAGGCAATGGATAACGATTCTTGATGGTGAGTTTGTTGAGTTCGCGATAGTCGATACAGATCCTGAGAGATCCATCTTTCTTCTTGATGAACAAGACAGGGGCTCCCCATGGAGAAGAACTGGGGCGAATGAAACCTTTATCAGAAAGTTCCTGTAGTTGACTGGCAAGTTCTTGCATCTCAGAGGGTGCAAGACGATAAGGAGCTTTGGCGACAGGATTAGCACCAGGAACAAGATCAATTCTAAATTCCACTTGTCAAGCAGGAGGCAAACCAGGTAAATCCTCTGAAAAGACTTCAGGATAGTCCCGAATGATTGGGATTTCTTGGATACTTTTGCCCTTGTCCTTCTTTTCTATCACGTTAGCTAAGAAAGCCGTATACCCCTTTCGTAAGTATTTTTGGGCAGTAGTACAAGACATGAGCTTGAGCTCGCCACAAGGCTTCTCACCATAGATCTTCAAAATCTCACCAGATTCAAGGGGAATGCGAATGACTTTCTCAAAACACAGAATTTCAGCACGATGGGTTGACAACCAGTCCATGCCTACTATGACATCAAAACTTCCAAGATGCATAGGGATGAGATCGATAGAGAAAGTATGTTCGTCGAGGTTCAGCACACAGTTACGAATAATAGAATCGATTGAGATAGACTTCCCATTACCTACCTCTACCACTAAAGGTTCCTCTAGGTTAGTTTGGGGTAAGTTAAGTAAAGGTTCAAACTTCAGTGATACAAATGACTTATCAGCTCCCGAATCAAATAATATGGATGCATAGTGGTTATTAATGAGAAACGTACCATTCACCACCTCGTTGTTATCACGGGCTTGATTAGCATTGAGATTGTAGGCACGACCTCGAGCACCTTGGTTCTGGTTGCGGTTCTGGTTTTGGTTGCGGTTTTGGTTCTGGTTTTGGTTTTGGTTACGATTAGGGCAATTATTGATATAGTGATCAGGGCTGCCACACTCGTAGCACTGACCACAAGCAGGCCTGTTGTTTTGTTGGTTGGGAGCTGGGGCATTGTTGTTTTGGGCAGCAGGGCCGTTAGCAGGAGGAGCTCGGCAGATGTTCACAAGGTGACCATACCTTTGACACTTAGTGCAAAAACGACATGGCACCTGTGCTGGGTGATGGTATTTGCAAGTGTTGCACAAGGGGTGAGGTCCAGTGTATGGCTTCTTGGCTGGGTTTTGTGCTGCAGGTGGGGTGGTAGCAACCATGTAGTTCCTAGCCTTGCGCTTCTTGTTGCTTGAGGTCTCGGGCTTAACCTCAATAGCGGGTTGAGGAGTGTCTTTTGCAGCAGTCTTTTTAGTGCCCTTGCGGAAGAGAGTACCGTTCTTCACATGGTTATCAGTGAGAGTAGCCGCCAGACGTTTTGTAACATTTCGCATTAAATAGTTGTACGTTACGTATAAGTTGGAATAAAACGACAAGTCTTATTATTATCATTTTTGGAGATATTTTGAACCCCTATACAATTATTCATACATATATTTATACATATAGTGTTTTTAATAATAATAATAATAATAATAATAATAATAATAATAATAATAATAATAATAATAATAATAATAATTAGTTTCAAAGCTTTGTCAAGTTTCTTAATTAAACCCAACCCAACAACCACACACCTAGCCCAATACCCCAGCCCAGATTCAATCTGGCCCACCTGGAAACCTTGGCCCAAACCCCTCCTTCCCCTCCCTGACCGTTTTTAATCAAAAAAAATAAGGTCCCCGCCGGCTTTCGAACCCGAGTCACTACACCCACACACACACGTGTTTCCCATCTGCTCCACACACCCTTGTTGATTTTTACCCAGCATTCATTGTATTTAAGACCACTTTCAATTCTTCCTTCTTCCCTTCCTTAACAGCGAACAGCAGCAGCAGCCAAGTTTAATTATATTTTTTTTTTCTTTTTTTTTCAAACCTTTTGATTCTCAATCAAACACACATACATGGTAAGTTTACGTGATTACCGGCCTCGTATGACCTGTATACGCGTCAATTAACATCAATCGTTGACCAATTTTGATTCCATACGCGTATAGACTTTAAGGTTTAGTCAAACCTTCCAATTAAACAATCCATCGACCCCCAGTATAAATTAAACTGCTGAGAACCTTCACAACTCGCTCTCATATCTCTCTTAACCTCCAATCGTTCTGAATCACCCTGATAATTATCATTCTCATCGTAGTTTGACTTTTTTGCTTTGACCGGACATTCATCAACGAAACAACACTGTGAGTATAATTATTCTTGTTGGAATTGTTAATCGGAACCTACACAGCGTTTACCCTATGCTTAATTAGATTAACATTGGGTAAATCGTTCGATTGGGAAATCTAGGGTTCGTGGGTATGAATTTGGGGATAAAACTGATTTTTCATTGTGTATTTATTTTATTAAAACAGATCTAAATCACAACCACAGGCCTAGGCCAAGTGGTTGTGACTGATACTTATAACCCTTGCCAGCCGGGTTCGAGTCCCAGCTTGGGCACCCATTTTTCACTTATTTTTAAAACAAATCAATTATATATATATATTTCATTTAAACTTGTAAATTCATTTTTAATTATTAAAACCTTGTTATAAATTCTAAAAAAATTATTTTTAACAAATCTGATGTCAAAGTTTCATCTACAATTTTTATTTTTCTGAAATTCATTTATTTAATATTTATAATAATTAAATCAATTTTATACTATTATATTTATAAAAATCCGTTAAAATATCAAAACAATTTTATTAATTTCTACAAAAATTATCCTGTGTTTGTACAAAGTTAAACTCCACTGCAATTATTTTTAAATCAGAAAAATCATTTATTTTATATTTTTAATCAATTTTTGTTAGATTTAATAATAATTAAATCATAATAAATTCAATTTTTATTATTTTTGCACCAAAATTTTATACAATTTATTTTTAAACATTTAGAACAGAAATATGATTTTTAAAATAATAATCCTTTAATTTTTGTATTTTTAAATATTAAAGTTAAATTTTGGCAATTTGTAATAAATAGATTTAAAAATCTATTTTAAAGGAAATAATTTTATAAAAATTATTTTTATACTTCAAATACATTATAGTGAACATCCTAAATTCAAATTTTATAAAAAGACTTTCTTTTATTTAATTTCTCTTTTTATTTAATTAACATTTTATTTTAAATTCAACAATTGGATATCCCCAAATCGAAACCCTAGGATATACTTATAAACTAGTTAGACTTAGACTTATTTGTTGCCTTATACATAAGGTAATACTTGGCAATCTATTGGGCTACACTTATACAAATTCTCAATACCTAATACCATACCGAGGTGAGTTTACATAGCCCCTTTACTCTATTTTCACTATTTTTGGGGTGAAACATGTTTAAACATTTTATACTATCATTCACTCATATTTACTTGTGATTGAATTACAACATCATTCTATCATTTGATTGTAACAAAAAGACACAGTACAATCATTAACAATGATCAAGCCGCCTGTTTAGATTATAGCGCTATAGGTCTGACAAACCCATCCCCCCACGTAGACTCAGGGATGATCGATAACAGTAATAACATTTAACTAACTTGCGAGTTAGTCAGCAGTCGACACAAGGTTTGGTTGTACAAAGACACATTGTTACATGTCGGTATCATACTCTATCATCATACAACTTTGAATGTTGTACAAACTGTCGTTATCAATTATTTTCAAAAACCTATGTATTCTCACCAACTTTTGTTGACCCAAAATATTTTCAACTTTACATGTTTCAGGTTCTACTTGCTTGAAGATATGTGCATAGTTTTATTCAATTTGATGTACGAATTCTTGTAGAATCATTGTATGTAAATTATTTAAATTATTTAATGAAATTATTCTTCACCATGAGCTACTGAACAATCATCACAACGTGACATCCCGATGTTTCCGCCATCGGTTGGGGTGTTACAGATTGGTATCAGAGCCATGGTTATAGGGAATTAGGTTATTAGAAAAATAATCTAGTCTATAACCATAGGACTTAATCAGTACTTGCTTCTTTACTTGCTAATCTCTATCTCCCTCCTACTTCTTATCCCTACTATCATCCTTACAAGAAGATGCTCTACATCACTGGATTCACTCTTAGACTAACAAGGCAAAATCCTCAGGTTTAACCTGAACCACCTTGAGATCTCATCGAAGTTCTTGATTTTAATAACAAACACGTGCAATCTGGAAGGGTGAACGCCTGTATTCTGAGTCTTCTATCTAGGCTGGCATTGCCCATATATCCCAATCAGACGAGGGACCCGGATGCCTACCTGGGAATTCTCGGGATGAGTGTTCACTTATAGGCTAAAGCATGTCTTCATATGTTAATAGAATCTAGAGTCTTTGATAAGTCAACGTTTTCGTTTATTCGTTTTAATTAATGAATAGATGATTACATTCCTTATATAATCTCATTCATTTCACTGTGTCCCTTACAGATCATGCCTCCACGTCGCAGCACTCGCAACAGCAATGGTGAGAACCACGAAGAAGGTGGTGATAACCATAACCATGACCAAGTTCCTAACCACAACAACAATGGTGTTGATGCCCAATTGGCTGCAATCATTTCTCAACAAATGGCGCAGCAAATCGCAACTCTGGTTCCCAACTTACTCGCTCAGGTCATCCAACTGAACGGCAACGGGAATGGTCACGGCAACGGGAACGGGAACGGGAACGGGAACGGCAATGGCAATGGTAATGGACCCCCAGCCTGCACCCTTAAGCATCTCAACTCTTGTAACCCTCCAAAGTTTAGTGGTGAAGAAGGAGCTATAGGACTCCTCCAATGGTTTGAGGGTATTGAGAATACCTTCATCAACAGTGAGTGCCCCGACAACTTTAAGGTCCGTTATGCCATGAGTGTTCTTCACAAACGAGCACTCACTTGGTGGAATGAAGAAAAGCGTACTCGTGGGGCCGAAGTTGCTCTTGCTATGACATGGGACCAAGTCAAGGAGGTCATGAAGGAAGAGTTTTGTCCTCGCAATGAAGTTAAGAAGCTCGAGGATGAGTTCCACACCTTAGCTCAAGATAGTGGGGAAAACCTTGCCTACAACACCCGCTTTCATGAGCTTAGCTTATTGTTGCCTCACAAAGTCACTCCCCTGCCGGTAGCCATCGAGAAGTACATCGGTGGTCTGCCCATGCAAATCCAGGATACGGTGTGGGGAAGGAATCCTGCCACCTTGGAGGAAGCCAAACGTTTAGCAGCTACCTTAACTGATAATCACGTAAAGAACGGGACCTTAGTTCGGAAAGGCAATAAAACAAGTATTGTAGCCGCGGTAACCACTGAGAACCAGAAACGTAAGACCAGGGATCCTGATGCAAACCTCACTCCACAAGCTTCTAACAAGAAACCTTATAAAGGAAACCATCCTTTATGTAATACATGCAACCGACATCATCCCACTACTTCAGCATGTCGCTTGTGCACCAATTGTGGAAGGTATGGCCATCTGGTCAACACGTGTCGTGAGACCCCAAATCCAAATGCCAACCAACCCACCAACCCTGCTCAAGCTGCTAACCTTAATCAATACAACTATGGTCAATGCTATGAATGTGGAGACCCAAATCACTTCCGTAACCGATGCCCTAAATTAAACAGAGATCAAGACCCTCCAGCTACTTAACAGAAAGCCCTACCATTTGAATAATGTCTACTTTCTCTTTAATTCCATGTATTGCACTTTTGATTCAAATAATAAAACCAAGTATTATCATAACATTTGTGTGCATGCTTGTTTGTGAACTAATTGCTATATCTATAATCATACTTGCTTGTACAACAATTAGTTAACTACCAAACAACCAGCTTAACGATTGGTAGAGGTCATCGTGTCTTTCCAACAGTCGGGAGAGGCCCTACCACCTGCTCAACGACTGGCGGAGACTATCAGACCTGCTTAACAATCGGTAAAGTCATAAAAGGGCGCAAAACCCTAATGTAAGGTAAATTGGTAATTACGGTCCGGAACGTAATCATGAATTTACAGGTACGTTAAGGTAGTGTGAAATTTTATCAAGGTTTTCGGTAGTTAGCCAATTGTAAACCTAGTGTTTCTCTTAACTTCGGGACGAAGTTCCTAAAAGTAGGGGAGACTGTAACATTTCGCATTAAATAGTTGTACGTTACGTATAAGTTGGAATAAAACGACAAGTCTTATTATTATTATTTTTGGAGATATTTTGAACCCCTATACAATTATTCATACATATATTTATACATATAGTGTTTTTAATAATAATAATAATAATAATAATAATAATAATAATAATAATAATAATAATAATAATAATTAGTTTCAAAGCTTTGTCAAGTTTCTTAATTAAACCCAACCCAACAACCACACACCTAGCCCAATACCCCAGCCCAGATTCAATCTGGCCCACCTGGAAACCTTGGCCCAAACCCCTCCTTCCCCTCCCTGACCGTTTTTAATCAAAAAAAAAAAAAAAAATAAGGTCCCCGTCGGGTTTCGAACCCGAGTCACTACACCCACACACACACGTGTTTCCCATCTGCTCCACACACCCTTGTTGATTTTTACCCAGCATTCATTGTATTTAAGACCACTTTCAATTCTTCCTTCTTCCCTTCCTTAACAGCGAACAGCAGCAGCAGCCAAGTTTAATTATATTTTTTTTTTCTTTTTTTTTCAAACCTTTTGATTCTCAATCAAACACACATACATGGTAAGTTTACGTGATTACCGGCCTCGTATGACCTGTATACGCGTCAATTAACATCAATCGTTGACCAATTTTGATTCCATACGCGTATAGACTTTAAGGTTTAGTCAAACCTTCCAATTAAACAATCCATCGACCCCCAGTATAAATTAAACTGCTGAGAACCTTCACAACTCGCTCTCATATCTCTCTTAACCTCCAATCGTTCTGAATCACCCTGATAATTATCATTCTCATCGTAGTTTGACTTTTTTGCTTTGACCGGACATTCATCAACGAAACAACACTGTGAGTATAATTATTCTTGTTGGAATTGTTAATCGGAACCTACACAGCGTTTACCCTATGCTTAATTAGATTAACATTGGGTAAATCGTTCGATTGGGAAATCTAGGGTTCGTGGGTATGAATTTGGGGATAAAACTGATTTTTCATTGTGTATTTATTTTATTAAAACAGATCTAAATCACAACCACAGGCCTAGGCCAAGTGGTTGTGACTGATACTTATAACCCTTGCCAGCCGGGTTCGAGTCCCAGCTTGGGCACCCATTTTTCACTTATTTTTAAAACAAATCAATTATATATATATTTCATTTAAACTTGTAAATTCATTTTTAATTATTAAAACCTTGTTATAAATTCTAAAAAAAATTATTTTTAACAAATCTGATGTCAAAGTTTCATCTACAATTTTTATTTTTCTGAAATTCATTTATATAATATTTATAATAATTAAATCAATTTTATACTATTATATTTATAAAAATCCGTTAAAATATCAAAACAATTTTATTAATTTCTACAAAAATTATCCTGTGTTTGTACAAAGTTAAACTCCACTGAAATGATTTTTAAATCAGAAAAATCATTTATTTTATATTATTAATCAATTTTTGTTAGATTTAATCATAATTAAATCATAATAAATTCAATTTTTATTATTTTTGCACCAAAATTTTATACAATTTATTTTTAAACATTTAGAACAGAAATATGATTTTTAAAATAATAATCCTTTAATTTTTGTATTTTTAAATATTAAAGTTAAATTTTGGCAATTTGTAATAAATAGATTTAAAAATCTATTTTAAAGGAAATAATTTTATAAAAATTATTTTTATACTTCAAATACATTATAGTGAACATCCTAAATTCAAATTTTATAAAAAGACTTTCTTTTATTTAATTTCTCTTTTTATTTAATTAACATTTTATTTTAAATTCAACAATTGGATATCCCCAAATCGAAACCCTAGGATATACTTATAAACTAGTTAGACTTAGACTTATTTGTTGCCTTATACATAAGGTAATACTTGGCAATCTATTGGGCTACACTTATACAAATTCTCAATACCTAATACCATACCGAGGTGAGTTTACATAGCCCCTTTACTCTATTTTCACTATTTTTGGGGTGAAACATGTTTAAACATTTTATACTATCATTCACTCATATTTACTTGTGATTGAATTACAACATCATTCTATCATTTGATTGTAACAAAAAGACACAGTACAATCATTAACAATGATCAAGCCGCCTGTTTAGATTATAGCGCTATAGGTCTGACAAACCCATCCCCCCACGTAGACTCAGGGATGATCGATAACAGTAATAACATTTAACTAACTTGCGAGTTAGTCAGCAGTCGACACAAGGTTTGGTTGTACAAAGACACATTGTTACATGTCGGTATCATACTCTATCATCATACAACTTTGAATGTTGTACAAACTGTCGTTATCAATTATTTTCAAAAACCTATGTATTCTCACCAACTTTTGTTGACCCAAAATATTTTCAACTTTACATGTTTCAGGTTCTACTTGCTTGAAGATATGTGCATAGTTTTATTCAATTTGATGTACGAATTCTTGTAGAATCATTGTATGTAAATTATTTAAATTATTTAATGAAATTATTATTCACCATGAGCTACTGAACAATCATCACAACGTGACATCCCGATGTTTTCGCCATCGGTTGGGGTGTTACACGTTTGGCTTCCTCCAAGGTGGCAGGATTCCTTCCCCACACCGTGTCCTGGATTTGCATGGGTAGACCACCGATATACTTCTCGATGGCTACAGGCAAGGGAGTGACTTTATGGGGCAACAATAAGCTAAGCTCGTGAAAGCGGGTATTGTAGACAAGGTTTTCCCCACTATCTTGAGCAAGGGTGTGGAACTCATCTTCTAGCTTCTTAACCTCATTGCGGGGACAGAACTCATCCTTCATAACCTCCTTGACTTGATCCCATGTCATAGCAAGTGCAACTTCGGCTCCACGGGTGCGCTTTTCCTCATTCCACCAAGTGAGTGCTCGTTTGTGAAGAACACTCATGGCATAACGAACCTTAAAGTTGTCGGGGCACTCACTGTTGATGAAGGTATTCTCAATACCCTCGAACCATTGTAGGAGTCCTGTAGCTCCTTCTTCTCCACTGAACTTAGGGGGGTTACAGGAATTAAAATGCTTAATAGTGCAGGCTGGGAGACCATTCCCGTTCCCGTTGTGGTTCCCATTTCCGTTTCCGTTTCCATTACCGCTCCAGTTGCCGTTACCGTTCCCGTTGCCGTTACCGTTCATCTGGATGACCTGAGCTAGTAAGTTAGGAACCAGAGTCACGATTTGCTGCGCCATTTGTTGAGAAATGATCGCAGCCAGTTGGGCATCAACACCATTGTTGTTGTTGTTATTGTTGTTGTTGTGGTTAGCATCGTGGTTGTTGCTATTCACTTCATCTTGATTGTCACCACTGTTAAGGCGAGTGCTACGACGTGGAGGCATGATCTGTATGAGACACAATGAAATGAAAGAGGTTATATAAGGAATGTAATCATTTATTCATTAATTAAAACGAATAAATGAAAACGTTGACTTATCAAAGATTCTAGATTCTAATAACATATGAAGACATGCTTTAGCCTAAAAGTGAACACTCATCCCGAGAATTCCCAGGTAGGCATCCGGGTCCCTCGTCTGATTGGGATATATGCGCAATGCCAGCCTAGACAGAAGACTCAGAATACAGGCGTTCACCCTTCCATATTGCACGTGTTCGTTATTAAAATCTAGAACTTCGACGGGATCTCAAGGTGGTTCAGGTTAAACCTGAGGATTTTGTCCTATTAATCTAATGGTGGATCAGGATTGAAGCAGACGAATAAGAGTAGTCACTTGTAGGCTTAGGGTTGTATAGGATAGGGATAAGATTAAGGAAGCAATTAGGATTTCAAGTAAGAGAAGCAAGTACTGTTTAAGTCCCTAAGGTTATAGTCTAGATTATTTTCTAATAACCTAATTCCCTATAACCAAGGCTCTGATACCAATCTGTAACACCCCAACCGATGGCGGAAACATCGGGATGTCACGCATTGATGATTGTTTCAGTAGCACATGGTATAAATTGAATTTTAAATAATTTATTCAAAACATAAATATCCAAAATAAAGTGATGTCTAGAATTTCAAATACATGATATCAAATAAGCAACAACTTCAAATAACTTCAAACAAAAACTTCATGATAAATCCTCATGCATACTCAAGCCTCAGCTTCATTGTTACCTGAAACATGTTAATTTTGAAAATATTTTTGGGTCAACAAAAGTTGGTGAGAATTACATAGGTTTTGATAATTGAATAAAACTTATACAATTCAAGTGTCATGGCAAATCTAGTCCATATGTGAAAACATACTAGAAGTAAATCGAGTGCATAATCAACCCTTGTGACTGTTATATTGTGGTACATCCCATACGCTCATGGTTCACTCGATTATGTTATGCGATAACAATCACCCACGCTACCTTTGTAGGAGACACGTATCCGGGTGGGATTGTCAGTCCAATAGATCTATCATTGTATACCGTCGGCTGATCAATGTTAATGATTATGCTAGAATATTGTGCTTACCCTAGTCATGTTTAAGACATAATGCAACATAGAAAAACACATAGACACTTTGATGATTGAATTGCATATAGAATGTTGTAACATGTTTCACCCCAAAAATGGTGATAAATAGAAAAGGGGCTATGTAAAACTCACCTTAGCAAAATGTTATATCTCTTGAAAAATAGAATAGTGTGTTGCCCAACAATGCCAAGTATTACCCTATAATTAAGGTAATAAATATGTCTAAGTCTATCTAGTCTACAAATATATATTCTAGGGCTTCGAATTGGGATAAGTGCTCGTTTGATTAATAATTAAAATGTTTGATAATTGAGAGAAATTTGATAAATAAATAAACAAAAGCCTTTTTGTAAATTTTAAATTAAAGATGGTCATAATAATAAGTTTTAAGTATGAAAATAATTTTTATAAAATTATTTTCTTAAGAATAAAATATTAAATCTATTTATTTCAAATTGTCAAAATATAACTTTAATATTTAAAAATACTAAAATTAAAGAATTATTAATTTAAAAATTGTATTTCTATTCCAAATAATCAGAAATAATTTATATAAAATTTTGGTGCAAAAATATTGAACAATGAATTTATTATGATTTATTTATGATTAAAACTAACAAAAATTGATTAAAAATATTAAAAAAATGATTTTTCAGAAATAAAAATCATTTCAGAAACGTTTATTGTTATAAAAACTCAGAATAATTTTTGTGGAAATTTATAAAATTGTTTTCATATTTTTATAGAATTTTATAAATAAAATGGAATAAACTTGAATTATTTATTATATATATTAAATAAATAAATTTTTGAAAACTAAAAATTGTATGTTAAACTTTTTCACTAGATTAACATAATATAATTTTTGTAGAATTTATAGAAGAGTTTTAGTATTTTAAAATGAATTTTTAAAAATATAAAGGAATATATATATATATATATATGTTTAATTAAAAAGAATGTTTGTTGATGCCGTGGTTCGAACCCGGGCCCTTGGCCGGTTCATTGGTTTTAAATCACAAGCCCAGACCAACTGGTCTGGACCCTGAGAACGTTTGATTTCTGAATATTTTAATTATATAATATATAAGAAACTGATTTATATTTAATTTAAAAATAAAAAGATTAAAACCGTTTTACACGGGACTCGAACCCGCCTGTGTGGGCAAACCAACATCAGACACAACCACCTGATCTAGATCAGGGGTTGTGTTTGATTCCAGTTTAAATAAAATATAACACATGTATTAAATCGTGTTCTTCCCCAATTATAACGTTCGAGCCCTAGATTTTACAATTGAACAAATTACACAACAATAATCCAATTAATCATAGGGTTATTGTTGTGTGATTGCCGAAGATCAAAACCCACAAAACAAACATCACTTACAATTACGAATCGTGTGATTTTTGCTCGGTCAACAGGAATAGTCAAATACGAACAAGAACACTTGAACAGCAGATTTAATTAAGAAATAGGAGATTGAGAGAGAGTATTCGGCGATTGTAGAAGGTTTGGGGAGGTCCAATTTATAGTGATAGGGTCTGGGTCGTCGAATTGGTATGTTGACCGTGTATTGATTATAATGACGCGTATACGAGTATAATTGATACGAATAAATGATAATTGTACGTGTGTTTGACTTGTAATAGACCGGAAATCACGAAACCATACCAATCCTGAATCAAAAACGCGTTTAAAAAGATTAATTTTGGTAGGTTGTTGTCATAGTTGACTTTCCAAGTCAACTGTGAAGAACTGACACGTGATATAATAATAATAAGTTGGGTTTGAAGTGAGATGTGTGTGTAGCTCAGATGGTTGAGTGTGTTGTGTATGTGACCCGGCTTGGGCGCGGGTTCGATTCTCGGCCCAAGCAATGTATTTTTTGACATTTAAAAACTATATATATGTATATTATTTTGAATTAATATTATATTAGGGTTCCAAAAACGCCACGATAGTAATTAAATGCGAACAATAATAATGAAACTTGACGTTTTTTATTCATGATAATCGTAACGTACAAGTGCTAAATGCGTAATGTTACAACGTGCAATCTGGAAGGGTGAACGCCTGTATTTTGAGCTTTCTGTCTAGGCTGGCATTGCGCATATATCCCAATCAGACGAGGGACCCCGGATGCCTACCTGGGAATTCTCGGGATGAGTGTTCACTTATAGGCTAAAGCATGTCTTCACTATGTTATTAGAATCTAGAAACTTTGATAAGTCAACGTTTTCGTTTATTCATTTTAATAAATGGATAAATGATTACATTCCTTATATTACCCCGCTCATGTCTCATTAAACCTTCATTGTGTCTCTTACAGATCATGCCTCCACGTCGCAGCACTCGCCTTAACAGTGGTGACAATCATGATGAAGGGAGTAGCAATCACAATCACAACCACGACACTAACCACAACAATGGAGGTGATGCCCAACTGGCTGCGATCATTTCTCAACAAATGGCACAACAGATCGCAAACCTGGTTCCTAACTTACTAGCCCAAGTCATCCAAATGAATGGAAACGGCAATGGAAACGGTAATGGAAACGGAAATAGTAATGGTAACGGAAACGGAAATGGAAACCACAACGGGAACGGGAATGGTCTCCTAGCTTGCACTCTTAAGCACTTTAATTCCTGCAATCCCCCTAAGTTCAGTGGAGAAGAAGGAGCTACGGGACTTCTACAATGGTTCGAGGGTATTGAGAATACCTTCATTAACAGTGAGTGTCCCGATAACTTTAAGGTCCGTTATGCCATGAGTGTTCTTCACAAACGAGCACTCACTTGGTGGAATGAGGAAAAGCGCACCCGTGGAACTGAAGTTGCACTTGCTATGACCTGGGATCAAGTCAAGGAGATAATGAGGGATGAATTTTGCCCATTTAATGAGGTCAAGAAATTAGAGGACGAGTTCCACACCCTTGCTCAGGATAGTGCGGAAAACCTTGCTTATAATACCCGCTTCCATGAGCTCAGTCTATTGTTGCCCCATAAGGTCACTCCGCTACCTGTAGCCATTGAGAAATATATCGGTGGTTTACTCATGCAGATTCAGGACACGGTATGGGGAAGGAACCCTGCCACCCTCGAAGAGGCCAAGCGTCTAGCCGCTACCTTAACTGACAATCACGTAAAGAACAGGACCTTAGTTCGGAAAGGCGAGAAAGCAAGTATTGTAGCCGCGATAATTACTGAGGACCAGAAGCGTAAGACCAGGGATCCTGATGCAAACCTCACTACACAAGCTTCTAATAAGAAACCTTATATAGGAAACTATCCATTGTGTAATACATGCAAACGACATCATCCCACTGCTTCAGCGTGTCGCTTGTGCACCAATTGTGGTAAGTATGGCCATCTAGTCAACACATGTCGCGAGACCCCAAACCCTAATGCCAACCAACCCACCAACCCTGCTCAGGCTGCTAATCCTAATCGATACAACTATGGTCAGTGCTATGAATGTGGAGACCCAAATCACTTCTGTAACCGATGCCCTAAACTAAACAGAGATCAAGACCCTCCAGCTACCTATCAGCAAGTCCCACCATTTGACTATTGGTTGCTTCTTTTTATTCTATGTATTGACGCTATTTTCAAGTAATAAATTCTAGTATTGAGATTTTTGTCTGAGAGTTGTTTACATAGTATAATCATAACACTTGAATGCATGCTTGTTTGAATGTGAACTAATTATCTGAATCTGTACAACTACAACTCATATACTGTGCTTGTTATACTTATAAACTTGCTTGCATAAACATGTTATCAATTTGCAATCTATGTGTATAATAAATGTTGCACTTAATAGAGGTCATCATACCTTTTCAACAGTCGGGAGAGGCCCTACAACCTGCTCCACGACTGGTGGAGGCTATCGAACCTACTCAACTATTGGTAGAGGTCATTACGCCTTTTCAACAGTCGGGAGAGGCCCTACAACCTGCTCCACGACTGGTGGAGGCTATCGAACCTGCTCAACAATCGGTGGAGTCATAGAAGGACACAAAACCCTAATGTAAGGTAAATTGGTGATTGCGGTCCGGAACGTAATCATGAATTTACAGGTACGTTAAGGTAGTGTGAAATTCTATCAAGATTTCGGGAGATAACCAAATGTAAACTCTAGTTGTCTGGTAGATCATTCAGTCAATCAACTCACACATAACACGCCTCTTATCCAAACTATTCGAGACAATTTATTCTATTCATGTCATGCTATAACCCAAATTTTTCCAAATCGCAATCATTTACATTTCTACCCAATCGCCTTCAACCCTATGTTTTCAATAAACTTCAGGACGAAGTTTCCAAAAGTAGGGGAGACTGTAACATCGCAAAATTTTTCCAAATTCTAATACGTAAAAGCCCTCACTTTATCATTAATTTTATATATGCCTAAGTTTTTATTTTTCTACCACCCAACTTATATATATATATATATATATATATAATGATAATAATAATAATAATAATAATAATAATAATAATAATCATAATAATAATAATAATCATACTAATAAAACCAACATTTTAAACCTTTAAACAAACCCAACACCTCAAACCCAATCACCCAGCCCAAGAGCCCAACCCAAGAAAAAAAAACCGGCCCACACCTCTAAACCTCTTCCTCCTTTACCCGGTTAATCTGCACGACCCGACACACAACCCGACGCGCCTACACGTTTTGGACCAAAAATGGAAACCATTTTGACTATTTTCGAACCGACACAACCAAGAATTAATGCTGCAATGACTAATCACCCTAATCATGCCTTAATTGAGGAGTTTGACGCGTATTATGGTCAAACGTTCGTGACCTTCCTAAATAACAAGAGCCCTATAAATTAAACCCGTTTCCTCAGTCTATGCTCGCAAATGACAAAACCCTTACCCTCAATTTCTCCTAAAACCTTCTTATAAACTGCATTCCCTTCGCGTTTGACTTTTTGCTTGACCAGGCAAATCATCATCAGTTATAGATTGTAAGTTACAATTCTTTGCATGTTTTCAATCTTCGTCATCATGTGATCAATAACCCTATGAATCCAAGGGTTATTGATTGATAAATTTATCTACTGATATGGCTAGGGTTCGTTGTACACGATTTGGGGATGATGGTTCTGTAGCCATGAGTATTTAATTATTTCGAAACAATATTCATCACCAACTGATCCACAGATCAGTTGGTTGGTCTCTTCTCATAAAAAAACGAACCGGCCAGACGGCCCGGGTTCGAGTCCCACAATGCACCATTTTTTTTATTTCTTTTAAAAAGGGTGCAAAATATATTCAAGCATAATTATATAATTAATTCTAACCAAGTTTATTCGTTCTTAGGGTCCAGACCAGTTGGTCTGGGCTTGTGATTTAAAACACCCGACCCGGGTTTGACACGGGTTCGATTCTTGGCATCAACAAAACATTTCTTTTTATTTAAACTTATAAATATATATTCCCTTGTATTTTTAAAATTCATTTTAAAATACTAAAACTATTTTATAAATTCTACAAAAATTATTTTATGTTATTCTAGCAGAAAAGTCTAACATACAATTTTTAGTTTTCCAAAAATTATTTATTTAATATATATAATAAATAATTCAAGTTTATTCTATTTTATTTATAAAATTCTATAAAAGTATCAAAACAATTATATAAATTTCCACAAAAATTATTCTGAGTTTATATAACATTAAACTTTTCTGAAATGATTTTTATTTCTGAAAAATCATTTATTTAATATTTTTAATCAATTTTTGTTAGTTTTAATCATAAATAAATCATAATAAATTCATTTTTCAATATTTTTGTACCAAAATTTTATATAAATTATTTCTTTTTATTTGAAACAGAAATACAATTTTTAATTTAATAATTCTTTAATTTTAGTATTTTTAAATATTAAAGTTATATTTTTAACAATTTGAAATAAATAGATTTAGTATTCTATCTCCAATTCGAAACCCTAGAATATATTTGTAGACTAGAAAGACTTAGACATATTTATTACCTTAATTATAGGGTAATACTTGGCATCGTTGGGCAACACATATTCTATTTTCACGCGACTAACATTTTGCTAAGGTGAGTTTACATAGCCCCTTTTTATGTTTTATATTTTGGGGTGAAACATGTTTAAACATTTTATACACTATCATTTACTCATTCTTACATTGTTGAAACTTGTGATTCAATTACACTATCATTTACTCATTCTATCATTTGACTGTAACAAAAAGACACAGTACAATCATTAACATTGATTAAGCCGCCTGTTTATATTATAGCGCTATAGGTCTGACAAACCCATCCCCCCGCATAAATTCAGGGATGATCGATAACAGTAACAACATTTAACTAACTTGCGAGTTAGTCCTCAGTCGACACAAGGTTTGATTGTACAAAGACGCATTGTTACATGTCGGACTCATACTCTATCATCATACAACTGTGATTGTTGTACAAACTATTATTATCTATCATATTTCCAAAAACCTATGTAATTCTCACCAACTTTTGTTGACCCAAAATGTTTTCAAACTTAACATGTTTCAGGTTCTACTTGCTTGAAGATTTGAGTTAATGCTTGAAGATGTGTGCATAGTATTATTCATCTTGATGTACAAATTCTTGTAGAACAATTGTATATAATTTATTTAAATCATTTAATGAAATTTATTATTCACCATGAGCTACTGGACAATCATCAATACGTGACATCCCGATGTTTCCGCCATCGGTTGGGGTGTTACAGTTATAGTAATGAAGAAGAAAGGTTTTATGGCCAATATAATTGAAAATAACAACAAATGTGCCAAAAGACAAATCTTTGACAACGTCTGACCATCTTTTAGCGGTGCATGGAAACGAAAAAGAATATGTGTTTACATGAGATGGATGAACGATCAAGGAAGATGGCTGCAATTAGGGTTTATGAAGATTGATAATGAAGGTGTAAGTAATAGTTATAGATTGATCGTAAAGGTTAACAAAAAAAGGAGATTATATACCAGGGTCAGTGGGTCACAAAGACGGGTTACGGTTCGGGTTTGAGGGTTCATACCCAAGTTAAATGGGTTGCACAGCCTTAGATACTCTTTTATTAGTAAATATAGATATGCCAATGAACTTTAACTATAGTGACGTTGGAGGGGAAGTCAACTTGGCTCTACCATGATGAGCCTTACGTCGCGGGTTTTCCTAAAATTAGAGATGGTGTGCATGAGTTACTTGGTACACTGTCTGCGATCGCAAACGTATGAGGTCGTTTTTTTCATTTAGGGTACCCTGATTAGCCGGTCTTTTATTTGTTGGTCGTTAAAAAAATACAATGAAACTATAAATTATAATAGTAGAGTGTTCAAATAATAGTTGATGTAGTTTTTATTGTATTTATATTTTTTTATATGATAATTTGTATAAAATAGTTCACAAACAAAGCATTTGTTTATTACCATTAGTTATTTAGATTTTAATAAACAATTAGCATTTAAGTAAGAATCGTTGTCTTGAACTATGAGTTAGAAATATGACGTTTTTGTAGGTCTTAGATTTAATGCTCAGAGTCTTAATTAGACTGCGGGTTGGCTTTTGTTAGGGTGGTCGGGGCGGTCCGTGATGGCCATCCCGTGATACCTCGATGGCCGCGAAACACCGGCCCGCCCTCACCTATCACGGCCGCGATGAAGAATACTGTGATGGCCATCACGCTGGCTGGCTTCCCATTCCCCCCCCCCCCCCCCCCCCCCCCCCCCCCCTTTTTTTTTTCTTTTTTTAAGTTTTTAAATAGTTATAAAATTATGTTTTAAATTCTGTAAAAAAAAATTGTTTTAAAAAAACATACTCTCCGTCTTGGGTTAATGGGTATGGAAACTTTTACATGGGCCTTTCAATTGTGGCAAGAAAGATGGAGATGAAGAACGCAATGGTCTGTGGTGTAGCAGATCAAAAAAAGAAAGGAACAACAAAGATAAGAAGAAAGAGAGTCAGAGAAGAAAGAAACAAGTTAGGTGCAAGTGGATAAAGTGTGGTGTGTTTATAAAAGTTTTTTAATTTTTTTAAATACGAGGGTAAAATAGTTTACTAAGAAAGAAGTTGGGTGCAAGTGGATGAAGTTTTTAGGTTATATTTTAACGGAACACATGGGTGGTTTAGATATCAAGGACCCTTAGCCACCGCTCACTTAATTTTTTTTTATTTAATGTAATTTTTTATTTAATGTAATTTTTTATTTAATGTAATATTTTTTATTTAATATAATGTGATAAAATGAGGTGGCAGAATCTGATTGAGTCTGATAGTGTAATGGGTGTGATAGTTTTATTTAATGTATTTTTTTATTTAATGTAATGTTTTTTAGTTAATGTAATGTTTTTAGATTATTTAAAAAAAAATAGTGATGAAATGTGATTAAAAGTGCACACCACCCTTAATGGTTAGTGATGAATATGATAAAATGAGGTGGTAGAATCTGATTGGGTGTGATGGTAGTGATGAATTGGTGACCAAACTTAATTACACATAACTCAAAACACATTTGATAAGAAGTATATTCTATAGTTGCATATATGCATCTTCGTATTGGTGGAAAATCAGGCCCTTTGATCGAACACAAGACACACGAGATTGAACGAACTCGTTCGACTCTTTTTTATTATCAACAAAAGCACACCAATTACAATAGACCTATCATCAAAACACATTTGATAAGAAGATTCAAAGCACCCCCGCTTTGACGAATCTTCTTCCGTCCGTCTATCCGCAAATTCCGATCAGATACATCTGCCAAAAAGAACAACCTAAACCGGTTTTTCAATTCTTATCCTTGGCGGGAAGGACCGGGTCTTGATCTTACCTAAATTGAAAGTTGTTACTGCTATGAATTTTGTCACCACGGAACCTAACTGAACTGATCACCTATCACCACCGCCTTCCTGACGGTACTACCCGTGACACCGGCCGACCCGAACCACTGTTCTCCGTAAACAACCGTCGAAAACCCTCACCGTCCTAGTTCGCCACTGAACCGCTATGAATCGACAATTTATCGCCCGACTAATATAAACCACCAACAAAGACAACAACACCCCGTTATTCCGTCTTTTCGGTCACCAAACGAATTCCGTAGCTCCTTGCTCTTTCGTTTCTCCCGTGACACTCTCGTCGGTTTTCCTAGAAAAATTAGCTGCTTTGTTTCTACCCGCATCCCTGAAACCCTTTGGCACAATCTGACCATGAACCAATCAATCATTCACTGTTTCGATTGTGAATTAGTTCCCACACCAAATAACCTGTGATAATGCTTAATAGAATCTTCCATCGATTTTACTTTGTTACCCAATTCAAAGTTATCACGACACACAAACTGTGAAAACTTTCCACCGACTTTTAATTCTTTGTTGCTTGGTTCCCAATGCCAAAAAAAATAGCAGTCACCTTCCTTGATGCCTCAAAACTAAAATCTTTGCTTCTTTTGATTTTTTTTCTTTCTCGTGGCTAAAGAGATCACACAAGCAAGCAAACTGCCTACTTGCTGGCTCATAGATAAAACCCCACGATTATTTCCAAGCAATTTTCCCTCCACCAACTTCCATTAATTTCAAAGAAATTTTGCGGACATGAATTTCCAGCTCATATGCCGTCACAATTAATTAACCGACTTTAATTAACTGCACACTTCCTGCTGTTGCAACCCCGCGAGGGGCTGCTCCCTCTGATACCAATTGTTGGAAAATCAGGCCCTTTGATCGAACACAAGACACACGAGATTGAACGAACTCGTTCGACTCTTTTTATTATCAACAAAAGCACACCAATACAATAGACCTATCATCTATTTATACTAAACTTATACTAAAGTCTAAGTCTATTTTAAATAATAAAATAAACCAACTAGATAAACCTATCTAGTTAAACCAATAATTATCTCTAATAAAAATATAAAAGACACGATAAATAATTCACCATAATTATCTATAACTCGTCTTGATCTTTATCTCGTAATTCAAGATTAATGTCTTCACGTATGACTCATCTTTTCAAGTCTTTGTTAAATATTTGTATACAAACACATGATTTTCTGAACAATCAGAATTCCATTAATGTTTCCCGGTATACCCACACCATCAAAGATGACCACGTACGTACTTCAACATTTTCATGCCGAGAATTCGAAGGGTGGTCATATTGTCATTTGACTCATGGTTTCTCAAAATATACAAACAAGACTACTAAGAATTCAGCCGACAGCTCGTCATTCTAATGGGCGAAAACACAACCGTAAGGCTCGCATGATCTGATAAGGAATAGTCTTCTGGCCAACATCCATTTTCGGTTTCTGTTGGGAACAATTCTGCGTTTTTCACATCCAATCCTATCGTCACATTATGCGTACCATTCATATCGTCTTCTTCTTGATTTGGGCTTTCAATTTCGTTACTCCAAATTGGATTCCATATCCGTTGCTGAAATTCTTTGTAGTCAAGAACGCCATTTCCTTCAATGTCTGCTTGAAGCCACAAGTCTTCGATTTCCTCCTCTCTAAGGCCACATGCTTTACCTACAAGATTAAACTGCATTTGAAGCAAAACAAGGTCATTTTAATGACTAATTTCACACACAAAAAAAAAAGGCATATGGCATATTTTGTGATTATGATACCTGACGCAATGTTTCGCAAAATACTGGGTACGTTATATAATCACCATTGCTCACTGCCTTGAAAAATGCAACTGCATTTTCTTCGTTAATTGACGCCCGACTCACTTGATACTGAAAATAGATAAATCCCAATTAAAACCAAACAAAAATGATCGAACTAAAAAATATACACACATGCACAACTTGTGTTTAATGACTAACACTCACACACTCCTTATGAATAATTAGGTTTCGTGTTGTCTCATATCTGACCGTTCAATTAAACATGTTTGTTCGGGTTTACCTATTTAACCCATTTGTTACAATATGTCATCCAGTTTACGACTCGCCTAACACATTAACAACTTAATCACAGTTCGTTAATCCGTTTGACTTGTTTGGATAAATGAGTTATACAAGTCTGTGATGTTTGGCACGAATATAAATATAGACTGTGTTCAGGTTCAACAAGTTAATCCGCCAACTTAGCATGATTACCACACTATTTCTTGCAAGCATTTTTAAAGCAATTACACATTAATTGTAGAATGACAAGAAAGAAAGAAAGAAAGAAAGGTCTGAGAAACTAACTGCATACCATACCTTGAATAAGCCAAAGACTGCTTCACTCCAACTGGTTTTTAGTAATTTTCGATATTTGTTTGGATTCAGAAACCATATAAAATCCACACCACATATGTTACCACGATGATTTCTATGGCTAACCCACTGCATGCATACATACATACAGATAGTTCGATCAAAAGCAGAACACGCTTAATTTGTACAAGTAATAAATAAATAAAAAAGTTGTTAAGATATTGACCTTGTGTGCATCAGCATCCGTATAATGATGAGCTATATCATATGACGATTCAAATCCTTGCGATCTCAAGAACTTGTAAACGTGACCTCGCTTGCTCCCATTCCAGTCACTGAAAAAACACCCATCAATCAATCAATCATTAACCCATGCAATATGCTTAACTAAATTGGGAAGATAAATTAATGATCAAGTTTACCCGCATAAAATAATCGGCAAAGGATCAAGATTGTTCTCTTTTTGGTAAGCATCAACAGACTGCAAGATTTTGTACACCTAAAGATGATAGTGCACAGTCAAGACTGTTATTAATGAAAACTATATCAGAAATAATTAATATAAAGATTAGCCTAATAAAAAAACTGCTAAATTCAACCATGAGATCATTATACATTTTGTTTAAACTATATAGTTAGTTTGTAAAAATTCACTTAATAATTTTAATTTTTTTACCTGTCTCAGTCTTTCCAAAGACAGACTTGAATCATGTGGGAATAACAAATGAGTGTTAACTATAAGCATTTCGCGACACATATTCTTGGATCGGCATTGTGCAAAGGGTGCGATTACTTCAACGTGCAAAAGCTGAGCAACCCGGTCTCCAAAATCATTAAAAAGGAAATCTCTATGGTCAATAACTCGAAAGTAGTCTTTATGGACGGCAGTTAACAAACCTGCAGTTATGTTCCAAAACACCCAAAATTATTATTATGTACAAAAATAAAATACAAGGAACACTATCGGGTAAAAATGTACCATCTCCACGATTATTCGTTCTTGGAAGCTTGAAACTGACATAGCCTGCCTCCTCAAGCTTTGTGTCATACATATCAACAAGTTCCTCATTGTCAACCCAAAATTCCTAACAATAACAGTTTACAAATCAGTGCATATCTAACGTTTAAGCTTGTAATAATCATTTGTTAATTAAGCCAAGTTTTAAAGATTACAATTTACAAAGACTATACAAACGCCTATTTTACCAATCAAACCCACAATTGATTGAAGACTATACCCCAGTATATATAGTATAGTATAGTAGAGGAAATATTGACTATGCTTGATAGCAGGAGGACATTCCGTGAAACCCTTCAAACGTGTATACTAGCTTGTAAATAAATATCAACTATATATTTTAAGCCAAGCTTTAAGGATTTAACTTTTAACTAATGAACACCCCCTTGTATTATTAGTACTAATAATAAACTCCCTATTGATTTGAAACGCTTGGTACACAAGGGATATATGCCAGTGCAGCATGACCGTTAAGATCAATTAATTTCAGTAACAATTGTTGGAATAAATATACGTTATTTATCGGTAGCCATTATAATCTTTTATATTATGTTTGATCAATTGCTAAATACTCTAAGCCCATAACTGATTAGTCTTTGATGGACGGACTTATCATTAGTTGGGCCTAACTAAGGTGTCCCCTGGGTATGCATAAATAGGAAGAGATTACTAGGGTTGAGGGACATTATCAACATAATACCATAAGATTTTCGTCCCTCTCCTCTCTCCCATAACCGATTCTGCAAAGGATCATTAGCCATCATAACTGCATACCCTAAAGGGAACTCGATCAGACTCTTCGCTTTCAACATATATCAGTAGCAGGTCTCACGAATCTCTCAGGTATATGCTTATTTGTTTTCCATTACATATTTACATACTAACAAAATCGATTCATCCAAAACACAACAACATAAAGTTTAAAACATAAATCATAGAATAGAAAATAATGAAAACCTGCAAACAAATAATCGAAGATCGTTCTCGCAGCAACAAGTACAAGATCTTCTCATTCCTATTCAACCAATAAGCCCGAACAGTACTCTCTCTGCAATCGCGGCCCTATTCTTCCAAACCATATTATCATCAAATCAGTACCAACCAACAAACGAAAACACAAAATGTTTGCCAAATTACAAAACACGCATAAGGGGTCTACCTCATACGTTAGCCGCTTGTATATCGGAGCAAGAATATTAAACGTTGTACAAGAAAAACATGTCGGGTCAACAACAGAAGAATTGATCACATCATTATTATTATTACTGATTTTCGACGGGCTTCGTTTGCTCATTCCTCTGTTCTTCCGGCCCATGATTCCTATTGTTTGCGATTACAAAAGAAAACAAAAATAATTCAAAATATTTAAGAAAGCTGGGTATCCTATGAGTTTAGAAAGGTATGAATGAATGGGGTATACCTTGAAGGTATAAATACATGATGGAAATGGCTAAAGAGTGCAGAAACAGAATCAAATTGTGTGGGGGCATCCTGGGATTATTATAGTTTTATACCATAATAATAATAAAAATAATAATGGAAGCCAAAGGGAGGGGATAAAATATTAAGGGACTATATATCAAGAAGTGGAATGTAATTCGATTTGCAGGATGTGAGGTGGTTATGGCGTATAAATCGCTTTCGATTCAATACAAATGAGTGGCTAATCGTACGTCAACAATATAAGATGTTTTTCGGTTCATTATTTAAATTTTTTTTATTTTATATTCGTTTTATTATTTTTTTTTTTTTATGAAATGATTAAAGAAACCGGAATATGAGGAGTCATAACACGGTAGACTCCAAGAGACAGTTGACCCACAAAATGATGAAAAGACCTTGATGGATTTCTTTTTTGATAATTACTCAACATTTTCTTTGAGATTTATATTTTTTTTGGAAGGAAAAAAAAAATAGGGAAGAGATAACGTATAAAGCGTCTTAACGTACGAAGCGTAAAAAGCATCCAGAGCCATTGGAAGAGATAGCGTATAAAGCGTCTTAACGTACGAAGCGTAAGAAGCATCCAGAGCCATTGGATTTAGGCGGTGGCAAGATGGTAATTAACAATCCTAACCATACTTTAGTTAAGCTAACTAGGGGTAATTTAGGGAAAATGCATTTTAATTTCCAGAAAATCGTAAGAATAGGGATTCACAATTGATCGAAACGTAACATCAAAACAAAATTATTTCAACAATTAAACAAATAATTGAAACCGATTAACTGTTCCGAATCATTAAACAATCAAAACACATTGATTTGAATAAAAAAGAATACTGATTTGCAGAAAAAAAAACAGAGCATTGCATTCAATCGTTTAAAATCACATTAAACGTAATAAAAAAAACAATCAAACGCATAAAATATTCACAAAAACATACGATTTTGATAAATATAATTACAATTAAAGAAAAAAAATGGATTTAAAAAAGATTCAGATTAAGAAACACTTGAATACGTAAAACAGACGCACTCATGTAACATAATGTGCGTCTAAACAAGGCATTGAATACTAGGTAAAAATTATATAAACAGACGCACTCATGTAAAATCAGACGCACTTTTGAAAATTCAGACGCATTAAATATCATGTTTTGGACGCACTTATAAACACAAAAAATGGAAAACAAGTTATGTTCACTTTTATAAAATTGTAAACGTAATGATTAACTTCTGCAACTTACATATCTTATTAATTATACAAAGATAATCTGACAAAAAAATATTACATGCTTATTTTAATAATAAAAAACTAAAAAAATCTAACTATATGATAAATATGATTTGACTAGTAATAAATTTAAATAAAATCTTTAACTTAAATATTCAACTACCACTAATTAAATTTTAATTTTAGCCTATATAAACACTAGAGAAAGAAGCATACTAATTCATCTAAAAACACAAAAACAAAAAAGAAAAATGGCTGCAAACGACATAGATAATGCAATAAGCAACATGCAGCTCAAAATTGTAGTTCTGGTTGACTGCATTTCAGAAGTGTTGGATGACCTAAACTCATCTTGTGTAGTACTGTCTGCATAAACTGAGGTTCAGACGCAGTACATGAAGAACCTGGATCTCATAGAAAAGCTGTTGAAGGAGGAGAAAATACCATTCACAGATGAAGCTATTAAGCACCTACATACTCAGGCATCTTTTGACAACCTCATCTGTGAGTCACTTAGCAACACACGCATGCATCATGAAGAACATGGAGTCCAAACAAAAGGCAAGGGATGCAATCTTGGGTTCCCAGTGATGTTGATGGTTTTATAATGGTTGTTTTGGGGTGGTGGTTTTTTGTAGATCTTTTAATAGTTTAAGTGGTTGTTATGTTGGTAGTGGTGTAAAGGTGGTAGTGGTAGTGGTGGTTGTAATGGTAATGGTGATGGTGATGGTGTTTATGTAACTGTTTTTCATGTTTTTAATATTAATGAAATAGACGCACTAATAGTTGTGTTATGAACGCACTTGTTCTTTTATTTAAAAGCACTAATGTTTAAAACAGACGCACTAATGTTTAAAACAGACGCACTCTTGTTTACTTGTATAATGTTCAGACGCACCCTGTGTACATTTAAATGCACTCATTAAAACAGTAAGATTTGCAAGTCAAAACATCATAAAACTAAAAAAAGACATCTAAGACAACTCCTGATCATCATCAGAAACTTCTAGATCAATGTCTTCATTATCATCAATGTCTTCTTCCACAATATGATCATTTTGTTCACCTTGCGGCTCGGTTGAAACACCCTCCTTCGCGTGTTTTCGTCGATCATGTCCACTCTCCCCGCATATTGCACATTTCCTTTTCCTTTTGCCAGATCGACTAACCTGCTTTTCCTTACTGGACTTTATGTGCTTCTGCTTGCCACGACCTTTGTTCTTGATACCATTCGGAAGTCGAATGGTGGGTTCCGCATTTGATGGTTTCTCATAACCAAGAAGAGAAGCATACCTATCATGCTTATTCTGATGACTAGGTCTCTTAAACCTGCCCTCATCAACCTTCTTAACCAACTCTTTGCTTTTATCATTAACCAAAGTCAACTCGGATAAATCTGCAATTAATGTGTTTGCAAGATATTCACCGCCCAAAACTATCTCCCATGCAATACGTCTGGCTTCTTTCATCTTGTCATCACCAAACTCTCCTGTTTCAAATGAATACTTGATTTCATTTGGTACAACATCTTTTATCCATCTCCTCAGAATGTATCTTTTCGGGAATCTATAAACTTTCATCAACCTTAATATATAAAAATATGCCTACACAACAACCCGTACTGCTCAAACCTCCTACATGATCATAATGTAGTCACATCCTCAACACCATCAACAACTTCCTTTTTAAACAGAACCTGTAAAAAAGGTAAAAAATTATAATGGTGACTTTAGACGCACTCATAAGTAGGGTCAGACGCCTTATATATTTTAAAAACCAAAATTTATATTAGTAATACTTTTGGACGCACTCATAAGTAATTTAAATGCACTAAGAACAAAAAACCCAAAAAAAAAAAATACCTCAATAAAGCCTTGACCATATGCTTGTGGATCATCAACAAAAATCTTAAAAAAACCTTCTTCATCAGCCCTCTGCATATGAACACTTATTAATCCTTCATAAATGGCATATATTTCTTCTTGAATATCAAAGAAGATAGTTCGTGTAAATATTTTAGCAGCCTCTTCCTCCATAGGGTTCATAGTCCAAAGATCAGGGACGGTATGTCTGGATTCATGGTCATTCTTCCTGTGATTGAATCTCTAACCTTCAAGGGATGTTTCAAAATGGTTGAAGAACTCAACAAGAGTCAACTGAGAATTTGCCACTTGGCAAAAAAATCTCTCGGATCTTGATGTTGTCCTCATTAGCCCAGACATAGGTTCATCCCGGTAAAAGGCAGGAATCCACATTGACCTCATATTAAACATATCCGTCAACTAATCGTTATCATTTAGCTTGTAGTCGACGATAAGTACACCCCACTCAAAATCAAATGTCTCCGGACTGATGGAGTCTGTCCATACAATTGCACAAATTCTCCTTTTGAACTCATCATCACTGCATAATGCACTACCAACCTATAAAAAAACAAAATGGAAACAAACGCACTAACAGGTAAGTTTGGACGCATTCACAATATTATATCCAAAACAACAGAGTATTTAAACGCACTAATGATAAACAGACGCACTCTTTAATTTAAATAAAAATTCATGCTGACCTTATCAGAAACCTTCTTCATGATATGCCACATACACAATCTATGTCTGCTATTTTGAAAAACCAACTGTATTGCATTTTTCATAGCACCATCTTGATCAGTTACAACCATTTTGGGGTGCTTCCCAAAACATTTGGAAAACGATTGTAACAACCATGTGTATGATTTAGTTGTCTCAGATGACAACAATCTTGCACCAAGTGTGACATTCCGGCAATGGTTATCAATTCTGGTAAATGGTACAAACACCATCTTGTACCTGTAAGAAAATTAAAAAATTAAAAAAATGCCAGAAAAAACCTATAAACATGTAAAAGTTGAATTTCAAAAAACCTGTAAAAATTAAAAACATACTTGTTAGTGTTAAATGTTGCATCAAACGAGATCACATCTCCAAATTCCATATAATTCCTCTTGCATAAAGCATCAGCCCAAAATAATCCAGTTAATGCATTCTTTTGATCCACAGAATACTCAAATGAAAAATCTGGAAGGAACTTCTTCTTATTCCTAAGCCTAGTCACAATCATATCTGCATCATACTCACCAATAAAGGTGTTTAATCCACCTTTAAAGTTCTTACAATCAGTTGTAGTTGCACCAACATGCTCAAAACCTCCATACTTAGTCTTCATGATGTTAAAAGCTTTGACATGACCCATGTTCAATGAGACAGCTCACATATCATCTCTTCTTGAGTATGTGTCAGCTTCCTATTTGCTGCTAGAAAATGAATGTCACTCTCATGAACAAAAGGATGATTATGACCTTCATTAAAGACATAAACCTTGAATTTTTTTTTTCCATCCTCAGAGGCTAGCCTAATAAATGCAGGACATCCAGTCCAGATGGAAGGCCTTTTCCTTGACTTAACATCTTTGTTAGAACTCTCTTCACCTACCTTGACTGGCTTAAAACCCTCCTTATAGCATACAAAGTATCTAAGTCTTAGAACACATTTTCGCACATCTGACGTGCCCTTTCGAATAGAAAAACCACCAGCCTTTGCATATTTTGCATAAAACTCTTGTGCATGGTCAATACTAGGAAACTCCATGTCCTTGCATGTTTGAGAGAAGCAAGTACATCAGGGATGTATGTGTTACTAGCTTGGTCATCAACAGGAACATCAGTTGCAACACCTTTCAAAAAAATAACAAACAAACGCACTAATTGACTATTCAAACGCACTTAGTAGAATAAAAGTTTGAAAAATCAAAACGCACTTTGTGATAAAAATAGACGCACTAATATACTATCAGTACCAGCAATAATCAACTACAATTTAAAAACAGACGCACTCGTGTATAACATCAAACGCACTAATATAAGGTAACAGGTTAAAACTATAACATACCTTGAACTCTGAATTCATTGATGAGGTTCAAACTATGAATATCAACATCCTGGTTATTGTTTTCGTCAAATCTGAACACACATAAAAACATTCATGTTAACAAATCTATCTAAACACATATCTCTGTTTTTTGACTAAAAATAGAGGATGATGATCATACCATGAAAAGCATTATAATCAGGCAATTGATTAGAATTCTCAGCAGCAACTTGCTGCTCTTCAACAGATAAGTTTAAATCTGATAACCAAAAACAAAAATTAAACAAAAAACTATTGAACAATGGATTAATTAACTACGAATACACGTACCGAACATGATGATTTGATCGATTAAACTGTAATCGTGTTAATCAAATGGAGTTTGAATCGTAATTGGATTGAAATATAATGTGTGTGTGAGATCGTCTGTAGAATTTAAAATTATGATTTGAAAATATCGTTTACAAAAATAACTACCGTAATTCACGTAATTAGTTACGTGTGGTTAAAGTCTGTAATGCCCTTGTGTTAAACTGATGTTAAAAGTAATTATAGTTTGGTTAGGTTAATTGGGGTTTGGTTAATAGGACACTTGTCATCTTCTGGTGGCTTCTTATTGCTTCTTACCTTAACCACTTTATATTGTATACTTTCTCTAAAAAATATAACAATTCTAATAATACGTATACTAATAGTAATAATTATTACTCTTGTAATTAAATAAATAAAAAAATAACCTTGCTATAAGGTGACACCATGTGTTGCAGTGTTGCGCGATTCTTTCTCATAGCTTATCTTGATGAAGTATACCTATGCATTTTTAGAAGAGTAAAATTCTAATGATAGCATGGCGATTGGGCTGAATTTCAACATTGTAGATAAAAACCTGGTTTAAAAGAAAAAACATGATTAATGAATAACCTGAACACTTTGTGTTTTTTTCCTGTATGAACGAAACCCCACAAAAAATAGTCGTTTTTTTCTCCGTTTTTTATATAGCACTATGGTACTCTTTGGAAAGATAATAAAACGCTCGTTAATTTGGTGTAATTTTTTTCTTTAAAAAATCTCGTATATAAAAGATATTAACGTTTAAAAATTATGGGAGGAAACATAATAGAGAAAAATTTAAATTTGTTTTAAATTCTTTTTTCCTAAAATAACTCAATTTAATTTTAGTAGATTAGGTTTTATATTATTATTATTTTTTTTAATTTGCCACACAGCATGACACATGGCACACTCAAAGGAGAGAATGTCACCTTGAATGACATGTCATTAAAATGGTTTTCATTAATTATATATACTAGGTGAGATCCCGTGTGGAAACACACGGGAGGATCAAAACCTACTTTAAGCCCAACCAATAGATTGGCTGCACATTAACCAACCCTTATCCGCCATACGCTAACCACTGACGCGTCGGCAGACCAAACGTCTGCAAAACACTCCATCTATCGTTAAAAGAAAATCTGTATTTTGTAACGTCTGTTCATTTCACAACATCTGTTAATAATACACTGAGGCAATAGATCGTTTGTTATTAAACGGTTTGTAATTCAACGTCTGTTCGTTTCGCAACTCTGTTCATTACATCAATTAAGCAGGTTTTTTAAAACACCTGGTTGCAAAAAACTGTTGATTCAAACAGTTGTTAATTCAACGGTTTCTTTTAAACAATTGTTGCATTAACCACCGACTGACCGACACGTCAACAGTGCAAACGTCTGCTGAGAGAACCACTGTTTCGCAACGATTGTTTATATCTTTTAACACTGATCAGATGTTTAATAACTGAAAGGTAACAACCAAGAAACAAAAACTCTACAGACGGATTAAAAAGCTGTAGTCAATATGTAGCGATATATAAAAAACCATATCTAATCAACGTTAAACAAAACAAATATAATCAACTTTAAACATCAATATACATTATGAATGTAACATCGCAAAATTTTTCCAAATTTTTATACACAAAGTCCTTGTTTTATACATCTTTTTATACACAACTTATATATATATATATATATATATATGTATATGTATATATAAAAAATAAAATAAAATAAAAACATGACATGCTCATTTTGATTCAAAAACAAGGTAATTGTACCAAGCCCACCCCTTTTCCTTGTACCAATCAACTTTTTAAACATCAATATACATTATGAATGTAACATCGCAAAATTTTTCCAAATTTTTATACACAAAGTCCTTGTTTTATACATCTTTTTATACACAACTTATATATATATATATATGTATATATAAAAAAATAAAATAAAAACATGACATGCTCATTTTGATTCAAACACAAGGTAATTGTACCAAGCCCACCCCTTTTCCTTTTACATTTTCTGAAGCCCAAACAGATGCCAGCCCAAGATCAAAAGTCCGGCCCAAAACATCCTCATACCTTTTCAGTTTAAAAAAAAAAATATATTGCTTGGGCCGGGACTCGAACCCGCGCCCAAGCCGGGTCACCTACACAGCTAAACCATCTGGTCTATACCCACTTTCTGTTTTAAACCCAACGTATAATTAATATAACACATCCCAGAATTAATCTCAGTTGACTCGGAAAGTCAATTGAGATCAATGACCTTCCATAATCACCACAATTACGCGTAATTGATCCTGAATAGGAATGTACTCGTAGTCACCGGCCTGTCACGAGTCTTATACACGTATTATTATCATCAATTCGTACCAATCATGCTTAAATTAACGAAACCCATTTAATACAAGGTCAACCTTACCAATTGATTGATCTAGACACTTATACTATAAATTGGACATCAGTGGACCTTCTACACTCGCCGAACATCTCTTCTCTATCTCCAATTTCTCTAAAAAATTCTCTGTTCGTTGGTTTTGTTCGCATTTTGACTTCGAGGGTTGACTTATCATTCGTGTACAATTAAACACTGTAAGTCTAATTTTGTTTGTGGGTTTTGTTGATCGGCCTACACACAACATTTACCCCATGATTGATCGGGTTAATGTTGTGTGAATTGATCGATTGAAATTATTAGGGCTCGAACGTTGATTTTGGGGAAGAACATGAAAACCGAATACGTTATTTATATTAATTAAACTAAAACAAATCACAACCACTAGTCTGGACCAAGTGGTTGTGTCTGGTGCCCAATATCAGAGCTACCCAGGTTTGATCCCCGGCTGTGGCCACACTTTTTCTTTTTTTTTTTTTGTGTTACAAACTAATATATATATATATATATATATATATATATATATATATATAATTATTAGTATTTTAAAATTTGTTTTAAAATACTAAAACTCTTTTAATAATTCTACAAAAATTATTTTAAGTTTTCAAAAATTTATTTATTCAATATATATATATAATAAATAAATCAAGTTTATTCCATTTTATTTATAAAATTCTATAAAAATATCAAAACGATCTTATAAATTCGCACAAAAATTATTCTAAGTTTTTATAACAATAAACATTTCTGAAATAATTTTTATTTCAGAAAAATCATTTATTTAATATTTTTAATCAATTTTTGTTAGTTTTAATCATAATTAAATCATAATAAATTCAATTTTTAATATTTTTGCACCAAAATTTTATACAAATTATTTCTGATTATTTAGAACAGAATTATAAATTTTAAACTAATAATTCTTTAATTTTAGTATTTTTAAATATTAAAGTTAAAGTTTGACAATTTGTAATAAATAGATTTAATAATCTATTTTAAAGAAAATAATTTTGTAAAAATTATTTTTATACTTTAAACACATTATTGTGACCATCTTAAATTTAAATTCTTATGAAAAGATTTTGTGTATTTATTTACTAAATTTCTCTCAAATATCAAACAATTTTAATATTAATCAAACGAGCATTTATCCCCAATTCGAAGCCCTAGAACTTATACATTTGTAGACTAGATAGACTTAGACATATTTATTACCTTATTATAGGGTGATACCTGACACATTTGGGCAACACACTATTTTTCAAGAGATAACATTTTGCTAAGGTGAGTTTTACATAGCCCCTTTTCTATTTATCACCATTTATGGGGTGAAACATGTTACAACATTATTTATGCAATTCAATCATCAATGTGTCTCAGTGTATTTCTATGTTGCATTATGTCTTGAACATGACTAGGGTAAGCACAATTCTAGCATAAACATTCATCAGCCAAACAGTATACATTGATAGATCTATTGGACTGACAATCCCACCCGGATACGTGCCTCCTACAAAGGTAGCGTGGGTGTTTGTTACTGCAATATAAACGAGTGAACCATGAGCGTATGGGATGTACCACAATACAACAGTCACAATGGTTGATTATGCACTCGATTTACTTCTAGTATGTTTTCGCATATGGACTAGATTGCCATGACACATGAATTGCACAACAATTTTATTCGATTATCAAAACCTATGTAATTCTCACCAACTTTTGTTGACCCAAAATATTTTCAACTTAACATGTTTCAGGTTCTACTTGCTTGAAGATTTGAATTGAGGCTTGAAGATGTTTGCATAGTTTTATTTAATTTGATGTACAAATTCTTAGAACAATTGTATGTAATTTATTTAAATCATTTAATGAAATTTATTATTCACCATGAGCTACTGAACAATCATCACTACGTGACATCCCGATGTTTCCGCCATCGGTTGGGGTGTTACAGATTGGTATCAGAGCCATGGTTATAGGGAATTAGGTTATTAGAAAAATAATCTAGTCTATAACAATAGGATTTAACCAGTACTTGCTTCTCTTACTTGCAATTCTCTATCTCCCACTGCTCATCCCTACTTTCATCCCTACAAGAAGGTTGCTCTGCATCACTGGATCCACTCTTAGACTAGTAAGGCAAAATCCTCAGGTTTAACCTGAACCACCTCGAGATCTCGTCGAAGTTCTAGATTTTAATAACGAACACGTGCAATCTGGAAGGGTGAACGCCTGTATTTTGAGTCTTCTGTCTAGGCTGGCATTGCGCATATATCCCAATCAGACGAGGGACCCGGATGCCTACCTCGGAATTCTCGGGATGAGTGTTCACTTATAGGCTAAAGCATGTCTTCATATGTTATTAGAATTTAGAATCTTTGATAAGTCAACGTTTTCGTTTATTCGTTTTAATGAATAAATGATTACATTCCTTATATAACCTCATTCATTTCATTGTGTCACTTACAGATCATGCCTCCTCGTCGCAGCAATCGCCTTAACAGTGGTGACAATCAAGATGACGCGAATAGCAACAACCATGACACTAACCACAACAACAATGGTTTTGGTGCCCAACTAGCTGCGATCATTTCCCAACAAATGGCGCAACAAATGGCAACCCTGGTTCCTAATTTGATGGCTCAAGTCATCCAGATGAACAGCAACGGAAACGGCAATGGAAGCGGTAGTGGCAACGGAAATGGAAACGGAAATGGAAACCACAACGGGAACGGGAATGGTCTCCCAGCTTGCACTCTTAAGCACTTTAATTCCTGTAATCCCCCTAAGTTCAGTGGAGATGAAGGAGCTACTGGCCTTCTACAATGGATTGAGGGTATTGAGAATACCTTCATAAATAGTGAGTGTCCCGATAACCTCAAGGTCCGTTATGCTATGAGTGTACTTCACAAACGAGCACTCACTTGGTGGAACGAGGAAAAGCGCACCAGAGGAGCTGAAGTTGCACTTGCCATGACTTGGGATCAAGTCAAGGAGGTTATGAAAAATGAATTCTGCCCACGCAACGAAATCAAGAAGTTGGGAGACGAGTTTCACGATCTTGTCCAAGATAGTGGAGAAAACCTTGCCTACAACACTCGTTTCCACGAACTTAGCCTACTGCTACCACACAAAGTCACCCCCTTGCCTATTGCAATCGAAAAATACATTGGTGGCTTACTCATGAAGATTCAGGATACGATGTGGGGAAGGAACCCTGCTACTCTGAAGGAAGCAAAGCGTTTGGCGGCCACCTTAACAGATAACCATGTAAAGGCAGGAACCCTGACCCGGAAAGGGGAGAAGAAAACTGTTGCAAAGGATACTCCCCAACCTGCCGTTGAAATCAAAACTGAGGCCTCAACCAACGGAAAGTGCAAGGCCAGGAATTTTGCAATAGACACCATTGCCCCACCCAACAAGAAACAATACAACGGGAAGCTACCTAAGTGTGACACCTGCCAGTATCACCATCCAACCCAAGTGCCCTGCCGTCAGTGTACTAATTGTCAAAGGTATGGGCATCTTGCGGAAGCTTGTCGAATTCCTGCTACAAACGCCCTTGCAGCTCCAAATAATCCCGCTACTTAACAACAAACCCCACCACTTGAATGATGCCTACTTTCTCTTTAATTCCATGTATTGACACTTTTTGATTCAAATAATAAATTCAAGTATTATCATAACATCTGTGTGCATGCTTGTTTGAATGTGAACTAATTGCTATATCCATAATCATACTTGCTTACTTGTACATCAATTAGTTGACTACCAAACAACCTACTTAACGATTGGTAGAGGTCATCATGTCTATCCAACAGTCGGGAGAGGCCCTACCACCTGCTCAACGACTGGTGGGGACTATCAGACCTGCTCAACAATCAGTAAAGTCATAAAAGGACGCAAAACCCTAATGTAAGGTAAATTGATAATTACGGTCCGGAACGTAATCATGAATTTACAGGTACGTTAAGGTGGTGTGAAATTTTATCAAGGTTTTTGGTAATTGACCAATTGTAAACCTAGTGTCTTCAATAAACTTCGGGACGAAGTTTCTAAAAGTAGGAGAGACTGTAACATCGCAAAATTTTTCCAAATTTTTATATACAAAGTCCTTGTTTTATATATCTTTTCATACACAACTTATATATATATATATATATATGTATATATAAAAAAATAAAATAAAATAAAAACATGACATGCTCATTTTGATTCAAACACAAGGTAATTGTACCAAGCCCACCCCTTTTCCTTTTACATTTTCTGAAGCCCAAACAGATGCCAACCCAAGATCAAAAGTCCGGCCCAAAACATCCTCATACCTTTTCAGTTTAAAAAAAAAAAATATATTGCTTGGGCCGGGACTCGAACCCGCGCCCAAGCCGGGTCACCTACACAGCTAAACCATCTGGTCTATACCCACTTTCTGTTTTAAACCCAACGTATAATTAATATAACACATCCCAGAATTCATCTCAGTTGACTCGGAAAGTCAACTGAGATCAATGACCTTCCATAATCACCACAATTACGCGTGATTGATCCTGAATAGGAATGTACTCGTAGTCATCGGCCTGTCACGAGTCTTATACACGTATTATTATCATCAATTCGTACCAATCATGCTTAAATTAACGAAACCCATTTAATACAAGGTCAACCTTACCAATTGATTGATCTAGACACTTATACTATAAATTGGACATCAGTGGACCTTCTACACTCGCCGAACATCTCTTCTCTATCTCCAATTTCTCTAAAAAATTCTCTGTCCGTTGGTTTTGTTCGCATTTTGACTTCGAGGGTTGGCTTATCATTCGTGTACAATTAAACACTGTAAGTCTAATTTTGTTTGTGGGTTTTGTTGATCGGCCTACACACAACATTTACCCCATGATTGATCGGGTTAATGTTGTGTGGATTGATCGATTGAAATTATTAGGGCTCGAACGTTGATTTTGGGGAAGAACATGAAAACCGAATACGTTATTTATATTAATTAAACTAAAACAAATCACAACCACTGGTCTGGACCAAGTGGTTGTGTCTGGTGCCCAATATCAGAGCTACCCGGGTTCGATCCCCGGCTGTGGCCACACTTTTTCTTTTTTTTTTTTTTTTGTGTTACAAACTAATATATATATATAATTATTAGTATTTTAAAATTTGTTTTAAAATACTAAAACTCTTTTAATAATTCTACAAAAATTATTTTAAGTTATTCTGATGAAAAAGTTTAACTTACAATTTTTAGTTTTCAAAAATTTATTTATTTAATATATATAATAAATAAATCAAGTTTATTCCATTTTATTTATAAAATTCTATAAAAATATCAAAACGATCTTATAAATTCGCACAAAAATTATTCTAAGTTTTTATAACAATAAACATTTCTGAAATAATTTTTATTTCAGAAAAATCATTTATTTAATATTTTTAATCAATTTTTGTTAGTTTTAATCATAATTAAATCATAATAAATTCAATTTTTAATATTTTTGCACCAAAATTTTATACAAATTATTTCTGATTATTTAGAACAGAAATATAAATTTTAAACTAATAATTCTTTAATTTTAGTATTTTTAAATATTAAAGTTAAAGTTTGACAATTTGTAATAAATAGATTTAATAATCTATTTTAAAGAAAGAAATTTTGTAAAAATTATTTTTATACTTTAAACACATTATTGTGACCATCTTAAATTTAAATTCTTATGAAAAGATTTTGTCTATTTATTTACTAAATTTCTCTCAAATATCAAACAATTTTAATATTAATCAAACGAGCATTTATCCCCAATTCGAAGCCCTAGAACTTATACATTTGTAGACTAGATAGACTTAGACATATTTATTACCTTATTATAGGGTGATACCTGACACATTTGGGCAACACACTATTTTTCAAGAGATAACATTTTGCTAAGGTGAGTTTTACATAGCCCCTTTTCTATTTATCACCATTTATGGGGTGAAACATGTTACAACATTATTTATGCAATTCAATCATCAATGTGTCTATGTGTATTTCTATGTTGCATTATGTCTTGAACATGACTAGGGTAAGCACAATTCTAGCATAAACATTCATCAGCCAAACGGTATACATTGATAGATCTATTGGACTGACAATCCCACCCGGATACGTGCCTCCTACAAAGGTAGCGTGGGTGTTTGTTACTGCAATATAAACGAGTGAACCATGAGCGTATGGGATGTACCACAATACAACAGTCACAATGGTTGATTATGCACTTGATTTACTTCTAGTATGTTTTCGCATATGGACTAGATTGCCATGACACATGAATTGCACAACAATTTTATTCGATTATCAAAACCTATGTAATTCTCACCAACTTTTGTTGACCCAAAATATTTTCAACTTAACATGTTTCAGGTTCTACTTGCTTGAAGATTTGAATTGATGCTTGAAGAAGTTTGCATAGTTTTATTTAATTTGATGTACAAATTCTTAGAACAATTGTATGTAATTTATTTAAATCATTTAATGAAATTTATTATTCACCATGAGCTACTGAACAATCATCACTACGTGACATCCCGATGTTTCCGCCATCGGTTGGGGTGTTACAATGAATTCCATCTTCATAACATTTGTTTATACATTTGAATATATATTAGGAATTAATAAACTTAATCTTCAATTCCTTTGAAGGCACAATTCCTTTTGTTCTTGAACTTTAAGCACTTTAGGCATATGAAACTCAATATGCGTATTAACTCATTGATATGCGATGGATGGTATCCACGGCTAGTTAAAGGAATTAATAAACTTAAGCTTCAATTCCATTGAAGCTTCAAGCTGTGCGTGGTAGATCTTTGAATCTTGCCAAAAGTTCTACATCCTTAATACCGGACTCTGAATTGCATAACAACGACAAATCACGAACAACAGTTGAAGGCATTGACTTCAAAATCCATTGAACAACATCTCGCTTAAGTGTGTCTGAGTGCAAACGGTCAAAACAAATCTTCAACTCCCTTGTAGTCTTCAAATCTTGATAGTATTGTAGTGTAATTTGATTAAGAACAAATTCCTTCATTTCATCTTCACGGTTAACACTTGGGGCTGCCATTAATACAATTGGTGAACACTGAAAATGTAAATGTTAATATATTAATTAAAATCGTTTATGATAAACTTTCGAATGTCTTTAGTATTTTATAGACTGACAACGCGTGAAGATGAAAGGTTATACGGTAGAATATTTATTATACTTGGGTTAACGTGTGAAACATAAATGCACGAAGACTTTGGAAAATGAATAGACGAAATAATTTATCTATAAATTCCACACAGTACATATTCTAAAATTCATCTACAAAAATGGCAAATAGATCATACTACCATTTTGCTGATACATCAGATGCTAAGTCTTTATCCAGCGCTTGGTCACTAACAGAAAAGAGAAAAGATGAAAATATTTGCAATGAAGTAGAGAGGATCGAAGAAAAAATTAAGGAAAAATCTTGGGAAAACATTGCCCTGCTAGATATGGTCTTGCATGAACCAGCAAGTGCTTTAAGAGACAAGATAGAAGACTATTTGACGCAACAACTACAAATCGAAAACAACATCAAAGAATCCTTGATGGAATTAAAAAAGGATCTTTCAAGGGAGATACTGAAAAAGAAACAAAGGATTTTTGAAATTTTAATTAAGTAATTTTGTATAGTAGATATGATTATTATTATGTACGTTTTAATTTTAAATGTTAACCTCTGTTTATTAAAAACAACATTATTTATCCCATCATCTGTTGTTTTGAGAACATCTGCTTATTACCATCTGTGTGTATGTTGGAAACAATTAGTTTAAGGTCTGTTTACTAAAAACAAAAATAAATAAATAAATAAATAAACAAAGCAACTGTTATACTCTGTTTGGTAAAAATCAAATTAAAGAGTCAATCTGGTTTTTAAAATAAAAACTGTATTTTGTAAGGTCTGTTCCATTCACAATGTCAGTTAAATGTACACACAAATTAAAGGTCCTTTGAGATAAAACATATAACAACAAAAAAGAGGATGATCAAATTAAGAGGTAAATATAAAGTTGAAAGAAAAACCGTATTTGATAACGTCGTTCAAAAGACGCCGTTAATATAGCAGAATTTTGAAACACTGTTTAAAAGACTGTTGATAACAGATGTAAATTCAAGTGTTTGGTTGAAACAGTTGTTGACTTAGACAATTGCTACTAACAACTATAACACCTTTACATTTTAAATGTTTGATTACTAAAGATCAATAATCTGTTGATTTTAACGGTAGACTATTTAATCTGTTTTATTATACTCAAATTTGTATTTGAACAATAATTCTCTTTAAAAAAGTCTGTGTCAAACACCTGTTATATGATTTAACAATATTATTACAATTCAATAATTTGAGTGAAATATTTACTTTAAGAAAAATAAATACAATATGGAAGACTTATAAAAAAAGAAATACAAATATATTTAAAAAAAATACTTCAATGACAATAGAATTACAATATGTGACTTTACAAACTACATAAAAATACAACGTAAAAAAATATATTTATAACAACCTAACAATAGAGAATGATATTTCTTAGCAGCATCATCGAAATATATTTAAATGTCATCCAGTTCTAAAAGCCCTAACGAATAAAAGGATCATCCAGGTGTTAGTGACGACCAATGGGAAATACGAGTCTCACACTTAAGCGTGGATGAAGAAGATTCATGAATATATTCATCAAGATCATTGCAAATTTAAAATACAAGATCCAGGATATTAAATCTAAAAGCCCTAAAGATTGACAATAGGGAATCGGTGCAGAATATATATAAAATAAATATTCATTGATGTTTTCCTTTGCTCTATGAATCATCGAAAAACATCAATTCAAAGTTCTTTACCAACGAAATGTTGGTAATCAATTTTCCTTTGATTGTAAGAATCTTTCGAAAATTTGTGGAAAGACATTTGAAAGTAATATCATTATGCATATGGGATGGAAAGATGTATGTGAGAATAGTTAAACGAATATATAAAGATGGAAAATGATTATTCGGAATTCGTCCCCTTTCATAGTGTGAATACTAAAACTATTCGTAAAGTTGGTTTTCAAGTTTACCAGTTGTATTTCAAGTATATATAAATTTCAAAATTACTTTTGTGACTTTTTTTTTTACTTTTTGTATAATAAAAGACAATTACTTAACAACAATAATAATAAAAAAAATAGTGTTAATAAAGTAACTTCAAAATCGTAATCATTATTTTAGGGCCTTTTATAACATCTGTTGACAGTAAAAACAACTGTTGTCATATCAAAGTTCTTCAGTATTTTTTGCAACAGATTGGGTAATCTGTGGAAGGAAAATCCCACCATAAATGATGAACCAAAAGTGACAAAGCATTGGAAATTATTAATTAAAACTTTCATATATATAATAAACTTAATATTAAAACAATATTCATACTTCAAATAATATTGTGAATGTCTCCATTTTTTATAGACTGAATGAATAAACCAATAACTCCTAAGTTGATTTTCAAATTTATGAGTTGTTTTCAACATTAAATAATATTACTCTTTTCAAATTTATAATTATCACAACTATACAAATAAACCAAGTAAATAAACATTAAATTTAACATAAATAAATAAAAAACTAAACACTTATAACTGAACAAATACAAAATATCTCTAAAAACTACTTTAATTATTATATAATTACAATATGTGACTTTACAAACTAAATAAAAATACACGGAAATATAAAAAAAAACCTTACTAACAACGAAACCCTAGTCATTGATCTTTCTTCACAGCATCATCGATCCAAATGACAAACCAAAACAATGAAAACCAGTACACGACAGCGGTTCGTATGTAAATATCATCCAGATCCAAAAATCTTAACCATTTAAAATAGGAAGTGGATGTATATATGTAATAACTAGTAGGAAACCCGCGCGATGCAGCGGCGGCGGCAATTCACAACGTGGTATTCGTTTTTTGTTAGTTTATCAGTCATTTCGTGATATATTGTATGGTACCTAAGTTAGTTTGGTATTCGTGAAATATGTTGCAACTCAATTAAATGAACTAATCGACCCTCACGTGCTACATCGTATGTGCGTATTTTTTCTTATGTAGTTCCAAAATAAATAAAAAAATTGATGTACATTTTTATCAAACAATATAAGATATAGTCGTCTTTCATCGACAATCCCAAACAAAATAGCACAAAATACCAAAATTTATACTACGTGAGACCTAGTAAATTTTCAACAATGACACGGTCTTCCACTATTGGTTCCAATAAATGTACCAATAACATATATGAAGATCAAGAAAATACAACAAAAAGCCAATTGATCGCCAAATCTAAAGAACCTTCAAATTTTATATCCCAACGTTGCAATGGATGAAGCAGGTAATCCAAGAAATATGACTCTTTTAGTCATTAGAGAGAGAAAATCTTTTATGTATAGTCTCTTACAATAATTGTCAAGTTATTTAAGCAAGCGAAGTATCAAGAAATGCATGATACTTACATTAAACACACACCCACTTCAAGATATGCAAAAAATAGTTTTAAAAATATTATGAATTGTATTTTGACAACAATTGTCAAGTTATTTAAGCAAGTGAAGTATCAAGAAATGCAGGATACTTACACTGGGTACGCACAAACATGCATATAGACATACCTATGCAACATAAGCATAAAAAATTTAGCAAATTGCACGCACACAAACACACTACCGACATACATTGAACCGAATAACACGATTCTTCTAAATAATCTCCCCAATTCTACAAGTATTAGAGCTGGTTGTTGTAGCAGGATTTTCAATGAAAGATGAAAGTAGCAAATGTTAATTTAGGCTTTGTTCTGAGTCCTGTCGAAAACTTGATACATAACCTAAGTTCTTATACATAGCATAGATATATACATGTTACAAACACATAACATCATTTAAGATAAAATCAAAATTAACTCGACAAAATTGAAGTTGGAATCATCAATCTATGTAAGGTATTGCATATGTACAGTCACCCACATGACATATGCATAAAAAAACAGAAAATTGCACACATACCACATACACAAATACACTACACACATACATACAACCAATACACACAATGTTTTACACACTACACACTTAGTACACTATGTTCTTAACAGATCTATTTAAATTCAAAGCCTATAATTGTAACAGACTTCTTCACAAAAAAATAAAATAAAATAAAATAAAAAATTTACCCTATGAATAAAGCTTTTTTGTTTTCTCTTGTTTGACCATTCTTCATAAGTCTATGATATACTGATATGCATTGTGGAGCAGAAAACCTATGAAACAGTGTAAGGTTTGGCAGTACAAGCAGACCATTTCCAGCTGCAGTGTTTCACCATTTTGGAAAATCAGTGTGAGCCAGACCATTTCTGCAGGCTGTACTCTTTCACCATTATGTAGCCTCTACACTTTTAGCATAACTTTGTCTGTTAGCATTAACTTGACCATCAGAATCGGCCCCTTTTCTCTACAAAAGGTCCCTGCACGAACCCCTTCTACAAAATCATGTAGATAATGGTCAAAATGTTTTTATTATGATATATTTAATACACATACACAAATAATATTATAATAAGTAAAAAATATACATACACAAGTTTTTTTCCGGACAAAATTGGAACAAAAAAAATGAATATTGAACCACATCAGTGAAAATTGTATTTACCTCGAGTACCCGTTTAAGATCTGAAAAACTTGAGATTTCTCATCCATAGAAGTAATCATAAAAATTTTTGCCATTTCTCACATGAATTAAGTTCATATCTAATCTAACCTAAAACATAAAAATTAAGAGCCTTGAAAGATTTTGGAACAAAAGCAACTATCCCTAACCAGACAACTAAGAATGAAATAGTACCACATATGTCTTCTCGATGCCTCGGGTAATCAAAGCCGGATTAGCATCGGCTGCCTCAACCTAATAAAAAGTATCTCCATTAGTTTCAAAGAACGAAAGAGAAATGCACGCCAACAAAACATGGGGTAATAGCCAATAATTAAAATATTAGAATGTAATCGCATATAAAAATTAAAAGCAACTTGGTACGAACACATTAGCCATCTTCTGTGAATGTATGAAATACATAGCTGCAAACTAAGAATTCATTTTATCACATATGAGAAGAAAGAATGATATATGAGAGACAAGAATAAGAACTTAATCTAAACAATAGTGTGAGTTCAGAATTGTATATCTTCTCCCATAACCAACTTAGAAAAACAAATGCTCAATGATATCTAGAGATCTAGAAAAACACAATAAAACAACAGTAATTTGATGGGTCATTAAGTTCCTATTCTTGTCTATATTGCCCTTCCTATTTGCATTATAATATAGTATAGAATTATAGATATAAATAGAATACAAAAACAATATTATTACTAAAAATATCTTAATCTAAATATTTGAAGAGAATAATTTAAGATGGCTGAATGCAATAAGACCTTGGATTTAAAAAGCGCGACGCGCACAAAAGCCACGAGGTCAAAAACCGAGGCGCAAAGCACAAAAGTGGCGGGCTTTTCGGACGCGAGGCGCACGCCGTATGTATATTTTTTTTATATTTATAGGCTTCTATGATTATTTACCCAATGTTTAGACTCAAATAACCTCTATATATGTTTTAACATTGAAATATCATGGTAGTACAACTTGAAAAGCATGCTGTACCACCATCTGCTGCACATAGATTTGGGTTGTACATGAGGCGCGCGCCTCAGAGACAGATTTACAGCAAAAATTCGCGCCTCACCTGCGCTTTTTGTACAGAGTGCGCCTCAGGTTACATAAGCCGCTAAGGCTTGCGCCTCAGTGCGCCTCGCGCCTAAGGCGCGCTTTTTAAAACCAAGAATAAGACCCATGACTCGTTACATATTAACTATTCTTCTGTAAAATATCTACAACACACCAACGCCTTTTACATTTTAAATATATTGTTTTTTGACTTTGGATTGTTTCGCCTGCTCAAACCACTGAACTGTTTCTATTGACTTAATTTCCCTTACCTGACTCGTTGATAGGTAAATTGTAACCTATACTTTAGTTGATTTAAAATGGTTGACTATAAACAAGTCAAATTAGAATCAACTAAGTTTCATTGTGGATCGATTTTTACCTGTTGTCTTCAGCCTCACCTGAATAAAAAACATATTTTTCTTTATTATCAGTTTCTTAGCTTGGTTTAAAAAAGCGCGAGGCGCTTCGAGGCGTTTTGGGTCCAAAATCTGAAGCGCGGGGCTTAAAGCGCGAGGCGAGAGCTTCACGTATAGTATTAAAAAATTATAAAAAAAATATTGATATATGTTAATATGACATTTTCTACATGTTAATCAATTATAAGCACAAATATATGATTATAAAACACCCTTGAACACTTAAAAAGCATATTCAAAACATAAAAACGACGAGGCACTACTATAGCGGGCCAAAAAAGCAGTTTAAAAGAGTTTTTTGGCTGAGGCGCGGCTGAGGCGCTACTGTAGCGCGCGCCTCAAGCGCTCGAGGCGGCGCTTCATGTAGTTCAGCGCTTTTTGGCAAAAAAAGAAAAGCGTTTTTCTTGGAGCCTCGCGCCTCAAACGCTTAAAGCGCGCCCTAGGCGCGCTTTTTTAAACCAAGTTTCTTAGGAACAATATTGAAGGCAGGTGAAGATATCAAGCTGTGTTGTATTAAATCTTAAGCTGTTGGGTTTTTTTTGTTGGTTCGTCCTCCGCATATGTGAAGATTCAAGTTAATAAAGTAGTTGTTTATATTTTAATTTTATTTTGTTGAAACATATTAATAAAGATTGCAAATATAGAGAAAAAGAAACCTCGTAATAGCTTTTACCTTGAAGTTCATCAGTGATCCATTAATCAACTTGCCTCACCAACCCTCCTTGCCAATGTTTAATGCATAGAATTTGAAGAATTTCTTAACGGTTTCAAGATTGTACCATAAGACCACTTGGATACTTGGTAAAAAAAATCCCTTTTTTCTTCCACACTTAATTTACTGCAATTTTAATGGATCCAGCACAAACCAAGAACAAAAAGTTTCAAACAAATGGAGATTAAATACAAGTGTATCGTAAATTTGACCAGATCAATATGCTCAATAACTTACTCGATTGGCCAAATCAATATGCTCAATAACTTCCTATTTTAGCCAGCCTTATTTTTCAAATTACCCATTTAACCCATATTTCAATAACTTGAATATAGCTATGAAGGTCAAGTACTATACAAATTAATCAATGTAGCTAGTGCTAGTTGAAAGATATATTTTATGTTACCTTGGAGCCTTTAAAATCCTTCTTTAGTTCTCCAGCCTTTTTAGTTTACCAAATTGAAAATAATAACTATGTCAAGTATGTTTATATTCGAGGTTGAGTAATGAGTCAAGATGAACACATAGATCCATACAATAATTGCTAAAAAACACAGATCCACACACAAAATATGAAGAAAAAAAATTAAGATTTTATGTGTAAATACCTGAGAAACCATAAAGTTCATATCTTTGTTGCTAGCAAATCCATGAATATCAACAACCCATAAATCTAATTGGTCCTTGGGGGCTCTTCTTGATTCTGGGCTGCAAATAACACCACAGCGCAAAATCACTTTGTCCAGCATCATAGCACACCAATGCTCCCCTGAGAAAATACGAGCATACCAAAAAGAGAGTTATAGATCCACATTAGAAAAATGAATATCAATCAAATTTTAATCTTGTTTTACAACAAAAAATCAATAAAAGATTGAACGTATAGTGTATGGTATTCCAACAAGTAAAATAATGATCAAAACTTAAACTAAGCATTACTTTATGTAAAAAAATGAACGTTTAGTGCCTTTGATTTGTATAAGATATAAGAACGATCTGGTTATCTTTATAAAAGAGGTCTGTTCCAGCTTCAAAATAAGCCAAAAAAGTCCAGGAACTCTACATAACATCTGTATACAATCAAGATATATAACTTAAGAAAGAAAAGTAAATCATTATAAAAAAATATAAAAAAATCAGACCAACAAATCTTAAGTTTTCTTAATACCTGAAGATGGGAAAACGTATGGCCGTCAAAAAATGGTACCAATTTGGCCATTGAACAAGCTCTGTGTCATCATCAGCGCCTTCCACCCACAACCACTATCATTGAGGAATCCCCAACACAGACCTGAAAGTATTACATAGATCCAACTCAAGTAACAAACAAAAATCAATATATATAGTAATAAAAACGTTACTGAGAGGTCAAACCTGTTCGATCTGGTGTCGGATAGAGATAGTAGAATACCACCCATTTCTAAGTCTTTGGTGGCGATAGAGATACCGATCTAGCTGTAACAATGTTGGGTTATGCTGAGGTGAGGTTGGGTTTGAAGTGGGTGTTGTTGGTGATGGGGTTGAACAAATACGAAAAAAAAAGAGGTGAACATATATGAAAAGCAAGGTAACATTATACAGAACACACAAGATTAGCTTACCCTTCCAAGACCTAGATCTGCAAGGCGTTGGTCACCCCTTCGAGTCTCCGTGGTGAAAGGAGTGATGGTGAAGAAATCCTTGGAACCCTAGATATGAATCTCATACAGAGAGAGAGAGAAAGAGAGGATAATGGAGGCGGAGATGAAAATGAGGAACAATGAGAAACCCTAATTCTTGTATCCCGTGGGGTTTTTTTTTTTTTTTTTTTTTTGTCTGTATTAGTTTTGTGCAACAAAGTTTGTACAACATGCTTTAAACGTTGTACATCTCTTAAAAGTGTCAAATGATCATTTTTGCCCTTCCTATATGCTTATTAATATAGTATAGATAAATGATGTTTTCCTTTGATTGGAAGAATCATAGGAAAACATCAATTTGAAGTAGTTTACCAACAAACTGTTGGCAATCTATTTTCCTTTGATTGAAAGAATCTTTCAAAAAATTTGTGGAAGAATTAAAAGTAATATCATAATGCATATTGAATGGAGAGATGTAAAGTGAGAATACTAAAAATGAATATTGGGAATTCATCCCCTTTTATAGACTGAAATATAATAACTGCTCGAAATCGTAAAGTTGGTTTTCAACTTATTAGTTGCATTTCAAGAAACTATAAAGTCGGGAGTTAGTTATCGAAATTTTAATTTATTTTTTATAGAATGAAAGACAACTGCAAACACAACAACAATAATAAAATAATGTTTTTAATAAAGTTACTTCAAAACCGTAATCATTATTTTTGGCTGTTGATATGGCTGGTTATTGATGCTTATGCGTCTGCTATAAGTAATCTCTGATTATTAATGATACAACTTTTATAGCAAACAATTGTTGCTTAAAAATAAACTCAACGAATAATATATCTTTTTTTAATACAATTATTATAAACAAAATATAAAAAACATAAACAAACCAAAGGCTATGAGCTGTTTACTAAACAACAAATTAAAAAATCAAAAAGCTGTTATAGAATTCAACTTTATATTATTACAACCGCATAAGAATTCTATGAAAAAAAATCCATATCGATACAAAATTCACCAAAATATAAAAAGCGTAAGAATTCTAACAAAGGTATATACAATATCCATATCGATACAAAAGTCACCAAAATACAAAAAAACGTAAGAATTCTAAGAAAAAAATCCAATATCCAAACAAATCTGAAGTAATGTTAACTATGACATTCAATACAAAACTGAAGTAATGCTAACTATGACATTTCTTCCATCAGAATGAAAAATACATACAAATACAGAGAGAAAATGACTAAAAAACCTGAAGAAGACAAAAACAAAAATAATTACAGATAATAGCTCTAACTACTTAAGAATCAGAGACATATTATTTCACTATACACCCATCTCTAATTAGACAGGATGTAAAGGAGATCGTGATAAGAATAATAATTTAGATACCTTTAAAAAAAGATAAACTGTCTTACATATTATAATAAAAATTTTTACTCATTGCATCAATAGTAAAACCATTAGCAAAACAACTAATAAAATAATGTTATATATAGTTTACTCTTAGTGTCACTTATACAAATTTTCAAACACAATGTCTGCTACGAAGAACCATATATGTAGTAAATGATAAACCAAAACCGAACTAATACCAAGTAACAAATTTATTCAAAGTGCTCTTCAGGTACAATCATAAATCATGTCAAAATAACAATAACTTAAGTTATTATAACCATCCATCTAAATTAATAGTATGAATATTATGATTATTTTCAATATCCTAATAATAACTTCCGAATATAAACCTATTATACCATCAAGGAATACAATATTTGATGACTTGTGAACGGATGTTGCAAACAACTGTGATACATTACAATTCTCAACTAAAGGATGATGTAACCAAAGTTTAAAACCAGACTTTCCAAACATAAGTTGTAATCAATATCTAACAAAATAACTGTGAATTTAAATTAGATCAGTTTTTTCAAATTCATAATTACAAATAGTTGCCACAGCCCTAAAAGTCTTTGATGAGCACTGTACAAACGAATGATCTAGATGGAAACATACCATAAGTTAAAACATTATTATTTTGTATTAATTAAACAATTAAAACTATTGTTCTTACAAATGATCTGAAGTCTCTTATTGTTCCTATATGTTTAAAAAAATGACCATATATTTTATATCAATAAAAATTCTACAAAAATATCACCATCTATAAAACGTGAAATTATAGTTTTTATTGATGACTTATTATGTTTTAAATAAATAATATTTCAATGACAAACTTTTTTAAGAAATGACATGAAATATACTTAATGTAACAAATATTTTAATATATGTAAACTGAATATTTACATATAAGTCAATTATGTTATTATAACCATCTGTTTAAATTATAAATATAAATATTATAATTATGTTCAATGTCTTAAGAATCACTTTGGCAATTATAACACATTTACATTTTTAATATTTCTTTACGAAACGCCAATCATCTGTTGATTTTAATAGCAGACAATTTTGTTTTTTTGACCAACCAAACCCATCGAGCGACCCCCGGTGGTAAAGATAGGGACACTACATATCAATAATTAATCTGCACTTTTCAACACTTCCTAAAATCTTTTTACTTCTCTTTAACAAAGTTTCTTTAAAACAGTTGTTATACGATTCAATCATATTATTACAATTAAATAATTTGAGTTAAATATTTAATTTAACAAAAGTAAACACAAAATGGAAGATTTATAAAAGAAGAAATTTAAATATGTTTAAAAACTACTTTAATGACAACAGAATTACAATATATGAGTTTACAAAAAAGCACATGAAAATACAACGAAACATAAAAAAAATCCTTCTAGAAAACAAACCCTAGAGAATGATATTTCTTCCCAGGATCATCGGAACAAAAACAGAAACAAAAACATTGAAAAGAATTACACGACAACAACTACTATTTAAATATGATCCAGTTCTAAAAGCCCTAAAGATTAAAGAAGACATCTCTCTTTTCTATTAGACAATAATATTATTAGTGATAAATTAGGGACTAAGCATGTAATATGGTGGTCTATATTTTCTTCTTCGTCAGCAAGATACCAAGCTCAAACTTCTGATCTCCTTGTTCCAATGGAAATATTGAACCCAACAGATTACAAGAAGACAATCTCTTTGTTAGCCACTCAAGGAAGTGCAAGAGAAGTTCTCATGTGTTAGACACTGAAGGAAGTGCAAGAGAAGTCCTCATGATGTCTGCCTTTGATTGTTTGAATGACGAAAAACATGAATTCCAACTTTCTTACCAACGGATTGTTGGTAATCTATTTTCCTTTAATTGTAAGAATCTTTCAAAAATTTGTGGAAATACATTTGACAGTAAATATCATTATGCATATTGGATGGACACATGTATAAAGATGATAAATGAAATATTGGGAGTTCCTCCTCTTTTATATAATAAAAAATATACTAATTATTCATAAAGTTGGTTTTCAACTTTATCAGTTAGATTTCAAGTAAACCTAAAGTTAGAAGTTACCTTTGATATTTTTTATTTATTTTTGATATAATGAAAGACAATTCAACACAACAAAAATAATAAAAATAATGTTAATATCATTATCCATATATCATGGGCAGTTCTAAAATGAAAATAGTTCTTTTCAAATCTAAAAATAGAAAATGAATATTGCGAATTTCTTAACTTTTTATACGGTGAATAAACTAACAACTCCTAATGTTTATTACATCTTTATAGTAACTATAATTTGAAAAAAAAAAGTAATTTTGAATTAAAAATCCTTGAAAAATGTACATCTTATATATAAATATAAACATGTATTATCCTTGTAGATGCAAAAGTGCGACTAATGCTTCGGATTGAATAACAAATATGTTTTGGTGATAGTCGTTGGTGCGAAGGAGAATTTTAGAAGGTGCGAAGGAGGTTTTTGTAGGTACGAAGGTAGAAGAAATGGTGCGAAGGAAGACACTGTGGACGAATGTGAATATACTTTATTGTAGAACTTGGTTCAACCAGACGATTTGGGCGAACCTGCACATTCGTACAATCAATTTGGGCGAATGTGCAGTCTATAAATAGACAAGTTTGATTTTTGAATGTAACTTTTTGTCATTATTATTCCCTCCACTTTCTGATATTCTCTCTAGTATTTTGTTTAACTCTTTTAACGTTCATACCTTGTTTGTAATCATATTTCAACGTGTAATCGAGTTGTTAATTAATGAAAAGCTTTTGAAAATGATGATCTGTGTGTTTTAATCTGTTTGACTATTATTTTGTGATAGTTTTAGGGTTTCCGCACCTAAAACTAACTTGTTTGATCATTCTTTGTTGTTATACGATTCTTTCACGCACATACAAAGTGGTATCAGAGCCATTCTGGATCAAACAACCACAAATTAATAGTTTCTCAGTTGATTTGGACCCAATTTTGGTCAAAAAGTTTCTGTTTTCAATGAACAAACTGATGTGATAAGATTTTGATTGATTACAACTTGATTTTGAGGTTAAATTGGATAATTCTTTTCATTAAAGTTGTTCCAAATCAATTCCGATTCAAAACCTGATTTAGATCATCAAAATCCATCAACATTTGATAAACATGATCAAAATTAACGGATTTTCAAAGAATAACCGTTTTTGAATTTTCTAGGGTCGAAAGAGAGAGAGTGGTCGAAAGTGGAATTTCTTTGGGTCGAACGAGGGATTTTGTGGTCGAAGGAAGTGTTATAGTGGTCGAAAGTAGACTTTGATTGCTTATTTTGTTCATTCGCCCAATTGCATCACCTTCGATTGATCGAACGGTCGAAGGAGCAGGAGAACGGTCGAACGAGAGACGAAAGCGGTCGAAGGAGATTTTGTTATTTCAGTCCACATTCGTATCAATCAAAACGTTCGATGGAGAACATTATTTCTCATTCGCACGTTCGACTGTACGAAGGAGTATCCTGTTTTAAAACATTTCTAATCTTTTCGTGTTTGATCGTTTGCAGGACAAGATGTGGAACTTCCCAACAACGCCTAGACCTACTCAAGCACCACAACAGCAGACAACACAAGATCCATGGTCGGTTGCAGCCCAGAAGACTAGTCAACCATCCCATCCCATCAACTATATGGCTATGACTAGTTCGGCTCCTCAACAAGTTGTTCAACCATTACAACAACCGATTGACAACTATTGGGGAGTTGCAGCAGCTGCAGTTCATTCGCAGACGACCAACGCCATATCCACTCTTATTCATGATCTATCCTCTGGAAGCGGCAATCGTCCACCAAAGCTAATGGACATGAAGGAGTACAACACATGGAAGACGAAGTTTAAGATCCATGTTGAGGGACAAGGACTTGAGGGAGCCGAAGCATGGCAAATGATAGTGAAGGGTTACGTTGCTCCTATTCTGGAGAATACTGGAGAACCGATACCTTTGGAGAATTTGGCGGATGATGAGAAGAAGAGGTTTGCGATAGAAAAAGAAGGCATTCTCTCAGCTATCCCAGGCGATCAACACTGATTTGCTACATCAGTTTGGATCGTGTACAACATCCAAACAACTATGGGATATGCTGAGAAATCAACATGATGGAAATGAGAAGACAAGGAAGCTGAGGATGGAAGAGCTTCGGAAGGAATTTGAAAACTTTAGTTACATGGGCAATGAGACCCTAAAAGAGTTGGTTCCACGGTATTGCCATTTGCTCACTGAATTGTCGAGCTATGAGATCAGCATACCAATGTCAGAATTAGTAGATAAATTTGCTGATGCTTTACCACCCTACTGGAACCAACATATCGAAGTGTTGAAGGAAAAGGATGCATACCAGTATTGGACTATTAACGAGTTCATTCAAAAGCTGGAAAACAAAGAGATGGAGGAGAAGAGAAAAGCAAAGAGAGCTCAGATTCCACAGAATCCTGATCTGTATGTGAGTGGTACATCTAACTCTCTTTCTGCTTCAAGTACTACTTCAAATGTTGCTCCTCACATAGCATGTGTATCCAATGTTGTTGAACCCACAAAAGCACCCATCAACTACCTTGCCCAAACTTCATCCTACACACCATCATACACACAACAACCTTATCAAACACCAAACTTTATTCCACCTTTTTCACCATTACAAAAAGCTGCATGCTACACATCAAGTCAACCTCAACAACAACAACAATATCCTCCTCACATGAATCAGATGCAGATTACTCAAGCACAATCAAGTCAAAACCCGATTATGTTAGAAACCTCGAACCTTAACAATGTGACTGTTGAAATTGCTCAACAACATGTTGCTCGAGTATCTGCTATGGTTGCTTCTTACAACGGTTTGGTTGCGAGTCAAATTGGAAACAACAATCTCACCAATGAAGACTACGCTCAAATCGACAAAGAGGAGATGGAGCTTATGGACATTCAGTGGGCCTTTGCAAGCATAATGAGGAAAGCCACTGACTTTATTCAGAAGACTGGCAGAACTGACCTCTCAACTTCTCCCAACACCACATACGGATTCAACAAAGCAAAAGTTACATGCTTCAACTGTGGTGAGAAGGGTCACTTTAAAAGAGAGTGGACACAGCCAGCACAGCAAGGTAATAGAAACCCGTTCAATTCAACATACCAAAACAGACAAAACCAAAACCAAAATCAAGTGTCATACAACAGTCCCAACATCTCAAGCTTTCAACCACAAAACAATTATCAGAACCGTCAACAAAATACCAACACTAGACAATCCACAACTCAAAACCAACCTCAACAAAATCCAAACCGAACCATAGTTCCTATCTCTACACCTAACACTCAAAACCAAAACCAAACTGACAATCAAAACCAAGCACTTGTAATTCAGAAAGATGAAGGTTTTGATTGGACGGGTATGCAATTGGGGGTGGAGGAGATTACTGCTGGGAACGTGGCTTGTGTGGCACAGCAGATGAGTCTGGATGAGAATGAGGAGATTGAAGAGGAGGTTGTGATTGAGAAAGTGTCAGAGTTGAAAATTGAGGAAGTGAATGAGGATGTGATTGCAGAGAGTGAAGACAAGAAATCTGGGATGATTCTTGATTCTATCACTGATGTTGGAGACCACTACGATTCAGCTTACTCTGATATGGAGAGTGAATCTGATTCAGAGGCTAGTGTGAATTCACTAGATGATGACATTGACCAACTGCTAGCTGAAGCTGATTTCCTGATGACCCGCAAGTCATGTATGGTGGATGATGTGTGCACCAAGATTGACTATTCCAAATTCTTCGCAGGGAAGGAAGCTCACTTCGCTTTAATGGCAATGACAGAACCTCCTAAACCGGTAAGTTCTGAATCTCAATCTCAAGTGAGTGTTAAATGTGTTAAATGTGCTGATTTTGAAAAACTGACAGATGAAAACAAGCTTCTCAAGGTCCAACTTGAGAGTGCCAAAATCAACTGTCAGATTTATCAAAAAGATTTAAAAGATTTCAACAAAGTTCTTGATGGTTATAAAAAGGATGTGTCTGAACTTAAAAAGACATTGTCAATTAAACAACTTGCCATTAATAACTATATCAATGAAATGGAAAACACTAAATTAGAAATGGCAACCATCAAGTGCTTTGCTGAAAAAGTAAACAAGAAGTTAGAGAGTTACAAGCACATAGCATATGTAGTTGACCATATCATAGAAGAACCCTCCCAGTCGAATAGTGCAAACTATAAGGCGGTCCCATCTCCGGTATTGTTTGAAAACCACAACTTACATGCAATACCACCGGAGACTTTAGTCAATTCTGACTCCACATCAGAAAACGAGCCTAACACTTCGAGTGTCAGGGATCCGTATTCTGATGTGAGACCTGTACTGGGAAACAATGAGGGTGTGGTCGCTGCTGATGATTCAGATGAAGAAGATGAACCATCTGAGACGGTTGAAAATGAAAGTGATATCCCTGATGAAAATCATATAATCACTACTGAGCCAGTCTCACCGTCTCAGATCATTCATCCCACGGCAAATGCTCATCGTAAGAATGTGGTTAAGAAAAATGAAAAATCTGTTGGTAAGTGTGTTGAAAAGAAAGAGTTAAAGAAAATTGAGAAAAATGTGAGCAAACCGGTTGAAAAGAAAATTGAAACTAAATCTGAGAAAAATGTGGTTAAACCGGTTGAAAAGAAAAATGAGATTAAATCTGACAAAACCAATGACATGAGCAACGAATTGAGTGACAAACCTATCAAAATCTTCTATCGGATGCAAGGCTCCGATAAGATTTTATCTGATGATGAATATCCGATTAAGTTTGTCAATTATTCAAAAATCGAAAAGATCTGGCAGGAAAGTACGATTTGGTTTCCAAAATTTGAAAGAACCAATGACATTCCTCAAGAAATTTTAGATAAAATTTATTCGGATAAAGATGCCAAGGTCAATGTCACACAATTTGTTTTGCAAGTTGATAAAGCAAACAATTTTATTGAACCGACTTACTCGAAGGAACCAGCTCCTGAGAGTTTAAGGAAACAATGCATGGTTGATCGTTATCCCATTGCTAGTTTTTCCAAGTCGCCGATCAAAGAAAACTATGAGGAATACCGTGCATGTTATAAGTGCGGGGAACGAGGACATTTACTTGCCGCCTGCCCATACGTACGACACAAAAGGCACGAGGTGGAGATGAGGTAATATCATGATTATCCGGTTGACAACTACGGTTATCCACAAAGACGGTTTTTCCCTTAGCAAGAACCGTATTATAATCAAAACAATTTTTACAACAAGAGGGAAAACCGTCCGATGACGTATGATAAACGCAACCGGATAACCACTGAAAAATCTGCTAAGAAACCTGTGATGAACTCAACTGCTGATAACAAAAAGGTTGCTTCTAAACCTAATGGAAAACAAGCAGTTGGACCTGTCTCTGTTAAATCAGAGAAGGTAACCAAGAAGGTTGCAGTTAAAGATGAAGTAAAGAAACCGGCTGAGACTTCAAAATCTCAGATCCGGATCTTGAAAAGATCTGAGCAATCCTGGTCATCTAAGGAATCTGAAGGAGCCTCAACTTCACAGAATGAGAAGAGTGAGAAAAAGAAAGTTGTGAGTGAAAAGAAAGGGGTTGAGTTAACCCAAGATGTTTGTGAATTGAAAGAATCTTTGAAACAACCCGTTCAAAGACCCAAGACCAAACAAGCTTGGGTCCCCCGAAAGATCTAACTGCTTTACTTTATATGTGCAGGGAGCTCCAGCTGGCCCTGTTAGCAGTCTATGGATTGTTGACAGTGGAGCTTCTGGTCACATGACAGGGGACCTCACGCTACTCTTTGATATCAAAAACATTAACGGAGGTTATGTGGCATTTGCTGGTAATAAGGGAGGCTACATTACGATGGAGGGTAGTGTAAGCAATGGGGTCGTGACATTTGAGCGGATATCATACGTGAAACAGATAGATTACAATCTGCTCAGTGTTAGTCAAATTTGTGATAAACAATTTTCTGTGTATTTTGATGACAAATCCTGTTACATCTTGAAACCTGGGTTTGAACTTCCGAAAGAGTGGGTGATGCTGAAGGCACCGAGAGTAAACAACTTGTATATTCTCGATATGTCCAAAGCAATGACCACCCATGGCCAAGTCACGTGTTTCCTCTCTAAGGCTACAGAAAAAGAATCCATTATGTGGCACAGGAGAATGGGACACATCCATTTGAGAAAGATGAATCAGTTAGTAAAGAATGAACTTGTCACAGGAGTTAATGTAAAACACTTCCATTTGAATGACAAGTGTGTTAGTTGCAAAAAGGGAAAGCAGCACAAACAGGCCCATAGACCAAAGAAAGTCAATTCCGTTGAACTGCCGCTTGAGCGTTTGCATATGGACTTATTCGGTCCAGTCAGACGTAAAAGTCATGCCGGGGAGTTGTACTGTCTTGTGGTGACTGATGATTATTCAAGATTTTCATGGGTAATGTGCTTGCATCAGAAAAGCGACACTTTTGATAACCTGAAGGTTCTGTTTACACGTCTGGAGAATATATATGGTCTGAAGATCAAACGAATCCGGAGTGACAATGGGACAGAGTTCAAAAACGCTCAGATGGAGGATCTTTGTGCAAACAAGGGAATTCATTATGAATACAGTGCTCCGTATACACCCCAGCAGAACGGTGTCGCAGAGAGAAAGAACAGGACTCTAATAGAGACGGCGAGAACTATGCTTGCGGATTCAAATCTTCCAGTCATGTTCTGGAACGAAGCTATTTACGCGGCATGTTATACTCTTAACCGTGTTTTGACAGTGAAGAAGTTTGGCAAAACTTCTTATGAGCTGTTAAACCGACGCAAGCCGAATCTGGAGTATCTAGAACCATTTGGTGCCCCGTGTACAATGCTGAATCCTTCGGAGAAGTTCGCACCAAAGGCTGAAGAAGGTTATTTTGTTGGATATGCAACCCCACTAAAACGGGTATTCAACAAAAGAACTAGAAAAGTCGAGGAGTGGGCTAACGTCGAAGTACAAAGATACACACAAAATGTACAGGGTAGAGGTCCAGATTGGATGTTTGATTACAAAGACTTCTTTGAATCATTTAATCTAGATAGCATGGTTGAAGAAGCTTACTTCGCTTATATTACGAGGTTGAAAACGCCGTGACTTCACTGTTAGTGCGTCCAATCACGGTAAATCCTCAAGCAGCTTCTAATGATACCACTGCTCCTGTGATGGAAGAAGAGGTGTTCCAAGAAGCTTCTACAACGCTTAATTCATCCGATTCAGAAGATGAAGACGATGATGCAACAAGTGAAGCTATTCTGGACAATGCTACAGTGACACCACTAGTGAACCCAACTACTACTGATGCTTCAACATCGAATGTGGGTAATGATCTGGTTTCTACAGAGAATTTGACAACTCAAACGGGAGTACAAGTACCTGATTATCCTGAATCTCGGATACACCCGCTTGAACAGGTTATTGGTGACCCGCTTGAACAGGTTATTGGTGATCCTGGTAGCAGCGTGATGACAAGAGGGCAGCTAAGAAATGCTCAAGCACCAGAAAATATTGGCAACCTTGATTTATATGCCAAAATACAGAAATCTGGTTTTCAAAATGACTGGTCTTTCGCTTGTTATGTTTCGCAGGTTGAGCCGCGGACATACAAGGATGCTCTTTTGGATGATGCCAGGGTGGAAGCAATGCAGGAGGAGTTATTACAATTCCAGAAACTTGGTGTATGGACACTAACAGATTTGCCCCCTGGAAGAAAGAAAATTGGAACCAAATGGGTGTTTAAGTGCAAGAAGGATGATAGAGGAGTCATAGTGTGAAACAAAGCTCGTTTGGTTGTTCAAGGTTTTCATCAAGTTGAAGGAATCGACTACAATGAAATCTATGCATCGGTTGCACGCTTGGAAGCTATCCGAATGTTCCTAGCGTTTGCATCATGGAAGAAATTTAAGGTGTATCAGATGGATGTAAAGAGCGCATTTCTTTACGGTGTGGTCAAAGAGGAAGTTTACGTAGGTCAACCGCCAGGCTTTGAGGACCCTATTCACCGGGATAAGGTTTATGTGTTAAACAAAGCTCTCTACGGGTTGCACCAAGCTCCGAGACAATGGTATGAGGAGCTGAGCACGTATCTTCTCTCGAAAGGATTCAAACGCGGACTGGTAGACTGCACACTGTTCACGAAACGAGCAGGAGATGATTTGCTTCTTGTACAAATTTATGTTGATGATATTATTTTCGGGTCAACTAACGAACTTCTGTGCAGGGAATTTGAAAAAGTTATGCAGGAAAAGTTCGAAATGAGCGCAATGGGAGAAATGCAGTTTTTCCTAGGCTTGCAGGTGGAGCAAAGACCAACGGGGATCTTTATTCACCAGACGAAATACGTTTCTGAAGTCTTGAGCCGATTCCAGATGGATGATTCGAAGCCGATGGATACCCCGATACAACCTAATCACAGGATTGGAGTTGATCTTAAGGGGGAGCTGACTGATCCATTTACATACAGAGCAATCGTCGGATCTCTGATGTATCTCACAGCGTCTAGACCTGATATAATGTTTGCGACATGTCTTTGTGCGCGATATCAATCGAAGCCGAAACAGAGTCATCTTGCAGCTGTCAAGCGTATCCTTAGATATCTGAAGGGTTGTCCATCGAAAGGACTGTGGTACCCTCATGATGATAATTTTGACCTAATCGCTTTTAGTGATGCAGATTGGGGCGGTTGTGACAAAGACAGCAAATCCACAACGGCTGGATGTTAGTTTATGGGGAGCAGGCTCGTGACCTGGCAATGCAAGAAACAAACCGCAGTTGCACTATCCACATGTGAAGCAGAATACGTTTCAGCATCGAGCTGCTGCTCATAGGTTCTTTGGATCCAACAACAGATGGTGGATTACGGTTTGCAATTTCTTAAAACCCCTATTTACTGTGATAATGAGGCCGCAATCGCATTAACAAAAGACTTAGTAAATCACTCAAAGGCTAAACATATCCGGATTAAATATCATTTTATCCGTGATTGTTATGCTAAAGAGTTGATCGATATGGTCAAAATCCACACTGATTATCAACGCGCAGATCTTTTTACCAAAGCTTTCGACAAATCTAGATTTGATTATCTTTTAAAAGCTAATGGTATTAAAGAAAAACAGGACTGATCACCACCTCAGTCTATCCCTTTTTAGTTTACATTTTTACTGCTTTTCAGAAAAATTTCGAAAATCCAAAAACATTGAAAAATTTCAAAATCCATAAAAATTAGAAAATTTCTTTGCTGACTGCTATATCTTCTTCCCTTAGATTAATGCCGTCAGATTTCTGTGAACAAACGATATCTGGGCAGTCACATATTTGAAATGCTCTAGCTTATCCTTGGGAACAGTAAATTCGAAAATCTATAAAAAATCTGAAAATTCTAAAATGATTTCCTGGAGTATAGAGGGAAATGATAGTACATCAGTGGGGATCTGACACATTCTAAGTAATGTACTGCTATATAGGGCGTGTGTCTGAGTCTGTGCGATGTGCTGATAGGCTTCGTAGACCTATTACTGCGTGCCTGATACATACATATCAAACGAATTGTTGTGTGGATGAACTCCTCATGGGCATATGGTCTTAGTACCGTAATTTCGTTTGATAGGGTATTTGTACAAAACTCGGAGGTTTAGGGTCGTTATGTTATTAGTTGTCTGGGGATAGCCTATCTGATCTTCTGCTGTAAGTCATTACGGACCTAGATCAGACAGGGTGTCTTTATAAAAGAGCTATATGCCAAATCCTAAAGTTACCGAATTGAGGAACTTTCCATGTTATATGATGATCAAAGATTATCTATTATATCGTATTGATCACTGATGCAAATCATGATTAATATCAGTCCTCAACCTGGTATAGTGCATATGTTACTCTGCTGCATTAATTTGCTGACCTGTATACCTCTATGCATTATATCTTGTACAATTACAGACGACGAAAGCATAATCACGCTTTACAATGAGTCTTTGTACATTTACTTCTTGATACGGGAGTATGTCGTGTGCGTGGGAACCACAGACAATTGTGTTTATACTATAAATATCAGTATCAGTATAACGCACTGCACAAACGTCTGCATGAGAGTTTATGTGGATCACAATATCAGCAATTGCCAGATCACACATTGTCTTTAATGATAATATTTCAAAAAGATCAACAGTGTGATCAGATTTCTCAATAACTGATATGATCCCCTTACCGGAAATCCCAAAAACATTTACAGTTTTTCATTTACATTTCTGCATTTTATTTTCTCGTCAAAAATTACAAAACTCAAAAAGATTTTAGGTGTGTTTTAGCATAAACTTTAGAAAATCCAAAAAGATTTTTCATTTCCATCTTATTTTTGATAACTGATGGTGGTTGATGTCGATTTTCTAAACCTTGATACACCATTTGAGCTTTGTAACTTTTAAAATGTGAAAACATGATTGTTGGATGCTTAAAAGTTGGAAAATAATTGGACCGGGACTCGTTTTTGAGATTTGGAAAAATTTTCAAAAATCCCATTTCTCATTCGCCCATTCGGTTGGTCGAATATGGGATTTTACATGTTCCTTCGTATGTTCTATATGGGCGAAGGAGAGTGTTCATGATCATTTATCTCATTCGAACCCTTTTGGCTCTTTCGAACCTTTCACTAGGGTCGAAGGAGACAAAAGTTTCTCCTTCGTATGTACAGAATGGGCAAAGGAATATGCCTATATAAACCCATCTGTCTCATTCGAACCCCATTCAAAATTTTTCAGATTTTTCACTCTAACCTCACCTTGTTGCTTGTTTATTTTGAACCTAACCATTGTGTTCGGCACTTCATACTGATCATTTTGCACCATTTGACACAGGTTAACATCATGGAATGAAGGATTAATCTCTGTTTTATCTTTCGAGCCCTAATCTGTTCAATCTGTTTCAAAACAACTTCATTATAACAATTCTTGATTAGGTTTTATTGTATGTGTGTTCTAGGGGGAGAATTAACAAAAATCATGGTTTCAAAATCAACTGATTGATCAATTGATCAATAGTTGTGTTTAAACCCTAGTTTTTAAGTGAAAACACAAATACAATGCATAATTGATGAATCTGCTAGTTTAGAATAGTCAATCGGCATCATTAGGATCTGTTTCAATCAAAAGAACACGATTAGAAACACTTAAAATCAAAATTGAAAATTCAAAATTTAGAACAGTCACCTTCGACCATTACGAATGGGCGAAGGAGAAAATCAAACGGTCGAATGTAGATTGTTTGGGCGAATGAGACTTTTATTCAAAACTTCATACATTCGAACCTTCAAACTTTCTCATTCGCACTTTGTTAAATCTCTTTCGTACCCCCGTTTGGGCGAAAGAGAAGGTTCTTTACCAAAACTTTTCAAGTTTGAGATTTTGTCGATTTTTAATGTGTGTTTTTGTTTGTTTTGCAGATTTAACGATGTCCGAGCAAGAAAAGAAGACAGATCAAGCTGGATCATCATCACAGCCTGCCAAGCTTTTAGACTTCGAGAATGCGCATAACTGCTGTGCGTATCTCGGAGAGGTGAAGAAGCATACAGAGTTCGTTGGTATTATTAATTTCTTAAAGAGATGCAGGGTGATAGATGTTATTGCTACACCGACGATTATCTATAGAGATATGATACAAGAGTTTTGGTCGAATGCAAAGCTTGATTTCTGGAAGTGCGAATCATGTTTGACAAGCAAGATTCAAGGACAAAGAGTCATTGTTTGCGAGGAGGATCTGAGAGAAGCGTTAAACTTGAATGATGAGCCGACAGATCCAAAGGAGTTTACTTTTATGGATCAGCGAAAATGTTTTCTCAGAATGAAATACAATGGACCAATCACTGATGGTTCATTGCATAAGGGAAAACTGTGCCCCCAATTTAAATATCTGGCACACGTTTTGATTCATGTATTCGGATCTGCAGCTGGAGGATATGATTTGATGAGAAAGAGCATCAGTTCTATGATGGTTGCCTTAGTGTTGAACAAACCGTTCAATGTTTCAGCATGCTGATGTCTCATTTACTAGAGCCTGTGAACGGCACGAGGAATCTAAAGTTTCGTTTATATCCTCGTTTCCTTCAGATGGTGTTTGACCACAAGTATAAGGAGCTGAAAAGAGATCCTAAGCACATTGTTGTTCAGGAACATATGTCGCTGAATACACTCGCTAGGATGAAAGCGTATAAGGGATTGTCAGTTGATGAACGTCCTCCAGTAAGACGTTTATTTGGACACCTAGCTAGAGTTGATTATACAGATCCGGGTGAAGGTCTTGTGAGGCATGCAAACAGTGATTCTGATCCTGATAACCCATTACATCATGTTGATCCTGATGCGAAATGCAAAAGACAAGTTGTGAATGTTGGCGCAAAGAGTGGAAAGACAAAGAAAAAGGAGATAAGGTTAGAGGTTACTGAACCCGAAAAGAAGAAAAGCACGCCAAGAAGAAACAAGACGATGGCGAAGAAGGGTTTACATATAGTTGATGAGGCGTCTGTTGATTCAGAAGAGACGCAGGAAGATGAACGTTGGAATTCAGATGCTGAGACGGTAGAGACCACCACGCCCAAGGCCACTGAGGCTGGTGTGTCTGCTAGCCAGAACGTTGAAGATCAAAGGAACAAAAGTCCTATTCCTGTTGATGAAGATGAGTTGATTATGAATGTAGATGAGACTTTTACTGGTTCTCCTGTGCAAGCTGCTAAGAAGAAGAAGAAACAGGAGAAACCGAGTATCAAAAGGAAGAAAGAGATTGAATCATTGATAGCTGGTAAGAAACTACCACCGGCTACAAGTTCTAAGTCACCGGTTACTGCACCAGCACAGAAGAAGCAAAAGACTGCGACAACATCGAGCATACAACAGACTGAAGATATACCTATGGATGAGGTTAATGAGGCATTGGATAACGTACTCAAAAAGATCAGAAAAGGCAAACTGCCTGATGTTGTTGAACCACCAATGAAGAAGAAAGTTTCGGTGGATAGTGACATTATGAGTGCTGTGAATCAGAGATTGTCTGAGATGATGAATCTTATCAACAAACAACAAACTGAGATCGAGCAGTTAAAGTCGAATGATAAGAAGATGTTGGAGGTCGTAGTCACATCAGCAGATGATAATGAAGCTTTGAAGAAAACGATTAAGAGGTTGAAGAGAGAAAATAAGAAGTTGCTGAAGCACGAGCAACGAAACACCAGGAGAATCATAGTCTTGAAGGAGGAGAACAAACAGTTGAAGAAGAGTAACAAGCATATGGATGATTTGATCAAGAACTTGTACTCTCAAGCTCCTCAACTTCAAGCTGGTGAAGTAGATAAGGAAAGAGAAGAAGAACAAGTTGATTTCGAACCATCTGATGATGAAGAAGATGAAGAACTTGATGAAGATGCAGGAAACGATACGAAGAAGAAGAAGAAAGATGATAAGGATGATGGAGGTTCAGATGATGGTTCGAGAGATGGAAACGGCTCTTCTTTTGATGATAGTAGTGATGATGATGATGATAACGCTGACAAGTTTACATATGAGAAGCGTGACTCAAGCAAGGGTGGAGAGTCGAGCTCTAAGACTCCTGGAGAGAATGTGGATGAAGATATATTCTGGAATGAGAAACTGCAATCGTTATCTGAAGACGATAAGAACATGTATCGCCAGATGCTCACTGATCGAGTCTGGACGATCGACATGACCAGCAGATTTCCAGAGATATTTGAGTCGAACAATAAACTATTTGAGTTGGAGTTTGATGATTCTGATCTTGAGGATGGGGAAGTTTCTGCGGCAATTTCAAAAGAGATACTTGAGGGTTTAGCTAAGCAGGTAGGAAAAACTTTGGAAGAATTACTTGCTGACAATTTCATTCCAAAGATACCTGAGAAGGAAGCCGGGAATCATTCGGATGACCGTGATGTTCCTGCGTTTGAGGATGTTGAAATGGAAGATATTACGAGTGAGGAGTATCCACAATACTTCAAGACTAATCAAGATTGTGGATTTCCTGGATTCTCAGATGAATTGCTAAACCATGCCGAGAAACTAGCGAAAGAGAAGAGCAAAGCGTTTGAAGATGAAATCTTTAAAGGGCATAACAAACCACGGTTCGAGCAGTCGGAGAGTTTGAAGGAATTCTTAAAGAAGTTGAAAGAAAAAGAAAACAATCGTCCGAAAGCTGAAATTCAAGGAAGCTTTTACAAACTTCATAGTGGCATTTTCAAAGGTCGTGCTTTGGCCTGGAAGTTTGTTAAAGAATTGAGATGTATTGCAGTAAAGTGGGAGAAGGGAATCTTATACTTCGATAAATTTCATCATTTGAAGACTCTTCCCTATTGGGCAATCCGTCATATTTGTCGTCACCGTTTAACGGGAGCGTCAAATAGTCAGATTACCTACTTTGCTGAGAAAATGACTAGAGAAAGCCGAACCAAGTGGGATTTGTTTAAACCACAATATCCTAAACGAATTGTTCACAAGAAGGATATTGATCAGATTATAGGTATGCCCAAGGTGACGTTAAAGTACAAACCACCGCGAGTGTTGAAAAAGATTCCTTTGTTGCCTATCCCACACCACTTCGCCAAAGATTTCATCTGGTGGTATTACGATTGGAAAATAGCAGAGGCCGTGATTGTATTGAAAGACGGAGAGAAGAACAACAAGAAAGTACACATTTTTGATCCTATGTGGTTAATAAACTGTTCACATTAGGATATAATCATGTTGTTCTACAATCCGATCTATTCTGATGCGAAGGATGCTGAGCAAGCAGGAAAGTACCAACGTGTGGTATTTCTGTGCTTTGCGTACGATATCAATGCTGGGTGTGACTATGGCGAGAAGCTGGGAAAGTTTGTTGAAAAGCAAAAGGTGCCTGAACTGAAAACGAAGAAACAAAAGCAATTTCAGGAACCGGAGTTGACGAGAGAACATAAGATTCAACGACATATCAGACTGATGAATATTAGACTGGACGAACAACGTCGACAACAATCCAAGCAATAGTCGAGGGGGAGTTTGTAGATGCAAAAGTGCGACTAATGCTTCGGATTGAATAACAAATATGTTTTGGTGATAGTCGTTGGTGCGAAGGAGAATTTTAGAAGGTGCGAAGGAGGTTTTTGTAGGTACGAAGGTAGAAGAAATGGTGCGAAGGAAGACACTGTGGACGAATGTGAATATACTTTATTGTAGAACTTGGTTCGACTAGACGATTTGGGCGAACCTGCACATTCGCACAATCAATTTGGGCGAATGTGCAGTCTATAAATAGACAAGTTTGATTTTTGAATGTAACTTTTTGTCATTAGACTGACCCGACATCCCGTTGGCGACCAATTACACAAACTAATCAAGCATACATAGATTACACACAAGGTTCAAGCATAAAACACTTAGTTGGCATCAAAAATCTCACTTTAAATTGCATAGGGTCGAACCAGTGTTTTACAAGTCCAATTCGCCCCTTTTGTTCCAGGTTCGACCCTTGGTTTCCACGTTCGCCCCTTTTGTTCCGGGTTCACCCCTGTTTAGTCCAGGTTCGTCCCCTGGTTTCCACGTTCGCCCCCCCCCCCCCCGCTGGTCGAACGTGTTCCAGGTTCGACCTCCCCTGCTTCAAGTGTTCTAAAACACATCGAAACCATCCGAAAACATCACGAAACATCACCAAACACAACAGTCAATCATGAATAACATATCCCCATAAAACCCTACCAATTTCCCCTGAAAATCAATCCGTTTTAATACTTACCCAAAATGATAAAGATTATGGAAAGGTCACATCGGGCATGAAAACTTTACCCGATTTGGAAACTTGTAGAAATCTTTTCATGTTCATCTCAAAACACTCAGTTTTACATGTTTATGAAAATCCCCAAATTGTTTTATCAATAATCATATCATATAGCAAGCCCTAGATTCATCAAAATCCCCAAAACTAACATAATATCAACATTCATCCAATAATAACTTAAACCAAGCATAAACCACTATCAATAGCAGTCCTAGATCATGTTTCTATCATCTATACAGAAGCAAACCAATGAAAAACACGTAATATCACAAAATACAACATCAACACATGTTTATTTACGTGAAAACCCAAGTTAATTGATTAGGTATTGTTTAGAAAGATGTTTGAAAGGTTTTTAAGTCATAAAACATCCTTAAAACAGATCTGGACATTTAGAGTTATATGAAAACGAATCAAAATGTATTAAAAGGGTTTTGGATTAAGAACACAAATTGGATCCTTGATTAGATGATGTTTGTAGGTTGTATTATGAAAAACAAGTGCAAAAACTCCTTCCTCAGTGATTAAAATCGTTAGAGAGTGTTTAGAGGCGCCTAGGGTTTGTGAAATGGTGAAAAATGACAAAGTGTGGTATTTATACTGGTCCACATTCGCCCACTGTACGAGGTCGAAGGTACCCACATTCGACCTCATACAGGTCGAATGAAGTCTATGTTGTTTTCCCATCCCAGGTTCGCCCCCACGCTATGGGTCGAACCAAGACCCATGTTTTCTAGGTTTTCCAGTTTTGTCGTTTTAACGCATTTAAACACATCCTAACATATGAACATGCAATTCTAACACATGTTAAGCATATATAAGCACGTATAATCATGTTCACACCTTTATAGCACGTATTATCATGTTATGTTACACGTATGTTAATAATCTACATATCATACTTGATTCAATTCGTGTAATATTACCAACAATGGGACTCACAACTAATGTATTCACAAAACAACTCCCAATGATCCTCCAGATCATTGAACCCTAGACAATCCTATCATGACCCGACTCAACTAACCCAGTTAAGTCCGTTTATAAAATGTTTTTCGCTAAGGTAGACTTAAGTTTAACCAAAATGTTTAAGCTGAACATGCCGGGTGTTACATCATCCCCACATTGAAAGAATTTTTGTCTCGAAAATTGCACAAAGCCCAAAAATGAATGAGACGAAAAGAAGGAAATGAAAAGAAATTTACCAGAAATTTTCAGTTGTTACATCATCCCCTCGTTGAAAGGAATTTCGCCCCGAGATTCACTCAGCTTCGGCGGTAACATGCCTAGATTCAAACGCGCGCTTGGGAAAAAGATGAGGATACTTAGATTTCATATGATCCTCCCGTTCCCAAGTGAATTCCGGTCCACGGTTCGAGTTCCAACGAACCTTAACGATGCGGATTTTACTCCGTCGAAGGCTACGAATCTTGTAATCAAGGGTCTCAACAGGTTCCTCCACAATGCGAAGACGATCATCAACCTTGATCTCTTCCAGTAGGACAATAAGAAATTCGTAAGCCAAACACTTCTTTAAGTTAGACACATGGAAGACGTTGTGTACACTACCGAGCTCCGCTGGTAAATTAAGTCTGTATGCCACCGGTCCAATCCGTTCCAGGATTGCAAACGGTCTGACATATCGAGGGTTAAGTTTTCCACGCTTCCCAAAGCGTATGACACCCTTCCATGGTGAAACTTTTAGCAGTACCTTGTCCCCAACCTGGAACTCCAACGGTTTGCGACGGCGATGGACATAACTTTTCTGACGATCCCGTGCAGCTGCCAAACGGTTACGAATTTGCACGATTTTCTTTGAAGTTTCGTACACCAGTTCCGCACCAGTGAGCTGACTCTCGCCCAACTCGGCCCAACAAAGAGGAGACCGACATTTCCGTCCGTACAGTGCTTCGAACGGAGCTGCCTTGATACTAGAGTGGTAGCTGTTGTTCTGAGAGAACTCCACCAACGGTAGGTTACTCTCCCAACTCTTGCCAAAATCGATAACACATGCCCGAAGCATGTCCTCCAAGGTTTGAATCGTCCGCTCACTCTGACCGTCAGTTTGTGGATGGTAAGCCATACTCATATCCAACTGAGTACCCAAAGCTTTGTGCAGAGCCTTCTAGTAACGCGAAGCAAAACGAGAATCACGATCTGAGATAATAGAAACAGGCACCCTGTGCCGAGAGACCACCTCCTTAAGGTAAAGTCGAGCTAACCGCTCGAGCCCATCAGTTTCCTTAATAGGTAGTAAATGCACCGATTTTGTCAACCTATCGACAATCACCCAAATCATATCGCAACCACTTGGTGACTTCGGTAGTTTGGTGACAAAATCCATAGTGATCCGTTCCCACTTCCATTCTGGAATCTCTGGTTGTTGCATGAGACCACACGGCTTCTGATACTCCACCTTGTCTTTAGCACAAGTCAAGCATTTGCTCACGTACGAGGCTATATCAGCCTTCATGTTCGGCCACCAATGGAGTATCTTCAAATCCTGATACATCTTGTCGGAGCTAGGGTGAACAGAATACCGGGATTTGTGAGCCTCATCCAGGACAAGCTCCCGTAATTCCCCGAAAAAAGGAACCCAAACGCGTTCTGCAAGCTCCCGTAGTTCAAGATGCTTGTCAGCACTGTGCATAGTTTCAGCTTTAAGGTTTTCCCCCCTTCAAAGCTTCCAGTTGTGTAGAACGAATTTGGTCAGGCAAAGAGGAATGGATGGTGAGCTGTAAAGCTCGAACACGACGAGGTTTCGCAGATTCCTTCCTGCTCAAGGCGTCCGCCATAACGTTCGCCTTGCCAGGATGATACTTAATAGCACAGTCATAATCGTTCAGGATTTCAACCCAGCGACGCTGTCGCATGTTTAGCTCCTTCTGGTCGCAAATATGCTGAAAACTCTTGTGATCGGTGTAGATGGTGCATTTGGTACCGTACAAGTAATGTCTCCAAATTTTCAACGTAAAAACCACCGCACCTAACTCCAAGTCATGGGTAGTGTAGTTCTTCTCGTGAACCTTAAGTTATCGAGAAGCATAAGCAATGCCCTTCTCGCGTTGCATCAACACGCAACCGAGACCACGAATAGAAGCGTCACAGTACACAACAAAATCCTCTGTACCCTCAGGTAAAGACATGATAGGTGCAGAACAAAGTTTAAGCTTCAGCATTTGAAATGCCGATTCCTACAGTTCACCCCAGTGGAACTTTCGGTCGTCCTGGGTAAGACAGGTGTGGGGTTGAGCGATCATCAAAAATCCCTCAATGAAACGACAATAGTAACCCGCAAGACCTAGGAATTTCCGCACCTCAGATGGCATCTTTGGTGCTTCCTAGTCTTTAATAGCTTCGTTCTTAGCCGAACGACATGAATTCCCAGTTCATTAACCACATGCCCTAGGAATTGAACTTCACTTAACCAAAAATCACACTTTGAGAAATTAGCATACAACTGCTCTCATCTCAAAAGTTCCAAGACTAACCATAAGTGTTCCTCATGATCCGTCTTGTTCTTGGAATAAACCAGAATGTCATCAATAAACACGATGACGAATCTATCAAGGTAAGGATTGCAAACGCGGTTCATCAAATCCATGAACACCGCCGGTGCGTTAGTGAGACCAATAGGCATGACCAAGAACTCAAAATGGCCATAACGAGTACGAAAATCAGTCTTCGGAACGTCGGCTTCCTGAACGCGCAACTGGTGTCACCCAGATCGCAGATCAATCTTCGAATAGTAACTAGAGCCCTGGAGCTAGTCAAAGAGATCATCAATGCGAGGGAGGGGATAACGATTCTTGATGGACATTTTGTTCAGCTCGCGATAATCAATACACATGCGAAGACTTCCGTCCTTCTTCTTCACAAACAAGATAGGAGCTCCCCACGGGGAAGAACTCAGTCGGATGAAACCCTTTTCCAAGAGTTCCTGTAACTGGCTGGACAACTCTTGCATCTCAGGAGGTGCAAGACGAAATGGAGCTCGGGCAATAGGAGCTGCACCTAGAGCAAGATCAATGCCGAACTCAACCTGACGATGAGGAGGAAGACCAGGTAAGTCATCAGGAAACACCTCAGGAAAGTCACAAACCACCGGGATATCCTTGATCTTCTTCTCATCATCAGACAAAACAGAAACAAGTGCCAGAATGGCCGAATAGCCCTTCTGGAGATACTTAAGGGCTTTATACTAGAAATGATACTCAGCGGAGCACCGCTCTTCTCACCATGAACCAAAAGAGTCTCTCCATCAGGGAGAGGGATCCGAATGACCTTATAAAAACAAACGATCTCTGCATGATACAACGATAACCAATCCATCCCCACAACGACATCAAAACTACCTAGGGGTACCGACATAAGGTCAATGGGGAATGACAAACCCGACAGTTCCAAGCGACATTCCCTAAGAATATGTGTCGCTTCAATTTTCTTACCATCAGCCAACTCTATCAAGTACTTAGTCTCTAAAGGTGTGGGTACTATATCTAGCAATCGACTAATGTCCACAGATATGAAACACTTATCGGCACCAGAATCAAACAAGACAGAAACATAGCAATCATTAAGAAGGAACGTACCAGTAACTGTGTCAGGATCCTGCTTGGCCTCCGCAGAGCCAATGACGAAAGCACGTGCATTCCTGCCGCCGCCTCCGTTGTTCCCGTTACCGTTCCCGCCCTTCCTATTCTCGCCCTGCTTCAGCTTGGGCAATCACGCTTGAAATGCCCCGTGTCACCACAGTTGTAACACCCCTGCTTCCCTGGATTCCCCTGAGCAGCAAGAGCAGGAGCAGCAGTATGAGCCTGAGCCGATGTAAGTAACGCCCTGCAATCCTTAGCAAGATGCCCCAACTGATGGCACCGATGACAACCAGCCCGATCACAACTCCCAGAATGATGAAAACCACACTTGTTACACTTGGGATGCTTCCCAACATACCCACCCGACTTCTGCCCTGAAGACGACCCAAATGAATCAGACTGCTTCACCGGCTTAGATGGTGCTGGCAGGACACTCTTCCCCATATTATCCCACTTCCTCTTGTTACCCTCAGAACCATTCACAGCAGTACCCTTAGGAGGCAAAACACCCTCCACCACCTTCATGTTAGTCATCTTGTGAGCCGAACGGACGACTTCAGCAAGGGTGGGAAGATTCTCGGCAGCCACCAACCCTGCTATCTCCGGCACCAACCTAGAAATATAAAGCTAAATCCTCCGATACTCGGGTGTGTGCAAATCAGGGCACAATACCGCTAGCTCGTTCTGTAACACCCCAACCGATGGCGGAAACATCGGGATGTCACGTATTGATGATTGTTTCAGTAGCACATGGTATAAATTGAATTTTAAATAATTTATTCAAAACATAAATATCCAAAATAAAGTGATGTCTAGGAATTCAAATACTTGATATCAAATAAACTACAACTTCAAATAACTTCAAATAATAACTTCATGATAAATCCTCATGCAACTCAAGCCTCAGCTTCATTGTTACCTGAAACATGTTAATTTTGAAAATATTTTTGGGTCAACAAAAGTTGGTGAGAATTACATAGGTTTTGATAATCGAATAAAAATGTTGTACAATTCAAGTGTCATGGCAAGTCTAGTCTATATGTGAAAACATACTAGAAGTAAATCGAGTGCATAATCAACCCTTGTGACTGTTATAATGTGGTACATCCCATACGCTCATGGTTCACTCGAATATGTTATGCGATAACAAACACCCACGCTACCTTTGTAGGAGGCACATATCCGGGTGGGATTGTCAGTCCAATAGATCTATCAATGTATACCGTCGGCTGATCAATGTTAATGATTATGCTAGAATTGTGCTTACCCTAGTCATGTTCAAGACATAATGCAACATAGAAAATCACATAGACACTTTGATGATTGAATTGCATATAGAATGTTGTAACATGTTTCACCCCAAAAATGGTGATAAATAGAAAAGGGGCTATGTAAAACTCACCTTAGCAAAATGTTATATCTCTTGAAAAATAGAATAGTGGTGTTGCCCAAACAATGCCAAGTATTACCCTATAATCAAGGTAATAAATATGTCTAAGTCTATCTAGTCTACAATTATATTCTAGGGCTTCGAATTGGGGATAAATGCTCGTTTGATTAATAAATAAAATGTTTGAATAATAAGAGAAATTTAATAAATAAATAAACAAAAGTCTTTTTTTATAAAATTTGAATCAAAGATGGTCACAATAATGAGTTTAAAGTATAAAAATATTTTTTATAAAATTATTTTCTTTAAAATAGAATATTAAATCTTATTTATTTCAAATTGTCAAAATTTAACTTTAATATTTAACAATACCAAAATTAAAGAATTATTAGATTAAAAATTATATTTCTGTTCCAAATAATCAGAAATAATTTATATAAAATTTTGGTGCAAAAATATTAAAAAATGAATTTATTATGATTTATTTATGTTAAAACTAACAAAAATTGATTAAAAATATTAAATAAATGATTTTTCAAAAATAAAAATCATTTCAGAAAAGTTTATTGTTATAAAAACTCAGAATAATTTTTGTGGAAATTTATAAAATTGTTTTGATATTTTAATAGAATTATATAAATAAAATAGAATAAACTTGATTTATTTATTATATATATTAAATAAATAAATTTTTGAAAACTAAAAATTGTATGTTAAACTTTTTCACTAGATTAACACAAAATAATTTTTGTAGAAGTTTTAAAAGAGTTTTGATATTTTAAAATGAATTTAAAAATTTAAAAGAAATATATATATATATATATATATATATATATATAAGGTTTTGCTTGTTTTTAAAGAAAAAGAAAGGTTTGGGGTTGCTGAGGGTCGAACCCGCGTAAGCCGGTTCACAGACACCAGGCACAACCACTTGGTCTAGACCAGTGGTTGTGTTTGGTTTCCGTTTGTTTGAAATTTATAACCAAGTTCAAAATCATGTTCTTCCCCAATTGAATCATACGTGCCCTAGTTTCTGCAATTGAACATATCACACAACATTAACCCAATTAACCTTAGGGTTAATGTTGTGTGTATGCCGAACAACAAAACCCATCAAAAATAACATACTTACAAACACGATTGATACTGGATTGATCAGTCAATGCTCGAAGTCAAAACACGATCAAAATTCAAGAACAGTGGAATGATTTTAGAAATTGGTGATTGAGAAAGAATGTTTGGCAAGTTGTGATTGCACGGTGATGTCCAATTTATAGTGTTGGGGCTTGGATGATCGAATTGATATGTTTGACCGTGTAATGAATGGGTTTTGTCTAATTATGTTTAATTGGTACGAATTAATGAAAATTGTATGTGTGTATGACTCATAATAGGCCGGTAATCACGATCTCATGTCAATCCAGGAAGAATTACGCGTTCAAATAAGCTAAATAAGGAAGATTGATTCCACAGTTGACTTTCCAAGTCAACTGTGAAGAATAAATCATGTTATATAATAATAATGTGTTGGGTTTAATCCAAGAAGTATGTGTAGAGAAGTTGGTTATGTTGTGTGTGCATATGGGCCGGCTTGGGGCGCGGGTTCGATTCCCGGCCCAAGCTTTTATTTTTTTTGACATTTTTTTAATATATATAAGTATATTATGTATAATTATAATAATATTAGGGTTCCAAAAATGCCATAATATTAATTAAATGCGAACATAATCATGAAACTTGACGTTTTTATTCATGGTAATAGTAACGTACAAGTTATAAATGCGTAATGTTACACGTTCCGCCTCACAGTGTACTCCTCTATCTCAGACCCAACCATCATGTAGTTCCAGACCTCATGTTCCAACTTCTGCACTTCCTCCCTATGATAGTACTCACTCTTCAAACGCTGCACGAAATCCGCCCAAAGCATAGCATGGGCTTCCCCCAAACCCATGTTATGAGCAGTAGCATTCCACAACGACAACGCAGGACCCTCGAATGTCGCAGTGGCATACTTAACCCGGTCCCCAGCAGGACAGTTACACATCAGAAACACAGACTCAACCTTTTCCAACCACCGGAGCAGTCCCACCGCTCCCTCAGTCCTAGCAAAGATATGGGGCTAACAGTCCCGGAACTTTTTATAAGAGCACTGAGGTGGAGGTGGATTAACAGCAGCACCTGAGACATGACACACGAATAAACCACAAAAGAAAAGACATGACACCCAAGAATGAGGTAGAGTTGATAGAAATCAATTTACCACCTAGAACGTTATGTCCGGCTTGGAAAGCAGCCAAGGCCATATTCACTTGTTGTTGACCCTAACAATTGTTCCATCCAAACAAATGCTGTGACAACTGCTGATACAAAGGACTGCTAGAGAACAACTGATAGAGAACAACTGCTGACAACGGGACTCACAACTGATATCCACAACCTTATCTCAAAAATTGGTGAAACAAGTATCGTCATTACCCCTCAACTGATATCCACAACCTTCTCACTTAATGACCTGTCAGGTAAAGACTCTTTCCCTAAAACAGAGCTTCACACAGAGTTTCAGGAAAGGGGGTATGATGCTCAGATGACTGGGTCAACACTTTTCAAAAAGTTTTTCCCACCAGTCATGAAATTTTTCTTCCATACCCTTCTTCTCTGTGTCTCCGCTAAGTCTACATCCTTTAATGAAATCCCATTGAGGATTCAGTACTTGGGTTATGCTATGTTGTCAGATTCTGACTTCAACCTATCCTAGGGACTGTTTAGGGATTTAGTGTCAAATGTGAAAGCCATAAAGTCTGGGTCAAACAATGCTTTTCTAATTTACCCAAGAATCTTAAGTGTAATCCTTAAGTGTAATCCTTCAAAAGGTTTTACCAGAAAAAGTTTTCAAAAAGGGTGAGTCTATGCAAATGAAAAGTCTAACTGATGAAACTTTCACAAGAATGCTGGGTGCAAACACCCAAGAAAAAGTATCAAAAGTGTCAAAGGTTTCAAAAACACAAACAAAGAGGACTAAGACAACAACTGTTGTCCAAACCTCTGTTGTTGAGCCCACTGCTCCTGGTGATCATGGCACTACATCCAGTGCTGTGAAACCTACACCAGCCATTTCCAAAAGAAAACGTCCATCCACAAAAACCACCACTCCACCACAAAAGAGACTTCTGGAAGGTGAGATACCAGAAGATAACTCTGTTGCAACACAAAAGCAACTAGAAACCACTGTTGTTACTTCCTCACAACAGTTGGAAATATCTCAACCTGACCAAACTCCTCATGCATCCTCACAAAAGGATCATGTTGTAAGCCAAGGGGAACCACATCATGATACATTTGAGTCACTTGGCCAAATGTTCACAAGCCCCTCTCCTAGGGCTAATTCTATTTTCACTCCTCCACCTTCACCATCCCATGTTCCACAAACCATGCAACCTCTGTTTGAGGCTATTGACAAAACTCAGGAAAATCCAAGTTCCTCTCTTTCACCTGTCAATGAGAGTATATCTCTACAAGTGACTGGGACTGAGGAAATTCAGTCAGCCATCCCACAAACAGATGAGGAGGTTACACCCCTAGAGTTCAATGCAACTTTAGGTGAGTTTTCAAGTGGAGCAGCCACTACTGATGTAGAGACCACTGTCTCACACCAGGACAGTGGTTACATAACTAAGACTCCCTTGAAGGCAACAACTGATGAGGCCACTATAGTGTCCCCAAAATCAGTTGGAAGTCCCCAGAACCAAGAAAAAGGGGCATCTGGTTCTCATCCTTTGCATTCACAGTGAATCAGTTAAAACTACCACTGGTAGGAATTCAGATGATCCTATTAACTTAGGTGATGGATTAAAATACCAAGAATTGACGGCTAGAGTTCAAACCATTGAAACCTCTGTTGCTGACATCAAATCTGATGTCAAGCTAATATTGGAATCCTTGGCTACTCTTTCCAAGAGTCAACCATCCACTGCTGATATTTCTAGTGAGATATGGAAATCTGTTTCTCCCATCATCATAGCTCACAGAAAACTAGCAGATCAGAATCATGAAACCTACATGGCTGAAATCAGAAACATGGTAGATGCAAGGTACAAAGATACCTATGCAGACATTCAAGCCATCAAAGACCATTTGCTAAAGACCACTGGCTCTGCCCCTACCACCATTCTCAGGGATGAAGATGATGATGCATTCACATCTGATGATGCCAAAAAGGGGGAGAGTGGCAGAGATAGGTTGCCAAAGCTAGATCCCTTTGGTTGTCCAACTTCACAAAAAGGTAAATCAAAGTCTGCCAACATACCAGGGTCTACTCAAACAGCACCACTACAGCAACAACAAACTCAAACTGCACCACAACAACAACAAACAAGCAAAGATAAAGCAGTAGACAACTCTGCAAATAAAGAAGCTGAAAAAGCTGTTGAAGACAAACAAAAGAGGGCTGACACCTTGGAAGCCAAAGCAGAGTTGTTGGTACAACTAAAAAGGGAACAACAGCAGGAAGTTGAAGATGTGGGATCCTCAAAAAGGAAGAACATGCCTGCTAAACATGTCAGACAACCACCATCTAAACATGTCAGACAACCTCAAAAAGGAAGAACATGCCTGCTACATGTACGAAAACGTTTTGGTCAATACAAAATGTATCGGTGAGCATACCCTGTTTTGAATAAATATAGTAGGAAAGTGTTTAGCAATTCATGTGCGGTACCATTTGCAATTATGTAATAAGTAATATCCGTTCAAAATCAACCCTATGTAAAGAAAAGCAGATATATATAGTATGCGCTAGTAGTAATGTAATACATAGCAATGACAAGGACTCTCAACAGAGTCACAAGGGTATATACCATAGTACTATTCATTGAAATGCCAGGCCCTCAAAGGTTAATGATTTTGACAAGTCATAGACACACAAATTAACATAACGCAAACACACATGAGAATTGCATTTAGTGAAAGAAATAGAAACTTGATTGTAAGTACATGAATCATCCCAAAATGTAAAACAGTAAAAAGGGGAAAGATATACTCACAGTTTGCGAAAGCGATCAAAATCCACTTTAAGCGGTCGTGAGCTAAATAATGGGAATTCCGAGGAATTCAACCTATAATGTGTAAGAATACTAATAAGGAAGTGTCTAAAAAGTCTAAGGTATCTAGGGTCTAAGGCATTAGGGTTTGCTAAGTCGATTTGGGGAATTAGAGTTTTTATGATAAATCGAATTACTATAAAAGTTGTATATTAAAAATAATATACTAAAGTAAGTTTGTAATTAGGATTTAGGTAATACAATTATTACCAATTGGATATTTAGAATAAACTATTTTTTTTGAATAATTAAGACAATGTAATTTAATTAATTACTTTAACTAAATTAAATAAATATATAGTAATCATAAATGTATAAATAAATAATTATGAGTTACACCATGATCCAACAAATAATAACTAAGACCTTCAACATAGGACTATCTCTATTTTATAAGAAAAGTATTTTATAATATAAATAATTAAATGATTAATTATGTCAAATTAAACATAAATAAGATTAAAAATACAAGACATTAACCAAAAATATTATTTTTATAGAAATTAAATACCTTCTGATGTAAACAAATTAAAATAATTTTCCCATAATTTATATAAACTTATTTATATTTAAAACCGATTTAACGAGATTAAATCATGTTTAAATGATTAAAAATAAGAAATTTAATAAAAACAAATGTTTTCTGAACCAAATGATAAAAATTTCTATTATGGACCCTGTAAGTGTCGCCGTTTTCAAAAATTAATTTTAGAGCAAACTAAAATTTTATCATTTATATTTATGCTAGATCGTACCTTCATTTTATTCAAGTGCTAGTGTTGAAACGTTATTCGGCAAAAATTTTATAAATTTTTTTTCAAGTTTATAAAGTGTAAAAACATTCTAGAATAATCTAGTTAACTTGGTTATGTTTTATAAAAGAAAAATTAACCTAGTTTAATTATAATCTAACCTAGTTAAAAGTATAGGGGCTGTTTCTGCCAAGTCATGAAAGTTTAAAAAAAAAAATCTTCTTATCTCCTGCCTTCCAGTCGTTTTTCCGGCGAGGTGGTTTCCGGCCGCCGGAATTTGTTCCGGCCAACATAAAATCCGACCATTTGGGGCGTTTTAACTCGTTTAATTATCAGTAATCGTTTCTCCATCATTATTCATCCGTTACAAGACCCATTACACGCATTTAATTAGTTAAAACAACACTTTAATTCGAGTATTAGTGTGTAACCGACCGGAAAACAAAAAAATCCATCAAAACGGTTGTTTTAATCAACCTATACTTAAACCAATCCTTGCAAAACATTCCTGCACCTTATCCGCATCTAACCCACATCAAAACGAACCAGAAACGTGACCCGAGCTCGTGTAATTTGGTCCAGATGTTCGGCTCTTCGTCTTTATTTTTTTTGGTTGTAAATCATTGATGTGTCGTAAAACACATCTATTCTCTTATGTATTTTTTGTTATAATTGAGTCTTTTGTATATAGTTTTTAGTAGTTTTAGGCATGTATTCGTTTGTTGGCCTATTTTTGTCATTGTATAGATTTTTATTAATTTTTAGTACTTATTTATTTATTTTATATTTTGGTAGGTGTTCGTGTGAACGTTGGAGCGTAAACGATGAACTTTGGTCAAGCCAAGAACACCCGAGTGTAGAGCACCGAGTTATAATAATAATAATAATAATTATAATAATAAAATCAAATAAAGTCAAAGTGATTTGGAGGATTGCCAAAAAAGGGCTACGGCCCATATTGAAGCTAAAAAAAAATAATAGATAATTGAACTTTGACGGCGCACAAGATTGGAATTCAACAATTGCAATTCATTCAACAATTTCTTTCGCACAGCAAAAGACAAAACCGGCCAAATACGGTGACGAGCGAAAGAGCACGGAAGGAGAAAAGGCCACGGGCACGTTAAAGATTAATAGCCAACGAGCCTTGGGTTAGGTTTAGTTTTCGCTCTATATTTTTATAGACATGATGAAATTGTTTTTTATAAACTTTGAATTTATGTTTCTAAATATTATGAGTAGCTAGACTTTTATGGTTGCTTAGGTTTATGAACTAGACACGAAATTTGCAGTTTTTAATGATTCTTGGTTTTTAATTTTGATGTGTAGGATTACATGATTTTAATTTTATTGTTGGATTTGATATATGTGTGTTGGTGTTAATTTTATTTGAAGTTTGTTTATTGGTTTTGTGGAGCTAGGCATGTAGAGATACCCCCTAGGTCTTGAAATCAATCTAGTTCGTCAACTTAGGTTAGCGTGCTAGTATTTGGAGTTGGAGTACGACACAAGTATAACAAACTAATATAATAAATTAACTAAGACGTGCAGTCCATTCTTGAGGGTGAGAAATCTAACTCGAGTTTGCTAGGTAACTAACTAGGCATTGTTCGGTAGTTGGCAAGCGCTAGGGCGGGAGTCGCTACTTGTCCGTGTTTAGAGTTTTCCTAGGTTTTCTTCAGTAGAGTTTAAGTCTGCTTCATAGTTTGAGGGTTTTAATCCAGGAGAGGTTTTAATCTGATTTCTATGGGATTTTGGTACGCTAGGGCGATCTAGGTCCATCTTAGCATTTCTACACTTGTCCCGCCTTAAGTCTAGTGAGCTATCTTTGACAGGAGGTTTATTAGATAAGAATAGGGTCTCAAGTTAATTACCAGATTCAGGATTTATTGCTAGTGTCTAGGGATTTTGCCTAAGTAACCAGCCTTCTTCCTATCCGATTTCTCCAAGTTCCTAGTTCCCGTAAGCAGCTGAGGTTACTTTATTTATATTTAGTTTCTTTTAAGTTTATAATCATTAGTTTAACCCCCCATTTAAGTATATATTTATTTAGGCTAGTATTCGGTAGAGGTTGTGATCTAGAGTTGCATTCGCGTCTTTGGGTTCGATACTCGGTCTTATCTGTTTACTGCTTTGCGACCGGTACACTTGCCGTGCGTGTGTAGTTTTTAGGTGAGTCGTTTTAATTAAAACTTGTGTTATTTTTATATATACATTTACACACATCAATCATCATTGTAAGTCTGTTATTTTTATGCCGTTTTGATCCCTATATCATTCTCTTTAAAAGCCCTATAAGATTCGGGTTCCATTGTTGCTGATTCAGGCTATTAGTTTTGGGGTTAGGGTTAGGGTTTATGTTATGATTTGGGGAAGAAGATGACCAAGTACTTAATGTTTAAATTTTATTGGTAATCAAACCTTCCAACATATCTACCAAGTGTCCTAGTGGTTTGTGTGTGTGTTTGCATCAAGAACCACTCAAGTTCGAATCCCACACAAAGCACCACCCTTTTCCATATCTCAAACCTTCCAACATATCTACCAAGTGTCCTATAAATGGGTGCATTGGTTATGTGCTTATATATAGGGAGCTGATGAGGCACGTTTCCTTACGTGGATTTATATTTTCCCCCTTAAAATTCAAAAACTTAGGGCCTAAAACAGCTGAGATGATATTAGTAAACGTCTGCTGTTGGTTGGCAGACGCAGGGATTGAGAACCGCTGTTGAGGGCAACAACGGTGGTTTCACGTGGCCCACCCCTTTTATTGAAATTTTTAATGGGATTAATGCCGTCAGTTTTTGCATCATACGCGCATTGGTGGCCAGTCTCTCCGGCTGGCACATCAACTTTCTGACGTCACCCACGCTTCTCCTATCTATATCTATACTATATATAATGCATGAGGCAAGGACTTCTTAAATCTTAAGTAATACAATCAAACTTACTCAAGTTACAACATTTGATGCATATATTATTTAAAATTTAGGGACAAATTAGTCTTTTTGGAGTTGAAGGATTTATAGGAGGGTAGGTTGAGAACTGTTCCTCTTCCCTTTAATTTTGCCCCAGCCACGTGCCTTTTATATCAGATTCATCAACTACAGTTTGAGATATAGGAATGCATAACCGTGATGCTTATTATCGTGGTACTGGGAAGCAATTTGCTGATGAAGAAACCTCGAATCCGAAGTTTGATTCGCTCTAATAGCAGGTCTCAAACCTCAAATCGACATCACCAAAGGTACTAATTTTTTGTTTTAGATCTGTTTATGTTCCAGAATTGTATGTTTAGTTGTTTCCTTTTCCCTTTTCTCTTACTGCATATTTCCATTGAGTTTTATCGTCTTCCGATCCTTCATTTCCTCTCAAAGACACTCTATCTGCAGGTTTGGGGATATCTATTTCTTCTTGGGTTTTTATTGAATTCTTTCTGGTTTGCAATAGCTGATATTTGAATTTGGGTTTTTTATGATGAATTTTGTGTTTATGTACAGAGCCTTCAGCCCTTCTTGAACTCATAAATTAGAAACAAAATCATGCGGATCCGATTTTGAGCGGCAAATCTTAAATTTAACTTTTGAATTCCCGCTGCTAATCCACACACCTATTCTTCATTCAATTTATAGAGAGAGAGAGAGAGAGAGAGAGAGAGAGAGAAAGATAAGAGAACTAGAAAAGAAAGTGCTCTGGTGTGTTTCCCGATGGTATAGGGTTTATCCGTGAGAATGCTCAGATCTAGCGATAGTTAAGGGTTCAAACCCCCCTGGTTGTATTGTTGGTTTACATATGTGGTCTAGGGTTTATGCGTGACGAACCTGACGATTTAGGGTTCCGCCGCACAAGCCAGTGGCGGCGGTTTCGAGAGGGCATCCGTAGGTAAATTCATTTCCATTAATTGTTATAAATTAGTGCTAATTTCTATATATCCTAGAACATGATGAAGTGGGGCTTCATACCTTAGAAATGGGTATTTTTTATCATTAGTCGTCACTCTTGATTAATTACTTTACGGAAATTGTTAATTTCAATAATTTCATTGTTCATGTGATGCGCGTATGTTTGTGCCTATCTTATGATTATGGTAATTTATAAATTGTTTAAAATATGATGAATCGTGTTGTTTATGGTGTAATTTGATGTAGAAGTTTCCTCAGTTTAGATTACGGAAATGGTGAAAATTACATCCTTATTTTTCCTTCATTATTTGTAGTTGTATTTTAGTTTACTTGCACGCATGTAAATCAATCTTTCATCGACTAAACCGTCAAATTTGGTATGAAGTTTCGAAAGTCTAGATATTAAATTGTTTTTGTTTGATTATACATGTTCATGTTGAGATTTAATAGCAGTTGATCGGATTTTGAGTTGAATTTCATTAGAATATGGGCTCATTAATTGTTGTTTATATGGTTTTGAACTTGTTCTGGAATCATGGATGCAGTTCTGCAACTTCTTGCAGGGGTAGGAAGTTTGAGATCCTGGAACATATAAAGAAACGTCCACCATTAGAAACAACCGAAAAGTTTCAACAATATGTGAGGGTAAGCTTCCATGTACTTCTTCAATGTTTGAGTGTTGTAAACATGTGTAGAAATACAAGGATCTGAACATTTAGTTTTGCACGGTGTTGTAAGATTATGTAGAAAAATAATACGTAATGTATAAATTATTGGCTACATGTAAAGTAGCAATTGTTGTAGGATTCTACCACGGAGGTTTTGAACCACCATTAATGCTCATGAAACAAAGGGGTGCTCATGCTCATGAACCTCGGTTCGCCTCGAGGCTCCTCGTGAAGTGAAGTGAAAATGCCTATAGGCTTGATTCCGTACTTTCAAACCTTGGCTGTTAAAGATGGTGACTGATTGTTAATGAGTTCCTGCCACTACCATATAAAGTGGAAACTCGCAAGGATGGGGTAATTTAAAATCTAAACTTTTGACCTATTGTTATTTCAATGCGATAATTTGTTCCGTCTATGAAATTTTGTCATGAAGCCGACCTCATATTTGGCACATACATTAAACGGAAGGCTACTTTGTGTTACTTTTTGATAGGTTAATGAGCCTAGCGAATTGAGTTGGGTAACGCTTCAAAGTGGGTAATTTTTAAAGCTTTAGCCAACATGTTCCTGTTATGCAGCCAAGTATGAGTTCCAGCTTGATGATAGAAGCTTAGTTTAAGAAATAAGAATATGAGAAAGGTTACTGCATTTTGACGGATGGTAAGTTGTTTCGAGCTACAAAATTAATTTTTTTCCTCAAGTGATAACAAGATGGGCGAACTGGATAAGAGGTCAAAACAATTCCAGTTGAAGCTTGTCACTTTTGTATGGGTCTAGATGGTTCGGTTCGTGTTCTTAACTTTGAAAAGCAAGAGGCACCTTGGGTACGAAAAGCCCACCGCCTCTCGCCTAAGCGTGCCTTTTAAAACCATTGTCATTTTGCCTACAAACAATTTTTATCAGTTTTTAAAAATTTTATAATAACTATTATGTTCATTTTGCAAAACAAACTCTCTGAATTTTCATTATTATTTATTTGACATAATGAACTTTAAATTATTTTAATTTGACACTTTCTTTTTTGGTTGTTTTATATCTTAATTTACCATGAATAATCACTTAGAAAGGTCATTAAATTATTCATGAATTTTTATCACAAGTCAGGCATGTATGCATCACACAAATTCCAAAATCTTCATTGAAGATCATTTTAATGCATTAGTAGATCCTTTTCCAATCATGTCCTTACTGTTTATGTATATACGCTTGATGGTGATGTTTCAAATCAACTTATGTGCCTTCATATTGCAGACTTGTCATTCATGATACACTTTATCTAACAGGTTGAAGTTGTAAACTTTTCTGAACAATGAAACACAGTAAAAATAGGTTGTCAACAACTGTACCCAGTAAATAGACATGGATCAATCAGAAATTGAGAGGTTGTGACGAAGCCGATGGATGTGTGGTGACTTTCTTCTGCCAGCAACCATCGTTTTCACGGCCACCAAACACGTGCTTTACTATGTTTTTTTAAACATATTTAATTCCTCATGACTATAAATAATTTATATGGTTTTAATTCAAAAATTGCAACTTGTTGTCAAGGACAAGTGGACATCAAATTGGTAATCGTCATATAGATATCAGAATTACATATTTTTGGATGCGGTGGTCAATTAAATGGTTGTTCACTTCACATGTTTTATCTTGCTGATAGCGTATAACTCACCAAATATAAAAATGGTCATAAAAATGATTATTCGTAAAAAGGAACCCTTCGTGTGTAGAATTAACTTCAGAGCATCTAGCGCCTGGTAGTCCATGTGACTGAATTTGCTCATGTCGGATTTTTGATCAACCAGGTTTGGTTTAATATCGAATCGGTTTTGATCATAGTAACTCAAAATCGTTTCCAACCTAAAGTTTATTTGATTGTTCCAAATAGGTACACACTTTCAAATTTTTGTTGTTGATCTAGGTCCTTTCAAAATTTTGTTTGATGATACAAAAAAAAGGCTAAAGTTTATTTGATTGTTCCAAACAGGTACACTTTCAAAATTTTGTTGTTGATCTAGGTCCTTTCATTTTGTATATATCTTTTTAAATAGCGAGTATAATAGTGATATTCAAGGAAAAAAATAACAAAAATTTTATAGTTTGTTAGTGTGAAGTATCACATAATTGTAGAACTTACTACAGTTATATCAAAATTAGAACGTTTTCAAAACTAAAATTCATTAACAAGTTATAAGAATTTATACCTAATAAATAAGTAACCATTTATTCATGTCTGATTTATATGTACACTCATGGATCATAGGTAGTAGAATGTGATAAACAATTTGATTATGTTTCTATAGTTATATACAATATATCATGAGATGATCGATAAACTAATAGATCACAAGTACTGCATTATAGATTGCTTTGCATTACAAATATATAACCTTACATATATATTTACTTAAATATTTTTTATTTGACCCATATGACCCATTTAGTTTAGTAATCATAACAGAACTTATCATCTTAATTCTATGTTGTTTTTTTTATTATTCCTAGGTTTGTTCTCTGTACAAAGGAACGTTGAGTTTGCAAGTTTCATTCCCCCACAAAATAATAACTTGAGGTTTAGATTAATGTAATACAATTTTGAATCTAGATGTGGTTTTCTTGTAGTTTATACGCCAATATAGTTTTAGACGATATGAAATAACTATTTCGCTTATACACGGTATGAAGCTTTCGTAACAACATGAAAGAACCAAATTTAACTGAATTGTAAATTGTCCACCACCATGATGCTACTAACAAATGAACTTTCAAGAAAAAAAAAACATTTTACACTTGAGTAAAAAAAACGAGTACCACAATGCAAAGGTTGCCCCACCGCATCGCGCGGGTACCATACTAGTTATGTAAAGTATAGATAGATGATTAAGTTTTTAATAACTTGATTTCATGAAAAAGTGAAAACAAAAGTTATTATTAGAGAAATATATGTATCAATGGAATATAAAAAAAAGGAAAAAAGGAACTTTTCTTTTCAGGTTTGCGTGAGATGAGAGAACCGGAGGTATATAACATTGGTCATAACGTTTTTTAAAATCAAAATAGAAATTATTATTCTAGTTTAAAAAGTCGTCGGTCAAAATTCACAAAAATAGTTTGTATAAATGGAAGAATTAGCAAGCTAGGGAATATAAATCATAATTGGTGTTTCGATTATGGAAGTGATATGTGTATGATAAAAATAGGCGGAAAGTTAGTTAGTTGGTTAAGTGTCAAAGTTAGTTAGCTTAGTTGACTATAAATAAGTCAACAATCTGTAATAAGCAATGTTTTCAGAACCGGACCGGAAGTTGAACCGGTCCTCTTACCGGTTCACTGGTCGGACCGGTTCGACCGGTCGAACCGGATTCAAGAACCGGATAACATTTGCATTTAACCTAATATTATACATGTATATATACACATATATATAAATTAATTTAAACATATCTATTGGAGTATATAAATTAATATAAACTAATTTAGAAATAAAATTATATAACCAATGTGATCAGATTATCTTTTGTACTCTTATGAGGCTTTTCACTTTTTTGATAATATTTCTTTCTATATTTTATTAGTTCTATTCATATCACCACAACTTTATTTATTTATATTTCATTTCCAAGATGCAAGTTGTCACTCAACAGCAACACTCCTTTAATCCCTCCTTCACTTTTCTTTTTCCTCACAACAAAACATAAAAGAACCTTCAACTTTCTTGAACACAACCTTCTTTGGTCCTTGCCCAGATCCACGACGAGGTGTCAATGTTTGCTTCAGTCCAATGCTGGCCACCACAGAAGGAAGGAAGACGACCATCATATTTATCCAAACATCCGATCCAACACCCTGAACCGGACTGCCGAGGGTTGTTCACCGTCATCCTGCAATTCACAAGCACCAGTTCCCGGTCCAACCGCCCTAAAATCTGGTCCAACCGCCGGTCCGGCGGGTCAACCTCCGGTTCGATGCAGAAGCGGTCCAACGTATCGACCCGGACCGGCCGGGGGTCCGTTTCCTGGTCCGACCGGTCGGACCGGCCGGTCCAGTCCGGGTTTCAAAACCATGGTAATAAGTCATTCATCCAGATAGATAGTGGGTTGGCTCGCGCGATGCAGCGGGTGTAACCGAAACTCTTTTGTAGAGCACATACTAACCTAACATACCTATAAACCTAACCACTATTACATGAATATTTCTGAATACCTTTGTTTGAAATTCATTATAAACAGAAGCTTTCTTCTTCGGTTATTGAATCCGATGATCATATAGTTTAGATTAAATTTGGCATGTTTGTGTGTATGAATATAACGTAATAATTTCAGAATTCGAATCGTTACCTCATGATTAAAAACACAACTTTCACTATTGATTTCTCGATTTCTATATAGTATGATCAATTTTATAAAACTCTAAGTTTTTTAAAGTACCCAACTCTATATAAAATGTTATAACATAACATATAACATCATGAATTGTTTTTTATATGTTTTCTATTTTATAAGTTTAAAGTAATTATAAAATTGAATGTCATGTGGTTTCATAAACATCTCATGACTCTTGACTTTCTTTTAATTAAATATGGTGTTTAAAAGACATATTTACCCTTAAAAAGTAGTTATTTTATACATTATGTGTTGTATGCTAGACATTTAGACTTATACCTCTTAAAATTTAAGAAGTCCTTAGAAAATGCTTTATAATATAGTATAGATATAGATAGATAATACAAACCAACTTTCCCTCCCAAATCTGTTATTCTCTCTCTCTCTCTCACTGCTCTCTCTCTCTAAAATGACTCTATAGCTGTTCTTCTTCGTAGGTTATCAGTCTTTAGAGTATGATTGATCATCTTATTGATATCAAGCACAACCTTTATCAGGAAGCAATGTAAAAGGTGACAAACGTCATCCATCCTTGTATCATCCTCATAAGAGTGTGTTTAGTAGTGAAGTTCTTGCAATATTTACATCTAATGAATCAACACTCTCTTGTTTAGGTACTACATGAATCAACTTTTTGCTTGATGACGTGGGTAGCCTAAAGTAAAATAAGTTAATAAAATTACATAATCGTGCTTGAAAGGTTGAAGGATACAAAGGTTCAAAGGCTCGTAAAGCACTGATTAAAAGATGACTTGTCTTGTCATCACAGTCCTCAGTCAACACAAGCAGCTGTCCATATCTGGCACATGGAGACGATGCAATGCACAGACCGAAGATCCAAAGCCACCCTCGGCTAAAAGTGGTATGTCTCCAAGTTGCATCATGGACCAAGATATTATCTCTACTCAAAGAGGAAGATTCTTACTTTATAAATCAGATCACCCTCTTTCAGATCTGGACACACCTTTCTGATTATTCTTACTTACACACATCTTCCATTCTCTTTGACAATATTTCTGGCTTTGATTCTCACTCAAACCAAAATCATAATACTTAAAACATAATTATCTTGAACCTCCTTCTACATTTTGCAACGTAGGGGACACCACGACCTGCGTTAGGCAGATCGGAACCCTTTAACCCTTTTACCCTTCCTTGGACTCTAAACTAACGTTAGACCCATATTTGTTGTAGTAAAAAGTTGGCTCCCACCGTGGGGTTGCGCCATTGTTTCCTTTCAAAAATCAATCGTGTAGCTCCAACTCTTCGATATGTCTGACCACGAGTCTCTGGAATAGGTGAATCGGGTCTCTCCGAATACGGATCAGACCTCTCCTAATAGATCTGTATCATTATCGACTCCTGGAAGTACCCCCCACTGGTGCTCCATCCCAGGAGTTCACACTCTTTCAAACTCCAACTCCTAATCGCTCAGGGGTGTCATCTCCTTTCCCCTAACACTGTACGTACACCTGAACGTATAGATCTCACCCCTGAAGGAGTTGCATGTCACTTTCTACAACTCAGATCTCTCCTAAACCAGCATGTAATCAAGGAAAGAGAAAATGGGGTCAGGATCCAGCTAGACTATAATGAGGAGGAACCATCACTCTCACCTAAACCACCTCGTCCCCCTCATGTTACTCCTTCAAGCCCTCAACCTGCTCCCCACAACTACAGAGCTAGGCCTAGCATGGTGTTTCCTACACCTTATCAGCCTGTAAGGCCAAGTTCGACAGCTTTCCCTTTGTTCATACCCCAAGCTGCCACCTCAGGTGCACCCATTGGGCATGAACTCACCTTAGACCAACTCCTACAGTCACCGGTCATAAGTGTTCCACCCCAACCACTACCTCGTGGGAACAAGCCATGGCCTCTCTGCCCATGGCTCGTAGCGCCTCCATTAGTATGCCCACGGGAACAAGCAAATATGGCTACACCTGAAAGCCTTCAAGGCTTCAGCCTCATGCCTCACATGATAGCTCAAATGATGGCTCACATCCCCTGGCAACAACTTATTAGCCAAGCCATTGCTGCCCAACAAATAAACACCAATGGGAACAACAACAAACGAGGGTGGAACACAACATAAATCAGCCATACAAACCTAGTAACATATGTTGTTTCTCCCAAGAAATAGCAGACTATGAGTTACCAACTAAACTAAAAATGCCAGCCTCACATAAGAACCTACGATAGTACTGAAGATCCTGAAGACCATTTACAAATCTTTTCTGGGGCAGCTCGGATGGAAAAGTAGGGTAATCCAGAATGTTGCCTCATGTTCATGCAAACCTTGGTCGGGTCAGCTCGAATTTGGTTCAACGACCTTCCAGCCAGAAGCATTAAATCCTTTAACGATTCGGGCAAAGGATTTCTGGCCATCTTCTCTCAGAAGAAGCGTTGCATCAAGGATGCCACCATTATCTTCCAGATCAAGCAAAAAGATGATGAAATCCTTTAAAGCTTCATCGAACGATACAATAAGGAGGGTCTCACTTATGTGGGCGCTGATGCAAAAATGAAGGTTGTAGGGTTCATGAACGCCATTAACTCTAAATATCTCACCAGAGATTTCAACAAGAGTCTCCCAAGAACCCCTGAAGAAGCCCTGGAAAGGGCTAAAGCCCACATTGAGGGGAAGAGGCTGTGGACATCAAAGAACAAAGAAAGAGGGCTGCCAGCTGGAGAAGTTCCAGCTCAAACAGAAAAAGGGGTAACTATGGAACCTATAACAGAAGATCCAGGGGATCTGAGTCTCGAAGGTCCGAAGGTTGGAACCCTCAAAGTCGAGATCGAAACATAAACTTCACAGTTTTAACTAAAACCCCTCAAGAAATCTTGGCAACCGAAGAAGTTAAACACACCTTCAGACCTCCCCGTCCCTTACCAAAGAGCAAAAGAAACGAAAGTTCCAACTAATATTGTGAGTTCCATGAAGAAAAAGGACAACACACCAACGATTGTTTCTAGCTCAAGAAAAGGATCGAGGAGGCCGTTAAGTCTAGAGAACTAGCTCATTTGGTAAAGGGAGTCAAAGAAAACATAGTTGAAGGCAAAAAGAAGGAAGTCAACATGGTCGTAGCTGAACCAGGAACTCCCAACAAGCGCCAAAGGTTGGAAGCTTGGGAGCATCAAAGCGTTTGCTTTCCACCACCCGAATGAAAAAAAAAGTGCTATAATCCTCTGGTCATCGAAGCTCTCGTTGTCACACCCTCAAATTTCCCTTTCTTAGCCACGGTCTTATGTCTTCTCGACACTTTCTTCTTCTTTATAGGCTCAGTTTCAGGAACAACTTCAATCCTGATTTCTTTCTCTTTACCTTTGCCACTCTTTGCTCCCACATTCACAACCTGTCGCTTTCGTTTTGCCTCAGGGTCAACAGGATGTAATGGATTATCTTCGTCTGATGCACTATCAGCATGCCTTACCTCATCTTTACCCGGATCCACATAATCAATCCTCGCCAAATGCCCAAATAAACGTCTAACAGGTGATCGTTCATTCACTGACAAGCCTTTATAAGCCTTCATTCTTGCCAATGTATTAATGGACATATGCTCTTGAACTACGATCTGCTTCGGATCCCTCTTCAACTCTTTATTTTGTGATCAAATATAATCTGAAGGAATCGAGGGTATAACAAAAACTTCAAATTCCTTGTGCCTCTAACAGGTTCCAATAAATGTTCCATAAGCATCCCTGATACATTGAACGGTTTGTTCAATATCAGTGCAACCATCATTGAGCTAACACTCTTTCTCATCAAATCATAACCTCCTGCTGCTGCTGAACTGAAGACATGAATCATAACATGCCCAAATACTTGAATTTGGGGACAAAGCTTTCCCTTGTGTAACGAACCATCAGTAATCGGCCCGTTATATTTCATCCTTAGAAAGCATTTTCTCTGTTCAGTAAAGCTAAGTTCTCTGGGATCAGTCTTTTCATCTCCAAGCTTCAAAGCTTCCCTGATATCATTCTTTGAAACAATAACCAATTTTCCTTGAATCTTGCTAACCAGAGATGTTTCACACTCCCAGAAATACATCTTCGCGTTCATCCAGAACTCTTGTAGCATGTCTCGGTAGATAATAGTAGGTGTAGCAATCGCATCTATCACCCGACTTCTCTTTAGAAACTCGATAATCTTTGTAAACTCAGTGTGCTTCTTAACGTCCCCAAGATATACACAACAATTATGCGCATTCTCAAACGGAAAAAGTTCTTCATTTCCTTTCTCAATAGCTTGTGCAGATGATCCAACTTGTTCAGTAGGTTTTTCTTGTTCAGACATGGTTTATACTGCAAAACAAAACAAGTAAACATGTTAAAGATCGACAAAATAAACAAATTTTGAAAATTTGGTAATTAAACTCTACATTCGCCCAAACGGAGGTGCGAATGAGAAATTTGGATACGAATGTGAAGTTTCATAGGTGCGAATGTAAAATGTTTTTGAAAAATGTTTCATTCGCCCATTTTAACTTCATTCGCCCAAACAGAACATCTCCTTCGCCCAGATTTATACTTTCGACCGTTCGAAAGGTGCGAAGGGACTGTTCTTCAATTCAAATTTCAAATTTTGAAAACCAATTATTATAAACTTGTAATTTTGATTCATTATGCACCTAAAACCTCCAATTATTGTTTCCTAATCATCAATTTTATCAGTTATTTATTGAATTAGTGTTTTATAACAAAAACTAGGGTTCAAATGACTTTAAACAATCGATTATGCATTCTGATCTTGTTTAAACCATTGTTTTTGCATATTCTCCCCCTAAAACACTCATTCAATGAATCCCTGTCAATAATATGATCAATTATCATGTATATATCCCTGTTCGATAGCAGTTAGGGCTTGAACACAAAATCACTGATTAAACAGTCAATAATAGATGATAACCTGTAAAGATGAAGGCAAAATGATCAGGATTAACAGACGAACAGAATGGTAAGTTCTAAAATGCACAAGCAACAAGTGGACTTAGGATCAAAAATTTTGAAAAAATTCAGTAAAGGGTCGAATGAGCAAAGATAGGTATATATAGACTGCTCCTTCGACCGTTTATTGTGGTCGAATGTGAAGCTTTAGTCTCCTTCGCCCCTAATGAAAGGTACGAATGAGAGAAAAGGGTTCGAAAGAGAAAAACAACTTAAGAACTCTCACATTCGCCCAAAATGAAACATACGAATGAACATGAAATTCCTCCTTCGACCCAATCGAATGGGCGAAAGTGAATCAGGAATTTTGAAAATTTTACCAAATCTAAAATCGAGTCCCGTACAAAATATTTCCAACTGTTAAGCATCCGACAATCATATTTTGTCAATTAAAGATGACAAAGCTCAAATGGTTCATCAAGGTTTAGAAAATCGTCATCAACCACTATCAGCTATCAAAAATAAGATAGAAATGTAAAATCTTTTTGGATTTTCTAAAGTTTATGTTAAAACACACCTAAAATCTTTTTGAGTTTTGCAATTTATGACGAGAAAATAAAATGCAGAAATGTAAAGATAAAACATTCAATATTTTGGGATTTTCGGTAAAGGGATCATATCAGTTATTGAGAAATCTGATCACACCGTTGATCTTTTGATTATTATCATTAAAGACAATGTGTGATCTGGCAACTGTTGATATTGTGATCCACATAAACTCACATGCAGACTTTTCTGCAGTGCTTTAGACTGATACTATTATATATAGTATAAACATAATTGCCTGTGGTTCCCACGCACACGACATACTCCCGTATCAAGAAGTAAAAGCACAAACACTCATTGTAAAGCGTGATTATGCTTTCGTCATCTGTAATTGATGTGCTAAAAGTAGTTTAATAAAAATAACTAAATTAAACCTAAAACTAGACTGTGAGCGAAATATTTTGACTAAAACAGGATTATTTGATCATACAAGTTACAAAACCAGGTGCGGAAACCCTAGCTTTGAACAAACTGATAGAAACTCAAATCAAAACACAATCAATATCATTTTCAAAGCTTTTCATAGATTAACTTTTGCATAAACTTGATTACAATCACAATTCAGTTAATCTAGATCAAATACAGACACTTTCAATCTAACCTAGAACCTGACCTCAAAACACACACAACTAATAACTCTCTTGCATTAACAAAAACACAAAATCTATTTATAGACTCTGCACATTCGCCCCTTTACTGTGGTCGAATGTGGAAGTCTTCCACATTCGCCCAGTACAAGGTACGAATGTGTATCTTGGTCAGCTTCCAAACTACCTTCGCCCATTTGTTATCTACCTTCGCCCACTTTATATCTACCTTCGTCCATTATATCATACCTTCTACCAATCAGCACTATTTAACATATGTTAGTATCCAATCACTAGTCGCAAAACGCATCTACAAACTCCCCCTCGACTATTGATTGGATTGTCTTCTCTTTTCGTCCATGGCTTTGTTCATCAGCTTAATTCTGAGCTGTTTCTTCTGCTCATTAGTCATTACAGGCTCAAACTTTCTCTTTACTGGTTTCGACACATTTGCCATCTTCACCGTCTTGCCAAGCTTGTTCTCCAAATTACTCCCCGCATTAATATCATAAGCAAAGCAAACTCCAACCACTTGAGTATACTTTCTTGCTTGAGCAACGTCTTTTGGTTCAAAGTAAATCGGATTATAGAAAAGCATGATGATGTCTTCAAAAGTACAATTAATCAACCACATCGGATCAAATACATGAACATGCTTGTATTTGTCCTTCCCGTCTCTCAACACTATCACCGCTTCAGCCTTCCTCCAATCATAATACCAGAAAATAAAATCAGCACTGAAATGTTGTGGCATAGGCATCAAAGGTATTTTTCTCATCACTTCAGGTGCCTTGTATATCAAAGTAACCCGCTTCAGCTTGGTTTGAGGATCAATATCCCTATGAACTTTCCTTCGGGGATATTGAGGCTTGAATCGATTCCATCTTGTTCTACTTTCCCAAACCAACTTGTCTGCACACCAACCAACATGTGTACCGCTCACTGAAGCACCAGACATAGGGAATCTGCATAGATCTCTGACCGCCCAGTACGGTAGAGTTAGCAAATCAATGAATCTGTTAAAATACAAGATCCCTGTTTCCCATTTAGCAGCTATGCACTTCAGCCTGCCCAAATATGTCCACCCGAGAGCTCTGCCTTTGAACTTGGCATTGTGAAATCTATAAAAGTTTCCTTGAGCTTCAGGCTTTGGTCGGTTCTCATCCATTTCTCTCAATTTCTTCAAATTACTCTTCAATTCATCAGATTGATTTGAAGATTCTTGCTTATCAGCACCAAACACCTTCTCCACAAACTCTGCACTTCTTTGCTGTGCCTTCTTCTTCGCCGAATTGTTTGGTGTCTCAGTGAAATCAGGAAATATCTCATCTTTATCTGTTTCTCTGAAGTACTGAGGAAATTCTTCATGAGTTATATCTTCAACCTCCACTTCATCAATCTCAGGAGTATTCTTATCATCTGAGTGACTTCCAATATCCTTTTCAGAAATATCTGGAATCGACTCATCTACTATAAACTCCTCAAATGTTTTCCCTACCCTCTTCCATCCAGAATTTCCTTTGCCACAGAAGCAGGTACTTCTCCTTCTTCAAGATCAGGATCTTCGTATTCCAATTCATATCTCAAGTCATCAGTTTGGAATATCTCAGCGAAACATCCTGTGAACTCAATGGTCCATTCTCTTCTTTCCAACATATCTTTATACACTTGTTTAGCATCATCTGATAAAGATCTCACCTTCTCATTCCAGAAGATACTTTCATCTGAATCAACATTCTCACCTTTCTTCTTCTTTGAACTTGATTCTCCAGTACTCTTCTTTTTGGATGTTCTTTCTTCAAATGTAAACTTTGAAGTATCATCTCCTCCATCATCATCATCATCACTTTCACTATCATCCTCTTTCTGTCTCCCAGACCCTTCTGCATTATCATCATCATCATTATCATCCTCATCATCACTTTTATCTGACTCTTCATCATCTTCATCATCATCTTTTTCTTCATCCGATTCAGACTCTTCATAGTCAACTTTCTCTTCTTCTTATTCTTTATCTTCTTCACCCTCCTTTAACTTGGGTGCAACATTATACAAATCATCAATCAAATCACTAAGTCGTTTGTTCTCAGCCCTTAGTTCTTTGTTGTCTTCTTTAATCAACTTAATCCTGTTCTTGTTTCTTGAACACTTTCCCTCAAGCTTTTTATTCTTTGCTTCAAGCTTCTTAACCTTCTCATTAATCTCGTCTTGATTTGATTTAGAAGCAACCACAATCTGAAGCATTTTCTCTTCATTCTGCTTAAACTTGGCTATTTCAGCTTGTTGAGCCACAATCATCTTCATCATATCATCCATTTTCTTGTTCACCTGTTTCATTACATCATCATCCACAGTAACCTTCTTGGATTTGGATCTAGATGGCTCAACTTCCTTTTCTTTCTGAGGCTTTCTGAACATGTCAAGTACATTGTCCAGTGCAACATTTAGTTGATCAGCTGATATAGTCTCTGCCTCTTTAGATTTCTTTTGCTTTTTGGTGACTGGTGAAGATAGCTTTGATGATGTACCAGCATCGGGTACTCTTTTTCCTTTCAACAGTTGTGCTAATTCTTTCTCTCTCAACTGTTTAGTGCTTGTCTTCTTAGACATGGTCTTGTGCTTGGGCTTGGGCAAATTTACTACCACAGTCTCTCCAGTATTCAACTCATCCAAGTCAACACCTAAACCTTCATCTTCAACATTCAATGACTTCTTTCTTTTCTCAGCTTCCTCAATCGATTTGTTTAAAGATTCAGACTCACCAACCATAGTGGCCTTACGTTTGGTGGTCCTAACATTCTCAGTATCAGAATCCCATCGTTCTTCTACCTCAGTTTCCTCTGAATCCACTGATTCTTCATCCACCAAACCAGTACCTTTCTTTGCAGTTGATTTCTTCCTCACCACCTGTTGCTTAGAACTTCCTTGATCAATCTTTCCCTTACCCTTCCCTTTGGCTCCGGGATTGACTACCTGTCTCTTCCTCTTAGTGCTTGCATCAACATACACCAAGGGATCATCATTATCAGAATCACTGTCATCATGTCTTGCTCTGTTCTTGCCAGGATCAGTGTAATCCTGACTAGCTAAAGCTCCAAAGAGTCTCCTGTGAGGTGGCCTTTCGTTGTCTGGCACACCCTTATATCCTTTCATTCTTACCAAAGTACGAATGTTCATGTGATCTTGACCTAGGATCATAGTTGGATCCTTCTTCAATTCTGGATACTTGTGGTCAAAAATCATCATGAGAAACCTCGGATATAGCATGAATTGCTTCTTCTTCAATCCCTTTAACATCTCAAGCATGTGATCTAAAATCATACCAGATACGTTGAATGGTTTGTTGAGAGTCAACGCAACCATCATCGAACTTAGGCTACTTCTCATAACATCATAACCACCGCTCACACATCCAAATACGTGGATAATGACATGTGCAAAGTACTTGAACTGCACACTCAGCTTCCCTTTATACATAGATCCATCAGTGATCGGACCTTTGTACTTCATTCTTAAGAAACAAGCCTTCTGTTCAGTCCACGACAATTCTCTGGGATCTTCACTCACTTCGAACTTTATCTGGAGTGCTTCTCTAATATCAGACTCTGTAATAAACATCTCCAAGTCTTGTATCTTGCTTCTAATGATTGTCTGATTATCCCAGAAGTCATACTTAGCATTCTTGTAGAAGTCTTCAATGATATCTTTGTAAATGATAGTCGGAGTAGCTAAAGCATAGACAACTCTGCTCCTCCTCAAGAATTCAATGATTCTAGTAAACTCTACATTCTTTTCCACATCGCCAAGATAAGCACAACAGTTATGTGTTTTCTCAAACAACCAACTGCTTGTACTTGACAATTCTCCTTCCTGAACGTTCTCTGGAACTGGTTCTGAAACGATATTCTCCACTGGAGTCTCAACATTCTCAGTCTGGTCAGCCATCTGCACATCAAAAACAGAAACAAGCGTCAAAATACAAAAACGACAAAAATTCAAAATTTTAAGGTTTTAAAGTTCCACATTCGCCCATTTTGATCTGGACGAATGTGAATTCTTCTGGTCGAATGTAGAACATTTTGGTCGAATGTGAAAAAGTATTGAGTTAAAAACACATTCGCCCGTTTTAATGTTCATTCGCCCAAAACTCTTCACCTTCGCCCGTTTTGTTGACCCGAAAGTGAACCTGTTCATCCCCAAAATTTAAAAAATTTTCAAACTTGTTTTTAACATGTAATTTTGATTGGGATGTATACTAATATGGCCGATTAACCTTCGTCCATCATCAATTGTCCGTTAATTTCAATTTACATCAGTTTTAAAGCAGAATTAGGTTAAAACTGTTTTATACGATCATTTTATCAATCAAACCATGTTATTATCCTAATTCTATCAATCTTCTCCCCCTAAAACTGATGTATATTGAAATGCAATCAAAAAGATCAAACAATTAACATCCTAAGACCCCCAAAAATGAAACCCTAAGTCCGGTTACAAAAACGATGATTCTGATCTCAATATAGCACCATTACCTGTGAAATAAGGTTTAAAATGATCAGTAATTGACTAGGAATCAAATGCACAAGAACAAGGAATCAAAACAACAAGGTGTTGAGATCGAAAGAAAATTTTTAAGAACAGATACTGAGGGTTCGAACCTGCAACTGATATATATAAGAAGGCCACCTTCGCCCGTTTTATCGGTCGAATGTGGATATATTCCACCTTCGTCCCAACTAAATGACCCGAAGGTGAAATTTTCACCCGAAGGTGGATATTTGTTTTAAAAGTCCCACATTCGTCCAAGTATAAACGGCCGAAGGTAAAGATTTTTCCACATTCGACCCAATTAAGGGGCGAATGTGAAATGGAAAAATCTGAAAATTTTGCCAAATCACGAATTCGAATCCCGTTCAACATTTTTCAATCTGTTAAACTTCCAAAACTCAAATTTTCATCTTTTGAATGATACAAAGCCCAGATGGTGTTATCAAATCTCAGAAATTGACCATCAAGCATCCCCGGTTATCAAAAATAAAGCAGAAATGCAAAAAATTTTGGGTTTTCTGAAATTTTATCAAAACACACCTAAAATCTTTTTGGATTTTGTATCTTTTTGACAATAAAAGTAAAATGCAACAAAGTAAAATGCATCAAAGTAAATGAAAGCAGTAAACATTTTGTGATATCCGGTAAGAGGATCATATTAGTTTACTGAGAAATCTGATCACAGCGTTGATCTGTTTGTTTAATATTATCATCAGAAACAATATGTGACACGGAAATTGCTGATATTGTGGTCCACATAAGCTCACATGCAGACAATTACGCAATGCTTTAAAATGATACGAGTTAGGTGTATTAGACTAACACATTGTGGTGCCCACACACACGACATACTCCCGTATCAAGTAATTGCACAAAGCTTCGTCGTAACGCATGATTATGCCAAAGTTATCCGTAAAATTTACAAAGTATATAGCACAGAGGTGTACAGGTCAGCAAATGAATGCAGCAAAATAGCACAGAGGTGTACAGGTCAGCAAATGAATGCAGCAAAGTAACATGTGCGTATACACTAGGTTGAGGCTGATATTAACCACTGATTTGCATCAGAAAGTCAATACGATGTAATAATGATCTTTGATCAATAAAACATAAAGTTCCTCAATTCGGTAACTTTCGGTTTTGGCAATAAGCTCTTTTTGCAAATATTCTGATGAAACTAGGTCCGTAAATCAATACGACAGAAGTTTAATCAGAATATCCCGGATAACCATAACATAACGACCCGAAACCTCAGATTTTGGCAATCCTATCAAACGAAATTACGGTACTAAGACCATATGCCCATGAGGTGTTCAGCCACGAACGCGTAGTTTGTTATGTTTGTATCACTAATGTATGCAATATTTAGTCTACGAAGCCTATCAGCATATCAGACGTAATCAACATACGCCTCATTATATTATACAATTCTTTAGCCTGTGTCAGATCCCCACTGATGTACTATCATTTCCTCTTTTTATCCAGGAAATCATTTTGTTTTTTCTAATTTTTAGGTCTTTTGAAATTTTTCAATGTTTTTGGTTTTTCTGATAAAATGACTCCCCCTAAAATAAAGAACATATTTTTGGGTTTTTAATTTTTCTGAAAAACAAAACAAAACTTTGAAAGAAACAATCCACTTGAAAGCATCAACTTCTTTGAGGATTAAACAATCCCCTCGAAAGCATCAACTTCTTTGAGGATTATGATAGAAAAGAGAAATTCCCAATTAGCAAAATTTTTTTTTAAAAAAATAAAAACTAAAACTAAAAAGCGATAAACCGAGGTGCCGATTAGTCCTGTTTTTCTTTTATATTGTTTACTTTCAAAAGATATTCAAAGCGGGATCTGTCAAAAGCTTTTGTAAACAAATCTGCACGTTGGTAGTCAGTATGGATTTTGACCATATCTATCAATTCCTTAGCGTAACAATCACGGATAAAATGATATTTGATCCGGATATGTTTCGCTTTAGAATGATTTTCCGTATTTTTAGTTAATGCAATTGCGGCTTCGTTGTCACAGTGTATAGGGGTTTTAAGAAACTGCAAACCGTAATCCACCATCTGTTGTTGGATCCAGAGTACTTGCGAACAGCAACTCGAGGCTGCAATGTACTCAGCTTCACAGGTAGACAGCGCCACGGAAGTCTGTTTCTTGCATTGCCAGGTAATTAACCTGCTCCCTAAAAACTGGCAACCAGCTGTAGTAGATTTGCTATCTTTATCACAACCGCCCCAATCTGCATCACTAAAAGCAATAAAATCAAAATCATCATCATTAGGGTACCAAAGTCCTTTTGAGGGACAACCCTTCAGATATCGAAGGATACGCTTGACCGCCGTCAGATGACTTTGTTTCGGCTTCGATTGATAGCGAGCACAAAGACACGTTGCATACATAATATCTGGTCGAGACGTTGTCAAATACATCAGAGATCCGATGATTGCTCTGTATGTAAATGGGTCCGTCAGCTCCCCCTTAGCGTCCACTCCAATCCCGTGATTGGGTTGAATCGGGGTATCCATCGGCTTGGAGTCCTCCATCTGGAATCGGCTCAAGATGTCGGATACATATTTCGTCTGGTGAATGAAGATCCCGTCGGGTCTTTGGTCCACCTGCAAGCCGAGGAAAAACTGCATCTCCCCCATTGCGCTCATTTCGAACTTTTCTTGCATAACAGTTTCGAATTCCCTGCATAAAAGTTCGTTAGTTGAACCAAATATTATATCATCAACGTAAATCTGTTCTAGAAGCAAATCATCTCCCGTCTTCTACGTGAAGAGGGTGCAATCGACGAGGCCGCGCTTGAATCCTTTGGAAATGAGGTATGTACTTAGCTCCTCGTACCACTGTCTCGGAGCCTGATGCAAACCATATAGAGCTTTGTTCAGCACGTAGACCTTATCCCGGTGGATTGGGTCCTCAAAGCCTGGTGGTTGCCCGACATAAACCTCTTCCTTGACTTTCCCGTACAAAAATGCGCTCTTGACGTCCATTTGATAAACTTTGAATTTCTTGTATGAAGCAAACGCAAGGAACATCCGAATAGCTTCAATCCGTGCTACTGGTGCATAGATTTCGTTGTAATCAATCCCTTCGATTTGATGGAAACCCTACACGACCAATCTGGCTTTATTACGAACAATAACCCCACGATCATCCTTTTTGCACTTAAACACCCATTTAGTGCCTATTTTCTTCCTTCCCGGCGGCAAATCCGTGAGCGTCCAAACTCCCAATTTCTGGAATTGTAATAACTCCTCCTGCATTGCCTCAACCCAGGCATCTTCATTCAAAGCGTCTTTGTATGTCCTTGGCTCTACCTGCGACACATAACACGCAAACGACCAATCATTTACAAAGATATCATTGAAGACTTCTACAAGAATGCTAAGTATGACTTCTGGGATAATCAGACAATCATTAGAAGCAAGATACAAGACTTGGAGATGTTTATTACAGAGTCTGATATTAGAGAAGCACTCCAGATAAAGTTCGAAGTGAGTGAAGATCCCAGAGAATTGTCGTGGACTGAACAGAAGGCTTGTTTCTTAAGAATGAAGTACAAAGGTCCGATCACTGATGGATCTATGTATAAAGGGAAGCTGAGTGTGCAGTTCAAGTACTTTGCACATGTCATTATCCACGTATTTGGATGTGTGAGCGGTGGTTATGATGTTATGAGAAGTAGCCTAAGTTCGATGATGGTTGCGTTGACTCTCAACAAACCATTCAACGTATCTGGTATGATTTTAGATCACATGCTTGAGATGTTAAAGGGATTGAAGAAGAAGCAATTCATGCTATATCCGAGGTTTCTCATGATGATTTTTGACCACAAGTATCCAGAATTGAAGAAGGATCCAACTATGATTCTAGGTCAAGATCACATGAACATTCGTACTTTGGTAAGAATGAAAGGATATAAGGGTGTGCCAGACAACGAAAAGCCACCTCACAGGAGACTCTTTGGAGCTTTAGCTAGTCAGGATTACACTGATCCTGGCAAGAACAGAGCAAGACATGATGACAGTGATTCTGATAATGATGATCCCTTGGTGTATGTTGATGCAAGCACTAAGATGAAGAGACAGGTAGTCAATCCCGGAGCCAAAGGGAAGGGTAAGGGAAAGATTGATCAAGGAAGTTCTAAACAACAGGTGGTGAGGAAGAAATCAACTGCAAAGAAAGGTACTGGTTTGGTGGATGAAGAATCAGTGGATTCAGAGGAAACTGAGGTAGAAGAACGATGGGATTCTGATACTGAGAATGTTAGGACCACCAAACGTAAGGCCACTATGGTTGGTGAGTCTGAATCTTTAAACAAATCGATTGAGGAAGCTGAGAAAAGAAAGAAGTCATTGAATGTTGAAGATGAAGGTTTAGGTGTTGACTTGGATGAGTTGAATACTGGAGAGACTGTGGTAGTAAATTTGCCCAAGCCCAAGCACAAGACCATGTCTAAGAAGACAAGCACTAAACAGTTGAGAGAGAAATAATTAGCACAACTGTTGAAAGGAAAAAGAGTACCCGATGCTGGTACATCATCAAAGCTATCTTCACCAGTCACCAAAAAGCAAAAGAAATCTAAAGAGGCAGAGACTATATCAGCTGATCAACTAAATGTTGCACTGGACAATGTACTTGACATGTTCAGAAAGCCTCAGAAAGAAAAGGAAGTTGAGCCATCTAGATCCAAATCCAAGAAGGTTACTGTGGATGATGATGTAATGAAACAGGTGAACAAGAAAATGGATGATATGATGAAGATGATTGTGGCTCAACAAGCTGAAATAGCCAAGTTTAAGCAGAATGAAGAGAAAATGCTTCAGATTGTGGTTGCTTCTAAATCAAATCAAGACGAGATTAATGAGAAGGTTAAGAAGCTTGACGCAAAGAATAAAAAGCTTGAGGGAATGTGTTCAAGAAACAAGAACAGGATTAAGTTGATTAAAGAAGACAACAAAGAACTAAGGGCTGAGAACAAACGACTTAGTGATTTGATTGATGATTTGTATAATGTTGCACCCAAGTTAAAGGAGGGTGAAAAAGATAAAGAAGAAGAAGAAGAAGAGAAAGTTGACTATGAAGAGTCTGAATCGGATGAAGAAAAAGATGATGATGAAGATGATGAAGAGTCAGATAAAAGTGATGATGAGGATGATAATGATGATGATGATAATGCAGAAGGGTCTGGGAGACAGAAAGAGGATGATAGTGAAAGTGATGATGATGATGATGGAGGAGATGATACTTCAAAGTTTACATTTGAAGAAAGAACATCCAAAAAGAAGAGTACTGGAGAATCAAGTTCAAAGAAGAAGAAAGGTGAGAATGTTGATTCAGATGAAAGTATCTTCTGGAATGAGAAGGTGAGATCTTTATCAGATGATGCTAAACAAGTGTATAAAGATATGTTGGAAAGAAGAGAATGGACCATTGAGTTCACAGGATGTTTTGCTGAGATATTCCAAACTGATGACTTGAGATATGAATTGGAATACGAAGATCCTGATCTTGAAGAAGGAGAAGTACCTGCTTCTGTGGCAAAGGAAATTCTGGATGGAAGAGGGTAGGGAAAACATTTGAGGAGTTTATAGTAGATGAGTCGATTCCAGATGTTTCTGAAAAGGATATTGGAAGTCACTCAGATGATAAGAATACTCCTGAGCTTGATGAAGTGGAGGTTGAAGATATAACTCATGAAGAGTTTCCTCAGTACTTCAGAGAAACAGATAAAGATGAGATATTTCCTGATTTCACTGAGACACCAAACAATTCGGCAAAGAAGAAGGCACAGCAAAGAAGTGCAGAGTTTGTGGAGAAGGTGTTTGGTGCTGATAAGCAAGAATCTTCAAATCTCATTCCCATCATGCCTCCTCTTAAGCACATCCCACAATTGCTTAGACGTTGTACAAGTCCCAAATTGATGCAGTAGATCATTTGTGATTGCCTGAGTCAATTGGGAAAAGGCTTTCTTTTCCACCACATATTTCTTTTTCTCATCCTCAGTTAAGCTTTCCAACGGTATTGGTTCACCTGTGTTCTCCAAAATCGGTGTTGTGTAACCTTTAGCAATCATACTCCATGCCTCTGCTCCCTCCACTCCCATGCCTTCTAAGTGAATCTTGAACTTGTTCTGCCACTGATTGTATTCTTGTATCTCCATGAGCTTCGGTGGCCGATTCCCGCTACCTGAAGACAAATCGTTAATCAATGTAGAAATAGCATTTGTAGTTTGAGTGTTTACCACCGCTGCTGCTACTCCCCAGTAGTCAGGTTGTGGTGCTGGAGGTGCTACACTTTGAGGCATCGAGCTCGTCATCGCCATGTAGTTAATCGGTTGCGAAGACTGTGTGCTCGTCTTTTGTGCTGCCACCGTCCATGGGTCCATCACTTGCTGTTGTGGTTGTGTCGTTGCTGGTCTCGGAGTAGTCGGAAAATTCCACATGATCACGAACTTCGAAAAATTCAACACTTAGAAAATTTTCCAAAAACTAAGCCTAGGTTCGCCCAGAAAAACTTCACTTTCGTCCATTCTGATGTAGATTCGCCCAAACAGTGTCACCCGAATGTAAAAACTCACCAGAATGTAAAAACACACTAATACAAATCCACGTTCGCCCAGAAAGTTCTAGGTTAGACCAGTAATTTTCCACGTTCGCCCATTTTATCAACCGAAGGTGAAAAATTATACCCGAAAGTGAAAAAGTTCAAACAAAATTTTCAGATTCGCCCAAAATAACCTAGGTTCGACCAAACACAACTCACCTTCGCCCACTAGGTTCCAGGTTCGCCCATTTTCAGAAATTTTCAGATTTGAAAAACGGTTACACTTTGAAAAACGGTTATTTTGATCTCTGATTTTCAAAAGTTTGTGGATTTGAATGATCTTAATCAGGTTATGATTCGGAATTGATTTGGAGCAACTTTAAGTCTTGGAATTTTGAATTTTAACCACAAAATCAACTTCAAATCAATCAAAAACACTCAAAAACCATTTTCATGCAAAAACAGATGTATTTTGATCAAAAATATGTCCAAATCAGCTCTGAGTTTATCAAATTTGTTGTTGTATGATCCGTATGGCTCTGATACCACTTTGTGAGCGAAATATTTTGACTAAAACAGGATTATTTGATCATACAAGTTACAAAACCAGGTGCGGAAACCCTAGCTTTGAACAAACTGATAGAAACTCAAATCAAAACACAATCAATATCATTTTCAAAGCTTTTCATAGATTAACTTTTGCATAAACTTGATTACAATCACAATTCAGTTAATCTAGATCAAATACAGACACTTTCAATCTAACCTGGAACCTGACCTCAAAACACACACAACTAATAACTCTCTTGCATTAACAAAAACACAAAATCTATTTATAGACTCTGCACATTCGCCCCTTTACTGTGGTCGAATGTGGAAGTCTTCCACATTCGCCCAGTACAAGGTACGAATGTGTATCTTGGTCAGCTTCCAAACTACCTTCGCCCATTTGCTATCTACCTTCGCCCACTTTATATCTACCTTCGTCCATTATATCATACCTTCTACCAATCAGCACTATTTAACATATGTTAGTATCCAATCACTAGTCGCAAAACGCATCTACATAGACACCTAGTAATACTCTAGACTCTCTAAAACTAAACTACTGACAGGCAAGTGAACCTATCGACTCTAGTATAGCTAAAGTAAGTCCGGATATCGAACCCACGAGACTCTAATGGAAAACGAAAACTAGACTCGATAACTTATCTACAAACTGACTTAAATTGTTTTGTTGCTTAAGGGGGGTTTTCTAACAAACTAATTGCAAATAAATAAATAAAACTTAAATAATTGAGGACACGAACTGGGAACTGGAATTCGGATCAGGTGATGGGAAGGCACTACCTAGGCTAGAATCCTACACATGAATGATAAATTTCTAATGGCTATGGAACTGGTGTGGAACCGAGATCTTAAAATACTAAACATCAAGAATAAACTAGACACCCTCGACCCTTCTCAAGGGGAAACCCTAGAATATTGTTGTGCTGTTAAACCACCGGTTGAGAGGTTACCCTCACAGGCTTACCTACTCGAATCTAAAAGTACCCGCTAGACAGTCTACCTCACAGCGCGAAAGTCACAATACACCCGAAAGTGCAAGGGGTAACTACAATATTTCTGATAAGACTTGGCCTACAAGGAATGCTAGGGAAACTAGGAAGATCTTCTCACAAAGCCTCTAAATCTAGCAATTTAACACCCTAGACAGACCAACAATCTCGCACCTTACAGCTATTGAGAATTGGTAGAACACTTAGAATTACCTAACTAACAATTATAACTCCTATGGATAACCTGCAGGATTAACCATAAACTAGTTGCTAACACCCAGTCCGCAACCTAACCCGCATTCATACATGAAAGACATTCACAAAAACGCAAGTGGAGTTTATAAAAATTAATTAAACAAAACTAAATACGCATACACATCAAACCAGAAAATAAAGAGCTCTTTACTATAAAATTCATCCACAACCTAAAAGTTCCAATACCAAAGAAAATAATTAATCAAACATGTGCAATCATCATCGCCTAGGTAGTTCAATGATCTAGCCAATAATTGTCATGATAAAATCAAAACAATAGAAACAAATAATATTCATGGTGTTCACGACGGGTTTGAATAAATAAATAGATTAGAACCGACCCGTGCTCGCACCTAGGCTTCAACCCTTGATCTCCTTCTCTTAATTCCCTTGAGGCTACCCTCCTCTGTTCCTACGAAAAAAAATAATTATTATGCTCCTCTTCGAAATAAATATGCAGCTCTCCCAAGAATGTGCCGCTTCTTCCTTTTTGTCGATAATGACTCCCACCAAAAATTCTATATGCGGCACCCACCCAAAATAATTGTTCTGCCTTTTGATTTATTCACCCTAGTTGGGCCTTGGGCTCATCAAGAAAGTCACGTTCTTTTATTATTATTATTATTATTATTATTATTATTATTATTATTATTATTATTATTATTATTATTATTATTATTATTATTATTACTATTATTATTATTAGATAGTATTATAACTCCGTGCTCTTGAATCGGGTGTTCTTGACTTGACAAAAGTTACTCGTTTATGCTCCAACGTCCATTCGAACACCTACCAAAATATAAAATAAATAAGTAAGCACTAAAACTGACTCAAAACTAATAAAAATGTATAAAAACCTATACTAAATAAAATAGAACGGTACAAGCCTAAAACTAATAAAAATATTATTTAAACGACTCAAAAACTATACAAATTTTACACTGGATATAGATGTATTTTACAATACATCAGTAATTTACAAGGTATAATGCACAGAGGTATATAGGTCAGCAAATTAATGCAGCAAAGTAACATGTGCACTCTACCAGGTTGAGGACTGATATCAATCATGATTTGCATCAGTGATTAATACGATGTAATAGATAATCTTTGATCATCATAAAACATAGAAAGCTCCTCAATTCGGTAACTTTAGGATTTGGCATAAAGCTCTTTTATAAAGACACCCTATCTGATCTAGGTCCGTAATGACTTACAGCAGAAGATCAGAGAGGCTATCCCCAGACAACTAATAACATAACGACCCAAAACCTCCGAGTTTTGTACAAATACCCTATCAAACGAAATTACGGTACTAAGACCATATGCCCATGAGGAGTTCATCCACACAACAATTCGTTTGATATGTAGGTATCAGGCTTGCAGTAATAGGTCTACGAAGTCTATCACCACATCGCACAGACTCAGACACACGCCCTATATAGCATTACATTTCTTTAGAATGTGTCAGATCCCCACTAATGTACTATCATTTCCCCTTTTTCTCCAGGAAATCATTTTTGGTTTTTCTGATTTTTTTATAAATTTTTGAATTTACTGTTCCCAAGGATAAGCTGGAGCATTTCAAATATGTGATTGTCCAGATATCATTTGTTCACAGAAATCTGACGGCATTAATCTAAGGGAAGAAGATATAGTAGTCAGCAAAGAAATTTTCTAATTTTTATGGATTTTGAAAATTTTCAATGTTTTTGGATTTTTTAAATTTTTCTGAAAAATAGTAAAATTAAACTAAAAAGCGATAAACTGAGGTGGTGATCAATCTTGTTTTTCTTTAATACCATTAGCTTTCAAAAGATATTCAAATCTCGATTTATCAAAAGCTTTGGTAAAAAGGTCTGCGTTGGTAATCAGTGTGGATTTTGACCATATCGATCAACTCTTTAGCATAACAATCACGGATAAAATGATATTTAATTCGGATATGTTTAGCCTTTGAGTGATTTACTAAGTCTTTTGTTAATGCGATTGCGGCTTCATTATCACAGTAAATAGGGGTTTTAAGAAACTGCAAACCGTAGTCCACCATCTGTTGTTGGATCCAAAGAACCTGTGAGCAGCAGCTCGATGCTGAAACGTATTCTGCTTCACATGTGGATAACGCAACTGCGGTCTGTTTCTTGCATTGCCAGGTCACGAGCCTGCTCCCCATAAACTGGCATCCAGCCGTTGTGGATTTGTTGTCTTTGTCACGGCCACCCCAATCTGCATCACTAAAAGCGATTAGGTCAAAATTATCATCATTAGGGTACCATAGTCCTCTCGACGGACAACCCTTCAGATATCTAAGGATACGTTTGACAGCTGCAAGATGACTCTGTTTCGGCATCGATTGATATCGTGCACAGAGACATGTGGCAAACATTATATCTGGTCTGGATGCGGTGAGATACATCAGAGATCCGACGATTGCTCTGTATGTAAACGGATCAGTTAGCTCCCCCTTTGCGTCAACTCCAATCCCGTGATTAGGTTGTATGGGGTGTCCATCGGCTTCGAATCATCCATCTGGAATCGGCTCAAGACTTCAGAAACGTATTTTGTCTGGTGAATAAAGATCCCCGTTGGTCTTTGTTCCACCTGCAAGCCTATGAAAAACTGCATCTCTCCCATTGTGCTCATCTCGAACTTTTCCTGCATAACACGTTCAAATTCTCTGCACAGAAGTTCGTTAGTAGACCCAAATATAATATCGTCAACATAAATCTGGACAAGAAGCAAGGCATCGCCTGTTCGTTTAGTGAACAGTGTGCAGTCTACCAAACCTCGCTTGAATCCTTTTGAAAGAAGATACGTGCTCAGCTCCTCATACCATTGCCTTGGAGCTTGGTGCAACCCGTAGAGAGCTTTGTTCAGTACGTAGACCTTATCCCGGTGAATAGGGTCTTCAAAGCCTGGTGGTTGACCTACGTATACTTCCTCCTTGACTACACCGTAAAGAAATGCGCTCTTGACATCCATTTGATACACCTTAAATTTCTTGTATGATGCAAACGCCAGAAACATTCGGATTGCCTCTAAGCGTGCAACTGGTGCATAGATTTCGTTGTAATCGATTCCCTCAACCTGATGAAATCCTTGTACAACCAAACGAGCTTTGTTCCTTACGATCACTCCTCTATCATCCTTTTTGCACTTAAACACCCACTTCGTTCCAATCTTCTTTCTTCCCGGGGGCAGATCTGTCAGTGTCCAGACGCCAAGTTTCTAAAACTGCAACAACTCCTCTTGCATTGCTTCCATCCAAGCGTCGTCCAAAAGAGTATCCTTGTAAGTTCGCGGCTCCACCTGCGAAACATAACAAGCAAAAGACCAATCATTCTGAAAACCAGATTTTTGTATTTTAGCATATAAAGAAAGATTGCCAATGTTTTCTGGTGAGTTCACATTCCTCAATTGTCCTCTTGTCATCACACTGCTACCAGGATCACCAATAACTTGCTCGATCGGGTGAATTTGATGTATCTGAGATTCTGGATAATCGGGTACTTGGACTCCCGTCTGAGTAGTTAAGTTCTCTGCTGAAACCAGATCATTACCCACATTCGATGTTGAAGCACCATTTGTAGTTGAGTTCACTGGTGGTGTCACTGTAGCATGATCTAAGATAGCTTCGCTTGTAACATCATCGTCGTCATCTTCTGATTCTGATGAATTCAACGTTGTGGAAGCTTCTTGAAATACCTCTTCTTCAACGACAGGAACATTGGTATCATTAGAAGCTATTTGAGGATTCACGGTGATCGGACGCACCAACGGTGAAGTCACTGTGTTTTCGACCTCGTAATATAAACGTAGTACAGCCTCTTCAACCAAGCTATCTAGGTTGAATGATTCAAAGAAATCTTTGTAATCAAACATCCAGTCTGGACCGCTTCCCTGTAAGTTCTGAGTGTACCATTGCACTTCAACGTTAGCCCACTCCTCGACCTGACGAGTCCTTTTGTTGAATACCCATTTGAGCGGGGTTGCATATCCAACAAAGTATCCTTCCTCAGCCTTCGGTGCGAACTTCTCAGATGGATTAAGCATAGTACAAGGAGCTCCAAACGGTTGTAGATACTCTAAATTCGGCTTTCGACGATTCAACAGCTCATAAGAAGTTTTGCCAAACTTCTTCACCGTTAAAACGCGATTAAGAGTATAACAAGCTGCGTAAATTGCTTCGTTCCAGAACATTACTGGAAGATTTGAGTCCGCAAGCATTGTCCTCGCCGTTTCAATTAGAGTCCTATTTTTACGTTCTGCGACACCGTTCTGTTGTGGGGTATACGGAGCACTATATTCATGATGAATTCCTTTGTTTTCACAAAGATCGTCCATCTGTGCATTTTTAAACTCCGTCCCATTGTCACTCCTAATCCTCTTGATCTTTAGACCATAGATATTTTCCAGACGAGTGAACAGAACTTTCAAATTGTCAAATGTGTCGCTCTTCCTGTTTAAGCACATCACCCATGAAAATCTTGAATAATCATCATTCACCACAAGACAGTATAACTCCCCGGCATGACTCTTACGCTTGACCGGTCCAAACAGATCCATGTGCAAACGTTCAAGTGGCAGTTCAACGGAATTAACTTTCTTTGGTCTATGGGATTGTTTGTGCTGCTTACCCTTTTTACAACTCACACACTTGTCATTTAGGTGAAAATGTTTGACGTTCACACCTGTGACAAGTTCGTTCTTCACCAATTGATTCATTTTTCTGAGGTGAATGTGTCCCATCCTCCTGTGCCACATAATGGATTCTTTTTCTGTAGCCTTGGAGAGGAAACATGTGACTTGGCCTTGGGTGGTCATTGCTTTTGACATATCGAGAATGTACAAGTTATTCACTCTCGGCGCCTTTAGCATCACCCACTCTTTCGGTAATTCAAACCCTGGCTTGAGTATGTAACAAGATTTGTCGTCAAAGTACACAGAAAATTGCTTGTCGCATATCTGACTGACACTCAACAGATTGTAATCTATCTGCTTCACATAAGAAATTCTCTCGAAGCTCACAATCCCATTACTCACACTACCCTCCATGGTAATATAGCCTTCTTTGTTCCCGGCAAACGCTACATAGCCTCCATTGATGTTTCGAATATCAAACAGTAGCGAAAGATCCCCAGTCATATGGCCAGAAGCTCCACTGTCAACAATCCAAAGACTGCTAACAGGGCCAGCTGAAGCTCCCTGCACATATCAAGTAGAAAAGTTAGATTTTTCGGGGGACCCAAGCCTGTTTGGTCTTGGGTCTTTGAACTGATTGTTTCAAAGAGTCAGTTGTCTCACAAACATCTTGGATTTTATCAACCTCTTTCTTTTCACACAAATCTTTTTCTTTCTCAGATTTCAAATTTTGTGAAGTTGAAGCACCCTCAGAACCCTTTGATGACCAAGATTGTTCAGTCCGTTTCAAGATCCGGATCTGAGATTTTGAGGTCTCAACCGGTTTCTTTACTTCTTCCTTGAACGATACCTTCTTGGTTACCTTCTCTGATTTAACAGAGACAAGTCCAACTGTTGGTTTGACATTAGGTTTAGCAGGAACCTTTTTGTTTTCAGCAGTTGCGTTCACCAATGGTTTCTTCAATGGTTTCTCAGTGGCTATCCGGTTGCGTCTATCATAAATCATCGGACGATTTTCCCTCCTTTTGAAATAGTTGTTTTGGTTATAAAAAGGTGCTTGTTGAGGGAAAAACCGTCTCTGTGGATAACTGTGATTATCAACCGGACAATCATATCTTTGCTTCATCTCCACCTCGTGCCTCTTGTGTCGTACATACGGGAAGTTGGCAAGTAAATGCCCCCTTTCCCCGCACTTAAAACACGCACGGTACTCTTCATAGTTTTCCTTGATGTTTGACTTAGAATAACTAGCAATGGAATATTGATCAACCATACACTGTCTTCTTAAACTCTTAGGAGCAGGGTCCTTTGAGTAAGTCGGCTCAATAAAACTATTTGACTTGTCTGTTGGTTTGACAAATTGTGTGACATTGACCTTTGGGTCTTTAGAATTATCCGAATGAATTTTCTTTAAAATAGCTGGAGGAATATCATTGGTTCGTTCATGTTTCGGAAACCAAATGGTACTTTCCTGCCAGATCTTTTCAATTTTAGAATAATTTGCAAATTGAATCGGATATTCTTCATCAGACATAATCTTATCGGAGCCTTACATCCGATAGAAAACTTTCACAGGTTTATTACACGATTCATTTTTCTCATCATTTGATTTTTCAACTTTCTTTTCAACAGACTTAACAACATTCTTTTCAACATTCGTAACCACTTTCTTTTCAGCATTCTTAACAACAGACTTCTCAACTTTCTTATCAACATTCTTTGCTAATTGATTCTTTCTGTGAGCATTAGCGATGGGATGGACAATCTGAGATGGTGAAACCGGTTCAGTAGTGATGATGTGATTTTCATCAGGAATATCACTCACTTTTTCAACAACCGTCTCAGACTGTTCATCCTCTTCATCAGAATCATCAGCAGCAACCACACCTTCATTGTTTCCCAGAACAGGTCTAACATCAGAATACGGGTCTCCGACACTGGATGTGTTGGACTCGTTATCTGATGTAGAGTCAGATTTGAATAAGCTCTCCGGTGCTATCGCATGCAAATTATGGTTTTCGAACAGCACCGGAGCTGGGACAGCTTTGTAGTTTGCACTACTCGACTGTAAAGGTTCTTCTATGATGTGGTCAACTACATAAGCAATGTGCTTATAGCTTTCAAGCTTTTTGTTTACTTTCTCAGCAAAGCACTTGATGGTGGCCATTTCCAATTTTGTGTTTTCTAAATCATTGATATAGTTATTTATGGCCATTTGTTTTAACGACAAAGTCTTTATCAATTTAGAAATATCTTTCTTATATCCATCAAGTACTTTGTTAAACTCTTTTGATTCTTTCTGATACAATTGACAATTGATTTTTGCACTCTCAAGTTGAACCTTGAGTTGCTTATTTTCATCTGTCAATTTATCACAAATTTTGCAATTTTTAACACAAGTTGAATTGGAATTAACAGTAGATTCGGTACTTACCTGCTTAGGAGGTTCTGTCATTGCCATTAGAGCAAAATGAGCTTCCTTCCCAGCGAAAAACTTGGAGTAGTCAATTCTAGTGCAAGTATCATCCACCATGCATGATTTCCTTGTCATTAAGAAGTTGGCTTCAGCGAGCAACTGGTCAATGTCGTCATCCAGTGAGTTAACACTAGATTCAGAGTCAGAATCACTCTCCTCATCAGAATAAGTAGAATCAAACTATTCTGGAATATCAGCAACAGTATCCATAACCATTCCAGTCTTCTTCTCAGCACAATCAACATCCACAACATTCATCTCCTCATTCAACTCTTCGATCTTCAACTCACACATCTTCTCAGACACATTCTCTTCTTCAACCTCCACCGGTTCATCCAAGTTCATCTGCTGTGCCACACAAGCCACATTACCAGCTGTAATTTCATCCACTCCCAACTGCATACCGGTCCAATCAAAACCCTCATCCTTCTGTATAACCAAGGCTTGATTTGGGTTCTCGGTTTGGGTTTGTGTGTTTGGTGTAGAAATGGGAATGATTGTTCGGTTTGAGTTCTGTTGAGTTTGGTTTTGGTTTTGTGATGTGGATTGTCTAGCATTGTTATTTTGTTGGTTAGTTTGGTGGTTTTGATAGTTGTTATGAGGTTGAAAGCTTGAAATGTTGTTGGAACTTTGGTATGATACCTGATTTTGGTTTTGAGTTTGACGGTTTTGGTATGTAGAGTTGAATGGATTTCGATTACCTTGTTGTGCTGGTTGTGTGCACTCTCTTTTAAAATGACCTTTTTCACCACAGTTGAAACAAGTTACTTTGGCTTTGTTGAAGCCATAAGTGGTGTTAGGAGAAGTTAAAAGATCCATTCTCCCGGTCTTCTGAATAAAATCAGTGGCTCTTCTCATGATGCTTGCAAAAGCCCACTGTATATCCATCAATTCCATCTCTTCCTTGTCGATCTGTGCATAGTCCTCACTGGTCAAATTGTTGTTCCCAATTTGACTAGCAACCGGACCATTCTATGATGCTACCATCGCTGAAACTAATGCTACATGTTGTTGAGCAATCTCAACAGTAACATTATTTAGATTTGAAGTCTCCAACACAATCGGGCATTGGTTCGGTTGGTTTTGGTTAAGTTGAATTTGGTTCATTTGAGGGCTGTAAGAGTGTTGTTGTTGAGGTTGGCTGGCAGAATAACGTGCTGCTTGTTGCATGGTTGAGAATGGTGGAATATAGGTAGTTGTTGTAGGATATGATGGTGAGGTATATGAAGATGTTTGAGCAAGGTAGTTGATTGGTTGTTTGGGTGGTTCAACGATGTTAGATACGCACGCGATGTGTGGAGCAACGTTGGTAGTAGAACTGGAAGTAGTATGGGAAGAAGATGTACCACCAAGATAAAGTTCCGGATTCTGAGGAATTTGAGCCCTCTTTGCTTTCCTCTTCTCCTCCATCTCTTTGTTCTCCAGTTTCTGTATAAACTCATTGATCGTCCAATACTGGTACGCATCCTTCTCTTTCCACACCTCAATATGCTGGTTCCAATACGGTGGCAACGCATCGGAAAACTTGTCCACTAGTTCGGACATAGGTATGCTAATCTCATAGCTTGACAGCTCCGTTAGTAAGTGGCAATACCTTGGAACCAACTCTTCAAAATTCCGTTACCCATGTAACTAAAATTCTCAAACTCTTTGCGAAGCTCCTCCATCCTTAGCTTCCTAGTCTTCTCATTCCCATCATGTCTGTTTCTCAACATGTCCCACAGCTGCTTAGAAGTTGTGCAAGAACCAAACTGATGCAGCAAATCTGTGTTCATAGCATTAGACAATTGAGAAAACGCCTTTTTCTCAATAGCAAACCTTTTCTTTTCATCGTCTGCTAGATTCTCCAAAGGAATAGGCTCTCCCGTGTTCTCCAAGATCGGAGCAACATAGCCTTTCGCAATCATCTGCCACGCCTCATTTCCCTCTAAACCCATACCCTCCAAATGGATCTTGAATTTAGTCTTCCACGTGTTGTAGTCGACCATCTCCATCAGCTTAGGTGGTCGGTTTCCACTTCCAGATGACAAGTCTTGAATAAGCGTTGATATGGCATTGGTCGTCTGTGTGTGAACCGCTGCTGTTGCTACTCCCCAATAGTCGCCAATCAGTTGCGGTTGTGGTTGCGCAACATGTTGAGGAATAGTGCTAGTCATAGCCATATAGTTGATAGGTTGTGATGGTTGACTAGACTTTTGGGCAGCAACCGACCAAGGATCCATGGTTGTCTGCTGTTGTGGTGTCGTGTTGGGTCGTGGTGTAGTCGGAAAGTTCCACATCTTGATCTAAAAATGTTTAAACACGAAAAGATTAGAAAAGTTTCAAACAGTTTTCTCCTTCGTATGAATCGAGTGGTCGAATGAGAGAAAATGTTCTCCTTCAACCGTTTTCAAAGATACGAATGAAAGATATAACAAACACAAATCTCTTTCGACCGTTTGACTCTCTTTCGACCGTATGAATTTCTCCTTCGACCGTTCGAATGGTCGAATGAAACAAGTATGGTCGAATGAGCACCAATACACTAACAAACTCTAGGTTCGACCACTTAAAACACCACTTTCGACCAAAAATTCTTTGGTTCGACCGTTTAACACACACGTTCACCCATTTCTCCCTAGGTTCGACCCTGCACTTTCAAAAATGGTTATTCTTTGAAAATCCGTTGATTTTGATCAAATTTTTTCAAAAGTTGAAAGAATTTGATGATTTTAATCAGGTTTTGATTCGGATTTGATTTGAAAGAAGTTTATCAAAGAGAGTTATGCATTTTATCCATGAAAACAAGCTCTAATCAATCAATTTATCACCAATTTAGATTTATCAATGAAAACAGAAAGTTTTTGATCAAAATAGGGTCCAAATCTGCTGTAAAATTATCAAATTGTGGTTGTTTGATCCATAATAGCTCTGATACCACTTTGTATGCGTTTAGGATCGTCAAATCTACAAAGAGATTGATCAAACAAGTTTGATTTAGGTGCGGAATCCCTGAATCAATCACAATAATGATAATTAAACAATCAAAACACAGAAATCATCTTTCAAAGGTTTTTCTCATTCATAAACAACTCAAATAACACGTTTTAATAATGTTTACAATCAAATCTAACGTGAAAATAAGTTGACACAAACACTAGGGAGAGACACAAAACAGGAGGGAATAAAATGACCAACAACTAACTTTCAAAAATTGCTTAACCTATTTATAGGCCTGCACATTCGCCCATATTGCATGGTCGAATGTGCAAGTTGGCCCAATCATATCGTGCGAACCAAGCATTACATAACAATTAATTCTACATTCGCCCCTTGTCTCTCCTTCGTATCTTTTCTCTCCTCCGCACCTATCAAATTCTTCATTCACCCACATATTTTCTCCTTCGCTCGTTCGACAATCACCAAAACACATGTTAATGTTAATCCAAAGCATTAGTCGCACCAAAATGCATCAACACCTAATAGCACTATCAACTAATAACCCGCTTGCCCACCCGACAATTCATTCGGTATTTAGAAGGACTTCAATGATAGAGTTGGTTTAGTTCATCAAGGACATAAAGCATGAATTAGTAAAAGCAGATGTACCCCGTGAACCATAGCACCCCGTAACACAAGATGTGCAAAAGTAGTCCCAAACCGGTCACATTAGTAGAAAAATCATACAATGCAACTATGTCCAGAAAATATTCACAACATATCACATTAGTAGAAAAATTCCTAAAAATTGTGTATTCATCCAAACGGGATGAATCCACTTGGGAAAGCCAAGTTATTCCAATGTTGAGCTACTGTCCATATTTCATAATCTAACTCTTTGTAAAACCCAGTTATTATTGTTTAAAGTTGACCCAGTTTACTAATCCGAAAATCTGATATGACCTTTAATCAAAGAAAATTCCAAAAACCTATCAAACGACCTCCAAAACAGATGATTTTGCCCATTATGAAAAGCTAAGACCATGTACAATGTTTTCATACAAAGAAATCATCAAAACAAACACTTTAACATCACGTTACAGCCTCTGCAAGTCAATTTAAACATTCTGTCCAAATTTTAAATCATGCATAAACCCTAGTTTTAATTTACTATCCTTGCATATTAACGATCAACAATACTCGACAAACATCATATAGAAATAATAACATATAACCTGATCAAAACCTAGCAAGATACATGTTAGACATCATCAATCATAAACCCTAGAAGTCTAAAACATCAAGAACATGCAAACTCATGCAATACATACAATAGTCATCGCATAACATCATGTTTAACCCTATTAATCTTTATAAACAACAAGTTTTAATCTTTATAAAAGTGTTTCCAACCTGGACAAACTCGTTTATGATGTTTTAAAATACGTTAAGGATAATCAAACATGTAGGGTTGAGTATTATACCGAAAGCACTTCAAAACCACCAACCGAATGCTCTCCAAGCTTCCCGAATGGTTTTCTTGAGCCTTAGCAGGTGTTTGGGGTTTGATATTTTTGTAATTAAGCTATAGGGGATGATTAGGGTTGAGATAATGAGAAAGAATGGGCTAAAATCGTTTTTAAAAAGGCTTAAACTTGTTTTCCACGTATTTGGCTCAATCGCAGGTCGCGGGGGAATCCTCAATCCCTCTGTGGACCGCGGCGTCCCCCTTTTCCACCACCTTAATATTTAGTTCCCTCGCGGGCCGCGGGGGAATTCCTTTCCCTCCGCGTACCGCGGGTAGGCCTAATATTCAAATTTTTATTTTTATTTGTTCTACAACACTAACTGTAACATCGCAAAGTTTTCCCCAAAATTTTAATACATAAAAAGCCCTTATATATATATATATATATATTTCTATTACACCTTTATCATTAATATTATACAAATGTGCCTAAGTCTTTATTTATCCTAACTCACAACTTATATACATACATAAATGTATATAAATAATAATAATAATATGATTCTAAATTCTTTTTTTTTCACATACAAGATTTTTTTAATTTATTTAAATAAAGCCTTGAGTCAAATAGTCAAAGTCTTAGTCAAACAGTCAAAGTCTTAGTCAAATAGTCAATTCATCATAAAACCTTACTTTATGGTGTTGACCAATTTTAATGGCTAATTGAATCCAAAACTAGTATAAAAACCCACCTATGACCCATTATACTTTGCACCTCTAAATCGATTGTTTCAATCCGATTAAACTTTCCCTCATACCTTTCTTCTATAGTCTATTACTTCTACAATTGAAGCTTTGATTATAAGCTCTTGTAATTGGCAACTTTGGGGCTACACATATTCTATTTCTCGAGACTTAATACTTTGCTAAGGTGAGTTTACGTAACCATGTTTATGCGATTCTTTATACTTGCAACAATTATTTAAGCAATTCAACATGAATGTCTAGTAGTAAACTTTATTGCCTCATGAATTAGTCAACAGTTTCAACGAGTTTCAACGAGTTTCAACATTTACATAATCATTAGCTATGGCCAAGCCGGCGATACTCAATAATAGATCTATTGGATTGACAACCCCACCCGGATACGTGTACCTCCTACATAGGTAACGTGGGTGATTGTTATCGTTCAACATATTACTAAGGTGAACCGTAGATGACGGGATGGACCTAAACTAGTCGGAGGTTTGATTATGTCAACATATTATACTATTCATGTAGACTTAAATTTACGATAGACATACGAATTGCTAAACTTTTATACTTAAACTATATGCTTAACATGGATTATGTATTCTCACCAACTTCTAGTTGACCCCCCCCCCCCCCCATTTTTCCAAACTCAACAGGAAATACTGATGCATGAAGTCTAGAGCTAGCATGAGGAGATATTTGAAGTTTTAAGCTTTGTTTGATTATTTGATGTAGACTTTAATGTAATTCAATATTGTAATGTAATAAAGGATTATTTAAACATATGTATTATCATGAGCTACTGAACAATCATCAATACGTGACATCCCGATGTTTCCGCCATCGGTTGGGGTGTTACAGATTGGTATCAGAGCCATGGTTATAGGGAATTAGGTTATTAGAAAAAAAAATAATCTAGTCTATAACCATAGGATTTTAATCAGTACTTGCTCCTTTTACTTGCAACTTTTACTTGCTATTCTCTATCTCACTCCTACTTCTTATCCCTACTTCAACCCCTACAAGAAGATTGCTCTCCATCACAAGATCTACTCTTAGACTAATAGGACAATCCTCAGGTTTAGCCTGAACCACCTTGAGATCTCGTCGAAGTTCTAGATTTTAATAACGAACACGTGCAATCTGGAAGGGTGAAAGCCTGTATTCTGAGTTTTCTGTCTAGGACTGGCATTGCGCATATATCCCAATCAGACGAGGGACCCGGATGCCTACCTGGGAATTCTCGGGATGAGTGTTCACTTATAGGCTAAAGCATGTCTTCACTATGTTATTAGAATCTAGAAGTTTTGATAAGTCAACGTTTTCGTTTATTCGTTTTAATTAATGAATAAATGATTACACTCACCTTCCTTAAACTAAGCTCAAAAATGTCAAAATTTTACAGCTTAAATCAATCTCATTTCATAACCATCCATGGATTTCACAATCACACTTCACCTTACCATCTTAGCCACTTTTTAAATATTCAACACCCTACCCATATCATATAATCTCCATACTATAAAATAAACTCTTTATCAACTATCTTCACATTCACTATCTCTCACAACTTTGATTCTGCTTCAAGAATTTTTCATCATCCTCTCAAGAACTAAATTCATATCCTTCACCTTCTCACACATGAGCTAGTTACCCACGATAACCAAACTATTAAAACTTGATTGTGTGTTGCATCAAACATAATCCTTAGTTATACATGAGGATTCGACTATTTGCCTTATTTGAACATTTGAAACTAGAATTCATGGAATATAAACTGTTTACTATAGACACACCTAGAGTCATTAACCTTATCTAGGGCAACTCTATTACAACTCGTATGCTATACTTGATACTTGATTGCTTACATGTACATATTATCAATTTGCAATTCATGTGTGTAATAATTGGTACACTTAATCAAACAACTGATAGAGGATGAAGTACTTGCTCAACAGTTAGTAGAGTACAAAATAACCTACTCAACGATTGGTAGAGGTCATTATGCCTGCTCAACAGTCGGTAGAGGCCCTACAACCTGCTCAACGACTGGTAGAGGCTATCATACCTGCTCAACAATCGGTAGAGGTTCCTACTCACTGACTGGTAGAAGTCTTTTTCCTGCTCAACAGTTGGACTCATTTTTGGATACATGGTTAATCATATTATTTTACATGTGTGTCTAGAGTTATAGAAGGACACAAAACCCTAATGTAAGGTAAATTGGTGATTGCGGTCCGGAACGTAATCATGAATTTACAGGTATGTTAAGGTAGTGTGAAATTCTATCAAGGTTTTCGGTAGTTGACCAATTATAAACCTTAGTTATCTGGTAGTTCATTTAGTCTTTCAATAGTCTATCAACTCATTCCTTTTAGGACTCCTAAAACTTAAGATTCTTATTCTCCTTTCTATTTCAGATGAACCTAATCCAACCCTTAAAACTCACACATATCAAAACTCTTACCCAAATTATTCGAAACAGTTTATTCTGTTACCTATAAATTTATGTCATGCCTTAACTCGAAACATCCCAAACCACCATTGTCCTAATTTCTACCCAATCACCTTCAACCCTGTGTTTTCAATAAACTTCGGGACGAAGTTTCCAAAAGTAGGGGAGACTGTAACATCGCAAAGTTTTCCCCAAAATTTTAATACATAAAAAGCCCTTATATATATATATATATATATATATATATATATATATATATATATATATATTTATTACACCTTTATCATTAATATTATACAAATGTGCCTAAGTCTTTATTTATCCTAACTCACAACTTATATACATACATAAATGTATATAAATAATAATAATAATATGATTCTAAATTCTTTTTTTTTTCACATACAAGATTTTTTTTATTTATTTAAATAAAGCCTTGAGTCAAATAGTCAAATAGTCAAAGTCCTAGTCAAAGTCTTAGTCAAACAGTCAAAGTCTTAGTCAAATAGTCAATTCATCATAAAACCTTACTTTATGGTGTTGACCAATTTTAATGGCTAATTGAATCCAAAACTAGTATAAAAACCCACCTATGACCCATTATACTTTGCACCTCTAAATCGATTGTTTCAATCCGATTAAACTTTCCCTCATACCTTTCTTCTATAGTCTATTACTTCTACAATTGAAGCTTTGATTATAAGCTCTTGTAATTGGCAACTTTGGGGCTACACATATTCTATTTCTCGAGACTTAATACTTTGCTAAGGTGAGTTTACGTAACCATGTATATGCGATTCTTTATACTTGCAACAATTATTTAAGCAATTCAACATGCATGTCTAGTAGTAAACTTTATTGCCTCATGAATTAGTCAACAGTTTCAATGAGTTTCAACGAGTTTCAACATTTACATAATCATTAGCTATGGCCAAGCCGGCGATACTCAATAATAGATCTATTGGATTGACAACCCCACCCGGATACGTGTACCTCCTACATAGGTAACGTGGGTGATTGTTATCGTTCAACATATTACTAAGGTAAACCGTAGATGACGGGATGGACCTAAACTAGTCGGAGGTTTGATTATGTCAACATATTATACTATTCATGTAGACTTAAATTTACGATAGACATACGAATTGCTAAACTTTTATACTTAAACTATATGCTTAACATGGATTATGTATTCTCACCAACTTCTAGTTGACCCCCCCCCCCCATTTTTCCAAACTCAACAGGAAATACTGATGCATGAAGTCTAGAGCTAGCATGAGGAGATATTTGAAGTTTTAAGCTTTGTTTGATTATTTGATGTAGACTTTAATGTAATTCAATATTGTAATGTTATAAAGGATTATTTAAACATATGTATTATCATGAGCTACTGAACAATCATCAATACGTGACATCCCGATGTTTCCGCCATCGGTTTGGGTGTTACACTAACCACCTCACAATATTAATATTCCAAACATTAATATTCAAAAACACACATAAACGTTCATCATACATATCTAGATCCCAGTCCGCCCCATCCTTGGTTAATGACCCGTTAACGTTTAATCACGTAAATTCACATAGTCACGTATTAACACATAATATTAAAACGTAAGTTCACAATAGTTGTATTTCACCAAGTCACCAACGTTCGGGTTTCCTACTTGTATACGTAGTCCAGTAGTTCCCCGAATTACCATTTCATGCCGTTATTAACCTATTACCGCGCAACGAATGACTCTACCAACTAACCCTAGTTAAGTAGAATGCATGGAATGTAAGTACAAGTAACTAGAGTTTTAGTGAAAGTGAGAACCTGAAATTGCGGGGTATCACATCATCCCCAAGTTAAAAAGAATTTCGTCCCAAAATTCAGTAAGTAAACAGTAAAGCCAGCTTAAAGTGTGTGCTTGGTTCCTGGATGTCACATCATCCCCAAGTTGAAAGGAATTTTGCTCTGAAATTCACTTTGAGCGAGCTGCTTTATGTTCAGCGTTTGATCTATGCACAGGTTTAGGTTCAGTAAAGAGATGTGGGTATTAGAGTCGCATTTGATCTCTACATTCCCATGTATATTCCGGTCTTAGATGGGAATTCCCTCGCAATTTAACAATAGGTATGGTGCTCTGTTTGAGTTTCTTGACGCCCTGCTCAAGAATTTCCACTGGTTCTTCCACAAACAGTAGTTGGTCGTCCACCTGGATCTCCTCCAGTAGCACTACCAGTGTCGTATCAGATAGACATTTCTTTAGGTTGGATACGTGGAATACATTGTGCAATCCACTGAGTTCATAAGGCAGGTTTAACCTGTAAGATACTAGACCAATCCTTTCAACGATCTCGAATGGTCCAACATATCGCGGGTTCAACTTTCCCCGTTCCCCATAGCGTATCACACCCTTCCAAGGTGACACCTTTTATAGTAACTTGTCCCCAATTTGGAACTCTAAAGGTTTCCTACGCTTATCAGCGTAGCTTTTATGTCGGTTACGAGCAGCAGCCATCCGGTATCTGATTTGCACCATCTTCTCAGAAGTTTTGTGGACGAGTTCGGGACATGTCAGCTGGCTATCCCCAACTTCAGTCCAGCAGATAGGAGGCTTACACTTGCGTCCATATAGTTCCTCAAAAGGCGCACACTCAATAGAAGTGTGGTAACTGTTGTTATACAAGATTCGATTAAGGGCAAGTGCTTATCCCAACTGTTGCCAAAGTCCACCACGCACGCCCGTAGTAGATCTTCCAATGTTTGGATGGTACGTTCACTTTGTCCATCCGTCTGTGGGTGATAGGCTGTGCTCATGTCTAAGCGAGTCCCAAAGCATCTTGGAGAGTAGTCCATAAATGAGAAGTAAATCGCGCGTCGCGATCAGATATGATAGAAGTAGGCACCCCCGTGCCTAAAGACGACCTCCTTAATATAGATGTTGGCCAGCTTCTCCAGTGTGTCAGTTTCCTTTATTGCCAGAAAATGTGCCGATTTGGTTAAACGATCGACGATAACCCAAACCATGTTATGCCCACTTGGCGTTTTAGGGAGCTTTGTGATAAAGTCCATAGAAATTCCGTCCCATTTCCACATAGGGATTTCTGGTTGCTGGAGTAAGCCTGAAGGTTTCTGATATTCAATCTTAACCTTTGCATAAGTCATGCACTTACTAACATAAGTGGCTATATCAGCTTTCATGTTTGGCCACTAGTAAAGATTTTTGAGATCTTGGTACATTTTATCCAAACCAGGATATATTGAATAATGAGAGGTGTGAGCCTCGTCGAGCACAAGGTGTCTAAGATCCCCAAAACCCGGAATCCAGACTCGATTCATGAAGTACTGAAGACCATCTGTCCTCAGTTCTAGGTGCTTATCAACACCATGTAGTGTCTCAAGCCTGATGTTTTCTTCTTTCAAGGCCTCGCCCTGGGCTTCACGTATCTTATCAGGAAGATTAGAATGAGTAGTAAGCTGTAAGGCTCGCACCCACTTGGGTTTCGTTTCCTTATGACTAAGGGCATCTGCTACTACGTTAGCTTTCCCCGGATGATATTTGATGGCATAGTCATAATCATTCAGAAGCTCGACCCATCGACGCTGTCGCATGTTCAGCTCCTTTTGATCGAATATGTGTTGGAAGCTCTTGTGATCAGTGAAGATCGTACACCATTCCATAGAGATAATGCTTGTAAATATTTAGAGCATAAATCACCACTCCTAGTTCCAAGTCGTGTGTGGAGGATCGTTTTAGTTGATCATACAAGTCTATATATAGGCCTGCACATTCGCCATCCCGTAAGGGTCGAATGTGTAGGTCCGCCCCTGTCCAAGGTTCGAATCAGCACAAGTAAATCAATCTTCCACATTCGCCCTGTATCTCTCCACCTTCGACCTTCATTTCTACATTCGACCTCCTTAATATCCACGTTCACCCCCACATAATCAACTAAGCAACTTAGAATGTTCAATCCAAAAGCATTAGTCGCAAAACGTGCAGCAACAAACTCCCCCTCAACTATTGCTTGGATTGCCTTCGTACTTCATCCATCTGCTTATTCATAAGCTTGATACGCAATAAAGTCTTCTGCTCTTTCGTCATAACTGGCTCGAAAGTTAGTTTTGCTTTCTTCTTTTCTTTTTGAATCTTCACAAACTTTCCCAGATTCTTATCGTAGTCACATCCCGCATTGACATCCCATGCGAAACACAAGCATACCACACGTTGGTATTTAAGAGCTTGTTCGCTATCCTTCTCCTCACAATAAATCGGGTAGTAATAGAGCATGATGATATCCTCATGAGAACAGTTGATCAACCACATTGGATCAAAAATGTGAATCTTCTTAAATTCATCTCTCTTGTCCTTCAGCAAGATAACAGCTTATGCGGTCTTCCAATCATAGTACCACCACATGAATTCTTTTGAAAAATGTTGTGGAATTGGCATCAAAGGAATATGTTTCAATATAGGCGGTGGTTTATACTTTAATGTCACCTTGTTCAGCCCCGTTATTGGATCAACTTCTTTGCGAACTATCCTTTTAGGATACTACGGCGTGAACACATCCCATCTAGTTCTGCTCTCTCTTGCCATACGATCTGCGAAATAGCCAACTGCATCATTGTTCACAGTTGCACCTGTCATAGTATGTCGGCAGATATCTCGCACATCCCAGTAAGGTAGTGTTTTAATATCATGGAATCTGTTGAAATACAGAATTCCCTTCTCCCATTTCACAGCAACACACCTTAGCTGTCTCAAATACTTCCAAGCGAGAGCTTTTCCTTTGAACAATTTGTTGTGAAACTTGTAGAACCCACCCTGAACTTCAGTCTTGGTCGGTTGGCTTCTTTTCCTTTCAATTTCCTTAACAAGCTCTTCAGATCATCAGATTGTTCAACATTCGGTTTCTGATTCTCTGCATTCTTGAATACTTCACTAACGAATGTTTTGCTCTTCTTTTGTGCAAGTTTCTCAGCCTGATTCAACATCTCTTAAGAAAATTCAGGAAATGCATCATCATGTTTATCTTTGAAGTACTCAGGATATTCTTCACTAGTAATATCCTCAATCTCAATATCTTCAAATACCGGAGTATCTCTATCATCAGAGTGATTTCCGGCTTCTTTTTCGGGAATATTTGGAATTTTATTATCACTCATCAACTCTTCAAGAGATTTACCAACTTGTTTCGCCAATCCTTCTAGATCAGGATCATTGTATTCAAGTTCATATCTCATATCTTCAGATTCAAAAATCTCTGGAAATTTTCCAGTCAGTTCTATCGTCCAAACTTTCTTTGTCAACATCTGACGATACAATTTCTTATCTTCATCTGATAAAGATCTTATCTTTTCAGTCCAGAAAATACTGTCATCATCAGTATTTCCACCAGGTGCTTTCGAGCTAGATTCACCTGCGTCTTTATCAGAATCTCTCTTTCCACATCAATACTTTTCCGTACCATCATCATCATCGTCAGCAAAACTGTCATCTCCAGAACCATCATTATCATCATCTTTCTTCTTCTCGGGAGCATCACCAGCATCCTAATCCAACTCTTCATCATCCTTTTCTTCTTCTTCAGACTCAGATGGTTCGAAATCAACTTGTTCTTCTTCAGGTTCATTATCTTCTTCTCCAGCTTTCAATTGTGGAGCTTTCGAATATAAATCATCAATAAGCTTTTTCATGCTCTTGTTGTTCGTTCTCAACTTCTTGTTTTCAAGCCTCATAGTGATATATCTTCGTGTGTTTCTCTGTTCATGCAATAACAATGTATGATTTTCTTCTTGAAGTTGTTTAATCTTCGCTTCCAATGCCTCTTGACTTTCTTGAGAAGATTCAACAACATCTAACATCTTTTTATCATTTGCTCTTAACTGTTCAATCTCCTGTTGTTGCTGGTTGATTATTTTCATCATATCAGTAAGCTTCTGATTGACTGCATCCATCACATTGCTCGATACATTAACCTGAGGTGTAGAAGCCTCAACAACAGGAGTTTTCTTCTTGAACTTATTCATCACTCTCTCCAAAGCAGCGTCAAAATCTGCAGCAGGATCAACAGTCTTTTCAGCAGCAGATTTCTTCAGTTTCTTTGCTACCGGGGATGTCACGGGTGTAGCAGATTTTAAACTACTAACTTAAGGAACTTTCTTTCCTGCAAGTAGAATTTCAACTTCTTTCGCTCGTCTTTTCTTAGGATTCTCTTTTTCTTATTTCTTAGACATCGTCTTGTACTTGGGCTTCTTCTGTTTCTCAACAACCATAGGAGATCCACTGAAATCTTGCTCACCAATACCAAAATCCAGATCTATCTCATCAACTATAATTGGACTCTTTAGTCTTTGCTCTTCTATGGTTTTGTTCAGACTTTCAGACTCACCAGCCACAGTGGCCTTGGGCTTGGTTTGTTTGACAGTCTCTTCACCTGAATCCCATCTCTCATCTTCTTGAGTCTCCTCAGAATCGGCAGATCTTCATAAACTAATATCATACCTTTTCTTGCCATGCTTTTCTTTCTCCTCATTGTCTTCTTTGGTGTTTCAACTTCAATAACTTTTGCTTTACCCTTCCCTTTGCCACTTTTTGCACCTACATTCACAACCTGACGTTTTCTCTTTGCTTCTTGGTTAACATGAAACAAAGGATCATCATTATCTAAATTACTGTCAGCATTTCTGGCTTTGTTCTCACCCGGATCCTCATAACATGGATTAATCAAGTGTCCAAACTGGTTCTTGTGTGGTGGTCTTTCATTCTCGGGAACCCCATTGTAACCTTTCATCCTAATCAACGTATTCAGATTCATGTGATCTTGAACTAAAATTTGAGTAGGATCTTTCTTCAGAGTAGTATATTTAAGATCAAAAATCATCTGTAAGAATCTGGGGTACATCAAGAACTTCTTCATCTTCAAACCTTTCAGAGGTTCAAGCATATGATCTAAGATCATTCCCGAAACATTAAACGGCTTGTTAAGTATCAATGCAACCATTAATGAACTGATGCCTTTTCTCATCACATAATAACCACCGTTAACGGATCCAAAAACATGTATCATAACATGAGCCAGATACTTAAACTGCGGACATAACTTTCCTTTGTGTAAAGCTCCATCAGTTATTGGTCCGTTGTACTTCATACGAAGAAAACACTTTCTCTGTTCTATCCAAGATAAACATCTAGGATCTGTCAGTTCATCTTGCAATCTCAATGCTTCCCGAATATCATTTTCAGTAACAATAGCAAGTTGTCCCTGAATGTTGCTTACTATTGCTGTTCGATTATCCCAGTAATCCATCTTCGCATTCTTCCAGAAATCCACTTGATGGTCTTTGTAGATAATTGCTGGTGTAGCTAACACATCAACGACTCTGCTTCTTCTCAGAAAATCTACAATCCCAGATAATTTTGTATGCTTCTTTACTTCGCCAAGGAATGCACAGCAGTTATGAGCTTCCTCGAATGGCAATTCCTCTTCTTTCTGCTTATCAGTGGCTTTTCCAGACGATCCAGCAGGTATTCCAGTGTTCTGTGGTTCAGCCATTTAGAATTCTGCAAAAACGAAACATAAAAATTCATTAGAAACAGACAAAATTTGAAAAATTGAAATTTGGTTTTGAAAATCCCACATTCGACCCATCAGGGGTACGAATGAAGAATATTTGAGGTTCGAATGTGGTTTTTTGAGTTCGAATGTGAAGAATTATGAATAAAACTCCACATTCGACCATTTATTTCACATTCGCCCCTATGAACAAGCACATTTGACCAAAAGAGTCACATTCAACCCTTTATAAATGGTCGAACCAGTCTGTTCATATGACCAAAACTTCAAAACTCAATTCAGTCCCATTTAACATGTAATTTTCATTGTTTAGCATCTAATATGGCCGATTAAACATTGTATACCATCAATTTCTACAATCATTCAGTTTTAGGTAGTTTTTAATAAAATCTAGGGGTCGAAACAATTTGAATGATCAAACATACAATCTGATGTGTAATTAACCTAGATTTTGATATACTCTCCCCCTAAAACTATCTAAAACCAAAGACTAATCATCAATTGTTCCTTAAACAGTCTTAAATTGGTCCATCAGTCAACCACAAGGGTTCGAACACAAAAATCAATAATCTGTTCTTGTTTCTGGATCATTACCTGTAAAAATTAGATGAAAATGATCAGAAATGAGTAGGGAACAAGAATCAAAGGTCAAAGAAACAAGGGCAACAAGGGTGGGTAATCTCAGAAATTTGAAAAAGTTTCTAATGGGGGTTCGAATGTGAAAGTGGGTATATATAGGCTCTGATGTGTGTAAATGTATATATATAAATAACACAAGCTTTAATTAAAACGACTCACCTAAAAACTACACACGCACGGCAAGTGTACCGGTCGCAAAGCAGTAGACAGATAAGACCGAGTATCGAACCCAAAGACGCGAATGCAACTGTAGATCACAACCTATACCGAATACTAGCCTAAAAAAATATATACTTAAATGGGGGGTTAAACTAATGATTAAAAAACTTAAAAGAAACTAAATATAAATAAAGTAACCTCAGCTGCTTATGGGAACTAGGAACTTGAAGAAATCGGATAGGAAGAAGGCTGGTTACATAGGTAAAATCCCTAGACACTAGCAATAAATCATGAATCTGGTAATTAACTTGAGACCCTATTCTTATCTAATAAACCTCCTGTCAAAGATAGCTCACTAGACTCAAGGCGGGACAAGTGTAGAAATGCTAAGATGGATCCGGATCGCCCTAGCGTACCAAAATCCCACAGAAATCAGATTAAAACCTCTCCTGGATTAAAACCCTCAAACTATGAAGCAGACTTAAACTCTACTGATGAAAACCTAGGAAAACTCTAAACACGGACAAATAGCGACTCCCGCCCTAGCGCTTGCCAACTACCGAACAATGCCTAGTTAGTTACCTAGCAAACTCGAGTTAGATTTCTCACCCTCAAGAATGGACTGCACGTCTTAGTTAATTTATTATATTAGTTTGTTATACTTGTGTCGTACTCCAACTCCAAATACTAGCACGCTAACCTAAGTTGACGAACTAGATTGATTTCAAGACCTAGGGGGTATCTCTACATGCCTAGCTCCACAAAACCAATAAACAAACTTCAAATAAAATCAACACCAACACACATATATCAAATCCAACAATAAAATTAAAGTCATGTAATCCTACACATCAAAATTAAAAACCAAGAATCATTAAAAACTGCAAATTTCGTGTCTAGTTCATAAACCTAAGCAACCATAAAGTATTTAGTTCATAATCTTTATAAACATCACAAAATAAATAAAAATAGTTTTAACCATGTCTATAAAAATAATAAACGAAAACTAAACCTAACCCAAGGCTCGTTGGCTATTGATCTTTAACGTGCCCGTGGCCTTTTCTCCTTCCGTGCTCGTTCGCTCGTCGCCGTATTTGGTCGCCTTTTGTCCCTTGTGCGAATGAATTCCCAATTATCAATTAATGTCGCTGTCCAATGAATGAATGATATCTTATTCTCCAAAATCCTGCCGTCAAAGTTATCTATATATCCATATCCCTCATGACCAACTTTCATTATGGTGGGCCGAGCCCATCATAGTTTTTTTTTTTTCTTTTTCTTTTATTATATTATTATAATTATTATATTATTAGTATTATTATACTCCGTGCTCTTGACTCGGATGTTCTTGACTCGATCAAAGTTGCTCGTTTACGCTCCAACGTCCATGAACACATACTCTTAAGTGTTCGTGTCTCAATTAAAATTCTTTCTTTTTAAGCTCATTTACCACGAACACCTACAAAAATATAAAATAAATAAATAAGTACTAAAAATTAATAAAAAACTATACAATGACAAAAATAGGCCAACAAACGAATACACGCCTAAAACTACTAAAAACTATATACAAAAGACTCAATTATAACAAAAAATACATAAGAGAATAGATGTGTTTTACGACACATCAAACATCCCCACACTTGACTCTTTTTCGTCCCTGAAAAAGAATTATGCTATGGAATCACAGTTAGGTTTACATCCAGTTTCAAAACATAGGTTACTTAATTAATAATCTACTAACGTATTGATTGCGATTGCAGGTATATTGATCCTCTTAAACCCACACCGGTTTCCAAGCCCCCTTTTTATTTATGTTAAGTTCATGTTGATTAGTCTATCTAGGGTCTCACTCGAAGGAAGCCACAGTTCCTCCTAATCCCGCCTCAAGCTTATGAAGCTAAAGGAACGACCAATTGACCATTTCCCAACCGTCTTATGTAGAAAACCAAGAAAATTTAAAATCACTTTTTTTTTTTTTTTTGCATACTTAACTCAGAGGGTGTGACCAATCCAAGTCGCTATCCCAGTGGCCAGGCACCTTAAGCTTCAGCATTTTTTTTTTTTTCATCTCAGCATACTTAACTCAGAGGGTGTGACCAATCCAAGTCGCTATCCCAGTGGCCAGGCACCTTAAGCTTCAGCATTTTTGCTTTGATTTCTATATTTTTTTTAAGTGATTAGAAATTCTAACGGTTTTCTACTTATAACGGTGCTTCTTATACTATTTTTGGCGGTTTTGGTCTCCCCGTTTCTCCTACATGAGAACCCACAAAATAGCCTAACATAATTAATTTATTACTTTTCAAAGGAAACCTTTCTACCGGCCGAGCCTACCCACATATCCCAAATCAGACACGTTTTCAATCAATTTTAATCTCTTATTATACATACTATTTGAAAACCGGACACCTAACTTTACCTATCATTTTCCATATTTTATATAATGCATACTTCAAAATCAGGGACTTTTTTTTTCATTTTTTTTTTCATTTTTTTTCTAATTTTTTTTTTAAATTTAAACGACTCTGTATACAGACTAAACGACAGTTTCCCATCCCCACACTTAAATTCTACATTGCCCTCAATGTAGGAATAGAAAACGACACAAAAAAAAAATCCGAATACAAAAATAAAAAGACGAGGGCAAATTGGAAAGGACTTAGCTGGTTCATTTTTCTTTGTAAGCTCTAAAACTTTAGTCCAATCCAGCTCGATCGTATAGCATTTTGGTCGCGATCGGCTCTAACACAATGGTAAACTCTGGGCTTGCCTTGATAAATGATAAACAGCTCTGGAATCACCCGAATGGAGATTGAGTACAGGTGGTGCAATCCAAACCTGCGCAAAACAAAACAAACAAACCCCGAGCATAATACCGAACCACACAAAAATAAAAAGACTCAAACTACTAACTTAGACTCAAAATATAACAACAAACAAGAAGACGTACCTGCTTGGCAAAATGGCGGTGAATGGTGGTAGAACCAAATGGGTAGAAAAAAAATCTGGTTCTTGCTCAACGTGAAGGACACTGGTGATCACAACACGCGTTGCAAGAAAAAAAATATAACTTTCCGGGGTAATAGCTGGTCGCATAAGGCAAACAAGTCAGCCCAGACTCCTCACATTACGTGAAAAATCTTTTTTCACAGAAAGTTAATTAATTTTTTTAAGAAAAAATCTCTTTTATTACCCAAACCTTTTTCAAAACTCCCACTCATAAAATATATATAAAGACAATACATGGGATCCGCTCATGGTGAAATTTCCACTACCTAAGCAAACACGCAAACTTGCAAACAGACTCAAAGTCACAAAAAATAAAAAATAAAAACCTATGAACCACTACCGATTGACAGACCACAAATAAAAAAAATGAAAAGCTAGAAGAAAAAATAAAATAAATAAATAAATAGGTGTACATATAAATTTACAAACTCTACAGAGCCTCCCCACACTTAAACTTAATCAGGGGGCTTCTCTTTTATCTGGACCCGATGCAACCCATTTAATTCCACCCGGTCCATATTATTTAGAAAAATTAAATTAGTGGAATTTAAAAATACTTTATCGACTTTAAATGGGTCGGGCCACCAATATTTAAATTTACCTGGACCAAACTTGATTCTTGGCATGTAATGAGGGGACTTGTTGTCTCTGCAACTCCTGACCCTCACCCTGTGTCGGTCCAGGTGCCTCTTCGCCTTCTCCCGTGGTGGTGGCCATGGTGGTGGCACTAGTAGCAGTGTAATATCCAATGCCTGCACGGGCCGGCTGTGGTGTTCTTCTTCTTCCACCACTACTTCTTTCTCATCTTCCTTGTTTGGTGACACTTGTTCAAAATTTTTGTCCACTTCTGGGGCTGACAAATCAACCAACTCGTCACCAAACTCTGCTTCTCCATCAGCTGCTTCTTCAAGCAGGTCAGTGGTGTCTTCCTCTTCCACCACTTCTTCCTCAAACAGCCAGCCTGTGGATTCTGAAAAATCCATATCTTCCTCAGCCTCCCCTATCTTCTCCATCATGGCTTTCCTATGCGCGTCCCAGGCTATCCTTTCTATCTCCTCATCATCACTCCAGACATCTGCCTCCCAAGGGTATACTACTGAACTAGAGATCTGGCAAGGCTGCTCATCCTGCTGAACCAAAGGTGGGACTAAGGCGTCCATTATGGTCTCTGGCTCTAACCCTGAATCCTGCAAAATATCATCCTCACAAGACAAGTGTAAAGAATCATATGGATTAGTTAAATCATGCACAGAATCAGATGAGTAAGGACAAACAGTTTCAGCAACGGGCCTAATGCAATCAGGTAATGTAAATGTTACCATCTCGTCTGGGTCATCATTTGTGAAATAAACCTGCTGAACTGGAGGTGGGACTTCAACGTCCATTATGGTCTTCAGTTCATCCACCCGAGCCTCTAGCCTTTTAAGTGCCGCATCTTGTTCCCTCAAAGAGTCGGTGCGCTTGGATAGCAAAGAATTGATATCCTCGAGCATGAGCTGTTGTTTAGCAACTAAGGCGGCAAAATCGGGTCTAGTGTGAGACGAGACATCCCGATAATCGGGATGTGGATACAAATGTTGGCTAGGTGGATACTCTGACGAGCTACCACCATGCCTATCCTCATACATCTCAGCTTGTAGATAATCATGCCGACTTTTTCTTCTATCTAGTGACTCAGATGTTGCAGGGTTAAACCACCGGTTTGCCTGTGGGTATGAAGGCTGGTATGACTGATATGGCTGCGGCTGCAAATACTCGTTAGCATAATAATCCGTGGAATACCCCGATGAATGTGAGTGTGGGCATCTTATGGTAAAATGGGGCCCTCCACAGATCTCACACATGTTAAAAAAATATATATTACGAATAAAAACAAATAAAAAATAATAATTACAGGAAAAAAAACAAAAACTATTTACAAATTAAAAGACCAGACAAACGGTTTGGGAAGTTATCCAGAATGCCAATTGCGTCCCCGGCAACGGCGCCAAAAACTTGATGTGTGTAAATGTATATATATAAATAACACAAGCTTTAATTAAAACGACTCACCTAAAAACTACACACGCACGGCAAGTGTACCGGTCGCAAAGCAGTAGACAGATAAGACCGAGTATCGAACCCAAAGACGCGAATGCAACTGTAGATCACAACCTATACCGAATACTAGCCTAAAAAATATATATACTTAAATGGGGGGTTAAACTAATGATTAAAAAACTTAAAAGAAACTAAATATAAATAAAGTAACCTCAGCTGCTTATGGGAACTAGGAACTTGAAGAAATTGGATAGGAAGAAGGCTGGTTACTTAGGTAAAATCCCTAGACACTAGCAATAAACCATGAATCTGGTAATTAACTTGAGACCCTATTCTTATCTAATAAACCTCCTGTCAAAGATAGCTCACTAGACTCAAGGCGGGACAAGTGTAGAAATGCTAAGATGGATCCGGATCGCCCTAGCGTACCAAAATCCCACAGAAATCAGATTAAAACCTCTCCTGGATTAAAACCCTCAAACTATGAAGCAGACTTAAACTCTACTGATGAAAACCTAGGAAAACTCTAAACACGGACAAATAGCGACTCCCGCCCTAGCGCTTGCCAACTACCGAACAATGCCTAGTTAGTTACCTAGCAAACTCGAGTTAGATTTCTCACCCTCAAGAATGGACTGCACGTCTTAGTTAATTTATTATATTAGTTTGTTATACTTGTGTCGTACTCCAACTCCAAATACTAGCACGCTAACCTAAGTTGACGAACTAGATTGATTTCAAGACCTAGGGGGTATCTCTACATGCCTAGCTCCACAAAACCAATAAACAAACTTCAAATAAAATCAACACCAACACACATATATCAAATCCAACAATAAAATTAAAGTCATGTAATCCTACACATCAAAATTAAAAACCAAGAATTATTAAAAACTGCAAATTTCGTGTCTAGTTCATAAACCTAAGCAACCATAAAGTATTTAGTTCATAATCTTTATAAACATCACAAAATAAATAAAAATAGTTTTAACCATGTCTATAAAAATAATAAACGAAAACTAAACCTAACCCAAGGCTCGTTGGCTATTGATCTTTAACGTGCCCGTGGCCTTTTCTCCTTCCGTGCTCGTTCGCTCGTCACCGTATTTGGTCACCTTTTGTCCCTTGTGCGAATGAATTCCCAATTATCAATTAATGTCGCTGTCCAATGAATGAATGATATCTTATTCTCCAAAATTCTGCCGTCAAAGTTATCTATATATCCATATCCCTCATGACCAACTTTCATTATGGTGGGCCGAGCCCATCATAGTTTTTTTTTTCTTTTTCTTTTATTATATTATTATAATTATTATATTATTAGTATTATTATACTCCGTGCTCTTGACTCGGATGTTCTTGTCTCGATCAAAGTTGCTCGTTTACGCTCCAACGTCCATGAACACATGATCTCAAGTGTCCGTGTCTCAATTAAAATTCTTTCTTTTTAAGCTCATTTACCACGAACACCTACAAAAATATAAAATAAATAAATAAGTACTAAAAATTAATAAAAAACTATACAATGACAAAAATAGGCCAACAAACGAATACACGCCTAAAACTACTAAAAACTATATACAAAAGACTCAATTATAACAAAAAATACATAAGAGAATAGATGTGTTTTACGACACATCAGGCTCCCACATTCGACCACTAGGAGAGGGCAAAGGAGAAACTATGTCTACATTCGACCCTAATGAAAGGCTCGAATGTAGAGATATGGTTCGAATGTACAATAAGACACTGAAACACTCCCATTCGACCAATTCTAAAGGCTCGAATGTAAGAAAAATTCCACATTCGACCCACCGAAGGGGCGAATGAAGATTGGAATTTTTAAAAATTTTACCAAATCTCAAAATCAAATCTCGTTCAATCTTTTTCACACATTTTAAGCTTCAAACATTCATCATTTCACATTTGATAGATACAAAACTCAAATTGGTTCATCAAGTTTCAGAAAACGACCATCAATCACCATCAGTTATCAAAAAATAACGCAGAAATGTAAAATCTATTTGATTTTTCTGTAATTTATGCTAAAACACACCTAAAATCTTTTTGAGTTTTTGTATATATTGAACAATATAAAATGCAGAAATGTAAACATAAAGCAATAAACATTTTGTGATTTCCGGTCAGAGGATCATATCAGTTTTTGAGAAATCTGATCACACCGTTGATCTTTAGTGTTTATTATCATTAAAGACAATTGTGATCCAGCGATTGCTGATATTGTTATCCACATAAGCTTTCATGCAGACTGTTATGTAGTACTTGATACGGTTATTTATATTATAAACAACATTGTCTGTGGTTCCACGCACACGACATACTCCCGTATCAAGGAAATTTTGCATAAAGACTCATTGTAACGCGTGATTATGCTTTCGTTATCTGTAATTTACAAGGTATTAAGGCACAGAGGTGTACATGTTAGAAAATTAATGCTACAAAGTAACTTGTGCACTCTACTAGGTTGATGGCTTATATCAATCACGATTTGCATCAATGATTAGATACAATGCATTAGATAATCTTTGATTATCGTCATACATTGAGAGTTCCTCAATTCGGTAACTTTAGGTTTTGGCACTAAAGCTCTTTTATAAAAATACCCTGTCTGATCTAGGTCCGTAAAACCTTACGACAGAAGATCAGATAGGCTATCCCCAGATAACTTATTAACATAACGACCCGAAACCTCCGAATTTTGTACAAAAACCCTATCTAACGAAATTACGGTACTAAGACCATATGCCCATGAGGTGTTCATCCACATAACAATTCGTTTGATATGTATGTATCCAACACGCAGTAATAGATCTACGAAGCCTATAATTTTTAGACAAAATTACACTTTGTGTCCTTAATGTATCACTGAAATTATGAAACATGCCCTTTTTTATTTTATTTTTTTGCATTTTATGTCCAAAATTTGCTTTTTTTATTGCATTTTATGTCCTACTAACTGGGTTAAATTTCTCAGTTAACCTCAAAACCATCGGGGGTATTATTGTCCATTCACCACATTAAGGACACAAAGTGTAATTTTGTCCCTTTTTTATTGTACTTTTATTTGTGAGACCCACTCACCACCACTTCATCTTCAACCTCAACCCACCACCAACATTACACTTTGTCTCTTTCTCTCTCTCTCTCTGTTTCTCTAAACACCACATCCACCACCTACTCCTTCCACTACCATTATCACCACCTGCCGCCGCCAACATCACCACCATACCAGACCACCCACCCACCCACACCATACCAGACCACCCACCCACCATAGTAGTTCACCTGGAAACACCCAACGCAGTTCACCTGCCACCACCCGATAACCACTCAGCATCTTTCTAAACCTACGTCTCATTTCTCTCTCACTCTCTCTCTCTCTCTCTCTCTCTCTACCTGCAACCACAACCCCAACTTACCACAACCCAAATTCGTAAAAATAATCTCATTAGCAATCACTCTGATCCTCAACAACGACGTTGAATTCAGTTTAACTTTCATCAACAACCAGGTCGATCACCTTAATCCCTTTATAGAGTTTTCAGTTCAAATTAGGGCTTTTTTGTACTTTAAAATTAATTGATTACATTCCATATTTCAACTATAATTTCCAAGTATATTCGACTACTTATACGTAACCTTGGTGGCCTAGGTTTAAAGATGGCGTCTTTGCTGAGTCTAATGGTGGAAGTTGGAGGTTGGTTACAGGCTGCCAGTGACGATGGTGGAAGTTGTGGTTGATGGTGGCGTTGGAGAATTAACAGGGAGAGTGAGGGTGTGAGAGAGAGAGATGTATTTAGATTACTATTTTAATTTATCTTTGATTGAAGGGTTTATAATCAGTGATTTGGGGGGTGGGTTGAGGTTGAAGATGAAGTAGTGGGTGGAGGTTGAAAATGAAGTGGTGGTGAGTGGGTCCCACAAATTAAAGTATAATAAAAAGGGGACAAAATTACACTTTGTGTCCTTAATGTGGTGAATGGACAATAATACCCCTGATGGTTTTGAGGTTAACTGAGAAATCTAACCCAGTTAGTCAGAAAGGACATAAAATGCAATAAAAAAGCAAATTTGGGACATAAAATGCAAAAAAAAAAAAAAACAGGGGGGATGGGGCATGTTTCATAATTTCAGTGATACATTAAGGACACAAAGTGTAATATTGTCTAATTTTTATAAAATTATTTTCATAATTAAAGTAATTATAACCTATTAATCAAAACATGGTAATAATATTCAAAAATAATAAATTTCACAAATTCTAGGTTATAAAATTATATTTCTGATCTAGATTAATAAAAATAGTTTATGTGAAATTTTGGTATAAAAATGATGAAAAATAAATTTACTATGAATTTATCATGGTTAAAATAAGTTAAATTGCTTGAAAATAAATAATTAGTCTTTTTCCAAAAATAAACTTTAGTTTTATAAAGGTTATTAGTTTATAAGTCTAAAATAATTTGTGTAGAATTTTAAAAAACTTTTTAGTTATATTTTTAGTATTTTTAAGTTATTTATAATTAAATTTGTAATATGTAATATATATATATATATATAATAAATTTTCTAAAAATAAAAATTGCATAATAAAGTTCTGAGTTTTATAAACATAAGGAAAATTTTATAGAATTTATAGATTTGATTTGGTATTTTAAATGCATTCTTTTTATAGTTTGATATATATAAATATCATAGATATTATTAAGATGAAAAATAATAAAAAGAATAAAAAGAACTGATGCAGGTGGAGTCGAACTCAGGACCAAAACCGGTCCAAGTCTTACATATACCCACCAACACCATCTGCTCTACAGACTCTTTTTAGTTTGATATGATTTCGAAAAGTTTTTAAACAAGGACTAACTGTGTCATCTTCCCCAAAATAAACATAAAACCCTAGAATATCCAATCGGATCTAACACAATATCATCGGCCAATTAACCTTAGGATTACTGACGAAATATGGCCGATTAACATAATAGAACAAAGAATTGAACAGTACCATACACGAATCCTTCTAATTCGCAGTCAAACAGGAAGTCAAAGGATGACGAATTTGACGATTTAGAGAGTTATAGGGTGGGATTAGATAGAGGTTTTCTTATTTTCGATGGGTTTAGGATAGGAACATGGTTTCAATTTATACTTTCGTCGCCTCGATTGATAAAATGGAAGTTTGACTCATCAATGAGTCATACGCGTTTGATTTGGGTTCGAATAGGAATGTTTTTAATATAATTAAGCATGTTAAACGACCGGAAATTGATTGTCAGTTACAATCATGTTTGAATTGTTTCCAAAAACAAAGAAAACGCAGTTCGATTTTTGAATTATTGACACGTTTGACTTGGGTTTTAACTAAGTCGATTTTGACTTTAAAAATTAGATTTGTTTAAGTTTAACTTGTTTATAAAAATGACACCAACATCGAAGGTGGTGTGTGGTGTTGTATTATGTTGTTAAGTCTTGCCTTGATTTGTGCATGGGTTCTAATCCATTCCAAAGCACTTTTTTTTTTTTTTGACAAAACAATACTATATTTTATTTATTTTGGAAACAAAATAATAAGTATGGTTAGGAAAAATTTTATTGAATGCCAAAATAGCGGATAACAGGGAACTTTTATTAAGTTTCAAAATAGGTACAAAAATACGAAGAGTTACAACAAATACTATTTTCGTACATGTTTCATGTTGATTTTTGAGACATCTACTTTAGCGTTTGGATTTAGAGTTTAGAATTGAGTTTTTATACATTTGTTTAGATTTGATAAGTTTGCTTTAGAAATTTTGTACCTCACTTCAATGTAATAAATTAATCAATTCAGTGTAATCATATTTACACTTTAGTACCATGAGCTTTTGAACAATCATCACTATCATACACCCTGATGATTCTGCCATCGGTTGGGGTGTTACAACCCGTCGGTATCAATGGTTAGTGGGGTCTATAATGAGTGTAACCGTATGCGATAGCATAGCCAAAGATGGAGTTGGTGGCATCTTAACATGTATTCCACATAGATTATCACGTAGACGAAGTATCGTGAGTGTACCCAACAAGACAATACATCATTCATAGGATTGAGCTGTTAACCTTGTCAAGTATCATATCTTTTCTAATCTCTATCATTCGTATTTTACATTTTTTATTATACGTCTTAAAAACTTTAACATGTGAAACAACTGCTAATCACTTAGACTACCCGTAGTGGGGCGAGATTTGGGTGTGATTCCCCTCATCGACGCCCCATAACGCTATAAACCACCACTCCCCCTGGGTATTATCAAAGCAAAAATTGTCATGACGTGGAAAATTTCACGGCAAGGAATTGTGGTGAATGTGATCTCCCTTTTTTAGCCAATTATAGTGAAGAGGGGCGTGAATATTCACGCTTGAATACATATGCTCTTAGTGTCACACCCTCAACTTTCACATGCGGTGTTTTACCGCGAGGCGCGTGACACACCAGGATCCAAGTCAGTGGTCACAATAAACGACAACTATATGTAAAAATATGTAAACCAAAACCATAAAGTTTTATAACATAAAACCCAACACAGCTGAAGCTTCATCAAGTTTACATCCCAAAGATAGTAAATAAAAGTAAGTCTGAAATTGTTTAACGTATGCAAATGAACCCTAGATGCCATGCAAGACCCCGTGCGCCTAATCCATGAACTGCTACCTTAACGACCTGAGATAACATGCCAAAAATGTCAATATATAATGCCGGTGAGTTCACAGTTTTTATAAAAACGTTTCCATAAGTTTAAAAGATCAAGCCCGTTACTACTATGTTATATGAACGTTAGCTAGACTTTAAGTACTGTTACTACGTCCGTTGGAAACCATTACTTGACACGAACTTGTGTACTGCCCAAAATGCACTACCGTCATCCACGGCATATAAACTGAGACAATATGCACCTGTCCGACCCCCAGTCAACTCGGGTGGGGCTAGTCACACCCAAATAGATCTATCCATATTTCCTCCATTGTGCTACCCCAAACATTCATGGTTCCCTCGGGACTTAAGATGAAACGCAGTATAGTAATAAAAGATAACCATAGTATAACATCATCTTTACAAGTCCAAAATACATAGCATGTTTCTCCCCCAAAAGTAAAGCCAGTAAAAGTGGGGCTGTGAGACTCACCTTAAGTTACGTTCTTGAAATTATGTAACCAAAAATGCTATGATAGTCCCTGATACCGACGACCTATCATAAGATGTATATAAGTATCCGGACTAATAACTCGTAGGTTAACTAGTCCCTGAATGTCCAGACCATAACCATTGAACGTTTAAAAACACGTTTGAATGTAAACCTGACCACACCAAGCAAGACTATGACCCGACATCCCCCGTGTTAGCCAAATTCAACACAAAGTCTAGCATACAGTTCACATGCTACACATACGAGTTATAACATGTGTTACCAGGTTTCTAGACATGCCACAGGGCTTACAATATGTTCCTTTTTTTAACAGCCAATTGGAATCACTCACGGACCACTAGAGTATCATCGTGCCACCAGTGTTACCACGCGATCATATTCCACCACCAAGTCACCAATTCAGAAGGAAACTCATAATTATGAGAAAACCCCCTTGTGAGATTCGAACCCATGACCTTATAGTCCCTAAGTCTTATCCCACCACAAAGATGGCGCTGGGCTATAATGCCTTTGGCCTTACAATATGTTCCTAGGTGTCAAATCATGTTTCGGGATCCCAAAATACACTTACAGCAGCAAAACACACGACTAGGCATCAAAACATACGACTAGGTATCAAACAGGCAACTAGCAAAGCTAGTAGCCCCCTGGAGGGGCGACTGGGTTCCAAACAACCCCTGCAGCATGCGACTAGCTAAGCTAGTCGCCCCCTGCAGCATGCGACTAGGTTAGCTAGTCGCCCCCTGCAACTTGGGCGGCTCTTTCGCACGTCAAACCCTCCAAATCAGATCCGAAACATGTAAAAACACCCAATATCAATTCATAATCATCAAGCAACTTATCCTAAATGAAAAACCCCAATTTATCATCTGTCTGACACCCTAATTACAAGCATTTCCCAAAATGGAATAATATTATGAAAACATCACATCATTGCATGAATAACCTACCCTAAATGGAAAATAATCAGATTTCATCACATAATCACGTTCCAATCATCATCATACTATTACCACATCATTCTAGCATAAACCCTAACATCTTTCAATCATCAAATCATCCTATAACATCCTAAATCCTCCTAATGCACTCAAACGGGTCAAAACGCATATTATCATCAAAGCACATCATACAACCTTCATATCCAAGAAAATCATCCTAGTAACTCATTATATTAACAAAACATCAAACACATAAGAATCCCCATTTTTAATCATTAAAAACCGTTTTATGCGTGAATCCTCCATATAGAACCCATTTAAAGGATTAGACTTGTTTTAAACTGTTTTTCAAAGGTTTTCAAAGACATAAACTTTATAAAACCGGGTCTGGACCTTTAGGGATCAAAATAACGACGTGATAAAAGCTTAGGATGAATAACACACCTTAGATTTTGCTAGAAATGATGTTTAAGACTTGGAAGTGGTAGATTTAGGGCAAAAACGGGTTCCAGAGGTTAAGTATAGTGTGAGAGAGGTTTGGGGCGAGTTAGGGTATCATAAATGGTGTTTTGCAAGTCAAATATGGTATTTATAGCTGCTGCAGGTAGCGACTAGGGTCCTAGTCGCCCCCTGCAACAGATGATGTTTTTTGGAGCGTTAAACACTATTTTAATACATATAAGCACGTATTCACATACCGACAAGTTATATAATGATTATAACACATATGACTTGATAACTAACACATTCACATTCGTTCACCAATCCCCGGGACTCGAGACTCGCGTGTATGCATTAAATCCGGTGATCCTACAAATCACCAATCCTTGTACACATGGTTATGGACCGACCCCCGATGATTTCTTGGATCATCGTAACGACTCCCGATTATTCCTCGAACCATCAAAACGACTCCCGATGATTCCGCGAACCATCGTAATGACTCAACTGACCCAGTTAAGTGTAATGTATGCATGACTCGCTAAGGTAGACTTACTAGTTTGACAAAATTTACTAACCTGAGTTTGTCGGATGTCACACTTACAAATATCAATTAAAAGTATTTTGTAATCACCGTTTCCTGTAAATATCAAGTTTTTGTAAATACACAATGTTATAAGTCTCATATTTTTACAATACACAATATTGAAAATAAACTTGTTCACTTATAGAAAGAAAAAAAAAAGTTGAAATGTCACTATAAACGTTTTGAAAGCGATGACAATATCAACGTTAAGAATCTCAATCGTTATGAGACAAATGAACCCCCTAGAGTTGGTTTTATAAAACAAAAAAAAACATTGGTATAAATAACTACGTACCTAGTACCATATGACTTGGAGAGTCAGCAATCATCACAACATAGATTGTTGTCTTGACCGTTACAACTTCTTCCTCTACTTGATACTTTGTATCCTATAGAATCTGGAATAAACGCCTTCTGATGTCCCAACAAGATCCGAATGCGTGCCCATCTCCACCACTCTCCCCTTCTCCATAACAACAATAGTGTCCGAGTGCACAACCGTCGAAAGCCGGTGCGCCACAGTTATCTGTGTCGTTAGCAACCCATTCGTGCTAATCGATTCCAACGCACTCACCACCGCTCTCTCTGACTCTGCATCGAGGGCGCTTGTGGCCTCGTCCAACAGCATTATGACAGGCCTTTTTAACAATGTCCGGGCTATAGCAATTCTTTGTTTTTGTCCACCCGAAAGCTGACATCCCTTTTCTCCCACCAGGGTCTCATACCCCTCGGGTAGATTACTAATAAAATCATGAATGTTAGCTTCTTTGGCAACCGAAACTATTTCGCTTTCGGATGCGGTTTCATTTCTTCCATAACATATGTTGTCCCTTATAGAGCTGCTAAACAGTAGTGGCTCTTGTTGCACTAAACCAATCTGTCTCCTTAGTGTTCTTAAATTATATTCTGTTATGTCCCTTCCATCTATTAATATTATTCCCTTTGAAGCCACATAGAATCTTAATATTAATGCTAGCACTGAAGATTTTCCTGCTCCACTTGGTCCAACTAATGCCACCTTTGTCCCCGCTTGGATCCGCAGGCTGAAGTTATCGAGTATTTTGAGTTGAGGGCGTAACGGGTAGCTGAAATCGATATCACGAAACTCTATTTCGCCTATGATGGGTTTGGAAGGTGGGTGTTCGGGTGCATCTGGTTGGATTTCGGTTTTTCTATCTAGTGTTTGGAACACTGGTGTTAGGACATTGACGGCTGAGATGACGGTCGGAATTAGAGTCCATAGCTCGGTGATGGAAGGGACGGTTAAAGAGAAGATCTGGTAGGAGCGGATACCATCTTCGAAACTCGCTTGATGTTTTTCGACTAACACGGTTGAATACCATAGTGCAACAGCGTGGGCAATGTTCCATAAGCAAAGGGACACGCCTTGAATGAGTCCATACCACAAGCTTTGTTTTCGGCTCTGTTGCAATGGCGCGTCTAATGACAACTTTGCTTTTTCTAGTATGCGCTCTTCGTGGCAGAAGGAAGCCACGGTTCTTATGTTTGTTGCTGATTCGGAGGTAAGTGCCACGACGTCCGAGTGTGCTGCAGCTGTGTCGCCAGAGAATCCTTTGGCGGATTTCGCTTGAATTAGACCGCCTATGAAGTGGCATGGCATAACTGCCCAAGCTACCAGACCCATCCGCCAGTTGACTTGGATGCTAACCACGGTTGCTATTAATATCGAGGACACACATTGCACAATGACTGCCATACGGTCGGATATTATGGTCTTGACTGTGGATGTTTCGTTTATGATTCGTGAAGTTAGCGAACCGACGCTGTTTTCTGGCTTGTCAAACCATGCTAGTTCATTGCTTAGTACCGCTACAAAATATTTAAAAAAAAAAAAAAAACACACAAATTATAGTCAGAGGTGGCAAATGGGCATTGTCACATGGCTGGTTAACTAACAGGTGAAAACAAAACAGATGAGGTTGAAATGGGTAATCTTTGGTACAGGTCAGTTGGGGTCCACCATAAACACTACTTCCTAATGTTTTTGATACATTTAACCTGTTTGTTTGACTGGTTTTCTGTTAAGCTAATTTATTTTATTTATTTTAATATTGCCTGTTAGCGAACTTTAAACAACCTGTTTCTATAAAGCAGTACCTGAATACAAAGCTTGTCGAAGATTTGTCATCGCCTTCTCTCCGATTACTCCATAAAAATAATGCTGCAAAGTGTGGCTGAAGAGCGAAAGCAAGCCGATTGCAGAAAATAGCAGCGAATACCATCCAACTTTCTCTTTAGCCCCATTTTTAAAATATGCAACTCCAATCGTTATAATAAAGAATCCGAAAACTGGTTTTGAAATGCCAGAAAATGCAGCAGCAAAAGAGCCAACGCCTATCTTTATAAACTCTTGGTTATTCAAACCAAACCAGATTCTGAAAAATATATCTTTTTGCACACTTCCATCTTGTTCATCTTTCTTGGCCTTGGGAGCAGCATCTTTAAATATTTCCTTCCTTGCTGCTATATTTGTATCAAGTTGATCAGAAACCTGTTCATCTGTGTCTTTAACGGCATCTGTCTCTTTAATGGGATTTACACAACTGTTAAACAGCATAATTTTAATTATTAGTAGATAAACGTTTCCATCTTTTTTTTATAATAGAGGCGCCATTTTTTACCCGTTTACTTGTAAACGAACTGAACTGATACGGGTTATGTTTTTATGTTTAAAAAATGAAAACATAGCTTGACTGACATGAGCCCATGGCTGGGTCCACTAACTAGGTGGTGAAGTCAAATTCTTTTAACAAAAAGTGTTTCAGCTCGAGCCAGCCTGGATCGTCCGCACCCGTACCAAAAAATGCTACACTTTTTATCCAAACCTGTTTTGCATTCCTCCTCTGAAATAGAAAATGCACAGTAGCTGATACCAACCTCGATTCACCTTCCGTACTGATGTTCTGCATTGTAAACAAATTGCTGTAAAACTCGCTGGTTTTTAGTAAATCTCTGTGAGTTCCAGTCTCTGTAACGCGCCCGTTTTGTACAACAACAATCATGTCTGCATTAACAATTGTTGACATCCTGTGTGCAATCAAAATAACGGTTCTTCCCTTCATTGCACTCTCAAGTGCATCTTGAACCAGTCTTTCAGACTCTGAATCAAGAGCACTTGTTGCCTCATCAAGCAACAAAATCGGAGGGTCTTTTAATATGGCTCGCGCAATAGCAATTCTCTGCTTTTGTCCTCCTGATAACTGTACACCCCTTTGTCCTACCTTATTATTAAAAAGTTCCATGTCAGCATCTAAGTATCCACGTGGACAATGAGATGTCATAATAATGCATGGATAACATACTGTAAAAACTAATTAAAACTTACATCTGTAAGGTACTGATTTGGAAGCTGGGATATGAAAGTGTGTGCATTTGCCATGATTGATGCTCGTTGGATCTGTTCATCATCGGCGTCTTTGTTTCCTCCTACTTTCATGTTATCCTTGATTGTGCCCGAAAAGAGTGCAGGCTCTTGTGAAACTGCTCCTATATTTGTTCTTAAAAACTTTATATCAAGATGCTTGACGTTATGATCGTCGATTAGCACCTCACCTAAATGTCACACATGAATTAGATCTATTTTTATAATATTCTTTCTTAATAACAAATGAATTAAAAGTGGCAAGATATGTGGTTAGGTTGGGTAATGGGACAAAACATGCACGTTTTTCATTTGGGTTGGAACAGACCGAGCTGTCTGTCCTGGACATCTAACACCTTCTGTTTAAAAAAATGATCTACGAGGTTTTATGTGTTAAAATTATTTTGGGTGTCTTTTGACCCGTTTACCTGTTAAAAGTAAAATATATTTGACCCATTCGAATGCAAATGGGGTGAAATGGCCAGCTCTACTTCAGCCCATATATACATACATACAAATGGATAGATTTGGGTCACGTATAATCTTTAACTAGTCAACAGTCGCCCACGTTGTGTTTTTAACGCATAGAATGTTCTGAAACATTTTTTTTTCAAAGAGTATAAAGCTGTAACAATATAGTTTTTGTTAACATATTTACTGGATTAGTAAGTACTTGATGCAAAAAAAAATATTTGGACCAAAAAGTGTTTTTATCCGTTACCCAACCCGAGCATCTTGCTAACTCTAGGTGTGGGTGGATGCAAACCTTTCTCAGGATCGTAAAGTCTTGGCACCAGAGAAATAATGGTGCTTTTCCCACACCCGCTACTACCAACTAAAGCCACAACCTTTCCTTTCTGGATATATAACGAAAATCCTTGAAGAATCAATTTTTCTTGGCGTGACGGGTAAGCAAAATACACATCTCTAATCTCAATATTCCCATCAATCTTTTCAAGTGTCTTCCCTTTTGAATCATAGCTTATAGCAGATTTCCTGTTAATCACCTCAAACACTTCTTTTCCTGCTGCTCTTGCTTGATTAAATATTTGCATATCGGGTGCTGCATATGTGATCGATCTGGTAGAAGACCCCAAAATTAATTAATTCAAGGAATATCAATCATATTATGCATATTACATAGTTTTGACTCATTTACTTATGAAGGGTCGATTCATATCATATTTATTTCTTTCTTTCTTTCTGATGGACCGACCATACGTCAAAACTCGAAAGAAAACAGGCAACGGGTCAAAACTCAAATGTCTATCAACGTGATTTTCATGGTGGTCCATTTTGGTAAGCATAACTTTTCCAACCTGATTTGGAAATATATGAAATAATAGAGTTCGTATAATATTTGTGAACAGACTAATTATTTCTAAAAATACTTGTTTTTCCTTGATAAGATGAGCTGCTTATAACTCTATCAAAAGGACTTTAGTTTGACCCAAGCCCATTTTTACCACGTCTAATATTGCATTGCATATTGCATATTATAATTAATATACTACATGTATAGATTAATTCTTACATGGCTCCAAAGAGTATGCTCATGACTGCTGCTATAACGTCACCTCCTTTAGCTCTTTTGGCTACAACAACTACGGCTCCAATCCACACAATTAGAGCCCATGAACAAAATGTCACTGTTTGAAATATTCCAGTTCCAACTCCTTTAATCAATGCTTCTCCTTTGCTAATAATTAATTGTCTCTGCATGCATTCTGAGAAAGATTTTATCGCAGAGTTTTCTCCAACAAAAGCAAACACTGTTCTGATCTGAGAAACCGTCTGCAAAGAATCAAAGTCGAGTTTCATAACACTTTACTGTGGTTTCTGGTTTTGACATGAACCCATCACCCAAATGGCATATTTTTTGTGATCAAAAGGCTGCTAAGAATTTACCTGTTCCACCATTACTGTGGTTTCTGCAAGGTATGTGGCTTTTGTGGTTGAAATGGAGTTCATTTTCCTTGTATAAGTGGCTCCAATTATGAGAATCATAGGAACAACCACTAAGGTGAGCAATGATACTTCCCAACATGATATAAATGCTATTATTACTCCAGTAAAAAAGGTCGCGAAACACGACAGAAAATGGCCCAACTGCATACAATTACATATAGCTTAGATATAGAAATGTATGTCCTTTCATCATCTTTTTATCTCTCATTTGGGCAGGATGGGGTGGTTGCCCAAAAACATATAATATTTTTTATGCAGTAAACCTCATAATTATTTTGTTTAATATTAAAAGTATGTCTTCTTTGTAATGTAATCGACAATATATTAATATTAGACACATAATAAGCTATATATACAAGAACGTAAAATTCTAGATATAGAAAGTGTTACTGATGAGTGCAATCATGAACAATTGATTAACCAAAATTAACCTGTCCGTCCATGTTGCCACATCTAAGCATGTAAGTAGTAACGATTACCTTCTCTCCAATAGCATCTTGTATTATACTCATGTGACTACTTATACCCGTGATGATTTTTCCGTTTGTCAATTCTGTATCAAAAGCACCTATCTCTTGTTGAAGAACTGCTTTCAGATATGCTAATCTCAGTTTTGTAACTTGTCTCTCACTTGCATACATCCACCCTCCAACTTCTGCATGCACATTCCAAACAAAACATTACGTTTTTTCAAACACAAATTGCATGCATAAAAAAGTAACCAGCTTTCGTCATATTTATATTTCGGTTAACTCGATCTGCATAGATCAGACTGAAGTTGGTAGTCTTTTTATTTCATCTTAATTTGTTAGATCACAGTGAATTCAAACTACAAGCTTCGAATTTAAGAGTTTCACCTATAAGTCCGGCTGGAAATGTAGCAAAAGCCATGTACCATACAAACGGTATAACCTAAAACCAAAACCAAACCTTGGCGTTAAACAACATTGAAAGTCTATATATATCATATATATGGTGGGTTACCTTTTTGAGGGCTTTAACCATTGCAACATCATCATTAATATTGTTACCAAACGCGTTTATAGCTTTTCCTAGAAGCAGATAACCGAGTGGCTGTGCAAGCCCATGAATAACCGAACCCAATGATGCAAACGCCATTAGCGTGTAATCAAGTGCATCTGCATAGCTTAAAAGTTGGAAGAATGACAACGGCTGATCATCTAAAACCGCCTTTTCATCATCTGTTATCTCTTGTGTTGAGCCAACTTTCCTCATCATTTTGCATGCAACTACTTTCTTTACATACCGTTTATATTATCAATTACATTATTTATTTATATAAAGTAAAGACGTATCAGAGAATCAGAGAATCGAGAGTGCATATTCGCTTGGCTTTGTAATATAAGAAGAAGGTGACAGATAAGCCATTGTTTTACATGTTTGTTTTTCGACAACGACGAATAGTGCAATTGATGCAAGGATAACACAATGTAGTTGTCTTGTTAAAAAGTCTGCCGTCCTAGCTAAGGATATTCTTTGTGACGTAGTTAATGTGCCATATATGCTTACTTTCATGGCACCTTATATGTTTTCTTTTGTGCTTTCTAAGGTTCATACTAAATTCCTTCGGTTCTTGATTCTTTATAAACCTTTTTAATACTATAAAATTTAATCAAATATGCTTCCGGCGAATATAAACTTTAAGACTATAAGGAGTGGGGGGCGGGAAAGAGGGGGATGAAGCGCCATGTGGCACTTGTGGGACCCTTGTGGGTGGGGGGGGGAATAATTGTGGGGAGTGGAAGGGGGGAAGAGGGGGGGGAAGGAAATAATATTATATTGTGTTAAAGTTAAAAAAAAAAAAAAAAAAACGGACCAATAGATCGCTGCCACCTCACCCCCACCCCAAGCCCCACGCCAGTGGCTTTCCTCCCCCCCCCCCCCCCCACTCCCGCCCCTCTCCACGCTGCCTTGCGGCGGTGTTCCCCCCCTTCCCGCCCTCTCTCCCGCCCCCACTCCGCATAGTCTAATATATATATAAATGTACCTTTGTCTCTTGGAGTTTGCAGAGGAATGTAATGTATTTTGTCTGTACCTAATTAAAAAAGTGTATGGATGTTTAAACTTATCGCCTTTTACATGAAGAAAAATAGATTTTACAAGTATCTATATATATATATATATATATATATATATATATATATATATTGCAAAGGGATTAATCCTACATGTCATACTCTTATGCAATCTCTCATTTGAGAGATGCCACATAGGATGTGATGTGGCAAGTGTAAACCAATTAAAAAAAGGAATAAATATGATTTAATCTAATCTTTTATAATCTTTAAACTAATCTATTAAATATCTAATATAATAAATCTAAATATTAAAACTTTATTATTTTTTCTCTCATGTTTCCTCCCATAACTTTTAAACGTTAATATCTTTTATATACGAGATTTTTTAAAGAAAAAAATTACACCAAATTAACGAGCGTTTTATTATCTTTCTAACGAGTACCACAGTGCTATATAAAAAACGGAGAAAAAAATTACTATTTTTTGTAACCCGACAGGTATTGTGTCGGGTTTGGGATTAGTTTAAAAAATTGTGGGTTTGGGTCAGGTCGGGTCTGGGATTAGGTGATACCCGACCCGATTACCCGAAACAACATACCCAAATACCCGAACTATATACCCGATCATATACCCATGAATTTTTTAACGCATCACATAACCCTTAGACTAATGCGTTCGATATTTCAATAATTAACTTTTTTTTATTTCATGTTAGTTCTTTTTAGAATGATCGATTACAAACTTCCGAATTCATTTGTAATGGCACTAGATTTATACCCCGGCGCAGAGATTCGTTTTTTTATATGTGAATATGATAACTTATGGCAGAGCTTTGTTTAAAATAATAATAATAATAATATATTTTATTATATCATATTAGATTTTTCAACCCGGGACGCTCCCGGGATAAAAACTAGTATGTAGGTATAAATATAAAGTTTTCATCTTTGTGTATGAACAAAAAATATTGTGTGGAACCCAAATAGCCTCACACGCCTTTACTTGATCATTACTCGTAGTGGAACCGCTATGTATATAGGCAAATTTGATGTTTATAAGCTATGACTTATTTGTCAATAATAATGTATATTGTTAATCTGACCAACGACAATCCTAACTTTCAATATCAAGGAGAATCATACCCTATTAAAAGTAGCTCTAAATGCCCCTAACTTTCATTTGTCTTTTCAAAACAATAACGTACTGATTAGAACAAAAATCAACAAGGTGCACATATAATATATGGGTAGACGAAGCTGCTTTTCCGATAGAGTGAGGATGTGGGATTGCCCTTACGAATGAAATTAAAAGTTATAACTGTAACTAATGACATTGCCTATGTCAATCATTATTGACCAATGATTGTTCATTTGCGTTATTAAAATTCAATTTGCCCGATATATATAATATACGTGAAACCTAAGAAAAGAAAACATCTACACACCGAATCACGATTTGGTTGGCTTGGTCCTAGTTATGGGACAAATTAAATCTATATTTTAGGAACCAAGACCGAATTGAGTTCAACTAATTGGATAACATTAATCCCAGTCCATCTAAATGAAATGGACACCCTTATCTAACATCTTTCAGTAACTACAAATATCAATACATTTAATAATTAAGACCATAATAAAGACATTAAATAATTTGGTAGATACGTCTTACCTTTATGTAAACTAGTAGGTAATCCGTACGTTATAGCAGAATTTTATGTGTGCATGTCGTTGTCAACAATGCTACCAACTTGGATCAGGTGATACCGTAAACAAAAAAAAGATGCAATTTTAACACTAAATGTTTAATAACAGACATACAATTTAAGTATAAATCATACCAAACACAAAGAGACATAAACCCTAGACGTTACCCTAATCAAACCCACTTACCAAAACATAATGATGGTCAAAAACCAATGTGTGTTCGCTAAACCCAGTCGTGTCATCTTTATTCACAATTATATACACTTGAATGGCCAATTTGAAGAAACTATGATTTCAAGAAACTAATTATGCGATTAAATGTGATTTTCTATGGTTGAAGAGAACTGAATGTTCGATTGGAAGAGTGTGAAACCCTAATGGATGAGTCAAGGAATGCTTGAACAAACAAGATGACAACGGGCAATAAAAGAAGAAAACAGGAAAATAACAAGGATTTGAACATAGTTATACTTTTCATATGTCATCTTAAATTGTGTGTGAAATTACTTTTGTGGCCATCCTATTTGCTTACTTTTAATAATTACAGAAAAACTAAGACCATTACAAGGACACTAAATAATTCAGTTGACACGTACTTACTTTATGTAAATATTGAATACAATTAGATGAACTCAATTCGGTTTTGGTTAATTAAATTATAGGGATCTAAATCGTTTAAATTGTCTTGATATTAAAACCAAACCAACCAAATTTTGTATCAATTGTAAATAGGGTGTGAATCATTACTAGAATACTAAATTACTATGTGAACAAACACGTAAGTCTAAATCAATACTATAAAACTGAGCGATATCCAATGGCACCTTGCATCATAAATTCGCAGGAATTAACCTTTACCATGAAGTTGAATTAAGGTGAGTTGTTTTAACTCAGGAGACGTTCTCAAAACAATTGCATAACTATCGTATTTCTCATAAATAGATCTGAGAAATTTATTGTGCATTGTATTGTTTGAGTAGGTTTGTTCAACAAGTTTTAATTTACTAACTAGAGAAGTGAACCTTTCAAATTGTCGAGTTAGAGATTCTCATTTGACATGACAAAATGTCTGATATTATTGAGCAAAGATCTCTCTATTGTTTTCAGTTACCTCATGGACACCTCCAAACTGCTCTTCAAGAAAGTATCCCATAATTCCTTAGGAGTTTGTTCAATGAACAATCCAACATAGATTTCATTTGGAATAGTCTTGGCTAAAATGTGAATGCGTTAGCATCTAATTCCATTTTTTGTTAATTTTACTCAGATGAGTTTTTATGGTTCTTTAGGCACCTCTGCTATACCATTTTCAACAGCAACAGTCTTTAGGGCGTATTTGGATAAACTTATTTGAGTCCAAAAGGACTTTTGGTTAAAAGGACTTATTAACTTGTGACTTTTTAAAAAGGAGTTTTTAGAAAAGTGTTTGGATTAGCTTATATGTTGGGGAAAAACAATAAGTTGATAAGTTATTTTGTAAAAAAGTGTTTGGTTTAACTTATTTAGGTAAAATGACCAAAAATGATATAAGGAGGGTATGTAGGTAAATATCCATCAATAAATTATAAGGAGGTTCAAAAAGTCATATATTCCTTACTTTTCCAAAACAACTTATTATAGGCAAATGAAAAGTTAAAACATTAAGTCCTTTTTCATTTGCCTAACACTTTTTTCAACTTATTAACTTTTTGAAAAAAGTAATAAGTTATAAGGAGGTGGAAATAAGGAGAGCCAAACATGCTCTTAGTTGAAATGGTCCAAATGTAACAGAGCGGAATAGTAATTGATGTGTCGTAAAACACATCTATTTTCCTATGTATTTTGTATATTATTTGGTCAACTTTTTATTTGTTTCGTGTCATTTTTAGTAGGTATTTATTTATTATTATTTTATAGGTGTTCGTGGACAATGAGCTCAAAACGAAGTAATTTTAAATGGACACGAACACTAGAGAGTACGTGTTCATGGACGTCGGAGCGTAAACGAGAAACTTTGGTCGAGCTAAGAACAACCGAGCCAGGAACATGGAGTAATAATAATAGTATATAATAATAATAATAATAATAATAAGAAAAAAAAGGCATTGACTTAGGCCGTGGCCCAAGCCAAACAAATTGCAATTCAAAAAAGAAGTCGGTTACGAATTATGAATCTATAACTTATAATAAAATAATTGAGTTTGTATGAGGTGGCATTCAATGGAATGTGCCATGTGGCATCATGTGAAGCTTTCTTTTAAATTTATTTACTTTGTATTTTAAATAAAATCTATATCTATATTATCTTAAAATTTCAAATATGTTAATTAATATCTTGAAAAAAACACAATGTATTTAGGTAATTTCTTAATCATATATACGCAAGTCACTAATCATGTTATAATAGTATATATGTTTTCGAACCTACTATTACATATATGAATTGCCCATGTTCATGTGCTATAACGATATGCTTAGCATTAAAAGAGGTTGAGATTTTGTAATCTGTTGGGAACGCAGCATGAGAACCCCTTTTGATAGTATAAACATTAGAACAACTTTCTTTAACATTAAAAGAGGTCGAGACTGTTTACTTCTTTTATCCTTTTTTATTAAGTAATATTAGATTTTTTAACCCCGGGACACTCCCGGGGTAATCAGCTAGTGGATATACATATGAATATACATGGACGGTAGAAGGGAGATTGAAAAAGAATTAATTCGAAGATTATTATTATTCATAAAACAATATTCATTCAATCGAAGACACATTCATTCGAAGAAGCTGCGGTGACGACTAAAGGAGCTGTGGAGGAGAAAAGGTCTGAGGCACGTTAAAGATCAATATTCAAGGATCCTCTGGTTTGCTTTAGTTTTCGTTTATATTTTTACTAGGTGAAATCCCGTGTTAAAACACGGGAAGACTAAATCCAACTAAAGCTGGAAATCCATTCATTCATTGGTGGTTGTGCTTCTGCCTTTGGTAACCACTGATAAATGAAATAGCTGATTGGAAACCACTGATAAATGAATCAGCTGATGATTATCCACGGATGAAGCAAGCAACAGATGATAAAACAAACTTCTAATGACAGCAATGGTTTGCACTCAACAGATGTTGTAATAAGAAGTTTGCTTCAGAGCAGACCCATTAGTAATAAAACACTCGTTTTTTTTTTGTTTTTTGTATAACACTATGGTACTCGTTTGAAAGATAATAAAACGCTCATTAATTTGGTGTATTTTTTTCAAAAAAAAATGTCGTTTAAAAAAGTTATTAGTGTTTAAAAATCATGGGGAAAGTGCATGTGCCATGCATATGAGAGAGAAAAAAATAATTTAATAATAGATGGAGTATCCATGACCCATTTAATTGACCCGGTAAAATGAGCGGGAAAAACTTAAAGAAAGCTCCCATAAGATGCCACATGTCCCTCATTAACTTTTATTTATATATTATAGAAGATTAGACATGATTAAAACTAATTTTATTTATTTTATGAAGATGTTTCTAAATATTATAGGATAAACCTTTTATTGGTGACTTGGGATGATGAACTAGATTATGGTTTTTAATTAAAGACTTATGTTTTCCGTTTTGGATGTGTTGGGTTACATAATTTAATTTTTATGTTTGATTTTGAATATTTGTGTACTGCGCTTTTTGATTTAATTACTTGTTTGTTGGTTTTTATGTTCTAGGCATATAGGAATATCCCCTAGATCTAGAAATCATTATAGTTTGATTAACTTTTGTTGTCGAGCTAGTTCTTGCAGTTAGGAATAGCGCAAGTTTAACAGGTTTTTAAAATCAATTAGCTAAGGTGTGCAATCCCTTCCCGAAGGTTAGGAATATAATTCGGGATTGATAGGTTGACTAACTAGGCATTGTTTGGTAGCTTGGTTATCATTGGGGCGAGACCGATTACTTATTTGTGTTTAGAGTTTTCCTAGGATTTCATTCGTATTAGTTAAATCTGCTTCACAGTTTGGGAGTTTTCGATCCAAGAGTGGTTGATTAAAGGACAACTATGGGATTTGGTTTCGCTGGGGCGATCCACTTTCATTTTAGCATCTCAATACCTGTCCCGCTTTGAGTCTAGTCGGCTATCCTTGACAGGAGGTTTATTAGGTGAGAACAGGGTCTTCAATCGGATTACATAGGTCAGCTTTTATAACCAGAGTCTAGGGATTCTAACCAAGTTACTAGTCTTCTCCTCATTAGAGTTCCAACCCAGTTCGTCAACTTTCGCGGTAACCAACCCACGAATTTCAGGTACAAGTCCAGCAACAAAGAATTCAATCTTCTTATAGTCCGGAGTATCAGCATCCAAACACATAAGAACTAACTCATGATAACGAACAGCATAATCCTCAATCTCGGATCCAACCATAGTATGATTCCACAGCTCATGCTCCAGCTTCTTGATCTCGTCACGGGGATAGTACTCGGTCTTCAAACGAAACACAAACTCATCCCAAGGCATGGCATTGGCCTCAGCCAACCCAACAGTTTGGATAACAGTATTCCACCACGTCAAAGCACGATTCTCAAAAGTACCAGAAGCGTACTTCACATGGTCCACAGCAGATCTAGAACTTTGGGGTTTTATAAAAACGAATTAAAATTGCTTAAAAAGGATTTAGGATGAAGAACACACCTTAGATCTTCACTTGAAATGATTAGAGAGTTGGATTATGAAAAACAAGCTCAAAAACTCCTTCCCCAGTGATAAAAGTCGAAAGAGAGTATTTGGAGGCGTTTAGGGTTTGTAAAATGATGAAAAATGACAAAGTGTGGTATTTATACCCAGTCCACATTCGCCCCTTGCATAAGGTCGAATGTGCCCACATTCGCCCCTTATTCAAGGTCGAATGTGTCTATGCTGGTCGAATGGATTTATGTGGTTTTCCCATCCTAGGTTCGCCCCTACAATGTGGGTCGAACCAAGATCTTTTCCCAGGTTCGCCCCCACGCTTTGGGTCGAACTTGGACCTATGTTTTCTAGTTTTTCCAGTTTGCCGTGTTTAACACATTTTAACGCATCCTAACACATGAACATGTAATCCTAATCTATGTTTGTAAAAACCCGACCCGGGGGTGTCGGTTGGGATGCAGTTGATACCAAAATTGCACAACGGAAGCAACATGTACACTATAATTATCGTTTCATACATGTACTAGTTCAAAAATATATATATTATTCATACATTTCTATATAAATATTCTATAACTAAGCAGGGACGAGACGCGGCGGTCGTCGAAGCAGTTGGTGGGGTGTCATTCACTAGTTGTTCCAATCTCTATCCTGCTCTAAGCCGCAAACCATCTTCTAACCAATATTCTCTAATCCGCAAATAGCTATCATATACCTCGCTTGCCTTCCATCCATCTGCAGTACCTGAACACATGCTTAAAATAGGTTTTGGGTCAGCAATTATGCTGGTGAGTCCGTATAAATAAGTAAGTGAATCCAAAACAAGTTTGTCATTTCAAAAGCAAGTTTTAAAATTTACACAATACCACACATGGTGATGACAAGCGACACCTCAAACCTTAACACATAATCCATCTACTGCCATTATGGATTCACCTGGCAAAATATATGTCACAATGGCCCTGTAGACCTCAGTGGAGGGTTTTCCGGGCTTCCGGATCCACTGTGTGTGGGGGTTTCCCCAAGTCGTACTACCCACATATTAAGTGGCCCAATCCCATGGGTTAATGAGTGTCAGTATGGTTATCTGGCAGCAAGTATCTTGTCACATCAAAACAGTTCAGTCACACACACAAGCATATGTTCCCCCAAAACAGTTAAAACACAAAAAGAGGGGATGGTACACGGAACTCACCTTGGTAGCATATTACATCATGCCAAGCCACACCGTTCGTATGGTATTCCAAGTCCAGAGCCCACCTATAGTTCTTATGCAACTTCCTAATATAATCACAAGCATTAGTGGGTGTAACCGTGGATCGCGGTTACACGTGTGGGCAAGCTTTAGGATCTTTGGTTCAATGGTCTAATTGTCCAATTCCCATCGCTCACACCATCTGGTCCTCGAATGGTTTCTTAGTGTCCTAGTTTTATTGTCGTAAACCTCAATGTCCTACATATTGCCTCAATTGTCTAATAATTCTTTAGTCACTTAATTGGTTGAATAGTCAATTCATCTAATGTTACAAGCTTTATTAAAAGATAAAGATGATAACCTTTCAATGTTCTATATCTAGAATAATATTAAGTTTATTTATTAACTAAGTCATCTTAACAAGTATGCAATACCCATATTATACTTCTAGGTCTTGTGTCCGAAGTTTTCATACCATATTGATGTCAATAATCAAAGTCATATTCTATATTTCTGACTCTTGTTTGCTAATTTATCCATAAGTTAGCTACTCCATATTTGTGACACCCGGCAAATTCTGGTTAACAACGTTGTCTAGATGAAAGTCTACCTTAGCGAGTCACGCGTATATTGTACTTAACTGGGTTAGTTAAGTCGGGTTATGGTTCGGGAACTATCGGTTTAGTCTAGAAGATCATTGGATGTTGGTCTAGAGGTTCATTAGATGTCGGTCCTTAACCAAGTGTACAAACGGTGACGATTTGTAGGATCGTCAGGGCATACGGAACATACAAGCCTCGAGTCCCGGGAATTGGTGAACGAGTGTGAATATGTGTATTTATACATGTTATGTGTTTACAATCATTATGTGACTTGTCAGTATGTGAATATGTGTTAACATATGTTAAAACGGGGTTTAACGCGCAAAACACACGAAACCAGCCCCTATAGGCGATAAGGGAGGCCTAATCGCCTATAAGGGAGGCGAGTAGGCCCTTTAGGGGCGAGTAGGGGACCAATTGCATGACTGTTCATGCGATTAGGCCCCAATTGCATGAACTTACATGCGATTAGGCTTCCTAATCGCGTCTAAAGACTGCATAATCGCTAGTTACGGGCTGGACGACTAAAAATGACTATAAATACCATACTTGACCTCCTAAACTTCATTATACAAACCCTAGTCGTCCCATAACCCGCCCCAACACACACACAGCCTCTGGAACGCGATTTTTGATCAAAACACAAGGTTTCAAGCTTAATCCATCATTCTTTTACAAATCTAAGGTTTGGTTTCCATCCATGCAATCTTATAAACATTTTTATACAATCCCTAATAGTCCAGACCTGATCTAAAACGGAAAAGCTTTCTGAAAATCGTTAATAAGTGTTGTTAATCGGATTTTAACTAGTATGCATGTGCTATGTGTGTTTATGATTAGAAAGCTAGGGTTTTTATGATTCAAGATGAAGGATTAACATGTTATTAGGTTATTTCAGAATACTAATGATATTATGATGATAAAATCTGAGAATTGATTATTAGGGTTATAGTTATGCATGTTAATGTGGTGTTTCATGCTATGTGTATGGCGTTTGGATTACATGGTTGCATGCAGGACTGATAATACGAGGTTAAACGAAGGATTTTGGTTTAAACATGTTTAGAATAGTTGTTGGGATGATATTGGGTGGTTACACACGTTCTGGATCTGATTTGGAGCGTTAAACGCGCGAAAAACCGGAACAGCAAGGTTACAGGCGATTAGCAATCCTAATCGCCTATGTTAGAGGCGATTAGGAGGCCAATCGCCTATGTTTCATGCGATTAGGGCCTAATTGCTAGTAGATACATGCGATTAGCCCTAATTGCTAGTAGTTACATGTGGTATAGCCTAAATGCTAGTAGTTACATGTGGTGTAGCCCTAAATGCTAGTAGTTACATGCGATTAGCCCTAAATGCTAGTAGTTACATGCGATTAGCTTTCCTAAATGCTACTTGACCAACCTAAATGCTAGTTGACTTTTCCTAATCGCGTGTACTGCTGCTGTAAGTGTAAATTAGCATTCCGAGACCCGATTTAACATGTAGGAACATGCTAGGAACCCCGTAACATATCTAATAACTTGGTAACATATGTTTGGATGTAATTCGGTGATACGTGAGCTATGTGCTATAACTTGTTGTGCGTTAACGTATGTTAAGTGTGATTACATGATTGCATGATTGAGAGCGTAAACATAACACGGGAAGTCTCGGGTCACCAATGGGATGTCGAGTCTTGTACTTTGGGTCAATTAAACAGTCACGGTGTTTTCAAACGAACTTGGTTATGGTCTGGACATCTAGGGACTAACTAACCTGCGGGTTATTAGTCTAAGTACTTGTAACTGTCATATGTTAGGTCGCCGCTTTACGGGACTAGCATAGCAGCTGAGTTTACTCGTGTTAAGGAGTAACGCAACTTAAGGTGAGTTTACAGCCCCTCTTTTAAACTGGTTTCACATTTTCGGGGGAGAAAACATGTGTTAAAACGATTATTTGGTAACTACTGTCATACTATGGGTTTCTATTGTGTACTACACGATCTTTGGAAGTCCCGGGGGGAACCATGAATGTGCGGGTTTGCACAACGGGGAAATGTGAATAGCGCTATTGGGAGTGACCAACCCCGCTCGTCGACTTGGAGGGTCGGCGGGTGCATATTGTCTCAAACAGGAACAACAGGAACAACAGGGTTACTACATCGGGCACACATTTGGTTTGCGAGTTAGTAATGGTTTTCCAATCGTGGTAGTAACAAAACATACGCCTAGCTAGCGTACACTGGTTTTCGATTTGTTATAGTATGGACAGGTGGACTTGGTACTTGGATTACAAAACCTGTAAACTCACCAGCATTTTTGTGCTGACGTAAACTTTTACATGTTTTCTCAGGTCGCTAAGCTAGCACTACTGGACTAGGGCGCACGCGTCTGCACGGCGTCTAGTTAGAGTCGCATGGTTTTCATATGTTGAACATTTGGTTTACTTTTGAAATACTGTTTTGAATAAGCTTCCGCTGTAAACGGGGATTTTAAACTATGTTTTGAAATTGCATTATATTCATTTAGACTTGTTTATTGTGATCGTTGGTTTGGATCCTAGTTTGTCATGCGCCTCGCGGTAAAACTCCGCAAGTGGATTTTGAGGGTGTGATAGATTGGTATCAGAGCCAATGGTTATAGTGAACTAGGACTGCATGTAGAGTCTAGTCTATAGCCGAGTCGCACACACTAGACGATCACATGGTACTAAACATTATGGTGGTTTACGTATGGTCTTGTCGGGGTGTCTCTAAATCATTGGTCTTTCTACGTTACATCATCCGTTCTATCTTAGGTTGGGTTACTTGCTTTCTAGGCAGTGTAGTATATTGGGGTAACTCGTATACTCTTGAGAATTGTCCAAGGCTCGGACTTCTCCCTTTCGTACTCCAATAGAAACACTTGCCATAAACTACCGTAGTATTACGGTGTATAGCTAAGAGTCTATGTTCGGTGATTTGAATTTTGAACTAGGAGAACACTTGGAGGACCATGTAGAGCGGTTTATCATTATGGGTGCACACAAAATCATAAACCGAAATGCATGAAAGCCCTAGTGAGCTCTGGGTTTGAAGGGATAGTCCTGGATTGGATCTAGCTTTGACCTTGTGAACATTAGTGGTTATCTTTATCTGCGAAACTAAATTTTCTCGTTCTTTCTGCCAGAATCATGTCTGGAGTAAGAGGAGGACGTGGAGGTGGTCGCAATGGTGGACGTGGTGGTGGTCGCGGTGGTGCTGGTGGTCGTGGAGGTATTAACCTATCGCAGGCTGATCTGAACACCTTGCTCCAAGCTGCCTTCCAGTTAGGGCACAACGGTGGTGGTAAGTTGATTTATCCATTTTCTTTGCCTCATTGGTGAACCTTGTATACATTCTTCGTGGTTTCTCATGCGTTTCATTTCAGGTGGTCCTGTTAACCCACCCCCACCCATGTGTACCTACAAGATGTTTCGGGACTATAAGCCCGAGGAGTTCTCTGGCACTGAGGGTGCGGTGAGCTTACTCAGGTGGTTGGAAAAAGTGGAGTCAGTGTTTCTAATGTGTAACTGTCTCCCAGAAGATCGGGTTAAGTATGCTGCTGCGTTATTCCAGGATGTTGCATTGACTTGGTGGAATAACATCACCCAGAATATGGGTATTGGGGAGGCGTATGCTATGCCTTGGGAGAATTTTGTGCAGCTGCTGAAGCGTGAGTACTGTCCGAGGGAAGAGGTGCAGAAGCTAGAGCACGAGGTGTGGAACCTCAAGATGACTGGGTCTGAAATTGAGAAGTATACTGTGAGGCGTAACGAGTTGGCAGTGCTGTGTCCTGATCTGCATGTGCCAGAGTACAGGAGGATTGAACACTATGTCTCGGGGTTAGTACCGGAAATCGCAGGGTTAGTGGCTGCGGGAAATCATCCTACATACGCAGAGGTGGTCCGATCGGCTCATAGGATGACCAACTTGAAGGTGAATGAGGGTATTTTGCCTGCGAAGGGTTCGACTGTTAAGGCCCCAGAGAACAACAAGCGCAAGTGGGAAAATGACGGGAAGGGATCTGGGCCAGCACAGCAGAGTAAGAGGTTCGATAATGGGGGTTCTTCTTCTTCTTCGGGTAACAAGCAGGGTGGTTATGCGGGGAAACTGCCTAAATGTAACAAATGTGGACGTCATCATCAAGGGAACTGCGACAGTAACCGTTGTCATCGCTGCCAGCGAATTGGGCATTTTGCTAAAGATTGTCGGGTTACACTTCCATCGACCCAGGCCCCGACTACTAACTCAGCTCCGACTACTCAAGGGACTACGGGAAGACAAGGATGTTACAACTGTGGTGAGACTGGGCATTACAAGAAGGATTGCCCAAAACTGAAGCAGGGTGGAAACAACGGTAATGGGAACAACGGGGGCGGCGGCAGAAATGCACGTGCCTTCGTCATTGGAGCCGTTGAGGCTAGACAGGATCCTGACACAGTTACCGGTACGTTCCTTCTCAATAATCGTTCTGTTAGTGTGTTATTTGATTCTGGTGCCGACAAGAGTTTTGTATCCATGGAGGTTAGTCGACTGCTAGATGTAGTACCCGTACCATTAGAGACTAAGTATATTATTGAGTTGGCTGACGGTAAAAAGATTGAAGCTACTAGTATCCTTCGGGAATGTCAATTAGAGTTGTCGGGTTTGTCGTTCCCCATAGACCTTATGCCGGTACCTTTGGGTAGTTTTGATGTTGTGGTAGGCATGGATTGGTTGTCCCTGTATCGCGCGGAGATTGTCTGTTACGACAAGGTTATTCGGATTCCTCTCCCTGATGGAGAATTCCTTTCTGTGTACGGTATCAAGGGTGGTGTTTCGCTAAACATCATCTCTAGCATGAAAGCCCTTAAGTGTCTTCGAAAGGGTTATCCAGCTGTTTTGGCACTTTTATCTGTTTCCTCTGGTGATGAGAAGAAGATCGACGATATTCCAGTTGTACGTGAGTTTTCTGATATTTTTCCTGATGATTTATCTGGTCTTCCTCCCCATCGTCAAGTCGAGTTCGGTATTGATCTTGTACCAGGGGCTGCTCATATTGCTCGGGCCCCTACCGTCTTGCACCTCCCGAGATGCAGGAATTGTCTAGTCAGTTATAGGAACTCTTGGACAAGGGTTTCATAAGACCAAGTTCTTCCCCTTGGGGAGCCCCGATTCTATTTGTTAAGAAGAAGGATGGAAGTTTCCGATTGTGTGTGGACTACAGAGAACTGAACAAATTGACCGTCAAGAACCGTTATCCTCTTCCACGTATTGATGATCTATTCGACCAGCTCCATGGTTCTAGTTATTATTCCAAGATTGACTTGAGGTCCGGTTATCACCAGTTGCGCGTAAGGGAAGCTGACGTTGCAAAGACTGCCTTTCGTACACGTTATGGCCATTTCGAATTCTTGGTCATGCCTTTCGGTCTTACAAACGCACCGGCGGTTTTCATGGATTTGATGAACCGCGTTTGCAAACCATATCTTGACAAGTTCGTCATCGTGTTTATTGATGACATCCTGATTTACTCTAAGAACAAGACCGAACATGAGGAACATCTGCGGTTAGTTTTGGAACTCTTGCGACGGGAACAACTTTACGCCAAGTTCTCAAAGTGTGACTTTTGGTTACGTGAAGTTCAGTTCCTAGGACATGTGGTTAATGAACTAGGGATTCATGTCGATCCAGCTAAGATCGAAGCGATCAAGGACTGGGGAGCACCTAAGACGCCAACTGAGGTGCGGCAATTCCTAGGCCTTGCGGGCTACTATCGTCGTTTCATCCAAGGGTTCTCGAAGATCGCTCAACCCCTGACCACTCTCACGCAGAAGGATAGAAAATTCGACTGGGGTGAACCACAAGAGTCAGCGTTCGAAGAACTAAAATCCAAACTTTGTTCTGCTCCTATTTTGTCTTTACCTGAAGGCCCTGATGATTTCGTTGTTTACTGTGATGCTTCTATTCATGGTCTCGGTTGCGTGTTGATGCAACGTGAGAAAGTGATCGCGTATGCTTCTCGTCAACTCAAGGTGCACGAGAAGAACTACACCACCCATGACTTGGAATTGGGTGCAGTGGTTTTCGCGTTGAAAATTTGGAGACATTACTTGTACAGTACCAAATGCACCATCTACACCGATCACAAGAGTCTCCAACATATTTTCGACCAACAACATTTGAACATACGGCAGCGTCGTTGGATTGAACTTCTGAACGACTATGATTGTGCCATTAAGTACCATCCTGGCAAGGCGAATGTTGTAGCAGACGCTTTGAGCAGGAAGGAATCAACTAAACCTCGTCGCGTTCGGGCGTTGCAACTCACCATTCATTCATCCCTACCTGATCAACTCCGTTCGGCCCAGTTAGAAGCTTTGAAGGAGGAAAACCTTAAAGCTGAAACTATGCACGGTGCCGACAAGCACCTCGAGCGAAGACCTGATGGCCTGCACTACTTCGCAGAACGTATATGGGTTCCTTTATTCGGGGGACTACGGGAGCTTGTCCTTGATGAGGCTCATAAGTCCCGGTATTCTATTCATCCTGGTTCGGATAAGATGTACCAAGATCTGAAGGTGCTTTACTGGTGGCCAAACATGAGGTCGGATATAGCCTCATACGTGAGCAAATGCTTGACCTGTGCTAAGGTCAAGGTGGAATACCAGAAACCGTCGGGTCTCTTGCAACAACCTGAAATTCCGGAGTGGAAATGGGAACGGATTACTATGGATTTTGTCACACAACTTCCTAAATCACCAAGCGGGAATGACAAGATATGGGTGATTGTCGATCGGTTGACGAAATCAGCCCATTTTCTTGCTATTAAGGAGACCGACACCATGGATCGTTTGGCTCGTCTTTATTTGAAGGAAGTTGTTTCTAAGCACGGGGTGCCAGTTTCTATTATCTCGGATCGTGACTCCCATTTTACTTCTCACTTCTGGAAGTCTTTGCACAAGGCTTTGGGTACCCAACTAGACATGAGTACAGCTTATCATCCACAGACTGACGGTCAGAGTGAGCGCACGATTCAAACTTTAGAAGACATGCTGCGGGCATGTGTGATCGATTTTGGCAAGGGTTGGGAAGCTCATCTACCGTTAGTAGAATTCTCGTACAACAACAGTTATCACACGAGCATCAAGGCGGCTCCGTTCGAGGCACTGTACGGACGGAAATGCCGTTCTCCTCTTTGTTGGGCTGAAGTGGGTGAGAGTCAACTCACTGGGCCTGAACTAGTGTACGAAACTTCGGAAAAGATCGTACAGATTCGTAACCGGTTAGCAGCGGCACGGGATCGGCAAAAGAGTTATGCTGATCAGCGTCGCAAACCATTGGAATTCCAAGTTAATGACAAAGTACTTCTAAAAGTCTCACCATGGAAGGGCGTCATACGCTTTGGGAAGCGTGGCAAACTCAATCCGCGGTATGTCGGCCCATTTACGATCCTAGAACGGATTGGACCGGTGGCATATCGTCTTGATTTACCGACGGAGCTCGGTAACGTACATAACGTCTTCCATGTGTCCAACTTGAAGAAGTGTCTGGCTGACGAGTCTCTCATTGTTCCACTGGAAGAGATCAAGGTTGATGATCGTCTTCGGATTGTGGAAGAACCTGTGGAGATTCTGGATTACAAGATTCGTAGGCTACGTCATAGCAAGATTCGTATCGTAAAGGTTCGCTGGAACTCGAACCGGGGACCAGAGTACACGTGGGAACGGGAGGATCAGATGAAGTCTAAGTATCCTCATCTCTTTCCTACGGAAGCGTTCGAGTCGAGATATGTCTCTTCTGCAGCTGAATGAATCTCGGGGCGAGATTCCTTTTAACGTGGGGATGATGTGACAACTCGGGTAAAATCTCTTTTTGGTTTCTATTTTTAGTTCCTATCTTTTGTTGTTTCCTTCGTTATTCCTTTTGGTACTTGTGCAATTTTCGGGACGAAAATTCTTTTAACGTGGGGATGATGTGACACCCGGCAAATTCTGGTTAACAACGTTGTCTAGATGAAAGTCTACCTTAGCGAGTCACGCGTATATTGTACTTAACTGGGTTAGTTAAGTCGGGTTATGGTTCGGGAACTATCGGTTTAGTCTAGAAGATCATTGGATGTTGGTCTAGAGGTTCATTAGATGTCGGTCCTTAACCAAGTGTACAAACGGTGACGATTTGTAGGATCGTCAAGGCATACGGAACATACAAGTCTCGAGTCCCGGGAATTGGTGAACGAGTGTGAATATGTGTATTTACATGTGTTATGTGTTTACAATCATTATGTGACTTGTCAGTATGTGAATATGTGTTAACATATGTTAAAACGGGGTTTAACGCGCAAAACACACGAAACCAGCCCCTATAGGCGATTAGGGAGGCCTAATCGCCTATAAGGGAGGCGAGTAGGCCCTTTAGGGGCGAGTAGGGGACCAATTGCATGACTGTTCATGCGATTAGGCCCCAATTGCATGAACTTACATGCGATTAGGCTTCCTAATCGCGTGTAAAGACTGCATAATCGCTAGTTACGGGCTGGACGACTAAAAACGACTATAAATACCATACTTGACCTCCTAAACTTCATTATACAAACCCTAGTCGTCCCATAACCCGCCCCAACATACACACAGCCTCTGGAACGCGATTTTTGATCAAAACACAAGGTTTCAAGCTTAATCCATCATTCTTTTACAAATCTAAGGTTTGGTTTCCATCCATGCAATCTTATAAACATTTTTATACAATCCCTAATAGTCCAGACCTGATCTAAAACGGAAAAGCTTTCTGAAAATCGTTAATAAGTGTTGTTAATCGGATTTTAACTAGTATGCATGTGCTATGTGTGTTTATGATTAGAAAGCTAGGGTTTTTATGATTCAAGATGAAGGATTAACATGTTATTAGGTTAATTCAGAATACTAATGATATTATGATGATAAAATCTGAGAATTGATTATTAGGGTTATAGTTATGCATGTTAATGTGGTGTTTCATGCTATGTGTATGGCGTTTGGATTACATGGTTGCATGCAGGACTGATAATACGAGGTTAAACGAAGGATTTTGGTTTAAACATGTTTAGAATAGTTGTTGGGATGATATTGGGTGGTTACACACGTTCTGGATCTGATTTGGAGCGTTAAACGCGTGAAAAACCGGAACAGCAAGGTTACAGGCGATTAGCAATCCTAATCGCCTATGTTAGAGGCGATTAGGAGGCCAATCGCCTATGTTTCATGCGATTAGGGCCTAATTTCTAGTAGATACATGCGATTAGCCCTAATTGCTAGTAGTTACATGTGGTATAGCCTAAATGCTAGTAGTTACATGTGGTATAGCCCTAAATGCTAGTAGTTACATGCGATTAGCCCTAAATGCTAGTAGTTACATGCGATTAGCTTTCCTAAATGCTACTTGACCAACCTAAATGCTAGTTGACTTTTCCTAATCGCGTGTACTGCTGCTGTAAGTGTAAATTAGCATTCCGAGACCCGATTTAACATGTAGGAACATGCTAGGAACCCCGTAACATATCTAATAACTTGGTAACATATGTTTGGATGTAATTCGGTGATACGTGAGCTATGTGCTATAACTTGTTGTGCGTTAACGTATGTTAAGTGTGATTACATGATTGCATGATTGAGAGCGTAAACATAACACGGGAAGTCTTGGGTCACCAATGGGATGACAAGTCTTGTACTTTGGGTCAATTAAACAGTCACGGTGTTTTCAAATGAACTTGGTTATGGTCTGGACATCTAGGGACTAACTAACCTGCGGGTTATTAGTCTAAGTACTTGTAACTGTCATATGTTAGGTCGCCGCTTTACGGGACTAGCATAGCAGCTGAGTTTACTCGTGTTAAGGAGTAACGCAACTTAAGGTGAGTTTACAGCCCCTCTTTTAAACTGGTTTCACATTTTCAGGGGAGAAAACATGTGTTAAAACGATTATTTGGTAACTACTGTCATACTATGGGTTTCTATTGTGTACTACACGATCTTTGGAAGTCCCGGGGGGAACCATGAATGTGCGGGTTTGCACAACGGGGAAATGTGAATAGCGCTATTGGGAGTGACCAACCCCGCTCGTCGACTTGGAGGGTCGGCGGGTGCATATTGTCTCAAACAGGAACAACAGGAACAACAGGGTTACTACATCGGGCACACATTTGGTTTGCGAGTTAGTAATGGTTTTCCAATCGTGGTAGTACAAAACATACGCCTAGCTAGCGTACACTGGTTTTCGATTTGTTATAGTATGGACAGGTGGACTTGGTACTTGGATTACAAAACCTGTAAACTCACCAGCATTTTTGTGCTGACGTAAACTTTTACATGTTTTCTCAGGTCGCTAAGGTAGCACTACTGGACTAGGGCGCACGCGTCTGCACGGCGTCTAGTTAGAGTCGCATGGTTTTCATATGTTGAACATTTGGTTTACTTTTGAAATACTGTTTTGAAAGCTTCCGCTGTAAACGGGGATTTTAAACTATGTTTTGAAATTGCATTATATTCATTTAGACTTGTTTATTGTGATCGTTGGTTTGGATCCTGGTTTGTCATGCGCCTCGCGGTAAAACTCCGCAAGTGGATTTTGAGGGTGTGACAATATTAGTATAAGAAGTCATGTTGTTCATCTTAGCCAGCATTTGTCTTAATACTGTTATGTCTTATATCTCCTATTATTGTCATGTTTCTATAATCCAAGTACTAACATTACTCATGTATTTACATTACGCCGAGTATTATTATTTATCTTACTTTGTTTGTCGGGTCCGGTCCGGTCCAAGTTATTATGCTCGTCAAGGCCCCACACGCATAAACCCGCTTAATAAGTATACTAAACCTAAAAACGGTTCGAGTTCTGGCTTCGTACCTCTCGATTGCTTTAACCAGTTGACTGGTCCATTGACCAGGCTTGTTTCTGTTGTCCGAGGACTCTTCTCCTTCTTCCTAATCCTCTCGCAATATTGTTATATCACGATCAGACCCAATCTATAATCATCCACATAACCTGCTAACTCAATTCTCATTACAACCCACAACCAATCCCTAGACTTCAGCAACCTAATCGAATATAAGATAAATCTGGAATCTTACCTGAACTATAATATACCACCGGTCGCGTCCTCGAATCAGATCTCTTCGAATCAAATCTCTTTCTCTCTCTCTCTCTCTCTCTCTCTCTGCTCTCTGTGGTATGCGTCGGGTAAGGGTGGAGCCACCACGATCCTGCCATGGCTCCGCCGCTGCAGGTGGTGGTTCTCCACCGCCTCCTCTATTCCTTTTTCCGGTTCTCTCTCAATCAAAGGGGTGTGTGTGTTATACTTTCTAGGTGAGGGAGGAGCCACTGCGGCTCAGTCGTTCGGTGGCTGGAACCTCATGTTCCTCTCTAGTCTCCCTCTCTAGAACTTGTGAATGTAGCGAACAGATGAAAACTCTTGTGTGGTTTTTGGTTGAATGGGATTTTATCAGGGAAAGGGTTGGGTGGTATTATAAATGTGAGACTTTGATGACTTTTAAGTTTTAACAACCCACGTATATTGTTTTGATGGGTGTTGGCTAGTCATGGGGAGGACAAGTGTCCTCCCCTAGTGACTAATCACAAGGGTAAAAGCGGGTTCGTTAACGGTATTAATTTGGTTATGTAACGTATGTTCACGTACGATACTTATATATAATAGTTCGGTTTTCAGTTTCGTACCGAAATATGTAATTTATTATTTGTATTTGGTCGTTTAATAATCATATATTTATAAAAAGCGCAAAAAATTCTGGCCCTGAAACCGGGGTGTTACAATGTTTAACATATATAAGCATGGATAATCATCTAAACATCGTTTAAGCACGTATTTGCATATAATCCACCACATAAGAATAAATCCACGCATAACACTTAATATAGTTTATGTGATTCACCAACAACGGGACTCAAGACTCGTGCGTACGTAAAAGACACCAATGATACTCCAGATCATTGAACCCTGGACAATACGTTAGAAAATCCCGACTCAACTAACCCAGTTAAGTACGTAAGTAAAACGTTTCCCGCTAAGGTAGACTTATAAGTTTAAATATGTCAAGTCAAATATGTTGGGTGTCACAATAAAACCAACCATAACTTTCTTCAACACTTTTTACAGTGGCAACGACAACAAAAGACATCGGCTGCAAACAAAATGTATATTCAAAATACACTTTTAAACAATAGAAACACATAGTAAAATGAAGACATATAATAGGCAGGTATAAAATATTGAAACCTCATGAATGTCGATCAGCTCGTCAACACGCCTCTTCAATGTTCCAACTATGAATAGCGGTCTGGGAAGAAAGAATGGTTTGAGAAGTACATCCAGACTCTTGTTCTTGTTTCAACACCAAGCTACATAAATATGGAACAAATTACATCTAAAAGCTAAAACAAATTAAATTTAAATTTGCTTATAGGAATATAATAAAATAACACTTCCTGCTTAGGTCAGAAACCTCATCTATTCCTTGATTGAGAAAGAGGCGAGATCCATACTTATCAGTTTGAACTGTAATTCGTTCTATAAATTTCATAACACACATATCTTTATGGCTTCATTTATAAAAAAATCTTTTTTAAATAACAAAAATGAAACAAAACTTACCCTTCCAGTTTCTAACCCTTCCATGTTGGATAATTGCGAGTAGATGCTCCTTAGTGATGTTGGAAATAAACTTCTTAAACTGTATTGCATAAGAGTTCTACAGTGTACATCTTAACGTCGTACCTCTAAAACAACACAAAAGAACCATAGATGTAAAAAAAAAATTGAAAAAACCTGAATGTATACAAAAATTAATTACAGATAATTTATTACATGAATAAATGTGTTCCACATAGGATTCAAAACAGTCAATCATAGATCAATCTCATCATAACATTTATTACATAAATTAAATTTGCAATTCTAACAATGATTGTTTTCAACCATTGAAACATAAGACTCACCTTAAAAACAGAGTATTTTTGTTAAGTGTTAGGTATCTGAATAGCAGATGCTATACTTTAAAAGAAGACTGTATAACAATTTCAGCAAAAACCCTTACTTTAAGTCCTGAAGATCAAGATTCATCCGTTTGGTTTCATTAGGAGCTTGTCCATACACATCCAAGTCACCACACCAAATGACGCTACCAACAACATCTATATAAAGGAACACACAGTTTTAGCAAACATCTGTTAAGTTTAGAAGGAACAATGTACAACTAAACTGAATGTTAAACTTTGTTATAAAATAAAAAACAAAATACAAACCAACGCTCAACGGATTCTTGGCTTCTCCGTCAAGAATTTTTTTAAAAGGTAAGAAGTTAAAACCATACTCAACACATTCCCAGCCCTTAACATGTTTCACAATTGTACAACGATAAAAAATGATTTTATATTGATGTCCTACAACTCTGTAAATATCCTTGTTTTCCCCAACACCAAACTTAGATAAGACAACCACACCATCTTCTTCAAGTTGACTGTTAAAAAGTTGCATAAAAGAAGACTTGGCAGAACCTTGAATCTTATTGCCCTGCAGCTCCTTAAAACAGAACGTAAAAAGAATGCACAAAAAACCACGTCTGCAAGAATAACAAAATAAATCAACTTAGAAAGTTTACCTGCTCAGCAATGAATATAACTTCCAACTTATAGGCTGTCTTCTATTTTCTTATGACACGAGCCTTCAGGTGCCACATATCTTTGGTTGGATTGAGATCACGAATAAAAGTGCCATGGGTTTCTTCATCTTCCATTGACGTTGACATTGTTTTAACTTTTAAGAGGGAAATTTGAAAATCTTTTTTAGAAAAATTCAAAGCTGATAAAAGAAATGGTTGCATTGGTTATGTGCTTATATACAGGCAGCTGATAAGGCACGTTTCCCTAAGCGGATTTAAATTTTCCCCCTCAAAATTCATAAACTTAGGGCCTAAAACAGCTGAGAGGATATATTAGTAAAGGTCTGCTATTGGTTGGCAGACGCAGGCATTGAGAACCGTTGTTGGGGGGAACAACGGTGGTTTCACGTGGCCCACCCCTTTTTTTGGATTTTTTAATGGAATTAATGACGTCAGTTTTTGCATCATACAGACATTGGTGATCAGTTTTTTCGGCTGACACATCAGCTTTATGACGTGACTCACGCTTATCTTATTATGGAAAGTATAGATAGAGATAAAGTTTGTTTTGCGGTTAAATTTTTTTTGCAATAAGTCAACATAGTTCTCATATAAATGGATAATTCAAAGTAAGACTATAAACATAACCGGGGCGTAATCTAGAAGTCCACTACACTTTACAACTATCATTAGGCCTAAAAACATAACCGGGCCGTAATCTAAAACCCAACTCGCTCTTTGGTCCATATAAATAAATAAAACCCTAATGACATAATAATAATAATAATAATAGCAACCTCAGTGTCATCTTGCTCGCCGCCACAGGAACCAAACCCCCAGGATCAAAAATGGTTGCAGGCAAGAAGACGGTAATATATACATTCACATCTATAGCTCTATATCTATGCGTGTGTGTGAATTGATGATTGATTCTGATTGTTTTTTTTATGTGATGACAGAAGAAGACCCATGAGAGCATCAACAATAGGCTGGCTCTTGTTATGAAGAGTGGAAAGTACACTCTTGGATACAAGACAGTGCTCGAGTCTCTCAGAAGCTCTAAAGGTATATATATATATATAAAAGAACTTCATTCAATTTGTCATCAAACATTGGAAATCTAGGGTCAATTTGGATGAGAAGTAGCCCATTTTTATTATAGTTTGCATTTAAGTAATGTAGGCTGATGTATTGTATGTAGTTGAAAAAATTTGATGATTTTTTTTTTTTTTTTTTTTTTTTGTGTTAAAATCACTTGTTATTGTCGGTTTTTAAGAATTCTGATAGTTTTTATTTACATTTATTTGCTAAAAAAGTTTTAGATTTTTATGCATTTATTGCAAATTGGATTTTTATAATCCAGACCATGGCTTATTGTTCGATATTAATCCATGCCGGCAATTTAACCTCGGACACTTTTAGTTTCCATTTTCATTGCTAATAGCATAATATCATCATAGATTTTATGTGTGGGATTGCTTTTGGCAACATAAGGGATAATCATGACTGTCGTTGGTCAAATTGTCAGTGTAGATTATCAGAGATTCAATTTGCCTGCATTTAAAGAGATAAGTTATGTATTCTAGGACCTGTTAGAAGATCATGTGCCAGTGAAGGTTGTATTTTGATGTTGTTTTGGTTGCAGGCAAGCTGATTATCATATCTAACAATTGCCCACCCTTGAGGAAATCTGAAATCGAGTATTACGCTATGCTTGCCAAAGTTGGGGTTCATCATTACAACGGAAGTATGTCAACTCAATTTTTCTTTTCGTTTTTTGTTCATACTCTTTTGCTTCACTATATGGCCGGCTGATTAGAGTATAAGTTGTAAATGCTTAATGCCAAAGTTTACTTTTTTTTTTTTTTTTTTTTTTAATGTGAACTCGGTAACTTTTATGAAACATTAGTTTTTCCGTTATTCACTTGAACCAAATTATGATACATAATTCTAAAACATCAAACTAAGTTAAGTACATGTCTAATTCAGTCACTGATTGACATGTTGTTGGCTTGAGCTTTGAGTTTTTTTAAGGCTGAAAACGAGCCGAGCCGAGCTGAGCCAAGTTGAGCATGTGCTTGAGTTAAATGAGCCAGCATTGCTTGTTTTGTTTAGTTTAAAGGACTGCAATTTTATTTGTATCAAGATTTGTGTTATACACTTATACTTTATTTGTATTAAAACGTGGGCATTAAATTAAGTGAGTCGTGATTACAAACAAGTCGATTTGGGCGAACCTAAGCTGCAAGCTTTTTGAACAATCTTAGTTTTTTCAGGTATCTTTGCCATGTGCTGGCTGGCATAGGTTTAGTTTGGCCATTGATGCTGTGGTCATATTAGCATTTTTAGGTTGGCATAGTTTTAATTGCAGACCATTATTCTAGTCTATGATTAGACTTGGTCAAACTCTATACAGCTGCGATTTAACCATGCTTGAATTTCTGCTCAGACAATGTGGATCTTGGGACGGCTTGTGGAAAGTATTTCCGTGTATCATGCCTTAGCATCATCGATGCAGGTATGATCAAATTCTTGAATCACAAATTGTTTTTTTTTTTTTTTGTTATTTGTTGAATACACTAACCCATTTTACCTTATGCTGATATTGTCACAGGTGATTCGGACATCATCAAATCTCTTCCAGGTGACAGCTAAACGAAGATTTGATCTCAGATGTTTGATTATTCTGATGTGAGTTAAAGTTTCTGTTTGTTATCTTAAACCTGGTGAATCTGTAGAAGACATGAATGAAATTTTGTCTATGGTTATTGATTTTGAAACATTTCCAATCCAAATTCACAGAGTGGGATATTCTTTCAGATTTGTTATTCTATAGCACATGGCGCAGAGAAAGGAAACTAGTACGGTTTTCTTTTTCAATGCAGAAGTTGAAAGGCTTAAAAGTTTACAAAATATACTTCTATACTAATAGTCCAATAGTAAATAACTTAAAAAGTGAATTCAATTAAACTTGGGGGCCGTTTGTCAATTTCTGAATGGGTAACTGCTGAACTCTGAATGGTTAAGTGCTGAATCATTTGGTGATATTTGGTTGGGCATCTGAATGATGTTTGTTTTTGGCTTTGGCAACTCGTTTTTGTTCATTTTCAGCTGCAGCAGCTCACGCCTTCGTCTTTGGCAACTCTTTTTTGTTTGTTTTCAGCTGCAGCAGCAGCTCGCGTCAAGTCTGACTTGTTAAGAGGCAGGGTCATTCAGACATTCACATCCAAATAATCCATTACTGACTTGGTCAAACCATGTGCTTGGTCAGAGCCATTAAGTCACAAACAAATAGAGCCTAAACTAAGGACAGTTTTTTGGTTGAACCACCCCATTTTATTAGGGTGTGTAAAAATATAAGGTGCTGTAGGTGTTGCCTAAATAAGAAGGGGATCGACCTATTGTTACCTAAATTAGAAGGGAGTCGACCCATTATGCCGTCACCATAACATTGTATATGTCTAATGCCAAAAGAAAATAGGTACTTTTTGGCAAACGTTTTGAAGTGACGAACAAATCAATGCCCTATGAATGGTGAGTTAAATGGCACATCTTGCTAGACTAATATATGATGGAATCTGTAATAAAACAGCTATATCATGAACAAGATGCAACAGATGATAGCTTCTATATTATACAGTGAAAAAACATGTTAAAAGGGTACTCTAGTAGATTCAGAAGTACTACAAGAAGTCATTATAATATCTTTTATTTTGGAATGAAACATGAACAAAAGAAAGCTATTGAAAACATTATTAAAAGATGTCCAAATCAAGAAAGCCACAGTGATGATGTTGCAACAAAAAACAAGTAGAGCTAATGACTAATAATGTGGTTTTATAAAGTATTTTGTAGAGGGCTAGAACAACGAGACTCTAAATAAGTAAACCAGAGAGGGTATTAGGATACAATAGCAATATGACTTATTAATAATTGAGCAAGTGATGGACATCATCAATGACAAGGCCAAAGTGAGGGGAACCATAATGATGGGCAACCCATGAAGAGAAATAGGCATGTGTGAACTAAAAGCCGATGGACTATCTAGAACTGCAAACACAGACTGGTGGTCCATCACTAATGCTAAAGGTGGAGGTGCTCATCCGAACCAGTTCACATAAAACCCACACCAATCGTATAAAGAAACTAGTGAACCGAATTTCCAGTTTGTAATCAGTTTGCGTATATATTCTTGGATACCAACGTTGAACCCGGTTCAGGGATGAAACTGGGGATGAATCCAGTTTGAAACTTGCCCGGTTTAGCCCAGTCTGTTTCTATTTAGAAACTCGTATCTACACTGTTTCAGTTTAGGCCAAACCTGTTTTTACTTGATCCAAACTAGTTTCCAAAACAAAAGGGTTTGGTTGGACAAAAGAAAACCGATTTTAGACACCAGTAAGGCTGAAGGGTACAGGGGCATGCAAACGGTGGTGGAATTGCCAAGTGGGCAGTGGAGGGTCATGGGCACCGCCCCCATTGGCATGAAACGTGAAGATCTTGGTCGCATCTACGTTTGTCACGTCTCTCTTCATTTAATGGTAATTGAGGATGGGGTGGTGTCCTTAATACACCCCATGGGATGTTGATGTGAAGAATGATTCTGGAGAAGATGATGAGGTGAAGGGTGCTGGCTCATAACGTTACCGTATAGCCTAACTAAAGAAGATGATGGTGCTTGTTTTGATACGATTAGGCTACTTGCCATTGATTGGTAACAAGAAACAGGTGCTCAAGTGCTCATTAAGGGGCTGTTTGGTAGCCTCTTAATCATTCAGGTCTGAATCATTCAGCATTCAGACTATTTGTTTCAACATATGAATGGAATGATTAAGTGCTGAACCATTAAGCTAATAAGGGATGCTGAATAATTCAGCTCTTAACCATTCAGAGCCTCTTAACCATTCAGACCACTTAATGATTCAGTACTTCATCAACCAAACAGCCCCTAAGACCACATGGACAAATTGAACCAATTTGGTCTCCCTATTCTTTTATATCCTATGCTGCATATTCTTATGGCTCCGGATATTCACACAACCTTGCATTTTATCCACACAACCCTATACGGGCCGTAGAGGCCTCTACGGCCCGTAGCCAAACATGAAAATGAGGTACGAGGTTTTAGTTCTGACTACCAATGATTGTCATCCCCTCTACGAGCCGTAGGTAACGTCTGATTAATTTGGGTGGGATGGATGAATAATTTTTACCTACGGGTTGTATAGACCTCTACGGACCGTAGACCAAAAAAAAAAAAAAAACAAAAACGTTTGGGACGAGGTTCGATCTTGGGCATATTATCACACACACACACACACCATGCTTATGGAAACTATGGGGACCATCTGGGCTACCAGTTCGCTGGTTTCTATATTGGAACAAATAAATATAACACATACAAATATTAGATGGCATCTACGGGTCGTAGAGCCCTCTACGGCCCGTATACAATCTTTTTTTTTTAATTTTTTAACACATTTTAATTGTTTATTGATTTTTACTGTGTAACTATATTTAGATATATATCTCTATTTACCTTATTAAGGAGGAGAGATGGGTAAGAAGATAATTTTACACAATTTTTAAGATGGGAGTTGAAGAGTCTCTTCACAAATTTCTAATATTTGGTCATTTTGTTCCCTTTATGCCCTTTGTGTACAACCTATAATTGTTACACCCTCAAATTCCACGTGCAGGGTTTTACCGTGAGGCGCGTGACACTCCAGGATCTCAGTCAACGATCACAATAAACATACAACAAACATGCATTCATATATATTTTTAAAACCAAAATATCATGCTTTGAGCCGTAAACCAGCAGCGGAAGCATTTCTTGTTTACAACCAAAAGACATATCATTGTTTACAAAACATTGTTTTAATATGCTTCAAAATATTAGACGCTGTGCATAACTTCGTGCGCCTAGCCCATTGATTGCTACCTTAGCGACCTGAGAAAACATGTCAAAAATGTCAACATATAATGCTGGTGAGTTCACAGGTTTTCTTTTATAAAAGTGTTGTCACAAGTTCACAAAGATCATTCCCGTTAATACTATGTCATAAGAACGTTAGCTAGACGTTAAGTGTTTTTACTACTACGGTTGGGAACCCATTACTAAACATGTACCAAAAGATGAATCCAGCCCAGATTGACTGGGTTACCGATGCCTCGATAACCCGAGAGTTAGAGACAATATGCACCCGCCCGGCATCCCCGCCGTCGAGTGGGGTTTGTGAGGCCCAATAGATCTATCCACATTTCCCTCGTTGTGCATACCCGCACATTCATGGTTTCCCCCTGGGACTTTCCGTAAAAGCCGTATAGTGACATAAAGTGCCCATAGTATAACATGACCTTTAAATAGTTCGTACGTAGCATGTTTCTCCCCCGAAAGCAAAACAGTAAAAGTGGGGCTGTGAAACTCACCTTAGATTGCGTTACTTGAAAACAGTTAAGTAATTATGCTATAATAGTCCCAAATAGCGGCGACCTATCATAAGATGTGTATAAGTACCCGGACTAATAACCCGCAGGTTAACTAGTCCCCGAATGTCCAGACCATAACCATAAACGTTTGAAAACACCTTTGACTGTTAAACTGACCGTACCAGGCAAGACCCGACATCCCACGTGTTAGGTAAATATAAGACATCATGCAACATATGCAATTAAACACTTAATACGTGCAAGAGTTCACCTAGTCTAACATAATGTCCAATTAACGCATAAACAGGTCCGAACACGTGTTACTAAGCCATTGGGTGTATCCCGGGGTTCCTATCATGTTCCTAGGTGTCAAATCATGTTCCAGGATGTCAAAATACGTTTACGACAGCAGTACACGCGATTAGGAAACTTACATGCGATTAGGAAAAGTCAACTAGTGAATAGGGGAGTTAAACAGGCGAGTAGGGGGCTATTCGCCTGATGTATCAGGCGAGTAGGCTGTACTCGCCTGATACATCAGGCGAGTAGAGCCCTATTCGCCCCAAGTGTTACTGTCGCGCGTTTTCGCGCGTTAAACCCTCCAATCAAATCCGAAACATGTAAAAACACCCAATATCAAAACTAAACTATTAGCCAACCCATTCCAATCAAAAACCCCCAATTTATCTCTGCTCTAACGGGCTCGGTGCGATTATTTCCAAAAATGGCAAAATACTAGGTTTCATTAACTATGAAATCTTTCCTTAAGTAGTAAAGATCAGAATACACCTCCTACAACTTGCAATCCATCATCCCTATGTTATAACATCATCCTAACATGATTTCTAACCATAAACAAGCAATGAATCATATCATAACATCCTAATTCTTCAAGAATCACCCAAATGGGTCAAAATGCATACTTTCATCTAAACACTATAGCAAGAGCTTAAACTCATAGATAATCATCCTAACAACTCCTACACATCAGAAGTACATCAAATTCATGGAAACATTCATGTTATAATCACCAAAAATCATCATATGCATCAATACTTCACATATAGCAAGTATTATGGTGTAGACTTGTTTTAGAACTCATTTCCAAGGTTTTTAAAGACTCATTCTTATCAAAATAAGGTCTGGACTTTTGGGGAACCAAAACAATAACATTACAAAGGTTTAGGATGAAGAACACACCTTGGATTTTATCAAAGAAAGGTGTATAAGCTTGGAGATGGTGAGTTTTGAGGCAAAACAAGTTCCAGAGGTGTTTCAAGGTGTGTGGGAGGCTTAGGATCAGTTAGGGTTGCATAAATGGTGTTTGGGGAGTCAAGGGTTGTATTTATAGGTGTTTTGACTCGTGCACATTAGTACAGGCGAGTAGGAGACCAGTTCATGCGAGTAGGGCTCCTAATCGCCTCTATACTGGCGGGTAGGGCCCTATTCGCCATCAGAAATTCCCTACTCGCCCCAAAAGGTGGCGATTAGGAGCTCCCCAGGCTCCTAATCGCCTGTAAGGTCCTGGAACAGGTTTTTGGTGCGTTAAACACTATTTTAACACATATAAACACGTATTCACATACCGACAAGTCACATAATGATTACAAACACATAATGCACGATAACTAACATGTTTACATCCGTTCACCAATTCCCGGGACTCGAGACTTGCGTGTGTGCGTTAAACCCGGCGATTCCATAAATCACCAATCCTTGTACACATGGTTATGGACCGACTCCCGATGATCCCGCAGATCATCGTAACGACTCCCAATGATTCCCAGAATCATCGTACCGACTCGACTGACCCAGTTAAGTACGTAATATGCGTGAATCGCTAAGGTAGACTTACTAATTTAGTCAATGTTACTAACCTGAGTTTGCCGGGTGTCACATCATCCCCCTGTTGAAAGAATTTTCGTCCCGAAAATTGCTCAAGGCCAAAAAGGAAGAGACGAAAGAGAATAAAAAAATTTCCGGTTGCCACATAATCCCCCTGTTGTAAGGAATCTCGACCCGAGATTCATTCAGCTTCAGCAAAGACATGTCTTGATTCGAACACGCGCTTAGGAGATAAATGGGGATACTTAGCCTTCATCTGATCTTCCCGTTCCCACGTGAACTCCGGTCCACGATTTGAGTTCCAACGAACTTTAACAATGCGGATTTTACTTCAACGAAGGCTACGGATTTTATAGTCAAGAATTTCAACCGGTTCTTCCACAATACGCAGACGATCATCCACCTTGATCTCTTTGAGAGGAACAACCAAAGATTCATCCGCCAGACACTTCTTGAGATTAGAGACTTGGAAGACATTATGAACATTACTGAGTTCAGCTGGCAGATCAAGCCTGTATGCTACCGGTCCAATCCGTTCCAGAATTGCGAACGGTCCCACATACCGAGGATTCAATTTGCCCCGCTTCCCAAAACGTATAACGCCCTTCCACGGAGATACCTTCAATAAAACCCTGTCGCCAACCTCAAACTCTAAAGGCTTGCGACGACGATCGGCATAGCTCTTTTGACGATCCCGAGCTGCTGCCATGCGGTTACGGATTTGTACGATCTTCTTGGAAGTCTCGTACACAAATTCCGGGCCGGTGAGTTGACTCTCACCCACCTCAGCCCAACAAAGAGGAGACCGGCATTTCCGCCCGTAAAGAGCCTCGAACGGAGCTGCCTTGATGCTAGAATGGTAACTATTGTTGTAGGAGAATTCCACCAACGGTAGATGACTCTCCCACCCCTTGCCAAAATCGATCACACATGCCCGGAGCATGTCTTCTAGTGTTTGGATTGTCCGCTCACTTTGACCGTCAGTTTGCGGATGATAAGCTGTGCTCATGTCTAACTGAGTGCCCAGAGCCTTATGCAAGGATTTCCAGAAGTTAGAGGTGAACCGAGAATCACGATCAGAAATAATAGAGACAGGCACCCCGTGCCGAGAAACCACTTCCTTGAGATATAAACGTGCCAAACGCTCGAGGCCATCGGTTTCTTTGATAGCGAGGAAGTGCGCAGACTTTGTCAACCTATCGACAATCACCCAGATCATGTCACAACCACTGGGCGATTTCGGGAGTTTGGTCACAAAGTCCATCGTAATCCGCTCCCACTTCCACTCGGGAATTTCAGGCTGTTGCAGAAGGCCGGACGGCTTTTGATATACCTTAACCTTGGCACAGGTCAAGCACTTGCTCACGTAAGAAGCTACATCCGCCTTCATGTTCGGCCACCAATAACGTATCTTTAAATCTTGATACATCTTATCGGAGCCAGGGTGAATGGAGTACCGGGACTTGTGAGCTTCATCGAGAACGAGCTCCCGCAAGCCCCCAAATAAAGGGACCCAAATACGTTCAGCGAAATAATGTAGGCCATCGGACCTGAGCTCAAGGTGACTATCAGCACCATGCATGGTTTCAGCTTTAAGGTTTTCCTCCTTCAAAGCTTCTTGCTGCGCTGAACGGATTCGGTCAGGTAATCCGGAATGGATAGTGAGCTGAAGAGCTCGAACACGACGAGGCTTAGCGGTTTCCTTCCTGCTCAAGGCGTCTGCGACCACATTCGCCTTGCCAGGATGGTATTTGATAGCGCACTTATAATCATTAAGAAGCTCGACCCAGCGATGCTGTCTTATATTCAACACCTTCTGATCAAATATATGCTGGAGGCTCTTGTGATCGGTGTAAATAGTGCACTTGGTACCGTACAAGTAATGCCTCCATATCTTTAAAGCAAAGACTACTGCACCCAATTCCAGATCATGGGTGGGGTAGTTTTTCTCATGAACCTTGAGCTGACGAGAAGCATAGGCAATGACCTTCTCGCGCTGCATTAGCACACAACCGAGACCCCGGATAGAAGCGTCACAATAAACCACAAAATCGTCCGTGCCTTTAGGCAAAGACAAAATAGGAGCAGAACAGAGTTTAGCCTTTAGCATCTGGAAGGCCGACTCTTGCGAATCACCCCAGTCGAACTTCTTGTCCTTCTGGGTAAGCGAGGTGAGGGGTTGAGCGATCTTCGAAAATCCCTCGATAAAACGACGATAATAACCTGTTAGGACAAAAAGTATTGGTGAAACCACTTTTGCAAACCTTAGTCTAATTCACTTCTATCAAAATATTCTAAGTATAGAACTGCTAAAGAAGGAAGATCAAACTGCTGAAGAAGAGATTACACAAGTACTGAAGAAGAAAAGTCATCAGAAGTTCTGAAGTCCAAACCAGACATTTCTACTGAAGAACTACTGAAGACAAACTACTCATCAGTAGTTTGTCATTCATCAGTACTTATGAGAAGATCTTTTCCACCGCCTTTTGTATCAGTAGTTTATTAGTTTAGTATTACTTTTACTTTATGTACAAGTTCCAAGACTGCAACTTGTATCTGAACTTGCTTTTTGGCAAGGTTCATGTATTTGTAAAGTCTATAAATAGAAGGGTTCATCCCTCTGTTTTAGACATTGATTTTAATACAGAAATCCTTCAAAGCATATTATTGTTATTTCCATTTCATATTTATTGAGAATCTGTCTAAGTGTTTCATTCTCATTCAATACTTAGATTCTCAATAAATACTTATCATTTATTAGTTTCTCAAACATCCAGGGGGAGTAATAACTCCTGTTGATAAGTGTAGCTTTAAACTCATAACATTCCGCTGTGGTATCACTGATCAAGAACTTGCTAAACACCTAAGTGTTCACTAGCAAGTTCATACAAAAGAGCAATACTGATCCAACAATTGGTATCAGAGCACTGGTTTATTTGATCACATATCAATCTAACACATTGAGAATCAGACACAGGCTCTTATTGATATTCAATAAAGGATTATAAGCTCACTTTTATCAACATCCATCACTTTGAGAGATATTTGACAAATCAATACTCTTTAAAATGGATCCTCATAATAATGGTTCTGCCAATAAACCTGCTATGCTAGTAAGAAATGAATATAACATCTGGCAAAGGAGAATGGCACATACCTTATCACAGACCAACACAGGTTGTTGGAAATCTGTGATATATGGTCCTCATAAACCAGTAAACATTAATCTTGAAACTAAAGAAGAAATTCCAAAAGACCCAAAAGACTATACAGATGATGATTTCCTAAAACTTGAGCTTGATGCTAAATCTTTCTCTATGTTGGCAATGGCACTCCCAAATGAAATCTACTCTGGCCTATTACATTGTGATAGTGCCAAAGAGCTTTGGGACTGCCTCAAAGAACAGTTTGGAGGAACTGAAGAGGTGATTGCCAACACCAGAGAAATCCTGGCTTAATAATATGAAACTTTTGCTCACATTAATGGGGAAACTTTAACACAACAATTTGAAAGATTCTCCTCATTAATATCTGAGCTAAAATTAAATGGTCAGACCTACACAACTGTATCTATGCTTCATAGATTTTTAAGGTCTTTACCTGAAAAATGGGAAACATACTCTATAGTCTTAAGATCTTCACCAGACTTTAGCTCCCTCACTCTTACAAAACTTCATGGGAGATTACTTACTTTTGAAAGAGAAATTGATCAAAAGAAAAAGTTACAAAGTTCTGGCAAAACTGCTGATGACTATCTACCAGGTAGTACAACACTATTGGGACAAGACTCACCAACTTGTTCAAATAGTTTTGGATCTTTTGACCATATTGACATAACTGCTGGGATTTCATCTGAAAGATCATTCTCAGGTTATGACAATAATGATTTTAGTCAAACTGCTGATAACATGTGTTTTATCATGGATGATTTAAAAAATTTCAGCAGTGATGACTTAGAAGAAATGGATATTTTACACCAACTGGCCATGTTAAGTTTAAAAACAAATAAATTTTACAAAAGGCCAGGAAGGAAGTTTCCAGGACTCAACAGTTCAACAAAAATTGGTTTTGACAAATCTAAACTTAGATGTCACAAGTGTCAAAAGTTGGGACACTTTGCTAGAGAGTGTAGAAGCTCTAGATTTAACCAATCTCAGTTTGGAAATAATTTTAACCCCAATTATAACAGGAATAATGGAACACAAGGGAGTGCACATTTTGTACAGGCACAAGCTCCACAACACCAATATGTGCCACAAGTACAATATGTACAGATGCCTGCTCAACAGATGCAGAGCCAACAATCAATCCCTCCCTTTCCAGCTGCTCAACAACCTCCACAGCCTCAGCAACCCTCTCAACAAAGTTTATTCACTTCAAGGTATGTTGACTGGAGCAGTCTTCCTTTTGACACCACAGAGTGTAATCCTGATGCAGACAACAAGATGTTTGACATCAACTGGGGAGAGCCTGACAATGGCAGAAAGAACTTTGCCTTAATGGCATTTGAGGGATGCACCTCAAAATCTGTCTTGTCACAGGTATCAAAAGAATCTTTGACAAAACTTTGTTCAAATTCTTGTAAAGAATCTTTTGCTCTCATAAGAGAGACTAATGTGCACTTACAAGGGAAAGCAAATGACTCTAAGAGAAAATTCACTCAGATGAAATGTGATTTAGAAAGAAATCTTTCTGCAAAAACAAAAGAAGTTTCTAAATTATCTAACACTGCTATTGAAACCCAAGCACAAATTAAAATCATGATAAATGACCTAGGAAATGTCAGACAAGAGCTTGCTGACACCAAGGTCACATGTGAAAAATGGGTTGAATCTTGTAAGGGGTACCAACTATTGCTAAACAAACAAAGTGCTTCAAATGTTAGGTTTGGCATAGGGTACAATCACACTGAAACACCAACAGATTTTTCCCCCAAAACTACTGAAGATGGGAGAAAAATTGTTTCAGGTGAAACTTCTTAAGAGAAAGAATGCACATCTTTCCATGAGAACTTTCTAAAAACTCACAAAGAAAGTTCTTCAGAAGTACTGATTAAATCTGACTTTAAGCCATCAGTAGTTTCAACTACATCAGGAGTTGAGAACTTGAAAACTACTGATGACCTAAAACCAATCAATACAGTCAGAAACTTGTCTTTGAAAGAAAAGACAAAAGAATGTGAAATCTGTGGTCTGTTCAACCACAAGACAGAAGTTTTGCAGATACATAAAAGGTATTCAGTACAACAAGAAAAATCAACAACTGGTTGTGGGAAAGCAAATCAAAAATGATTTTGTAAAAACTTTTTCTCCCAGAAAACAACCAGTAAACACCTTTTCTCAGAAAAAGACAAAATCTCAACAAAGATCTTTTTCTCAAAATTCTCTTTCAGTAGTTAGACCTATATCATCAGCAGTTTCACAAACTGCTATGATTAAAGATCTCATAAACATGGTACAACTACTGATGACCAAAGTTGATGGTGGTCCTCAAAAGGATACCACCATTGCTCTTAATGAAAAATCCATTGCCAAAAAGACATGGATTTCTCAACTTGGTCAAGAACAAACTGTAAATGTTCTCAAGAGCAAACCCAAAGCCAAACTGGCTTGGGTTCCTAAATCTAACTAATTTGCTATCTTGTGCAGAGAGTTTCCAGAGACTTAAATAGCATTTGGTATGTAGACAGTGGAGGCTCAATGCACATGACAGGATGCAGATACCTGATAAATAATTTTAGCAGTCAAAGAGATGGATCTGTATCCTTTGGGAACAATGCTAAGGGATATGTGCTAGGACATGGCAATGTCTCCTCTGGCAAAATACAGTTTGACAAGGTCAATCTGGTTGAAAACCTTGAGTACAACTTGGTGAGTGTGTCACAAATTTGTGATAAAGGATATTCTTCCTTTTTCACAAAGACAGCATGCAAGATCATATCACCAGAAGGCCAGAAGTTGATAGAGAAGATCATTGAAGATCACACTTGAAAAAGACAAAGTACTGAACAACACTGCCTGTTTCTTCTCAAAGGCATCAACTTCAGAGACTGATCTCTGGCACAGGAGACTTGGCCATGTGAACTTTAAAACCATAAATAAAGTCACAAAAATGGGCTTGGTCAGAGGTCTACCCTTAAAAGTATACCAGTGTCAAGAACACTGTGTATCCTGTTTAAAGGGAAAACAGCATAAGTCCTCCTATAAGTCTATTAAAGAATCAAAAACAACTGCATGTCTTCAACTACTCCATATGGACTTATTTGGGCCTGTAAAAATCATGAGCCTTGGTAAGAAGAACTACTGCTTGGTCATCATTGATGACTACTCAAGATTTACATGGGTATTCTTCTTATTTTCCAAGGATGAGGCTGCTGAAATCATCAAGTTCTTCATTCTACAAGTAGAGAAGCAATATTCTCTACCTGTCAAAACCATAAGAAGTGATAATGGGACAGAGTTCAGGAACAAAACTCTGGATGAATTCTGTTTGTCTAAAGGGATTATTAGACAATACAGTGTTCCCATAACTCCTGAACAAAATGGTGTAGTAGAAAGGAAGAACAGAACTTTAATTGAAGGAGCAAGAACAATGTTAGCTGATTCTGGCCTACCATTATACTTTTGGGCAGAAGCAGTTAACACATCATGTTATGTTCAAAATAGAGTCCTTATTGTCAAGAGACATTCCAAGACTGCCTATGAAGTTCTTCATGGCATGAAGCCCCTTATCTCCTTTTTCAGGGCTTTTGGGTGTCAACGTTTCATCTTGAACATTAAGGAATCTATTTCAAAATTTGCTGCCAAAGTTGATTCAGGTTACTTTCTTGGTTATTCTTCAACTAGAAAAGCCTACAAGGTTTTTAACTCAAGAACCAGGATAGTAGAAGAAACACTGAATGTCAAGTTCAATGAGTCAAAACACACTCTCATTCCAGCACATCCTGCTGAACTTTTTGACCTTGACAGCTTCCATTTTGGACCTGAAAAGACTGTCACTTCATCCAAACCTACTTATTATGGTGATCAAAGGTTTGATGATGAGGATGCAGCACCATGGACTCCTCAAACAATCATTAAGTCAACTTCAAAACCATCAGAAGTTTCACAAACTTCTGATTCAACAAATGCCGAGGAACAAACTCATACATCTGCTTCAGCACCTGCAACTACTGAAGACATTGAAACTGCTGAACCAGATATAATAGACCTCAGTAGTTTGTTTGAAGAACATGAGCCACCAACACCTGTCAGTGGTTTACAACAACTGATCGAACACAAAGATCATCCACTTGATCAAATCATGGGTGATATTGCATCAGGTGTTCTTACAAGAAACCAACTTTCCAACTTTTGTCTCTTCTCATCATTTAATTCACAGTTGGAACCAAAGAAGTACCAGGAAGCCCACAAAGACAACAATTGGGTGCAAGCAATGCAAGATGAATTGCTTCAATTCAACAAGCAATAGGTTTGGGAAATCTGTCCCTTACCACCAAACAAGCAACCAATTGGCACAAGATGGGTTTTCAGGAACAAACAAGATGAAGCTGGTATGATTATAAAGAACAAGGCAAGACTGGTAGTACAAGGCTACTCTCAAGAAGAAGGAATTGACTATGATGAAACCTTTGCTCCAGTTGCAAGGCTTGAAGCCATCAGGTTATTTCTGGCCTATGCCATTTCTAACAAAATAAAAGTTTATCAAATGGATGTTAAGAGTGCATTTTTGTATGGAAAGATAAAAGAGGAAGTGTATGTTTGTCAGCCACCCGGGTTTGAGGATCCTTCTCATCCTGAGTGGGTGTACAAACTAGACAAAGCTCTTTATGGGCTCAAACAGGCTCCAAGAGCCTGGTATGAAACACTTTCAACCTTTTTACTCAAAAATAACTTCACAAGAGGTGCCATTGATAAAACTCTTTTTATAAAACATGTTGAAAATCATATCTTACTTGTTCAAATATATGTTGATGATATCTTATTTGGTTCAACAAACACAAAACTGTGTGATAAATTTAAGAAACTCATGCAATCAAAATTTGAGATGAGTACAATGGGAGAACTGCAGTACTTTCTAGGACTGCAGATTAAACAACAAACAAATGAAACTTTTATACATCAATCAAAATATGTTAAAGAATTATTAAACAAATTTTCTTTACAAGACTGTAAATCATGTTCCACTCCCATGACACCAACCACACAAGTTGAACCAGATGATCAAGGAAAACAGGTTGATCAAACCATGTATAGATGTATGATAGGTTCCCTTTTATATCTAACTGCTTCTAGACCAGATATTATGTTTTCAACATGTGTCTGTGCTAGATATCAATCAGCTCCTAGGGAATCACACCTCATTGCAGTCAAAAGAATCTTCAGATATCTGAAAGGAACTCCAACACTTGGAATTTGGTATCCTGCTTCAAGCAATTCCAAGTTATCAGCTTTTTCAGATAGTGACTATGCAGGGTGTAAAATGTCAAGAAAATCAACATCTGGTGGTTGTCAATTCTTAGGAAACTGTCTAGTGTCCTGGCAATCAAAGAAACAAACATCTGTTGCAAGTTCAACTGCTGAAGCTGAATACATTGCAGCTACAAGTTGTACATCACAGATACAATGGCTCCAGTATCAACTTCTTGATTATGGAATCAAAGAAACCAAGACACCATTGCTTGTAGACAGCAAATCTGCCATTAGCATCATTCAAAATCCTGTTCAGTTTTCAAAAACCAAACATATTGAAATCAGGTATCATTTCATAAGAGATTGCTATGAAAAAGGCAAGATTGAAGTGAAACATGTAGCAACAGCTAATCAAATAGCTGACATATTCACTAAACCCCTTGACGCATCAACATTTCAGAAGTTAGTATCCATGCTTGGGATGCTAAATTTGTATGTGTTTCTCTTTACTTTTCTACACATATTTTTCATTTTTCACTTACATCTGTTTTCAAAATTAAAAACTTCTGAAAAACAAACAAGAGAGAAACTACTGATGAACAAAACATCAGTATGGGAATATTTTTCTGAAAAGTGATTAACTTCTGATAAAACAACCTTCAGAAGTTATGAATAAAAGTATTTATAAAGTATTCTCATCAGTTGTTCAAAACTACTGAAGAGAAAGTGGGAACTACTGATGAAAATAATTCTTCATCAGCAGTTTAGTCAAAAAGGGCAAATCAGACTTTTCCGACATCAGAAGTTTGACCTAGGCGGTTTAAAACTTCTAATAAAGAAGTTTGACCTAGTCGGTTTAAAACTTCTGATAAAGAAGTTTGACCTAGGCGGTTTAAAACTTCAAATAAATACCTTTTTCAACACTTATCCATTCAAAAAGCAAAAATTCCCTCATTCTCTCTCAAAAAGCTCTCAAACCCTAAACCTGCAAAAACACTGTTCGATCCAAAACACACACAAACCACATGGCTCTAGTTCTAAAACAGGGACACAATCTTAGAGCCTACTTAGAAAAACAAGAAGGCTGGTCCCAATACGATGAGATCATTGATCTCGTCGTCAAATCCCAATATATCACCGCTCTCACAATAGACCCACCAATACATCCTGAAACTCTCAATGAGTTCTGGGCTAACGCTGAGACAGTGATGGTGGATAATGAGGTTATCTCCCTCAACTCAACAATCAAAGGGAGAAGAATGGCCATCACACCGGCCACACTTGCAATTAGACTGGGGTTGAATGATGTGAATGCCCCTGAACAGGTTGCAAACTCTGAAATCCACCTAACCATGACAGAATGTGGTTATCAAGGTACTCTCTCACAAGCTACAATCTTTAAAAAGTATTTTGAACCAAAATACAAACTTTTGTTTCATTATATAATCAAGGTACTCTCTCCTAGGCCTATTAGCGACCAGAGAAAACATGCCAAAAATGTCAACATATAATGCTGGTGAGTTCACAGGTTTTCTTTTATAAAAGTGTTGTCACAAGTTCACAAAGATCATTCCCGTTAATACTATGTCATAAGAACGTTAGCTAGACGTTAAGTGTTTTTACTACTACGGTTGGGAACCCATTACTAAATATGTACCAAAAGATGAATCCAACCCAGATTGACTGGGTTACCGATGCCTCGATAACCCGAGAGTTAGAGACAATATGCACCCGCCCGGCATCCCCGCCGTCGAGTGGGGTTTATGAGGCCCAATAGATCAATCCACATTTCCCTCGTTGTGCATAGCCGCACATTCATGGTTTCCCCCTGGGACTTTCCGTAAAAGCCGTATAGTAACATAAAGTGCCCATAGTATAACATGACCTTTAAATAGTTCGTACATAGCATGTTTCTCCCCCGAAAGCAAAACAGTAAAAGTGGGGCTGTGAAACTCACCTTAGATTGCGTTACTTGAAAACAGTTAAGTAATTATGCTATAATAGTCCCAAATAGCGGCGACCTATCATAAGATGTGTATAAGTACCCGGACTAATAACCCGCAGGTTAACTAGTCCCCGAATGTCCAGACCATAACCATAAACGTTTGAAAACACCTTTGACTGTTAAACCGACCGTACCAGCAAGACCCGACATCCCATTGGTGACCCGACATCCCACGTGTTAGGTAAATATAAGACATCATGCAACATATGCAATTAAACACTTAATACGCGCAAGAGTTCACCTAGTCTAACATAATGTCCAATTAACGCATAAACAGGTCCGAACACGTGTTACTAAGCCATTGGGTGTATCCCGGGGTTCCTATCATGTTCCTAGGTGTCAAATCATGTTCCGGGATGTCAAAATACGTTTACGACAGCAGTACACGCGATTAGGAAACTTACATGCGATTAGGAAAAGTCAACTAGTGAATAGGGGAGTTAAACAGGCGAGTAGGGGGCTAGTCGCCTGATGTATCAGGCGAGTAGGCTGTACTCGCCTGATACATCAGGCGAGTAGAGCCCTATTCGCCCCAAGTGTTGCTGTCGCGCGTTAAACCCTCCAAATCAGATCCGAAACATGTAAAAACACCCAATATCAAAACTAAACTATTAGCCAACCCATTCCAAGCAAAACCCCCCAATTTATCTTTGCTCTAACGGGCTCGGTGCAATTATTTCCAAAAATGGCAAAATACTAGGTTTCATTAACTATGAAATCTTTCCTTAAGTAGTAAAGATCAGATTACACCTCCTACAACTTGCAATCCATCATCCCTATGTTATAACATCATCCTAACATGATTTCTAACCATAAACAAGCAATGAATCATATCATAACATCCTAATTCTTCAAGAATCACCCAAATGGGTCAAAATGCATACTTTCATCTAAACACTATAACAAGAGCTTAAACTCATAGATAATCATCCTAACAACTCCTACACATCAGAAGTACATCAAATTCATGGGAACATTCATGTTATAATCACCAAAAATCATCACATGCATCAATACTTCACATATAGCAAGTATTATGGTGTAGACTTGTTTTAGAACTCATTTCCAAGGTTTCTAAAGACTCATTCTTATCAAAATAAGGTCTGGACTTTTGGGGAACCAAAACAATAACATTACAAAGGTTTATGATGAAGAACACACCTTGGATTTTATCAAAGAAAGGTGTATAAGCTTGGAGATGGTGAGTTTTGAGGCAAAACAAGTTCCAGAGGTGTTTCAAGGTGTGTGGGAGGCTTAGGATCAGTTAGGGTTGCACAAATGGTGTTTGGGGAGTCAAGGGTTGTATTTATAGGTGTTTTGACTCGTGCACATCAGTACAGGCGAGTAGGAGACCAGTTCATGCGAGTAGGGCTCCTAATCGCCTCTATACTGGCGGGTAGGGCCCTATTCGCCATCAGAAATTCCCTACTCGCCCCAACAGGTGGCGATTTGGAGCTCCCCAGGCTCCTAATCTCCTGTAAGGTCTTGGAACGGGTTTTTGGCGCGTTAAACACTATTTTAACACATATAAACACGTATTCACATACCGACAAGTCACATAATGATTACAAACACATAATGCACGATAACTAACACGTTTACATCCGTTCACCAATTCCCGGGACTCGAGACTTGCGTGTGTGCGTTAAACCCGGTGATTCCACAAATCACCAATCCTTGTACACATGGTTATGGACCGACTCCCGATGATCTCGCGGATCTTCGTAACGACTCCCGATGATTCCCAGAATCATCGTACCGACCCGACTGACCCAGTTACGTACGTAATATGCATGACTCGCTAAGGTAGACTTACTAGTTTAGTCAATGTTACTAACCTGAGTTTGCCGGGTGTCACAATAATGCTCATTGTATATATGTGTAATTCACACTTCATATCCATTTCAACATGTAATCCCTATTCATAACACCTAATTAAACCCCAATTTAATTTCAATAAAACCCAAGCTTTTCATTGAATCCTTCTACACATCTATTTAATAATAACAAACAATGATTGTGATGGTTCTATTAGGCTTTAGCATTGGGCACATGGTTTTAAACAAGCACAACATAAGGTATGCTTATATCTTGTGGTCTGACATCTTTTATTAGTTTATTATCCATGTTTTAATGTATGTTGCAATTTTGATAATCTTTCAGGTCCATATGAAAAGGTGAGTTATTACAATACTTCTTTTGTTTTAAAAAGTATCTTCCATGAGTAGAGGTGACAAAATGTGGGTTGGATTGGAACATAAACAACTTTTAAATCCAATTTTACTATAAGAATTACATGTAATAACAATTGCTGTTGGAGCTTATAAACAGTGTAGTAATTGGACATTTTTGTCTTTTTTGGTTTGTTGAATTGTATAACTCTCTAAAGCATGATGCCTAAGTTCATATAACATATGTATTTGTTGCCAATAATTTTATCTCCTTCTCTCTCTATATTACAACTAACTAAAAGAAAACTTAATATCTTGATTTATGTATCAAATACTTTTAATTATAAATTAACAAAAAAATAATTTTTTTAACTTAGGTTACCTTTACGTACTTAGTCACGTCTAAAAACCGCCGCAACGCGCGGGGTAATTTACAATACTATATAGTGCATTCTAGATGAGCAACAAGGTAATTTAACTTCATTATAGGACATCATTGTAATTTACATCAAATCATTAATACATTATTTAATATAAACTTTTAATTAATTAATACTTTATTTAATAAACTTATAATTCTAATTAAATGAACTAAATGTATTTTCTCAATAATAATTTTTATACTTACAAATAAAAAATAAGGTAGAGATAACCCATTTTTTCTCAAACCAGTTTGGGTTTAAAACAAGTTTGGGTTCTTTTAAGTTATTTGGCTAAATCGACATGGGCTAGAAACCACGATGGGCCAAAAATAAACCAAGCCTCCTAGAACCGATTGGCGTTGGGGAAAACTAAAGATTTTTTTTTATTTGTACAATATTTTAGTTTTATGTCTTTTTATTAGTGTTATTATTACTATTTCGTCTACATTTTTATTTAACTTTCATTCAAAATTGGTTTGTCCCGCTGCGTAGCGCGGGGTCACTTCTAGTAATTAGAAAACGTGTTGTTTTTACTAATGTCGTCTCGATAAGCGTGTAGCCCTCTACGACCTGTAGACAATCTTTTTTAACACATTTTAATTGTTTATTGATTTTTTTACTATTTAACTATAATTAGAAAACGTGTTGTTTTTACTAATGTCGTCTCGATAAGCGCGTAAGCGTTAACACAAGCGTTTATATAAACACACAGATAAAAATAAACCTTAATTAACATAATTAGTGTTCAAATAAGTAAATACAAAGTAGAAATTGTTTAAAACGTTTACAAAATATGATCACAAAAGATAACACTAAAAGAACTGCGAATCATCAGTCGACGACTGCTGCGAGGATGTCCCGACCTGCTGCGAGGACGTACCGACCTCATACTTGGACGTGTGGGTCTACTGCGTGCTGGGCCCTATAATCGATGCGACACGAGACTGCATGCCCAGCTGGCGAAAGATATCATGCTGGCCAGCAATCATCCAGCGCATCGTCTCGTCCTGCCGCTCACGCCACTGACGCATCTCGGTGTCCTGCCACTCACGCCAGGTGTCCATCCGCTGACGCCACTGACGCATCTCGGCAGCCTCTGTGGCAGCCGCACGTACGTCCTCCCTAACATCAGGAGTCAACCTGAGGAAGTGATAAACGCGCGGCGGAACCTGCACCTCCTCAGGCCGCGGCTTAGCCATCTCGACGTCCCTCTCAGCGCCCCCGCCCCCTCAGCAACATACCGCAACCCAACCTCAACAACACCACCTGCAATGGATAACAATAAATAAATAATAATAATAATAAAAATAATAATAATAATAATAATAATAATAATAATAATAATAATAATAATCAAAGATTTTATAAAAAAATGGGCAGAGTTTCCTTTGTTTTCGTTTAAACCAGACAATACAAGTTGTCTACAAGTTTCCCATAATAATAATAATAATAATAATAGTAATAATAATAATAATAATAATAATAATAATAATAATAATAATAATAATAATAATAATAATAATAATAATAATAATAATAATAATAATACCACCTCCAAGGCCCTGATGTACCAACGACTCATGTACAAACTCCGTGCCACCCGGAGTAATCAGATAGCAGATGGGTGGCTTATCATCCGTCCTTGCCGTACAACCCATTGCTTTCATCGTGAGTTGACCTAATGGGTTGAAAGAAATAAACAAAAACATAAACATTAACATTAATAATAATAATAATAATAATAATAATAATAATAATAATAATAATAATAATAACAATACTTGGGCTGTAGTGGCGGAAACTGATTTCGGTTAACATAACCGAAATGAGCGACACAAAACGACTTGGATGTTGATGTTGTAAGCGCTTAGGATCGTCAAATCTACAAAGAGATTGATCAAACAAGTTTGATTCAGGTGCGGAATCCCTGAATCAATCACAATTATGATAATCAAGTAATCAAAACACAGAAATCATCATTTCAAAGGTTTTTCTCATTAATAGTCAACTCAAATTACACGTTTAGATAAAGATTACAATCAGATATGACGTGAAAATAAGTTGACAAAACACTAGGGAGAGACACAAAACAGGAGGGAAATAAAAATGAACAACAACTAACTTTCAAAAATGGCTTAACCTATTTATAGGCCTGCACATTCGCCCATATTGAATGGTCGAATGTGCAGGTTCGCCCAAACATATCGTGCGAACCAAGCAATGCAAAACATAAATTCTACATTCGCACTCCTTGTCTCTCCTTCGTATCAATTCTTCTCCTTCGCACCTTTAATATTCTTCATTCGCCCACATTCAAACTCCTTCGCCCATTCGACTATCACCATTAACATATGTTTATTGTAATCCAAAGCATCAGTCGCACAATAATGCATCTACAAACTCCCCCTTGACTATTGCTTGGATTGTTTAAGCCTTCGTTCTTCATACATTCTCTTGTTCATCAGCTTTATCCTCAAAAGTTTCTTTTCTTCCAACATCATCACCTTCTCAAATACTTGCTTCGGCTTTTTCTTCTTCGCTTCAGGAACTTCTTGAGCTTTAACAAACTTGCCAAGCTTCTTATCATAGTCGCATCCGGCGTTGATATCATGAGCAAAGCACAGAAATACCACACGCTGGTATTTACTTGCTTGTTCAGCATCCTTCACATCGCTGAAAATAGGATTGTAATACAACATTATGATGTCCTCATGTGAGCAATTCACCAACCACATGGGATCAAAAATGTGTATTTTCTTGAAACTCTTTTCACCATCCTTCAAAACTATCACAGCTTCTGCAATCTTCCAATCGTAGTACCACCAGATAAAGTCTTTAGCAAAATGTTGAGGAATCTGCAGCAGTGGAATATGCCTCAACACTTTTGGTGGTTTGTACTTTAAAGTCACCTTGGGCAAACCGGTAATATCATCAATGGTTTTCTTGTGAACAATCCTTTTTAGATACTGAGGTTCAAAGAGATTCCACTTCGTCCTGCTTTCTCTAGCCATCATATCAGCAAAGTAAGCAATCTGATCATTTGTCGTTCCAGTCAACTTGTGACGACAAATATCACGAATGGCCCAATATGGGAGAGTCTTCAAATCATTAAATCTATCAAAGTAGAGTATCCCCTTCTCCCACTTCACTGCAACACACTTCAATTGCTTTATAAATTTCCAACCCAACGCTTTTCCTTTAAACATATCGTTGTGAAATTTATAAAAGCTACACTGAATCTCAGCTTTAGGACGATTAGCCTCTTTCTCTTTTAATTCCCTCAGTAACTCTTTCAAGCTATCAGATTGTCTGATATGCGGTTTATCATGCCCTCTGAACACTTCATCAACAAACATATCGCTCTTCTCTTTTGCAAGTCTCTCGGCTTCCTTTAACAGTTCATCAGTGAAAGCAATAAATCCAGAATCCTTGTCTCTCTTAAAATATTCTGGATACTCTTCACTAGTCACATCTTCAACTTCTATATCCTCGAAACCAGGTATGTCACGATCATCAGAATGATCTCCAGCTTCCTTTTCAGGTAGATCAAGAATCTGGTTATCAGCTAACAATTCTTCTACCGTTTTTCCAACCTGTTTCACTATACCTTCAAAAATTTCTTTAGTCATTGCCGCCGAGACTTCACCATCTTCCAAATCTGGATCATCATACTCTAATTCAAACACCCTGTCACAAGATTCAAAAATCTCAGAAAATCTGCTGGTCATGTCAATCGTCCAGACTCGATCAGTAAGCATCTGGCGATACATCTGTTTATCATCTTCAGACATAGACTTCAGCTTTTCATTCCAGAAGATCGTATCATCATCCACTGATCCTCCAGGGGCTTTTGAACTAGGTTCTCCTCCTTTTCCAGATTCTCTCTTCTCATACTTATATTTGTCTGTATCGTCATCATCATTGTCATCATCATCGACATCAAATGCAGAGCTGCTATCATTACCAGAACCATCATTCGAACCATCATCATCATCATCCTTCTTCCTTTTAGGAGCTTTACCAGCATCTTCATCAAGATCTTCATCATCCTCCTCATCATCATCAGATAGTTCAAAATCAACCTGCTCCTCTTCTAGCTCTTTATCCTCTTCACCTTCTTTCAGCTGAGGAGCTCGAGAGTATAAATCTTTAATCAGATTATCCATGTTTTTATTACTCTCTTTCAGCTTCTTATTTTCTCCCTTCAAAGCTATAATCCGTCTGGTGTTCCTTTGCTCATGTTTCAACAGCTTCTTATTATCCTTCTGCAACTTTTTGATCTTCTTTTTCAATTCCTCATTATTCTCATGTGATGTAACCACTACATCCAACATCTTTGAGTCATTTTGTCTCAATTGGGCAATCTCAGTCTGCTGCTTGTTTATTAAGTTCATCATTTCAGCAAGTTTCCGGTTAACAGTGTTCATCACATCACTATCTACTGTAACGTTTTTAGTGGAAACTTCAGCAACCTCTGGCAGTTTAAAGGCATCAACAGGTATATCAGCTCCCTGTTCAGTACTTGACGTAGCTGAGGTTTTCTGCTTCTTTGAGGCTGGAGCAGCAACTGGTGATTTTGAACTAGAAGCAGGTGGCAACTTCTTTCCTGCTATCAACGTTTCAATCTCTCTAGCTTTCTTCTCTGCGGGCTTTACTACCTTTTCTTTCTTCTTGAATTGGGGCTTCTTTGGTTTCTCCCCCTGAACTGGCGAACCAGGAAAGTCTCCTGCTCCCAGACCTAAACCCTCATCCTCTTCATCCAATCGAATAGGGCTATTCATTCTCTGTTCCTCTACAGATCTATTCAAACTGGCAAACTCACCAGCCACAGTGGCCTTGGGCGTGGTAGTCTTTACCGTTTCAGTCTCAGAATCCCAGTGTTCATCTTCCTGCGTCTCTTCAGAATCAACCGACGCTTCATCAACAATGTGTAATCCTTTCTTAGCCATAGTCTTATTCCTTCTTGGTGCACTCTTCTTCTTAGCAGGCTAAGGAACAACATCTATCCTTATCTCTTTCTCTTTCCCTTTTCCACTTTTAGCTCCCACATTAACAACCTGTCGCTTTCGCTTTGCATCTGGATCAACAGGATGTAATGGATTGTCTTCGTCTGAATCACTATTAGCATGTCTCACTTCACCTTCACCTGGATCCTCATAGTCAATCCTCGCCAAATGTCCAAATAAATGTCTAACAGGTGGACGTTCATTTAATGACAAGCCATTATAAGCTTTCATTCTTGCCAGTGTATTGATGGACATATGTTCTTGAACGACGATGTGTTTCGGATCCCTCTTCAACTCTTTATATTTGTGATCAAATACCATCAGAAGGAATCGGGGATACAACAAAAACTTCAGATTCCTTGTGCCTCTGACAGGTTCCAACAGATGTTTCATCAGCATCCCTGATACATTGAACGGTTTGTTCAATATCAGTGCTACCATCATTGAGCTAATACTCTTTCTCATCAAATCATATCCTCCAGCTGCTGAACCAAAGACATGAATCATCACATGCGCCAAGTACTTGAATTGTGGACACAACTTTCCCTTGTGTAACGAGCCATCAGTAATCGGCCCGTTATATTTCATCCTAAGAAAGTACTTTCTCTGTTCCATAAAGCTAAGCTCCATGGGATCAGTCTTTTCATCTTGAAGATTCAAAGCTTCTCTGATATCCTTCTCTGAAACGATGACCAATTTTCCTTGTATCTTGCTCACCAAAGACGATTCACATTCCCAGAAATCCATCTTCGCTTCATTCCAAAACTCTTGTATCATGTCTCGGTAGATAATAGCAGGTGTAGCAATTGCGTCTATCACCCGACTTCTCTTCAGAAACTCTATAATCTCTGTGAACTCCGTATGCTTCTTAACGTCTCCAAGATACGCACAACAGTTATGTGCATTCTCGAACGGTAAAATCTCTTCATTTCCTTTCTTGGCAGCCTGTGAAGATGATCCAGCTTGTTCAGTAGGCTTATCCTGTTCAGACATGGTTTAATCTGCAAAACAAAACAAGTAAACATGTTAAAAATCGACAAAATAATCAAAGTTTGAAAATTTGGTAATTAAACTCTTCATTCGCCCAAACGGAGGTGCGAATGAGAGTTTTTGGATACGAATGTGAAAATATATAGGTACGAATGTAAAAGTTTTTGACAAAATGTTTCATTCGCCCAAAAATGTACATTCGCCCAGATAAAGTCTACTCCTTCGTCCGTTTTTGTACGTTCGACCGTTCGAAACGTGCGAAGGGACAGATCTTCATTTCAAATTTTCAATTCTGAACATCAGTTGATTTTAACTTGTTATAATGATTCATTAATCATCTAAAACTTCCGAATAACATTTCCAAACAATCAATTTACCCAGTTAAACATTGATTAAGTGTTTTCAATCAAAAACTAGGGTTTCATTTGTTTAATCAATCGATTACCCTAACTAATAGTGTTTAAACCTATGTTTTTGAATAATCTCCGCCTAAAACACTTAAACAATGAATCCCTAACACATTAGAGTCCAATTATCAGGTATAAGACCCTGTTCAATGATGATTAGGGCTCGAACACTAAAACACTGATTAAACCTTCAATATTGTATATTAACCTGTAAAAATGAATGGAAACTGATGAGAATCAACAGTCGAACACAATGAAATGGTCTAAAAAGCACGAGCAACAAGTGGACTTAGGATTAGAAAATTTGAAATTTTTTTGTAAGGGTTCGAATGAGCAGATCAGATATATAAAGGCTGCACATTCGCCCGTTTACCTTGGTCGAAGGTGAAGCTTTTTTCTCCTTCGCCCCCAATGAAAGGTGCGAATGAGATAAAAGGGTTCGAAAGAGAATTCAACTTAAGAACTCTCACATTCGCCCAAAATGAAACGTACGAATGAACAAAAAATTCCTCCTTCGACCCAATCGAATGGGCGAAAGTGAATCAGGAATTTTTAAATTTTACCAAATCTCAAAATCGAGTCCCGTTCAAAATATTTTCCAACTTTTAAGCATCCGACAATCATATTTTCTCAATTAAAGATGACAAAGCTCAAATGGTTCATCAAGGTTTAGAAAATCGGCATCAACCACCATCAGTTATCAAAAATAAGATAGAAATGTAAAATCTTTTTGGATTTTCTAAAGTTTATGTTAAAACACACCTAAAATCTTTTTGAGTTTTGTAATTTTTGACGAGAAAATAAAATGCAGAAATGTAATAAATGTTTTGGGATTTCCGGTAAAGGGATCATATCAGTTATTGAGAAATCTGATCACACCGTTGTTCTTTTGATTATTATCATTAAAGACAATGTGCGATCTGGCAACTGCTGATATTGTGATCCACATAAACTCACATGCAGACTTTTGTGCAGTGCTTTAGACTGATACTATTATGTATAGTATAAACATAATTGTCTGTGGTTCCCACGCACACGACATACTCCCGTGTCAAGAAGTAAATGCACAAAGACTCATTATAAAGCGTGATTATGCTTTCATCGTCTGTAATTTACAGGGTATAATGCACAGAGGTATACAGGTCAGCAAATTAATGCAGCAAAGTAACATGTGCAATTTACCAGGTTGAGGACTGATATTAATCATGATTTGCATCAGTGATTAATACGATGTTATAGATAATCTTTGATTATCATAGAACATGGAAAGTTCCTCAATTCGGTAAATTTAGGATTTGGCAAAAAGCTCTTTTATAAAGACACCCTATCTGAGCTAGGTCCGTAATGACTTACAGCAGAAGATCAGAGAGGCTATCCCCAGACAACTAATAACATAACGACCCTAAACCTCCGAGTTTTGTACAAATACCCTAACAAACGAAATTACGGTACTAAGACCATATGCCAATGAGGAGTTCATCCACACATCAATTCGTTTGATATGTATGTATCAGGCACGCAGTAATAGGTCTACGAAGCCTATCAACATATCACACAGACTCAAACACACGCCTTATTTTGCATTACATTTCTTAGAATGTGTCAGATCCCCACTGATGTTCTATCATTTCCCCTTTTTCTCCAAGAAATCATTTTTGGTTTTTCTGATTTTTATAATTTTTTTTTTTTGAATTTACTGTTCCCAAGGATAAGCTGGAGCATTTCAAATATGTGACTGCCTAGATATCGTTTGTTCACAGAAATCTGACGGCATTAATCTAAGGGAAGAAGATATAGCAGTCAGCAAAGAAATTTTCTAATTTTTATGGATTTTGAAATTTTTCAATGTTTTTGGATTTTCGAAATTTTTCTGAAAAACAATAAAAATTAAACGAAAAAGCGATAAACTGAGGTGGTGATCAGTCTTGTTTTTCTTTAATACCATTAGCTTTCAAAAGATATTCAAATCTTGATTTATCAAAAGCTTTGGTAAAAAGGTCTGCGCGTTGGTAATCAGTGTGGATTTTGACCATATCGATCAACTCTTTTGCGTAACAATCACGGATAAAATGATATTTGATCAGGATATGTTTAGCTTTCGAGTGATTTACTAAATCTTTTGTTAATGCAATTGCGGCCTCATTATTACAGTAAATAGGGGTTTTAAGAAATTGCAAACCGTAGTCCACCATCTGTTGTTGTATCCAGAGAACTTGTGAGCAGCAGCTTGATGCTGAGACATATTCTGCTTCACATGTGGATAAGGCGACTGTAGTTTGTTTCTTGCATTGCCAGGTCACGAGCCTGCTCCCCATAAACTGGCATCCAGCCGTTGTGGTTCATGAATTGAGAGTTTTCCCAATTGTCCCAGGCCATTAACACTGATCTCTTACATCCGTTTGGGTCTTTGAACATTGAGTTTCAAAGATTCTTTCTCTCAATTCATTATCATCATTAGGGTACCATAGTCCTCTCGACGGACAACCCTTTAGATATCTAAGGATACGTTTGACAACTGCAAGATGAATCTGTTTCGGCATCGATTGATAACGTGCACAAAGACATGTCGCAAACATTATATTTGGTCTGGAAGCGGTGAGATACATCAGAGATCTGATGATTGCTCTGTATGTAAAAGGATCAGTTAGCTCCCCCTTAGCGTCAACACCAATCCCGTGATTAGGTTGTATCGGGGTATCCATTGGCCTCAAATCATCCATCTGGAATCGGCTCAAGACTTCAGAAACATATTTGGTCTGATGAATAAAGATCCCCGTTGGTCTTTGATCCACCTGCAAGCCTAGGAAAAACTGCATCTCTCCCATCGCACTCATTTCGAACTTTTCTTGCATAACACGTTCAAATTCTCTGCACAGAAGTTCATTAGTAGAACCAAAAATAATGTCATCAACATAAATTTGCACTAGAAGCAAGTCATCCCTTGTTCGTTTTGTGAACAGTGTGCAATCTACCAACCTCGTTTAAATCCTTTGGACAGAAGATTCGTGCTCAGCTCCTCATACCATTGCCTTGGAGCCTGGTGCCTTGGAGCCTGGTGCAACCCATAGAGAGCTTTGTTTAAAACGTAGACCTTATCTCGGTGAATAGGATCTTCAAAGCCTGGTGGTTGACCTACATAAACTTCTTCCTTGAACACACCATAAAGAAACGCACTTTTAACGTCCATTTGATACACCTTGAATTTCTTGTAAGATGCAAACGCCTGAAACATGCGGATAGCTTCTAAGCGTGCAACCGGTGCATAAATCTCGTTATAATCAATTCCTTCAACTTGATGAAAGCCTTGTACGACCAATCGAGCTTTGTTCCTAACAATCACTCCTCTGTCATCCTTCTTACATTTGAACACCCATTTTGTTCCTATCTTTTTCCGTCCTGGAGGTAAATCTGTCAGTGTCCACACTCCAAGTTTCTGAAACTGTAATAACTCCTCTTGCATAGCCACTACCCAAGCGTCATCCAAACGAGCGTCCTTGTATGTCCACGGCTCGACCTGCGAAACATAACAAGCAAAAGACCAGTCATTTTTAAAACCTGATTTTTGAATTTTGGCATATAAAGCAAGAGCGCCAAGATTTTCTGGTGAGTTTGCATTCCTGAGTTGACCTCTCGTCATCACACTGCTACCAGGATCACCAATAACCTGCTCGAGCGGGTGAACCCGATGTATCTGAGATTCCGAATAAAATGATATTTAATCCGGATATGTTTAGCTTTTGAGTGATTTACTAAGTCTTTTGTTAATGCGATTGCGGCTTCATTATCACAGTAAATAGGAGTTTTAAGAAATTGCAAACCGTAGTCCACCATCTGTTGTTGGATCCAAAGAACTTGTGAGCAGCAGCTCGATGCTGAAACGTATTCTGCTTCACATGTGGATAGTGCAACTGCGGTCTGTTTCTTGCATTGCCAGGTCACGAGCCTGCTCCCCATAAACTGGCATCCAGCCGGTGTGGATTTGCTATCTTTGTCACAGCCGCCCCAATCTGCATCACTAAAAGTGATTAGGTCAAAATTATCATCATTAGGGTACCATAGTCCTCTCGACGGACAACCCTTCAGATATCTAAGGATACGTTTGACAGCTGCAAGATGACTCTGTTTCGGCTTCGATTGATAACGTGTACAGAGACATGTGGCAAACATTATATCAGGTCTGGAGGCAGTGAGATACATCAAAGATCCGACGATTACTCTGTATGTAAATGGATCAGTTAGCTCCCCCTTTGCGTCAACACCAATCCCGTGATTAGGTTGTATTGGGGTGTCCATCGGCTTCGAATCATCCATCTGGAATCGGCTCAAGACTTCAGAAACATATTTCGTCTGGTGAATAAAGATCCCCGTTGGTCTTTGTTCCACCTGCAAGCCTAGGAAAAACCGCATCTCTCCCATTGCGCTCACCTGTTTTTTGTTTAGTGAATAACTACAATTATATTCATAATTATATTGATTAGGGGGCGAGAATTGTGTTTTCGTTCGAACTTTTCCTGCATAACACGTTCAAATTCTCTGCACAGAAGTTCGTTAGTAGACCCAAATATAATATCGTCAACCTAAGTCTGAACTAGAAGCAAATCATCGCCTGTTCGTTTAGTGAACAGTGTGCAGTCTACCAAACCTCGCTTGAATCCCTTTGAGAGAAGATATGTGCTCAGCTCCTCATACCATTGCCTTGGAGCTTGGTGCAACCCATAGAGAGCTTTGTTCAGTACGTAAACCTTATCCCGGTGAATAGGGTCTTCAAAGCCTGGTGGTTGACCTACATATACTTCCTCTTTGACCACACCGTAAAGAAATGCGCTCTTGACATCCATCTGATACACCTTAAATTTCTTGTATGATGCAAACGCCAGAAACATTCGGATTGCCTCTAAGCGTGCAACTGGTGCATAGATTTCGTTGTAATCGATTCCCTCAACCTGATGAAATCCTTGTACAACCAAACGAGCTTTGTTCCTTACGATCACTCCTCTATCATCCTTTTTGCACTTAAACACCCACTTCGTTCCAATCTTCTTTCTTCCCGGGGGCAGATCTGTCAGTGTCCAGACGCCAAGTTTCTGAAACTGCAACAACTCCTCTTGCATTGCTTCCACCCAAGCGTCGTCCAAAAGAGCATCCTTGTAAGTTCGCGGCTCCACCTGGGAAACATAACAAGCAAAAGACCAGTCATTTTGAAAACCAGATTTTTGTATTTTGGCATATAAAGCAAGATTGCCAATGTTTTCTGGTGCATTTGCATTCCTCAATTGTCCTCTAGTCATCACACTGCTACCAGGATCACCAATAACTTGCTCAATCGGGTGATTTCGATGTATCCGAGATTCCGGATAATCGGGTACTTGGACTCCTGTATGAGTAGTTAAGTTCTCTGCAGAAACCAGATCATTACCCACATTCGATGTTGAAGCACCATTTGTAGTTGGGTTCACTTGTGGTGTCACTGTAGCATGATCTAAGATAGCTTCGCTTGTAACATCATCATCGTCGTCTTCTAATTCTGATGAATTCAACGTTGTAGAAGCTTCTTGAAATACCTCTTCTTTGATGACAGGAACATTGGCATCATTAGAAGCTGTTTGAGGATTTACGGTAATCGGACGCACTAACGGTGAAGTCACTGCGTTTTCGACCTCGTAATATAAACATAGTACAGCCTCTTCAAACAAGCTATCTAGATTGAATGATTCAAAGAAATCTTTGTAATCAAACATCCAGTCTGGACCGCTTCCCTGTAAATTCTGAGTGTACCGTTGCACTTCAACGTTAGCCCACTCCTTGACCTGACGAGTTCTTTTGTTGAATACCCGTTTGAGCGGGGTTGCATATCCAACAAAGTATCCTTCCTCAGACTTTGGTGCGAACTTCACAGATGGATTAATCATGGTACAAGGAGCTCCAAACGGTTCTAGATACTCTAAATTCGGCTTGCGACGATTCAACAGCTCATAAGAAGTTTTGCCAAACTTCTTCACCGTTAAAACGCGATTGAGAGTATAACAAGCTGCGTAAATTACTTCGTTCCAGAACATTACTGGAAGATTTGAGTCCACAAGCATTGTCCTCGCCGTTTCAATTAGAGTCCTGTTTTTACGTTCCGCGACACCGTTTTGTTGTGGGGTATACGGAGCACTATATTCATGATGAATTCCTTTGTTTTCACAAAGATCGTCCATTTGTGCATTTTTAAACTCCGTCCCATTGTCACTCCTGATCCTCTTGATCTTAAGACCATAGATATTTTCCAGACGAGTGAACAGAATTTTCAAGTTGTCAAATGTGTCGCTCTTCCTGTGTAAGCACATCACCCATGAAAATCTTGAGTAATCATCAGTCACCACAAGACAGTATAACTCCCCGGCATGACTCTTACGCTTGACCGGTCCAAACAGATCCATGTGCAAACGTTCAAGTGGCAGTTCAACGGAATTAACTTTCTTTGGTCTATGGGATTGTTTGTGCTGCTTCCCCTTTTTGCAACTCACACACTTGTCATTTAGGTGAAAATGTTTGACGTTTACGCCTGTGACAAGTTCGTTTTTCACCAATTGATTCATCTTTCTAAGGTGAATGTGTCCCATCCTCCTGTGCCACATAATGGATTCTTTTTCTATAGCCTTGGAGAGGAAACACGTGACTTGGCCTTGGGTGGTCATTGCCTTAGACATATCGAGAATGTACAGGTTGTTCACTCTTGGCGCCTTTAGCATCACCCACTCTTTTGGTAATTCAAACCCCGGCTTGAGTATGTAGCAAGATTTGTCGTCAAAGTATACAGAAAATTGTTTGTCGCATATCTGACTTACACTCAACAGGTTGTAATCTATCTGCTTCACATAAGAAATTCTTTCGAAGCTCACAATCCCATTACTCACACTACCCTCCATGGTAATGTATCCTCCTTTGTTCCCGGCAAACGCTACATAGCCTCCATTAATATTTCGAATATCGAACAGTAGCGATAGATCCCCAGTCATATGCCCAGAAGCTCCACTGTCAACAATACAAAGACTGCTAACAGGGCCAGCTGAAGCTCCCTACACATATCAAGTAGAAAAGTTAGATTTTTCGGGGGACCCAAGCCTGTTTGGTCTTGGGTCTTTGAACTGATTGTTTCAAAGATTCATTTGCTTCACAAACATCTTGGGTTTTATCAACCTCTTTCTTTTCACACAAATCTTTTGCTTTCTCAGATTTCACATTTTGTGAAGTTGAAGCACCCTCAGAACCCTTTGATGACCAAGCTGTTCAGTCCGTTTCAAGATCCAGATCTGAGATTTAGAGGTCTCAGCCGGTTTCTTTACTTCGTCCTTGAATGTTACCTTCTTGGTTACCTTCTCTGATTTAACAGAGACATGTCCAACTGCTGGTTTGACATTAGATTTAGCAGAAACCTTTTTGTTTTCAGCAGTTGTGTTCACCAATGGTTTCTTCAATGGTTTCTCAGTGGCTATTCGGTTGCATTTATCATAAGTCATCGGACGATTTTCCCTCCTTTTGAAATAATTGTTTTGGTTATAAAAAGATGCTTGTTGAGGGAAAAACCGTCTTTGTGGATAACTATAACTATCAACCGGATAGTCATATCTTTGCTTCATCTCCACCTCGTACCTCTTGTGCCGTACATACGGGCAGGTGGCAAGTAAATGTCCCCTTTCCCCGCACTTAAAACACGCACGGTACTCTTCATAGTTTTCCTTGATGTTCGACTTAGAATAACTAGCAATGGGATATTGATCAACCATACACTGTCTTCTTAAACTCTCAGGAGCTGGGTCCTTTGAGTAAGCCGGCTCAATAAAACTATCTGACTTGTCTGTTGGTTTAATGAATTGTGTGACATTGACCTTTGGGTCTTTAGAATTATCCGAATGAATTTTCTTTAAAATGGCTGGAGGAATATCATTGGTTCGTTCATGTTTTGGAAACCAAATTGTACTTTCCTGCCAGATCTTTTCAATTTTAGAATAGTTTGCAAATTGAATCGGATATTCTTCATCAGACATAATCTTATCGGAGCCTTGCATCCGATAGAAAACTTTCACAGGTTTATCACATGATTCGTTGTTCACTTCATTTGATTTTTCGGTTTTATTTTCATTTTTCTTTTCAACAGTTTTAACAACATTCTTCTCAACTTTCTTAACCACTTTCTTTTCAACATTCTTATCAACAGACTTCTCAACTTTCTTAGCAACATTCTTTGTTGATTGATTCTTTCTGTGAGCGTTAGCCATAGGATGGACAATCTGAGATGGTGAGATCGGTTCAGTAGTGATGATGTGATTTTCATCAGGAATATCACTCACTTTTTCAACAACCGTCTCAGACTGTTCACCCTCTTCATCAGAATCATCAGCAGCAACCACACCTTCATTGTTTCCCAGAACAGGTCTAACATCAGAATACGGGTCTCCGAAACTGGATGTGTTGGACTTGTTATCTGATGTAGAGTCAGATTTGACTAAGCTCTCCGGTGCTATCGCATGCAAATTATGGTTTTCGAACAACACCGGAGATGGGACAACTTTGTAGTTTGTACTACTCGACTGTGAAGGTTCTTCTATGATGTGGTCAACTACATAAGCAATGTGCTTATAGCTTTCAAGCTTTTTGTTCACTTTCTTAGCAAAGCACTTGATGGTGGCCATTTCCAATTTTGTGTTTTCTAAATCATTTATATAATTGTTTATGGCCATTTGCTTTAAAGACAAAGTCTTTTTCAATTCAGAAATATCTTTCTTATACCCATCAAGTACTCTGTTGAATTCTTTTGATTCCTTTTGATATAATTGAGAGTTAATTTTTGCACTCTCAAGTTGAACCTTGAGTTGCTTGTTTTCATCTGTCAATTTATCACAGGATTTGCAATTTTTAACACAAGTAGAATTAACAGTAGATTCGGTACTTACCTGCTTAGGAGGTTCTGTCATGGCCATTAGAGCAAAATGAGCTTCCTTCCCAACGAAAAACTTGGAATAGTCAATTCTGGTGCAAGCATCATCCACCATGCATGACTTCTGAGTCATCACAACTGGTCAATGTCGTCATCCAGTGAGTTAACACTGGATTCAGAGTCAGAATCACTTTCTTCATTAGAATAAGTGGAATCAAACTGTTCCGGAATATCAGCAACAGTATCCATAACCATTCCAGTCTTCTTCTCAGCACAATCAACATCAACATTCATCTCATCACTCACCTCTTCAATCTTTAACTCACTCATCTTCTCAGACACAACCTCTTCTTCAACCTCCACCAGTTCATCTAAGTTCATCTTCTGTGCCACACAAGCCACATTCCAAGCTGTAATTTCTTCCACTCCCAACTGCATACCGGTCCAATCGAAACCCTCATCCTTCTGTATCACCAAAGCTTGGTTTGGGTTTTCAGTTTGGGTTTGTGTGTTTGGTGTAGATATGGGAATGATTGTTCGGTTTGAGTTCTGTTGTGTTTGGTTTTGGTTTTGTGAAGTGGATTGTCTAGCATTGTTATTTTGTTGGTTATTTTGGCGGTTTTGATAGTTGTTGTGAGGTTGAAAGCTTGAGATATTGTTGGAACTTTGGTATGATACTTGGTTTTGGTTTTGAGTTTGACGGTTTTGGTATGAAGAGTTGAATGGATTTCTATTACCTTGTTGTGCTGGCTGTGTGCACTCTGTTTTAAAATGACCTTTTTTCACCACAGTTGAAACACGTTACTTTGGCTTTGTTGAAGCCATAAGTGGTGTTAGGAGAAGTTGAAAGATCTGTTCTCCCGGTCTTCTGAATAAAATCAGTGGCTCTTCTCATGATGCTTGCAAAAGCCCACTGTATATCCATCAATTCCATCTCTTCCTTGTCGATCTGTGCATAGTCCTCATTGGTCAAATTGTTGTTTCCAATTTGACTAGCAACCAGACCGTTGTATGATGCTACCATCGCTGAAACTAATGCTACATGTTGTTGAGCAATCTCAACAGTAACATTATTCAGATTAGAAGTCTCCAACACAATCGCGTTTTGGTTTGGTTGGTTTTGGTTAAGTTGAATTTGGTTCATTTAAGGGTTGTAAGGTTGTTGTTGTTAAGGTTGGCTGGCAGAATAACATGCGGCTTGTTGCAAGGGTGAGAATGGTGGAATATAGGAAGTTGTTGTAGGATATGATGGTGAGGTGTATGAAGATGTTTGAGCAAGGTAGTTGATTGGTTGTTTGGGTGGTTCAACGATGTTAGAGACACATGCGATGTGTGGAGCAACGTTGGTAGTAGAACTGGAAGTAGTATGAGAAGAAGATGTACCACCAAGATAAAGTTCCGGATTCTGAGGAATCTGAGCCCTCTTTGCTTTCCTCTTCTCCTCCATCTCTTTGTTCTCCAATTTCTGTATAAACTCGTTGATCGTCCAATACTGGTACGCATCCTTCTCTTTCAACACTTCAATATGTTGGTTCCAATACGGTGGCAACGCATCGGCAAACTTGTCCACCAGTTCGGACATAGGTATGCTAATCTCATAGCTTGACAACTCTGTGAGTAAGTGGCAATACCTTGGAACCAACTCTTTCAAAGTCTCGTTACCCATGTAACTAAAATTCTCAAACTCTTTCTGAAGCTCCTCCATCCTTAGCTTCCTAGTCTTCTCATTCCCATCATGTCTGTTTCTCAACATGTCCCATAGCTGCTTAGAAGTTGTGCACGAACCAAACTGATGCAGCAAATCTGTGTTGATAGCTTGGGATAATTGAGAAAATGCCTTTTTCTCAATAGAAAATCTTTTCTTCTCATCGTCTACTAGATTTTCCAAAGGAATAGGCTCTCCAGTGTTCTCCAAGATCGGAGCAACATAGCCTTTCGCAATCATTTGCCATGCCTCAGTACCCTCTAAACCCATACCCTCTAAATGGATCTTGAATTTAGTCTTCCACGTGTTGTAGTCGACCATCTCCATCAGCTTAGGTGGTCGGTTTCCACTTCTAGATGACAAGTCTTGAATAAGCGTAGATATAGCATTGGTCGTCTGTGTGTGAACCGCTGCTGCTGCTACTCCCCAATAGTCGCCAATCGGTTGCGGTTGTGGTTGCGCAACATGTTGAGGAATAGAACTAGTCATAGCCATATAGTTAATAGGTTGTGATGGTTGACTAGTCTTTTGAGCAGCAACCGACCAAGGATCCATGGTTGTCTGCTGTTGTGGTGTCGTGTTGGGTCGTGGTGTAGTCGGAAAGTTCCACATCTTTACCTGAAAATGTTTAAACACGAAAATATTAGAAAAGTTTAAAACAGTTTACTCCTTCGTATGAGTCGAATGGTCGAATGAGAGAAAATCTTCTCCTTCGACCGTTTTCAAAGGTACGAATGTAAGCTATAACAAACACAAATCTCCTTCGACCGTATGAAAATCTCCTTCGACCGTCCGAATGGTCGAATGAAACAAGTATGGTCGAATGAACACCAAAACACTAACAAACTCTTGGTTCGACCACTTAAAACACCACTTTCGACCAAAAATCCTTTGGTTCGACCGTTTAACACACACGTTCGCCCATATCTCCCTAGGTTCGACCCTGAACTTTTCAAAAATGGTTATTCTTTGAAAATCAGTTGATTTTGATCAAATTTTTCAAAAGTTGAAAGAATTTGATGATATTAATCAGGTTTTGATTCGAATTTTATTTGGAACAAGTTTATCAAAGAGAATTATACATTTTAACCATGAAAACAAGCTTTAATCAATCAATTTATCAACAATTCAATGTTATCAATGAAAACAGAAAGTTTTTGATCAAAATAGGGTCCAAATCTGCTGTAAAATTATCAAATTGTGGTTGTTTGATCCATAATGGCTCTGATACCACTTTGTAAGCGCTTAGGATCGTCAAATCCACAAAGAGATTGATCAAACAAGTTTGATTCAGGTGTGGAATCCCTGAATCAATCACAATTATGATAATCAAGCAATCAAAACACAGAAATCATCATTTCAAAGGTTTTTCTCATTAATAATCAACTCAAATTACACGTTTAGATAAAGATTACAATCAGATATGACATGAAAATAAGTTGACAAAACACTAGGGAGAGACACAAAACAGGAGGGAAATAAAAATGGACAACAACTAACTTTCAAAAATGGCTTAACCTATTTATAGGCATGCACATTCGCCTATATTGAATGGTCGAATGTGCAGGTTCGCCCAAACATATCGTGCGAACCAAGCAATACAAAACATAAATTCTACATTCGCACTCCTTGTCTCTCCTTCGTATCAATTCTTCTCCTTCGCAACTTTAATATTCTTCATTCGCCCACATTCAAACTCCTTCGCCCATTCGACTATCACCATTAACATATGTTTATTGTAATCCAAAGCATTAGTCGCACAATAATGCATCTACAGATGTCATACCCACAACTTGAACAAACGGAAGTTTATGCTCGTTCGTTTTGTAGGTCTCATCAATCATCAGCACATGCGGGAACGCACGCCATAATGTGTGCGAGGTGGGATGGACAAAGAAAATATCCTCGATCGCATTTGTCGAGACATTTTTCCGGGTGAAGTAAACAAATTTTTTTCCACCAATGTGCCTTCGAGTACCTGCATAGCAATAATAATAATAATTAATAATAATAATAATAATATTAATAATAATAATAATAATAATAATAATAATAATAATAATAATAATAATAATAATAATAATAATAATAATAATACCTGCATTTGAGTCCTGTCGCCGTATAACAAATGCTTAACCTTGGTTATTGTGTTATGTATGTCTCTTAAAATGCAGGGACTATCCGGGTTTTGTTTTCTAATGGCCGAATGTATGTCTACTGGCGTAACATTTTGAAAATAAAGTGTATCCACCAATTTTATCTCGCTCGGACCCAGCCTCCTAGCATACACGTGAACCATCATAGCTGGATCTGTATCTCCCTATTAGTTCAAACGGGCAATTACATTTTTTACTGCCCGTTTTTCGAACTGTGGCTACACTACGATGTATGCCACTACGGTCACATCGTATCCATGCCGTCGTTACCCTCCTATCCGCCCCCTTCCTTCAGAAACAGTACGTCCGAATATGGTAATGTAACCATTATTTTTGGCCCTTTCATAAACCGAAACTGTCAGGTCTTTAAGAGAACCGAATACCAGCAAAATTTATATATGAGTTCAAATAACTACTAATATATACGACTTCAAATCTCACAAACCCTATGAGTTCAAATAACAACTAATATATACGAGTTCAAATCTCACAAACCCTAAAACAAATTTATGTACGGGGCTAAATATACGAGTCTAAATATGTACACTACTAAATATACACGGGTCTAAATTATAAACAAGTGTAAATACATAAACACGTCAAATTGTTAGGATCTAAGTTTGATTTGTTTTGATTGTTTATAAATGAAATATGAATGAAGTTAAACAAATATGGAAAGTGCAGCGGAATAATAAACTATAATTCAAAACAAAGAGAATAATTGTTTTCGAATTAAGCTTCTCATTAGTCAAATGATTACACAATTACTCCCCCTCATCCTGATCACTCACTGATTGCATGTCTGAGAGAATGTTTGGAGTGATGAATAGAACAGTACATGCACTGTTCTATTTATAGACAAACTAAACCACTGGTGACCTACGACTGACGTCACCTAAGACAGTGACATCTAACAGATATATAACAACATAAAACAACTGATGAATACAGACGCTGTTACATTTCTAAGCTTTGATGACTAAACAACTGACGGGTAAAACTCTGACACTTCTATCCACTGTTGGAGCCTAAGTGCTGTTGGCTCCAACAGTCCTTGTCTTCAACATTCTTTTAGCTCAGCAGTTGTTTCTTCAATCAGCTCTTTGTGATCGGCACTTGTACTCTAGCAGTTGTTAGGGGAATAGCAGTTGTTAGAAGCCAACAGTCTTTTGGGGAAACTAACTTGAAAACACTGATTTATTATGGATCACATATATAGTATGTTTTGGCTTTTCAGATCATCTGTTCTTCTCCAGGTCAGCAGACCCAACAATCTCCCCCTAGAACAGATGATGCCAAAACTCAACCTTTATTGCTGATCTTTATTACTCATTAGACTTTCTCTAATTTGCCCTTTGAATTGTAATTCAAAGTTTAAGGAGAATAAATCTTCAGCATCTCTTTCACGCTCTACGTTAAAAAGGTCTTGGAGATCATCTGCACACAGACCATATGCATCATCCATTCTTAACTTCTGAGCTTCTCCATCAGATCTGAGCAGAGTCAATTCGTGGGTGTCTTTGTTGACCTTCCACTTTAGAATTTTTGAACCTGAGGATTTCTTGAGTTGCAAATTTATTTGGGATGAGTTTGGTGATGGAGGTCTCCCAATGATTCTTCTGAGTTCTTCAGAAATCGGGTCAGAAAAGTAATGGACTTGGTTGAAGATCCCTTCTTTCACAAATGTGTCACCAAACTTCTTTTCATCTTCTTTTGACATCTGCTTCTGCCTTTTTTACTGTCTTTTGGCAACAATGGTCTGTTGGGATCTTTTAACCCCTGGTGCATCAGAGTGAATTGGTTTTCTTGGTAGAGTGGGATCAGTTTTTCTATTCTCTTCAAGCTTCTTATATGTTTCAACCAGTCTTAGCTCAGACCATCTTGCCACAGACCTCATCTCTCCATACTTAGCAGCCACCATCTCTTCCCTCATTCTTTTATACTTCAAGGCTCTGGCTGGGTCTCTGCCTTTTCTGAAATCAGGGGCAAAGGCCTTTTGAGTAGGATTCTTGGTCATCTCTTCAATTCTATAAAGTTCTTCTTGAAGGGCATGAGTGGTCCAGTCTGCAAATTGTTTCTTATTTCTTTGTAAGGCATGGTTGCCAAGATCTGATCAAGAATAGATTCCCTGACTACCCTTTCCAAATCACTGCTGAGTGGCATGTTTGACATAGAATTGCTCAGGGTCTTAGCAAAATCTTCAATCCTTCTTAATTTTCTAAGCTCTGCTGAATGGATGCCCTGAGCAGTCCTGTCATCATTTCCTTTGCATCTCTCCTTGATGATCAAATCTGTCTGTTCTGCTTTAAATTTCAAGTATTGATCTATGTTTCTGGGAACAGGAAAATTTGGGAGAGATTGGAATGTTCTTTTTGATGGATCCTCAGTATTGTAGAAGGATTGAATTTCCCCCTTAAGTAGATCAAGCTCAAGAGGATACTGAGCAGCCAATGGTGTGATGGATGGTGGTGGTCTATGGGAAGTAAAATGGGAAGTGTGTGGTGAAAAAGATGTGAGTGGAATGGCTGGAATGGGTGCAGATTTTGGTGATGGAATGGGAGTTGGTGTGGTTTCTATATTCTCATCCTGGTACCACAAAGGTTGATTTTCTCTTCCTTTTGTACAGGATCAGAGGTGATGATGGTGTTTAGGTAGCAGTGTATGTGTTAACATCTGTTAGCATTTATGCAGGACCAGTAGATGTTTGGGGTTGTAATGGTGAAGCGGGTGGCATAGTTCTGGGTGGTGTAGTGGTGGTTGTGGTAATTGGTTCAGTGGTTGGTTTAGTGGTTGTGGTGGTGGCAGATGTTTTGGTGGTAGCAGTGGTTCTAGCAGATGTTTTGGGAGCAGAGTTTTTGGTTTTGGATGGTGGTTGCCTAACATGTTTTGCAGGCATTTTCTTCCTTTTAGAGGAGCCAACATCTTCAACTTCTTGCTTTTGCTCTTGTTTCTTTTGCACTAGAGCCTCTGCCTTGACTTCCAAAGTATCAGACCTTTTTTGCTTAGCTTCAGCAGCCTCTTCAGCAATGATGTTGGTAGAGTCATCAATTTCTTTTGCCTTACCAGCTTTGACAGATTCAACATTAGTAGTGGTTTGATTAGTGGGTTGTTGTGGAGCTGGAGAAGACCCTGGTTTGTTGGCAGCATACTTTTGTGATTGACCTTTTTGAGAAGGTGGACATCTAAAGGGTTCTAGCTTTGGCAATCTATCTCTGCCACTATCCCCCCTTTTTGGCATCATCAGCAGTGAATTCATCATCATCTTCATCTCTTAAGATAGTTGTGGGGGCAGAGCCAGTGGTCTTCAGCAGATGATCTTTAATGGCTTTAATGTCTGCTTGGGTATCTGTGTACCTAGCATCCACCATGGTTTTGATTTGATCCATATATGTCTTATGTGTTTGATTTGCTAGTTTTCGATGAGCTATGATGATGGGGCTGACAGACTTCCATAGCTCACTAGCAATGTCTTCTTTGGATGGTTTACTTTTGGTCAGAACAACCAAAGACTCCATTATTGTCTTGAGATCAGTCTTGATTTCAGCAACGGATGTTTCAATGGATGTAACTCTCTCCGTCAATTCCTGATATTTTAACCCATCATCTAAGTTAATAGGATCATCTGGATTCCTACCAGAGGTGGTAGTTGTAACTGGTTCAGTTCTAGGAGGTGAGTCCATAGAATAAGAACCAGATGCCCCTTTTTCTTGGTTTTGGGGACTTCCAACTGATTTTGGGGTCACTATAGTGGCCTCATCAGTTGTTGCCTTCAAGGAAGTCTTAGGGATGTAACCACTGTCCTGTTGTGAGACAATGGTCTCTACATCAGTAGTGGCTGCTTCACTTGAAAAACCACCTTAAGTTACATGTAACTCAAGAGGTGTGGCCTCCTCTGTTCGTGGGCTAGCCAATGCATTTTTCTCAAACCCAGTCACTTGTTGAAGTGTGGTCTCATTGATAGGTGATGGAGAGGAACTGAGATTATCCTGAGTTTTATCAATGGCTTCGAACAATGGTTGCATGGTAGGTAGGACATGGGATGGTGAAGGTGGAGGGGTGAAAAGAGAAGCAGCCCTGGGATAAGGGCTTTTGAACATATGGTCAAGTGACTCATATGCCTCATGATGTGTGTCCCCTTGGCTTACAACATGATCCTTTTGTGAGGATTCATGAGGAGTTTGGCTGGGTTGAGATATATCCAACTGTTGAGAGGAAGTATCAACAGTGGTTTGTTGTTGCTTTTGTGTTACAACAGGGTTTGCCTCTAGTATCTCATCTTCCAGAGGTCCCCTTTTTTATGTCTTGGGTGGTTTGGTGGATGGAAGTTTCTTTTTGGAAGTGGCTGGTATGGGTTTCACAGCACTGGATGTAGTGCCATGATCACCAGGAGCAGTGGGCTGAGCAACAGAGGTTTTGACAACAGTTGTTGTCTTAACACCCTTTGCTTGTGTTTTGGAAACTTTAACTTTCGATACTTTTTCTTGGGTGTTTGGACCCAACATTCTTGTAAAAGTTTCTTGAGAGAGACTCTTCATTTGAAGAAATTCTCCCTTTTTAAAATCCTTTTCAGGTAAAACCTTTTGTAGGATAACACTTAAAAAGTCTTGGGTACAAGAGAAAAGCATTGTTAGACCCAGACTTGATTCCCTTCACATTTGCTACTAAATCCAGAAACAGAGCCTGGGATAGATTGTAGTCAGATTCTGACATCATTGCATATCCCAAGTACTGAACTTTCATTGGAATTTCATTGAAAGAAGTGGTTTTAGCAGAGAGACAAATAAGGAGTGTATGAAAGAAAAATTTCATGGCTGGTGGAAATTTTTTTTTATAAATTGTTGCTTCAGTCATCTATGAATCATAACCCCTTTCTAGAAATTCTGTGTGAAGTTCAGCCTTAGGAAAATAATCCATACCTGCCAAGTCGTTTAGAGAGAAGGTTGTGGATATGGTTTGGGGGTTGTGGTGACATTTGTTTCTCCAATTTTTGAAATAATGGTTGTTGGCTTTTTGTCTTGTAGGAGAAACTCAGCATTTAACCAGAATTCTTGAAGAGTGTCAATGAATATGGGTGCATCAGTGGTGAGGATAGGCAAGTATTTGGATTTGAGGAAGACGTCGATGATGGTGTGGAACGGAGTGTTTTCATCTGTTTTAACCAGATAAGGTAGGTAATTATGAGGGGCTTTTGGTTGAAGATCCATTGTAATGGAGTTCGAGTTGAATGAGTGAAGGAATTTGTATGAGGGTTTGAGGTTGAAGAACGCGGTTTCAATATTTTGAATACAATGAGACAGTGTAACAACTGTTGGGGAAAAACAGGGTTTTTATAGCCTCTGATGAAACCACTGATGTGGCCAAAACACTGCTTTTGAGAGCAGACGTGGCAAACATCTGATGGAGCATACATGGCAAACAGCTGTTAATGGTTTGCCAAAGCACTGATGGTTTTTTTTTTGTATATATTGATATATAAGTATATAATGAAAACAGTTGTTTTATCTGATCAGATGTTTGAAATAGATTTTTCAACCAAACAATGGTTGTTTTATCTGATCAGATGTTTGAAACAAAATTTTCAACCAACAGATGATAGAATGAATGAAACAGTGGTTGTTTTATCTTTAACAAATTTTTCAACCCAAAAGCTATTTTTAATGATGGATTTTGATTTTCTGAAAACATTTTAATGTTTTATTTAAGAAAACATTTTTGGTTGTTAATCCATGTTTAGCATACCAATCCGAGATATTAGATTTTCAAAGGTAGATGTGTCTAAAGCTTTTGTCAACACATCTGCCAGCTGATCCTCTGTTGGAACATGGTGCAGAGAAATCAAACCTTTTTCATAACTATCTCTCACAAAGTGATGGCTGATGTCAATGTGCTTTTTGGTGGAGTGAGAGACTGAATTTTTGATGATATTTTTAGCAGCTTGGCTATCCAACATGAGTGGAGTCCTTCGTGCAGTTATACCAAAATCCAGTAGTTGATTTTGAAGCCACATGAGTTGAGCTGTACAGCTTACAGCAACAATGTATTCAGCCTCTGCTGTTAAGGTTGAAACAGCTGCTTGCTTTTTGCTTTGCCAGGAGACTAAGGCATTCCCAAGAAATTGGCACCCACCTGATGTGGACTTTCTTGTGGTATGGCAGCCAGCAAAATCACTATCTGAATAACCTAAAAGCTCAATGTTTCCATTAGCAGGATACCAGATACCAAGTGTGGGAGCACCTTTTAGGTATCTGAATATCCTCTTCACAGTAATAATATTTGACTTTCTAGGTGATGCATGGGATCTTGCACAAACACAGGTGGCAAACATAATGTCTGGCCTGGATGCAGTTAGGTACAGTAAAGACCCAATCATGCATCTATAATGTGTCTGATCAACCAGTTCATCTTTGTCATCAATAGTGAGTAGCTTGGCTGTGCTCATGGGTGTACTACATGGCTTACAGCCATTCATCTCAAATCTTGTTACTAAGTTTTTAACATACTTGTTTTGGTGAATGAATGTGCCATTTTGCAGTTGCTTCACTTGGAGACCAAGGAAGCACTGAAGTTCACCCATAGCACTCATCTCAAACATTGCTGTCATGAGTGCCCTAAACTCTTCACACATTTTGTTACATGTGGATCCAAAAATGATGTCATCCATATATATTTGAACAATCATTAAATCTTTCCCTCTCCATTTTAGAAATAAAGTTTTATCAATTTTACCTCTTATGAAACCAATGGATAAGAGAAAGGTGGAAAGAGTTTCATACCAAGCCCTTGGTGCTTGTTTTAGTCCATACAACGCTTTGTTGAGCTTGTAGACATGATCAAGATGGAATGTGTCTTCAAACTAGGTGGTTGACATACATAGACCTCCTCCTGAATTTTGCCATAAAGGAATGCACATTTGATGTCCATCTAATACACCTTGATGTTGTGGTTGACAGCAAAGGCTAGGAAAAGTCTGATAGCAAAGGTTTCATCATAGTCTACCCCCTTTTCTTGTCTGAAGTCTTGAACCACAAGGCTGGCTTTGTTCTTGACAACTATGCCCCTTGTAACACCCCAACCGATGGCGGAAACATCGGGATGTCACGTATTGATGATTGTTCAGTAGCTCATGGTGAATAATAAATTTCATTAAATGATTTAAATAAATTACATACAATTGTTCAACAAGAATTCGTATATCAACATGAATAATACTATGCACACATCTTCAAGCATTAACTCAAATCTTCAAGCAAATAGAACCTGAAACATGTTAAGTTGAAAATATTTTTGGGTCAACAAAAGTTGGTGAGAATACGTAGGTTTTTGAATATAATTGATAACAATAGTTTGTACAACAATCACAGTTGTATGATGATAGAGTATGATTCCGACATGTAACAATGCGTCTTTGTACAACCAAACCTTGTGTCGACTGATGACTAACTCGCAAGTTAGTTAAATGTTATTACTGTTATCGATCATCCCTGAATTTATGCGGGGGGATGGGTTTGTCAGACCTATAGCGCTATAATCTAAACAGGCGGCTTGATCATTGTTAATGATTGTACTGTGTCTTTTTGTTACAGTCAAATGATAGAATGATGATGTAATTGAATCACAAGTAAATATGAGTAAATGATAGTATAAAATGTTTAAACATGTTTCACCCCAAAAATAGTGAAAATAGAGAAAAGGGCTATGTAAACTCACCTTAGCAAAATGTTATGTCTCGTGAAAATAGAATATGTGTTGCTCAACAACGCCAAGTATTACCCTATAGTTAAGGTAATAAATATGTCTAAGTCTTTCTAGTCTACAAATATATTCTAGGGTTTCGAATTGGGGATAAGTGTTCGTTTGATTAACAAATAAAATGTTTAATAATTAAGAGAAATTCGATAAATAAATAAACAAAAGTCTTTTTGTAAATTTTAAATTAAAGATGGTTACAATATAAAGTATTAAGTATGGAAATAATTTTTATAAAATTATTTTCTTAAAAATAGAATATTTAGTCTATTTATTTCAAATTGTCAAAATATAACTTTAATATTTAAAAATATTAAAATTAAAGAATTTTTTTATTTAAAAATTGTATTTCTGTTCCAAATGGATAGAAATAATTTATATAAAATTTTGGTGCAAAAATATTGAAAAATGGATTTATTATGATTTTTTTATGATTAAAACTAACAAAACTTGATTAAAAATACTAAATAAATGATTTTTCAGAAATAAAAATTATTTCAGAAAAGCTTAATGTTATAAAAACTCAGAATAATTTTTGTGGAAATTTATATAATCGTTTTGATATTTTTATAGAATTTTATAAATAAAATTGAATAAACTTGAATTATTTATTATATATATTAAATAAATAATTTTTGGAAAACTAAAAATTGTATGTTAAACTCTACTACTAGAATAACATAAATAATTTTTGTAGAATTTATAAAGTTGTTTTAGTATTTTAAAACTAATTTTAAAATACAAGTAATTATATATATATATATATGAATGTTGTAAAAAAAGAAAACTTTGGTTATGCTGGGAATTGAACCCGCGTGGGCCGGATCTAAAGCACCAGACACAACCACTTGATCTAGATCAGTGGTTGTGTTTGGTTTCTGTTTGATTTAAACATATGCACATGTTCAGGAAGTGTTCTTCCCCAAATTGAATGATAAGAACCCTAGTTTTCTAATACTTCAAATTGTTAAACGATAACCCCAGAAATCATGGGGTTATCAGTCGCGTAACATCAAAGATCAAAAACATAAATTGGATTAAATCATACCAGTCAGAATTGAGGGTGAAATGCTCAGTTAAACAAAAGTGATTCTTGGCTAAAAATGATTTGTTGGTAGAAATTAAGGGTGGGGGTTTGTTAATCGCTCCTTTCAGAGGTTGTGTGCGAGTTTAATCGAATTATAAACGGGTATTTATACAGGTTTCAATCGAATTCATTTGGAAGGCTTATTAATGGTATTTAAATCGCAATTCAAACACTTTTAAATACGCGTGATGTTGTTTTAGGAAAGGGAGATGATTAGGGTGCGTAATACTCGGGTTTGATTGGATGATTGGCGTGTTTTTCTGATCAGACTGATGTTTCTTTGGTCTGGTTTGCTTACAGCGATCGAACAAAGAAGAAAAGGGTGAGGTGTCAGTTGCCTTTTATACATTAATGTTTGGATTTAAGACAAACGAGTGGTGTGGCTCAACTGGTCTTGTGTGCGTGTGTTTGTGTGTTGGGCCGGTTCATTGCTCGAGTTCGAGTCCCGACATCAACCATTTTTTTGCAGTAAGGGGGAGAGGGGACATGGGCCTTGGGTTGGTTGGGCTGGGTAAAGGGGTAAGGGAGGTGGGCCAGACCTGTTGGGCCGGGTCCTTTGGGCTGCTTGCAGGCTTTGAGCAAGAGGGGTTGGGTTTAATTGCTTATTTATTTATTAATTTTTTTTACAAACCCTTATTATTATATATATATATATATATATATTAGAAGTATATCAAAGTGGTAAAAATAATTAAATGACTAAAGAATTAAAAGAATACCTATATGTGTATATATCATACTGTAAGTATATAGTGGGTGAAGTGGTGATCTGATTTACTCAATACTTGGGGACAAACGCGCGATGTTACAGTCTCCCCTACTTTTAGAAACTTCGTCCCGAAGTTTATTGAAACACAGGGTTGAAGGTGATTGGGTAAAAATAAAAATAGTTGTAATTTGGGTTATAGTATGGCATGAATAGAATAAACTGTCTCGTGTTTTTGTGTGGGTCGATGAACTACCAGACAACTAGAGTTTATAACCTTGATAGAATTTCACACTACTTTAATGTACCTGTAAATTCATGATTACGTTCCGGACCGCAATCACCAATTTACCTTACATTAAAGTTTTGCGTCCTTCTATGACTCCACCGATTGTTGAGCAGGTTCGATAGCCTCCACCAGTCGTAAAGTAGGTTGTAGGGCCTCTCCCGACTGTTGAAAAGGCATAATGACCTCTACCAATCGTTGAGTAGGTTCGATAGCCTCCACCAGTCGTGGAGCAGGTTGTAGGGCCTCTCCCGACTGTTGAAAAGGCGTGATGACACATAGATTGAAAATTGATAACATGTTTATGCAAGCAAGTTTATAAGTATAACAAGCACAGTAAACGAGTTGTAGTTGTATAGATTTGGATAATTAGTTCACATTCAAACAATCATGCATTCAAGTGTTATGATTATACCATGTAAACAACTCTCAGACAAAAATTTCAATACTAGAACTTATTACTTGAATCAAATAGCGTCAATACACATAATAAAAGTAACCAATAGTCAAATGGTGAGACTTGCTGTTAGGTAGCTGGAGGGTCTTGATCTCTGTCTAGTTTAGGGCATCGGTTACGGAAGTGATTTGGGTCTCCACATTCATAGCACTGACCATAGTTGTATCAATTAGGATTTGCAGCCTGAGCAGGGTTGGTTGGTTGGTATTAGGATTTGGGATCTCGCGACATGTATTGACTAGATGGCCATACTTACCACAATTGGTGCACAAGCGACATGCTGAAGCAGTGGGATGATGTCGGTTGCATGTGTTACACAATGGATAGTTTCCTATATAGGGTTTCTTGTTAGAAGCTTGTGTAGTGAGGTTGACATCAGGATCCCTGGCCTTACGCTTCTGGTTCTCAGTAGTTACCGCGGCTACAATACTTGCTTTCTCGCTTTTCCGAACTAATGTCCTGTTCTTTACGTGATTGTCAGTTAAGGTAGCTGCTAAACGCTTGGACTCTTCGAGGGTAGCAGGGTTCCTTCCCCATACTGTGTCCTGAATCTGCATGGGCAAACCACCGATATACTTTTCGATGGCTACAGGTAGCGGAGTGACCTTATGGGGCAATAACAGACTGAGCTCATGGAAGCGGGTATTATAAGCAAGGTTTTCCCCACTATCCTGAGCAAGGGTGTGGAACTCGTCCTCTAATTTCTTGACCTCGTTATGTGGGCAAAATTCATCTTTCATTATCTCCTTGACTTGATCCCAGGTCATAGTAAGTGCAACTTCAGCTCCTCGGGTGCGCTTTTCCTCATTCCACCAAGTGAGTGCTCGTTTGTGAAGAACACTCATAGCATAACGGACCCTAAAGTTATTGGGACACTCACTGTTAATGAAGGTATTCTCAATACCCTCGAACCATTGTAGAAGACCAGTAGCTCCTTCCTCTCCACTGAACTTAGGGGGATTACAGGAATTAAAGTGCTTAAGAGTGCAAGCTGGGAGACCATTCCCGTTCCCGTTGTGGTTTCCATTTCCGTTTCCATTACCGTTTCCGTTGCCGTTACCGTTTCCGTTGCCATTACCGTTCATCTAAATGACTTGAGCCAGTAGGTTAGGAACAAGAGTCGCGATCTGTTGTGCCATTTGTTGAGAAATGATCGCAGCCAGTTGGGCGTCAATACCATTGTTGTTGTTGTTGTTATGGTTGTCGTGGTTGTTATTGTTGCTATTTCCTTCCTCATGATTACCACCATTGTTATTGCGAGTGCTGCGATGTGGAGGTATGATCTGTAAGAGACACAATGAAATGAATGAGGTAATATAAGAAATGTAATCATTTATTCATTTAATCAAAACGAATAAACGAAAACGTTGACTTATCAAAGGTTCTTGATTCTAATAACATAGTGAAGACATGCTTTAGCCTATAAGTGAACACTCATCCCGAGAATTCCCAGGTAGGCATCCGGGTCCCTCGTCTGATTGGGATATATGTGTGACACCCGGCAAATTCGTCTAGATTAAAGTCTACCTTAGCGAGTCACGCGTACATTATACTTAACGAGGGTTAGCTAGATAACTAGATAGGACACACGTGCATTGTTGTGAGTTAATATGTGATTACATGATTAGTGAACCTCGGACGTTGGTGAATAATAAACTTATGTGTCTCGGTGATATCTGACAAACTTATGTGAAAACCATATGTGATTATGTGAACCTAAACCGAACACGTTAATAAAAATTATTAAATGTGGAGCATGAGGTTGGTTGGGGTCTTAAAACATGGGGTTACGCTTGGTATGGCCCAAAATAATGAAAACATCAAAGAAAACAGGCTATACAACAAACTGGGCCGCTCAAAACGGATTAAACCATTCCGAACGGCCATTCACAATTCCGAACGGGTGTTCACAATTCCGAACGGGTGTTCGGAACACGCTGACGTGGTTAAACCGCCTTAAACTACTATTTAAGCAACCTTAAGCCTCTTGTATCTCCTAAACTCAAACCCTAATCGCCAGTACTGCCCTATTTACGAAATATTAACACCTAAACACCTGCTAAGGCGTAAGAACATCGATCGGGAAGCTTCAAGAGCATTCGGTTGATTGTTTCGAGGAACTTGCGGTATAATCCTTAATCTATTATGCTTTAATCTTATTAATATGTTATAAAAACCTTATAACTAAGTTTGTCCAGGTCTGGAACCTTTTTATAAAGATTAAAACTTGAAGTTTATAAAGATTTAATGGGTTAAACATGATCCTATGCGATTAGTGATATGATAGGTTACTTGTTGCGCAAGTTTGTGATGTATTGATCATTAGGGTTTATGATTTTGCATGTGTTATGACAGGTTCTGAGCATGCTAGGTCTAATGAATGTTTTGTGATGATTAGTGATTGTTGTTGATCGATTGTACGCACACGTGAGTCGTTTAAATAAAGGTTTATGCGTAATTAAAATCTGGACATAATGTTTAGGTTAACTTGTAGGGTCTGTTACGTGGCTTTAACGTACTGGTTTTGATGCTTTCTTTGCATGGTTAAATCACACCTGGTCTTAGCTTTTCATAATGGGTAAAATCATGTGTTTTGGACGTCGGATGAGTCGTTTTTGGAATTTTCATTGAAAATAGGTCAGATCAGAATTTCGGGTGTCAAACTGAGTCAACTTTGAAACATCATAACTCAGGTTTTATAAAGAGTTGGGTTTTGAAATTTTTACAGAAGGTTAATATTGGAGTTTTGCAAGTTTTCCAAGTAGATTCATCCCGTTTGGATGAATACACAATTTTTGGGAAATTATTTACCAAACTGACCTGTTAGGAGGGTTTTCTGAACATAGCTGAGTTAGACGAATTTTAATTATTTTTGTGTTTGGATTTAAGACTAAAAAAAAAATAGGTATTGTCAAGTGAATCCCAAATAAAATTCAGTAAAAATTTGGGGGGATAACTCACTGATTTACTATTTTAAAAAAATTCATTTTGATGGCGCACAATCTGTCCTGAAAACACAGATTGTGTATTATGTGCTTATGTGATTAATTGAGGTCTTAGGTGATCTGGAATTGACATATAACTGAAGTACACTTGTTTGTGACACATACGGGATGTAGAAACTAAATGGTAACCAACTCATTCACCAACGAGTCCGTAGGGTTTACTATTGCATGTAGAATCACTAGGCGTCGCATACACACTTTTGAACATTTAAAACGCCTTGGACAAACGAGTTATATGGTGTAATGATATTACGCCTATACTCACTTAGTGACACTGTTATTAGGGTGTCGGTAGCATATATTGCTTGCTGTTCGGATTCCTTGCTAGCACGTTAAGGTGAGTTTACGGCCCCTCTTTTAACTGGTTTCACTTTTCGGGGGAGAAAACATGTGTTAAACTGATGTTTTGGTAACAACTGTCATACTATGGGTTTTCTATGGTTTACTATACGATCTCTGGAAGTCCCGGGGGAAACCATGAATGTGCGGGTTTGCACAACGGGGAAATGTGAATAGATCTATTGGGAGTGACCAACCCCGCTCGTCGGCTTGGAGGGCCGGGCGAGTGCATATTGTCTCAAACAGGAACTGGTTTACTATTCGGGCACAACATCTGGGTTACGAGTTAGTAATGGTTTTCCAATCGTGATAGTAATAACACATACGCCTAGCTAGCGTACATTGGTTTGCAAATTGTTATAGTATGGTCAGGTTGAACTTGGTACTGTGATTACAAAACCTGTAAACTCACCAGCATTTTTGTGCTGACGTAAACTTTTACATGTTTTCTCAGGTCGCTAAGGTAGCACTATGGAACTAGGGCGCACGCGTCTGCACGGCGTCTAGTTAGGATTGCATGGTTTTTAAACATTAATAATGTGGTTTACTTTTGGATTTTGTTTTGAGAATAAGCTTCCGCTGTAACTGGAGATTTAAACTATGTTTTTGAAATTGCATATGTTAATTTAGACTTGTTTATTGTGATCGTTGGTTTGGATCCTGGTTTGTCATGCGCCTCGCGGTAAAACTCCGCAAGTGGATTTTGAGGGTGTGACAGATTGGTATCAGAGCCAGGTTATAGTGAACTAGGACTGCATGTAGAGTCTAGTCTATAGCCGAGTCACTCACACTAGACGATCACTTAGTACTAAACATTATGGTGGATTACGTATGGGCTTGTCGGGGTGTCTCTAAATCATCTGACCTTCCTATGTTACATCATCCGTTCTATCCTAAGTCGGGTTACTTGCTTTCTAGGCAGTGTGGTATATTGGGGTAAATCGTGTACTCTTGAGATTTGTCCAAGGCTCGGACATCTCCCTTTCATGCTCCGATAGAAACATTTGCCATAAACTACCGTAGCATTACGGTGTATAGCTAAGAGTCTATGTTCGGTGATTTGAACTTTGAACTAGGAGAACACTTGGAGGACCATGTAGAGCGGTTTATCATTTTGGGTGCACACAAAATCATAAACCAAAATGCATGAAAGCCCTAGTGAGCTCTGGGTTTGAATGGATAGTCCTGAGTTGGATCTAGCTTTGATCTTGTGAACGCTAATGGTTATCATTAGCTGCGAAACTAAATTTTCTCGTTCTTTCTGTCAGAATCATGTCTGGAGTACGAGGAGGACGTGGAGGTGGTCGCAATGGTGGGCGTGGTGGTGGTCGCGGTGGTGGTGGTGGTCGTGGAGGTGTAAACCTATCACAAGAAGACCTGAACAACTTGCTGCAAGCTGCCTTTCAGTTAGGGCACAATGGTGGTGGTAAGTTGATTTATCCACTTTTGCCTCATTAGTGAACCTTGTTTACATTCTTCGTGGTTTCTCATGCGTTTCATTTCAGGTGGTCCCGTTAACCCACCCCCACCCATGTGCACCTACAAGATGTTTCGGGACTGTAAGCCCCAGGAATTCTCTGGCACTGAGGGTGCGGTGAGTTTGCTCAGGTGGCTGGAAAAGGTGGAGTCAGTGTTTCTGATGTGCAACTGTCTCCCAGAGGATCGAGTCAAGTATGCTGCTGCGTTATTCCAGGATGTTGCTTTGACCTGGTGGAACAATATCACCCAGAATATGGGAATAGGGGAGGCGTATGCTATGCCTTGGGAAAATTTTGTGCAACTGCTGAAGCGAGAGTACTGTCCAAGGGAAGAGGTGCAGAAGTTAGAGCACGAGGTGTGGAACCTCAAGATGACTGGGTCCGAAATTGAAAAGTATACGGTAAGGCGTAATGAGTTGGCAGTGCTGTGTCCTGATCTGCATGTGCCAGAGTACAGGAGGATTGAACACTATGTCTCAGGGTTAGTACCAGAGATCGCAGGGTTGGTGGCTGCGGGAAATCATCCTACATACTCAGAGGTGGTCCGATCGGCTCACAGGATGACAAACTTGAAGGTGAATGAGGGTATTTTTCCTGCTAAGGGTTCGACTGTCAAGGCCACGGAGAATAACAAGCGTAAGTGGGATAATGAGGGGAAAGGATCTGTGCCAGCACAACAGGGTAAGAGATTTGATAGCGGGGGTTCTTCTTCTTCTGGTAACAAGCAGGGTGGTTATGCTGGGAAATTGCCTAAATGCAACAAGTGTGGGCGTCATCATCAGGGGGACTGCGACCGTAATCGTTGCCATCGTTGTCAGCGACTGGGGCATTTTGCTAAAGACTGTCGTGCGACACTCCCATCGACCCAGGCCCCAACTACTAACTCGGCTCCTACTACTCAAGGAACTACGGGAAGACAAGGATGTTACAACTGTGGGGAGACTGGGCATTACAAGAAGGATTGCCCGAAACTGAAGCAGGGCGGGAACAATGGTAACGGGAACAATGGGGGCGGCGGCAGGAATGCACGTGCCTTCGTCATTGGAGCCGCTGAGGCTAGACAGGATCCTGACACAGTTACCGGTACGTTCCTTCTCAATAATCGCTCTATTAGTGTTTTATTTGATTCCGGTGCCGATAAAAGTTTTATATCCATGGAAGTTAGTCGACTGCTAGATGTAGTACCCGTACCATTAGAGGCTAAGTATATAATTGAGTTGGCTGACGGTAAAAAGATTGAAGCTACTTGTATCCTTCGGGAGTGTCAACTAGAGTTGTCGGGTTTGTCTTTCCCCATCGACCTTATGCCGGTACCTTTGGGTAGTTTTGACGTTGTGGTAGGCATGGATTGGTTGTCTTTGTATCGCGCTGAGATCGTTTGTTACGACAATATTATTCGGATTCCCCTCCCTGATGGGGAATTCCTTTCTGTGTACGGTATCAAGGGCGGTGCTCCGCTAAATCTCATTTCCAGCAGGAAAGCCCTTAAGTATCTTCGAAAGGGTTATTCGGCCGTTTTGGCACTTTTATCTGTTTCCTCTACCGATGAGAAGAAGATCGACGATATTCCTGTTGTACGCGAGTTTCATGATGTATTTCCCGATGATCTACCTGGTCTTCCTCCCCATCGTCAGGTTGAGTTCAGTATTGATCTTGTACCGGGAGCTGCTCCTATTGCTTGGGCCCCCTATCGTCTTGCACCTCCCGAGATGCAGGAATTGTCTAGTCAGTTACAGGAACTCTTGGACAAGGGTTTCATCAGACCAAGTTCTTCCCCTTGGGGACCCCGATTCTATTCGTTAAGAAGAAGGATGGAAGTTTCCGATTGTGTGTGGATTACAGAGAACTGAACAAATTGACCGTCAAGAACCGTTATCCTCTTCCACGTATCGATGATCTATTCGACCAACTCCAGGGTTCTAGCTATTACTCTAAGATTGATTTGAGGTCCGGTTATCACCAGTTGCGCGTAAGGGAAGCTGACGTTGCAAAGACTGCCTTTTGTACACGTTATGGCCATTTCGAATTCTTTGTCATGCCTTTCGGTCTCACGAACGCACCGGCGGTTTTCATGGATTTGATGAACCGCGTTTGCAAACCATATCTTGACAAGTTCGTCATTGTGTTTATTGATGACATCCTGATTTACTCCAAGGACAAGACCGAACACGAGAAACACCTGCGTTTGGTTTTGGAACTTTTGCGACGGGAACAACTTTACGCTAAGTTCTCAAAGTGTGACTTTTGGTTACGCGATGTTCAGTTCCTAGGACATGTGGTTAATGAACTAGGAATTCATGTCGATCCAGCTAAGATCGAAGCGATCAAGGACTGGGGAGCACCAAAGACGCCAACTGAGGTGCGGCAATTTCTAGGCCTTGCGGGCTACTATCGTCGTTTCATTATGGGGTTCTCGAAGATCGCTCAACCCCTGACCACACTAACTCAGAAGGATAGAAAATTCGACTGGGGTGAACCACAAGAGTCGGCATTTCAAGAGCTGAAGTCTAAACTTTGTTCTGCTCCTATTTTGTCCTTACCTGAAGGCCCTGATGATTTCGTTGTTTACTGTGATGCTTCTATTCATGGTCTCGGTTGCGTGTTGATGCAACGCGAGAAAGTGATTGCGTATGCTTCTCGTCAACTCAAGGTGCACGAGAAGAACTACACCACCCATGACTTGGAGTTGGGTGCAGTGGTTTTCGCGTTGAAAATTTGGAGACATTACTTGTACGGTACCAAATGCACCATCTACACCGATCACAAGAGTCTTCAACATATTTTCGACCAACAACATTTGAACATACGACAACGTCGTTGGATTGAACTCCTGAACGACTATAATTGCGCCATTAAGTACCATCCTGGCAAGGCGAATGTAGTAGCAGACGCCTTGAGCAGGAAGGAATCAATTAATCCTCGTCGCGTTCGGGCGTTGCAGCTCACCATTCATTCCTCTTTACCTGACCAACTCCGTTCTGCTCAGTTAGAAGCTTTGAAGGAGGAAAACCTTAAAGCTGAGACTATGCATGGTGCCGACAAGCACCTCGAGCAAAGGCCTGATGGCCTGCACTACTTCGCAGAATGCATATGGGTTCCTTTATTCGGGGGACTTCGGGAGCTTGTCTTAGATGAGGCTCATAAGTCCCGGTATTCTATTCATCCTGGTTCGGATAAGATGTACCAAGATCTAAAGGTGCTTTACTGGTGGCCAAACATGAGGTCGGATATAGCCTCATACGTGAGCAAATGCTTGACCTGTGCTAAGGTCATGGTGGAATACCAGAAACCGTCGGGTCTCTTGCAACAACCTGAAATTCCGGAGTGGAAATGGGAACGGATTACAATGGATTTTGTCACGCAACTACCTAAGTCACCGAGCGGGAATGATAAGATATGGGTGATTGTTGATCGGTTGACGAAATCAGCCCATTTTCTCGCTATTAAGGAGACCGACACCATGGATCGTTTGGCTCGTCTTTATCTGAAGGAAGTTGTTTCTAAGCACGGGGTGCCGGTTTCTATTATTTCGGATCGTGACTCCCACTTTACTTCTCACTTCTGGAAATCTTTGCACAAGGCTTTGGGTACCCAGCTAGACATGAGTACAGCTTCTCAACTAAAGACTGACGGTCAGAGTGAACGCACGATTCAAACCTTAGAAGACATGATGCGGGCATGTGCGATCGATTTTGGCAAAGGATGGGAAGCTCACCTACCGTTAGTAGAATTCTCTTACAACAACAGTTATCACACGAGCATCAAGGTGGCTCCGTTCGAGGCACTGTACGGGCGGAAATGCCGATCTCCTCTTTGTTGGGCTGAGGTGGGTGAGAGTCAACTCACTGGGCCTGAGCTAGTGTACGAAACTTCGGAAAAGATCGTACAGATTCGTAACCGGTTGGCAGCGGCACGGGATCGGCAAAAGAGTTATGCCGATCAGCGTCGCAAGCCATTGGAATTCCAAGTTGATGACAAAGTACTTCTGATAGTTTCACCGTGGAAGGGCGTCATACGCTTTGGAAAGCGTGGCAAACTCAACCCTCGGTATGTCGGCCCATTTACAATCCTGGAACGGATTGGACCGGTGGCATACCGTCTTGATTTACCGACGGAGCTCGGTAACGTACATAACGTCTTCCATGTGTCCAACTTAAAGAAGTGCCTGGCTGACAAGTCTCTTATTGTTCCACTGGAAGAGATCAAGGTTGACGATCGTCTTCGGATTGTGGAGGAACCTATTGAGATTCTTGATTACAAGATTCGTAGCCTACGTCATAGCAAGATTCGCATTGTAAAGGTTCGCTGGAACTCGAACCGGGGACCAGAGTACACTTGGGAACGGGAGGATCAGATGAAGTCTAAGTATCCTCATCTCATTCCTAAGGAAGCGTTCGAATCGAGATATGTTTCCACTGCAGCTGAATGAATCTCGGGGCGAGATTCCTTTTTAACGTGGGGATGATGTGACAACTCGGGTAAATCTCTCTCTTGGTTTCTATCTTTTGTCTGTCTCTTTTGTTATTCCTTTTGGTACTTGTGCAATTTTCGGGACGAAAATTCTTTTAACGTGGGGATGATGTGACACCCGGCAAATTCATCTAGATTAAAGTCTACCTTAGCGAGTCACGCGTACATTATACTTAACGAGGGTTAGCTAGATAGCTAGATAGGACATACGTGCATTGTTGTGAGTTAATATGTGATTACATGATTAGTGAACCTCGGACGTTGGTGAATAATAAACTTATGTGTCTCGGTGATATCTGACAAACTTATGTGAAAACCATACGTGATTATGTGAACCCAAACCGAACACGTTAATAAAAATTATTAAAAGTGGAGCATGAGGTTGGTTGGGGTCTTAAAACATGGGGTTACGCTTGGTATGGCCCAAAATAATGAAAACATCAAAGAAAACAGGCTATACAACAAACTGGGCCGCTCAAAACGGATTAAACCATTCCGAACGGCCATTCACAATTCCGAACGGGTGTTCACAATTCCGAACGGGTGTTCACAATTCCGAACGGGTGTTCGGAACACGCTGACGTGGTTAAACCGCCTTAAACTACTATTTAAGCAACCTTAAGCCTCTTGTATCTCCTAAACTCAAACCCTAATCGCCCCTACTGCCCTATTTACGAAATATTAACCCCTAAACACCTGCTAAGGCGTAAGAACATCGATCGGGAAGCTTCAAGAGCATTCGGTTGATTGTTTCGAGGAACTTGCGGTATAATCCTTAATCTATTATGCTTTAATCTTATTAATATGTTATAAAAACCTTATAACTAAGTTTGTCCAGGTCTGGAACCTTTTTATAAAGATTAAAACTTGAAGTTTATAAAGATTTAACGGGTTAAACATGATCCTATGCGATTAGTGATATGATAGGTTACTTGTTGCGCAAGTTTGTGATGTTTTGATCATTAGGGTTTATGATTTTGCATGTGTTATGACAGGTTCTGAGCATGCTAGGTCTAATGAATGTTTTGTGATGATTAGTGATTGTTGTTGATCGATTGTACGCACACGTGAGTCGTTTAAATAAAGGTTTATGCGTAATTAAAATCTGGACATAATGTTTAGGTTAACTTGTAGGGTCTGTTACGTGGCTTTAACGTACTGGTTTTGATGCTTTCTTTGCATGGTTAAATCACACCTGGTCTTAGCTTTTCATAATGGGTAAAATCATGTGTTTTGGACGTCGGATGAGTCGTTTTTGGAATTTTCATTGAAAATAGGTCAGATCAGAATTTCGGGTGTCAAACTGAGTCAACTTTGAAACATCATAACTCAAGTTTTATAAAGAGTTGGGTTTTGAAATTTTTACAGAAGGTTAATATTGGAGTTTTGCAAGTTTTCCAAGTAGATTCATCCCGTTTGGATGAATACACAATTTTTGGGAAATTATTTACCAAACTGACCTGTTAGGAGGGTTTTCTGAACATAGCTGAGTTAGACGAATTTTACTTATTTTTGTGTTTGGATTTAAGACTAAACAAAAATAGTTATTGTCAAGTGAATCCCAAAGAAAATTCAGTAAAAATTTGGGGGGATAACTCACTGATTTACTATTTTAAATAAATTCGTTTTGATGGCGCACAATCTGTCCTGAAAACACAGATTGTGTATTATGTGCTTATGTGATTAATTGAGGTCTTAGGTGATCTGGAATTGACATATAACTGAAGTACACTTGTTTGTGACACATACGGGATGTAGAAACTAAATGGTAACCAACTCATTCACCAACGAGTCCGTAGGGTTTACTATTGCATGTAGAATCACTAGGCGTTGCATACACACTTTTGAACATTTAAAACGCCTTGGACAAACGAGTTATATGGTGTAATGATATTACGCCTATACTCACTTAGTGACACTGTTATTAGGGTGTCGGTACCATATATTGCTTGTTGTTCGGATTCCTTGCTTGCACGTTAAGGTGAGTTTACGGCCCCTCTTTTAACTGGTTTCACTTTTCGGGGGAGAAAACATGTGTTAAACTGATGTTTTGGTAACAACTGTCATACTATGGGTTTTCTATGGTTTACTATACGATCTCTGGAAGTCCCGGGGGAAACCATGAATGTGCGGGTTTGCACAACGGGGAAATGTGAATATATCTATTGGGAGTGACCAACCCCGCTCGTCGGCTTGGAGGGCCGGGCGAGTGCATATTGTCTCAAACAGGAACTGGTTTACTATTCGGGCACAACATCTGGGTTACGAGTTAGTAATGGTTTTCCAATCGTGATAGTAATAACACATACGCCTAGCTAGCGTACATTGGTTTGCAAATTGTTATAGTATGGACAGGTTGAACTTGGTACTGTGATTACAAAACCTGTAAACTCACCAGCATTTTTGTGCTGACGTAAACTTTTACATGTTTTCTCAGGTCGCTAAGGTAGCACTATGGAACTAGGGCGCACGCGTCTGCACGGCGTCTAGTTAGGATTGCATGGTTTTCAAACATTAATAATGTGGTTTACTTTTGGATTTTGTTTTGAGAATAAGCTTCCGCTGTAACTGGAGATTTAAACTATGTTTTTGAAATTGCATATGTTAATTTAGACTTGTTTATTGTGATCGTTGGTTTGGATCCTGGTTTGTCATGCGCCTCGCGGTAAAACTCCGCAAGTGGATTTTGAGGGTGTGACAATATGCGCAATGCTAGCCTAGACAGAAGACTCAGAATACAGGCGTTCACCCTTCCAGATTGCACGTGTTCGTTATTAAAATCTAGAACTTTTGACGAGATCTCAAGGTGGTTCAGGCTAAGCATGAGGAATTTGTCCTATTTAGTCTAAGAGTAGATCCAGTGATGGAGAGCAACCTTCTTGTAAGGATGAAAGTACGGATAAGAAGTAGGAGTGAGATAGAGAATAGCAAGTAAAGGGGCAAATACTGGTTATATTCCTATGGTTATAGACTAGATTATTTTTCTAATAACCTAATTCCCTATAACCATGGCTCTGATACCAATCTGTAACACCCCAACCGATGGCGGAAACATCGGGATGTCACGTATTGATGATTGTTCAGTAGCTCATGGTGAATAATAAATTTCATTAAATGATTTAAATAAATTACATACAATTGTTCAACAAGAATTCGTATATCAACATGAATAATACTATGCACTCATCTTCAAGCATTAACTCAAATCTTCAAGCAAATAGAACCTGAAACATGTTAAGTTGAAAATATTTTTGGGTCAACAAAAGTTGGTGAGAATACGTAGGTTTTTGAATATAATTGATAACAATAGTTTGTACAACAATCACAGTTGTATGATGATAGAGTATGATTCCGACATGTAACAATGCGTCTTTGTACAACCAAACCTTGTGTCGACTGATGACTAACTCGCAAGTTAGTTAAATGTTATTACTGTTATCGATCATCCCTGAATTTATGCGGGGGGATGGGTTTGTCAGACCTATAGCGCTATAATCTAAACAGGCGGCTTGATCATTGTTAATGATTGTACTGTGTCTTTTTGTTACAGTCAAATGATAGAATGATGATGTAATTGAATCACAAGTAAATATGAGTAAATGATAGTATAAAATGTTTAAACATGTTTCACCCCAAAAATAGTGAAAATAGAGAAAAGGGCTATGTAAACTCACCTTAGCAAAATGTTATGTCTCGTGAAAATAGAATATGTGTTGCTCAACAACGCCAAGTATTACCCTATAGTTAAGGTAATAAATATGTCTAAGTCTTTCTAGTCTACAAATATATTCTAGGGTTTCGAATTGGGGATAAGTGTTCGTTTGATTAACAAATAAAATGTTTAATAATTAAGAGAAATTCGATAAATAAATAAACAAAAGTCTTTTTGTAAATTTTAAATTAAAGATGGTTACAATATAAAGTATTAAGTATGGAAATAATTTTTATAAAATTATTTTCTTAAAAATAGAATATTTAGTCTATTTATTTCAAATTGTCAAAATATAACTTTAATATTTAAAAATATTAAAATTAAAGAATTTTTTTATTTAAAAATTGTATTTCTGTTCCAAATGGATAGAAATAATTTATATAAAATTTTGGTGCAAAAATATTGAAAAATGGATTTATTATGATTTTTTTATGATTAAAACTAACAAAACTTGATTAAAAATACTAAATAAATGATTTTTCAGAAATAAAAATTATTTCAGAAAAGCTTAATGTTATAAAAACTCAGAATAATTTTTGTGGAAATTTATATAATCGTTTTGATATTTTTATAGAATTTTATAAATAAAATTGAATAAACTTGAATTATTTATTATATATATTAAATAAATAATTTTTGGAAAACTAAAAATTGTATGTTAAACTCTACTACTAGAATAACATAAATAATTTTTGTAGAATTTATAAAGTTGTTTTAGTATTTTAAAACTAATTTTAAAATACAAGTAATTATATATATATATATGAATGTTGTAAAAAAAGAAAACTTTGGTTATGCTGGGAATTGAACCCGCGTGGGCCGGATCTAAAGCACCAGACACAACCACTTGATCTAGATCAGTGGTTGTGTTTGGTTTCTGTTTGATTTAAACATATGCACATGTTCAGGAAGTGTTCTTCCCCAAATTGAATGATAAGAACCCTAGTTTTCTAATACTTCAAATTGTTAAACGATAACCCCAGAAATCATGGGGTTATCAGTCGCGTAACATCAAAGATCAAAAACATAAATTGGATTAAATCATACCAGTCAGAATTGAGGGTGAAATGCTCAGTTAAACAAAAGTGATTCTTGGCTAAAAATGATTTGTTGGTAGAAATTAAGGGTGGGGGTTTGTTAATCGCTCCTTTCAGAGGTTGTGTGCGAGTTTAATCGAATTATAAACGGGTATTTATACAGGTTTCAATCGAATTCATTTGGAAGGCTTATTAATGGTATTTAAATCGCAATTCAAACACTTTTAAATACGCGTGATGTTGTTTTAGGAAAGGGAGATGATTAGGGTGCGTAATACTCGGGTTTGATTGGATGATTGGCGTGTTTTTCTGATCAGACTGATGTTTCTTTGGTCTGGTTTGCTTACAGCGATCGAACAAAGAAGAAAAGGGTGAGGTGTCAGTTGCCTTTTATACATTAATGTTTGGATTTAAGACAAACGAGTGGTGTGGCTCAACTGGTCTTGTGTGCGTGTGTTTGTGTGTTGGGCCGGTTCATTGCTCGAGTTCGAGTCCCGACATCAACCATTTTTTTGCAGTAAGGGGGAGAGGGGACATGGGCCTTGGGTTGGTTGGGCTGGGTAAAGGGGTAAGGGAGGTGGGCCAGACCTGTTGGGCCGGGTCCTTTGGGCTGCTTGCAGGCTTTGAGCAAGAGGGGTTGGGTTTAATTGCTTATTTATTTATTAATTTTTTTTACAAACCCTTATTATTATATATATATTATATATATTAGAAGTATATCAAAGTGGTAAAAATAATTAAATGACTAAAGAATTAAAAGAATACCTATATGTGTATATATCATACTGTAAGTATATAGTGGGTGAAGTGGTGATCTGATTTACTCAATACTTGGGGACAAACGCGCGATGTTACACCCCTTTCATCAGTTTTGTTCTTGAAGACCCACTTTGTGCCAATTGGACAAACATCCTTTGGCAGTGGTACAAGTACCCATACTTGTTGTCTTTTGAACTGAAGGAGCTCTTCCTGCTTTACTTCTACCCAAATGTTGTCTTTCAGTGCCTCTTGGTACTTGACAGGTTGTGTGAGAGATAGAAAGCCTGAAAAAGACAGATATTTGAGGTTTGGCTCCTTGTGAGCATTCCCTCTCTGATGTTGCCAATGATTTGGTCCGGTGGATGAGCTCTTAGGTAGATTAGATCTCCCTGGTATGGTATGATGGCATTTTGAGGTGAGGGACAAAGGTTTGGTGACTCTGTTGTTGTAATATCTGTTTGCACTTCTGTAGTACCAACAGATGTTTGAAATGGAAGTGGGGTAATGGGTCCAAGTGGTGTAAAATTGGACTTACTTTTGTCAACAGAGGTTAGTCTTTTGTCAACAGATGTGTGAATAGTGGTTGAACTGGATGAGGCAGTGGTTTGAGGGTAAGACTGGTCAACAGTGGTTGACACAGCTGTGGCAGAGTTTTGACAGGTGTTTTGAACATCTGCTTTCCATGATGCAGAAGTGACTTTGTAGTGAATAGGAATCACAACATCAAATCTGTAATCCTGTTATGGAGACTATGGAATATATGCACTGTTAGTTTTAGCAGTAATTTCTTCAATTTTAAATTTTTCTAAATCAAACAATTCAGCAGGTTTGCTGGGATTTTTAAGGATGAAAGTTCATTGAACTTTACATACATAGTATTTTCCATTGTCCTAGTCCTTGTGTTAAACACTTTATAGGCCTTGGCAGTAGAAGAGTATCCCAGAAAATACCCACAATCTACTTTGGGTGCAAGTTTTGAAATAGAATCTTTAAGATTTAAAATGAAACATGGGCAGCCAAAGATTTTGAAGAATGATATCAGTGGTTTGATTTTGAACAAAATTTCATAAGCAGTCTTTTGATGTCTAGGGTTAATTAAAACTTTGTTTTAAACATAGCAAGCAGTGTTTACAGCTTCTGCCCAGAAGGACAGTGGCAAACCAGAATCTACTAGCATAGTTCTTGCAGCCTCAATGAGAGTTCTGTTTTTTCTTTCAACCACCCCATTTTGTTCTGGTGTTCTTGGAATGCTGTACTGCCTCACAATTCCTTTTAACACATAGAAATCATCCAACTCCTTATTTTTAAACTCTGTTCCATTGTCACTTCTAAAGACTTTTACTGGCAAGTCATATTGTTTTTCAACTTTGGTGACAAAGTCCTTCAAGATACCTGCAGTCTCATCCTTAGAGTGTAAAAAGTAAGTCCATGTAAACCTAGAAAAATCATCAACTATGACAAGACAAAATCTTTTTCTTCTTAGACTCATGATTTTTACAGGGCCAAACAAGTCCATGTGCAACAGTTGAAGACTTTGACTTGTTTTAGACTCATCAATGGATTTGTAAGAGCTTTTATGTTGCTTTCCTTTTAAACAGGAAACACAATGCTCATCACATTTGAATTCTTTTGATGGAAGACCTCTAACAAGGCTTTGTTTAGAGAGTGAGTTGATAGTTTGAAGGTTGGTATGACCCAGTCTCCTATGCCACAATTCTGTCTCTTTAGTGGAGGCAGCAGAAACAGACAGACATTTGCCATAGGATTATCTTTCAACATATCAACTACATACACATTGCCACTCCTGTGAGCAACAAGTTGTGCTTTGCTCTCAGCTATGATGTTGTCAATCTTTTTAACCACTTCTGGCCCAATAATCTTACAAGTTTTCTTAGTGAAGAATGACCCATAGCCTTTGTCACTCATTTGTGAGACACTATGAAGATTAAATTTAAGATTATCAATAAGATTGACATTTTCAAACTTGAGTTTCCCAGCCTGAACAATCCCTGAACCCAACACTTTACCTTTAGAATCATTACCAAAAGATATATCACCCCCTCCATGAGCTAGGAAGTCCAGAAGTAGGGCTCTACATCCTGTCATGTGCCTGGAGCCTCCACTATCTACATACCATAGACTATCAAGCAAGCATAAGCTCCCTGCACATCAGTAATGGATTAGTTTTGGTGAGTGTCCAAAGCCAAGTTGGCTTTGGATGGGTTCCCAGACTTTTCAGCCCAAGCTTAGGAAAATGATCAGTGGTTTGAACCAAGTTCAACAACTGTTGCTGACCATTTGCCAATGTTTGCATGTCAACACTTGGTGCAACAGATATTTGACCATTTTCTGTCAGATGATAGTAACCATAAGGATTCTTCTTTACTCTTGATTTTGAAGGCCTCTTTGGCTCTTCATAAACATGTGACAGACTATGACAAGCACTACAAAAAATTTGCCATCTAGTGACATACAAAAAATGCCACAAAATAACAAAAAAGTGCCACTAAAGACCACTGTAGGAATGGGCGGCACACAAAATAAGTGTCACTAGAAGTCCTAACACTAAAGCCTTTTAGTGACACTTTTTCAATGTGTCGCACAAAGTTTTAGGGTTTTAGTGGCACTTTTTTTTGCGACAATAAGTAATCCTAGTTACATATCCATACTAGTTTTAGTGGCACAAATTTTATGCAAGTAAAACTTCTAGTTGAAATTATGTACTATTTTTAATGCCACATAATTTTGCCACAAAATCACATTATTTACACAATAAAATATAAACAAAAGTTCGATAAAATTGTATGTAGACACCCTAATATTATAACTTCAATAATAAGTTCGATCCGAAATATATGTCAAACATTAGCAAACATTGCGTAATAAGTAACATTTTAAATGTTTACACCAGTCTAAACTTTCTTTTGGGTGAGAATTTCACTATCATAAAACTTTTCTCCAAAGCTTCTCATCATATCTACGATGTCATCAACTATGTAAATAAGCATCAGACTCTTGCATGAAGAATTTTCAAGATGTAACTGGACAAGTTCTTGTATAACTTCCTCAACCTATAAACAATATGGTTTAGATGGTTAACTCACATGTTCCAACATGATCAATGAACCAATTTATATTCACTAGTTGGATAAATGATTACAACTAGTTTTTTACCTGTGTCACGCATTGCAGCGACAACGGGAATTTGCTATATGCATGATATATAGATATGTACAACAAAAATTACATGAAACATATATAAACATGGAGTTGGATACACAACATTTTCGATTGGGATGCTACAAAAGTTGTGTTTTGAAGGAATTAAATTTGTTCATAATTTTGTGGGTAAACAATGAACATAGCAAGGGAGAATAGTTCAAGTTTAAAAATACTGATTTTCTTATAGGCTATCTTGATGCTATAAGGCATATATGTTCACCAACCTAAAACGGAACTAATGTAAAAAGAATTAATAAATAAAATAAACATACACAAAAATAGAAATATACCTGCAAGCAATAGAAGGTAGCAAACTGGCGTTCGCAACTAAAGCAATAAAACAGAAGCAACCTAACAAGAAAATAATTGTAAACTAAAGACAAACAGAAAGTAACCGTATGCGTTGACTTTACCAAACCAAAATACAAAAACTGAGTACCACAACAATGCCAAAATTGTTAACAATGAAACAATTCAAGTATAAACCGAAACAGTTAACAAAACAGTTATGTGGCTGCCATGACAGATTTGGATTACAGACTAAAATCAAACTCTTCTACTACTACTATTCAACAACACAAATGAGCCCATAACTTTCATTTAGAAAACTATCAAACAGTTGGTTTGATGCCTAAATTAGAATATAAAAATGATTAGGACAAATTAAATAATATACTTCTGAAACGGGTCAAATAGTATTCAAATGCTTTACTTGCAATCAAGTATGAACTATCGTCTCAAACAGGTCAAATAAAGTGTATTTCTAATGTTTATAGATAAAAGGGAAGCCAGTCAAGCGGATTGAACGTCATCTAAAATCTATTTATAGTTCGCAGATGTTAATTCAACGTATTTAGAAAATTCTTTAAGCATAAGTATAATATAGATTTGTATTTTTGATAACTATTTTTGACCAAATCCATCTATCTATTATTTTTTGGATAATTGCTACACATTAATATAGAAACATCATCCTCATTGGTTGCATACAACATATTATTACTATAAATAGACATTTTGAGTGCTTAATAAATTGTCCAAGTTTAACCAGGACCTTCATGCACATTGGCGAAGCTTGACCCGAAGGTTCGGGGGGTCGGAGGTTACCGGGGGTCGGAAGTCACTAGTTTCGGAGGGTCGAAAACTAGTTTCGGGGGGTCGAAACCCTATATTTACAAAATTTTCTATACGAATACTATTTAATCGGAACTTCTGCATGAAAATTCGGGGGGTTCGGCCGCCCCCTCCCGCCCCAACTAAGCCTCGTCACTGTTCATGCAGCCAAATTTATCTACCAATTGATAATCAGTCAATAAACAAGAACTAAGGTAGCAATTGGTTTAAACTTACACGTAGGAGATCGAGACCGTTTTTTTTTTCAAGATTCGGGAAATTATTCTTCATTCAGAGATGGCAGGTTATGTAGGTTGGATAATGGGTCACAACGAGTCGGACTGCATTGAGCAAGCCAACAACACTTTTTTCCACTTTTTTAATTTTTTTTCTTTCTTATAAATACAAAATGCATTGATTATGATTAATAAAGCTGTTATGATCAAATATAAAACACCGGATAATTGTTGAAATTGTATAATTTTTATAAAACTTGGAACTCCATGTCATCCCGACCTGTACCACAGCCCAGACCCATTCTGCCACCTCTAGATTACAATATTAAGAGTCGTGTACCTGATCTTATAACTGCAGATGCAGCATTTGCAACCTTTTCAACCTCCTGTTGATTCTTTTGCAGCTGCAACTTTACCTACAGGTTCACATAAAAATGTTCAGTCTGAGATAAAAAGAAGGATAAAACCTCTAATCCCTCAGTAGTTTCGACCCATATCACATTCAATCCGAAACTTTACAAGATAATGAATCTTGTTCTTTTTCTTAAATGTTTTTCTTCCAAGAATCATATGAACTACAATTCAAAGAAATCAAAAAACAAAACAAAAAAAATCAAAAAAAAAAAAAAAAAAAACAAAACCAGAAAGTTTAAACAAAAATTTAAGTTTCTACCTTGATATTCAGTCAAACACAAAGTCAGTTTGTAAATTCAAACCTTTATGGGACTTGCTAACTTAAAAGCCTTGGAAATGGGTATTCTCAAAATTCTTCTACTGCCACTGATAAAGGCGGATTTTCTTTAAGATGTGCTAGATGTTTTTAACCGATGTTAAAAATCTTAGCATGTGTCCAGTCCCAGGCTCATAATAATAGGGCAAAATAAAAATAAAAAACCAAAAAAAGCTTATATATTTTCAATATATGATATAATAAAGATAAATTAGATGGAATTTATACTGAAATCACCATGTTGGTCTGGTCACACTTCTGGATGTGCCTTTATAAACTAAGATATAAATATTAAAGTGATGGAATATAACTGATTACATACCCCTAACATGCAACCTTGTAACTTTAAGTTTGCTTCCTAAACAGTAAAGAAAACTCTTTTAATCATTAACCACCTTTTAGCCAAACCTTGGTTTAGAAAGAAGCGCCCGGGCCGCCAAGAAAAAAATGCTTTTTTTGTTAAAAGGCGCTGGACTCCATGAAGCTCTCGGGACAGCGTTTTAAGCTTGGCACTTGAGGCTCCTTTCGGTATCACCTCAGCCCAAAAAACCATAACGCCTCGTGCTTGAAGCCCCGCCCCTCAGAGGCCCTCGCGCTTTTTTAAACCAAGAGCCAAACTAAAACACTTTCTACATGCTGTAGCCACACTATCTATCCGGATCATATAATTACATGACAAACATAAATAACGAATCAGTATGCGTACAAAGAAAAGTAAAGCACAATATGTGGATTTGTAGAGTTATAAAATTTGCTACATACCTTGACATGTCTACCACCTCCTAGCACTGAGTGCAAGTGACCTGGATTTTAAATGGACCACTTTGACTTAATGTATGAAGATAGTGTAGAAATGCGTAAATATTTTTGAGAAATAGAAAACAGCCTACAGGTATCTGGCTTTGTTCCAAAAGAAACAAATCTGCCTGTCAACAATCACAAATAAGATTGGTGTATTAAAAGTAACAATTTCATCTCATTTACTCATGAATTAGTCATTTTCATCTCACATTCTAGTTAGAATCAATACTTCAAAACCCAGCGAAGGCTCTAATTACTTTACGTTCATATTTCTTTTGATGGACTAAGAAAGAATCATGTGCTAACAAGCCTAAACATGCTTTGACATAATAGTCATAACTCATAAGAATGTTGAATTCACCATATAAAGCCTACGCAATCCTGTATATATTTAATACTTTAAGTTGAAGCTAACATGTTTTGGCTTACAAATTTGGATTTGGAATTTAATCAAATAATTGATCTTCAAAGTAAATCACGTATATGCTGTAAAAACAGAATATCAAGGCATTAGGAATTCAGTAAGTTTTTAAAAAGATACTCCTGTAATGTTAGTCCACCCCAAACCACCATCAACGCATCCTCAATATTTTTTTAGTAAATGTTCAATTGATACAGTTTCAAAAGTTCAAATTACTTACTGTATATTAGGATTTTCATGAGCAGACTAAGCCTTTCAAGAATACTAAGATGTCAGCTCCCTATATTTGCTCAATAAAATCCTGCATAGAAATTCTTTTTAATTACAAAGTTGGTTGGTGTATTTCATCGATCAGTTGGTGTGCGTGTTCATCCGTTCAGTTTCAAACAAGAACAAAAGAATCTTAAATCCAAAACTCTAATTTATTCAAACCAAAACTCTAATCTATTTACGAAAGTCTATAACCAATACATATTTAAGTATTAAAAAAACTTGTAGATGCTCAATGGCATAAATACCTTCAAAATGGATAACTTGGCAGTGATGACTTCAAAGGGTAGCCGATCGAAGCAAACCAATTAAAATATTGGGCTGACCATAAATGTTAGAGCAGCTCCGTGAATCGTCACCAGTTGTTTCCCTTGCATGGAGTCCTCGTGGTTTTTTGTCTTGGGGAGAGAAGATGCTGAATAAAGACTGAAAAGGGAGCGATAGAATGAGTTTTGACTCAAAATTAGGAGGGAAATGAAATTGGGTAAAAAAAAATTCTAGCGAAAGTGTGAAAAGTTAGGGGAAAGAATTAGAGGGGGATTTTTGGAAGGAATTCAAAATTTTCATTGTGTATTTTAAACTTTTTTTAATGATATATATTGAAGTACTGAACAACATATTTCATCGAACAAAGCAGTCAAATATTAAAACTAACATAAATTAATTTATAAATAATAAATAAACAGAGCTCGAGCTTGAAAAATTACCAACGAACCAAGCCCAAGTACTAATAAGGTAAACGAGCTTGAGCTCGGGTTAGCTCATTTGCACCCCTAAAATTTTTAGTGACACACGTAAAGCGCCATTCAAAACATATGAAAATTTCAATGGCATATGCAAAATGCCACTAAAAGCGAAAATAAGTGGCATAAAAGTTAAATATCACTAAAAGGGAATACTAAGCTATTATGACATACATAAAGTGCCATTAAAACCTAAATTAGTGACACAAAAACTAAATGCCATTAAAAGTATGTGCCACTAAATGACATTTTTCTTGTAGTGAAGGTGGTTGTCCATGTCCTCTTGGATACTTGTTTGAGGGTGGAGCATTTGTTACTTGGACATCCGTGGAAGCAGATGATTCAAGACTTTTGGTAACAGATATTTGGGTTGGTGCATAAGTCTGTTTGGGCTTTCCTTTTGGAGTACTAACCACTTGACTTGCTTGAGTTTAGCCTTATACTCTTGTATTTTGACATCAAATTTTTTGAGATAAAGACACTCTTTGGTTTTGTGATTCTTTTTACCACATATTGAACAAGTAGCTTTAGAATCACACACACTTGTTCCTTTGTTGATATCATATGCTTTTAGAAAAAAACAGTTTTTAGTAACATGATTCTTCTTTTCATAGAAATCACAAAACAAGTGTTCACCCTTTTCTTTCTTTTTCCTTTTTTCAACCTTCCTTTCAACAGATGTTTGAGCATCCGCTGGACGATCTCTCAAGGGAATGACCTTTGCCTGTGGTGCTTTCTTACCATCAGGGGTTTTAAAATCAACTGGTTTGAAGTTTTCAAGAGTATCACACTCATCTGACCAAGTAGGTTTAAACTCATACTTTTCAAGTTCAGTAAATGATGAGGAACCCTCAGGCTTTTCAAGAATAATTTTCTTGCCATTGGGTTCAGTGATTTTAATTTCTTGACCCTCCAAATTAGTTGGAACAACCTCAACTAACTTTGGTTCCCTTTTGTCAGTGTTTTGAAAAGCTTGAGTAGTGGTTTCAAAACCAAAACCAAATTTCACATGACTTTTGGTCTGTTTGTTGAGGAGCATTTCAAAACCTTTACATGATTCCACCCATTTTTCACATTCAACTTGGGTGGACTCAAGCTCCATTTTACAACTATGATATTTTGTTATCATAGTTTGGAGCTGGTCCTTGGTTATAGTTGCTTCATGTTTTAAACTACTGATTTCAAATTATTTTTAGTAAATTTTGGTTTTAACTCTTTTGAAAGTTTTTCAAATTGAACTTCATAATCTAAAATTTTCTTTCTAAGGTTTTCATTCACCTCTTTAATGTTTGCAAATGCTATTACACATTTGTTTAAACACAAATCATTTAAGATTTGAGGAGATACCTTAGCAGCAACCATCAATGCACAATCACACTTGCACTCACAATCATTATCACCCCAAAGATTTGAGAGATTTACCTCTACTTCAAAATTTTCATCTGGAACTACTGCATCAACAATATCATTAGTCACATTTTCAGACTCAGACACCACATCCTCAGATTCAACTTCTTCTACTATTGTTTCCAAAGCCATGAAACAAAAATTTTCTGGTTCATTTTCAGCTTTGGCAACAAGAGCAAAATTCTCATCTGTTAACTCATTTGGCGAACTGCTCCAATCAACAAAGCCTTCTGTGAAGAAAGTCTGTTGACTGGTCTCTGCAGGGGCAGAGGGTGGAGTAGCAGTTATTGGCATTTGTGCCTGAGCAACAGGGGTTTGAACATAGTGAATATGAGGAACAGTGGTTTGAACATAATGGTCAGGAACAGTGGATGAGGATTGTGCAAAATGAGCAGTGTTTTGCACATTTGGTCCTGGGGTATTATGGGAAACTTGATAAGTGTTTGTATGTGGCCTTTGATTTGGATAGGTAATCATAGGTGTACCATGTTGACTCCTACATTCCCTAGCAAAATGACCAAGTCTATGACATTTATAACACTTAATTTTAGATTTATCCAACCCCACCGCCAGGTAAACCTGGAAATCTTCTGCGAGTTTTCTTGTAGAAATTGTTAGTTCTAACACTAAGCAGAGCCAGTTGGTGCATTATGTCCATTTCTTCCAAATCATCAGGGTCAAAATATTAAAGGTCACTCAAAGGATATGTTATCAGATGCCTGGATATCACCATAACTTGCTGCAAAAGCATAGTTAGGTGAATAAGAATCAGAGTTAAAACCAGAGTTAAAACCTGAAGTTATGTCAATGAAATGATCATAACTCTGATCCTTATTATTACCAGGCACCTCATCCTGACCCCAAAAAATGTTGTATTACCAAAAACATAATCATCAGACACTTTTCCAGCTCTCTCTCATAGGTCAAGAGCTTACCATGAAGCTGGGTCAGATATAGGTCCTTGAAACCAATTGAGTTTCTCATAACTAAAGCAATAGTGTCCCATTTGTCTGGTAATGATCTTAAAAACCTATGGTTCAAAGTTTAATTAGGATAAGTTAAACCCACCAGTTTTAGTTCACTAATAAGAAGTTAAACCTCTCAAATTGTTGAGTTAATGACTCTCACTTTACATGACTGAATGTTTCATATTGTTGGTTAAGTATTTCACGGTTGTTTTCAATAACCTCCTCAGTTCCACCAAATTGTTCTTTCAAAGCATCCCACAACTCCTTTGCACTATTACAGTGTAACAGACCATCATAGATATCATTTGGTAGAGCTATGGCCATAATACTGAAGGCCTTAGCATCTAACTCAATTTTCTGAAAATCCTGCTTGGAGTAGTTTTCCAATTTCTTTGGATTTTGAATCTTGGGATCTTCGGTACTCGGCACCATCGGAACATGTGGTCCGAAGATAACCGACTTCCAACACCCAGTATTCTGTTGAGCAAGAACATGGCTCATCCAATGTTCCCAGATATTGTATTCAGATCTGACAAGCATCGGTGGCTTGTTGTTCGTGCCAGTGTTATGTGGATTATGATTGATTGAAGCCATTCTCTGATTGTTTGTAAAACAAAGTGTGTTTAAAAAACTTTGAACGCAAATAAACTTTTACTCTGTTTTCAATCCGACAAACAAATGATATCAATAATTGTGAGCTGATCTGTTTATATTAAGTTGATGGGTTAGATCGAATTTAATTGACCAAGCTCTGATACCAATTGTTAGGATCTGAGTTTGATTTGTTTTGATTGTTTATAAATGAAATATGAATGAAGTTAAACAAATATAGAAAGTGCAGCGGAATAATAAACTATAATTCAAAACAAAGAGAATAATTGTTTTCGAATAAAGCTTCTCATTAGTCAAATGATTACACAATTACTCCCCCTCGGCCTGATCACTCACTGATTGTTTGTCTGAGAGAATGTTTGGAGTGATGAATAGAACAGTACATGCACTGTTCTATTTATAGACAAACTAAACCACTGATGACCTACGACTGACGTCACCTAAGACAGTGACATCTAACAGATATATAACAACATAAAACAACTGATGAATACAGACACTGTTACATTTCTAAGCTTTGATGACTAAACAACTGATGGGTAAAACTCTGACGCTTCTATCCACTGTTGGAGCCTAAGTGTTGTTGGCTCCAACAGTCCTTGTCTTCAATAGTCTTTTAGCTCAGCACTTGTTTCTTCAATCAGCTCTTTGTGATCAGCACTTGTACTCTAGCAGTTGTTAGGGGAACAACAGTTGTTAGAATCCAACAGTCTTTTGGGGAAACTAACTTGAAAACACTGATTTATTATGGATCATATATATAGTATGTTTTGGCTTTTCAGATCATCTATTCTTCTCTAGGTTAGCAGACCCAACAGAAATGACTTCGGTTCTTCTACGTACTCCTGGTTCAAATCGGGCAGCAGGTTCAAATCGGGTAGCGCCTTCCTGTCGCCACAGTGAACAACGGATCTAACCTCCTCCACACCACGTTCCACCACGGGTCTGAAAAGGCCTTCCGAGACGTGAGATATGCTAAACGAGTGCCCCCATTCATCCGAAACATTACTGAGGTGCCCTGAAGACATCGCGGTAGTTTGGTATGATCGGAATTTAGGTGCTCCGGTTTTTTTTGAAATTTTTCGTCGATTGAGAAAAGAAGACAAGGAAGAAGAATATATCTGGACCTCTATGGGCCATTGGGGTCTCTACGGGCTGTAGAGGGTTTAATGCTCCCACCAAACGCTGATATCTACGCCCGTAGAGACCCCTACGACCCGTAGAGGGGTTACTTTACAGACTGACACACTGCAAGTCAGTCTGTTCATTGATTGTCCTCGTACTTCGTACGTGCCTACGGGCCGTCTAGGGTTTAAATGCACTCCACCAACCCACCTCTACGGACGTAGAGGCTTGTACGGGCTGTATAGGCTACCCTCATTTATTGCACTAACACCCTCTACGGGCCGTAGAGGTCTGTCTCTATAGGCCGTAGAGGGTTGTGCAAACCTAATTTTTGTTCTTGTGTAAATAACATGGCTCATTCTTATTTGATTTATATATCTTTTCGATTATATAAATTTTACATTTTTTTATTTATTACAACATCGTTACATGTAAAAACCTATCTAGATACATAAACCATTTCTAGTGACATCATTCATTCAGCAAACGGATCAACTGGAGGTATATCTACGGTAAACGATTCGGGTGGAGGCGGTTCCAGATCCTCTTGTGGCCGGAAAAATGCTTTCTCATCCAACACCGTCTCCTCGGTGCTGCAAGTCACTGCCGGTTCCTCCAAATTTTGCTCACTCGCTGGCACGAACACTCTGGTGTCCGGATCAGGCTCCCAGTATTCCTCTGCCTCATGCAATATCTCTTCCAATGGAGGTACCTCAACCTTCACATCTATCTCATCTTTTACTTCCTTCGCGTATGCTGATTCCTGCAATTTCCGCATGCACAAATCCAATTAATACTAATACTTCAAATTTAATAGTAATAGTAACAGTAACAGTAACAGTAACAGTAACAGTAACAGTAACAGTAACAGTAACAGTAATAGTAATAAATACCTTTCTCTTTCTTTTGTTAAGAAAACCGTGTAGCATATTATTTTCTAGGATGTGATATGGGTTTAACCAAACTTTTTAAAAGATGTAACATTGATTTTGTCTACATATTATACTATTTTTTTTAAGGGAGCGCCTGCACCCTGCTTTATAAGTATTTGTTCTTATCACTCTAATAATACATTCGTTTTTAGAAATTTTAACTAATGAAAAAGTTATAGTGGTTAATAGTTTTTCAAAAAAGTTAACGTATAAATAAGTTATAGCCGTTTAAAAATATTAAACATCTTCTTAGAGTCGATACAATATACAAATGAATCAAAAAATGAAGGAAGATCGCATCCATTTAATAATATAATGAAACTTTAAAAAATATATATATATGTATATATGTTATTGAATGGAGGAAGAAGTTACCGGGCGGTGGAGAGGGCGGAGCAGAAGGATGGATGAGCGGTGGTTAGGGTGCGGAGGTGGTTGTTGAAAACGAGCTTGGAAGCCATGGCATCTAAAGTATTCTTGTATTGTATGGACTAAGGATATGAGGATAGATGATGTTACTTAAATGGTAAACACACTGACCGACTTTTGGAACTATCACCACCTTCTATCGGTTGACATATGTATCTTAACCGACCTTTTACACTTTATTTATATTATTTCACCTTTTCAACACTTTATTTTTCTTTTTTATATCATCAGTATTTTCATTAAATTTATATACTCTTAATTTCAAAAGTAGTATGCCACCGACCATGTTTCATAAATTACAAACTTCTCCTCTAACTTGATGAAAAAGACTACCACCGTAGCTTTTAACCTTTTTCTTAACCCTCAGACATTTAGAATTTAACACATTCTACTCCCAAACTTTGCTATAATATCAAAAGCACCCTTTAACTTTGTAAATGTCACTTTCACCCTCTCAAGTTCTCTAAAGTTTTAAATTTAACCTAAAACTAATTTCTTACGTTCTTATTTTATGCATGTGACGGTTTAAAGCCGGGTCAATTAAAAAATGTTTTATTTTTATGTACGTTGGTATTCGGTACACTATATTTATAAATTTTAAGGAGTGGAAACATGTGTATGAACCGATCCAAACTAAACTTTGGATCGCCCACTAGGAGTCCAGAGGCAAGCCAAATAGAAACGAACACAACCATAGGGTGTTTAAAATACAATACTTTAGACAGTTGTAGCAAACTTAGAATCACGAGACATCTCAATTCAAATACAAGCTATTCAAAATCCTACCAACAAGCTCAGGATAAGAATCATGTTCATGTACATGGTTATTTCCAAGAAATCTAACTAAAAAGGAATTATAAGAAGTTGATCGTGAGAGAGGGTAATGGGGACAACCCAGATAGATTATTTAATTTCAAGCAATTTATAACCGATTTAATTTTAATCTTCAAGTGACCTTTTTTCCGAGCATGATTCAAACAACAAGAGATATTGCAAGCCGATCCAATCAATATAAAGTTCTCGGATGGGAGATACTTCAAACCGTATATATAAAATATTGGATTTTTTTTACATATTTCCCCCTGCTAAGCCTCTTAATTACATATTTACCCAACCCTAAAAATTAATTACATATTTCCCCCTAGGAGGGGGAAATATGTAATTGACTTGCTACTTGTGTATGCCTTGGGAGGGGGAAATATGTAATTGACTTTTTAAGTTGGGTAAATATGTAATAAATGATCTTAGTGTAAGTCCCGAATGCTAGATCTTGTGAAATGCAATAGATTGTTATCACTTATAAACACCTATTAGTTAGGTGTTTTAAGTGATTAATCTAGAAAAACAAAGATACTAGATGAACATGAATAAAACCGACACACACAATGAATAACATGATGATTCCATTACTGATTTGATGATGAATAACCTTGGAATACACAGACTAATACGCACCTATTCACGTGTGCTACAAAGATAATCCCAAAACCCTAAAGGAACAAGCTGCACACGCACATTCTATTTATAGAAGGAGTTGGGCCTGCGCACTTGACTCAAGTGCGCAGGGCCCGTCCAGCAAGTGCGCAGCTAAGGTTTCCCACATACAACTTTGTCTAAATAACATAACTAACCCTCTAACTATCAAGCTATACAATAACCATCAAAAGTCTATGATCTGGTAACTGTGGTCTCAATATAACCCAACACTTAGCAGGGGGGGGGGATATGTAAATGACACAAAGTCTCCTCTTGTTCTCTTGTGGTTATCGAGTCGATCTAAGTTTAGGTCCCTTTTATGGAAGGATTGAGTTGTAAATCCTTTGTACATGTTGTAATGGTTTCGCCTGTTGTCGTTGTTTTAAGGACACGTCCGTTTTTTTAATAAAAGTTACTATTCAAAAAAAAAAAAAAAGTCTCCTCTTGTTCTCATTAAATTTAACCCTTTTACATTTTAAGGAAATCTTTTAAACATGTACTAATGGCAATGCCCACGTGTTCTGTGGGTATTTTTTTATTTTGGTGCACGTTTCATTGTTCACATATATATGTTATTTATAAAATTTATTTGCTAATGCCTCTAATAAGGGAATTTTTGAGTCTTTTTAAATTGGGCTATCAGAGTTACCTTCTTGAATAATTTACCCCAAACCGACTCTCCGTAGAACTGAAAGCCCTAATCAAGGCTTCAATTTCAAGAACCAACAGGTGCCTAATTATTTTGAGGCAAAAAAATAACATTAATTATAAGAATTTGTAGTTGACTTCAATAAAGTGTTTGTCATCATAGCAGTATTGCAAGCACAATTTGTGAGAGATTTGATTGGTTACTGGATGAAATAACAACAAATTGTTGGATACTGAAGAATTTTGTATGAAAACTGAACAATTTTGTATCCATTACTTGCTTGTTATCATCATTACAACTGAAGTGATATTGGTTTGTGCAACTTTAAACTATATTTATATTTCAAGTCAAACATTGCTAATTAAAGGGAAAATAGGAATACGAACATTTTTTTTGAAAGGCTTAGTTCAGTGGAAATCCTTATACAACCCTAACATAGCGGTCCTAAGTTCGAATCCCTACCCACACACCGGTGTCCTCCTTGCCTAAGCTCAAACCATCACGGGGAATTTTTTTTTTTGGTGTGCAAGGATCGAACATGTGACCTACCCCCAGGATGGGAACCCCTAAGAGAAAACCCCCCAACATTATTTAAATGGGTCCAAAACCATCTAAGCTCTAGATTGCTATGAAAAAGCTTTATTAATATTGTAATAGTGCACTTTTTGTAACTATATTTAAAAACTCTATTTTCGTCCTCGTGGTTTGCAGATTTTATCACTCTGAGTCCAATAGTTTAAAAATTGCATTTATAGTCTTTTAGTTTGCTGATTCGTTTTAGTTTCAATCCACACCATTAACACCGTTAGTGTAGTTCTGTTATGTCATGATAAAAAGACTATAATGCCCTTGATATTTTCATTTATTTTTTCTTTTAATAATATATAAACACACACACATTTATATGCACGCACATTTATATATCTATACAGACACACACACACACACACACACACTCTCTCTCTCTCTCTCTATCTCTCTATCTCTCTCGCATCCTTCTCTTCGAAAGCACAACCACACCAAGTTGTTCACCACCTTTGCCACCACCGTTTACAACCACAAACTCCTATCTGCGTTCATAAATGATTTAGGATCTAACATTTTGCAGTATGAACACCGCCGCACCATTACCATAACCTGAAACAGTCGCCACCATCACCATAACCTGCATCACTCGAAGCTTAGCGAAACCATTCTATTTTCCTGATCCACTACCAACAACTTGGTGGGGTTAGGGTTTTGAAGTTGTTGTTGGCGGTTGTGGAGGCGGGGGTTCAGAGGTTGCTACGGTGAGGAATGGTAGAGTTTCAAGTTTGGGTGGATGGTGGAATGGTGGTGGTAGACGGTGGATGGTGGTGAGTGTGATTTGTGGTGAGTGCAGGTAGTAGGTGAGGAATGGTAGTGGTAGACGGTAGATGGTGGTGGAATTGTAGCGGTGTTGGTCATCACGGCTCGCGTTTTCGAGTGGGTGTAAATGGGGTGTTTCAGGTGGTCTGATTTATGGTGAATGCAGGTATTAGGTGAGGAATGGTAGTAGTGCCAGATCTATAGATGCAAAGACGAAGATGGGAGATTGTGGTGGTGAACGTGGTTATAGAGGTGGTGAATGACTTGGTAAGGTTAGTGTAACATCCGACCCTTCTCACCACCAATATTTTTCGCTTTGCCCGATGGGTCGCCTGTCCAAATCTCACAAATTTGTTTTTAGTTGCCCAGGTGGAGACTTCCTAAGAGGTCACCCATCCTGGTACTGCTTCCACCTAAGGACGCTTAACTGTGGAGTTCTCCTTTGATCCACTGACATTAAGCCCCAAGATGCGTTGATGATTTAAGAGGCATTGGATTACATCTCTCCTGACCACGGTCGATGTGGGATTTGCCTAGGGTGTAGGGCTTTTCAAATCGCTCGCCACTCGTTCGGAAAATGCTATCTCGATCGTCCGTTCAGTTGTAAATGAGCCGATCGACTTGGTTCGGGTTAAAAACGAGCCAAGCATGAGCAAAGGTCCGCTCGGCTTGGTTCGGATCGAATAAATTATTATTTATTTATTATATATATATACAATTCTATATATATATACCCACAAATCATAATAATATACTAATATTTAGAGCTTTATACATAACATTTGGCCGAATATATGCAAATAAAAATATGACTAGCCCGCTTTATCAAATTAAAATTTCACACTGAGTTTAATAGTACCCTAAGTTGTAACTTGACAGTCTTGACTTCTTTATGTTATTAGTCGTCTGTCGCTAATCGTCGCCTGATATCACCCTACGCCACAATGCGACAATTGTTCTCTGTAGTATGTTCATTGCTTCACCAGCCTGAACCTAAGCCTCATTCTCGGACACTCGGACCTCAATATTAGTGTCCTCATTGGATCATTCAACCTTAGTTGCCATTCGTGTGACACCTGCCAGAATTCACAGGTAAAGATCTGTACACCCGTACGCTATCATGCCATTTTCACAATCATGCATTAGACATTGTACAATGAATGTATCACCCCGAGTCTAGTGAGACCCTAGATAGTTCAGAATCCATTATGTTTACCCGCTACTCATGCACAGAGCAACTGACAATGACAGTTAGGTCAAGCACATGCTCAACAGGGAGTAACTAAACGTTCAATCACAAATCTACCCTACAAAATATAGTCACATGGGACATATCTAACTTGGAAGTTAACCAATTTCCATAACACGATTCAAAGACAATATGTAGAGATTTGACATGGGAAAATTTATGGAAACACCTCACACATACAAATGTCAACTTGTAACAATACAACATAGTTTTGTCATGAAAGTTATATAAGCATGTACACTCATATTCTAGTGTACAAATCGATTTCCATACACATGAACAATCAAGATGAAAATCAACTATCATAAACATAATCCATGGACATCAATTTACACCTATATTATCTAAACTACTCTATGTTATATATGTGTACATATTCATGACACACATACATATGTGTGAATACAAAAACAAAACAATTATAATAGCACACACATACACGATCACATGTATACATAGGACCAATGTTTTGAAGATCTACACCATTCATACACACTCACACACATTCGAAACACACACACACACATACACCCACATAACACACACACCCCCTCACACCAACCCATCTTCCCAAAAATCCATGCTTTCACTATCACACCCCGCCAAGGCGGAAACACGGGGATGTGATTTGAAAGGTTATAAGCACAAGGTTCAAGAAACACATAAGATGTAATTTTAAAAGGATACCATCAAGTGATAACCAATGTCATACATATTTAAGAAAAACATCATATTGTCTGAAAATCATTGTATCAAATACCAAGACATAACATAATCAACATTAATGAATTCCAACCGGTAATGGTACCACGATGTGCATGCTCAAACCTCTCTCCTAAGCCTCCGCTCCTCGTAGTCAATTACTTGAAAAACATGCATAAAAGATTTGTCAACATAATGTTGGTGAGTTCACAGGTTTTAATGTACTATGTAAAGTGCCCGTGAAATTCTCGTATGACCAATCTTAGGCTAGCTAAGCGAATGATTACTGTGCAAACCATGAGTCCCATAACCAAACCTCTTGACTGTTGTGCCTCACGCATTGTACAATAAAGACAACGTATGTATAGTAGAATACTAACACTCTTTTGTATGTAACCGGTTAGTGCGACTAACCAAGAGTGGGGGTATCAATCCAAATAGATCTATTTAAGTGTTCCATGGATTTTGTTAGCTAATGGTTATAGTGTAAATGTAAGTACGAGGACTGTTTAGCTCATGAATAGAATATCTCATGTTCCATATGGTAGTCACGATGGAATATCACCCCAAATGTAATGTACTTGAAATGTAGCATGTTTATCCTCCAAAATGGAAAACAGTAAAATGGGGTCGTGAAACTCACCTGATGACAGTACGTGTGGTGTGGTAAAGCTGGGAAGTGAGGTAACTATCGTCTTGACAATGGTTGCCCTATGATTATCAAGGACATAGTAAGTTGTGTGTTCTTGTCGTTCATCATACAAGTTGTTCACCCAACTTGTGGACCCTTGTGGTAGTTATATGTGGGCTATAGTTTGTGTACGTGACAACTATTACACGTTTAACGTGTACTTTGAAAATGTACGGTTTTGGGAATCTCGGGCATTTTATTATGAAAGCATGTATATTGTTAATAAAATGGGCCCCACATGTGGTCATGGGTGTAGAATATTCCTAATCTCAACACGTGTGGTTGTTTTATAGCAAAACAAATGTTTTAACATATGTTTATGTCTCTTAATGTCAAAAGATGGTTCTAACACATGTTGTGACTAAGTTAACATATGTTATAATGGCATAGCCGAAATCTTTGAATGATCTTGTTATCCAATCCGATCATTTAATGCTTCCAAAACAACTTATTTGTGGTTATCAATGTACATTTGAATGATCACAAGTGTGTGCTAGTGTGCTTTTAAGGAATTCGTGTACAATCATCCTCACAATGTGGTATAGTTTTGAGTATGTATATATGTATATATTTTGATTCAAAATCGATCTCTTGACAACATTCAAAACTGTGTGAGGTTTATAAACAGTAATCATGATGTGGGGTGCATTCTCTAAATTAATTTGTGTCGCATATGTGTGTGGCTATCTTCTATGCGATTATATATAAGTAAACATGTGTGTGTTTCAAATCAATTAACAATAAACAATACAATGCCTTAGAAACTCATTAACTTATGTGTGGAATAGGGCCGATTACTAGGTGATTAAGGGTCAAAGGTCGAGTAGACATGAGGCCGATTGATTTACAATAAAACTAGAAGAGTTGTTTAGTTGAATGAGTACCTAGTTGATTACAAGAGTGTGGCAGAATGTTTGAAATTTCTAGCCTCTAATTGCTTCCTAAATCTTGAGTCTTGATGCTTGAATGGAAAGATGGATGTGGTTTTGGTGTGGGGTGACCGGCCGAGAGGTAAACAAGAGAGAAAGAAAGAATTTGTGTATGAAATGATAATTATCACAATGCCACCTTATATTGTAGCTGATTAGAGTGAGGACAAGAACACAAGAGGTAGGGTTAATCATCTTGGATGAAGTGGTGATCCATGGTTTTAATCATCACATGGTGTAAGATAGTGACACATGATAACATGCATTCCATTGATTCTAGTCGATTTGTGCACAAGAGATCACAATTAGGAAAGGTTGACTTGCTTTAGAGGTTTGTCATTGTTTGTTTTGGTGTCTAATCTAGTGTATATGGACAACTAAGCACAAGATGATGTGTTCTTTGTATGTATCGGCCGAGTACAAGACAAGAGATGGTGGCATCAATCTAGGTGATAGTGATCTGTGATCCTTGTTCCTTCCTAAATCTGATTGGTGCATAGATCATTAGGGAAAGTTCTATATCATAGAAAATGTACTTGTGATGGTGGTCTTGATCCATATTAATGCAAGGTTTGGACATACCTTGTGAAAGTGACAAGTGATCATTTGTTCCTCTTTGTGGTTTTCGGCCGTGTGCAAGACAAAAAACGATCAAGACTTCTTTTGGTAAACCATCAAGCTTTAGGAATTAAACATGGTAAGATCAGGACCCAAATTAGTATAATAAGGTTGTTATGATGAGCTAATGATAGAGACTTATGATGATTGTCCTCGTCTTGTGCTTCTTTTTGGCTAGTGAGGTGTCAAGGGAAGAAAGTTTATCAAATGTTGGTACAAATCCTACTAGAATCTTTGTTATCATAGATTCGAAAAGGACTTGAGTTGTTGTCTTGATGCTTCTGCCAAAAAGAAAAAGGACAAGGGAAGGATCATTCTTGTTTTGGATTGTGATCACACCTAGGGATTTGATTGTTCTAAGTCAAGGTTCCTTTGTGGTATAAGATAATTGTCATCCAAATCTTGTGCATAGTCGCTTTCGGCCGATTATAATGAAGAGGTGTAGGTTGGTTGTGAGTTGGTTATTGTAGTTATGTAAAGGTTAGGGTTGTAGAACCTTGTATCATGTGTTTATCCATTATCCATTCTAGTGTAAGTTAGAAACAAACAAAATGGTGATCCATGGCCGATTGAAAGCAACAAGATAAAAAACATGGGTGGAATCTATGTATATACATATTTTATATACACATACATACATATATGAGGAGGTCTTTCTATGTTTAGTCACTTTCAATGATAAGATCATTTGGTTATTTAGGTATAGATTATCCCAATTATCACCATGTGTGCTTATGGATATTGTGGACATGAAGCCGATTATATATATATATATATTTATGTGTTTGCTGATATATATATATATATAAGTGTTATAGTAATCATGTGTTAATTGATGAAAAACATGTGTTGTTGTGTGCTATTAACTCATGTTAATACGTGTTTGTGTTCTAGATAATGTTCCACATTTTGTGTGTTATTCCCACAGAATACATTGGGAGTTGTTTGGTTCAAGAATGGAATTGTGTATTTTCCCATCTTGGTATCGTCACGTATATTGTTGTTTTGTTCCTATGTGGTAATAGGGTATCTAGTTGCTCTTTGATGAGAGTGTGATTGGCTTAACTATTCAATGCCAATTGTCTTGTATATTTCGGGTGTTGTATGCGTAAACGGATAATCTATTGCATTTATACAATAACTCAGGCTTTACTAGACTGGGGGGGGGGGGGTATAGTGTGTGCAAAATTGTCTAATATGCACATGAAATGACATTAATAAATAAAATGTGTACGGATGTTGACCTGGATCGTTGACTGGTCTCACATTCTCCACTTGTTTTTGGAATTTCGTCCACGAAATTGAGTTTTCTTACTGGTCTCAGCAGTCTTGGGAAAAAGAGTGGGATACTTGCGTCTCATCTGGTCTTCACGTTCCCATGTAAATTCAGGTCCGCGTTTTGCATTCCATCTGACTTTGATAAGTTTTGTTCGGCTCCTTCTCAATTTTTGGACTTTCCAACAAGTCACTTCGATCGGTCCTCGATAAAGTGGAGTTGATCATCGATGTGAATTTCTTTGGGAGGAATGATCAAAGATTCATCGGATAAACACTTCTTTAGATTGGATACGTGGAACGTGTCATGAACACCACTAAGCTTTTCAGGTAACTTGAGCTTGTATGTCACGGGACCAATCCTAGAAAGTATTTCGAAAGGACCTATGTATCGGGAGTTAAGCTTCAAACGTTTGCCAAACTGTAGTACACCCTTCCATGGTGAGACTTTTAAGAGTACCTTATCTCCAACCTGAAATTCGATTGGTTTGCAACGGCGATTACCATAGCTCTTTTGATGATCTCGAGTAGCTTTCAACGATCACAGATCTGAAAGATCTTATCAGTTGTTTCTTGAATTAGCTTGGGTCCAGTCATATATTTGTCTCCAACTTCCATCTAACACAAAGGAGATCTACCCTTACATCCATATAAGGCTTCAAATGGGACAGCCTTGATGCTCGTATGGTAACTATTGTTGTAAGAGAATTCAACCAATGGTAAATGAGAATTCCAATTTCCACCGAAATCGATTACACAAGCACAGAGCATGTCCTCCAAGGTTTGGATTGTCCGCTCGCTCTTGCCATCAGTTTGATAGGCTATGCTCATGTCCAAGCGAGAGCCTAGTGCATCCATAAGTGTTTGCCAGAATCGGGAAGTGAATCGACTGTCTCAATTGGAAATGATTGAGATAGGCACACCATGCCTAGTCACAATTTCCTTGATATACATCTTGGTGAGTTTCTCCAACTTGTAGGTTTCCTTGATCAGCAGGAAATATGCAGACTTTGTCAATCTGTCAACAATTACCCAAATCGTGTCGTGACCGTTGGACGTCTTAGGCAGTTTGGTGATGAAATCCATAGAGATCTATTCTCATTTCCATACAGGAATCTCGGGTTGCTGCAGTAGACCAGATGGCTTCTGATACTCAGCTTTGACCTTCGAACAGGTAAGGCATCAATTGATGTATGTTACAATTTCACCCTTAAGGTCGGGCCACCAATAGAATTCCTTTACGTCTTTGTACATTTTGTCGGCCCCTGGGTGAACCACGTACTTAGACTTGTGGGCCTCCTCAAGAACTAAATCGCGTAGTTTGCCAAAATGTGGCACTGAGATCCGATTAGCAAAATAAACAGTGCCATCATATCTTGGTTCCAAAAGATCAACCATCTAGAATAAAGACTCATCCTCCTGTTTCACACCTTTCAAAGCTTCCTGTTGAGCTTCACGAATACGTGTAGTGAGGTTTGTGTGAATGGTCAAACCTAGCGCACACACACGCATAGTCTTGACTTGTTCCTTCTGGCTCAAGGAGTCCGCCACAACGTTGGCCTTTCCTGGATAGTATTTGATTTCACAGTCGTAATAATTTAACAATTTAACCCATTTTTGTTGTCGCATGTTCAGATCCTTCTTATTGAAGATATGTTGCAAGCTCTTGTGATCGGTGAAGATGGTGCACTTAATACGGTAGAGATAGTGCCTTAATATCTTGAGGGCAAATATTGCACATAACTCTAGGTCATGAGTGGTGCAATTCTTCTCATGGACTTTGAGTTGACGATATGCATAAGCGATAACCTTATTCCTTTGTATGACTACACATCCAAGACTTTGATGTGAAGCATCGCGATAAACCACGAAATCATAGTTACCTTCGGGAAGAGAGAGAATCGGAGCACTGCACAATCGGTTTTTAAAACTTGGAACGCTTCCTCTTGTTTGACTCCGCAATCAAACCTTTTTGTGAGCGTTGGATTTTAGCTAAAACAGGATTATACGATCATACAAGTCACAAATCTAGGTGCGGAAACCCTAGATCTGAACAAATTGATAAAACACAAATCACGACACAATCAAGATCATTTTCAATAACATTTCATAGATTAACTTTCATTCAAAAAGCATTTACAATGAGTTTATGTTAATCTAGATCACACAGATAATCTCTCAAAAACACTTCTACACCTGAACTGAACCTGGACACAAATGACAACTCCCTTACATTATCAAAAACTCAAAATCTATATATAGGCACTGCACATTCGCCCCTTACAACTGGTCGAATGTGAGTGTTTTCCACATTCGCCCACTACAAGTGGTCGAATGTGTCTTCTGATCTTGTCCAGTCTTCCTTCGTCCAGTTCATATCTACCTTCGCCCATATCCTTCTTCCTTCGCCCATAATCTTTTACATTCGCCCAGACTATAGTCACCTTCGGCCATCACTAACATATGTTAATTATTGTATATCCAATCCTTAGTCGCAAAACGCATCAACAAACTCCCCCTCGACTATTGATTGGATAGTTTTCTCTGATAGTCCATTGTCTTGTTCATCAGTTTGATTCTGAGCTGCTTCTTCTGCTCAGAAGTCATTGGCGGCTCGAATGTTTTCTTCACAGGATTTGACACATTGGCCATCTTCACAGTCTTGCCAAGTTTACCCTCCAAGTTGCTTCCAGCATTTATATTATACGCAAAACACACTCCAACAACTTGAGTATACTTTCTTGCTTGAGCAAAGTCATTGGGTTCATAATAGATTGGATTGTAGAACAACATGATGATGTCTTCGAATGTGCAGTTAATCAGCCACATAGGATCAAATACATGAACATGCTTGTATTTATCCTTTCCATCTCTCAACACGATCACCGCTTCTGCCTTTCTCCAATCGTAATACCAAAAGATGAAATCAGCACTAAAATGCTGTGGCATTGGCATCAACGGTATCTTCCTCATCACATTAGGTGCTTTATAGATCAAAGTAACACGCTTCATATTGGTTTGAGGATCAATATCCCTATGAACTTTTCTACGGGGATATTGAGGCTTGAACCTGTTCCATCTTGTACGACTTTCCCAAACCAATTTGTCTGCGCACCAACCGACATGTGATCCATTTACCTCGGCACCTGACATTGGGAATCTGCATAAGTCTCTCACTGCCCAGTACGGTAGAGTAAGCAAGTCACAGAATCTGTTGAAATACAGAATTCCGGTTTCCCATTTTGCAGCAATACACTTCAGTCTGCCTAAGTAAGTCCACCCGAGAGCTCTGCCTTTGAACTTGGCATTATGAAATCGATAAAAGTTACCTTGAGCTTCAGGCTTTGGTCGGTTTTCATCCATTTCCTTCAATTTCTTCATATAATTCTTCAACTCATCAGACTGGTTAGAAGAATCTTTCTTTTCAGTTCCAAATACCTTCTCAACAAACTCTTCGCTCCTTTTCTTTGCTTTCTGTTTCGCTGACTTATTTGGTATCTCAGTGAAGTCAGGAAATACTTCATTCTCATCTTCTTGTCTGAAATACTGGGGAAACTCTTCATGAGTTATATCTTCTACTTCAACTTCATTGTTCTCTGGAGTATGCACATCATCTGAATGACTTCCCATATCCTTTTCAGGAATATCAGGAATCGATTCATCCATCATAAACTCCTCAAACGTCTTCCCTACCCTCTGTGCGAGACCATCTAGTATTTCTTTCGCCACAGATGCAGGTAATTCCCCTTCTTCAAGATCTGGATCTTCATATTCCAACTCATATCTTAAATCATCAGTCTGGAATATTTCAGCGAAGCATCCTGTGAACTTAATGGTCCACTCTCTCTTTTCCAACATATTCTTATATATCTGTTTAGCATCATCAGACAGAGATCTCACCTTCTCGTTCCAGAAAATACTTTCATCCGAATCAACATTTCCACCTTTCTTCTTGGAACTCGATTCTCCAGTATCTTTCTTCTTCTGTGGTGTTCTCTTCTCATAACTAAATCTAGAAGTATCATCTCCTCCATCATGATCACTTCCACTGCTAAACTCATCACCTTGCTTTTTCCCTGTACCTTCAGCACCATCATCATCATCATTATTGTCATCATCATCATCATTGTCATCATCGCTTTTATCTGATCCATCATCATCCTCATCATCATCATCTTCTTTCTCAGATTCAGAATACTCATAATCAACTTTCTGTTCATCATCTTCTTCATCTTCTTCACCCTCTTTCAACTGGGGTGCTCTGCTATAAAGCTCTTCAATCAAACCACAAAGGCGTTTGTTTTCCTTCTTTAATTCTTTGTTATCAGCCTTAATTAGTTTGATTTTGCTCTTGTTTCTTTCACATTTTCTTTCAAGCTTCTCATTCTTAGCTTCAATCATCTTAATCTTATCATTTATATCATCCTGATTAGATTTTGAAGCAACCACAATCTGGAGCATCTTCTCCTCATTCTGCTTGAACTTAGCAATTTCAGCTTGTTGAGCAACCAGCATTTTCATCATGTCCTCCATCTTCTTATTAACTTGTTTCATGACATCATCATCCACAGTCATTTTCTTCGACTTAGATCTGGATGGCTCAACTTCAACAACTTTCTCTTTCTGAGGCTTTCTAAACATATCGAGCACTTTATCCATATCGATATTGAACTGATCGATTGGTAAAGTCTCTGCCTCTTTCGCTTTCTTCTGCTTCTTGGCAACTGGTGAAGATAGCTTAGATGGTGTTCCAGCATCAGGTAATCTCTTTCCCTTCAACAACTGAGCCAATTCTTTCTCTCTCAGTTCTTTTACACTTGATTTCTTTGCCATAGTCTTTTGTTTCTTTGTTTTTCTGGGCAAATTCGCCACTACAGTTTCTCCAACACTCAATTCAGCTAGATCAACACCTAGACCTTCATCTTCAACCGATTTCTTTCTTCTCTCAGCTTCTTCTATCGACTGGTTCAAGGATTCAGACTCACCAACCATAGTGGCCTTACGTTTGGTGGTCCTCACATTCTCATCATCAGAATCCCACTGCTCTTCAACCTCAGTCTCTTCTGAATCTACAGACTCTTCATCCACCAAACCCGATCCTTTCTTTGCCGTCGATTTCTTTCTAGCTACTTGTTGCTTAGTGCTTCCCTGATCTATAGCCTTTCCCTTGCCCTTCCCTTTGGCTCCAGGATTGACTACTTGACGTTTCCGCTTAGTGCTTGAATCAACATACACTAAGGGATCATCATTATCTGAGTCACTATCATCATGTCTTGCTTTGTTCTTGCCAGGATCAGTGTAATCCGGACGAACCAAAGCACCAAATAATCTCCTGTTAGGTGGCTTCTCACTATCAGGCACACCTTTGTAACCTTTCATCCTCATCAAGGTTCTAATATTCATGTGATCTTGACCTAGGATCATTGTTGGATCCTTTTTCAGCATAGGATATTTGTAGTCAAAGATCATCATCAAAAACCTTGGATACAACATGAACTTCTTATTCTTCATTCCCTTCAGCATCTCCAGCATATGATCAAGAATCATCCCAGAAACATTAAATGGTTTGTTGAGTGTCAACGCAACCATTAATGAACTCAAACTCCTTCTCATCACGTCATAACCACCACTCACACATCCAAAAACATGAATCAGAACATGTGCAAAATACTTGTACTGCACTCCCAGTTTCCCCTTATACATAGATCCGTCAGTGATTGGACCTTTGTATTTCATACGTAAGAAACATGCCTTCTGTTCAGTCCATGACAATTCCCTGGGATCTTCACTATCTTCAAACTTAATCTGTAAAGCTTCCCGAATGTCAGCTTCAGTCAAGAACATATCCATCTCCTGAATCTTGCTCTTGATGATCGTCTGATTCTCCCAGTAATCATACTTCGCATTCTGATAAAAGTCTTCAATGATGTCTTTATATATGATGGTTGGTGTGGCTAGAGCATGAACAATCCTGCTCCTCTTCAGAAATTCGATAATCCCGGTAAACACAGTGTTCTTCTCAACGTCTCCTAGATAAGCGCAACAGTTGTGCGATCGTTCAAAAGGCCAACTGCTCGGAACAGACGTCACAGCTTCTGGCACTGGATCTTGAACTGTAATCTCAGCTGGAGTTTCCACATTTACTGTTGGTGTCTCAACGTTCTCGGGTTGATCAGCCATCTGCACATGAAAATCAATAAAACACGTCAAAATACAAAAACGACAAAATTATAAAATTCTGGTCAAAAACTAATCTGCACATTCGCCCATTTTGAAATGGCCGAATGTGAGAATAATTGGTCGAATGTGAAATTATATGGTCGAATATGAAAAAGTTTTGATTAAAAATCACATTCGTCCGTTTTTATGTTCATTCGCCCAACCAGTTTCACCTTCGTCCGTTTATTACACCCGAATGTGAAATGGTTTACCCCCAAAATTTAAATTTTTGCCATTTCAGTTTTTAAACCATAAAAATGATTCTAATATGTACTAACAAGTCCGACTAACATTCGTCCATCAACAATTTTCCATTTATTCCATTCTACATCAGTTTTTAAAAGTGAATTAGGTTTAACTATGTTCAATCACTCATTCAATCAATTTAAACAATGTTAAACACTAATTCCTCATTATATCTCCCCCTAAAACTGATGTTGAATGAAATGCGATCAAAATCAACCCATAAAACAGACTCTAAGACCATAAACTATGAAACCCTAGGTCCGGTTCTGAAAACGAGCAATTTTGATCTGTTTTGAAGTCCAATACCTGTAAAAGTTGTATCAAATTGATCAGAAATAACTAGGGAACAAATCAAGGGAACATAAAAGTCACAAGCAACAAGGTCTGGTTATGATGAATGTTTAAAAAAAATTTCTGAATGAGAACTCGAAGGTGAAAAGCTTATTTATAGGGGTCCACGTTCGCCCGTATGAGGTGGACGAATGTGGGTTAAATCCACATTCGCCCCAAGTTAATGACACGAATGTAGAATCATTCCACCTTCGCCCCTATTTAAAGACCCGAAGGTGAAACTTGTACCCGGAAGTGGAAAATACACCCGGAAGTGAAAATATCCACCTTCGCCCAAAAACAAAACGGTCGAGTGTGATGATTTTTCCACATTCGACCCATTTAAGGGGCGAATGTGAAATGGAAAAATCTTAAAATTTCGCCAAATCACGAATTCGAATCCCGTTCAACATTATTCAATCCGTTAAACTTCCAAAACTCATATTTTCACATTTTGAATGATACAAAGCTTAGATGGTGTTATCAAATCTCAGAAATTGACCATCAAGCATCCCCGGTTATCAAAAATAAAGCAGAAATGCAAATCTTTTGGATTTTCTGAAATTTTTTTTTATCAAAACACACCTAAAATCTTTTTGGATTTTGTATCTTTTTGACAATAAAAGTAAAATGCTATAAAGTAAAATGCATCAAAGTAAATGAAAGCAGTAAACATTTTGTGATTTCCGGTAAGAGGATCATATCAGTTTTTCTGAGAAATCTGAACACAGCGTTGATCTGTTTCAATATTATCATTAGAAACAATATGTGACACGGCAATTGCTGATATTGTTGTCCACATAAGCTCACATGCAGACAATTACGCAATGCTTTAAAATGATACTAATTAGATGTATTAGACTAACACATTGTGGTTCCCACACACACGACATACTCCCGTATCAAGAAGTAATTTGCACAAAGACTCATTGTAAAGCGTGATTATGCTTTCGTTGTCTGTAATTGTACAAGATATAATGCATAGAGGTATACAGGTCAGCAAATTAATGCAGCAAAGTAACATATACACCATACCAGGTTGAGGACTGATATTAATCATGATTTGCATCAATGATCAATACGATATTATAGATAATCTTTGATCATCATATAACATGAAAAGTTCCTCAATTCGGTAACTTTAGGATTTGGCATAAAGCTCTTTTATAAAGACATCCTGTCTGATCTAGGTCCGTAATGACTTACAGCAGAAGATCAGATAGGCTATCCCCAGACAACTAATAACATAACGACCCTAAACCTCCGAGTTTTGTACAAACACCCTATCAAACGAAATTACGGTACTAAGACCATATGCCCATGAGGTGTTCATCCACAAACGCGTAGTTTGTTATGTTTGTATCACTAATGCACGCAATATATAGTCTACGAAGCCTATCAGCATATCACACGTAATCAACATACGTCTCATTAAAACTATACAATTCTTTAGCCTGTGTCAGATCCCCACTGATGTACTATCATTTCCTCTTTTTATCCAGGAAATAATTTTGGGTTTTTCTAATTTTTTAGGTATTTTGAAAATTTTTCAATGTTTTTGGTTTTTCTGATAAAATGACTCCCCCTAAAATAAAGAACATATTTTTGGGTTTTTAATTTTTCTGAAAAACAAAACAAAAATTTGAAAGAAACAATCCACTTGAAAGCATCAACTTCTTTGAGGATTAAACAACCCCCTCGAAAGCATCAACTTCTTTGAGGATTATGATAGTAAAGAGAAATTCCCAATTAGCAAAGAGAAATTCCCAATTAGCAAAAATTTAAAACTAAAACTAAAAACTAAAAATGATAAACCGAGGAGCCGATTAGTCCTGTTTTTCCTTTATATTGTTTACTTTCAAAAGATATTCAAAGCGGGATCTGTCAAAAGCTTTTGTAAACAAATCTGCACGTTGGTAGTCAGTATGGATTTTGACCATGTCAATCAATTCCTTAGCGTAACAATCACGGATAAAATGATATTTAATCTGGATATGTTTCGCTTTAGAATGATTTTCAGTATTTTTAGTTAATGCAATTGCGGCTTCGTTGTCACAGTGTATAGGGGTTTTAAGAAACTGCAAACCGTAATCGACCATCTGTTGTTGGATCCAGAGCACTTGCGAACAGCAACTCGAGGCTGAAATGTACTCGGCTTCACATGTAGACAGTGCGACGGAAGTCTGTTTCTTGCATTGCCAGGTAATTAACCTGCTCCCTAAAAACTGGCAACCGGCTGTTGTTGATTTGCTGTCTTTGTCACAGCCGCCCCAATCTGCATCACTAAAGGCAATAAAATCAAAATCATCATCATTAGGGTACCAAAGTCCTTTTGATGGACAACCCTTCAGATATCGAAGGATACGCTTGACCGCCGTCAGATGACTTTGTTTCGGCTTCGATTGATAGCGAGCACAGAGACACGTTGCATACATAATATCTGGTCGAGACGCTGTCAAATACATCAGAGATCCGATGATTGCTCTGTATGTAAATGGGTCTGTCAGCTCCCCCTTAGCGTCCACTCCAATCCCGTGATTGGGTTGAATCGGGGTATCCATCGGCTTAGAGTCCTCCATCTGGAATCGGCTCAAGATGTCGGCTACGTATTTCGTCTGGTGAATGAAGATCCCGTCGGGTCTTTGATCCACCTGTAAGCCGAGGAAAAACTGCATTTCCCCCATAGCGCTCATTTCGAACTTCTCCTGCATAACAGTTTCAAATTCCCTGCACAAGAGTTCGTTAGTTGAACCAAATATAATATCATCAACGTAAATTTGTACTAGAAGCAAGTCATCTCCCGTCTTCTTCGTAAAGAGGGTGCAATCGACTAGGCCGCGCTTGAATCCTTTGGAGATGAGGTATGTACTTAGCTCCTCGTACCACTGTCTTGGAGCCTGGTGCAGACCATATAAAGCTTTGTTCAGCACGTAGACCTTGTCCCGGTGGATTGGGTCCTCAAAGCCTGGTGGCTGCCCGACATAAACCTCCTCCTTGACTTTATCGTACAAAAATGCGCTCTTGACGTCCATTTGATAGACTTTGAATTTCTTATATGAAGCAAACGCAAGGAACATCCTAATAGCTTCAATTCTTCCTACTGGTGCATAGATTTCGTTGTAATCAATTCCTTCGATTTGATGGAAACCCTGCACAACCAATCTGGCTTTGTTCCTTACAATAACTCCACGATCATCCTTTTTGCACTTAAACACCCACTTAGTGCCTATTTTCTTTCTTCCTTGCGGCAAATCTGTGAGCGTCCAGACTCCCAATTTCTGGAATTGCAATAACTCCTCCTGCATTGCCTCAACCCAGGCATCTTCATTCAAAGCGTCTTTGTAAGTCCTTGGCTCTACCTGCGACACATAACATGCAAACGACCAATCATTTTGACTTCCAGATTTCTGAATTTTGGCATACAATGCTAAGGCACCAAAACTCTCTGGCGAATTAACGCTTTTAAGCTGCCCTCTGGTCATCACTCCACTACCAGGATCACCGATAACTTGCTCCAACGGATGAATATGATGAATCCGAGATTCCGGATTAACAGGTACAATCACTCCCGTCTGAGCAGTCAAGTTCTCTACAGCATCCTGATCATGACCCGTGTTAGATGATGAAGCAACATCTGGATTTGGAGTTGGGTTCACAGTTTGCTCTTCTAAGTCTTCTGCATTTTCAAGAACGGCTTCTTCAAATTGTTCATCTTCAGATTCTGAAGTGTCTAATGAAGTTGAAGCTTCTTGAAACATCTCTTCTTCTTGTGTAGGAGCACTGGTATCATTAGAAGCTGGTGGGGGGTTTACGGTGATTGGACGCATCAACGGTGAAGTTGCCGCGTTTTCACACTCGTAAAATAATCTGATCACAGCTTCTTCAACCAAGCTATCTAGGTTGAATGATTCAAAGAAATCTTTGTAATCAAACATCCAATCAGGGCCCGTGCCTTGCAAATTTTGTGTGTATCGTTGAACTTCCACATTAGCCCAATCCTCCACTTGACGAGTTCTCTTGTTGAATACCCGTTTGAGCGGGGTTGCATATCCAACAAAATATCCCTCCTCAGCTTTAGGACTAAACTTTTCACTTGGATTCAACATCGTACATGGCGCCCCAAATGGTTCTAGATACTCTAAATTGGGCTTTCGTCGGTGTAACAGCTCATAAGATGTTTTTCCAAACTTCTTCACTGTTAGAACCCGATTTAAAGTGTAGTTTGCTGCATAAATCGCCTCATTCCAGAACATTACTGGAAGATTTGAGTCAGCGAGCATTGTTCTAGCAGTCTCAATCAGAGTCCTATTCTTTCTTTCAGCAACACCGTTCTGTTGCGGGGTATACGGAGCCGAATATTCATGATGAATCCCTTTGCTTTCACAAAGTTCATCCATCTTTGCATTTTTGAACTCCGTCCTGTTGTCACTCCTGATCCTTTTTATCTTCAAATTGTATATATTCTCCAGTCGAGTGAACAGAACTTGTAAGTTGGTAAAGGTGTCGCTTTTGTTCTTCAAACACATCACCCATGAGAATCGTGAATAGTCATCAGTGACGACTAAACAATAAAGCTCTCCAAGATGACTCTTGCGTTTGACCAGTCCAAAAAGGTCCATGTGCAATCGCTCAAGCGGCATCTCAACAGAGTTAACTTTCTTCACTTTATGGGATTGTTTGTGTTGTTTTCCTTTCATGCAGCTCACACACTTGTCGTTCAGATGGAAATGTTTCACGTTTACTCCATCGACAAGTCCATTTCTCACTAACTGATTCATTTTCCTCAGATGAATGTGCCCCATTCTTCGGTGCCACATTATCGATTCTTTTTCGGTCGCCTTGGATAGAAAGCATGTTATCTGTCCCTGTGATGTCATCGCCTTGGACATATCAAGAATATAAAGATTGTTGACTCGAGGTGCCATCAACATAACCCACTCCTTTGGAATCTTGAAGCCCGGTTTGAGAATATAGCAGGATTTGTCATCAAAATGCACAGAAAATTGTTTATCGCATATTTGACTGACGCTCAACAGATTATAGTCTATCTGCTTGACATAAGAAATCCGCTCGAAAGTCACAATCCCATTACTCACGCTTCCTTCCATCGTAATATATCCTCCTTTATTACCCGCAAACGCGACATATCCTCCATTAATATTCTTCACATCAAACAGCAACGCCAAATCCCCCGTCATGTGGCCTGAAGGTCCACTATCAACAATCCAGAGACTGCTAATAGGGCCAGCTGAAGCTCCCTGCACACAAAAAGTAAACATTTAGTTCTTTCGGGGGACCCAAGCCTGAGTCTTGGGCCTTTGAACATTTGATTTCAAAGAAACATCCTCAATGACTTTTTCAACAACTTTTTGTTTTGAATCAACCGTTTTCTGATTTTTCAAAACAGTGTCATTTTTCTCACTTACCTTTGAAGTAGAAGCTCTTGGAGTACCATTAGGTGTCCAAGATTGTTCAGACCTTTTGAGAATACGAATTTGAGATTTTGATTTCTCAATTGGTTTCTGAACATTGTTACTAAAAGTAACTTTCTTAGCAACCTTATCTGAATTAACAGACTTAGGTCCAACATTTGATTTGACAATTGGTTTTTGTGGAACCTTTTGTCTATCAGCTGTTGTGTTCACCACAGGTTTTCTCCAAGATTGTTCCATTGCAATCCGATTCCTTCGATCATATTGAAATGGACGGTTGTTCCTCATTTGAAAATTGTTTTGATTATAAAAATGTTGTTGTTGAGGAACAGTCCGTCTATGTGGTGGGACATAATGATCAATCGGCTTTTTCATGGAATTCTTAACCTCAACCTCATGTCTTTTGTGCCTTACATATGGACACTGAGCAAGTAAATGCCCGCGTTCTCCACATTTAAAGCATTTTCTATATTCCTCAAACACATAATGAGCATTTGGTGAAGCAAATGATCTGACAGGAAATTGATCATTATACTGTTGATTTCTTAAACTCTCAGGAAGTGGTCCTTTCGAGTAAGAAGGCTCATGAAAACCATTTGCTTTATCATTTGGTCGAATGAACTCAGTGACATGGATTTTTGGTTCTTGAGGAACTTCTGAAAACAATTTCTTTAAGATTTCTGGTGGAATTTCATTGGTTCTCTCATGTTTTGGAAACCATATTGTGCTTTCTTGCCAGATTTTATCAAGTTTAGAATAGTTAACATTTTTGATCGGAAATTCCTCATCAGAAATGATTTTATCGGATCCTTCCATCCGATAAAACACTTTAACCGGTTTGTCACTTGGTTCATTCAGCTCATTCTTTTTGACCTCATTCTTAACATCATTATGTTTCTTAACATCAATCTTTTCAGACTTTTTATCACGATTAGCATTTGCCATCGGATGAACATGATCAGATGGTGACACTGGTTCAGTAGTAATGATGTGATTTTCTTTTGGAATCTCACATTCATTAACAGATTGATCACTACCAGTATCATCATTATCTGAGTCTGAACTATCACTCTCAGCATAAACACCCTCATTGTTCAAGCCCAAAATCGGTCTCACATCGGAATATGGATCACCAATACTCGAGGTATTAGATTCCTTTTCCGATGACGAGTCTGATTTTACCGAACTCTCCGGTATAACTTGGTGATAGTTATGGTTTTCAAAAAGAACCGGAGATGGTACAGACTTGTAATTGGTGGTGTTATCGTCAATGATATGATCTACCACATAAGCAACATTCTTATAACTTTCCAGCTTTTTGTTCACCTTTTCAGCAAAGCATTTTATGGCTGCCATTTCCAACTTGGTGTTTTCAATTTCATTGATATAGTTATTTATTGCCAATTGTTTCAATGACAAAGTGTTTTTCAAGTCGGAAATGTCCTTTTTATAGCCATCTAATACTTTGTTGAAAGCATTCAACTCTTTGCGAGTAGATTGACAGTTCAAGATAGCACTATCTCGTGAAATTCGGAGTTGTTTATTCTCCTCTGTCAATCTATCACATGTCCCACAATATTTATCACTCATAACATCAGTGCTAGATTCAGAACTTACAGGTTTTGGCGGTTCAGTCATGGCCATCAACGCAAAATGAGCTTCCTTTCCAGTGAAAAACTTTGAGTAGTCGATCTTGGTGAAAGCATCATCAGCTATGCACGACTTCCTCGTCATCAAAAAATCAGCTTCTGCCAGCAACTGGTCAATATCATAATCTAAAGAATCAACACTTGCCTCTGTGTCTGATTCGCTCTCAGAATCTGAATAAACTGATCTACACTCCTCGGGAACATCAGAAACTGAATCAATCACCATTCCAGAACTCTTTTCCTCAGTCTTAACCTTAACAGGTTCACTCTCCACTTTCATCTCAGTCTCAGAATCATCACTTTCACTCTCCTTAGTTTCTTTCTTCTCATCAACTGCCACCGACTCTTCCATATCAACCTGATAAGCAACACATGCCACATTCCCACCAGTAGTCACTTCCTCAACTCCTATTTGCATACCCGACCAGTCAAACCTCTCATCCTGTTGAGTCACCAAAGCTTGGTTCTGACTCGCATTTTGTTGTGTCTCATTGGGTGTAGTTATAGGTACAACTGTTCGGTTTGTGTGATTAGGAGATTGGTTTTGAATCTGGTTTTGAGTGTTTGGTTGTCTGTTTTGGTTGTTAAAGTTTCGGTTTTGGTAGTTGTTTTGGTAAGAAACTTGGTTTTGTTGACGGTTCTGGTAATTTGCATTGAAAGGGTTTCGATTACCTTGTTTAGGTGGCTGGGTGCATTCCCTTTTGAAGTGTCCTTTTTCTCCACAATTAAAACACGTAACCTTCTCCTTGTTGAATCCATAGGTTGTGTTGGGAGAAGTTGCTAAATCAGTCCTTCCAGTTTTCTCGATGAACTCTGTTGCTCTTCTCATTATACTCGCAAAAGCCCATTGAATGTCAATGAGTTCCATCTCTTCCTTGTCTATCTGTGCGTAGTCTTCGTTGGTTAAGTTGTTGTTCCCAATCTGACTAGCAACCAACCCATTGTAGGATGAAACCATTGCTGAGACTAATGCAATGTGTTGCTGAGCAACCTCCACAGTCACATTTCCCAAGTTAGATGTATCTAAAACCACCGGTTGTTGTTTATGTTGAATAACTTGGTTTACTGGTTGTTGTGTTTGGTTAGCAGTGTAAGAACTTGCTTGTTGCATTGGAGAGACTGGTGAAATGTAGGAACTATATTGTGGTGGTGTGTATGATGGTTGTGAGTAGGAATTGTATTGTGGTGGTGTGTAGTTGGTGGTTGGTTTTGATGATTCCATGACATTAGAAATACATGCAACATGTGGTGCAATGCTTCAAGAGCTCGAGTTTCCAGCTGGAACTGAAGTGCCTCCAAAATACAAACTGGGATTCTGAGGAATCTGTGACCTTCTAGCTTTCCTCCTATCCTCCAACTCTTTGTTCTCCAGCTTTTCGATAAACTCTGAAATGGTCCAGAATTGATAAGCATCCTTCTCTCTCAATACCTCCACATGCTGATCCCATTGTGGTGGCAAAGCATCTGCAAACTTATCCACCTGCTTAGTCATTGGAATCTGTACACCATAACTAGACAATTCAGACAACAAATGCATATATCTCGGAGTTAGTTCTTTCAAAGTTTCATTATTAATAAAAGAAAAATTCTCAAACTCTTTGACTAATTCCTCCATTCTCAGACTCCTGGTCTTCTCGTTACCATCATGCTTCCTCTTCAGCTTATCCCAAAGCTGCTTTGACGTAGTACATGTCCCAAACTGATGCAACAGGTCACTTATGATTGCCTGTGTCAGTTGAGAAAACGCCTTCTTCTCTACCACATATTTCTTCTTTTCGTCCTCAGTCAAGCTTTCCAGAGGAATCAACTCACCTGTGTTCTCCAGAATCGGTGCTGTGTATCCTTTGACAATCATGCTCCATGCCTCAGCTCCTTCAACTCCCATGCCTTCCAGATGGATCTTGAACATGGTGTGCCACTGGTTATACTCTTGCATATCCATAAGCTTCGGTGGCCGAGTTCCACTACCTGTAGACAAATCCTTAATCAAAGTAGAAATAGCATTAGTGGTTTGAGTATTTACCGCCGCTGCAGCTACTCCCTAGTAATCTGATTGTAGTGCCGGATGTGATACATTTTGAGGCATCGTGCTCGTTGTTGTCATGTAGTTAAGTGGTTGCGAGGACTGTGTGTTCGTCTTTTGCGCTGCCACTGTCCATGGGTCCATTGTCTGCTGTTGTGGTTGTGTTATTGCTGATCCCGAAGTAGTTTGAAAACGCCACATGATCACAAACTGAAAATCTCAACACTTAGAAAAATTTTTCAGCAAAAATCCTAGGTTCGCCCGAAATTCAGTAGATTCGTCCAACTACTTCTACGTTCGTCCAAAATTTCTCACTTTCGTCCAAAATGGTTCTACTTTCGTCCACACAGTAACACCCGAAGGTAGTCTAGATCAGAATGTAAATCAAACTAACACACTTTCCACTTTCGCCCGAAATGAAAACGGTCGAATGTGGAAATTTCTACCCGAAAGTGAAAGATTTCAACAAGAATTTTTAGGTTCGCCCAAAAACTACTCAGGTTCGCCCACTTTTTGTCACTTTCGACCACAACACTCAGTCCAGGTTCCAGGTTCGCCCAAAACTAGCAGATCTCATTTTTGAAAAACGGTTATTGTTTGAAAAACGGTTATTCTGATCTCAGATTTTCAAAAGTTCATGGATTTGAATGATCTCAATCAGGTTATGTTTCGGAATTGATTTGGAACAACTTTAAGTCTTGGAAAACTTGAATTCGACCACAAATTCACCTTTAAATCGATCAAAAACTCTTAAAAACAAGGTTTATGTAAAAACAGATGATATTTTGTCAAAAACATGTCCAAATCAGCTCTGATCTTATCAAATTTGTTGTTGTATGATCCTCTATGCTCTGATACCACTTTGTGAGCGTTGGATTTTAGCTAAAACAGGATTATACGATCATACAAGTCACAAATCTAGGTGCGGAAACCCTAGATCTGAACAAATTGATAAAACACAAATCACGACACAATCAAGATCATTTTCAATAACATTTCATAGATTAACTTTCATTCAAAAAGCATTTACAATGAGTTTATGTTAATCTAGATCACACAGATAATCTCTCAAAAACACTTCTAAACCTGAACTGAACCTGGACACAAATGACAACTCCCTTACATTATCAAAAACTCAAAATCTATATATAGGCACTGCACATTCGCCCCTTACAACTGGTCGAATGTGAGTGTTTTCCACATTCGCCCACTACAAGTGGTCGAATGTGTCTTCTGATCTTGTCCAGTCTTCCTTCGTCCAGTTCATATCTACCTTCGCCCATATCAATCTTCCTTCGCCCATAATCTTTTACATTCGCCCAGACTATAGTCACCTTCGGCCATCACTAACATATGTTAATTATTGTATATCCAATCCTTAGTCGCAAAACGCATCAACACTTTTGTCTTTATGTGTCAAGACTGTATGTGGCTGGGCTATCTTAGAGAAATTTTCGATGAACCGACGATAATAACCAGCTAAACCCAAAAATTTTCGCATTTCGGTTGGGGTGTTGGGCGTATCCTAATCTTTGATTGCTTCAATTTTGGTAGGGTTGAATTGAATGCCCTTCTCGTTCACAACGTGACCAAGAAAATGAACTTCTCGAATCCAGAACTCACATTTAGAGAACTTAGAAACAAACTTCTCGTTTTTTAGCAACTCCAATATCAATCTGAGATGATTTTCGTACTCGTATTTGGGTTGCGAGCAGATCAAGATGTCATTGATGAAAATAATCACAAATTTGTCCAAGTAGGGCTTGCAGACACGATTCATAAGATCCATAAAAACAGCGGGTTCATTCGTCAAACCGAATGGCATAACCAAAAACTCACAGTGCCCATATCGAGTCCGGAAAGCTTGGGTGAATGAAACCTTTGTCTAACAATTCCTGAAGCTTGTTAGACAACTCTTGCATCTCGTATGGTGCTAAACGATACGGAGTACGAGCTACTAGCGCAGCTCCTGGGACTAGGTCAATGCGAAACTCGACTTGTCGTGGCGGTGGCAGCCCTGGCAAGTCTTCTGGAAAATCTTCAGGATGGTCTCGCATCACCGGTATGTCCTCAATTTTCCGATCTTTAACTTTCCATTCAATGGCGTGTTCCAGGAACGCGACACACCCCTTCCTTAAAAATTTCTGCACCTTGATGCAAGATATAACTCGAAGAGTAGATCCACGACGATCTCCTCGGATCGAGAGGGTTTCACCATTGGACAAGGGAATAAGAACAAACTTCTGTTGATAGACAATCTCCGCACGACTTTTGGATAACCAATCCACGCTAATGACAATATCGTAACTACCCAACTGAATTGGCCGCAAATCAATGCGAAAACCACGATTGCCCAAGTTCCAAGACACAATCCCTACAACTTCTTCAGACGAAATTAAATTACCATTGGCCAATTCTATGGTATATTGTGTATCCAACTTACTCGATTCTAACCCAAGGGATTTCTTAAAGTTGGTGGACACAAAGCTAAAATCAGCGCCTGAATTAAAAAGTACCGATGCATAATGGCTGTTAAGGAGAAATGTACCGGTAACTATGTTTGGATCATCGCGTGATTGATCCTTAGCCTTTGGGCAATCCTTGCATAAATGACTCGTTGTACCACATTCATAACACTCATTTTTGGCAGGAGGAGTGTTGGTGGCTTTGGCTTTGCAGTTAGCGGTTTGGTGACCACGGCGGTTGCAGTTCTGACATAGAATAATCTGACAAGTGCCGACATGATGGTAATTGCATTTGCTGCAATAGGGGTGGGGTCCGTTGTATTTATTCTTGGGCTCCACAATAGTGGTGGTAGCAAAAACTTTCACGGAGTCTTGGCGCTTTCGAGAGGAGTTCTTACCCTTCTTGGAACCAGATCACTTGCGCTTGTCCCCAGAACTCTCGCCAGCAACTTCAACCTTACGATTCAACGAACCTCATACGAACCGCATCATCGGTGAGACTGTGAGCCAGTTTAGCAGAACTCTGGATGGTAGTGGGTGCAGACGCAGTAACCATGCATCGAATCTTGGGAGATAAACCCCAAATATACCGTTTGACTCTCTTGTATTCAGGAGTGACCATGTGGGATACAAGTCGAGAGAGCTCGTGGAAACGGGTAGTGTAAGCAGTTACATTAGCATCCACCATAGACAGATTCCATAATTCTGCTTCAAGCTTTTGCAGTTTGCTCCTAGGACAGTACTTTTCCATGAGCAGTGTTTTTAAATCGGCCCAAGTGAGATTGTAGGCCATGTCTCTACCCGAGGTTTGCACTTAAAGATTCCACCAGGTAAAGGCTTCGTCTTGGAAAATGCAAGTAGATTACTTCACTTTCTGATCCTCGGAACAACCGCTGATGTCAAGAACTAACTCAGTCTTCTCAATCCATCGGACAATCCCAACAGCACCTTTGGTACCATGAAAGTTCCATGGTTTGCAAGCCATGAAAGTTCTGTATGAGCATTCCTGAATAGGGTTTTCAACTTTTATTTATACAATAGTGAATATTAGCAACACAAAAACTTCTACCATTATCCATATCGCTTCCCCGTCGGCGACCAGTACCTCCAGAACCGCCGCTCGAATCTGCTTAAGATGCGTCATGTCGAGCAATCGCTTCAGCAATGACCCTAGCCAGCTCAGCGGGAGTGGCTCGCCATCATTGGTTCTTGCAGATTGTCGGGTTTGCATGTTTTCCTTCTAATACATCACATATCAAAAGTATAAGACACATATTTCACAAATATTGTCATGCACACAAATATAATAACAAAATATAACCATGAATAGTAAGTCAACCACAACCACAAGACAAAAGAATAGGTAGGGCACATCATGAATCAAAATATCATACAACTATTTCATTTCATAAAGCAGTTTAAGTACATCCATTGTTCTGTTACAAAATATCGGCAGCCTAGCTGCATGTGTCAAAACCACAACCACAAAATAAAACATCATAAAGTACAATCACGAATCATCATAAGAAGATGAAGATGGAAAAGCGGCAACGAGGGCAGAGACTGCAAATCTCATGCGCTGGTCCAACTATGTCATCCTTTGCTCCAATGCATCTAAGCGCCTCCCTGCCTCCACATGTCCTATAGGAGCTGCAAGTCTCCCCTGCTCGGCCTTAGTAGCACGATCCTCTAATTCGCGAATCCGAACTCCCAAACTCACCAGCTGCGAATCATGGGATAGAAGAACACCTCGCTCCGTATACAGCGGTCTGCCAGAATATCCACCCAAGGTCATCGCCTCTGCATCGTCCTCCTCATCCTGGTGTGCAAGGTCACCTACGAGAGTGGGGAGGTAAGGCCGCTTGCGGGCCTGTGATCTCCTCCTCAATTGACGAGGTGGCTCAGACTCTGGCACGGGTGCCTTCTCGACTGGCTCCTCTATTATAGGATCAATAGGAAGGTCGGGGTCAGCAGGCTGTACTGGAACCGGAGCAGGAGCTGGGATCGTAAGAATGATCGGCTGACGCACCCGCTTCCGAGGGGTACACCTATGGCATCCACCGCTCGAGAAGTAGCGGAAAGTGCGGAAAGAGGGTTTTGGGTTTGGAGTAGGTTGTGCCATAGGAGGAACCTCAGTAAGGGCTGGGTCCTCGGCAGGAATCACCGCCGGATGAGCGTTGGAGTCAGCAAGAGCAGGTGAGGTGCCATCCTCCGCGCCGTCGTTAGAGACACGATGATTTGTAGGCTCGGGATCCACATCCATGCCGGTGGCATCCATAATGAAGCCAACACTGTCGTGTGGATAGTCAGGTGCCTCGTAAGGAATAGGGTCAGGATGTGCATGCTCAAACCTCTCTCCCAAGCGGTGATGGTACCATGATGTGCATGCTAAAACCTCTCTCCCAAGCATCCGCTCCTCATAGTCAATTACCTGAAAAACATGCATAAAAGATTTGTCAACATAATTTCAATTAGTTCACAGGTTTTAATGTATTATGTAAAGAGCTCATGAAATTCGTGTATGACCAATCATAGGCTAGCTAAGAGAATGATTACAGTGCAAACCATGAGTTCCATAACCAAACCTCTTGACTGTTGTGCCTCGTGCATTGTACAATAAAGACAATGTATCTATAGTAGAATACTAACACTCTTTTGTATGTAACTGGTTAGATCAACTAACCAAGAGTGGGGGTGTCAATCCCAATAGATCTATTTAAGTGTTCCATGGCTTTTGTTAGCTAATGATTTTAGTTTAAATGTAAGTACGAGGACTATTGAGCTCATGAACCGAATATCTCATGTTCCACATGGTAGTCACGATAGAATAATACCCAAAATGTAATGTACTAGAAATGTAGCATGATTATCCCCCAAAATGGAAAACAGTAAAATGGTGCCGTGAAACTCACCTGATGACAATACGTGTGGTCTGGTAAAGCTAGGAAGTGAGGTAACTATCGTCCTCACAATGGTTGCCTATGATTATCAAGGACATAGTAAGTTGTGTGTTCTTGTCGTTTATCATACAAATTGTTCACCCGACTTATGGACCCTTGTGTTAGTTATATGTGGTGTGACATCCGTCTCCTTTGTTTAATAATTATTATACAAATTCTAGCCCTTAAAATTTTATTATTCAACGATTCCTATTACGCATTTATTTTAATATTTTTGATTTTATTCGGAACCGATTCAAAAGATGGTTCCTGAAAAAATAACTTTAACTTTAAATTTTTATTTAAAGGAACTTTATTTTCATATTTATATAAGATATAAAGTTTATAAATACTTTATATAACACACATATATAAAACCCATCTACAACTAATACTCATTAACCTTAAGCATTACCCAACCCAAATCAATAGGCCCAAACCAGTTGCAGCCCAACAAAGAACCCAAACCGGATCTGTTAATCGGGTCGGGTTGACCCATGTCAAGTCTGCAGTGAAAAAAAGCAAAATTAACGCGTTTTCTTTCTTGTTTTCGAAATCAATAGTTGCCATATCAGTCTAGATCTTGTTTCCGTGTTTTATGCATATCAATCACGCGTTAAATCACATGAATTTCGAATCTATTGACAATTTTCAAACCATTTATGAACCTTCAATAACCCAATCAATCGAATTCATACTTATAGACCATGAATAAGCAATTAAACTGGCACAGAGAGTTAGAGACGTGCGACTAAGAGAAACCATGCATCAAAGTTCGTTTTAAAACTTGTTTAGATACATGATTGAAGCTTTTTGTCTCGTTCCTTAGTCCGGTCAATTGCACCACTTCAAGTAAGTGCGATTTCAATTAAACTTAAATATGGGGTCGATTTATACAGTAGAACAATAGCACAATATTCTTTTTATGGATCTGTATCGAATTGAATGTCAATTAGATCTAGGGTTCTTGAGGGTTTAGAATGGGAAATGGGAAACTGCAGAATGAAGCTTTTGAAATTTTGTTTTGAATTACATAACAAAACCACCCCCAAACCAACTGGTCTGGGCACTTTGCTTAACCCTTAGAACCGGACCAGGACTCAAGTTCGAGTCCGGTCCACTGTACTTTTCATTTTATATATGACAACACCGGTGGTAACCCGGATTCAAACTCGGGATCTCTTGCTTCCTAGGCTTTATAATCACAAGCCCAGACCAATTGATCTGGACCCTGAGTGTGACACCCGGCAAATTCTGGTTAACAACGTTGTCTAAATGAAAGTCTACCTTAGCGAGTCACGCGTATATTGTACTTAACTGGGTTAGTTAAGTCGGGTTATGGTTCGGGAACTATTGGTTAGTCTAGAAGATCATTGGATGTTGGTCTAGAGGTTCGTTAGATGTCAGTCCTTAACCAAGTGTACAAACGGTGACGATTTGTAGGATCGTCAGGACATACGGAACGTACGAGTCTCGAGTCCCGGGAATTGGTGAACGAGTGTAAATATGTGTATTTACTTGTGTTATGTGTTTACAATCATTAAATGACTTGTCGGTACGTGAATATGCATTAACATATGTTAAAACGGGGTTTAACGCGCAAAACGCACAAAACCAACCCCTATAGGCGAGTAGGAGGCCTAATCACCTATAGGGGAGGCGAGTAGGGAACCCTAAGGGCGAGTAGGACCCTACTCGTGTATAGCTAAGGGCGAGTAGGCCCCAATTGCCTGAACAATCAGGCGATTAGGATTCCTAATCGCCTGAAACTGCTGCATACTCGCTAGTAACGGGCTGGACGACTAAAAACGACTATAAATACCATACTTAACCTCCTAAACTTCATTATACCAACCCTAGTCGTCCCATAACCCACCCCAACACATAAACAACCTCTGGAAGGCGATTTTTGATCAAAACTCAAGGTTTCAAGCTTGAATCATCATATTTTCATAATCCTAAGGTTTGATTTTCATCCATAACCCTTTATAAACGTTTTTAATTAATCCCTAATGGTCCAGACCTGTTCTTAAACGAAAATGCTTTCTGAAAATCGTCAATAAGGGTTGTTAATCGGATTATAACTAATATGCATGCATTATGGGTGTGTATGATTAGAAAGCTAGGGTTTTTATGATTCATGATGATGATTTGATATGTTATTATGATAGATCAGTATTGATATTGATAGTATGATGATAGAAATCTCAGTAATTGGATATTAGGGTTATGATTACGCGTGTTAGTATGATGTTGCATGCTATGTGAATAGGTGTTTGGATTACTTGGTTGCATGCAGGACTGATTATACGAGGTTAAACGAAGGATTTTGGGTTAAACATGTTTAGGATAGTGTTTGGGATGATATTGGGTGGTTACACACGTTCTGGATCTGATTTGGAGCGTTAAACGCGCGAAAAACCGGAACAGCAAGGTTACAGGCGAATAGCATTCCTAATCGCCTATGTTATAGGCGAGTAGGGTGCTAATCGCCCATAATATAGGCGAGTAGAGGTCTCTAATTGCTAGTTGACCAACCTAATTGCTAGTTGACTTTTCCTAATCGCGTGTACTGCTGCTGTAAGTGTAAATTAGCATTCCGAGACCCGATTTAACATGTAGTAACATGCTAGGAACCCCGTAACATGTCTAATAACTTGGTAACATATATTTGGATGTATTTCGGTGATACGTGAACTATGTGCTATAACTTGTTGTGCGTTAACGTATGTTAAGTGTACTTGCGTTATTGTATGTTTTGGAGCGTAAACATAACACGGGGAGTCTCGGGTCACCAATGGGATGTCGAGTCTTGTACTTTGGGTCGGTTAAACAGTCACGGTGTTTTCAAACGAACTTGGTTATGGTCTGGACATCTAGGGACTAATTAGCCTGCGGGTTATTAGTCTAAGTACTTGTAACTGTCGTATGTTAGGTCGCCGCTTTACAGGACTAGCATAGCAGCTGAGTTTACTCGGGTTAAGGAGTAACGCAACTTAAGGTGAGTTTACGGCCCCTCTTTTAAACTGGTTTTATACTTTCGGGGGAGAAAACATGTGTTAAAACGATTATTTGGTAACTGCTGTCATACTATGGGTTTCTATTGTGTACTACACGATCTTTGGAAGTCCCGGGGGGAACCATGAATGTGCGGGTTTGCACAACGGGGAAACGTGAATAGCGCTATTGGGAGTGACCAACCCCGCTCGTCGACTTGGAGGGTCGGCGAGTGCATATTGTCTCAAACAGGAACAACAGGAACAACAGGAACTACATCGGGCATACTTTTGGTATTCGCGTTAGTAATGGTTTTCCAATCGTGGTAGTAACAAAACGTACGCCTAGCTAGCGTATACTGGTTTTCGATTATTATAGTATGGACAGGTGGACTTGGTACTTGGATACAAAACCTGTAAACTCACCAGCATTTTTGTGCTGACGTAAACTTTTACATGTTTTCTCAGGTCGCTAAGGTAGCACGACTGGACTAGGGCGCACGCGTCTGCACGGCGTCTAACTAGGGTTGCATGGTCATTTGAACGTTGAACTATTGTTTTATGGTTGAGATACTGTTTTTGAATAAGCTTCCGCCGTAAACGGGATTTTTAAACTATGTTTTGAAATTGCATTTATATTCATTTAGAGTTGTTTATTGTGATCGTTGGTTTGGATCCTGGTTTGTCATGCGCCTCGCGGTAAAACTCCGCAAGTGGATTTTGAGGGTGTGACAGATTGGTATCAGAGCCAATGGTTATAGTGAACTAGGACTGCATGTAGAGTCTAGTCTATAGCCGAGTCGCACACACTAGACGATCACATGGTACTAAACGTTATAGTGGTATACGTATGGTCTTGTCGGGGTGTCTCTAAATCGTTGGTCTTTCTACGTTACATCATCCGTTCTATCTTAGGTTGGGTTACTTGTTTTCTAGGCAGTGTGGTCTGTTGGAGTAACTCGTGTGCTCTTGAGATTTGTCCAAGGCTCGGACATCTCCCTTTCGCACTCCAATAGAAACACTTGTCATAAACTACCGTAGTATTACGGTGTGTAGCTAAGAGTCTATGTTCGGTGATTTGAACTTTGAACTAGGAGAACACTGGGAGGACCATGTAGAGCGTTTTATCATTTTGGGTGCACACAAAATCATAAAACGAAATGCATGGAAGCCCTAGTGAGCTCTGGGTTTGAGGGGATAGTCCTGGATTGGATCTGGCTTTGAGCTTGTGAACATTAGTGGTTATCTTTAACTGCGAAACTAAATTTTCTCGTTCTTTCTGCCAGAATCATGTCTGGAGTGCGTGGAGGACGTGGAGGTGGTCGCAATGGTGGACGTGGTGGTGGTCGCGGTGGTGCTGGTGGTCGTGGTGGAGGTATTAACCTATCGCAGGCTGATCTGAACAACTTGCTCCAAGCTGCCTTTCAGTTAGGGCACAACGGTGGTGGTAAGTTGATTTATCCATTTTTCTTTTGCCTCATTGGTGAACCTTGTGTACGTATTTCATGGTTTCTCATACGTTTCGTTACAGGTGGTCCTGTTGACCCACCCCCACCCATGTGCACCTACAAAATGTTCCGGGACTGCAAACCCCAGGAATTCTCTGGCATTGAGGGTGCGGTTAGTTTGCTTAGGTGGTTGGAGAAAGTGGAGTCGGTATTTTTGATGTGTAACTGTCTTCCAGAAGATCGGGTAAAGTATTCGGCAGCGTTATTTCAGGACGTGGCATTGACTTGGTGGAATGGCATCACCCAGAACATGGGTATTGGAGAGGCATATGCTATGCCATGGGAGAATTTTGTGCAGTTACTGAAGCGTGAGTATTGTCCGAGGGAAGAGGTACAGAAGCTGGAGCATGAGGTGTGGAACCTCAAGATGACTGGGTCGGAAATCGAGAAGTATACTGTGAGGCGGAATGAGTTGGCAGTGCTGTGTCCCGATCTGCACGTGCCAGAATATCGTAGAATTGAACACTATGTCTCAGGGTTAGTACCGGAAATTGCAGGGTTAGTGGCTGCGGGAAATCATCCTACGTATGCAGAGGTAGTTCGATCGGCCCATAGGATGACCAACTTAAAGGTGAATGAGGGGATTTTGCCTGCGAAAGGTTCGACAGTTAAGGCTCCAGAGAACAACAAGCGCAAGTGAGAAAATGACGGGAAAGGATCTGGGTCTGCACAGCAGGGTAAAAGGTTTGATAATGGGGGTTCATCTTCTTCGGGTAACAAGCAGGGTGGTTATGCGGGAAAACTGCCCAAATGCAACAAGTGTGGACGCCATCATCAAGGGAACTGCGACAGTAACCATTGTCACCGCTGCCAGCGAACAGGCCACTATGCTAAAGATTGTCGGGCTACACTTCCATCGACTCAGGCTCCGACTAACAGTTCAGCTCCGACTACTCAGGGGACTACAGGGAAACAAGGATGCTACAACTGTGGTGACACTGGGCATTACAAGAAGGATTGCCCAAAACTGAAGCAGGGTGGGAACAACGGGAATGGGAACAACGGGGGCGGCGGCAGAAATGCACGTGCCTTCGTCATTGGAGCCGCTGAGGCTAGACAGGACCCTGACACAGTCACCGGTACGTTTCTTCTCAATAATCATTCTGTTAGCGTGTTATTTGATTCTGGTGCCGACAAGAGTTTTGTATCCATGGATGTTAGTCGACTGCTAGATGTAGTACCCGTACCATTAGAGACCAAGTATACTATTGAGTTGGCTGACGGTAAAACGATTGAAGCTACTAGTGTCCTTCGGGAGTGTCGATTAGAGTTGTCGGGTTTATCGTTCCCCATCGACCTTATGCCGGTACCTTTGGGTAGTTTTGACGTTGTGGTAGGAATGGATTGGTTATCTTTGTATCGCGCGGAGATTGTCTGTTACGATAAGGTTATTCGGATTCCTCTCCCTGATGGAGAATTCCTTTCTGTGTACGGTATCAAGGGTGGTGTTCCACTAAACATCATCTCTAGCATGAAAGCCCTTAAGTGTCTTCGAAAGGGTTATTCCGCCGTTTTGGCGCTTTTATCTGTTTCCTCTAGTGATGAGAAGAAGATCGACGACATTCCGGTGGTACGCGAGTTTCCTGATGTTTTTCCCGATGATTTATCTGGTCTTCCTCCTCATCGTCAAGTCGAGTTCGGTATTGATCTTGTACCAGGGGCTGCTCCTATTGCTCGGGCCCCCTACCGTCTTGCACCTCCCGAGATGCAGGAATTGTCTAGTCAGTTACAGGAACTCTTGGACAAGGGTTTCATCCGGCCAAGTTCTTCCCCTTGGGGAGCCCCGATTTTATTTGTTAAGAAGAAGGATGGGAGTTTCCGATTGTGTGTAGACTACAGAGAACTGAACAAATTGACCGTCAAGAACCGTTATCCTCTTCCACGTATTGATGATCTATTCGACCAGCTTCAGGGTTCTAGTTATTATTCCAAGATTGATTTAAGGTCTGGTTATCACCAGCTGCGCGTCAGGGAGGCTGACGTTGCAAAGACTGCTTTTCGAACACGTTATGGCCATTTCGAATTCTTGGTCATGCCTTTCGGTCTCACGAACGCACCGGCGGTTTTCATGGACTTGATGAACCGCGTCTGTAAACCATATCTGGATAAATTCGTCATTGTATTTATTGATGACATTCTGATCTACTCCAAGAACGAGACCGAACACGGGGAACATCTGCGGTTAGTTTTGGAACTTTTGCGACGGGAGCAACTTTACGCCAAGTTCTCAAATTGTGACTTTTGGTTACGCGAAGTTCAATTCCTAGGACATGTGGTTAATGAACTAGGGATTCATGTCGATCCAGCTAAGATCGAAGCGATCAAGGACTGGGGAGCACCTAAGACGCCAACTGAGGTGCGGCAATTCCTAGGCCTTGCGGGCTACTATCGTCGTTTCATTCAGGGGTTCTCGAAGATTGCTCAACCCCTCACCATTCTCACTCAGAAGGATAGGAAGTTCGACTGGGGTGAACCACAAGAGTCTGCGTTTGAGGAACTGAAGTCTAAACTATGTTCTGCTCCTATTTTGTCTTTACCTGAGGGTCCTGATGATTTCGTTGTTTACTGTGATGCTTCCATTCACGGACTCGGTTGCGTGTTGATGCAACGCGAGAAAGTGATTGCGTATGCTTCTCGTCAACTCAAAGTGCACGAGAAGAACTACACAACTCATGACTTGGAGTTGGGTGCCGTGGTATTCGCGTTGAAAATTTGGAGACATTACTTGTACGGTACCAAATGCACCATCTATACCGATCACAAGAGTCTCCAACACATTTTCGACCAACAACACTTGAACATACGGCAGCGTCGCTGGATTGAACTTTTGAACGACTATGATTGTGCTATCAAGTACCATCCTGGCAAGGCGAATGTTGTAGCAGACGCCTTGAGCAGGAAGGAATCAACTAAACCTCGTCGCGTTCGGGCGTTGCAGCTCACCATCCATTCGTCGTTACCTGATCAACTCCGTTCTGCCCAGTTGGAAGCTTTGAAGGAGGAAAACCTTAAGGCTGAAACTATGCACGGTGCCGACAAGCACCTAGAGCGAAGGCCTGATGGCCTGCACTATTTCGCAGAACGTATATGGGTTCCTTTATTCGGGGGACTACGGGAGCTTGTCCTTGATGAGGCTCATAAGTCCCGGTATTCTATTCATCCTGGTTCGGATAAGATGTACCAAGATCTGAAGGTGCTTTACTGGTGGCCAAACATGAGGTCGGACATAGCCTCATACGTGAGCAAATGCTTGACCTGTGCTAAGGTCAAGGTGGAATACCAGAAACCGTCGGGTCTCTTGCAACAACCTGAAATTCCGGAATGGAAATGGGAGCGGATTACTATGGATTTTGTCACACAAATTCCTAAATCACCAAGCGGGAATGACAAGATATGGGTGATTGTCGATCGGTTGACGAAATCAGCTCATTTTCTTGCCATTAAGGAGACCGACACCATGGATCGTTTGGCTCGTCTTTACTTGAAGGAAGTTGTTTCTAAGCACGGGGTACCAGTTTCTATTATCTCGGATCGTGACTCCCATTTTACTTCTCACTTCTGGAAGTCTTTGCACAAGGCTTTGGGTACACAACTAGACATGAGTACGGCTTACCATCCACAGACTGACGGTCAGAGTGAGCGTACGATTCAAACTTTAGAAGACATGCTGCGGGCATGTGTGATCGATTTTGGCAAGGGTTGGGAAGCTCATCTGCCGTTAGTAGAATTCTCGTATAATAACAGTTATCACACGAGCATCAAGGCTGCTCCGTTCGAAGCACTGTACGGACGGAAATGCCGTTCTCCTCTTTGTTGGGCTGAAGTGGGTGAGAGTCAACTCACTGGGCCTGAACTAGTGTACGAAACTTCGGAAAAGATCGTACAGATTCGAAATCGGTTGGCGGCGGCACGGGACCGGCAAAAGAGTTATGCTGATCAGCGTCGCAAACCACTGGAATTCCAAGTCAATGACAAGGTACTTCTAAAAGTCTCACCGTGGAAGGGCGTCATACGCTTTGGGAAGCGTGGCAAACTCAATCCGTGTTATGTCGGCCCATTTACGATCCTGGAACGGATTGGGCCGGTGGCATATCGACTTGATCTACCGACGGAGCTCGGTAACGTACATAACGTCTTTCACGTGTCAAACTTGAAGAAGTGTCTGGCTGACGAGTCTCTCATCGTTCCACTAGAAGAGATCAAGGTTGATGATCGTCTTCGGATTGTGGAAGAACCTGTGGAGATCCTTGATTACAAGATTCGCAGCCTGCGTCACAGCAAGATTCGTATCGTTAAGGTTCGGTGGAACTCGGACCGGGGACCGGATTATACATGGGAACGGGAGGATCAGATGAAGTCTAAGTATCCTCATCTTTTTCCTAAAGAAGCGTTCGAGTCGAGACATGTCTCTTCGGCAGCTGAATGAATCTCGGGTCGAGATTCCTTTTAACGTGGGGATGATGTGACAACTCGGGTAAATCTCTCTTTTGGTTTCTATCTTTTTGTTTGTTTCCTTCGTTATTTCCTTTGTTCTTTTGGTGCTTGTGCAATTTTCGGGACGAAAATTCTTTTAACGTGGGGATGATGTGACACCCGGCAAATTCTGGTTAACAACGTTGTCTAGATGAAAGTCTACCTTAGCGAGTCACGCGTATATTGTACTTAACTGGGTTAGTTAAGTCGGGTTATGGTTCGGGAACTATTGGTTAGTCTAGAAGATCATTGGATGTTGGTCTAGAGGTTCGTTAGATGTCAGTCCTTAACCAAGTGTACAAACGGTGACGATTTGTAGGATCGTCAGGACATACGGAACGTACGAGTCTCGAGTCCCGGGAATTGGTGAACGAGTGTAAATATGTGTATTTACTTGTGTTATGTGTTTACAATCATTAAATGACTTGTCGGTACGTGAATATGCATTAACATATGTTAAAACGGGGTTCGCGCAAAACGCACAAAACCAACCCCTATAGGCGAGTAGGAGGCCTAATCACCTATAGGGGAGGCGAGTAGGGAACCCTAAGGGTGAGTAGGACCCTACTCGTGTATAGCTAAGGGCGAGTAGGCCCCAATTGCCTGAACAATCAGGCGATTAGGATTCCTAATCGCCTGAAACTGCTGCATACTCGCTAGTAACGGGCTGGACGACTAAAAACGACTATAAATACCATACTTAACCTCCTAAACTTCATTATACCAACCCTAGTCGTCCCATAACCCGCCCCAACACATAAACAACCTCTGGAAGGCGATTTTTGATCAAAACTCAAGGTTTCAAGCTTGAATCATCATATTTTCATAATCCTAAGGTTTGATTTTCATCCATAACCCATTATAAACGTTTTTAATTAATCCCTAATGGTCCAGACCTGTTCTTAAACGAAAATGCTTTCTGAAAATCGTCAATAAGGGTTGTTAATCGGATTATAACTAATATGCATGCATTATGGGTGTGTATGATTAGAAAGCTAGGGTTTTTATGATTCATGATGATGATTTGATATGTTATTATGATAGATCAGTATTGATATTGATAGTATGATGATAGAAATCTCAGTAATTGGATATTAGGGTTATGATTACGCGTGTTAGTATGATGTTGCATGCTATGTGAATAGGTGTTTGGATTACTTGGTTGCATGCAGGACTGATTATACGAGGTTAAACGAAGGATTTTGGGTTAAACATGTTTAGGATAGTGTTTGGGATGATATTGGGTGGTTACACACGTTCTGGATCTGATTTGGAGCGTTAAACGCGCGAAAAACCAGAACAGCAAGGTTACAGGCGAATAGCATTCCTAATCGCCTATGTTATAGGCGAGTAGGGTGCTAATCGCCCATAATATAGGCGAGTAGAGGTCTCTAATTGCTAGTTGACCAACCTAATTGCTAGTTGACTTTTCCTAATCGCGTGTACTGCTGCTGTAAGTGTAAATTAGCATTCCGAGACCCGATTTAACATGTAGTAACATGCTAGGAACCCCGTAACATGTCTAATAACTTGGTAACATATATTTGGATGTATTTCGGTGATACGTGAACTATGTGCTATAACTTGTTGTGCGTTAACGTATGTTAAGTGTACTTGCGTTATTGTATGTTTTGGAGCGTAAACATAACACGGGGAGTCTCGGGTCACCAATGGGATGTCGAGTCTTGTACTTTGGGTCGGTTAAACAGTCACGGTGTTTTCAAACGAACTTGGTTATGGTCTGGACATCTAGGGACTAATTAGCCTGCGGGTTATTAGTCTAAGTACTTGTAACTGTCGTATGTTAGGTCGCCGCTTTACGGGACTAGCATAGCAGCTGAGTTTACTCGGGTTAAGGAGTAACGCAACTTAAGGTGAGTTTACGGCCCCTCTTTTAAACTGGTTTTATACTTTCGGGGGAGAAAACATGTGTTAAAACGATTATTTGGTAACTGCTGTCATACTATGGGTTTCTATTGTGTACTACACGATCTTTGGAAGTCCCGGGGGGAACCATGAATGTGCGGGTTTGCACAACGGGGAAACGTGAATAGCGCTATTGGGAGTGACCAACCCCGCTCGTCGACTTGGAGGGTCGGCGAGTGCATATTGTCTCAAACAGGAACAACAGGAACAACAGGAACTACATCGGGCATACTTTTGGTATTCGCGTTAGTAATGGTTTTCCAATCGTGGTAGTAACAAAACGTACGCCTAGCTAGCGTATACTGGTTTTCGATTATTATAGTATGGACAGGTGGACTTGGTACTTGGATACAAAACCTGTAAACTCACCAGCATTTTTGTGCTGACGTAAACTTTTACATGTTTTCTCAGGTCGCTAAGGTAGCACGACTGGACTAGGGCGCACGCGTCTGCACGGCGTCTAACTAGGGTTGCATGGTCATTTGAACGTTGAACTATTGTTTTATGGTTGAGATACTGTTTTTGAATAAGCTTCCGCCGTAAACGGGATTTTTAAACTATGTTTTGAAATTGCATTTATATTCATTTAGAGTTGTTTATTGTGATCGTTGGTTTGGATCCTGGTTTGTCATGCGCCTCGCGGTAAAACTCCGCAAGTGGATTTTGAGGGTGTGACAGAACGTTAACAACCCAGATAGGGTTATATTTAAACACTACTTAAATTCGAATGATATAATTCTTATAATTCCTTTATTAATCAAATTTATAAGAAGAATTCTTTTATTTAACAAAACAATTATAAAAATTTTCCAAAAAAATTACATGACCTATTCTAACCGTAAAGAAAATTTACATGCTTTTTATTTTCATAAAAATATATTTATTTAATATAGAACAATTATTTCTTATAAAACAAAAAAATTATGCAAAAATTTATAAAAAATAGTAAAACAGGATATAAAAATATGAAAAATTTATTTTAACACTTTTATTCAGTAAAATTAATTAATTTTGATTTTTAATCTCAGAAAATAATTCGTTTATTACTTTTAACCAATTTAATCATATTTAATTCATAATTAAATCATAATAAATCCAATAATTACTATTTTTCCGTCAAAATTTCACATAAATTATATTATGTAATTTATGCCAGAATCCAAGTTTTATTTTTCAAAAATTTTAGAATTATGTTTTTACACATAAATATCAATCTATTTAATTATGTGTAAAATATCAAAACCCCCAAAATAAATTAAAAATATATATTTTTATTTTTTACTTTTGTCTAAACATATTATGATATTATATGATGTTTTACATGGTTTATGATTAAATTTATTTAATGTTTTCAAGTAAACAAATTGGTAAATGTTTTTTTTTCAATTTAAAACTACATCTTCCCGATACGAGAACCCTAGATGCCTTAGACTAAGATGACATAGACTCAATAGGTCCCAAACTCAATTATCCTCTATTTGTACCTTAGGATAATACACTCAGGGACTGTTGTCGCCTTTACACTTGCTTGTTGGTAGATATACCAGACTTGCAACCCAAGGTGAGTTTACGTAGCCCCTTTTTACTATTTTACATTTTTGGGGTGAAACATGTTACATTATCATATGCAATTCAACATAAGTGCCTATTTGTGATTTCTATGTTGCATTATGTCTTAAACAATACTTTGGTAAACACAATTAGACTCGCGTAATCATTAACTCCGTACAAGCCGACGATACATAATGATTGATCTATTGGATTGACAACCCCACCCGGATGCGTATGGGATGAACCACATTAAACATGTCACAAGGGTTGATTATGCAAACGCTTTACCTAGTAGTTTGTTTTCACATATGGACTAGATTTGCCATGACACTAGAATTGCATAAGTTTTTATACTCATGATACAATATTCAAACCTATCTAATTCTTACCAAATTTTGTTGACCCAAAATATTTTCCAACTTAACATGTTTCAGGTTATAGTGTTGCTTGAAGATTAGAGTTCATGCTTGAAGATTTATATTTAGTGTTTCTCATTTGATGTACAAATCCCTTTTAGAACAATTGTATGTAATTCATTTAATTGATTATTGAATCTTATTATTTACCATGATCTACTGAACAATCGTCATTACGTGGCACCCCGATGTTTCCGCCATCGGTTGGGGTGTTACAGATTGGTATCAGAGCCTTGGTTATAGGGAATTAGGTTATTAAAAAAAATAATCTAGTCTATAACCCTAGGGACTTTAACCAGTACTTGCTTCTCTTACTTGCAGGCCTATCTACTTTCTTATCCTTATCCCTATTCCTACCCTAGTCCTACGAGTTGTGTACTATTATTCACTTGCTGCAATCCTGATCTACCCTTAGATTAATAGGACACACTCCTCAGGCTCAAGCCTGAACTGTTTTGTTAATCTTGTCAAAGTCTAGGATCCTAATAATGAATACGTGCAATCTAGAAGGGTGAATGCCTGTATTCTAAGTCTTCTGTCAAGGGACCCGTATGCCTACCTGGGAATTCTTGGGATGAGTGTTCACTTATAGGCTAAAGCACGTCTTCACAAATATTATTGGTACCTAGTCACTTTTATAAGTCAACGTTTTCGTTTATTCGTCTTAATTAATGAATAAATGATTACACTCTTTGTGTTTTATTGTACAACCTCATGCCCTTTGTTGCAAATGCTTCACTCTCAATAAAAACTAAGTTTTAATATCAAAATTTTACACTTTAAATCCATTACATTACTTATGTAGTCTACTTATCATCCTAAATTTCATGATCATATGTGGATTTCACAATCACACTTTATCTTACATTCTTACAGTATTAGCCACACGTTTGATTATTTTCAACACCTCACCCAAATCATATGATTGCCTTTTTCAACTTGTTACATATTTTTAAACCTAGCCTAAACTGTAACCCCATAACCTGACTATACCCTAGCACAAAACTAAAGATTTCTAAATCTTGTTACATTTTCATCACCTAGGAATTTCATAAACTATAGAAAATACATATTTTTGTTAAAAGTTGTCCTCAAACGTAATTTCTAAATTTTAAATGTTTATTGGCGTAACAAAGGATTTTTGATATAATGTTTTAATCCATTAAAAATCATTCAAAACCCAATTTCGTGTTTAAGATCTCCTACTAACTAGAATATCCAGATCTAAGCTTACTTAGTTTGTACTATTTAACGACTTTAGCTCTATGTACAAAACCAATTTTGAAAATAAAATCTTTCCACCCACAAGATCAATATTTAGTCTTTAAATTCTCCATTGACACCTACATATTTTCAACTTGTTCGAACTTTTACAAATTTTGGCATTTACCACAATCATGTTTTCTCAATACGCTTGATTTTAACCCTTGATTCAAACCCCATAATTCATGCTGCTACATAATCTCCTTACTACTTGTGTCTCTTTGAAAACCTATAAAATAAACTCTTTTTTAACTATATTCACATTCACCATCATAATGTTACTTCGAGTTTTTCGTCATCCTCCCAAAAGCCAAATTCATATCCTTTACCTTCTCGAACATGAACTTGATTTTCATGATAACCATACTATTGAAAACTTAATTGTTTGTGCATAAAACCCGATTCTTAGTATGCATGAGGATTTGATTATCTACTATATTTGAATATTTGACTATCTACGATACTTGAAAACATGGACTAATTGCTATAATCACACCTAGACCCATTAACCTTGTCTAGGGAAATACAATTACAACTCGCATGCTATACTTGATGCTTGATACTTGTTGCTTATATATGTATTACTAATTTACAACTTATGTGTTGAGCTCCGAAACAATTGTTACACTTATTTCACAACTGGTAGAGGCTGAAGTACCTGCTCAACATTTGGTAGAGTTCTAATAACCTGCTCAATGATTGGTAGAAGTCATGATGCCTGCTCAACAGTCGGTAGATGTTCTAATAACCTGCTCAATGACTGGTAGAGGCGATCATACCTGCTCAACAATCGGTAGAGGTTCCTACTCACCGACTGGTAGAGGTCTTCTTGCTTGCTCAACAGTTAGACTCATTTTTTTTTATTATTTATCATTGCATTGTGTACTTTCCTTAAACTTAATTCCATGCAATTTGACACAAAGATCCATTAGACTCATTGATACAAAAACTTAGTCGCAAGGTTGTGCATTATTATACATGTGTGTGTAGTTTAGAGTCATAGAAGGACACAAAACCCTAATGTAAGGTAAATTGGTGATTGCGGTCCGGAACGTAATCATGAATTTACAGGTACATAGGGGTGGTGTGAATTTCTATTAGGGTTTTTGTTTGACATTCAGTACGTTTTGAGGTATCAATGGTGTGGTGGGTTAGCTACGGTACATCTTATATATAAACACTAATGATGCATCGAAAGTGACATGGGGGGGGGTCAAACCAGGAACAAACTCTAGTTCACTTGGTAGTTCTAATCGTCTATTAATAATCTAATTTAATCTTTTTAACTATCCTAACATTTACTTGGTCATGTTGAATCTGACACCCGTTGAAATCATAGGTCATATCCGTACATTAGTTACACGTACACATTGTGCATGACATTTCATTTTACATGTTCTATTGCAACTGAGCCATACAGGGCCTCAGCAAGTCAGTTTCGATGCTTACAGTCTAGCATTAGGTCCACTAGTTGATATAATTTCATAACTAGTTGAGTAGTTATCTGAGCTATAGAGAGATCATATCAAAAACCCTAGTTTGGGAAACTCATACAATGGTACATGACATTTCAATGGTGATTCAATAAAGGACAAAATCAATCAATGTCCATACACAAGAATTTTCCGAACACAATATCCAAAAACGACTAGTAAGACCACTAGTTGAAAAATATATATTGTGCACACAATTGTATTATCTTGTATTACATAGACTTGTACAAAGACCCTTCTTAACATCCAATTACAACAAGGGACCAAGTATTTTTACAAGATGTATATTAAAATGTTCAAATATATATATATATATATATATATACTAGTAGCGAACCCGCGCGATGCGGCGGCGGCTGCGACAATTGACGATGTGGGACTTGTGTTTGTTAGTTTAAACATTGTTTTTGTTGAAACTTCATGTGGCGTGATGCTATGAAATTGTGGAATTCTTATGTCTTTGCCTAGTTGCATTGAAGGTGTACATAAAATAGGCCTTACCTAAGTAAGGTTCAAGGAGTGACAAAAAAAAAATGCAGTTTCAACAAAAACAATGCATGTAGGTGGCTATGTGTTTGCAATTTGAGAAAGGCTATATCCTTTCGCAATCAAATACCCTATGAAATGGAATTTGAATGCTAAATCCATACTGGATAATAGTGCAATGCCACATAAACTATAGAAGAAACAAAATAACCCAAAATTTTAGAAAGTGACCAACAATATTATTTATATAAACAATTAACTTATAGTTATACTGAAATTAAAGTAGGTGTACACCAAGAATCATCATCTCTTTGAGCTATTACCAAACCAGGAGCAGGCCTGAATGTAAGTAACATCACATAGACCTTTGGTTCATTCCATAACAGTCACATTAATAGACCTTTCATGATTTAATTGCCAAACGACCCATAATATTCATCAAAACAGAGCGTGGTGGACCGTGCACACCAAATATTAATTAGAATGTAACCTTTAATTCCATAGGTGGTAATTTCAACCTGTTCATATGAAAAAGGGTCGATTTGGTTGTATATTACTATCTTGAAATGGATAGGATGGGAACCTTAAAAGGAGTTATTGAATAATTACAACCTCCTAAATACTTTTATTGATTATTAATTTAACAACATACTTTTTAAATCATTTTAACATAACTAAAAAAAAGTGGACAAAAAGTGTGGTGTCGGTAAGTCAACCTGGCTCGTGTTTACCCAACCTTCCAGATACCCATATATGTTCGTCCACCGTGTAACCCATAGCCCATGTGAACCATTTAACTAATTGCCCATGACCCATTTTGACCCATGAACAAACCCGATTAACACATCACATTCAGTCAGTACAAAGTTCAGCGCTTATAAAAAGTGTAAAAGTGTAAAAAAAGTCAAATTATATTGTACAGACTGAATATCCTAAACATTAATAATGTGTCCATAACCAGCACTTTTTTAGTAGCTCTAATAGTACTGGGAATGATGTTGAACGAAGCTACTCTTCCACCTCTCTAGTCCTTCATTGTTTGATTGTCAACAGTCTTTTGAGTTGCCGCAATTTTTTATCAAGAAGTTAATTTTTAGTAATTTATCATTGTGCCTTAAATCAATTATAATCTGACACCACAATAGCTGAATATAAATAAAGAGATAGTATCCAATAATGCCAAGAAGCTTGTATTAAGTACACACAATTACAAATCATATTTTCGTCCCGCATAGAAACAGATCTAAAATACATATATGATTTCTTATAACTTAAAATACCAAAGAATTTTGATAATGGTTTTGGATTTTCAAAATTTAATTCCATATGGCTTTTGTTTCCTCCTGATCTTGGGCTGCAAAACTTATTGGTCTGTGTTCAATATTGACTACAGCAGAATCCAACACTTTACTTTACTAATTGTTTCATAAAGAATCAAAGTGTTTGCGTGCTAACAGGAGGAGTATAACCTATCACAATGGCTCCCCATTTTAGATAAAGCTTCAAAGAACGCCTTCAACTGGGCAACAGACCCAGGTTGGGCATAACTCTTAGCTTCTTCGCCGTATCACTTATGCAAAAAAAAGCTGACCGTTTTTTTCCAAGCTAACGACTCCTATATGACCCATGAAGTGTTCATATACCAATTACCAAGATTTAGTTTATTATTTTAATAAACAAATGAAAAAAAATGCTAACAAGTCAATCCAACCAACTTTGACTGGACCTGAAATTTTACCTTTGAAACTGACTATCAAGTATCTACCACCATGTAACCGATAAGCAATCATCTGCATTTCAAATAGTCGATAAATGTGATATTATGAGCCCAATTTGTTTGTTTGATGAAGTTAGACAACTATTTAAGTGATAAGCTAGCTTTCTTGAACCCCGGGTTAATGACAAAATTTTTAGTACGGGCCAAAGATGTCGATCGGGTTAGCCATAATGAAGTTCTATTGAAAATGGAGTAATTAAAAATAAGTAAGAATTTAAGAGATATACTCATACTAATACTTTTTTTGAATGAACCAACTTTACCCAAACTCATCTTGCCTAGAACCTGTTTTGACTCGAACCCGGTTTGACCCTACACCCAACCCAACCCGTCAAAACAAAAAATGACAAACAAAGACCAGATCTATTGAAATGACCCTTCCACACTCACACAAGTAACAAAATTCCAATGGGATTAATACTCGAAGCCACAAGATACATGCATGATACTACAAGTAATAAGTAAAATGTTCTTTTCCCTTTGTAAAAGTTTAACAATAATAACAACGCCAATAATTTAAAAGCACATTCTTCTAGCCCTTTTCAATTTCTTATAAAGATTAACCTCAACATGAAATGAAACCGATAAAACCAAAATAAATAGACTTCCTTGTATAACAAATAGATCCAAACACTTGATTCTCATCAAATAATCATTTAGTCACAGACATATGGTCTTAGCCAAATATCATGGTGGTGTGTAATTGTAATTACTATACAAGTTATGCAAAAACCAAACCAAAAGATTACAGATCGGAAAAAAAAGGAGGTGAGAAAGACGTCGTTGAGAGCTGGTGTCGTCTGATCCTCACAACACACAAGCGTTGACCCGTTTTCCTGCCAGCTATCGGTTGATCATATGTCAAACAAATGAGCAACAATTTCATCGTAGTTTCTTTAGATCATCAAGTTAATGCCATCTACTTTGAAAAGGAAAAAAAAACAAAAACAAAACGGTTTTGAAAAGGTAAAATTCATGGATGTTATTTAATTCTAAAAGAAGACATTAGAGGTTTTGTAAGTTACCTTAACATGGTACTCCTTTTAAGTCCTATGATATTTCCCTGGCTCCGTGCATCCAAACCATGTGTAGAGGATCACTATGACAAACCTTAACTTGTGAGTTGGAACACTATGACATTGATAAGCAACTTAACATTCTCATCCGGTTCATATATTTCTAATCTGCAGAGTCTTAAATTAGTAACCAAATTAGACATAAAGCCAACAACCTTTTTAATAATAAAACATAAGCTAACAACCTTGTATGTAACAAATTTAAAACAAGAAAAAAACAAGAGCTTGTAGCATGAAGAGAACAAATAATCAATTTATGGGTTCTTTAAACACAACTAGTCCTCACTAACAGCCTTCTAAGTGCACATAAAGCTTTCCCATCGGTGTCTTCAATGTCTCATAAACTACTATGCTTTAAATAAATCAACAGGAAAGAATCAAAAGTCAGTTAAAGATATTTGAGTTTGGGATCAATACGTTTACTATATTCAACTAACAAATATGGTATACGAGTAACTAACAAACGAGAACTTACTGGCGACAGATAGTATAGGGTGAACGGTGTCGGCAGTCGGAAAAAAAATAGCGGAGGTACGTGTGCCCAATCAAAGGTATGTTTGGATTTTTGCTGCATAACGGTTTCCCTGAGAAGCTATTTGTGACCATATTTGTGGTGTCAATATTGATACCATACTATAATTACAGGTATACATACGTGAAAAGTTTATGAATTTTATGTGGTAGTGAATGTCACCTTTCCAAAAGTGTGGTCACCCAACTCAAAACATACAATAAAGTTTATTAAAAAAAACCTTATAGAATTCATTTTCTAAAAAGGTATAAAGTATTTTTAATTTCCGATGATTCCTGGTTCAAAAAACACATATATCTTGCTTGCATACAAGGATGATATGACAATGACCTATCATACAATATTTTTTTAAATTTCCATCATAGTGACAGCTTTATCTATTTCGTGACTTCCTACCATGTTGGATCAGTATGCTCTTTGTTTAAGTAAGAACTTGCTATCTTTGACACTTAAGTGTTTAGGAAGCTCTTGTATATCAGATTGTAAGCACAGCGGAATGTATAAGTTAAAGCAACACTTTTTATACTTAAGAGGAGTTATTACTCCCCCGTGATGATTGAAACTAATAATGACAAGTATTTATTATGAATCTAAGCAGTAAATGAGAATTAGATACTATAGACAGATTCACAATAAATACTGAAATGGAATAGAACAGTGAAAGTGTTTGAAGGATTTTTCTATTAAAATCAATGTCTAAAATAGAAGGTTGAAGCCTCCTATTTATAGACGTTTACATACATGTATCTTGCCCATAAAGCAAGTACAGAAACATCAGAAACAAGTTGCATAAGTTGCAACATTGAAACTAACAATTACAGCTAAAAGTAATAATAAACAATAAACTACTGATACAAAAGGCGGTGGAAAATATCTGATGCTAAGTGCTGATGAATGACAAACTACTGATGAGTAGTTTGTCTTCAGTACTTCTGAAGTGAACTTGTCTGGTTTGGACTTCAGAACTTCAAATGAAGTTTCTTCTTCAGCACTTCTCATATCTTCTCTTCAGCAGTTTCTTGTCTTCTCTTCAGTACTTCTATACTTAGCCAAAATGACAGAAGTGAATTAGACTAAGGTTTCCAAAAGTGGTTTCACCAATCCTCGTTGTCCTAACAATCTCCCCCTGGATTGATGAACCCAAAACCTTACTAATTCCTTATGATCTTCTTCTGTCTTGAACAATCTTCCATATTTCTTTGTACATGGTGTTCTTGAGCTGGTTTAACTGTCCATCAGATAGAGATCCTCTCTGTGTTTCCAGATGTTGAATTGTGAGCAGGTCTTGTGTTGACAGTTTCTTTAGATCACTGATCTTCTTGTAAGCCCTGCTTGAAAGGTCTCTTCTTGTCAATAATACTGAGTTGTTAGCAGTAAGTGACCATCTGATGATAGGTACCTTTGACTTGTTAAAGTCAGAGGTATAGGGAACCAGACTTGTCCCTTGGGTTGATGATCCTGAGTGTTGGATGCTTTCTGTTTCAGTAAACCTCAGGTGGGAGTCTCTTCCTTGTTGTTGTTGTTGCATATCAGGCATCTGAATAGTTAGGAGATGGTGTTCAGTCACTACATTGGTATGCATCTTTTCTTTGATAGTCTTTTGGATTTGGCAGGCAAAAGTGGAAGAATCCCTGAATTGTGTTAACAGAGGTTTCTCCTCAATGTCAATATCTGAATGAACTACTGAACTTCCTTCAAGTAGTACCATTTTGAAATCAGTTTTGACATTGTCCTCTGCTTTCTTTCTTTGAGTAGCAGGCCTTCTTGTTGACATACCAGAAGTTCTAACTACAGATCTTGAAGGATCAGCAGTTTGAAACTTCTCTGGATTTGCAGCCTTGGCAGCCTTGTATTTTTGATAAGTATCCATCAGTCTTTCTTCTTTCCATCTGGATACTGAGGCTTTTGAACCATAGCCATCTGCTACTAATTCATTTATCATTTGGGCTCTCTTGGCCTTTCCTTCTTTACTTGTGGCCAGTTTGTCTGCAATCAGTTGTGCCCTTCTTGTCAGCTCTTGCATAGAGAGTCCCTTGAGTGTGTAGGCTTTAGTCTTGCTGTTCTTTGTGATGTAAGACATCAGTTGTTGTCTTTTGTCTTCTTCAGCAACATAATCAATTTCAGCCTGTCTTTCCAGTTCAGCTTGATAAGCCTGGAGCTTCTCTTCAAACTCTAAATCATCCCTTTGTTCCAGAATTTTCCAAATCTGGTCTTCCTTGGCTTTTTGTTGAACTGCCTTTAACCTCTGCTCAAGAAGTTCAGTAGATTGAGAGATTGGAGCAGGGGTTAGGACAGTCATGGTAGTGGTTGTTGTAGGCCTTGGAGGAGCAGAAGTTGGTTTGATTTGTTCAGTGGATCTGGAAGGTTTAGTTTGTTGAGGTTTGGAAGTGTTAACCTCTGATGGGTTGACAACTGTTGATGGTTTGTCAACTACTGAAGGATTGTCTTCAGTACTTTCTGATTCTTCATCAGAACTTTGGCCATCAGAGGTTTCTTCATTATGTCCTTGGGATTCATCAGATTTTTCAGCATCTTCTATTTCTTGAATAGAGACACCAAACTGTTTGGCCAGTTTTTCCTTTCTGGCTTGATTCTTCTGATCTCTTTCAAGGATAGCCACTCTTGCCCTTATCCTGGCTTCGAATGACTCCTTAGGTTCCCTAATTTTCTCCCCCTTTTTGGATTCATCAAGTTTAGAGGTTGAGGGTTGGGAGAATTGACCTTGAAGATGAGCAATCTGTTTGCTGTTGAATTCAATCTTGTTGGACAGATCATTCATCTTTGTCTTGATCACTCCAAATTGGTTTTTGATTGACAGCTCCAAGTTAGTTGTGTATGTTTGGAAGTGATTCTTGATGAGAGTGTTCATCATGTGGTACAGGGGACCCTCTAGGCTGCATAGCTGGTTCATGTCTATGCTTGTTTGCCCAGGGAATTGGGTAGGCATTTGATGTGAAGGGTGTGTTTTTGGGAGATCCTCATGTTGTACAGAGGATGCCACTCTAGGGGTTTTAGGGATTGAGTGGACTTTAACCTGTTCAGGGGTGACTAGCTTCTTGAGCTTGGATACCCCTGAAACAGGACCTTCATAAAGTGCCGTCAATTCAGTAGTTTTGGTTTTTGAAACATCATCCAAATTAATGGAATCATCTGAATCCCTGTTGTTTTTCTCATTGAGGACTGTCTCAGTTAAATCATGAGCTGAGCCCAACTCAGTTCTCTCATGAACCTCTTGTTCTTGGTTCTGAGGATTTCCTACTTCAGGCATTAAGCCTTCATCGGTAGTTGCCACATCTGAGGTCTTAGCTGTTTTACTTCTATCCTCAGATCCACCACTGGGTGGTAACTGAGTAGTAGCAGCCTCAGATGCCCCAAGAGTCTCTAAGATTGGGCTTAAAGACTCTGGTTCACCCTCATTTCTTGGGTTAGGGCTAGTGATGTCCACATCCATGTCTGATGTTGTGGTTATGTCCCCTGTTTGTTGTGGTTGTAGGGGACTGACATTATCAGATGGGACTTTCTCTTTTAGCCCAGAGAGAAGTTTGGCAATCTCTATTGCCTCTGTTTCAGAAATTTAAGGGGTTGGTTCAGTAGTTTGGGCAATAGGTGAAATAGGTTGGTCAACAGTTTCAAAAGAAGTGTGAGTTGCAATTGTTTTTCTAAGTCTTTTTCTTTTGAATAAGATTGTTATGGGTGCTCTTGGTGGGGTTTGAGATGGATGAGACTGAGAGGGTGTTTCAGTCTCACCTATTTGAAGAGCAGATTGCTCATGAGCATGTTCAGGCATCTCAACCTCCTGAACAGCTTTTCTTTTGGGTTGGTGGGTTTTTGTCTTTGTTGGCTTGGGCTTTTTGGCTATTGGTGGTGTGAGTTTGGATGATGTGGGCTTCAGGGGGACTTGTTGTTGTTCTCCCTGATCATCTTCTGGCCAGGTAGCCGGTTTGTTATGCCTAGAGTATGCTTGTGAGGTTAATGGATTTAAAGTTGAAACTTTTCCCACAAGCACCTCATTACCCAGTTCCCCTATTATGCATTGCATAATGAACCTTGGGTATAACAAAAACTTTTTCTTGGTATTATTATGATGTAACACCAACTCATTGAAAAATAATTTTGATGCCCTGAATTTGGTTTCATTCACTATGGAATGAAATATTGGTTGAAAAGTAGAGGGCATCTGATCATAAGACCCTGTCTTTGGACTCAAACACATAATAATATAATGAAACAAAAGCTTGTATTTTGGTTCAAAATATTTTTTGAAGATAGTAGCATGGGAGAGAGTACCTTGATAACCACACTCTGTCATGGTTAAGTGAATATCAGAATTAGCAACTTGATCAGGGGCAGCTACATCATGCAGGCCCAGTCTTGTTGCCAGTGTGGCCGGTGTGATGGTCAGTGGTTTCCCTTTTATTCTTGAGTTGAGGGAAATAATTTCATCATCAGCCGTCACCGTCTCAGCATTAGCCCAGAACTCATTTAGAGTTTCAGTATGAATTGGTGGGTCGATTGTGAGAGCAGTAAAATATTAGGATTTTACGACAAGATCAATGATCTCATCGTATTGGGACCAGCCTTCTTGTTTTTCAAGAAAGGCCCTTTGATTGTGTCCCTGTTTTAGAACGAGAGCCATGTGGTTTTTGTTTTTGTTGATCGAACAGTTGATTTGCAGGTTTAGGTTATTGAGAGAGTTTTTGAGAGAGGAGGAGGGAATTTTTGAGTTTGAAAGGATAAGTGTTGAAAAAAGATATTTATCAGAAGTTTTTAACCGCTTGAATTTTCTTTATTAGAAGTTTTTAAGCCGCCTCGGTTAAAAATCTTTTTATCAGAAGTTTTAAACCGACTAGGTCAAAACCTCTGATGATGGGAAAAGTCAGATTTGCCCTTTTTGACTAAACTGTTGATGAAGGATTATTTCATCAGTAGTTCCCATTTCCTCTTCAGTAGTTTTAAAAGCTGATTAGAAATGTTTTATAAATACTTTTATTCATAACTTCTGAAGGTTATTTTATCAGAGGTTATACACTTTTCAAAAATTATCCCCATACTGATGTTTTGTTCATCAGTAGTTTCTCTCTTTTCAGAAGTTTTGTTTCAGACTTTTTGTCCTTTTGTAAGTGAAAAATAAAAAATATGTGCAGAATAATAAAATAAACACTTACAAATTTAGCATCCCAAGCATGGATACTAACTTCTGAAATGTTGATGTGTCAAGGGGTTTTGTGAAGATGTCAGCTATTTGATTAGCTGTTGCTACATGCTTCACCTCAATCTTGCCTTTTTCATAGCAATCTCTTATGAAATGGTACCTGATCTCAATATGTTTGGTTTTTGAGAACTGTACCGGATTTTGAATGATGCTAATGGCAGATTTGCTGTCTACAAACAAAGGTGTCTTTGTTTCTTTGATTCCATAATCAAGAAGTTGATATTGGAGCCATTGTATCTGTGATGTACAGCTTGCAGCTGCAATGTATTCAGCTTCAGCAGTTGAAGTTGCAACAGATGTTTGCTTCTTTGATTGCCATGACACTAGACAGTTACCCAAGAATTGACAACCACCGGATGTTGACTTTCTTGTCATCTTACACCCTGCATAGTCACTATCTGAAAAAAGCTGATAACTTGGTATTGCTTGAAGCAGGATACCAAATTCCAAGTGTTGGAGTTCCTTTCAGATATCTGAAAATTCTTTTGACTGCTATAAGGTGTGATTCCCTTGGTGCTGATTGATATCTAGCACAGACACATGTTGAAAACATAATATCTGGTCTAGAAGCAGTTAGATATAAAAGGGAACCTATCATGCATCTGTACATGGTTTGATCAACCTGTTTTCCTTGATCATCAGGTTCAACTTGTGTGATTGGTGTCATGGGAGTGGAACATGATTTACAGTCGTTTAAAGAAAATTTGTTTAATAATTCTTTAACATATTTTGATTGATGTATAAAAGTTCCATTTGTTTGTTGCTTGATCTGCAGTCCCAGAAAGTACTGCAGTTCTCCCATGGTACTCATCTCAAATTTTGATTGCATGAGTTTCTTAAAATCATCACACAGTTTTGTGTTTGTTGAACCAAAAATGATATCATCAACATAAATTTGAACAAGTAGGACATGATTTCCAACATGTTTAATGAAAAGAGTTTTATCAATGGCACCTCTTGTGAAGTTATTTTTGAGTAAAAAGGTGGAGAGTGTATCATACCAGGCTCTTGGAGCCTGTTTGAGCCCATAAAGAGCTTTGTCCAGTCTGTACACCCACTCAGGATGAGAAGGATCCTCAAACCCAGGCGGCTGACAGACATACACCTCCTCTTTTATCTTTCCATACAAAAATGCACTTTTTACATCCATTTGATAAACTTTAATTTTGTTGGAAATGGCATAGGCCAGAAATAACCTGATGGCCTCAAGCCTTGCAATTGGAGCAAAGGTTTTATCATAGTCAATTCCCTCTTCTTGAGAGTACCCTTGAACTACCAGTCTTGCCTTGTTCTTGATTATCATACCAGCTTCATCTTGTTTGTTCCTGAAAACCCATCTTGTGCCAATTGGTTGCTTTTTTGGAGGTAAGGGACAGATTTCCCAGACCTGTTGCTTGTTGAACTGAAGCAGTTCATCTTGCATAGCTTGCACCCAATTATTGTCTTTGAGGGCTTCCTGGTACTTCTTTGGTTCCAACTGTGAGATAAAGGCTGAAAATAGGCAAAAGTTGGAGAGCTGGTTTCTAGTAAGAACACCTGAAGCTATATCACCCATGATTTGATCAAGTGGATGATCTCTGTGTTCAATCAGTTGTTGTAAACCACTGACAGTTGTAGGTGGCTCATGTTCTTCAAACAAACTACTAAGGTCTATAATATCTGATTCAGATGTTCCTTGATCTTCAGTAGTTGGATCTACTAAACCAAAAGTTTGAGTTTGATCCTCAGTACTTGTTTGATCAGAAGTTTGGGGAACTTCTGATGATTTTGAAGTTGACTTGATAACTGTTTGAGGAGTCCATGGTGTGGGATCCTCATCATCAAACCTTTTGTCACCATAATAAGTAGGTTTTGATGAAGTAACAGCCTTCTCAGGTCCAAAATGGAAGTTGTCAAGGTCAAAAAGTTTAGCAGGATGTGCTGGAATAAGAGTGTGTTTTGACTCATTGAACTTGACATTCAATGTTTCTTCTACTATCTTGGTGTGAGAATTAAAAACCTTGTAGGCTTTTCTAGTTGAAGAGTAACCAAGAAAGTAACCTGAGTCAACTTTGGCAGCAAACTTTGAAATAGATTCCTTGATGTTTAAGATGAAACATTGACACCCAAAAGCCCTGAAAAAAGGAGATAAGGGGCTTCATGCCATGAAGAACTTCATAGGCAGTCTTGGAATGTCTCTTAACCACAAGAACTCTATTCTGAACATAACATGATGTGTTAACTGCTTCTGACCAAAAGTACAAGGGTAGTCCAGAATCAGCTAACATTGTTCTTGCTCCCTCTATTAAGGTTCTGTTCTTCCTTTCTACTACACCATTTTGTTCAGGAGTTCTGGGAACACTGTATTGTCTAATAATCCCTTTAGACAAACAGAATTCATCCAGAGTTTTGTTCCTGAACTCTGTCCCATTATCACTTCTAATGGTTTTGACAGGTAGAGAATATTGTTTCTCCACTTGTAGAATGATGAACTTGATGATTTCAGCAGCCTCATCCTTGGAGAATAAGAAAAATACCCATGTGAATCTTGAGTAGTCATCAATGATGACTAAGCAGTACTTCTTCTTACCAAGGCTCATAATCTTGACAGGTCCAAATAAGTCCATATGGAGTAGTTGAAGACATGCAGTTGTTTTTGATTCTTCAATAGACTTATAGGAGGACTTATGCTGTTTTCCCTTTAAACAGGATACGCAGTGTTCTTGACACTGGTATACTTTCAAAGGTAGACCTCTGACCAAGCCCATTTTTGTGACTTTATTTATGGTTTTAAAGTTCACATGGCCAAGTCTCCTGTGCCAGAGATCAGTTTCTGAAGTTGATGCCCTTGAGAAGAAACAGGCAGTGTTGTTCAATACTTTGTCTTTCTCAATGTCCACTGCATAGACATTGCCACATCTTTTGGCAATCAGCAAAGTATGATCTTCAATGATCTTCTCTATCAACTTCTGGCCTTCTGGTGAGATGATCTTGCATGCTGTCTTTGTGAAAAAGGAAGAATATCCTTTATCACACATTTGTGACACACTCAGCAAGTTGTATTCAAGGTTTTCCACCAGATTGACCTTGTCAAACTGTATTTTGCCAGAGGAGACATTGCCATGTCCTAGCACATATCCCTTAGCATTGTTCCCAAAGGATACAGATCCTTCTCTTTGGCTGATAAAATTGTTTATCAGGTATCTGCATCCAGTCATGTGCATAGAGCCCCCACTATCAACATAGCATGTGTTGTTTAAGCCCCTGGAAACTCTCTGCACACAATAACAAATTAGTTAGATTTAGGAACCCAAGCCTGTTTGGCTTTGGGTTTGCTCTTGAGAACAGTTACAGTTTGTTCTTGACCAGGTTGAGAAATCCATGTCTTTTTGGCAATGGATTTTTCATTAAGAACCATGGTGGTATCCTTTTCAGGACCACCATCAACCTTGGTCATCAGTAGTTGTACCAAGTTCATTAGTTTTTGAATCTCAGCAGTTTGTGAAACTGCTGATGATTCAGGTCTAACTACTGACAAAGAATTTTGAGAAAAAGATTTTAGTTGAGATTTTATCTTTTTCTGAGAAAAGGTGTTTTCAGGTTGTTGTTTCTTGGGATTAAAGGTTCTTTCATAATCATTTCTGATTTGATTTCCCACAACCTGTTGTTTAATTTTATGATTGAACTGAATTCCTTTTCTGTATCTACAAAACTCTGTTTTGTGGTTGAACAGACCACAAATTTCACACTCTTTTGCCTTTTGTTTTTGATCTAAAGGCAAATTTCTGACATTAGTGTAAAGATTTTGCTCATCAGTAGTTTTCAGGGTCTCAACTCCTGATGTAGATGAAACTACTGATGGCTTGTTGTCAGATTTTGTTAATACTTCTGAAGTACTTTCTTTGAAAATACCAGGATTTCTGTTTAGAAAGTTTTCATGGAAAGATGTGCAGTCTTTCCCTTCAAAAGTTTCATTTGAAACAATTTTTCTCCCATCTTCAGTAGTTTTCGGAGAGAAATCTGTTGGTGTTTCAACATGATGGTACCCTATGCCAAACTTAACATTTGAAGCACTCTGTTTGTTTAGCAATAGTCGGTACCCCTTACAAGAATCCACCCATTTTTCACAACTGATCTTGGTGTCAGCAAGCTCTTTTCTGACATTTCCAAGATCTTCTATCATCATTTTAATTTGTGCTTGGGTTTCAATAGCTGAGTTAGTTAATTTAGAGGCTTCTTTTGTTTTAGCAATAAGTTTTCTCTCTAAATCACACTTCATCTGAGTGTATTTTCTTTCTAAATCATTGGCTTTTCCTTGTAAGTGCACATTTGTCTCTCTTATGAGAGCAAAAGATTCTTTGCAAGAATTTGAGCAAAGTTTTGTCAAAGACTCTTTTGATACCTGTGACAATGCAGATTTTGAAGTACAGCCTTCAAATGCCATTAAGGCAAAGTTCTTTCTGCCATTGTCTGGTTCTCCCCAGTTGATGTCAAACATCTTGTTGTCTGCATTAGGATTGCACTCTGTGGTGTCAAAAGGAAGACTGCTCCAGTCAACATATCCTAAGGTGAAAAGACTTTGTTGAGAGGGTTGTTGAGGCTGTGGAGGTTGTTGAGCAGTTGGAAAGGGAGGGATTGATTGTTGGCTCTGCATCTGTTGAGCAGGCATTTGAACATATTGTACTTGTGGCATGTATTACTGTTGAGGAGCTTGTGCCTGTACAAAATGAGCACTCCCTTGAGTTCCATTATTCCTATTATAATTGGGGTTAAAGTTATTTCCAGATTGTGATTGGTTAAAGCTAGAGTTTCTACACTCTCTAGCAAAGTGTCCCAACTTCTGACACTTGTGACATCTCAGTTTAGATTTGTCAAAACCAATTTTTGATTTACTGGTCAATCCTGGAAATTTCCTTCCTGACCTTTTATAAAACTTGTTAGTTTTAATGCTTAGCATGGCCAGTTGATGTAAAATGTCCATTTCTTCTAAGTCATCACTGCTAAAGTTTTTCAAATCATCCATGATAAAACATAGATTATCAGCAGTTTGACTTTGGTCATCATTGTCATAACCTGGGAAAGATCTTTCTGATGAGATCCCAGTTGTTATGTCAATGTTGTCATAAGATCCATAGGAACAAGTTGGTGAGTCTTGTCCCAAAAGTGTTGTACTACCTGGTAGGTAGTCATCAGCAGTTTTACCAGATGATTGCAATTTCTTCTTTTGATCAATTTCTCTCTCAAAAGTAAGTAATCTCCCATGGAGTTTTGTAAGAGTGAGGGAGCCAAAATCTGGTGAGGATCTTAAAACAATGGAGTATGTTTCCCATTTGTCTGGTAAAGACCTTAAAAATCTATGTAGCATAGATACTGTTGTATAGGTCTGACTATTTAACTTTAGCTCAGATATTAATGAGGAGAATCTTTCAAATTGTTGAGTTAAAGTTTCCCCATTAATGTGAGCAAATGTCTCATATTGTTGAGCTAAGATCTCTCTGGTGTTGGCAATCACCTCTTCAGTTCCTCCAAACTGTTCTTTAAGACAATCCCAGAGTTCTTTGGCACTTTCACAATGTAAAAGGCCAGAGTATATCTCATTTGGGAGAGCCATTGCCAACATAGAGAATGCTTTTGCATCTAGCTCAAGTTTTAGGAAATCATCATCTGTATAGTCTTTTGGTTCTTTAGGAACCTCAACTTTAGTTTCAAGATTTATGTTTACTGGTTTGTGAGGACCATATATCACAGATCTCCAACAACCTGTGTTGGTCTGTGACAAGGTATGTGCCATTCTCTTTTGCCATATGTTGTATTCAATTCTTACAAGCATGGCAGGTTTAGTAGCAGAACCAGTATGATGTGGATCCATTTTAAAGAGTATTGATTTGTCAGATGACTCTTTTAAGTGATGGATGTTGATAAAAAGTGAACTTTTGATCTTTTATTGAGTATCAATAAGAGCTTTGTGTCTGATTCTCAATTTGTTAGATTGATATGTGATCAGATAAACCAATGCTCTGATACCAATTGTTGGATCAGTATGCTCTTTGTTTAAGTAAGAACTTGCTATCTTTGACACTTAAGTGTTTAGCAAGCTCTTGTATATCAGATTGTAAGCACAGCGGAATGTATAAGTTAAAGCAACACTTTTTATACTTAAGAGGAGTTATTACTCCCCCTTGATGATTGAAACTAATAATGACAAGTATTTATTATGAATCTAAGCAGTAAATGAGAATTAGATACTTTAGACAGATTCACAATAAATACTGAAATGGAATAGAACAGTGAAAGTGTTTAAAGGATTTTTCTATTAAAATCAATGTCTAAAATAGAAGGTTGAAGCCTCCTATTTATAGACGTTTACATACATGTATCTTGCCCATAAAGCAAGTACAGAAACATCAGAAACAAGTTGCACAAGTTGCAACATTGAAACTAACAATTACAGCTAAAAGTAATAATAAACAATAAACTACTGATACAAAAGGCGGTGGAAAATATCTGATGCTAAGTGCTGATGAATGACAAACTACTGATGAGTAGTTTGTCTTCAGTACTTCTGAAGTGAACTTGTCTGGTTTGGACTTCAGAACTTCAAATGAAGTTTCTTCTTCAGCACTTCTCATATCTTCTCTTCAGCAGTTTCTTGTCTTCTCTTCAGTACTTCTATACTTAGCCAAAATGACAGAAGTGAATTAGACTAAGGTTTCCAAAAGTGGTTTCACCAATCCTCTTTGTCCTAACATACCACCTAAAACAAGGGCTTTTCAGAAAATTAAGATAAGACTGGGGCTTCAAACCATGATATGCAGAACCAACTCCAATCCCTACAAATCCAGCCTGTAAAATTAAAAAGTAATTTCACATATATAAATTGTAAAAAAAGTATATATGCTAAAAGTCTATAAGTGAATAGAATAACTTCCAAACCTTAGTGATAGCAGTATCAAGCACCCTTTACCATATTTATCCAATAAACCCTTGGTTATCTAGCAAAACACAAACATACAGTGAGATTGAAACAAACAAAGATGCAATTAAATTCATCAATTTGAAGAAGTCAACACAGGTGTACACTCAACACTTGAGGTGTCAGCCATCACACCTCAACTCTCTTGATGTTCATAAATGTACATTGTCTCAAATCACACCTCAACTGTCTCGATGCTTTCGTCCTTGTCTCCTCCATGACAGCTGCCATCAACCGCCTTTGTTTGGTGACCGGACATCCGTCTTTTACCAGGAGTCACCATCACAGTCTCCAAGTTACCATGATTTGAACATTAGATGTCGGATTAGAGTTATTTAATAAAACAAGTAGAAGTGAAAGAACCGATTCTTACCTTTGTTGACGGAGATGGCGCTCATGCATTGAAAGTCTTCATAACGCTACTGTACCTGCTCTCCACCATCACCCATCTTAGACTTCACCGCAACCACCATCATCTTCACCCACACCCAACCCCACAACCTACTCCGGCAGACACCTCACAGCCTACACCCACCGTACAACCAACTCCAGCATAAATAAGACATAAAGAACCAAAAAATCAAACAGCTTCATGGGTAAATAAATACAAACCTGATTACTTAACCATGTTTAGTTTCTTTCCAGAGCAATCGTAAAATGTTTTGTGTGTCCAGAGAAGATAGAAACTGGAGAAGATGTGTGCTCTGTCACCTCCATCTTTGTGTCCTCTCCTGTAGCGGTATGAAGTAATATGAGGGAGACTGGGAAAATTGAGCAGAAAGAGATGATTTGGAATTAGGGTTTTGGGAAATGAGGAATGGGTGTATGGGAAAGTGGGATGAGCGGGAATTCAAATTTGAATGAAAAAGTTTGGCCGCTCAAAAATTAAGCACTTGTTTGGACTTTTGGTCAGCGAGAAAGAGACAGAAATATGTGTGGATGTCAACATTCTAGATTTCATGCTTCATAGGTTTATACATATGGCTTTAATGGTTGTACATCTCTTAAAATGTGGTAAATGACCATTGTTGCCCTTCCTATATGCTTATTAATATAGTATAGATATATATATATATATATATATATATATATATATATACATACATACATACGACGGCATATATATACACACACATAGGTATATGGTGATTTTCAAGGATCAAACTTTTACACTTTAAATGATCCATCAAGTCCATCTTAGATTCCACCAAAATTAGCTAAACACTTGACTTTGTATTCCTTCCATACTAGTTGACTTGCCAAAAATAAATCCCCACACATACATACATACATACATACATACATACATACATACATACATACATACATACATACATGACACACATGTACATGTGTGTGTAGTGTTTGTGTCTTCCACTCTTACATAAGTCCCTTCAAAACATTCTTCCATCAAGATTCCTAAGACAAACTTTAGTCACCTCCATCACATTCCTAGATGTTACATGAATAAGGAAAGCATCTTATGACACTTAGGAAAGACCCTTCTAATCACCCAAGACGCCATGATTATGAAGCATCAAATCTTAAGTGAGTTGACTAAGCATAAGTCTCCCAAACACCCTCTATTTTCGACCCACACTAACCAAGAAAACAAGCTCACATCACCTCCATAATCTCTTCCAAATCTAACCAAAATCACCTTTAAGAGATCTTAATCCATATTAGGAAAGATGCTTACTTTCACCTTTCTTGAACCATGATGACTTGCCATCCATACTTATTATAAATAGGGCCAAGGTTTAGAGAGTTTAGTGCACAAAACAACTAAACACCACACCTCTACCCCTCCCTCTCCCTCCTCTCGGCCAAACACCACCACCACACCACCATTACCACTCAACACCACCACAACTAAACCACCACTCACATACAAGCCTTTACACAAAAACATTAACTTTCAAGGGATCATTAGGGGTACAAGGAGCATAACAAGGTTGTACAAGGCCCCTAATTCCCTCTTTTTCTTAAGACACTAGGAGGTATAACATTGTTTTCTTAAACTTGTGTTTTTACTCTTACATAGTCTTTTAAATGCCAAGTTGTTCACTAAGTATGTTTACTCTTGTAACATAATCAAGTAAGTGGGTGAACTCATGTTTTAAATACATTATGTTGACTAGTAATATGTGTTTACACCCCTAAGGGCCGAAATATATATGTGAATATATACATATGGCCGAAGGTTTTTTGAAGAAAAGGATATATTTTTCTAAACTCCTTAACACAAGGCATAGTGTTGAAAGATGTTAATCATAACAAAGCTTACAAAGATCCTTGTTTTTTCAAGAAAAAGTAATATTTGACCTGAAGTATTATTATTTTTCACAAAAGATGTCACGTATGAAAATAATAAGTTAAGCATACTTAAACATGGTAGATCTACACACTTGACAAAACAAAAGTGTGAAACCTTAAACACACGAGTACATCAAAGTATATAAAACACTTGCTTTTCACAAATAAAAGTAATGTTTTTCCAAGAACTAAGCTATCTTTTATCAAAGATCACTAGCTTACAAGTCTTTCCATTAAAGACACATTTAACTTAAAGAGTCAAGTTACAAAGACAAGCGTAACAAGAGAACAACTTGTAGATAGTACAAGTAGCATAGACCTAAAATGTCTCTTTTACATAGGACACATAGATCGATCTAGCTCAGAATCATTAGTTCATTTCCAAGACATACCATACGGTTAGTTTCACTGCCCCTTTTTACTATTTTTACATTTTTCCGGGGGGGGGGGGGGGGGGGAACATGCGTACAAAGTTCAGTTTTCAGTTACATACATGACTATTATGTGAACATGAGACATCAAGGTTCAGGACCCATTAAGCCCTCGTGTCATACATCATACCATAACCATTAGCTATGGACTTAGCCATGAAACACCAGAATAGATCTATTGGGTTGACACCCCCACTCTGGGTCAGTCGCTCTGACCGGATGACAGATATCAAAAGAGTGCTAGTATTTCACATCTATTCATTGTCCCGAGTGTACAATGGGCGAGGCACAACATGTCAAGGTTTGGTTATGGGCTCATGTCAGATCACATATTAATTATTGCCCTAGCTAGGCAGTAATTTAGTCGGATTTGGGATTACAGGTCCAACATACAAAACCCGTGAACTCACCAACTTTATGTTGACCCATATATATTTTTCATGCATGTTTTTCAGGAAATTAGCCTGGAGCATGGAACTTGGGATGGTTGCGTACGTGCATTCAAGGGATACCATCTTTTGAACTATTGTTGTGATGTTTTGATCTAAACACTTTTAACAATGGTTTCTAATTCAAATAATTAACGTTATGTTTTGTAAGACTTGAATGTTTTAAATGGTAATTCCTGTTTTATTAAATAATGCTCGTGTGACTTTTGTGCTTGGAAATAATTTCAGTTGCACCCCGTGTTTCCACCTTTGGCGGGGTGTGACAGAGTGGTATCAGAGCACAAGGTTATAGCGAACTAAGATTCTTTTGAGTCAAACTATAATCTAAAAAAATTGATTTTTGAAATGTTTATCCAAAGGAAAGAAACACAACAAGTATCCCTACGCGCTATGCAAGTTCCATGCCAGTTACATACTTCACACTTTAGTAGGTATATTAAGTACACTACATACTGACACACACGTGTGTTCATTGATTTCCAGGATCATGGCACACAACGAGGACCCTATCATCATCTTTGATTCTGAGGAGAAGGTTGTACCCGACAGCCCTCCCGCCGCCGACATTCAGCAGGGCTATGAGCCCGATTCCAGCGATTCAGACGTCGAGGAGGGCCGCATGCAGGTGGACCACGTCGTTTCGGACAACGAGGATTTTGTACCAGATGGAGAGGCACAACAGGAGGATGCACCCCTACCGCATCCCGAGCCTAGGATGCCATCGTTTCGTTCTTATCGCCCGTATCCGGGTGGTGTGCGTCTGATGTACACACCTCGGAAACGAGTACTTCATCCACCGGCTCCTATCGCTCCAGCTGAGGCTCCTGCCCAGGCTGACCCTGAGCCTCCAACACCTGTATACCCCCAGCCCCCAGCACCAGAGGCACCTGAGCTACCCAAGAAGAAGCTACGTCTGAGATCTCACGCTCGTAAGAGGACTTACCTACCGACCATGGATGGATTCCTGGCCTACTCCGATGAGGACACTGATGACCAGACTTCCTCCACCTTTGAGGTTGGTGAGTCATCTCAGCCTCCCTCTGACACTCCGTTACCCACCGGCTTTGAGCGAGCTCCTGTGCATCACGCCCTCTACTCTGTGCGGGATGTGGTTGGACGTCCGACACTGAAATTGGGGTACTGCGTGGGAGAGTCCGGGACATTGAGGATGATCTCTATCAAACGGGTGCTACCCGTGATCCTATCCTCTATCGTTTAGCGGATTTAGGTACATGTGTGTATGAGGCGGATCAGGGACGCACCGCAGCTGAGGAGCGTGTCGCCGTGCTTGAGGCTAGAGTTGACGATCTCGAGGCGAGGATGACTGCAGCTGTCGCAGCCTTGTCTGCTGCTTTCCCACCCCCATCCCCGTAGGTTATCATGTATTGTACTGGTAGTAGTAGTAGTTTAAAAACTTGTAAGGCAGTATGCCATTTTATTTTGTATGCAGAAACAAAATCATATCAAGTATGTTAAAATTTCTATGAAAAAAGTGCGATATTTTGGTTTCCTATACTGTTGTTGTGTTGTGTCGTGCATTTATGATCGTGTTTGTCATTTGTGTTGATTGTATGGTTATTCTGTTTGGTGCATATGTGGACAATATTATACAGTGATATGTGTTTCATTCTTTTAATCTTATGTATTAGAAGAACATGCCTCCCAAAAGAACTACTCGATCGACTTCTGAGGAAGAAGCTTTTCCGACCACCTCAGCGGATCTAGCCAGGGTAATTGCACAGGCCATTGCGTAACATGAAGCGAACCGCGCCGATTCCAGTGGCAGTTCGGGCGCAGCGGGCCGACGCAGAACCCAGGATCCCGAGACTGGTAAAGCTTTTTAGGATCTGAGTTTGATTGTTTAAGTGATATGAGTAATGAATGAAGTAAACTATAAATGGAAAGTGCAGCGGAATGATAAACTGTAAATCAAAACAATAGAATAATTGTTTTGGAATCGAAAGCTTTCATATAATGGAATGTTACAAACGATTACAATTACTCCCCCTCAGCCTGATCACTCGTGTAAGTTTGTCTAAGAGAATGTTTTGAGTGATTGAATAGAACAATACATGCACTGTTCTATTTATAGACAATCTAAACCACTCATGACCTAGGCTGACGTCACCTAAAACAGTGACCTCTAACTAAATAACAACATAAAACATCTGATGACACAAATACTGTTACATTGGAAAACTCCGATATGGTCTTGTAACATCTGTTTGAGCCTAAGTGTTGTTGGCTCCAACAGACCTTTAGTCTTCAGTACTTAGATCAGCAGTTGTTCTTCATCAGACCTTTAATCAGCAGTTGTTCTCTAGCAGTTGTTCTTCATCAGACCTTTGCAACAGCAGTTTTTCCATCAGTTGTTAGGGTACAACAGATGTTAGGTTCAACAGTCTTTTGGGAGAAGTAACTTGTAAATGTTGTTCTTATTAAGGATCAATTTTGTAGTATATTTTGGCTTTCCAATCATCTGTTCTTCTCCAGGTCAGCAGACCCAACAATCTTTCCCTAAAACAGATGATGCCAAAACTAAGCTTTATTATTGATTTTTATTCCTCATCGGACTTTCTCTGATTTGACCTTTGAATTGTAATTCAAAACTCATTGAGAAGAGGTCTTTTGCATCTCTTTCAAGCTCTAAGTTTAGCAATGTTTGGAGATCATCTGCACATAGGCCATGTGCATCATCCATACTTAACTTTTGGGCTTCTCCATCTTATCTGAGCAGAGTCAATTAATGGTTGTCTTTGTTGACCTTCCATTTTAAAATTTTTGAACCAGAGGATCTGTTGAGCTGCAAATTTATTTGAGATGAGTTTGGTGATTGAGGTCTCCCAATGAGTTTCCGGAGTTCTTCAGTTGTGGGATCAGAGAAATAATGTATTTGGTTGAAGAGACCCTCTTTTACAAATGTATCAGCAAACTTCTTCTAGTCTTCTTCAGACATTTCCCTCTGTCTTTTGAACTGTCTCTTGGCAGCAGCAGATAGGTCAGAAGTGTCAAGTAAGCTGTCAAGTGTAAAGGCCTGTAGAGGTCTCTTAACTATGGGAGCATCAGAGTAGATTGGTTTTCTGGGTAGAGTAGGATCTTTCTTTCTATTCTCTTCCAACTTATTGTATGTTTCAACCAGCCTTAGCTCAACCCATCTTGCAACTGACTTCATCTCCCCATATTTAGCAGCCACAATTTCTTCTCTCATTCTTTTGAACTTCAAAGCTCTGACTGGATCTCTGCCTTTCCTAAAACCAGGGGTAGAGATTTTCACTGGGGGATTCTTAGCCATTTCTTCAATCCTTATAAGTTCTTCTTGAAGAGCATGAGTGGTCCACCCTGCAAACTGTTTCTTGGTTTCTTTGTAGGGCATGGTTGCCAAGATTTGTTCAAGAATAGATTCCCTAACCACCCTTTCCAAATCACTGCTGAGAGGCATGGTGGACATGGAGTTGCTCAGGGTCTTAGCAAAATCTTAATCCTTCTCAGTTTGCTAAGCTCTGCTGAATGGATGCCCTGAGCAGTCCTGTCATCTTTCCCTTTGCATCTCTCCTTGATGATCAAATCAGCCTGTTCAGTCTTGAATTTAAGATATTGATCTATGTTTCTAGGAGCAGGAAAATTTGGAAGAGATGGGAAAGATCTTTCTGATGGATCCTCATTATTGTAGAAGGATTGTATTTCCCCCTTGAGTAGATCAAGCTCAAGAGGATATTGAGCAGCCAATGGTGTGATGGATGGTGGTGGTCTGTGAGATGTGAATTGAGAAGTGTGTGGTGAGAATGATGTAAGTGGGATGGATGATATAGGTGTAGGGTTGGTGATTTAAGTGGAAGGTGGTGATGTTTGTATGTTCTCATCTTATACCACAAAGGTTGATTTTCTCTTCCTTTTGTACAAGATGAGTGGTGATGGTGGTGTTGCAGCAGTGGTTATGTTAACATATGTTGGTACTTGTGTAGAACCAATAGATTTTGGGATTTAGGAGGTGGAGTGGTTGTTGGTGGTATATTGGTGGTTGTGGTGGTAGGTTCAGTTGTTGGTTTGGTGGTTGTGGTGGTAGGTTCAGTTGTTTTGGTGGTATCAATGGTTTTGGTGGCAGCAGTGGTTCTAGTAGCATCAGTTTTAGCAGCAGTTTTGGATGGTGGTTGTCTGATGTGTTTTGCAGGCATTTTCTTCCTTTTAGAGGATCCAACATCCTCAACTTCCTGTTTTTGCTCTATCTTTCTTTGCACTAGAGCCTCTGCCTTGACTTCCAATGTGTCAAGCCTTTTCTGCTTAGCTTTAGCAGCCTCTTCAGCAATAACATTTGCAGAGGTATCAACTTCTTTTGCCTTGCTAGTTTTGACAGTTTCAGCATCAGCAGAGGTTTGAACATTGGGTTGTTGTTGTTGTGGTGCTGTTTGGGTAGACCTTGGTTTGTTGGAAGCTTTTGAATTACCCTTTTATGAGGGTGGACAACCAAAGGGATCGAACTTTGGCAATCTATCTCTGCCACTCTCCCCCTTTTTGGCATCATCAGCTGTTAATTCATCATCATCTTCATCTCTTCTGATAGTTGTAGGGGCAGAGCCAGTGGTCTTCAGCAAATGGTCTTTGATGGCTTTAATATCTGCTTGGGTATGTGTGTACCTAGCATCTACCATAGTTCTGATCTGAGCCATGTAGGTTTCATGTGTTTGATCTTCTAGTTTTCTATGAGCTATGATGATTGGGGAAACTGATTTCCATAGCTCACTAGCAATCTCTTCTTTGGATGGTTGAATTTTGGTTAGAGTAGCCAAAGATCCTATGATTGTCTTGAGATCTGACTTGATGTCAGCAACAGAGGTTTCAATGGATTGAACTCTAGACGTCAATTCTTGGTATTTTAACCCATCACCAAAACTAATAGGATCATCTGGATTCCTACCAGTGGTAGTTATATCTGGTTCAGTCCTAGGATGTGAGTCCATAGAAAGAGAACCAGATACCCCTTTGTCTTGGTTCTGGGGACTTCCAACTGATTTTGGGGTCACTATAGTGGCCTCATCAGTTGTTGCCTTCAAGGAAGTCTTAGCTATGTAACCACTGTCCTGTTGTGAGACAATGGTCTCTACATCAGTAGTGGCTGCTTCACTTGAAAACTCACCTAGAGTTTCATTGAACTCCAGGGGTGTAACCTCCTCTATTCGTGGATTAGCTAATTGATTTTCCTCAGTCCCAGTCACTTGTTGGTATGTACTCTCATTGATGGGTGAAGGAGAGACTGGGAATGTCCTGAGTTTTATCAATAACTTCGAACAATGGTTTCATTGTTGGAAGGACATGTGATGGTGAGGGTGGATGAGTGAAAAGAGAAGTAGCCCTGGGAGAAGGGCTTATGATCATATGGTCAAGTGACTCATATACCTCATGATGTGTTTCCTTTTAGCTTACAACATGATCCTTTTGTGAGGATTCATTAGGAGTTTGTTCAGGTTGAGATATATCCAACTGTTGTGAGGAAGTAACAACAGTGGTTTCTTGTTGCTTTTGTGCTGCAACAGGGTTTTCCTCTGGTATCTCATCTTCCAAAGGCCCCCTTTTGGTTTTCTTGGTGGTTTTTGTGGATGGACGTTTTCTTTTAGAGGTGGCTGGTGTGGGTTTCACAGCACTGGATGTAATGCCATGATCACCAGGAGCAGTGGGCTCATCAACAGAGGTTTGGACAACAGTTGTTGTCTTAATCCTCTTTGTTTGTGTTTTTGAAACTTTAACTTTTGACACCCTTTCTTGGGTGTTTGAACCCAGCATTCTTGTAAAAGTTTCATCAGTTAGACTCTTCATTTGAAATGATTTACCCTTTTTTAAATCCTTTTCAGGCAAAACCTTTTGTAGGATTACACTTAAAATTCTTGGGTATATCAGAAAAGCATTATTTGACCCAGACTTTATTGCCTTCACATTTAATACCAAATCCAAGAACAGGCCCTGGGATAGATTGTAGTCAGATTCTGACAACATAGCATATCCCAAGTACTGAATTCTCAATGGGATTTCATTAAAAGAAGTGGATTTAGCAGAGACATAGAGAAGGAGTGTATGAAAGAAAAACTTCATGACTGGTGGGAAAAACTTTTTGAAAAGAGTTGAACCAGTCATTTGTGAATCACAACTCCTTTCCTGAAACTCAGTGTGAAGTTCAGCCTTAGGGAAAGAGTCGTTACCTGACAAGTCATTCAATGAGAAGGTTGTGGATATCAGTTGGGGGGGAGGGGGGTAATGGCGATATTTGTCTCTCCAATGTTTGAGATAATGGTTGTGGGCTTTTTGTCCTGTAAAAGAACCTCGATATTTAACCAGAATTCTTGCAGAGTATCGATGTAGATGGGAGCATCAGCGGTTAGTATTGTCAGGTATTTAGATTTGAGAATGATGTCAATGGTGGTATGGAAGATAATTATGGGTGGCGATATTTTGACCAGATAGGGAAGATAATTGTGGGTGGCTTTAGCTTGAAGATCCATTGTAATGGATTTCGAGTGTGAGGATGAGAGGAATTAGAGTGAGGGTTTGATGTTGAAGAAGGCGGTTTCAGTATTTTGAATACAATGAGACAGTGTAACATCTGTTGTGGTAAAACATGGTTTTTATAGTCTCTGGTGAAACCGCTGATGTGGCCAAAACTCTGCTTTTGAGAGCAGACGTGGCAAACATCTGGTAGCATACAGCTGTTGCCAAAGGACTGATGCAAACAGCTGTTCTTCTACCAAAGTGCTGATGCTAACAGCACTTGGGGTTTTTTTTAATATATATATATATATATAGTGGAAACAGTTGTTTTATCTGATCAGACGTTTGAAAGCAGATTTTTCAACCAAACAGTGGTTGTTTTATCTGAACAGATGTTTGAAAAAGATTTTTCAACTAACAATGGATAGAATGAATGAAAAGTGGTTGTTTTATCCTTAGTAGATTTTTCAACCAAAATGCTATTTTTAAGGATGAATTTTGATTTTCTAAAACATTTTAATGTTTTTATTTAAAACATTTTTGTTGTTTAGTCCATGTTTAGCATACCAATCTTAGAAATCAAATTTTCAAAGGTAGATGTGTCTAAAGCTTTTGTCAACACATCTGCCAACTGATCCTCTGTTGGAACATTGTGCAGAGAAATCAAACTTTTTTCATAGCTATCTCTGACAAAGTGATGTCTGATGTCAATGTGCTTTGTGGTTGAATGAGAGACTGGATTTTTGATGATATTTTCAGCAGCTTGACTGTCCAACATGAGTGGAGTCTTTAGTGCAGTTATATCAAAATCCAGCAGTTGATTTTGAAGCCACATGAGTTGGGATGTACAGCTTGCAGCAACAATGTATTCAACCTCTGCTGTTGAAGTTGAAACAGCTACTTGCTTTTTGCTTTGACATGAGACTAAGGCATTCCCTATCGAAATCACTATCTGAATAACCTGAAAGCTCAATGTTTCCATTAGCAGGATACCAGATACCAAGTGTGGGAGCACATTTTAGGTATTTGAATATCCTTTTCACAGCAATAAGGTTTGACTTTCTAGGTGAAGCATGGGATCTTTCACAGACACAAGTGGCAAACATAATGTCTGGCCAAGATGCAGTTAAGTACAATAAAGACCCAATCATGAATCTGTAATGTGTCTGGTCAACCAGTTCATCCTTGTCATCAATAGTGAGTAGCTTGGCTGTGCTCATGTGTGTACTACATGGCTTACAATCATTCATCTCAAATCTGGTTAATAAGTTTTTCACATATTTGTTTTGATGAATGAATGTGCCATTTTGCAGTTTCTTCACTTGGAGACCAGGGAAGCACTGAAGTTCACCCATAGCACTCATCTCAAACTCTATTGTCATGAGTTCCCTAAACTCTTCACACATTTTGTTACATGTGGACCCAAAAATGATGTCATCCACATATATTTGAACAATCATTAAATCTTTCCCTCTCCATTTTAGAAATAAGGCTTTATCAATTTTACCTCTTGTCAAACCAATGGATAAGAAAAAGGTGGAAAGAGTTTCATACCAGGCCCTAGGTGCTTGTTTGAGTCCAAACAAAGCTTTGTTGAGCTTGTATACATAATCAGGATGGAATGTGTCTTCAAAACCAGGTGGTTGACATACATAGACCTCCTCCTAAATTTTGCCATAAAGGAATGCACATTTAATGTCCATCTGATACACCTTGATGTTGTGGTTGATAGCAAAGGCTAGGAAGAGTCTGATAGCTTCTAGCCTAGCTACAGGAGCAAAGGTTTCATCATAGTCTATCCCCTCTTTTTGTCTGAAGCCTTGAACCACAAGCCTGGCTTTATTCTTAACAACTATACCCCTTTCATCAGTTTTGTTTTTGAAGACCCACTTTGTGCCAATTGGACAGACATCCTTTGGCAGTGGTACAAGTTCCCATACTTGTTGTCTTTTAAAACTGAAGGAGCTCTTCCTGCATGGCTTCTACCCAACTGTTGTCTTTTAGTGCCTCTTGGTACTTGTAAGGTTATGTGAGAGATAGAAAGCCTGCAAAAAGACAGATGTTTGAGGATTGGCTTCTTGTGAGCACACCCTCTTTGATGTTGCCAATGATTTGGTCTGGTGGATGAGCTTTTAGGTAGATTAAATCTTCCTGATATGGTATGATGGCATTTTGGGGTGAAGGACAGAGGTTTGGTGACTCTGTTGATGCAACATCTGTTTGCACTTCTGTAGTACCAACAGATGTTTGAAATAGAGGTGGGGGAATGGGTCCAACTGGTGTGAAATTGGACTGACTTTTGTCAACAGAGGTTGAACTTTTGTCAACAGATGATTGAACAGTGGATGAGGTTGGTGAGGCAGTGGTTTGAGGGTAGGACTGGCCAACAGTGGCTGACTCAGCTGTGGCAGAGTTTTGACAGGTGTTTTGAACAGCTGCTTCCCCTAATACAAAATAAACTTTGTAGTGACATGGAATCACAACATCTGTTCTGTAGTCTTGTTATGGAGACTGTGGAATACCTGCACTGTTAGCTTTGACAGTAATATCTTCAAATTTGAATTTATCTAAATCAAACAATTCTGCAGGATTTGCTGGGATTTTTAAGGATGAAAGTTCATTGAACTTTACATTCAGATTTTCTTTTATTATCCTGGTCCTTGTGTTAAACACTTTGTAGGCCTTGGCAGTAGAAGAATATCCCAAAAAATATCCACAATCTACTTTGGCTGCAAATTTTGAAAAATGAGATTAATGGTTTGATTTTGAACAGAATTTCATAAGCAGTCTTTTGATGTTTTGGGTTGATTAAAACTCTGTTTTGAACATAGCAAGCAGTGTTTACAGCTTCTGCCCAGAAGGATAGTGGCAAACCAGAATCTGCTAGCATGGTTCTTGCAGCCTCAATGAGAGTTTTATTTTTCCTCTCAACCACCCCATTTTGTTCTGGTGTTCTTGGAATGCTGTACTGCCTCACAATTCCTTTTGACACACAGAAGTCATCCAACTCCTTATTTTTAAACTCTGTTCCATTGCCACTTCTAAAGACTTTTACTGGCAAGTCATATTGTTTTTCAACTTTGGTGACAAACTCCTTCAAGATACCTACAGTCTCATCCTTAGAGTGTAAAAAGTAAGTCCATGTAAACCTAGAAAAATCATCAACTATGTCAAGACAAAATCTTTTTTTCTTAGACTCATGATTTTAACTGGGTCAAACAAGTCAATGTGCAACAATTGAAGACATTGACTTGTTTTGGACTCATCAATGGATTTGTAAGAGCTTTTATGTTGTTTCCCTTTTAAGTAGGAAACACAATGCTCATCACATTTGAATTCTTTTGATGGTAGACCTCTTACAAGGCTTTGTTTGGAGAGTTAGTTGATAGTTTGAAGGTTGGTGTGACCCAGTCTCCTATGCCACACATCTATCTCTTTAGTGGAGGCAGCAGAAAACAGATAGACATTTGCCATAGGATTGTCCTTCAACATATCAACTACATACACATTGCCACTCCTATGAGCAACAAGTTGTGCTTTACTCTCAGCAATGATGGTATCAATCTTTTTCACCACTTCTGGACCAATAATCTTACAAGTTTTCTTAGTGAAGAATGAGTCATACCCTTTGTCACTCATTTGTGATACACTAGGAAGATTAAATTTAAGATTATCAATAAGATTGACATTTTCAAACTTGAGTTTCCCAGCCTGAACAGTCCCTGAACCCAACACCTTACCTTTTGAACCATTACAAAAGGATATATCACCCCCTCCATGAGCTAAGAAGTCCAGAAGAAGGGCTCTACATCCTGTCATGTGCCTGGAGCCTCCACTATCTACATACCAAAGACTATCTAAGCAAGCAGAAGCTCCCTGCACATCAGTAATGGATTAGTTTTGGTGAGTGTCCAAAGCCAAGTTGGCTTTGGATGGGTCCACGGACTTTTCAGCCTCAAGCTTAGGAAGATGATCGGTGGTTTGAACTAGTTTTTGGACCAAGTTCAACAACTGTTGCTGACCATTGCCAGTGCTTGGATGTCAACACTTGGTGCAACAGATGTTTGAACACTTCCTGCCAGATGATAGTAACCATAGGGATTTTTGTTCACTCTTGGTTTAGAAGGCCTCTTAGGTTCTTCATAAACATGTGACAGACTATGACAAGGTGGTTGTCCATATCATCTTGGGTACTTGTTGGTGGGTGGAGCATCTGTTACTTGAACATCCCTGGAAGCAGATGTTTCAAGACTTTTGGTAACAGATGTTTGGGTTGGAACATATGTCTGTTTCGGTTTTCCTTTTGAAGTACTCACCACCTGACTTGCAAGAGTTTTAGCCTTGTACTCTTGTATTTTGACATCAAAATTTTTGAGATACAGACACTCTTTGGTTTTGTGATTCTTTTTACCACATATTGAGCATGTGGTCTTAGAATCACACACAGTTGTTCCTTTGTTGATGTCATATGCTTTTAGAAGAAAACAGTTTTTAGTAACATGATTCTTCTTTTCACAGAAATCACAAAACAAGTGGACAGACTTTTCTTTCTTTTTCCCTTTTTCAGCTTTCTTTTCAACAAATGTTTGATCATCTGCTGGAAGGTCTGTCAAGGGAATGACCTTTGCCTGTGGTGCTTCCTTACCATCAGGGGTTTTGAAATCAACTAGTTTGAAGTTCTCAAGAGTACCACACTCATCAGACCAAGTAGGTTTGAATTCATATTTTCAAGTTCAGTGAATGATGAGGAACCTTCTAGCTTTTAAAGAATAATTTTCTTGCCATTAGGTTCAGTGATTTTAATATCTTGACCCTCCAAATTAGTTGGTACTACCTCAACTAACTTTTGTTCCCTTTTGTCAGTGTTTTCAAAAGCTGGAGCAATGGTTCCAAAAGCAAAGCCAAACTTCACATGACTTTTGGTTTGTTTGTTGAGGAGCATCTCAAAACCATTACATGATTCCACCCATATTTCACATTCAACTTGGGTGGCCTCAAGCTCCTTTTTACAACTTTGGTTATTGTTGCTTCATGTTTTAAACTGCTAATTTCAGATTCTTTTTCAGTCAATTTTGATTTTAACTCTTTTGAAAAATTTTCAAATTGAACTTCATCATCTAAAATTTTCTTCCTAAGGTTTTCATTTACCTCTTTAATGTTAGCAAATGCTATTACACATTTGTCTGAACACAAATCTTTTAGGATTTGAGGAGATAACTTAGCACCAGCCAGAGATCTGAGAGATTCACAACCTCTTCTTCAGATTTTTTTATCTACTACTACTTCATCAACAATATCATCAGTCACAATATCAGATTTAGTTACCACATCCTCAGATTCAACTTCTTCAACCATAGCCATGAAACAAAAATTTTCGGGTTCATTTTCAGCTTTGGCTATAAGAGCAAAATTTTCATCTGTTAACTCATCTGGTAGACTGCTCCAATCAACAAAGCCTTGTGTGAAGAAACTCTGTTGACTGGTCTCTGCAGGAGCAGAGGGTGGAGCAGCAGTAATTGGCACTTGTGCTTGAGCAACAGGGGTTTACACATAGTGAATCTGAGGAACAGTGGTTTGGACATACTGGACAGGAACAGTGTTTGAGGACTGTGCAAAATGAGCAGTGTTTTGCACATTTGGTCCAGGGGTATTATGGGAAACCTGATAAGTGTTGGTCTGTGGCCTTTGATTTGGATAGGTAATCATAGGTGTACCATGTTGACTCCTACATTCCCTAGCAAAATGACCAAGTCTATGACATTTATAACACTTAATCTTTGATTTATCCAACCCCACCTTTGACCTGCTAGTCAAACCAGGAAATCTTCTGCCAGTTTTCTTGTAAAAATTGTTAGTGTTTACACTGAGCAAAGCCAATTGGTGCATAATGTCCATTTCTTCCAAATCATCAGGGTCAAAGTACTTTAGGTCATCATACTCAAAGGATATGTTATCAGATGCCTGGATATCACCACCACTTGCTGTAAAAGCATAGTTTGGTGAATAAGAATCAGAGTTAAAACCTGAGTTAAAACCTAAAGTTATGTCAATGAAATGATCGTAACTCTGATCCTTATTGTTACCAGGCACCTCAACATGACCCAAAAGTGTTGTATTACCAAAAACATAATCATCAGACACTTTTCCAGAGTCCTAGAGCTTCTTTTTCTGGTTAAGCTCTCTCTCATAGGTCACGAGCTTACCATGAAGCTGGGTCAGTGATCGTTCCTTATCCAATTGAGTTTCTCATAACTATAGAAATAGTGTCCCATTTGTCTGGTAATGATCTTAAAAACCTATGGTTTAAAGTTGAATTAGGGTAAGTTAGACCAACCAGTTTTAGTTCACTAATGAGACAGTTAAACCTCTCAAATTGTTGAGTTAATGACTCTTCCTTTACATGACTGAATGTTTCATATTGTTGGTTAAGTATTTCACGGTTGTTTTCAATAACCTCTTCAGTCCCACCAAATTGTTCTTTCAATGCATCCCACAACTCCTTTGCACTTTTACAGTGTAACAGCTCAGCATTGATATCATTGGGTAGAGCCATGGCCACAATACTGAAGGCCTTGGCATCTAACTCAATTTTTTGAAAATCCTGGTTGGAGTAGTTTTCAAGTTTCTTAGGCTCTTGAACCTTGGGATCTTCGGTACTCGGCACCATCGGAACATGTGGTCCGAAGATAACCGACTTCCAACACCCAGTGTTCTGTTGAGCTAGAACATGGCTCATCCGACGTTGCCAGATATTGTATTCAGATCTGACAAGCATCGGTGGCTTGTTGTTCGTGCCAGTGTTATGTGGATCGTGATTGATTGAAGCCATTCTCTGATTGTTTCTAAAATAAAGTCTGTTTAAAAACGGTTGAAACGAAAATGAACTATTACTCTGTTTTCATGAGCTTTCTCGTTTGGTTCCCCACATGGTTACTCCTGAGTACAAGCAGGTGGAACGGTATATTTGGGCACTTTCTCCCAAGATCCGTAGTATGGTTACCACTGCTGCTCCAACCTCCATTCAGCACGCTGTCACTCTTGCGCACAGTCTCATTGATGACGCAGTTCGCATGGGTTCCCTGACCCAAAAGGAATCCGACATGAGTGCAATTACTGGGAATAAGCGCAAGTGGTCCCATTTCCAGAAGGGGAAAAGTTCGGAAGGCAATTCCAACAAGAAGCCCGAAACCATCAAAGTTTTTGCTGCCACCGCTACCGAAACTCGCAAGCCGTACAACGGGCCCACCCGTTTTGCAGTAAATGCAACTACCATCACGTGGGGACGTGTAACAGAATCAAATGTGAGAAATGCAAGCAGATGGGACATCCCACAGTGCAGTGCCAGTCCAAAGCGGTTGTGAACAATGATCAATGATGGGAAACCAGGATGTTTCGAATGTGGTGCCACAGACCATTTCAAGAGGGACTGCCCCAAACTAAAAGGCCAAGCTCGTGGCAGGTCTTTTGTTATGGGTGTAGAAGATGCGCGCGAGGATCCTAACATTGTCACGGGTACGTTTCTCGTAAACAGTCATGCTGCTTCTGTACTTTTCAATACCGGTGCCGATTTAAGTTTTTTGTCAACGGACTTTAAACAAGCCCTCGGTTTAGAGTCCCATAAATTTCACATACCTTACTCTATAGAATTGGCCAACGGTAAGACCATCGAGTCCGTTGAAGTGCTGAAGGACTATACGTTGGAACTAGGAGGTCATAAGTTCTGTATCGATCTTCAACCTGTCGAGTTAGGAAGTTTCGATGTCATTATTGGGATGGATTGGTTGTCGAAGCATCGGGCCGAAGTCATCTATTTCGCGAGGATAGTTCGGATTCCATTGCCAAGTGGTGAAGTTTTGTGTATTCAAGGAGAATCCCGGAAGACTCCGTTGCGACTCATATCTTGCATGAAGGCCCAGAAGTGTTTGCGGAAAGGCCATTTTGTGTTCTTGGCGCACGTGATCGAGAAGAAACCCGAGGAGAGAAGAATCAAAGACATCCCTGTCATGAGGGAATTTCCTGAAGTCTTTCCCGAAGATCTGCCAGGATTGCCACCCCGAGGCAAGTTGAGTTCCGTATTGATCTCGTTCCCGGAGCTGCTCCCGTAGCCCGTTCGCCGTACCGTTTAGCTCCCTCTGAGATGCAGGAACTGTCCAACCAATTGCAAGAACTACTTGACAAAGGATTCATTCGATCGAGCTCGTCACCCTGGGGAGCTCCAGTCTTATTTGTTAAGAAGAAGGATGGATTGTTTCGCATGTGCATCGATTACAGAGAGTTAAACAAGCTCACGGTGAAGAACTGTTATCCTCTTCCAAGGATCGATGATCTGTTTGATCAGTTGCATGGTTCAAGTTTCTACTCGAAGATTGACTTGAGATTAGGATATCATCAGTTGTGTATCCATGAGGAGGATATTTTCAAGACTGCCTTAAGGGCGCGGTATGGTCATTATGAGTTCCTAGTAATGCCGTTCGGTTTGACAAACACACCAGCAGTGTTCATGGATTTGATGAACCGGGTGTGCAAGCCTTACCTTGACAAGTTCGTGATTGTATTCATTGATGACATTCTGATCTATTCACGAACCCAAGAGGAACACGAACAGCATTTGAGGGAAATTTTCACTCTGCTCAAGAGCGAGAAACTGTATGCCAAACTATCCAAATGCGAATTCTAGATTCGTGAAGTTCACTTCCTCGGTCATGTTGTGAACAACAATGGTATACATGTCGATCCAGCCAAGATTGAAGCGATAAAAAATTGGGCTAGACCCGATACCCCGACCGAAGTTCAACAATTTCTAGGGTTAGTTGGCTATTATCCTCGATTCATAGAGAACTTTTCAAAGATAGCCTAGTCCCTAACAGTCTTGACCCAAAAAGACAAGAAATTCGAATGGGGAGATTCGCAAGAATCAGCTTTCCAGCTTTTGTAGCACAAGTTATGCAGCGCACCAATTCTCTCGTTGCCAGAAGGAACGGAAGATTTTGTGGTCTATTGCGATGCATCTCACCAAGGTCTCGGGTGTGTCCTAATGCAGAGGAACAAGGTTATTGCCTATGCCTCTCGCCAACTCAAGGTTCACGAACGGAATTACACAACCCATGATTTAGAATTGGGTGCAGTAGTGTTCGTGCTCAAGATTTGGAGACACTACCTCTATGGGACTAAATGTACTATCTTTACCGATCACAAGAGCTTGCAACATATCTTTGACCAGAAAGATCTGAACATGCGTCAAAGACGATGGGTTGAGCTACTCAATGACTACAACTGTGAGATTAAGTACCATCCAAGGAAGGCAAATGTTGTGGCAGACGCATTAAGCCGAAAGAAGCGTGCCAAGACATTGCGTGTCCATGCATTGGACATGACCATTCATACCGATCTCACAGCCCGTATTCGCCAAGCTCAGCAAGAAGCTCTTAAGGATAGTAATATTGGGCATAAAGGTCTATACAGTCAGGTTGGTCAGTTAGAGACAAGACCTGACGGGACAAAATATTTCTTGAATAGAATATGGGTTCCATTGTATGGAGGATTGCGTGATTTAGTTCTGGATGAAGCACACAAGTCCAAGTACTCAATACACCCCGGTGCGGATATGATGTACAAGGATCTCATGGAGTTCTATTGGTGGCCTAACCTCAAGGGTTGCATTTCACAGGTTGTTTAACATGTTCACAGGTCAAGGCCGAATACCAGAAGCCTTCAGGTATGCTTCACCAACCAGAGATTCCGGATGGAAATGGGAACAGATTTCCATGAACTTTGTCACTAAGTTGCCAAAGACACCTCGTGGTCATGATACAATCTGGGTAATTGTCGATCGTCTAACAAAGTCTGCGCATTTCTTGCCCATCAAGTAAACAAACAAGACGGAGAAATTATCCCGGATATACATCAATGAGATCCTATCCAGACACGGTGTGCCTATTTCTATAATCTCTGATCGAGACAGTCGTTTTACTTCAAGGTTCTGGCAATCATTGCAAGAAGCCCTTGGTTCCTGACTGGATTTGAGTACCGCTTACCATCCCCAAACCGATGAGCAAAGCGAAAGGACCATTCAGACACCGGAAGATATGCTTCGTGCGTGTGTAATTGATTTTGGAGGAAATTGGGATAAGCATTTGCCGTTGATCGAATTTTCTTACAATAACAGTTATCACACTAGTATCAAAGCAGCACCTTTCGAAGCGTTGTATGAACGCAAGTGTCGATCCCCAGTATGTTGGCCAGAAGTAGGGGACAAGAAGATGACAGGTCCCGAACTCATCCAGGAGACGACTGGCAAGATTTTCTAGATCCGAGACAGACTAAAAGCTGCCAGGGACAGGCAGAAGAGCTACGCGACCAGAGGCGTAAACCTTTAGAGTTTCAAGTGGGTGACAGAGTCTTGCTCAAATTATCTCTGTGGAAAGGAGTACCCAGGTTCAAAAAACTTGGGAAACTCAATCCCAGATACATATGTCCATTCGAGATTCTTGCACGAATCGGTCCAGTTGCATACAAGCTCAAACTGCCCGAAGAACTCAGTGGAGTGCATGACACATTTCACTTTTCGAATCTCAAAAAGTGTCTTGCTGATGAGTCATTGATCATCCCTCCAGAGGAGATCTACATTGACAAACAACTCCATTTCATAGAAGAGCCACTAGAGGTAACAGACTAGAAGATTCAGAAACTTTGTCGCAGTCAGGTCAAATTAGTCAAGGTGCGTTGGAACTCCAAACGCGGACCCGAGTACACTTGGGAAAGTGAGTACCAAATGAAACACAAGTACCCACATCTCTTCCAAGAGACCCACAGTTCAGATGACCAACACCGAAAATTTCGCGGACGAAATTCCTCTAACAGGGGGAGAATGTGACACCCGTCGAAATCACAGGTCATATCCGTACATTAATTACATGTACACATTGTGCATGACATTTCATTTTACATGTTCTATTGCAACTGAGCCATACAGGGCCTCAGCAAGTCAGTTTCGATGCTTACAGTCTAGCATTAGGTCCACTAGTTGATACATTCATAACTAGTTGAGTAGTTATCTGAGCTATAGAGAGATCATATTAAAAAACCTAGTTTGGGAAACTCATACAATTGTACATGACATTTCAATGGTGATTCAATCAAGGACAAAATCAAACAATGTCCATACACAAGAATTTTCCGAACACAATATCCAAAAACGACTAGTAAGACCACTAGTTGAAAAATATATATTATGCACACAATTGTATTATCTTGTATTACATAGACTTGTACAAAGACCCTTCTTAACATCCAATTATAACAAGGGACCAAGTATTTTTACAAGATGTATATTAAAATGTTCAATATATATATATATATATATATACATACATATATATACATACATATGACGTCATATATATACACACACATAGGTGTATGGTGATTTTCAAGGATCAAACTTTTACACTTTAAATGATCCATCAAGTCCATCTTAGATTCCACCAAAATTAGCTAAACACTTGACTTTGTATTCCTTCCATACTAGTTGACTTGCCAAAAATAAATCACCACACATACATACATACATACATACACGACACACATGTACATGTGTGTGTAGTGTTTGTGTCTTCCACTCTTACACAAGTCCCTTCAAGACATTCTTCCACCAAGATTCCTAAGACAAACTTTAGTCACCTCCATCACATTCCTAGATGTTACATGAATAAGGAAAGCATCTTATGAGACTTAGGAAAGTCTAGTGTTGACTTACCTCATTTGACATCCACCATATCTTATGCAATATCTTACCAAGTCAACTAAAGACCCTTCTAATCACCCAAGACACCATGATTATGAAGCATCAAATCTTAAGTGAGTTGACTAAGCATAAGCCTCCCAAACACCCTCTATTTTTGGCCCACACTAACCAAGAAAGCAAGCTCACTCAACTTCCATAATCTCTTCCAAATCTAACCAAAATCACCTTTAAGAGATCTTAATCCATATTTGGAAAGATGCTTACTTTCACCTTTCTTGAACCATGATGACTTGCCATCCATACTTATTATATATAGGGCCAAGGATTAGAGAGTGTAGTGCACAAAACAACTAAACACTACACCTCTACCCCTCCCTCTCCCTCCTCTCGGCCGAACACCACCACCATTACCACTCGGCCACCACCACAACTAAACCACCACTCACATACAAGCCTTTACACATAAACATTAACTTTCAAGGGATCATTAGGGGTATAAGGAGCATAACAAGGTTGTACAAGGCCCCTAACTCCCTCTTTTTCTTAAGACACTAGGAGGTATAACATTGTTTTCTAAAACTTGTGTTTTTACTCTTACTTAGACTTTTAAATGCAAAGTTGTTCACTAAGTATGTTTACTCTTGTAACTTAATCAAGTAGGTGGGTGAACTCATGTTTTAAATACATTATGTTGACTAGTAAATATATGTGTTTACACCCCTAAGGGCCGAAATATATATGTGAATATATACATATGGCCAAAGGTTTTATGAAGAAAAGTATATATTTTTCTAAACTCCTTAACACAAGGCATAGTGTTGAAAGATGTTAATCTTAACAAAGCTTACAAAGATCCATGTGTTTTCAAGAAAAAGTAATATTTGACATGAAGTATTATTATTTTCACAAAAGATGTCACGTATGAAAATAATAAGTTAAGCATACTTAAACATGGTAGATCTACACACTTGACAAAACAAAAGTGTGAAACCTTCAACACATGAGTACATCAAAGTATATAAAACACTTGCTTTTCACAAATAAAAGTAATGTTTTTCCAAGAACTAAGCTATCTTTTATCAAAGATCACTAGCTTACAAGTCTTTCCATTAAAGACACATTTAACTTAAAGAGTTAAGTTACAAAGACAAGCGTAACAAGAGAACAACTTGTAGACAGTACAAGTAGCATAGACCTAAAATGTCTCTTTTACATAGGACACATAGGTCAATCTAGCTTAGAATCATTAGTTCATTTCCAAGACATACCATAAGGTGAGTTTCACTGCCCCTTTTTCAATGTTTTTACATTTTTCTGGGGGAACAACATGCGTACAAAGTTCAGTTTTCAATTACATACATGACTATTATGTGAACATGAGACATCAAGGTTCAGGACCCATTAAGTCCTCGTGTCATACATTATACCATCACGATTAGCTATGGACTTAGCCATGAAACACCGGAATAGATCTATTGGGTTGACACCCCCACTCTTGGTCAGTCGCTCTGACCGGATGACAGATATCAAAAGAGTGCTAGTATTTCACATTTATTCATTGTCTTGAGTGTACAATGAGCGAGGCACAACATGTCAAGGTTTGGTTATGGGCTCATGTCCGATCACATATTAATTATTGCCCTAGCTAGGAAGTAATTTAGTCGGATTTGGGATTACAGGTCCAACATACAAAACCCGTGAACTCACCAACTTTATGTTGACCCATATATTTTTCATGCATGTTTTTCAGGAAATTAGCATGGAGCATGGAACTTGGGAAGGTCGCATACGAGCATTCAAGGGATACTATCTTTTGAACTATTGTTGTGATGTTTTGATCTAAACACTTTTAACAATGGTTTCTAATTCAAATAAATAACGTTATGTTTTGTAAGACTTGAATGTTTTAAATGGTAATTCCTGTTTTATTAAATAATGCTCATGTGACTTTTGTGCTTGGAAATCATTTCAGTTGCACCCCGTGTTTCCGCCTTAGGCGGGGTATGACATTGAATCTTGATCAAACCTAACAATCCTATCATCATCCAGATTTAGCTTAGAACTCTTGCATATCATGTCTTTTACCAAGAAGCATCCAAGAACAGTTTATTCCGTAATTCTTGTCAGCTCTTAAAGCTAATCACATTCACCACAAAATTTTGAATACTCAAAACCCTGTTTACATATTTTCTTTAAAGAAATTTCGGGACGAAATTTTCAAAAGTAGGGGAGACTGTGACATCCGTCTCCTTCGTTTAATAATTATTATACAAATTCTAGCCCTTAAAATTTTATTATTCAACGATTCCTGTTACGCATTTATTTTAATATTTTTGATTTAATTCGGAACCGCATTCAAAAGATCGTTCCTGAAAAAAAATATTTAACTTTAAATTTTTATTTAAAGGAACTTTATTTTCAGATTTATATAATATATAAAGTTTATAACTCCTTTATATATACACACACATATATATAACCCATCTACAACTAATACCCATTAAACTTAACCATTACCCAACCCAAATCACTACGCCCAAACCAGTTGCAGCTCAACAAAGAACCCAAACCAGATCTGTTAACCGGGTCGGGTTGACCCATGTCGAGTCTGTAGCGAAAAACAGCAAAATTAACGCGTTTTCTTTCTTGTTTTCGAAATCAATAGTTGACATATCAGTCTAGATCTTGTTTCCGTGTTTTATGCATATCAATCACGCGTTAAATCGCTTGGATTTCGAATCTATTGACAATTTTCAAACCATTTATGAATCTTCCATAACCCAATCAATCGAATTCATACTTACGTGCGATTAAACAAGGATCAAGAGTGTTGACTTACCAAAAACATTTCATGTTCATCTATATCTTTGTCTTTCCCACTCGCATATATATACATGGACACATATAACATACAAGAACTCCACCTACACTTCACAACTATATCTCTTTTCCCTTTTTACCTTCGGCCGAGAGCAAAGAGATCCCTCGGGTCCATAGCCGATTGATCACCACCACCCTACCATAACCACACATAACCACAAGATTGTAGAAGCCACATTGAGGAAGGAAAGTCGGCCATAGATCCTATTCATCCTCATTCTAAGTAATTAAAGTTTGGTATCTACACTAACTAATTATACATTGATTTTGTATATGTTTTGGCTCACATTGAATTCACTCGACTAGAAACATTACTCGCACACGTACATATTACCATAACATGTTGATATTAATCGATTTTGGTAGTCACAATGTCGAAATGTATGAAAATAAGAACACTTGTGTAAATAACCATGTGTGGTATGTATACACTCGAATGAACACCCATATGCGAATGCACATACTCGCACACGTACACACGAGTGCATGTGAGTGTGTGTAGGGTCTATATTACGCCATAATAATCGGTTTTGGAACTTAAAGTTAACATAAATACAATGGCGATTTTAGAAACATATGTTAAAAGCCAAGAAACATGTGTTAAAAGAGTCTTAAATCAAAGTTTTTAGAAAAGCATGTGTTAATAACATGAACACATGTGTAAACTATGGTAAAACATAGGAAAACGACATTTTATACAAGAAAAACCTAAAACATGTGTAAACACACCTTATTTCGCACAAATACGTGGCACACACATATCACATGATGAATGATGACACAAAAGAAAACCAAGACATCTTTTTTTGCCACAAATGGTTAATTAAGGTTCTATGAACTTTTAAATCAAAAATCCCCAAATCACCTAGAACACCCTAAACCCTAAATTATCCAATTGAAACCCTTTCAGACTATAATTGAAAAATTAAACAAAGGGCTATTGATCTACAAATATGAATGAAATATCATGCAAAAATAATTAGAAAAACTCACAACATAGCTAGTCCAATTTAGAGAAATAAAAAACAAAAAGAAAGAATATCAAGCTTCCAATTATCCAATTACAAGAGCTTATAATCAAAACTTCAATTGCAGAAGTAATACACTATAGAAGAAAGGTATGATGGAGGGTTTAATTGAATTGAAACAATCGCTTTAGAGGTGAAATGAGACTGGGTCGCATAAGTGGGTTTATATACTAGTTTTGGATCAATTAGCCATTAAAATTGGTCAACACCATAAAGTCAGGTTTTAAGATGATTTGACTGTTTGACTATGACTTTGACTATTTGACTGGGACTTTAACTGTCCCCGCAGACCGCGAGAGCTAAAAAAATCAATTTTTCTAATTTAATCAATTTTAAGTTCCGGACTTGTATCCTTCGGTTTCTAAGTTGTTTTAGGACCGAAAATTAAGGGTTTTGAGTATCAAGGTCTGAAACATACGTGCTCGGATGTAGATGTGAGTATAAAACATGCATACTTTAACTTACAAAAATTATAAGTTTTATTATATTGTGACTTTTGGTCCTATTAAAATACGAGGTTAAAAATAAAAATTTTGAAATAGTTGAGGGGCCAATTATGCACATTTATGAAAAGTGAAGGGTGCAGGTAGTCACGCTACAACCAAAACTGGTTGTCTAGAAGGCTACATCCCAACAAGGTTTATTCCTATAATTGTTGTAAGTATAATCCACGAAGTAATGTTTATGTATTTATTGAAATAGCAAGGGATCGTTTACTTTTCCAACTTTAAAGGAGATTCAACATGAGTACTATGATGTTTTGAGTTTTAGGTATAAGCGAGTTCAAATTTGTGGGGACACATGCTTTCATAACTAATTTATAAGAATTCAGGGAGATTAAGTTCATAGAATATCATAAGTATTATAGAATATCCATTTTCAATATCATGGAAAAATCTAGTCTTACGCTTAATCAAGTCTTAGGTTTCATGGATAAACACGTTTCATGTATGATCAAGTTTTCAAGTAGCATAGAATATGCATCGAATTTCAAGTATCAGGTTTCATAGTTTATGAAAAGATGTATGTGTACTAAAACATATCAAGCAATGTATTATAAGTACAAGTGTATCTAAGAAGGTGTATCTAGAAATGTATCCAACTCTCGAGCATGCATATCAAGCAATGTATTATAAGTATAATTGTTGGGTAGATAAATGTATAAAAATTGAAAATGTATATGTAAAAGTGTTAAGATGCAATTGTAAACGTATATACAGAGTTAGTTCCGATTGTATTGTACATAGATAAACGTCTACAGACAATTAGGATGGGAAACCATGTTTGAGTTTATTGAAAATGAAATAGTCATCCATTTGGCAAAGGTAATTAAGGAGTAACTATGCTTTGTAGGAGATGGAGGCGTAGAATGTGTTGGAGGATATTAACAAAATGAAAATCTTGATTGTAGATATGGAGGACATACATAATTAAGTGGATGACGATAAGGAATACTCGTAATGGGAAATGAAGTTTTTGGTTGATAAGTATTCAAATTTCATATGGAATGATTAGCTTTTTAAAACTTGCAAATTTGTAGATATGTGGGCATATGGTCGACATGAAATCAAGTTTATGGAGATGATTGGTTTTAAAAAAATTGATGTCTGCGAAAGAAAAAAAAAGAACTTGTGATTCTTATTATTACCTCTGTATGAGAAGATAAAGTTTCACATTTTGCCAAAAAAATTACATTTGTAAACTAGATAAGTAAAAGAACTTCATGTTTTATAAAATATTTTTTTTCAAACTTTACGCATTTCAAGGCTTTATAGAAAATCAAATGTCATAAACGTTATGGGCATGTAGTCCAACATCGCAGCTCACCATGGCAAGTCTTGAATACTAATCGTGTACATGGCTTGGTTTGGGTTTTATGGTCGTTAACATGAGGAGACATTAACAAAACCACACAGTACAACAAAAATAATTGCATACATGTTTTGAGCAAAATAATAATAATAATAATTATTTTTGAAATACATATGAGATTTATAATGATAACAAGAAAATATGGGAGATAATGAAATTGTGCAGTATAGATAAATATTTGTTTAATAATTTTGAGTATGCTATGAAGAGAGTCATATGGTTTGGCTCAAATGTGACATATATAGAATAATGTAGAATAATAATTGGTATTATGCATTTTTGTAAATTAAATATAAATATTAATAAATGCTTAAAGGTTTAGACTAATAAATTGATTATAAATTCCTTTTGACATTAATTTGATATAATGTAATTTAAATAAGAATAAAATGGGAAATACGATAATATGAATGAAAAACATATAAAGTTAAGGTCTTTGATGCATAAATATTCTGGAGTATTTATAGTAACTAGCATAGAACCCGCGTGTTGCGGCGGAGTTGACAATACAAGACGGAAACATAATTCAAACCTTAAAATGATTAAAAGAATCAATATGTAAGGTGTATGTTTGTGTATGTGTGTGTAAGCACCTGTGCTTCATAGTGGGGTAATTTTTTAAAGTATACAATGAGACATGATAGCATACTACGTTCTATATACCATATGCAATTTGACCTACGTGCCGTTAAAAAATGGAAGTAGTGGTTTGACTCATTAGCAACTATTATTATACTAATAGTCCCACTCAATATGTTGAAAGTGCCAAATATGGAGAGATTTCTGAGGAGAAGAAAGCTTTATACGACCACATTAAAAGGAGGTTGGAACGGCTCCTATGTAATCAACCTGCAAAGAAGCATACCCATAACTTTTTCCACATGATAAAAGCAATATAATAAAACGGCTAATCATGTGCACCATAAATTTCTATTAGTGGCATTGAAAAGTGAAATTGGAAGTTATGTTAGTTGAAAATATCCCACATAAGACCTTCCAACCCGAGAACATTATAGACGTGCATAGATCGGATTTTTTTCTGGGAACCGAACCAGTTCCAAACTGGTTCGTGTTTGGTGCCGGTTCGTGTCCGAACCAGTTTCGGTTCGGTTCAGCCCGAGTATTGCCAGTTTGAAAGACCGGTTTCGGTTCGGTTGGGTTTAGGTTCGTGAACCAATTCATGCGCACACTTTTTTTATGAAAAGGCATCACAATTATTTTTTATGTAAAGTTCGACTTTTATTGATTTCTTACAATCTTTTTAAGGTGTATAGGTATATATTTGTATGTGTAGAAAACCTTTTTATATAATTTTGTTATATATAAATTTTTTATATAAAATTGCAATTTTTTAATAAAATGTAGTAATTACTTAATTTTGTTTAATACCCTTCTCAAATGCTTTTTAATATAATATAGATTATAGATATAGATTAATAGTAATTGAATGTTATGATAAAAGAATGTGCACAAGTAGGTTTTACATGAAGGGTAGAAATGAAAAAAAAATACATGACATTTGGGTTTTGATCATTAGATTTTTCCTATGTCATCTTAAAATTCATGTAAAATGACATTTGTAGACATCTCTCCTCCTTTATAATGTAGTATAGATTTTACAATACTCTAAAATATTTGTTGGATATATATATATATATATGTGTGTGTGTGTGAATTTAAATCCCATAAATGCGACAATTTCGATTTAATTATGAATAAAACATATAAAAATATAATTTCTTTTATAGAAACTAATTGCCACTAATGTATAAAGTCGGAACATTATTTTTTAGGGTATTTTTTTATTTATAATGAATCGGGTTTATTTTCTTTAACAATGAATAACTTGATTAATAATGTTTAAAAAAAATACTAAAATATAATATTTTATAGAATAATAATTTTTTATTTTTTTATTTTTGCAATAAGGGCATAGTATTATGTTGAATATGCATGTAGTTTCAAGTTATCCACATAAACACATAAGTTCAGGTTGTTCACATTAGGGCTGTCCAAAAAGCTCGTGGCTCGGAGCTCGCTCGAAGCTCGCTCGGATTTAGCTCGAAAAAAGCTCGCTCGATATGGCTTGGTTTGAAACTGAGCCGAGCTGGCTCGGATCGGTTAGAAAGTCAGCCTAGCTCGGCTTGGCTCGAATAATTCTAATTTGTAATATATATATTTTTATATACATATAATATACTATAAAAATGTTAAAAAAGATGGAGAATGTGTTACATATTTCATATTTGGTAATAGTAGCATGGATATTCTGTGCTTGAAATTGAAGTTACAGCTAATCAAATTATTTAAATAAACTCAAAACTGCTTTTGATCCAAGTACTCAAGTTAATTTGTATGTTGATGAACTTATACTGTATTCTGTTGAAATTTAAAAATTATTTTGTATTTGCTTGAACTTGATTTTAGCTAGTAATGTATTAGGTTGAACTTATTTTAAATGTATTATTTTTAACTATTGAATTTTGGAAAACATTTTATTTTTATTTTTAAATTCGAGCCAAACCAAGCCGAGCCGAGTCGGCTCTGTTTAAAACCAAGCCGAGCCCGAGCTTTGATTTTCAGCTCGGTTTCAAATCCAAGCCGAGCCGAGCCGGCTCGGTTTATAACCAAGCCAAGCGCGAGCTTAACCTGGCTCGGCTCGGTTCGGCTCATGAACAGCCCTAGTTCACATAAGCATAGCATGTAATCATGTTAGAAATGAACATGTAACAATAAAAGAGTTTTAAATTTTTGTTGAGTCGCAAATATTATTATTGTTTGGAGGTTGTAAGAGTAGCATGAAGCGAAAGCCTTGAGATCGAATATGAGAAAGTTTTGATACAAATTCAAACAAAATAAATAAAATGTTACATAAATGCATAACAAAAAAAAAATTAATATAGCATAAAAGAGGTTTTGATTAAAACATGGAGTGTTCCGGAATGGAACTAAGACTAATCCAAAGTGATTCAAATTTACCATTGAGTTCGGGAACATGTTTTGGCCTAATAGGTAGAAATACTCGCGCTGAATCTTTCGGTTAACGGCATTCATCCTTCCAGTTACTACATGTCCCTTATCACTAGTAAATTTGCAACTTTGGAGAGATTGAAAAATCAAGGATTGAAACTAGTCGCTAAGTTGCGGATTTCACTCCTATCTTAGCGGTGTCGTTTCTTAAGTGTGGTTTTTGCATTTGACAAACGAGATAGGAAAATTAATTCCAACATTCAATTTGTAAGTTTATACTAGAATGAGAGTTTGTGAAATTTCTACCAAGGTAAGAAAATCACGCCTATCTTGGTGTAGTTTCAAAAACACAAAAGAAATAACACGGATTGAAAGTTATCACCAAAGTAAGGGGTTTCACTCCTATTTTGGTGATTTTCTTTCATTTGTGGTATACGAGTGTATTCGTGTTAGCATAATCCACCAAAAAGAAGGTAAATTTTTATAGACCAAAAAATAAGATAAGAAGCAAAAAGGGAGAATCAAATGGTTTTAAGGATAATAAGGAAAAGTCCAATAGGGGATTCCTAACTATAGTCTAGGTTAAATAATGGTTATTTTTCCTAATTCCCTATAGTCATAGTCATAACTTTAATACCAATCTGTCACACCTCAACCGATGGCGTAATACATCGAAGTGCGACTTGTGATGGATTGTTCAAAGACATCATGACACTAAATTGTGGCAAAATGATTTTTAAATAAGTTGATTTCATAACATAATCAAAAGAGGTACATCTTGTTCATAGAAAAGGAAATTACAACAACAAAACAACAAAATTAAAATAGTGCGTTTCTAAGTCCAATCCTAATTATGTTATTGGGTCATCATATCAAGCATTTCCTGCAACATGTATAAAATATCAATCAACACATAAAACATTAGTGAGCATACTAGTTTTGGTTTATATACATAGTATAAAGAATGTTTAACTCGAATCCTCATGCTATAGTTTGCTAGTCTAGATGCGCATACAACATACAAAAGACATACTCTAACCATAGATTACCAATAGCATATCCTATCACCGAAGTGAAAGGCCAATTAGATTACTTAAAAATGACCTACAAAATGGGTGGCGTGCTACTCCTATAGCGCTATACATTTTAAGGTAGGCTTGCAAAGCTAATGAGTTATGCTTAAGGCATTTGTATCTAGTAATTGACATATAGCATGGCATAGCATATAAGCATGATTGATAGATTAAGTTTATGTGCTTAAAAGATTCATAGAGTGATTTTAGTGTGATTTTTGATAGAATACATGTTAAGTCCCAAATAGTGATAAAATGGAAAAAGGGACAAGTATGAACTTACCTTTGGGTGCGTTAGATAATTTTGCGAATGAGAGTCTTCGGAGGATTTGGTACAACTCCGATTATCCTATTAGGAATAATGGAGTGTTTAGTTTCGGAGGAAAGAGTTCTAGTGTCAAGAATGTCATGCATCGCCAATGGCGGACCAAAGCACGAACCACCAAAGAGATGATTCATATGGTCAAGGTTGTTAGGAGGTTAAAACCAAAGCACAAACCACCAAAGAGGTGATTCGAATGGTTAAAAGCTAGATTAGGAATGTGAATCCGATTTTGAGTATTTCATGTTTTGACTACTTTGCTTATAAGTTTAAGTATTAGTCTTGCACATGGGATTTTCCCATCCTTGTGTGGAAGTAAATCCGGGTCACAAAGTGGGTCAAGAGAGTTGAAAGGTAGGGATGTATCCACAAACCTTTCAGGTTTACCTAGTATTAGGATATAGGAAGAAGAATATTAAAATATACTTATTACTTACATATACTTAGCCAAGTGTTTGAAGTAGAGTATGGTGACTTGTTTTGGATGAACCTTGTTCCTCCTTTGTCAACCATTACCATAACTCAAGTCCTTCCAACATTGAGTTGTTGATGAACTTAGTTGGTATCTTCTACAAACTAAACTCTTAGTGCATAAAAAACATTAAAAACAAACCACCTTTGGGACCTCAAAGTGGTGGCCTACCCATGATATTTACCTTGGCAAACAAAGGGTAAGGTCCTAGAGGGTTTCCCAATGGGTTAGAAGAAGATAAGAGGTGAAGAAGGAAGAAGAAAGTTGAAGTTTAATGGTGAAACTTACTAAAATGTGGATTGTGAACACTTGAAAATTCTTAGAAGAACTAGTGATTTTGGAGAAGATTTGGGGTAAGGAAGATGTTAGGAGTTGAGGATAAGGGGTATTTATAAGTGGGTTGAGGGTTGGGGTAATAAAGAAGGTGGTTCGGAGTTAGGAGGTGGGTGGAAAATATTTAATGAAGGTGGTTAGTAGTTGGTGAATATTTATAGAAAATATTAATAAATAAAAAAACCTTTACAAATTATAAATATCGATATTAATAAAGGTATATATGCATGTATTTTCGTATATAAATATGTATACGTGTAAAATAATGGATAAAATGAAAGTATGTAAAAAATCTAACGATCTTATTTACCACTAGATCTTAATTACAACAAGTGAAAAAAATGCGGATACTACAAAATACATTTTCAGGTGGGCTTTCGATTATCATGCTTTCTTGTAGGGTTAAGGGAATAGCATTGTCTTCGGGTGTTTGTATGTAGAATCGTCTAATTGATCCATAGTTGACATCTATGAGAGACAGCTTTTCTAGAACAGATGGAAATAGAATTGGCCTCATTGAGACAGTAATACTGTAGGACTCGCATTAAACCGTCTGCTCACCTTTTCTTGAAGTTCTTATGCCCCACCCTTTAGCTCGTGTAAATGAATCCTAAAAGTAATATGATAAACATCAAGTAAATTCAAATTTCAAATGCATAAGAAAGAAAAAAAAAAAAAAAGAACTACAAATATGAAAAAGCAAAACAATCCAATTTGTCATAATATTAAGATTCAATGCAGGAACGAGGAATTTACTGCCAAATGGGGCACAAAACTAAGACATTCAATTGGTCTTAGCCCCACAAAACACATAGATCGTCATTCAAATTATCATGAAATCTCCAATGACTCAATGTAGAAACGATGGATTTATACCAAATGAGGCGCAAAATTAAGGCATCAATTATTTACAAAATAAAAAAATAGAAACCACCATAAAACCAACAAATCAATACAATAAAGCAACATACAACATGTTTAGATTCCTTAATCTACGGTTTACCAACTAAAGATTGTAATTCCTGTTACCCAAATTATTAATATTGGGCAATTGCAATATATGATGAAACAATCAAAACTGTATTCAATTTAAATGGGTTTTAAACGGGAAGAAGCGGGGATAAAATTAGGGTCAGTTTGATCAATGAGTAATACAAAAAACTAAGAACTAAGGATGAAGCAAAGAAAAAGTGATGAAATACGATTAGCAACAAATAATTGAAAGAAGTACAATAAAACAAAGGAATAAGGATGAAGAAGGAACACAAACATTGGGTGATATTGAATAGTTGAATATTATCGGGTGGTAGTGATGAAATCACATGTCGTGCTATTCGTCTTCCTCGTTGACAGTCCTTCCTTTCTCTTCCCTGTATGCACTCACTCGCAAATGTGTGCTCACTATTATATTGCCGACTTCTTTTCAGGGGGTGATGGCAACAGACGGAATTGAAGGCGAGACCCTTCCTTGGCGACATTGAATTGCAGTTGGTAATTCAGGAGTTGCTGACACGGTGAAGTACTATTATGATTATGATTGATTTGGGTTACATATACAAGAGAATAATGCAACAAGGGGTAATTTGAGGAAGTTTTATATGACATTTATAGTTTAAAATAAGAGATCCTTAAAATGTCAATATTAAAATGCATGTATAATTAGTTTTCTAACCAACTTTAGTACTTTATAGTGTAGTATAAATATAGATATCTCAAATTTATTTTCCTTTTTCTTAATATGATAATGAAATTTTATAACTTATGCTAGTACAATGTAAGTAAACGGTAAACACTATAATGTTTTTAAAAGTTTTGTGAATTGCTTTCAACTTATATTAAAAATGATTAATTACGAAATTATGATTTCTATATAAGTTTGCTTGTATATCAAACTACTTTTTGTATTTGTTAGACTTTTGCATCGAAAATTTTATTATGCCCATTTATTGGTTCGACTGTTTTGGTTTGACCTGTGAATCGACATTGTTATTATTTCATTTATTGGATGTTGACATTACTATACTATTTATTGTATATTATGCCGACTAGCATTTCTTCCTTTGCAACGTGCAATCAAATAACTTGAAGACAATGAACTATGTGCTATTAATTTGTCATTAGAAAGAAAGATGAATGAAAATGTTACCCATTTTTTCCTTTACATGTGTTCATAACCTTACCGGGTCACTGGTACAACCCCGTTGACCCATCACCACCACATACACGTGCTCCTAGTGACTCAGCGCTTATTGGTTCAAAGTCTCTTACCAGTTCAGACGTCTTATTGCTTGCTGGCGTAGAAGTTGCCAAATATCCTAAGTTTATATTTAACATTTTGAAATGTGAAGACATCCATTGCACATTACATGTTAGATGTTAGAAAATCCCACAAAATTTTGTTAAAAAAAATTACGGATCCCACGAAATCCGAAAAAAAAATGATATTTGTCCTGAGAAAATCCCACACAATTTATACAAAACTAGTTTTTTACCCCGCGCTACGCACCGGGGCTTTGATTTTTTTAAGCGATTAGTTTGGGCATTCGAGATGATCAACCTAGGCGTGACATTAAGAGCAACGTTAATCATACACAGAGTCATTTCCATCAAATGACACTTGTGTCAACTATCTAAACTTTAACCTAATTAATCAAAACTATTAATCCACATTAAATACATAAATAGCATAAAGCCTCGAAACCAGCAAGTCACACATAATAATTTTAAGAGTTGAAATTAAGAAATAGTTTGTACCTTGATTCACTTTTAAGTTGATAAAACAGAATACAAATCGATGATAAAACTTACCCACAACGTTGTCTCTCATAACCAAGCCCTCTTCCTTCCCTCTACAACTTCTTTCTTTCTCTCTCTAAGATATCTAAACGGCGTTTCCTACCTCCTACTACAGAGAGGGAGTGTTACCCTGTTTTTGCCGGCGGCTTTACCGTCGTTTATCGTGGTGGCGGAGTGCAGGTCCTCGCCTCTGTTTGTAGGCAATTCTGAATTCACAATAAGACATATAAGCAAATCACTTAGCTTTTAATGTATCTAAGTGCATAGATATTACTAAGCTATCATTCTAAATGTGTATTCTAAGTGTGGCAACCTTCAAGTTGGGTTTCTCAATCCGTTTTTTCCTTATTTTTGCCAATTCAGAACCAGTCATGCGATTAGATCGCTGCTTAACCAAAGTATCCTCAAGCTAATTTGCACTTATTAGACATAAAAGTATACATATTAAAAGCCGGTAATACCTCGTACGTCTACCATGTTGAAAAGTAATCGGTGAATACAAAGTCGAACATGGTCGCACGATAATCGCCAAGATAGAGAAGAAGGAAGCCTCACGGTGAACACCAATCGTAGCGTTGACGTCGCACTTACGGCAAGATAAACTGTGATTGCGCCGGAGAAGAAGCATAAGATGTGGACTTTTTAAAAGGCAGGGAGAGAATTTTAGAGTGAGAAATGATGAAAGGTTATTAGGTGTCAAGGCAGTTGAAACGTGACAAGCAGGAAGCAATAGACGATTGAAAAAGGTGACGGAATTCAAACGGAGGGTCAACTTTAACGAACCGTTAAATCACTATTGCAACGATTTGGTAATTATATATATATATATATATATATATATATATATATATATATACTAAGTATCTAAAAAAACCCTCTAAAACGAAGAAACTCGTATTTTCATTTTTAAGAAATAGGAAGAACAATCAGGAAATTGAAATAAAAAAATTGCATCAGTTTTAGCCACGAATATGATAGAACATCTGTGGATAAAAAAAAAAAGACTGTTTTTAATTTGTCAGAATAAACAATTTAATTTTTTTAAAGTGTCTGTCTATTGGCACCCCCTCAACTTCTATTTTAACCCCCTTCCGAAGCGTCTCGCTTAGGCCTAAGCGAGGCGCTTCGGCCACATTAATTACAAATCAGTACGAGGTTGCATGGGAGTTTGAAAAAAGGGGGGCCATGCGCCTCGCTTAGGCCTAAGCGAGGTGCTTGGCAACAGGGGGGATGAATCTGGACATTTTGATGTTGGGAAGGTTTTGTTTGGATTTTTTTTGTTTGTTTTGAAGTGTTTTTTTTTAAGTGTTTTTTTTTTTGTTTTTAACTTTTTTATCTATTTAGCGTTTTTATCTATTGTAATTTTTTTAAATTTAAAAATTTTAAAAACACCGAAATAACCCGTGTTTTTTTTTAAATCTTTTTTATTGATTTAGGGTCTTTATCTATTGTAATTTTTTAAAATTTAAAAAACAACGTAATAACCCTAATCAAACTATAATTAATCAAGTAATCCCAACTTTAACCTTTTTTTTAGTATTAGTTTAAAAAAAACAGGGGCACATTTGTAATTCCTAGGATTTTTAGGCCTACTTTGGTATTTATACCCTCTGTCTCCTCGCTCTCTCTCTAAACGAACACATTTGGTCACTTCATTTATACCAAAAACAGGGGCATATTTTGGTATCTACACGTTTCTCTGTTTCTCTCTAACCATTCATCTTCTCTGTTACAAAATATAAACTAAAACCCTTGTCTTGTTTGATTGTTCCTTACAACACAATGAACATTTATAATCTTTCTGTACCTGTGGCCAAACGAACTCGGCTTCAAACACTACTTTATGCTCAAAGTAATATTACTACTTTATCATGCATAAACTGGTCACATATATATATATATATATATATATATATATATATATATATATATATATATATATATATATAGGGGAGGGTTATAATAAAAACCCTTCAAAATGAGAAAACCATGTAAACCCATTTGTAGCCATTGATCTAAAGTGATCAATGGTCTAGATTCATTCTATATTATTTTAATATATTTATTAAGGTAAAGGACAAAAAAAGGGCACAATGGTCAAATGCCATTTTTCTGAAAAAGCAGATATGACAAGTGGACCCCACACATGTCACATCATCTCTCTCATACTTTTGTGACCATTGTCCTAAATCTGCCAGATACCCGTGTTACATATGTAACATGTGTTGTGTTACGTAGGTTAAAACTGAGTTGCCAGTGTATATTATTTAAAAAATGCTGATTTATTATTTTTTTTTATTATACCATGTTTTTTTTTTTGTTTTATTGTACCAGCACCAGAATTGTTGCATACGTAACGAGAATTAATATGGTTATAGGCATTTTGTTACTTACAAAGTGCTAAAACCAAACAAAACGGTCATTACAAAGTGCTAAAAACTTTATTGATCAGAAAACATTCAAATGTACACAAGAATTGTTTCTTAGAAAATACTAAAAAACAAACAAAACGGTCATTACAAATCAACAAATGCTAAAAAAAAGTATCATAAATAAAAAAAATGTCTACACTTCATTCTTGATAATCATCTTCATCTTTAATGCAAAAAAATATGCTCACCTGCAAAAATAAAACAAAAATCATCAATTTACATGTAAAAGACCCCCCCCCCCCCCCGCTTAACGTACACTACGCCAAAATATGCCTACGGCCACACAAAAAAAGTGTGACCATATGCCTTTCGCCACACTTTTTTTCTCCATCTCAAGTGTGACCATAGGTCGAGTCATCATAGGTATCATACGGCCACATTCACATTTAGTGGCCGAAGCACTTAAAAAGTGTAGCTAAATGATACCAATATTTCTTTTTGAAATCTAGAATTCTGTCTATTAAGTGTGACCAAAGGGTAGTAACGGCCACATAAAATTACTCTAAGTGTGGCTATTTTAGTTATATAGTCACTAAAAGTTTTGTTTTAGCCACATCAATTAAAAAAATTGTGGAAAAAATAATTGCTTTAATAAGCTTTCCATCTATTAACTGTGGCTAAAGGGTATGAATGGCAACATGAACTCACCGTAAGTGTGGCCGTTTCTAGTATATAGTCACATGAATTTACTGTAAGTGTGGTCAAAAACTATTTATAGACACATGAAACAATTTTATAATTATATGTGTGACTGTATTCTAACTTTCGGTCACACATATTTTTTTTCCTATGACATTTGCTACTATTCCGTCACATAAAAAAAGTGACAATAGTATGGCTATTGCCTAACTCTGGTGACACATAATTCGTTTTGTCCATGGCATTTGGTATCATTCCGTCACACAAAAAAAATGGTGGATAATGTGACTAATGATTATATAAAGCCACTTGAAATAATGTAATTTTATTTGTGACTATTGTCCACATTTGGTCACATGTATTTCATTTTACCCATGTCAATTGTTATCATTCCGTCACACAAAAATAAACAAAATTAAGATTGTGTGGCTAATTGTTATGTAAAGCCACTATAATTTTTAGTATGACTATTGTTTAACCTTTGGTCACACATAATGGTTATGTAAGGCCACCTGAAATATTATAATTTTATGTGTAGCTATTTTCTAACATTTGGTTTCACATATTTTCTATGATTCTATATGGCCATTAAAAATGAGAAAACCAAATGATATTATAAAAATAATAAACCAAATTCCATACATAAGTTTCAAGCTTAAATACTAAAAATCTAATTCTCAGCCGGTGTTCATCTTTTTCTTCTTTTCCTGCAATTTTTTTAATCCATCTAGAGTTGTAAAACTCTTCTTTTGCTTCTTGGCGAACTTTGTGATGTTTTGTGTTTGATTGGATGGTAAATCTGGTAGCTGGAGAACCAAAAACAAGAAAACATATATAAAAATTCCTAATTTAGTTATACTTAATTCAAGATTATTTAAAAAAACAAACCTTTGGACTACAATATGCAGGTCGTCTGGCCAAAATGTAGTTGTATTCTCGAAACTGATATGCACTAACATTCATCATTGTCTCATGTATCGCTTGCTTAAAAAAATACAGGGACAAGATTCTTTTGAACACATAAATATCATCTTGTTCAATAAAGCCTAGTTATCATGTCAGCCTTAGCAATTTTGTAGCTAGAACACTACCTGCAGCGCCTAGGATTGATCTAATACCTGCTTCAAAACATATCAAGTATTAGAGCTGAGCTCGAGCTTAGAATAGTAGGCTCGAACCGAGCCGAGCTCAAGCCTCAAAAGAGCATGATGAGCCAAGCTCGAGCCTAGTCAAGATCGGACTCGGCTCGGCTCGTTTACACCCCTATAGCTAAATTTGGTGAAATCATGTACCTCAAATTCGCACCTTATGCAGCACCAGAAGACTATCATCAATGTTCATCCCTGTAAAACAAATACATGGCAAATAAACCAATACTGATTGACAAAGGATCACCAGAATTATATTATAACTTTCTAACCAGGAATCTTGCAAAGAGATTGGGGGGTTTTGAATTTTGAAAAGAGATTGGGGGGGTTTTGTTTGCCGTTGATGGGAAGGTGTAAGGTTTTAGGTTTCCAGAATTTTCAACATTGGTGTGCATACAATACTTGTACAATAAGCTCTATATGCATTATAATATTGTATAAAAGTGTGTGTATATATATATATATTATATTATATATTATATATATATACTAGATTATACCCCGGGAGCGTCCCGGGGTTGAAAAATCTAACATGACATAATAAAACATAAGTTTTTATTACTAAAAATCCTTTATAAACAACAATTTCTTGACTATGTGAATATTCTTTAGTGTTTTAGATAATACCTTAGATGGTTGTTTGTTAACATGTTATGCCATCATCTTATCACTCATCTCATCTCACATAGTATGAAAAAAAATATGATTTTCTATTAACATAAAACATAATCTGAAAAACAATTGATCCATTTGGGCCTCCTGTTCATGACTAACAAATAAATTAATAATCAAAATATACCAAATCAAAACTAAACCAAAAGTTGACCTTCTTTTTTGCTTTCCACCGCCTAATTTTGGCCGGCTTCGATTGGGTTGACAAATCTAGGTTATCATTGGTCAACTCTTTACCACAAAAGTAAAGGAAAATAGAGAGCAAGACCAACTCAATAAAATTTTGTATCTACACATTACTATAGTGCCCATTCTGTTGATGATATGCTACTTACTTTCTTCCTAATCGAAAAAACATTATACAAACAAACATAATATTTATTTACTTAATTTAGTATAAAAAATTAAATGAAAAAGTTGAAATTTACATGATGAAAAAACACATTTTGTTCCCTGTTTTTAAATAAGAACAGATAGAAGAAAAAGGATATCAATTGGAATAATAAGATATAAATTGCTAATGTCACAAAACAATGAAAGATGAGGATGCTACTTGTTGGCTAAATATAGGAATAGGATGAATACCTTTATACGCTTTCAATCTATGTAGTCAAAGGTGCCAAAGGTAGGTGGGCGGGCGCCTAGCCTTCAGCACACCTAGGCGCAGTAAACTATGTATCCCTTAAAAAACTTCAGATTCCTCAAAACTATTATTTCAAAGCGAGGCGCCTGACTGCCTGATTAGACATAAAGCTTCAGATTCCTCAAAACTATTATTCCAGACGCCTCGTTTAGGCCTAAGCGAGGCGTCTGGCTTAAGGGGTTAAAATAGAAGTTAGGGGGGTTTAGTTAGAACGACCCTTTTTAAAATAGTTGAAAAACTATTTTCTTTAAAAATTCGTATATACTCTGCCGCGAAATTTTTTTTTTTTTCCTTTAAAATCTTTATTTAACTCTGTCGCTAAAATGTTTGGGATCAGATGTACGCTTGTTTGTGACTGGGTATTTAGGATGAATTTCCTTTGGTACATGCCAGCTAGTGCCTTTGTTAACATATAGCATATCAGTGATGCTCATTCATTCGGGTTGTACGTACATATACACACATGGTCGTTGCTTGGATTAACATAAAACAAAATCCCAAAATGGATGATTCAGATATTGCCATATATAGTTACACCTCATGTACCATACGAGACAACCACCTTATTTAATATTTATTATTCCTTATTACACAACACATATACTTAACACATAACATAACATACTACCGGCCACCAAATTATGCATAGACCTCCTCAAGGGTGAGCTGGTTTCTCCAGGTTCTCAAGTGGACGGAAGAAAGCCTTTTCCTCCAGCACCGAACCATCCGACACTGTTTCCTGAGATCCAGTGGCACCACCTGGGTTTGGTGGCCCAAACACCCCGGTCTTCGGGTCTGGTGCCCAGTACTTTTCTGGTTCTGCTCGGGTAACAGCTTCTTCTGGGACCAATGATGGACGGACCTGGTCGTCTATGTTCTTGTCGTACACCGACGCATGCACCGCCCTCCTGAACACGTAATTGTCTATAAACAAAATTTCTACATATATAATGAACTTATTACATAATTAACGGGGTGATTTTAGTTTTGTACGATCCTAACGGGTAAGTATGAACCAAGTCAAATCCGTAAAAAAGTATAAGAAAATATTGTACGTATTAATTAACATGCATACTTTATTTAAAAAATTATATTATTGCTTTAGTACTAAATTTTTGTTATCATACAAGTAAAAGGCAAATATAAAATAATTGTTGAGCTGGCCCAATCCGACTTTTTTTTTTGGCCGGCTAATTACGACAACAGACAGACGATCAGTTCGCACTGCCATTACAGCAGCCCAGACCAAGATCTGCCCCTCGGAACTTACGTTGTCTGAACCGGGCTCGCGTCCTCGAAGTATCAGACTTGGTCTCTCGGCGACCTCCCGAAAACCGTACCGCCTCGACACGAACCGATCACTAGAGTAACGGCCGGATTAAAACCAGGGTGGCTCAGGATCAGACCAGGACCCAAACGGGCCGAGATCTATCACCATCATTGCCTTGTCCTTCCAAGTGGTTGCAATGGGGCCCGAACCCGGGTCTCACGAGGAGGAACCCGGGCTGCCTACCACTACACCAACAAGTGAAGGACTGGCCCGATCCGACTTATTTGGCCACGTACGTATAACAATTCCTAGTGCTTAAAAATATAATATTTCTTGTAGGTTAGAACCTCTAAATTGAAAAAGATGGCCGTAGTAGTTTCTAGATTTACTGATTTAGCATAGTAAAGTTTTTGGCTCGGTTGGGGAATATATATATGAACCTAGCTAAAAGCCAAATCTAGCTTCATACACCCAACACTTTTTTAATAGATATTGCATGCATGTGGATATTTAATTAATTTTTATCATGGCACTACTTTATAAATCACCTAAACATGTGTTAGATACCAAATCTAGCTTAAAATACGTACTTTGTTGAATCTTTTTGATAAGCCAATGATTTTTTTCCGTTTTATAAAATGACAAAAGCAACCTTGCTGCTATACATTAACCTTTGCTTTTCGATTGTTGCATCTTTTTAAGTGTGTAGTTAGATAGCTAGCTAGGTTGGTTTTATACTTTTATATATATAAACAAAAGCAAAGACATAACTAATATATATAGCCTATGTTAATTGACAACAGAATGAGACGTCTACTTCAACAAAAATCTGGGGTTGGTGGGAGAGGGTCCCTATCCTAATGACTCAACCAGAATCAGACACTATTGATGGCCGGTCCAGAACTTATCCAGTACCAGACACTAATGATGGAAACCAACTAAACTAATAAAGGACTGAAAACGGATCCCGCAAAGCAACATATAGAAGATCGATATCATCACTTTATCCTTGCTTGTAACAAGTGTACGTACGGCACCTCTCTCAAAACTTTGCTAGCTAGGCAACAAACATATTCTGATATCCTAGGTGCTAATAATTAAACACCCTAAAATTTGTATTTTCACTCCCTATTTACGGGTCGTATACAAGTATACGGCTTGTATACATATAGACTGGTCGTATATATACTAGTAAGAGAATCTTAAGAGTGTGTTTGGTTGTGTAATTATACAACTTGTATAACACACACACACATAATATATATATATATATATATATAAACTGTATACATACATGTATACTAGTCCACCTGGAAAAATCTATACGAGTCATATACATGCTTGTGGGTGTGAATAGTGGAGGCCTTTATATAATTACCACACACAAGAGTGATGTACAACAATACATCAACGATGTGTGTAAAACTTCACTCAAACTATATTCAATATTAATTCCTCCAAAACTATTTATAATCACACAGAAATAAACAGAGAGATTCACATGACGATCATCATAGGCAAATAGATCTATCAAGTTATGTATAATCTTGCTAACGCAAACCGTATACAGACACAGAGAGATTAAACTAAACTAAATTAAATTAAATTAAATAGCCACCAACATTGACCGTAAGAATTTTATTTAAAAAGAAATTTTACTTGATAATTAATCATATTATACTTGCATTCAATAGTCCAAAACGAACCATCGATGAAGTTATATGTAATTTAGGAGAAATTTCAGTTATACATGGTTTTTTTTTTTAATTTAATTTAGAAAGACAGAATTTAAATAATCATGTCATCTAAGTGTTTGCCGCATGCACGGACATGTAGAAATATAAACTTGTGGAATTATATACCTGGAAAGGGGATTTGGATGAAGAGAGGATGAGGTACGGATGTGGGTGACAAATCGTTTCCCAAAGCTGGTGAGTTGGGAATAGACGGCCATACAACAACCTTTTTTTAGAGAGGATGAAGAGGAGACAGTAGGCGAAGAAGCCGGTGGAAGCTGAAAAGAGGGTAAACAAACCGATAATAAAAGGTAGGTAGGTAGGTGTGTGTTATGTGCCCTATTAAATACAAGTGTAGAGATGGTGGGTACTTCACATCAAGTTTGTTAGCCTGTCAATTTATGCACCTAGGTTTTTAAATGTTATAATGTGGGGAGCATACTTTGTAAAGTATTGAAAAAAAAAAAAATATATTTCTTCCTTTATGGTTACCGTGACTGATAACGTTCGGCGATTTATATGGGAACATGCAAAGAAAACAAGGGCTTAGTTCAACCACCAATTTCAGTTTTAATTAACGTTATATTAATAAACCATTGAAATTGAACCGTGATTTTATTATTTTTTTATTATCATTATGAGTTATAAGCTTATTTATATATAACATTAGGTATTTGTAAACAAATGATGTTGCAGATCAGTTGGTGTGGGTGTTGTTTATGTTTGTGTGATACATGGGTTCAAGTCAGGCGAGTTGTGTTTTTTTTAAACGTTTCAGTTGTCCCTTACTTGTACACGTGTCTTTTCCCTACACTTTCTCATACATACACCCTTACATATTCTCAGTCAGGGGCGGACCTAATGAAGAAGCAGGTGTCGCGTCCGTTGCGACTCAACTTCGCGCGCGTATTGGAAAATTTGTTTTTTTTTACGAAATTTGGAAAACGTTGCTACTAAAATGAAAAAAAATGAAAAACGTTACTACTGAAAAACATTTCTATATCCGCCACTGTTCTCAGTTCTCACACTCACACGTTTACAATCTGATCATACACACACACACACGATCTCGTCTCTCTCTGTCTGTTCTAATACCACCACCGTCTGCCGCCACCTGAACCGATCCCACCGCCGTCGGACTCCTCCGTCACCAACTCCAGCAACCATCACCGTCTCCTGTCCTTTATATGTTCGTCGTCGGTTATTGATAACCAAATCAATCTGACTTCAAACCAACCATTAAATCTTTTAACCAGGTCTGTAACAATATGTTAGGCGGACTCCTAGGATGTAGCGGTTTCTCTTCCAAATGGTATGTTTTATTATTATTATTATTGTTATTATTATTATTATTTTTTTTATTAGTATTATTATTGTTTGTTGAAACTATGTTCATGCATTGTCATTGCGTAGCTGAATCTGATTGTTTACTGTTTTGTTTACGTAGGTAGATCCGAGTTCAGATGGATGTGTTACGGATAAGAGAGTTTTTGAAGGAGCTGATGTTAATGCCTATGTAAGCCTACTGTTTTTCGATCATTGTTTTTCATTGTTTCTTAGCTTTAGATGAATTCAGTTTTTGTGTTGTTGATATTGATTTGTATTTCTGGGTTTACATTTGATAAGTTTAGGAGGATTATATAGGGATGCGGATATTATGAATTCATAAATTGAAGGTTTGGAATGTCATCGACAGATTTAGGTTCATTGTTGTTGATAGAGGTTTATGTGGTGATGTAGAGTATATATAGCGTAGGCGTTAAATTGATAATAGAGGTTTATGTGGTGATATAGAGTATATATAGCATAGGAGTTAAGTTGAAGTCGTTCTTGATAGAGGTTTATGTGGTGATATAGAGTGTATATAGCATACGAGTTGAGTTGATAATAGGGGTTTATGTGGTGATGTAGAGTATTCATAGCATAGGATTTAACTTGAAGAGGATAAGTTGAAGAGCATTATATAGGGATACGGATCTAATGAATTGATAGTGTGGAGTGTCATCAACAAATTTAAGTTTATCATCCTTGATAAAGGTTTATGTAGTGATATCAACTAGGTACAACATAGGTGTTATTGTTGGATAATTATTTGTGGTTAGTTACTATCTGTTGTCGGAATGGCAACTAAGCATGTTCAATCAAATCGTCTTTAAAGCTGATTAGGTTATTTCGGTGGAAAGTCTATTTATCAACACTTTAGAGCCTTATATGTTGATATTAGAAGGTTTATTGGTGTGTTAAATTACTGATAATGATGCTCCACATATGTATACAAACAAATAATATGCTCGATATTTGTTTGCTAGAGGAATCAAACGTTGTTGTGTAGTATGTAGAGAAGAATGACGGAGATCAGAAGATAGGTAGTTGGTTCACATAAGAAAGTGAGTCAAATAGATACGTTCATTTTCCTGATAACTGGATCAGTAGATGCAAACCAAGACTTGAAATGTCTCTGACCTAATCCCGTAAACTGGAAATCCATCCTGACCAGTTAACCATTTTTCAGTTCCATGTTAAGTTATTTTGTTGCATGCTTATGCAGGAGATTGCAGTCTTTGTTGTCTGTGTAAACCTGATAGAAGATGGTGTATGTTTCTTGGAGCTTAACATTCCATAAAGAGGAAGAATTAGTGACAGTTTATGGGATTTTTTACGTGGATATGGATACTGTTATGGTGGTGAGGGCATTACTCGGACATTACTTCCTTCTGAGGTAAAACATTAGATTAATTTATTGTTGTTATAAGATAATCAGTTTTGCGTTCAAAGATTTTTGACTGCCTGTACACGTTTTATGTTGTAAAAATATGATAGGTAAGTTTATGAACAGCCTGAATGCCAATTGATCTACTGATGTTGAACAGCCTTGAGTCCTGGCTCAACCCTCGGCCTATGTTAGACATCATTTAATAAACAAATTCATGTGTTAGACCCGACTTTCATATGTCGAGTGTGGGTAGGGCTTTTAGGCATATTTAAGCACACCTTTTATATATATTTGTAAATGCTACAGTAAATATATATTTACCATTCAGAGACTAAAAATTAGTCTTTGTTCATTTCTTAATCAAAAGACATTTAAAACTAATTATCAGTCCCCAATGTTGGCCACTATAACAACATTGAGAACTGATTTTTACTCTTTAATATGTTCCCTCTTTATCAAAGACTGAATATTAGTGACCTATACAATTGCACCATTTCTCATTAGTGAGGGCACTTATTTAAGACTGAATTTCAGTAACCAAATACATTCCCTCCAAAAAAAATTATATTTGACAAACATATTTGTGACTAAACTTCAATCTTAAATAAGTGATCAAAGTATTAAGGACTGATTGTTAGTCACGATTATCTGTCGTAAAAAAATTAGTCTCTAATACATTTAGTAACTGACATATTAGTCCTAGATACTGTGTATTCGAGACTGATAGATCAGCCCCTCATACCTTAGTCCCCAATGGTCACAATATTGAGAACTGATTTTTACTCTTTAATATGTTCCATCTGTAACATCGCAAAATTTTCCCCAAAATTTTAATACATAAAAAGCCCTTATATATATATATATTATTACACCTTTATCATTAATATTATACAAATATGCCTAAGTCTTTATTTATCCTAACTCACAACTTATATACATACATAAATGTATATAAATAATAATAATAATAATAATAATAATAATAATAATAATATGATTCTAAATTCTTTTTTTTTTCACATACAAGATTTTTTTTTTTAAATAAAGCCTTAAGTCAAATAGTCAAAGTCCTAGTCAAAGTCTTAGTCAAACAGTCAAAGTCTTAGTCAAATAGTCAATTCATCATAAAACCTTACTTTATGGTGTTGACCAATTTTAATGGCTAATTGACTCCAAAACTAGTATAAAAACCCACCTATGACCCATTATACTTTGCACCTCTAAATCGATTGTTTCAATCCGATTAAACTTTCCCTCATACCTTTCTTCTATAGTCTATTACTTCTACAATTGAAGCTTTGATTATAAGCTCTTGTAATTGGCGAATTGGAAGCTTGATATTCTTTCTTTTTCGTTTTCTTCAATTTGGACTAGCTACGTTGTTGAGTCTTTGGGATTCGCCTCGCATACATTCACAACACATTATTCTATTTTTTTTACGAGACATAACATTTTGCTAAGGTGAGTTTTACATAGCCCATTTTCTATTTATCACCATTTTTGGGGTGAAACATGTTACAACATCATTTATGCAATTCAATCATCAATGTGTCTATGTGTTTTTCTATGTTGCATTATGTCTTGAACATGACTAGGGTAAGCACAATTCTAGCATAAACATTCATCAGCCAAACGGTATACATTGATAGATCTATTGGACTGACAATCCCACCCGGATACGTGCCTCCTACAAAGGTTGCGTGGGTGTTTGTTACTGCAATATAAACGAGTGAACCATGAGCGTATGGGATGTACCACAATACAACAGTCACAATGGTTGATTATGCACTCGATTTACTTCTAGTATGTTTTCACATATGGACTAGATTGCCATGACACATGAATTGCACAACAATTTTATTCGATTATCAAAACCTATGTATTTCTCACCAACTTTTGTTGACCCAAAATATTTTCAACTTAACATGTTTCAGGTTCTACTTGCTTGAGGATTTGAATTAATGCTTGAAGATGTGTGCATAGTTTTATTCAATTTGATGTATGAATTCTTGTAGAACAATTGTATGTAATTTATCTAAATCATATAATGAGAATTATTATTTACCATGAGCTACTGAACAATCATCAATACGTGACATCCCGATGTTTCCGCCATCGGTTGGGGTGTTACACCATCTTTATCAAAGACTGAATATTAGTGACCTATACAATGGCGCCATTTCTCATTAGTGAAGGCACTTATTTGAGACTGAATTTCAGTAACCAATTACATTCCCTCCAAAAAAATATATTTGACAGACATATTTGTGACTAAATTTTAGTCTCAAATAAGTGATCAAAGTATTAAGGACTGATTGTTAGTCACGAACATCAGTCACAAAAAAATCAGTCACTAATACAATTAGTAACTGACATTTTAGTCCTAGATACTATGTATTCGAGACTGATAGATCAGTCCCTCTTACCTTAGTCCCCAATGATCACTTTTCTTGTAGTGGTGGTGATTGGTGTATATTTCATACATGGTAACTGTCATCGCTTGAGATGCCTGGCCTGTCTCACCCCCACCTTCTACGCCTTCCTAACTATCATCACCCCCACCATAAACCACTACACCCAAAACGTAAACCATCCACATAATCGACATCCGGTGGCAAAGACGGTGGTACTGGATGCTATGTAGTAGTGGTGATGGTATTGTGTTGATGATGTAAAGACGATTGAAATAGTACTTGTAGGATGATAATGTTGGTGGACAGATCGCAACCCAATTTGACAGCGGTGGTGGATTCTCTCTTCCATGTCCCTTTCCACCAATTTTTCCCTCAATGGTAGTAATGGTGACAACGTTGGTGATGACCATGAGGTCCATGAATTAGGACGATGGTGATGTAGATGTTGTTCAATTCAGTTTGTATTATACATAATATTAATAAACCTTTCTTTCATTTCTATTGTTTAGGAAATTCTGCAATGTGAGGTAGCGTCCTCAGTCCCCAAAGGCACGTATCGTAGTCTAAGCTCGCGCGACGGACGACTTTTTGAATTTCTTTATACATTAGATAGAGGCTTGGAAGTATCTACTTGGCTACTAATGCAACTGTCATGTCAAAACCTGCCTATAAGACAGTTCTTGATTCTTCTCCAAGTAGTAACAAGTCATGGAATAATGTCAAACTTGCCAATAGGGCAGTTCTTGATTCTTCTCCAAGTAGTAACAACTCTTGGAATATGAAGAAGGTAATTTTTATTGTTCAAAGTTAAAATAAATTGTAAAATTGGCCATGTTGCCAGTTTTAACTTATTTTACATCCATATAATATTAATAGACTTTTATATGGTTTCTGTTGTTTAGGAAATTATGTAATGTGGGATAGGAGCCTAAGCCCCCAAAGACATGTATCGTAAGCTAAGCTCACACGACGGACATGTCAAACCTTGCCTCACCCTACGAAAAAGAAATCAATTCTCTGTATGTGATGAGATGCTTCATTCTCTGTTTGGAAAGAAATCAATTCCTCGAATTAAAATACAAGGCAGTTCTTGATTCTTCTCCAAGTAGCAACAACTCATGGAATATGAATAAGGTAATTTTTTGGGTCTAAGTTAAAAGAAATTGAATGTTTTTTTTGGTTTGTGAATTTTGGCACAATTTATTAGAAAAAAATCTGTTTGGCATGTTATTTAATAAAGTTTTCTCTGATTTGTATTGTTTAGGAAATTCTGCAATGTAGGGTAACAACCTCAGCCCCCAAAGGCACGTGTCGTAGACTAAGCTCGCGCGGCGGACAACTTTAGGAAATTCGGTAATGTAAAACAGGTTGTGTATTCTGTAATGTGATGTTGCTGAATTTTAACCATGTTCATAACGATACAAAACAACCAATTATAGTTCGCTTTTGTTTTGAATATCATTATACTTCCTTATTTTGTAAATCGGGTTGCCGCCGCCACAACGCGCGGCTAGATAAATACCTAGTTAGGTTTAAGTGTTTAACTCTCTCTACTTACATAAAATATTTATCAGTTCAAATATCCTATATAATACACACAACTCCAATAAAAAGTTTTTAAGAAATTAATTAAGTTGTGAATGAGAGGAATCGAATGTATATATCAATCAAAGTTAGACTTTCATAAAAGTATCATCATTCTGTACAAGTACCTTAAAAAGTTATCTTTTTAAGCGCAACGCTAATGTGATGTTTACTTTCAAACCCACCACCTATGCATGTCACATCATTCCAAACATGTACCTTAAAAATTATATTTTTTCTTCAATGCTAAGTCATTCCAAACCGTCACCTTAGCACTCCATTTTTAATATAAAAATACTATAAAATAATGTTTGTGTGTGTGATCCCCACCATGTTGGTCCGGTTGAGGTCCGTATGAGCGAAGCGGACTCAACCACTTCATCACCTCCAACATGATATATAACATTTTGTTGTTGGAGATGTTGTCTTCGTCAGCCCACATATAGGTCTGGCCGAGTATGATTTGCTTGCTGATTAAGTTTAGCATAGGGTTTAACCTAATTAGTGCCTATATAAATATATCTCCTGTACTTGTAATCTTGGAATCACTCAATAACAAGAAACCCCAATTGCCCCTGTGGACGTAGGTCAATTTAGACCGAACCACGTAAATATTCGTGTTCGTGTGCGTGTTCTCCGATCCTAACAAGTCGCCTCCGCCGGCGGGTGTGACGGGTCGCCGGAGGGCAGACGTAAAAAAGTGAACACATACCTAATAACACAACCCACAACCACCGTCAAATCATCACCTATCACCCTTCACCGTCACCCCCTCCAGCCACAGCCGCCACCATCAACCTGACCCCAGCAGTGTTCCGTGTAACATCGCGTGATTTTTTTACTTTACATATATTTTAAATTCTATATTTAACAAATTCCAAGTTGGCCTTTATTCGTTTTCTTTTATGTTACTTCTACCAATTATTGACTTGTCGTCATTATAATTTATCCTATACAATTTAAACGTTATAGCAATAAACTAATTTAGTTAAGATCTTAATATATATTTATTTATTTATTTATATACTTATTATAATAAAACTTTAAGAGTTAAAAAAAAAGAACGTCAATTTAGTCTAATTGACTTTTGACTCCAAGTAATCACAACAACAAACAACATTACATCCAATTCGTTTCCTATTTTTTTTTTTTTTTGTGACTCGATGACATAACAGCAGAATGCAACCACTAAGACCACCATAATAACTAAACTCCTACCTCTCACCTATATCCTCCTAACCATCCTAATAAATGCATTAAGCACCCAACCAACTCACCCCACCTATAAATACAACCCCTCCCCACTCCATAATCTCTTGTTCATCTCTTTTCTTTTTAAAACTCTCTCTAATCTTCAAGGTTTTTGAGCAAACTTCCTGAAAACACATCAGTAAGTTTCTAGGCTCAAACCTTCAATTCTTTTATGTTTTTCCTTCTCTTTTCTATCCAAAACTCCTTGGAGAAACCTCTAGGATCTTCCCCATGTTTATCCACATAAGTGTGATAAGGGTAGAGCACCTAAAAGAGGTCCCAAATGGGTTTATTTTTCTAAATTGTTTTTTTTTATGTCCTAAGGATGTTTGTTGTGAAAGAACCAACCAAGTCTACTAACAATCTAATGTTAGATGGATTTGTGCTATGGTATTGGTTATACTATGTATTATTATAAACTTACTTTCAATCTTCTATCTTATTATCCTATTATTAATCTTTGGAAGGTTTGTGGTTACACCCTACCTTTCCAACTCTCTTGACCCTTGTTGTGCTACGGATTTATCCACACTAGAAAGGGGAAATCCCGTGTCCAAAACCCACGTTTATTCCATAAACGAAGTGGTTATGACATGAACCTATCAAATGGATTCACATTCCTAACCTTATACCATCCGAATCATCTATGATGATTTTGTGCTTGGTCTAACTTAATCTCATGACCATCCGGATTGCCCTAAAGGCAATTTGTGCTTGGTTTGCCCAAAAGGCTTGCTTGACTCTCTTGAATCTATAATCTAAACTCGAACCTAAGACTCTTTATTTTTCTAATTCTAGTTAACCAAGGCTAAGGAACTAATCCCCCAAGACTCATCCTTTTGGAACCTTGCTAAAACGCACCCAAAGGTGAGTTCATACTTGTCCCCCTTTTATCCTTCATGTGGCTCAACATGTATCACTATCAAAACTCAAACGATTTTAAACTCTACAATCTATTATGCTTAGTCTAAAGTCTATTATATTCTAAATTCTATCATGCGCAATCTAAAGTCTATTATATGCTTGTACGCTATGCTATGTAGAATTATTTACTCTAACATACAAATGTTCATATAGTTGACAACCCACCTTGCATGTATAGCGCTATAGGATTGGCTATCCGCCCCCTACATGGGTCATGTTAAGAAAAATTCTTCGTGGCTAGTCGCCATTTGTATGGTTCTCTTGCATATGCCTATAAGCAAAACTTTATTATACTATGTATGTATGTCAAAACTAGTATGCTCACCAATGCTTTATGTGTTGACGGATATTTTATACATGATGTAGGAAATATTTGTTGCAGGATATTTCAAGAAAACTACTTAGTATTGGACATAGAAACTCACTCTAGTTCAAGTTGTCATATTCTTGTTGTTGTGTTTTTCGTTATTTAAACTACTTGTATTTCTATTTTTAGACAATAAGTGAAATTCTATCTTTAAACTATATTGTCACAAAATCTAGTGTCATGAAGTCTTTGAACAATCTACCACTAAGTCTCACCTCGATGATTCCGCCATCGGTTGGGGTGTGACAGATTGGTATCAGAGCCATGACTATAGGGAATTAGGAAAAAAAAATTGCCATGTTTGACCTAGACTATAGTTAAGAACCTTTTTGACCATTCCTTTTATCATGCTTAATATACTTGTTCTCCCTATCTTGCTTCTACTCTATCCTCTTGGTCTTTAAAATTACCTTCCTATTTGTGGATTACTCTACACTCGAAGACACTCGTATACCACAAACGAAAGGAAATCACCGAAATAGGCGTGAAACCCTCACTTTGGTGATAACTTGCAATCCGCGTAAAATCTTTGTGTTTTTGAAACTACGCCAAGATAGGAGTGATATCCTCACCTTGGTGGAAATTTCATAATTCTCGTTCTAGTGGACACTTACCAATTGAAGGTTAGAATTAATTTTCTTACCACATTGGACTAAGTGTACAAACCACACTCAAAGAAACGACCTCGCTAAGATAGGAGTGAAATCCGCAACTTAACGACTAGTTTCAATCCTTGATTTTTATTTTTTTTTAAATCTCGCCAAAGTCTCAAAATTACTAATGACAAGAAACATGTAGTAACCGGAAGGGTGAATACCGTTAACCGAAAGTTTCGGCGAGAGTATTTCCACCTATTAGGCCAAAGCATGTTTTCAAACTCAAAGGTAAATTCGAACCACTTTGGTTAGTCTTAGTTCCGTTCCGGAACACTCCAATTGTTTTGTTTAAAACAAGCATCTCATTTTATGTTAATATTACTTTCAGTGTTGTTTTCATGCTATGTTATCACTATATATATTCGATTTATTTTACTCGCAAATGCTCTCAAGACTCGCGCTTCAAGCTACTCTTGCAATCTCCAAACAATAATAATATTCGCAAACCAACAAATATTTAAAACTCCTCTATGTTGTTTACGTGCACTTTACTTATATATATATACGTTGCATTATTTGAACAATGTGAAACTTGCATACTATACGTGTAACTTGAACTTACATACTAAGTCTATGAGAACAACTTGAGTTTATATATTTTTTTATTTATTACTTGAATTTGCACCAACCTTATCGTCTAGTGAAATTTTACCCACAAGCTTTCATTGTTAACTAAAATTCTAATAACTCTTTTCCTAAATTCAAAAATCTTAAAAAAAAAAAAAAATGCTTACACAAATTTTCCTATGTATGATTCTCGTAGATGTATTCCCGTCTCGACAACATCGATCTCAACCAACTGGCGAGTCTTATTGCCCAAGAATTGATTAAGATTCTCCCTAACCTAGAGTCACCAACAAACCCAATTCCAAACTCCAACGGTACCATACAGGACAACCCAAACCATGTAGATACTAAACCCTCTACCCATACCCCTACCAAACAAACGAAAAGGGATAACCGAAAACGCAAAAACCTCAAACGAAACCACACTTCGATAACCCCTAGACTCCAAATCCCAACAAAAAGCAGTACCGTGGAACTTATCCGCTATGCAACCGTTGTAAATTTCACCATCCCACTCACACACACCATGCTACTTATGCGCCAACTGTGATGCATATGGTCATTTAGCCAAAACATGTCACCACACCACTAAACCACGACCCAAACAACCTACTAGTACCACCTCATTCACTATAAACAATGGATGGATATGCTCCGAGTGCAACGAACCCAACCCATGAACACAACAAATGCCCAAGACTTGCCATGGTGATCTACGATGCTGGAATACCCACTCACCACACTAAAGAAGATTGACTTTTCTTTTCTTTAAAAAAAAATAGAATTTCCTTATGTAATGCTTTCAAGAAATTGTTCGGATGTGAAATTTTCTTTTTACCATCGTTATCATAGTTTACAATCATATTTTATCAACAAAACTCAAACATCGCAAAATCTTTTCTCCTCGCGTGCAATCTTTTTCAAATTTTTGAACAAAGTTCTTCCTACTATTCCTAAGAGGATGCTTATTCTTATATAAAATTCTCACTTTCAACCTTCAAACCACTAACAAATGTGTGTCAAGTGGGTATAACAAACGAGATTTTAAATGGTAAAAGTGTTAAAAAATAAATTTTGTTTTCAGGACGCCTAATTGGTCCATAACAAAAGAATTTTTTTAGCAAACAGGACTTATGAGCAAAGACACGCTAAATCAGACAACCTACTTCTTTATAATCCCAAAACCTTTTCTCTTGAAATCATATCACGAGTCAAAATATTCAACAACGCCAAACTAAAATTGTCAATAAGCTATTTTCCTCACTTAATAAAATGGATTTTTCATAAATCAAACGACCATCTTCGATAAAACTTTTACACTAAATTTTTTTTAACTTCAATTAAATCCATTTTTCATTAACATCCAATGGACTAAATTCTTCTGCCAGCAAACTTGACCCTTAGTCTTAAAAAGCTAAAATTGCTCTCAGTCAAAACTCAATCTGTAATAAACCAGAATTCTATGTTGCCCTCAGTCAAAACATTTTACGCGTTTTCATTAGGAATCCAACTGCCCATTCTTTTGTTTGATTTTATCATCTGAACGTAACCGCATAAGCACAAGCCTACACCACTATGTCATTAAACCATATATCTACGCCAAAACACGTACGATTAACAACATCAAAAACTTGCTTAATGCCTTTTCTCATTATGTGTTTGCATGTCACGTTATTTGTTATGTTTACAACATCAAAACTGTTTAATGCTTTAGTTTAATGTCTTTTCCTTTGTGTATAAATACTTTGTGTCCACTAGCTATCCACACATAACTAAGACGAATTATGTGGACCATGCGACAATTGGACTAATTACGGGTGCACACGTAATTACAAAAATTGGGCGCATGGAAAACATAACAAGTCCAAGTGTGTGTAACCTATCATGACTTGAATAACAACACGGATGAGCTATGATAACGACATGGTGGATACGCCGTCAGTACATCCTATACATAAATGTCCTGTCATACTACCAAAAGTAGAGTTATTCGTGCCATGACAAGTTTTGGGTGTCGAGTTTAAATTATGACCAACAATTACGTTATTTGTCTTTTGCGATACCGTTATGTTATAGTTTACTAGTCTAATTACGCTTGCATTATTTATCTTTTATGCATATTATAACCTTGTTCTGAACCACACTCTCTACTATGCAACATTATCCTTGCTACGAATAATCTATACTTGCAATCTCCATCAAACTTCGTTCCTTCCTCGTGCTTTCCTTGCTTAATCAGCAATCCTTCCATTATCAAGATCTATTTCTAAATTCCGTAAGCCCTGGCCTTAATCTCTAAAAGCATTTATACATTTAAAACAAGATTTGTCTCTCACTTTCATATATTTTCTTAACTACTTATATACTGGATTTCAAAACTAAATAAATACTATTTATATCACCAAGAAGCTGTTTTCAAATAGTCCAATTTCTCGGTTACTTTAGTCGCCTTCTAAAAATTTTCCTAACAAAATTTTCGACCTTTTGCAAACCAAATATTTATTACTAAATACTACTCATTCCCACGTCTAGTCACTCATTATGCACACATTTTTACTATTCCACCCAATCACCCAAGGACATTTTTTTCAAGCCAAAATTTCTACTACTTCTTATATGTTATACAGTATATTTACTTATCTTCCTAAATTTTGCTACTTCATATAGGTTATACCGTATGTTTACTTATCCACCCGAAATTTGTTACATTAACCCCATACTCAAACCTACCTATACGTATCCTTTTCTTTCACTAATCACCAAAAATGCTTTAGCTGGTTAAACTTGTGAATTTTATCTACCATCCACCACCCTACAAAAATGCTTTAGTCGGTTAAACTTTCAAATTTCTACATACGACCTTGGGTTAAAATTTTAAAAGTATTTCTCTTACGAGCATATTATCGCACAACTACTAGATATAGTATTTGACTTAAACATAATAAACTAACAAGCTTTTATTCTTATTAAACCCATATCAAACCACCTACCATTTTTCAAGAGGTTGTATCTTAATTAAATTTCGAGACGAAATTTTCTAAAGTAGGGGAGACTGTAACATCGCGTGATTTTTTTACTTTACATATATTTTAAATTCTATATTTAACAAATTCCAAGTTGGCCTTTATTCGTTTTCTTTTATGTTACTTCTACCAATTATTGACTTGTCGTCATTATAATTTATCCTATTCAATTTAAACGTTATAGCAATAAACTAATTTAGTTAAGATCTTAATATATATATATTTATTTATTTATATACTTATTATAATAAAACTTTTAGAGTTAAAAAAAAAGAACGTCAATTTAGTCTAATTGACTTTTGACTCCAAGTAATCACAACAACAAACAACATTACATCCAATTCGTTCCCTATTTTTTTTTTTGTGACTCGATGACATAACAGCAGAATGCAACCACTAAGACCACCATAATAACTAAACTCCTACCTCTCACCTATATCCTCATAACCATCCTAATTAATGCATTAAACACCCAACCAACTCACCCCACCTATAAATACAACCCCTCCCCACTCCATAATCTCTTGTTCATCTCTTTTCTTTTTAAAACTCTCTCTAATCTTCAAGGTTTTTGAGCAAACTTCCTGAAAACACATCAGTAAGTTTCTAGGATCAAACCTTCAATTCTTTTATGTTTTTCCTTCTCTTTTCTATCCAAAACTCCTTGGAGAAACCTCTAAGATCTTCCCCATGTTTATCCACATAAGTGTGATAAGGGTAGAGCACCTAAAAGAGGTCCCAAATGGGTTTATTTTTCTAAATTGTTTTTTTTTATGTCCTAAGGATGTTTGTTGTGAAAGAACCAACCAAGTCTACTAACAATCTAATGTTAGATGGATTTGTGCTATGGTATTGGTTATACTATGTATTATTATAAACTTACTTTCAATCTTCTATCTTATTATCCTATTATTAATCTTTGGAAGGTTTGTGGTTACACCCTACCTTACCAACTCTCTTGACCCTTGTTGTGCTACGGATTTATCCACACTAGAAAGGGGAAATCCCGTGTCCAAAACCCACGTTTATTCCATAAACGAAGTGGTTATGACATGAACCTATCAAATGGATTCACATTCCTAACCTTATACCATCCGAATCATCTATGATAATTTTGTGCTTGGTCTAACTTAATCTCATGACCATCCGGATTGCCCTAAAGGCAATTTGTGCTTGGTTTGCCTAAAAGGCTTGCTTGACTCTTTTGAATCTATAATCTAAACTCGAACCTAAGACTCTTTATTTTTCTAATTCTAGTTAACCAAGGCTAAGGAACTAATCCCCCAAGACTCATCCTTTTGGAACCTTGCTAAAACGCACCCAAAGGTGAGTTCATACTTGTCCCCCTTTTATCCTTCATGTGGCTCAACATGTATCGCTATCAAAACTCAAACGATTTTAAACTCTACAATCTATTATGCTTAGTCTAAAGTCTATTATATTCTAAATTCTATCATGCGCAATCTAAAGTCTATTATATGCTTGTACGCTATCCTATGTAGAATTATTTACTCTAACATACAAATGTTCATATAATTGACAACCCACCTTGCATGTATAGCGCTATAGGATTGGCTATCCGCCCCCTACATGGGTCATGTTAAGCAAAATTCTTCGTGGGTAGTCGCCTTTTGTATGGTTCTCTTGCATATGCCTATAAGCAAAACTTTATTATACTATGTATGTATGTCAAAACTTGTATGCTCACCAATGCTTTATGTGTTGACGGATATTTTATACATGATGCAGGAAATATTTGTTGCAGGACATTTCAAGAAAACTACTTAGGATTGGACATAGAAACTCACTCTAGTTCAAGTTGTCATATTCTTGTTGTTGTGTTTTTCGTTATTTAAACTACTTGTATTTCTATTTTTAGACAATAAATGAAATTCTATCTTTAAACTATATTGTCACAAAATCTAGTGTCATGAAGTCTTTGAACAATCTACCACTAAGTCTCACCTCGATGATTCCGCCATCTGTTAACAGAGTAACGCCGCCGCAGCTAAACCCAGGTTAGGGTTTCAACCAGTCATCATCCCTTAACAGAGCTGTAGGGTTGCTCTGATTTGTTGTGTGGTTTGCTGAAGTTGAATAAAATCAAGAAGGTTTTTTTTTTTTTTTTTTTTTTTTTTTTTTTTTTTTTTTGTGTTCTTGTTGCTCTTGTGTTCTTTTGTGTATTAAAGGAAGTAGGACAGAAGTTGGTGGAGTAGTGGGAGTTGCATTGGGGGTGTGTTTGTCTAAAGTAAAGGAGTTGGTCTTCTTTTATTTTGGTGAACGTACAAGAGAAAAAATGGTATTATTTTTGGGGTTTTGGAGATCAATTTGTTCAACGTGTTTTGGAGAGCCGTTTGTGAAAACTAGAGAAACAAGATCATATACTAGTGATTATTAATTAGGTGCTATTGTTTTAAGTTTGTTTTAGTATTAGATTGTTTGATCGATTCGGTTTCCTTAGTCGTGTTATCATGGCAGACGACGGAAAGGTGCAAATCGATAAGTTTAACAGTACAAATTTTATTTGGTGAACTGGGGTGCCAGTGATAACATAAGTCAGAAAAAAGGGACTAGTGGCAAGTCATGTGGACTATTGCCAGTCGGATGATCTTTCATTTAGGGTGTGTGTTAATTGATCGTTTGTACGGTCATAGAACCCTCGGCACCCTTTGATTTCATGAAAGCTCTACTGCTGTTATAACTGTTTGCTTGTTAGCTAGATGGGATAACATGGACAGTAGGAGCTTGGCATAGTTGACTTGTTGGGGTTGCATAGAGGTATGGACATTTGTTAGAGTCGATGTCATATATATGAAATTCTTCTTCTGGAAATGTGTTTGGGTTTGATACATTATGACTCACTGAAAGCCAGTGAGACTCTTAGGTCATGGATTCTGGTGCTTCATTTCTCGCTACCTACAACAGTGAAGCATTGTAGAATTTGAAGAAAGGTGACTTTGGTAAGGTAAGAGTGGCGAACGATGATTTTCTTGTTGTTACAAGCATGGGTGACTTAGATTTGAAGACTTCAGCTGGATCATGGACTTTGAAAGATGTCAAGGTCATTCCAAGTTTAAAGAAAAGATTAATTTCTATTGGGCAGTTGGATGATCACGGGTATGAGGTTAAGTTCGAAAATGTGCAGTAGAAAGTTTTTAAGGGAAATATTGTCATATCTCAAGCAAGAAAACGAGGTTCGCTTTACATAGTCAGTTTACCGTATGAGGGAGTGACCGTCCCAGTTCAGAAGAGAAACAAAGTCGAGTTCACAGAATTTCGTGGGCAGAAGAAGGTTGTCTTTGAAAGTGAGAAACCTAGAGTCACAGGTCATATTCGGGATGAATGAGTGAGGAATGGTTCAGGTAGACCAGTAAGAGATTTCCGTGGTAGTGGGAGCACTGGTTGTGCTTCAGTCGGAATTCTAGACGACATTGGGTCAAGAGAACCAGTTTTCCAGCTGATAAAATCTCTTCAGTGGATTACTTGCTGAATATGAAGAGTGTTTATTCTCAGGATGTTTCAGGATCTGGCAGTTCGTGTCAATGGGAGCCGATAGAGACAAAGAATGGGTCAGTGGCAGACACAATCATGAGTGATGAGTTGGAGCTCGGGGGAGCTTTAGTTGGTCTCCAGGAATAGTGTTGAGGAGATCGGAGTAACTGGATGTACGCTAAAGATCAGATGGGAGATCTTATTTACAGAAGTACAGAAGAGATGGTGCAGTTCGTTGTCCGAAGAGACGAAGTGAGAGATTGTTGGAGATGTTGTCTTCGTCAGCCCACATATAGGTCTGGAGGAGCGGGAGGAAACTTCAGCGGCGGGAACACCGCCCCCTACGGGCGTGGAGGAGTGGGCGGGAGGAAGAAGCTTGGCGTGGGGCACTTGGGCTGGCCGCGTGGTCTTTTCTGATTGGTCCGACTTGTTTTTTTTTTTTAACTTTATATAATATAATATTATTCCCTTCACCCCTTCCCACTCCCCACAATTTTTTTTCCTCACATATGTCTTACAAATATCACATGACGCTTTCCCCCTCACTCCCTGTAGTCTAAAAAGGGTGTGAAGAGAGTTTAAGTCTGGGGAGGTGTTGATGGAGATCTCTGTCATCCAAATTAAATAAAATAGATTTGATCCACATTCCACCTAAGGGAGTCAGTCCACCGTTTGGAATATTCCGACGCATATTCCGTTACTTCTTACAAATCGTCAAAACACGCAAAATACACGGGTTAAGATATCATTTTATATTTAACAAATCTAAGTAAAAACAAGTTCAATTCAGTTAAATACTATATGTTGTTTTCTTGTGCGTTATAAAACCATAAAATGAATGTCATTCTATATGCGTGTCTCTTTTTTAAATTAATTTATAGCTATACTAGGTGAAATCTCGTGCGATGCACGGGAAGGCTATATCATTTTTTAAGGTCTGTTTACTAAAGACCAAATCAAGAAGTCAAACATCTGTTGCAAGCAAAGTTTGTTTACTAAGGTCTGTTCTAGAGCAGTGGGTCTGTTAAGGAGATCTGTCTGAAACAGCTATTGCTTCAAACAGATGTTGCTTCAACAGTTTGCTTTAAACAACTGTTGCAAGCAAACCGTTGAAGCATCATCTGTTTGAAGCAATAGTTGTTTCAGACAAATCTCATTAAAAGACCCACTCCTCTAGAACAGACCTTAGTAAACAGACTTTGGTTTCAACAGATGTTTACTTCTTACTTCTTGATTTGGAAAGATAATAAAACACTCATTTTTTATCGTTTTTTGTATAGCACTATGGTACTCATTGGAAAGATAATAAAACACTCATTAATTTGGTGTAATTTTTTTTTTCAAAAAAAAGTGACATTTAAAAAAGTTATTAACACTTAAAAATCATAGGGGAAGTGCATGTGCTATACACATGAGAGAGAAAATAATTTAATAGTAGATAGAGTATCCATGACCCATTTAATTGAACCGGTAAATGAGCGGAAAAAACTTAGTTAGATGACATAAGAATATGCCATGTGCCCCACATTGGTTTCATTTATATATTGTAGAAGACTAGATTATACTGGGAGTGTCACGGGGTTAAGAAATCTAATATGACATATTAATTTTATATATGAAATAGACTAATGCGTTTTACAGTTACACGAAGGAAAGCTTCAGGTAGCACCTAATCTAAAACAATTAACAATGTATCTCCAATGTTAACGCCTAACCTTAAACAATGTATAACTCTAATATTAATACCAAACCTAAAACAGTGTACAACTCCAATGCTAAGACCTGTTGAAAATAGAATTCATATTTACTAGTTCGAACATAATTAGTGACTTGCCTAAACATGATTAATGAAATTGCCTGACACTTTGTGTTTTTTCCTGTATAAACAAAAACCTAGAAAAATCAGTCGTTTTTTCTCTGTTTTTTATATAGCACTATGGTATTCGTTGGAAAGATAATAAAACACCCGTTAATTTGGTGTAATTTTTTTTTTAAAAAAATCTTGTATATAAAAGATATTAATGTTTAAAATTATAGGAGAAAACATGAGAGAAAAATCCAAATTTATTTTTAATTTTTTCCCTAAAATCACTTAATGCCATTTGGCATCCCACATGACACACTCAAGGAGGAGGTTGGCCTCTTTGAGTGCCATGTAGGATTCTTAGCTTTAGAACATATATATACTAAGTGGAATCCCGTGTGAAAACACACGGGAAGAATGAAGCCCACGTTAACCACTGTTTAATAAACCCAACGTTAAGAAGCCAACCGTCTGCTACGAAGAACACTTGTTTAGTACCCTCTGTTTATTTCTTAAGCAGACTAACTGTTAACTACTGTTAAAAGAAAAACTGTATTTTGTGACGTCTGTTCCTTCCACGATACCAGTTAATAATACTGATAAGATGTTTAATAACTGAAATGTTACAACCAAGGAATAAAAAGTCTATAGACGGATTAAAGCTATGTTGAGATAACACATATTAAAACAGAAAACAGGATCGCCAAATTAAAAAGTTGTAATCAATATGTAGCCATATATAAAAACCATATATAATAAACGTTAATAAAAAAAAATATAATCAACTTTTAATCACGAACAACAGTCGAAGACATGACTTCAAAATCCGTTGCACATCATCTCGGTCAAATGTGCCCAAGTGCAAACTGTCAAAACATATCTTCAAATCTCTTGTAGTCTTCAAATCTTGATAGTATTGTGCTGTAATTTGATTAAGAACAAATTCCTTCATTTCATCTTCATGGTTATTACCTGACGCTTCCATTGATGCCATTGATGAAGACTGAAATGTAAATCTTAAGATGGTTTATAATGAACTTCAGATGTATTTACTAATTTATACACTTAAAACGCGTGAAATGAAAGGTCATAGGGTAGAATAGTTATTATACTTGGGTTAACGTGTTAAATGAAAAGTTTTGTTATAATGATTATATAATTTCAAATCGTTTATAGTATCTAAAAAGTCTATACAACTTGTGAAACATAAATGGACGAATGCTTTGGAAACGAATAGCCGAAATAATCAAGTATCAGTTGAACAAATCAAAGATTTAAATAATTATACCAAATATTGCGTGAAATTAATTATCTTTCGAAATTATTACTATAATATGTTCATATCCAACCTAAAATTTATCTATAAATTCCACAAAGTATATATTCTAAACTTCATCTAGCAAAATGGCAAACAGATCATACTATCATTTTGCTGATACATCAGACATTAAGTCAATATCCAATGCTTGGTAACTAACAGAAAAGAGAAAAACTGAAGATATTAGGAATGAAGTAGAGAGGATGGAAGAAACAGTTAAGGAAAAATCATGGACAAATATTGGCCTGCTAGATATGCTGTTGCATGAACCAGCAACTGGTTTGAGAGACAAGATAGAAGATTACTTGACTCAACAACTACAAATCGACAACAACATTCATGAAGCGTTGATGAAGTCAAAAGAGGATCTTTCAAGCGAGATTCTGAAAAAGAAAGAAAGGATTTTTAAAATTTTAATTAAGTAGTTTATATAGTAGATATGGTTTTTATTATGTAAGTTTTAAATGTTAAGCACTGTTTAGTAAACACAACATTAAGAATCCTATCGTCTGTTGTTTGACAACATCTGTTTAAGACCATCTGTTTGTTTCTTTAAAACAATAACTTTAACGTCTGTTTACTAATACCAACATTATGAAACCAATCGTCTGCTGTAAAGTAAACCTGTTTACTAACACCTGTTACTTTATTTAAAAAAATTACTAATCAAGATATAAAAAAATATAAACAGACCAATTGTTATGCTCTGTTTGGTAAAAACCAAATTAAAGAGTCAATCTACTGTTAAAACAAAAATTGTATTTCGTAACGTCTGTTCCATTCACAAAGGCAGTGCGTCAATTAAGCAGATTTTTTTAAAAATACTGTGTTTAAAATACTGTTGATTAAAACAAATGTTACTTCAAAGGTTTATTCAATCAGTTGTTGCCTTAAACAGTTGCAACTAACAATGAAATAACATTTACATTTTTAATGTTTGTTTATTAAAAACTAAATGATCTGTTGATTTTAACAGTAGACTATTGATATAACTAATATGTCTTATTGTATTCAAATTTCTATCTTTCATATAATAAATATATATCATTATATAATGACAACATAATATATAAAAAAATTTCAATATATTTAGAGCAATAATAATATCAAATACATTTCAATAATTAATCTGTAGTTTTCAATGTTCGTTCAATCTTTTCTTCTTCTCTTTCACAAAGTTTCTGTAAGATCTACATATTTTTTGTAGATCTTCACTGAACTTTTCATTTGCCCTTAGATTTTCCAAAGGAAATAATGAGGCCAACCATCGTTAACTTGATACTTTGGTAGCAATAACATGATTAAATTTCAGGTTCGTCATCCAAATGTGATGCTCAAGCAGTTGTGTGGCCCTTCAATTACTTCAAGAATCTACAGTTCTTCATAGTCTTTAAAACATTCCAAAACCATTTTCTGAAAATATGTCATTTGTGACCATTTAACAACCAAAACCTAAAGAATATTTGACTTTAGAAATCACAAAAAAATAAAAGAAAACATCAAAATAACCCTTTTAACAACCAAATCCTAGAGAATGATCTTTCTTGCCAGTATCATCGGAACAAAATCACAAGCAAAAACTGTGATACCCCGCAATTTCAGGTTCCTGATTTAACTAAACTCTAGTTACTTGCACCTAGATTACTTGCATTCTACTTGACTAGAGTTAACTAGGTAAGTCACACGTACCCACGCTAGACGTATATGTATCTATGAGCTATCATATATTGACAAACATATGATTAAACATACGAGAGTTTATAAATATTAATCTATGTGTGTACATGAATCTCTTATACTTCTAAATGTGCTTGTATATATATGTATATACACAATACATACACTAGGCTTGATAAGAAAAACTATATTTTGTTAAATACCTCTAGAAGCTAACACACATACATACATACATACATACATACATACATATATAAACACACGCACACATGCATCTATACCCACACACTTGGAGGTTTCCTTTTGTCTTTAGTGGCCACCCTAGTGAGAAAGAAACATTCCTACTCTATTAATTAGTGGTCTATATAGCACATGGAGAAATTCTTGGATCTATGAAAGGTCACTATCCAAGCATGCTTAATATCTAAGCTAGATTAGCTAGACAAACTCTTCCACTCTCTTTTAAATTTTCAGCCATAGATCCCTAGCACCCAAGAAGCTTCCAAACTAGCAACTAGACACTATGATCCATCAACATCCAAACAAGTGAGACAAAACATGGCATTGAACTATCACTATCCTAGCCTAGAATGCACTTGGTCGATTAGGAAGCAACAACTCACACAACTTGACTTCCAATTCATTCTCCTAAGTGATGTAATCCATCTAGAAGCATAGTGAGGTCATGAATTTCACCAAAATGGAGAAACCTATGCTAGACCAAGCCTATAACATTACATACATTTCCTTTCCTTATTGAAAATGACATGTGAGCATGCATGTAGGCATGCAACTAGAAGCAAAGAAGGAAACAAGATAAACCTAGAACTATATCCTCCTAGCTAGATGTGATACCCCGCAATTTCAGGTTCTTACTTTAAGTAAACTCTAGTTACTTGTACTTACATTCCTTGCATTCTCCTTAACTAGGGTTAGCTAGATGAGTTACACGTTGCACAGTTATAGGTCAATAACTGCATGAAACGGTAATTCAGAGAATTACCGGACTACGTACACGAGTATCGAACCCCGAACGTTGGTGAAATAACAAAACAAATAATCGTAGAATAACACATTTGATATTATTTGCAATTATGTGCTTAATTGAATTTATTTGTGAACTGATTTACAATTCTCTGTATTTAAGCGAAACGTGTTACCAAACCGGTAACCGACACCTGACGAACCGGGAACGTATTTTAGTTGTAAAATATTGAGTAGAGTATTTTATGGACCAGGTGTTATATGTAAAGCCCAATTATAAAGAAAAAATGAAATATATATAATAAAACCTTTGGACTTGGACCAGCCGAAAAGATCAGGCCAGGCCCAAATCGGCCCAAGTTAGTTTTTGTTATAAAAATTGATTTTTAACCTAAGTTTTCATTATAACACAACCCTAATCACTCTTAACAGCCACCATACGAAAATCTTACCCCCTAACCTCTTCCATAACCATAATCAATCAAGTTTTGGAGCTCTAGTTGAGTTTTTATCACCCGAATGAAGAGCTTTAGGGAGTCGGTAGCACGTCCTTATTTGTGAAGTTTGGATGATTTGCTTGCAACCTAAGGTGAGTTTCACTACTCTTTTCTCAAAAGCATGCGTCTCGGGTTTGAGACAACTTACTTAACTTTTTCTAGTCCAGTTTGGGACTACTTTCACATCCCGGATTTTGGGATGCTATGACTCCTTGTGTGGGTCGGGTTTTGACTCCTTGTGTGGGTCGGGTTTTGCTAGTTTCACACTCTGTGTCCTTGATGAACTAAACTGCATTCTATCACGGAAGTCCTTCACTATTTACCGAATGAGTTGTCGGGTTATGGCAAGCGGGTTACTAGTTGATAGTGCTATTAGGTTTGACAAACCTCACACCGTGCTGGGAGCCGGGCGTTAACTACGACCTTAGATTTTATCATTGTTGATAGGCAATGATGGGAGGCAAAAACCAGCTCGCGGGGCGAGTGCATCGTTTGAATAGCAATTCGGTATATCATTGTTTAGTTATCATGAATGGGTTAGCTACCCTTGGCATACGCTGAACTAGTGGTTCTTGGTTTTGGTTATTGACTACTGTTTTGGGTTTGGGAAACCTAACTGTTGTTCTTGGTTTGGGAAACCTACACTTTTACTTACCTTACTTTGTGAACTCACCAACTTTATGTTGACACACGATATACATGCTTTTGCAGGTAGTTAGCTTCCGGTGTCACGATTAGGAAGCACAACATGTTTCACTACATTTAGGGGTTTGGGCATACACCTAAATTACATATCATGCTTTTACGTTTTCTTTCATATGGTTTTAATTTGGGCGCGTTGTTTTGCGCATGGTTTTAAAAAGGTTTAAACTTGGTTTACGCTTCCGCAGCTTAACTAAACTTGATTTTTCAAAATGAACTAAATGGTTTGGGCATTTAGAGTTCATTCATATGATTTATGGCTATGGGATCCTGGTATGTCATGAGCCTCGTGATATAAACTCTGCAGTGGAAATTTGAGTGTGTGACAGATTGGTATCATAGCCACTCCTGTGCTGTTCAGGATGGTGGGTGCATACCTCATCAGGGACGATGAGACTCTAACGGGGGTGAATGTGACACCTCAGGAAAATCCCACATCGGCCGTAGCCAAGATAGATCCTTGGTTTATAAGTAATGTCTTGCCTCTTAAATCACCAACGCGTTTCGGGGCTTAATGTTAGTGGATGAGAGGAGAACTCCACAGTTAAGCATGCTCAGGTGGGAGCAATTCCAGGATGGGTGACTTCCTGGGAAGTCTCCACCAGGGCACCCAACCCATCGGGGCAAAGCGGAAAATATTGGCGATGAGAGGGGCGGGGTGTTACACTAACTACCTTCCACATATATCCATACCTAGAAATCGGCCAACATAAAGGAAAGGGACATCACAAGAAACATGATAAGACAAATCCTCTTACACTCACAACTAAGCCTATGCACAACCTTTAGACATCCTATGCACATCCTATGCTATTGCTAGACCCATGTTGCTTCTTTCCTTGACAAAAAAAAATCGGCCACTCACGCACACTCCTTCACAAGTCACTATCCATGACAACTAGGAGACACTTAGACACTTACACCTTTTTACAATCATTCCAAAGTTCTTACACATATCTTGCACACTCCACTTTGCCAAAAATAGAGGATCCTTGGTGGATATGAATCAGCCAAGAGCTCCAAGACAACAACAATGCATTAGCCAATTTATTTCACTAATTTAGTATGATGTACTAAGCATTGAACAAAAGAAAGGAGGTATAGAACTTGCTATCTAATGCACTATATAAAGGGTATCACCCTCCACTTCATTTCTTGCACCACACCTCTCAAAATCATCCTCTAACTCCATCTCTAATACCATCAGCCGAAGACCACCTTTTGGGTGGATTATCGAGTGTTGGATCAGTAATGCTCTTGATGTATTGCTTGCTAGTGAACACTTATGTGTTTAGCAAGTTCAATCAGATTTGCACAGCGGAATGAGTAAGTAAAGTTACACTATCAACAGGAGTTATTACTCCCCCCGGATGTTTGAAAACTAAAGACAAGTTTAATGAGAATCTAAGTATTGAATGTGAATGGTAATAAATACTCAAACAGATTCTCAATAAATGAAATGGAAATAACAATAATAAGCTTTGAAGGATTTCAGTTTCTATTAAAATCAATGTCTAAAACAGAGGGATGAACCCATCTATTTATAGACTTTACAAATACATGAACCTTGCCAAAAAGCAAGTCTGTAACAAGTTGCAACAAGTTGCATTCTTGGAACTTGCACAAAAAGATAAAGTAATACTAAACAAATACACTACTGAAACATAAGGAGGTGGAATGATTCTGGTACAAGTGCTGATGAATGATAAACTACTGATGAGTAGTTTGTCTTCAGTAGTTCTTCAGTGAACTTGTCTGGTTAGACTTCAGAACTTCTGATACTTCTTCTTCAGTACTTGTTGAATCATTCTTCAGTACTATAGTCTTCTTTTTTCAGTAGTTCTATACATAGAATATTTGCAGAAGTATGAATTAGACTAAGGTTTACAAAAGTGGTTTCCTCAATCCTTTTTGTCCTAACAATCTCCCCCTGGATTGATGAAGCCAAAACCTTTTCTAATTCCTTATTGTTTTCTTTTGTCATTCACAATCTTCCATATCTCTTTGAACATGGAATTCTTCAGTTGATTCAGCTATTCATCAGTGAGAGATCCCCTTTGAGGTTCCAAATGTTGAATTGTAAGCAAGTCCTGAGTTGATAGATTCTTCAGTTCATTCATGGACTTGTAGGCCTTGCATGTAAGATCTCTTCTTGTCACCAATACTGAGTTTTATTAGTAAAGGACCATCTGATGATTAGCACTTTAGATTTGTCAAAATCCGAAGCATAGGGAACCATGCTGGATCCCTGGGATGTTCCTGAGTGTTGGATATTTTCTATTTTTGTGACTCTCAGGTGGGATTCACTTCTGTCTTCTATTTGCGCCACATTAGGAAATTTAAAAGTAGGTAAATGATGTTCAGTGACTACCTTTGTGTGCAGCTTATCAGTTATAGTTTTCTGGATTTGGTAAGCAAATGTTGAAGGATCCCTAAATTGTTTTATCAGAGGTTTTTCTTCAATATCAAAGTCTCCTTGCACAACTGTGTTGCCTTCTAGCAACACCATCTTGAAGTCAGTCTTTGTATTATCCTCTGGCTTTCTCTTGGTAGCTGGTCTTTGTTTGACACCAGAAGTTCTAACTACTGAAGTTGATACTTCAGAAGTTTTGAAATTCTCTGGATTAGCAGCCTTGGCAGCCTTGTATTTCTTGTATGTGTCCAGTAATTTGTCTTCTCTCCATTTTGACACAGAGGCTTTTGAACCATAGTCATTAGTTACCAGTTCTCCAATCATTTCTGCTCTCTTGGCTTTTCTATCTTTGTCTGTTGCAAGTTTGTCAGCAACAAGTTGAGCTCTTCTGTTTAGCTCATCCATTGAGAGCCCTTTGAGTTAATAGGCTTTTGTTTTGCTGTTCTTTGTTATAAAAAACACCAATTATTGTCTTTTGTCTTCTTCAGCAGCTCTCTCTGTTTCAGCTTGCCTATTCAACTCTGCTTTATAAGCTTGAAGCTTTTCATTTAAGCTTAAGTCTTCCCTTGCTTCCAAGTTGTTCCAGATCTCTTCTTCCTTAGCCTTTCTTTGGGATGCAATTAAACTCTTCTCTAGTAGTTCTTTGGACATTGAAATTGGAGAAGGGTTTAGCACAGTCATTTGTTGTAGGCTTTGGAATAGGAGTTGGTTGTTGTTGTTCAGTTGGTTTGGAAGGCTCTTCAGCTATTTGTATGTTGGAAGTGTTACCTGCTGAAGTGTTGATAGAAGTGTCAACTACTGAAGGATTGTCTTCAGTACTTTCAGAGTCTTCAGCAGTTTCTTCATTATGGCCTTGGGAAGTTTCAGCTTCAACTTCAGTTCCAGAAATAAGCCTTTGTTGATCTTCTTTTTGTTTTTGGGCTTTTTCTAGAAGTTGTTGTTGTTGTAGAGCCACTCTTGCCTTTCAACTGGCTTCCAGTGACTCCTTAGGTTCCTTAATCTTCTCCCCCTTTTTGGCTTCATCCACTTCTGGATGCCTGCCAGGTTTAGAAGTTCTACCAGTGAGTTCAGCAAGCTGTCTTGAGTTGTTGTCAATCTTGTTGGACAGCTCACCAAGTTTTTTTGTTGATCACCTCAAATTGAGTTTTGGTTGACAACTCCAAAGCAGTTGTGAAAGATTTGAGGTGACTGGCAATGAGGGTGTTCATTAACTGGTATAGGGGACCATCTGGGCTGCATAGTTGGTTCAGGTCTATGCTAGATGACCTAGGGAATTGGGTAGGCATTTTTAGTGAGGGGTGTGTTTTTGGGTGATCTTCATGTTGTACAGAAGATGCCACTTAGGGGAATCAGGGATCAAGTGGTCTTTAACCTGATCTGGTGTGACCAACTCTTTGAGCTTATAGACACCAGGTGCAGGACCTTCACTAGCAGCCGTCAATTCAAGTTTGGTGGAGTGTGAATCATCATCTAAATCAATGGTATCATCTGAATCCCTGCTTATTTCCTCAATGAGGACAGTATCAGTTATATCATGAGTTGGGCCCAACCCAATTGTCTCATGTACCTCTTGTTCTTGGTTCAGAGGATTTCCTACCTCAGGCATTAAGCCTTCATCAGTAGTTGCCACAAATGAGGTCTTAGCAATGTTACTTCTTTCCTCAGATCCACCACTTGGTGGTATATGAGTAGTAGCAGCCTCAGATGTACCTAAAGTCTCTAAGTTTGGGCTTAGAAACCATGGTTCATCCTCATTTCTTGGGTTAGGGCTATGGACATCCACATCCATGTCAAAGTCTGAAGGTATGTCCCCTGTTTGATGTGGTTGTTGGGGACTGACATGTTCTGATGGGATGGTCTCTTTTAGCCCAGAGAGAAGTTTGGAAATTTCTATGGCTTCAGGTTCAGAAGTTTATGGTATGGGTTCAGTAGTTTGGTCTAATGATTTAGCAGTTTCAAAAGAAGAGTCAATGGGGATTGTTTTCTTAAATTTCTTTCTTTTGAATAGAATTGTGATTGGTGCTCTAGTGGGGGTTTGAGATGGATGAGACTGAGAGGATGTTTCAGTCACATCTTTATCAAGTGCAGATTGCACATTGGCAAGTTCAGGCATCTCAACTTCCTGAACTGCCTTTCTTTTAAGGCTGGTGGGTTTTTGTTTTTGCTGTTTAGGTTTCTTGGCCTTTTTGGGTGAGGGTTTGGAAGATGAGGGTTTCATGGGGACTGTTGTGTGTTCCCCTTGGTCATCTTCTGGCCAGGCAACCGGTTTTATTGTGCCTAGAGTATGCTTGTGAGGTTAATGGGTTTAAAACAGTTGTTTTACCCACAAGAACCTCTTCTCGAAGTTCTTTTATTATGCATTGCGTAATAAACCTTGGATACAGCAAAAATTTCTTTTTAGAATTGAGATGATGTAACACCAGTAGTTCCCATTTTCTCTTCAGTAGTTTGTTAACAACTGATGAGAATGCTTATAAACTCTTTATTCATAACTTCTGAAGATTATTTTATCAGAAGTTAATCATTTTTCAGAAAATGTTCCTATACTGATGTTTTTGTTCATCAGTAGTTTCTCTCTTTTTGTTTTTCAGAAGTTTTGGACTAAAAACAGATGTAAGTGAAAAATAAAATATGTGTAGGAAAAGTAAAAGAATACTTACAAATTTAGCATCCCAAGCATGGATACTAACTTCTGAAATGTTGATGTGTCAAGGGGTTTTGTGAATATGTCAGCTATCTGATTAGCTGTTGTCACATGCTTCACTTCAATCTTGCCTTTTTCATAGCAATCCCTGATGAAATGATACTTGATTTCAATATGTTTAGTTTTTGAGAACTGAACAGGATTTTGAATGATGCTAATGGCAAATTTGCTGTCTACAAGCAATGGTGTCTTGGTCTCTTTGATTCCATAATCAAGAAGTTGTTATTGGAGCCATTGTATCTGTGATGTACAACATGCAACTGCAATGTATCCAGCTTTAGCAGTTGAAGTTGCAACATATGTTTACTTCTTTGATTGCCAGGACACCAGACAGTTTCCCAAAAATTGACAACCACCAGATGTTGATTTTCTTAACATTTTGCACCCTGCATAGTCACTATCTGAAAAAGCTGATAACTTGGTATTGCTAGAAGCAGGATACCAAATTCCAAGTGTAGGAGTTCCTTTCAGATATCTAAAGATTCTTTTGACTGCAATTAGGTGTGATTCCCTAGGAGCTGATTGATATCTAGCACAGACACATGTTGAAAACAGTATATCTGGTCTAGAAGCAGTTAGATACAAAAGGGAACCTATCATACATCTATACATGGTTTGATCAACTTGTTTTCCTTGATCACGTGGTTCAACTTGTGTGGTAGGTGTCATGGGAGTGGAACATGATTTACAGTCTTGTAAAGAAAATTTGTTCAATAATTCTTTAACATATTTAGATTGATGTATAAAAGTTCCATTTGTTTGTTGTTTAATCTGCAATCCTAAAAAGTACTGCAGTTCTCCCATTGTACTCATCTCAAATTTTGATTGCATGAGTTTCTTAAATTCATCACACAATTTTGTGTTTGTTGAACCAAATATGATATCATCAACATAAATTTGAACAAGACATGATTTCCAACATTTTTAATGAAAAGAGTTTTATCAATGGAGCCTCTTGTAAAGTTATTTTTGAGCAAAAAGTTGGAAAGTGTTTCATACTGTAGATGCATATATTGCGACTAATGCTATTGGATTGCGGATTACATAATGTTTTGTCAACTGTCGAACGGTCGAATGAAGATTTTAGAACGGTCGAAGGTGGAACTAAAGGGTCGAAGGTACACAGGGAGGTCAAAGGAAGAATTTATCTATTGTAATGTCTTGGTTCGACCATGTCGAATGGTCGAACCTGCACATTCGACCAAGTGATTTGGGCGAATGTGCAGGCCTATATAAGGTCAAGTCAATTTTTGAATTGTAACTTTTGGTCATTTTGTTTTCCCTCCCTGTGTGTGTTCTCCCTAGGTTTATTATTGAGTCTGTAAAAGTGTTTTAATCATTATAAATTACATTTTCAAGTGTAATTGATTATCAAAGTGAATGAATTGAATATGTTTATGATGATTTCTGCGTTTTGCTAGTTTTATTATCATTTTGTGATCAATTCAGGGATTCCGCACCTGAATTGAACTTGTTTGATCATTATCTTTGTTGTTTAGATGATCCTACGCGCATACAAAGTGGTATCAGAGCCAATTGGATCAAACAACCACAAATTGATAATATTACAGCTGATTTGGACCCAATTTTGATCAAAACTTTCTGTTTTTCATTGATAAACTGAATTTGGTGTTAAGTTAATTGATTTGAATTTGTTTACATGGATAAAACTCAAAATTCTCTTTGTTAAACTTGTTCCAAATCCAATCCGAAGCAAAACCTGATAAAGATCATCAAATTTCATCAACATTTGAAAATTTTGATCAAAATAACTGATTTTCAAATAATAACCGTTTTTCAAAATGAAGGGTCGAACCTAGGGAGATTTGGTCGAAAGTGAGAGTATTTGGTCGAACTAGGGATTATTTGGTCGAACGTGGAGTGTTTTTTGGTCGAACTTAGAAAGTTTGAGTGTGTTATTGTTCATTCGACCTTATTGGGTACATTCGACCAATCGAGTGGTCGAACGTGGTTTTAAACGGTTGAAAGTGAACTGAGTTTGTTATTTGCTACATTCGAACTTTAACAAATGGTCAAACGTTGACTATTTTTCACATTCGACCACGCGATCAATCAAAAAGGTCGAACGTAGAAACTATTATAAAATTTTTCTAATCGTTTCGTGTTTAATCATTTTCAGATCGATATGTGGAATTTTCCTACAACACCACGACCTAATACAACACCACAACAGCAGACAACCATGGATCCTTGGTCGGTAGCTGCTCAAAAGTCTAGTCAACCATCCCAACCGATTAACTATATGGCTATGACTAGTTCTATGCCCCAACAAGTTGCACAACCATAACCACAACCGATGGCTGATTATTGGGGAGTAGCAGCAGCGGCGGTACACTCTCACACTACAAACGCGATCTCGACTCTTATTCAAGACTTATCTTCGGGTAGTGGAAGCCGTCCACCTAAGTTGATGGAAATGGTAGACTACAACACGTGGAAGACCAAGTTCAAGATTCATCTTGAGGGAATGGGATTAGAACGAACGGAAGCTTGGCAAATGATTGCTAAGGGCTATGTTGCTCCGATCTTGGAGAACACGGGTGAGCCAATTCCGTTGGAAAGTCTTGCTGAGGATGAGAAAAAGAAATTTGTTGTGGAGAAGAAGGCGTTTTCTCATCTGTCCCAGGCCATTAATACTGATCTCTTGCATCAGTTTGGGTCTTGTACCACTTCTAAACAATTATGGGACATGTTAAGAAATCGTCATAATGGGAATGAGAAGACGAGGAAGTTGAGAATAGAAGAGTTACGAAAAGAGTTTGAGAACTTCAGCTATATGGGGAATGAGACACTGAAGGAGTTGATTCCGAGGTATTGTCATTTACTGACTGAGCTTTCAAGCTACGAGATTAACATACCTGTTGATGCGTTTTGCGACTAAGGATCGGATATACATAATTAACACATGTTAAAGCTTGGCCGAAGGTGAATATATTGGGGCGAAGGTAGTTTAGACTGGGCGAAGGAAGACTGATTATGGGCGAAGGAAGAATAGACCTGAACAAAAGACACATTCGACCATTTAGAATGGGCGAATGTGGAAATCACTCACATTCGACCAGTTGCAATGGGCGAACGTGCAGTGCCTATATATAGTTTTTGTGATTTTGATAATGTAAGAGAGTTGTCATTTGTGTCCAGGTTCAGATCAGGTTCAGAGGTGTTTTTGAGAAATAGTGTGTGTGTTCTAGATTAACATAAACTGATTGTAAACGATTATTTGAATGAAGTTAATCTATGAAATGATATTGAAAATGATCTTGATTGTGTCGTGATTTGTGTTTTATCAATTTGTTCAGAACTAGGGTTTCCGCACCTAGTTTTGTGACTTGTATGATCGTATAATCCTGTTTTAGCTAAAATCTTTCACTCACAAAGTGGTATCAGAGCATAGAGGATCATACAACAACAAATTTGATAAAATCAGAGCTGATTTGGACATGTTTTTGACATAAAATCATCTGTTTTTACATAAACATTGTTTCTAAGAGTTTTTGATCGATTTAAAGGTGAATTTGTGGTCGAATTCAAGTTTTCCACGACTTAAAGTTGTTCCAAATCAATTCCGAAACATAACCTGATTGAGATCATTCAAATCCATGAATTTTTGAAAATCTGAGATCAGAATAACCGTTTTTCAAACAATAACCGTTTTTCAAAAATGAGATCTGACTGTTTTGGGCGAACCTGGAACCTGACCTGAGTTGAGTGGTCGAAAGTGCTGAAAAGTGGGCGAACCTGAGTATTGAGTGGACGAATCTGGAATTTTCTTGTTGAACTTTTCACTTTCGGGTAGAATTTCCACATTCGACCGTTTCTGTTTTGGGCGAAAGTGGAATAGTGTTAGTCTGTGTTTACATTCTGGTCAAGTCTACATTCGGTTGTTCCTGTTTGGACGAAAGTAGAACCAGAAGGGTCGAGAGTGTTAAAATTTGGACGAACAAAGGATTGATTGGGCGAACTTAGAATTTTTCGGGCGAACCTAGGGTTTTTGTTGAAAAATTTTTCTAAGTGTTGAGATTTTCAGATTGAGATCATGTGGCGTTTTCAAACTACTCCGGGATCAGCAACAACACAACCACAACAGCAAACGATGGACCCATGGACAGTGGCAGCACAAAAGACGAATACACAGTCTTCACAACCACTTAACTACATGACAACGAAGAGCACGATGCCTCAAAGTGTAGCACATCCGGCACTACAATCTGATTACTGGGGAGTTGCTGCAGCGGCGGTAAATACTCAAACCACTAATGCTATTTCTACTTTGATTAAGGATTTGTCTACAGGTAGTGGAACTCGGCCACCGAAGCTCATGGATATGCAAGAGTATAATCAGTGGCATACCATGTTCAAGATCCATTTGGAAGGCATGGGAGTTGAAGGAGCAGAGGCATGGAGCATGATTGTTAAAGGATACACAGCACCGATTCTCGAGAATACAGGTGAGATGATTCCTTTGGAAAGCTTAACTGAGGACGAAAAGAAGAAATATGTGGTGGAGAAGAAGGCGTTTTCCCAACTGACACAGGCAATCACAAGTGACCTGTTGCATCAGTTTGGAACATGTACTACATCAAAGCAGCTTTGGGATAAGCTGAAGAGGAAGCATGATGGTAATGAGAAGACCAGGAGTCTGAGAATGGAGGAATTAGTCAAAGAGTTTGAGAATTTTTCTTTTATTAATAATGAAACTCTAAAAGAACTAACTCCAAGATATATGCATTTGTTGTCTGAATTGTCTAGTTATGGTGTACAGATTCCAATGACTAAGCAGGTGGATAAGTTTGCAGATGCTTTACCACCACAATGGGATCAGCATGTGGAGGTACTCAGAGAGAAGGATGCATATCAATTCTGGACCATTTCAGAGTTTATCGAAAAGCTGGAGAACAAAGAGTTGGAGGATAGGAGGAAAGCTAGAAGGTCACAAATTCCTCAGAATCCCAGTTTGTATTTTGGAGGCACTTCAGTTCCAGCTGGAAACTCGAGCTCAGGAAGTATTGCACCACATGTTGCATGCATTTCTAATGTCATGGAATCATCAAAACCAACCACCAACTACACACCACCACAATACAATTCCTACTCACAACCATCATATACACCACCACAATATAATTCCTACATTTCACCAATCTCTCCAATGCAACAAGCAAGTTTTTACACCGCTAACCAAACACAACAACCAGTAAACCAAGTTACTCAACATAAACAACAACCGGTGGTTTTGGATACATCTAACTTGGGAAATGTGACTGTGGAGGTTGCTCAGCAACACATTGCATTAGTCTCAGCAATGGTTTCATCCTACAATGGGTTGGTTGCTAGTCAGATTGGGAACAACAACTTAACCAACGAAGACTACGCACAGATAGACAAGGAAGAGATGGAACTCATTGACATTCAATGGGCTTTTGCGAGTATAATGAGAAGAGCAACAGAGTTTATCGAGAAAACAGGAAGGACTGATTTGGCAACTTCTCCCAACACAACCTATGGATTCAACAAGGAGAAGGTTACGTGTTTTAATTGTGGAGAAAAAGGACACTTCAAAAGGGAATGCACCCAGCCACCTAAACAAGGTAATCGAAACCCTTTCAATGCAAATTACCAGAATCGTCAACAAAACCAAGTTTCTTACCAAAATAACAACAACTACCAAAACCGAAACTTTAACAACCAAAACAGACAACCAAACACTCAAAACCAGATTCAAAACCAATCTCCTAACAACCCAAACCGAACAGTTGTACCTATTACTACACCTAATGAGACTCAACAGAATGCGAGTCAGAACCAAGCTTTGGTGACTCAACAGGATGAGAGGTTTGACTGGTCGGGTATGCAAATAGGAGTTGAGGAAGTGACTACTGGTGGGAATGTGGCATGTGTTGCTTATCAGGTTGATATGGAAGAGTCGGTGGCAGTTGATGAGAAGAAAGAAACTGAGGAGTGTGAAAGTGATGATTCTGAGACTGAGATGGAAGTGGAGAGTGAACCTATTGAGGTTAAGGCTAAGGAAAAGAGTTCTGGAATGGTGATTGATTCAGTTTCTGATGTTCCCGAAGAGTGTAGATCAGTTTATTCAGATTCTGAGAGCGAATCAGACACAGAGGCAAGTGTTGATTCTTTAGATGATGATATTGATCAGTTGCTGGCAGAAGCTGACTTTTTGATGACGAGAAAGTCGTGTATCGCTGATGATGCTTTCACTAAGATTGACTACTCCAAGTTTTTCACTGGAAAGGAAGCTCATTTTGCGTTGATGGCCATGACTGAACCGCCAAAACCTGTAAGTTCTGAATCTAGCACTGATGTTATGAGTGATAAATATTGTGGAACATGTGATAGATTGACTGAGGAGAATAAACAACTCCGAATTTCACGAGATAGTGCTATCTTGAACAGTCAATCTACTCGCAAAGAGTTGAATGCTTTTAACAAAGTATTAGATGGCTATAAAAAGGACATTTCCGACTTGAAAAATACTTTGTCATTGAAACAATTGGCCATAAACAATTATATCAATGAAATTGAAAACACCAAGTTGGAAATGGCCACCATAAAATGCTTTGCTGAAAAGGTGAACAAAAAGCTGGAAAGTTATAAGAATGTTGCTTATGTGGTAGATCATATCATTGATGATAACACCACCAATTACAAGTCTGTACCATCTCCGGTTCTTTTTGAAAATCATAACTATCACCAAGTTATACCGGAGAGTTCGGTAAAATCAGACTCATCATTAGAAATGGAATCTAATACCTCGAGTATTGGTGATCCATATTCCGATGTGAGACCGATTTTGGGCTTGAACAATGAGGGTGTTTATGCTGAGAGTGATAATTCAGACTCAGAAAATGATGATACTGGTAGTGATCAATCTGTTAATGAATGTGAGATTCCAAAAGAAAATCACATCATTACTACTGAACCAGTGTCACCATCTGATCATGTTCATCCGATGGCAAATGCTAATCGTGATAAAAAGTCTGAAAAGATTGATGTTAAGAAAGATAATGGTGTTAAGAATGTGGTTAAATTGAATGAGCTGAATGAACAAAGTGACAAACCTGTTAAAGTGTTTTATCGTATGGAAGGATCCGATAAGATCATTTCTGATGAGGAATTTCCGATCAAAAATGTTAACTATTCTAAACTTGATAAAATCTGGCAAGAAAGCACAATATGGTTTCCAAAACATGAGAGAACCAATGAAATTCCACCAGAAATCTTAAAGAAACTGTTTTCAGAAGTTCCTCAAGAACCAAAAGTCCATGTCACCGAGTTCATTCGACCAAATGATAAAGCAAATGGTTTTCATGAGCCCTCTTACTCGAAAGGACCACTTCCTGAGAGTTTAAGAAATCAACAGTATAATGATCAATTTCCTGTTAGATCATTTGCTTCACCAAATGCTCATTATGTGTTTGAGGAATATAGAAAATGCTTTAAATGTGGAGAACGCGGGCATTTACTTGCTCAGTGTCCATATGTAAGGCACAAAAGACATGAGGTTGAAGTTCGAAATTCCATGAGAAAGCCGATTGATCATTATGTTCCACCACATAGACGGGTTGTTCCTCAACAACAACAATTTTATAATCAAAACAATTTTCAAATGAGGAACAACCGTTCATTTAAATATGATCAAAGGAATCGGATTGCTATGGAACAATCTTGGAGAAAACCTGTGGTGAACACAACAGCTGATAGACAAAAGGTTCCACAAAAACCAATTATCAAATCAAATGTTGGACCTAAGTCTGTTAACTCAGATAAGGTTGCCAAGAAAGTTACTTTTGGTAACAATGTTCAGAAACCAATTGAGAAACCAAAATCTCAAATTCGTATTCTCAAAAGGTCTGAACAATCTTGGACACCTAATGGTACTCCAGGAGCTTCTACTTCGAAGGAAATTGAGAAAAATGAAACTGTTTTGAACAATCAGAAAAAGATTGATCCAAAACAGAAAGTTATTGAAAAAGTTGCTGAAGATGTTTCTTTGAAAGCCAATGTTCAAAGGCCCAAGACTCAGGCTTGGGTCCCCCGAAAGAACTTAATGTTTACTTTTTGTGTGCAGGGAGCTTCAGTTGGCCCTATTAGCAGTCTCTGGATTGTTGATAGTGGAGCTTCAGGCCACATGACGGGGGATTTGGCGTTGCTGTTTGATGTGAAGAATATTAATGGAGGATATGTCGCGTTCGCGGGTAATAAAGGAGGATATATTACGATGGAAGGAAGCGTGAGTAATGGGATTGTGACTTTCGAGCGGATTTCTTATGTCAAGCAGATAGACTATAATCTGTTGAGCGTCAGTCAAATATGCGATAAACAATTTTCTGTGCATTTTGATGACAAATCCTGCTATATTCTCAAACCGGGCTTCAAAATTCCAAAGGAGTGGGTTATGTTGATGGCACCTCGAGTCAACAATATTTATATTCTTGATATGTCCAAGGCGATGACATCACAGGGACAGATAACATGCTTTTTATCCAAGGCGACCGAAAAAGAATCGATAATGTGGCACCGCAGAATGGGGCACATTCATCTGAGGAAAATGAATCAGTTAGTGAGAAATGGACTTGTCGATGGAGTAAACGTGAAACATTTCCATCTGAACGACAAGTGTGTAAGTTGTATGAAAGGCAAACAACACAGACAGTCCCATAAAGTGAAGAAAGTTAACTCTGTTGAGATGCCGCTTGAGCGATTGCACATGGACCTTTTTGGACCGGTCAAACGCAAAAGTCATCTTGGAGAGCTTTATTGTTTAGTTGTCACTGATGACTATTCAAGATTTTCGTGGGTGATGTGTTTGAAGAACAAAAGCGACACCTTTACCAACTTACAAGTTCTGTTCACTCGACTGGAGAATATCTACAATTTGAAGATAAAAAGGATCAGGAGTGACAACGGCACGGAGTTCAAAAATGCAAAGATGGATGAACTTTGCGAAAGCAAAGGGATTCATCATGAATATTCGGCTCCGTATACCCCGCAACAGAACGGTGTTGCTGAAAGAAAGAATAGGACTCTGATTGAGGCGGCTAGAACAATGCTCGCTGACTCAAATCTTCCAGTAATGTTCTGGAATGAGGCGATTTATGCAGCAAATTATACATTAAATCGGGTTATAACAGTGAAGAAGTTTGGAAAAACATCTTATGAACTGTTACACCGACGAAAGCCCAATTTAGAGTATCTAGAACCATTCGGGGCGCCATGCACGATGTTGAATCCAAGCGAGAAGTTTAGTCCTAAAGCTGAGGAGGGATATTTTGTTGGATATGCAACCCCGCTTAAACGGGTATTCAACAAGAGAACTCGTCAAGTGGAGGATTGGGCTAACGTGGAAGTTCAACGATACACACAAAATTTGCAAGGCACGGGTCCTGATTGGATGTTTGATTACAAAGATTTCTTTGAATCATTCAACCTAGATAGCATGGTTGAAGAAGCTGTTATCAGATTACTTTACGAGTGTGAAAACGCGGCAACTTCACCGTTGATGCGTCCAATCACCGTAAACCCCCCACCAGCTTCTAATGATACCAGTGCTCCTATACAAGAAGAAGAGATGTTTCAAGAAGCTTCAACTTCATTAGACACTTCAGAATCTGAAGATGAACAATTTGAAGAAGCTGTTCTTGAACATGCAGAAGACTTAGAAGAGCAAACTGTGAACCCAACTCCAAATCCAGATGTTGCTTCATCGTCTAACACGGGTCATGATCAGGATGCTGTAGAGAACTTGACTGCTCAGACGGGAGTGATCGTACCTGTTAATCCGGAATCTCGGATTCATCGTATTCACCCGCTAGAGCAAGTTATCGGTGATCCTGGAAGTGGAGTGATGACCAGAGGGCAGCTAAAAAGCGTTAATTCGCCAGAGAGTTTTGGTGCTTTAGCATTGTATGCCAAAATTCAGAAATCTGGAAGCCAAAATGATTGGTCGTTTGCATGTTATGTGTCGCAGGTAGAGCCAAGGACATACAAAGACGCTTTGAATGAAGATGCCTGGGTTGAGGCAATGCAGAAGGAGTTATTGCAATTCCAGAAATTGGGAGTCTGGACGCTCACAGATTTGCCGCCAGGAAGAAAGAAAATAGGCACTAACTGGGTGTTTAAGTGCAAAAAGGATGATCGTGGAGTTATTGTTCGCAACAAAGCCAGATTGGTCGTGCAGGGTTTCCATCAAATCGAAGGAATTGATTACAACGAAATCTATGCACCAGTAGCACGAATGGAAGCTATTCGGATGTTTCTTGCGTTTGCTTCGTACAAGAAATTCAAAGTCTATCAAATGGACGTCAAGAGCGCATTTTTGTACGGTAAAGTCAAGGAGGAGGTTTATGTCGGGCAGCCACCAGGCTTTGAGGACCCAATCCACCGGGACAAGGTCTACGTGCTGAACAAAGCTTTATATGGTTTGCACCAGGCTCCAAGACAGTGGTACGAGGAGCTAAGTACATACCTCATCTCCAAAGGATTCAAGCGCGGCCTCGTCGATTGCACCCTCTTTACGAAGAAGACGGGATATGACTTGCTTCTAGTACAGATTTACGTTGATGATATTATATTTGGTTCAACTAACGAACTTTTGTGCAGGGAATTTGAAACTGTTATGCAGGAGAAGTTCGAAATGAGCGCTATGGGGGAAATGCAGTTTTTCCTCGGCTTACAGGTGGATCAAAGACCCGACGGGATCTTCATTCACCAGACGAAATACGTAGCCGACATCTTGAGCCGATTCCAGATGGAGGACTCTAAGCCGATGGATACCCCGATTCAACCCAATCACGGGATTGGAGTGGACACTAAGGGGGAGCTGACAGAACCATTTACATACAGAGCAATCATCGGATCTCTGATGTATTTGACAGCGTCTCGACCAGATATTATGTATGCAACGTGTCTCTGTGCTCGCTATCAATCGAAGCCGAAACAAAGTCATCTGACGGCGGTCAAGCGTATCCTTCGATATCTGAAGGGTTGTCCATCAAAAGGACTTTGGTACCCTAGTGATGATGATTTTGATTTTATTGCTTTTAGTGATGCAGATTGGGGCGGCTGTGACAAAGACAGCAAATCAACCACAGCTGGTTGCCAGTTTTTAGGGAGCAGGTTAATTACCTGGCAATGCAAGAAACAGACTTCCGTCGCACTGTCTGCCTGTGAAGCCGAGTACATTTCAGCCTCGAGTTGCTGTTCGCAAGTGCTCTGGATCCAACAACAGATGGTCGATTACGGTTTGCAGTTTCTTAAAACCCCTATACACTGTGACAACGAAGCCGCAATTGCATTAACTAAAAATACTGAAAATCATTCTAAAGCGAAACATATCCGGATTAAATATCATTTTATCCGTGATTGTTACGCTAAGGAATTGATAGATATGGTCAAAATCCATACTGACTACCAACGTGCAGATTTGTTTACAAAAGCTTTTGACAGATCCCGCTTTGAATATCTTTTGAAAGTAAACAATATAAAGGAAAAACAGGACTAATCGGCTCCTCGGTTTATCATTTTTAGTTTTTAGTTTTAGTTTTAAATTTTTGCTAATTGGGAATTTCTCTTTGCTAATTGGGAATTTCTCTTTACTATCATAATCCTCAAAGAAGTTGATGCTTTCGAGGGGGTTGTTTAATCCTCAAAGAAGTTGATGCTTTCAAGTGGGTTGTTTCTTTCAAATTTTTGTTTTGTTTTTCAGAAAATTAAAAACCCAAAAATATGTTCTTTATTTTAGGGGGAGTCATTTTATCAGAAAAACCAAAAACATTGAAAAATTTTCAAAATACCTAAAAATTAGAAAAACCCAAAATGATTTCCTAGATAAAAAGAGGAAATGATAGTACATCAGTGGGGATCTGACACAGGCTAAAGAATTGTATAGTTTTATGTGACGTATGTTGATTACATGTGATTTGCTGATAGGCTTCGTAGACTATATATTGCGTGCATTAGTGATACAAACATAACAAACTACGCGTTTGTGGATGAACACCTCATGGGCATATGGTCTTAGTACCGTAATTTCGTTTGACAGGGTGTTTGTACAAAACTCGGAGGTTTAGGGTCGTTATGTTATTAGTTGTCTGGGGATAGCCTATCTGATCTTCTGCTGTAAGTCATTACGGACCTAGATCAGACAAGATGTCTTTATAAAAGAGCTTTATGCCAAATCCTAAAGTTACCGAATTGAGGAACTTTCCATGTTATATGATGATCAAAGATTATCTATAATATCGTATTGATCATTGATGCAAATCATGATTAATATCAGTCCTCAACCTGGTATGGTGCATATGTTACTTTGCTGCATTAATTTGCTGACCTGTATACCTCTATGCATTATATCTTGTACAATTACAGACGACGAAAGCATAATCACGCTTTACAATGAGTCTTTATGCAAATTACTTCTTGATACGGGAGTATGTCGTGTGTGTGGGAACCACAATGTGTTAGTCTAATACATCTAATTCGTATCATTTTAAAGCATTGCGTAATTGTCTGCATGTGAGCTTATGTGGACAACAATATCAGCAATTACCGTATCACATATTGTTTCTAATGATAATATTGAAACAGATCAACGCTGTGTTCAGATTTCTCAGAAAACTGATATGATCCTCTTACCGGAAATCACAAAATGTTTACTGCTTTCATTTACTTTGATGCATTTTACTTTGTCGCATTTTACTTTTATTGTCAAAAAGATACAAAATCCAAAAAGATTTTAGGTGTGTTTTGATAAAAATTTCAGAAAATCCAAAAGATTTGCATTTCTGCTTTATTTTTGATAACCGGGGATGCTTGACGGTCAATTTCTGAGATTTGATAACACCATCTGGACTTTGTAACATTCAAAATGTGAAAATTTGAGTTTTGGAAGTTTAACAGACTGAAAAATGTTGAACGGGATTCGAATTCGTGATTTGGCGAAATTTTCAGATTTTTCCATTTCACATTCGCCCCTTAAATGGGTCGAATGTGGAAAAATCATCATATTCGACCGTTTTGATTTTGGGCGAATGTGGACTTTTTCACGTCCGGGTGAAAATTCCACTTCCGGGTACATTTTTCACCTTCGGGTCTTTAATTAGGGGCGAAGGTGGAATTGTTTCACACTCGTGCCATTCACTTGGGGCGAATGTGGACTTAACCCACATTCGTCCACAACAAACGGGCGAACGTGGCTGCTTATATATAAGCCTTTCAGGTTCGATCCCCTCATTCAAAATTTTTTTTTTTCAAACTTTCTTGATACCAAGACCTTGTTGCTCGTGTTTCTTATGATTCATTGATTTGTTCCCTGGTTATTTCTGATCAATTTGAAACAACTTTTACAGGTATTGGACTGATGATCTGCACAGAATCGTAGTGTTTATCACCGGACCTAGGGTTTCACAATTAATGGTCTTAGAGTCTGTTTTAATGGTTGATTTTGTTCGCATTTCAATCCACATCAGTTTTAGGGGGAGAAGGAATTAGGAATTAGGTTTTAAACATCTTTTGAGTGTTTAATCGATTGAATAGGCTGTTTAAACCTAATTTTGCTTTAAAAACTGATGTAAATTGATATTTGAGGAAAATTGGTAATGCACGAGTGTTAATCGGCCTTATTAGGATACATGTAAATCAAAATGAGATGTTCAAAACTGAATTGGCAAATTTTTTAAATTTTGGGGGAAAACTGTTTCACATTCGGTTGATATAAACGGGCGAAAGTGGAACTGGTTTGGGCGAATGTACAACAAAATGGACGAATGTGATTTATACTCATGATCATGTTCTCATTCGACCAATATTTTCACATTCGACCAGATTTACTCACATTCGACCAGTTCAAAACGGGCGAATGTGCAGATTATTTTGACCAGAATTTTTATAATTTTGTCGTTTTTGTATTTTGATGTGTTTCATTGATTTTTATGTGCAGATGGCTGATCAACCCGAGAACGTTGAAACACCAGCAGTCAATGTTGAAACTCCAGCAGAGATTACAGTTCCAGATCCAGTACCAGAAGCTGAAACGTCTATTCAAAGCAGTTGGCCGTTTGAAAGATCGCACAACTGTTGCGCTTATCTCGGAGATGTTGAGAAAAATACGGAGTTTACCGGGATCATAGAGTTTCTGAAAAGGAGCAGGATAGTTCATGCTTTAGCCACACCAACCATCATATACAAAGACATCATTGAAGATTTTTACCAGAATGCAAAGTATGACTACTGGGAGAATCAGACGATCATCAAGAGCAAGATTCAGGATATGGATATGTTCTTGACTGAAGCTGATATTCGGGAAGCTTTACAGATTAAGTTTGAAGATAGTGAAGATCCCAGGGAGTTGTCATGGACAGAACAGAAGGCGTGTTTCTTACGAATGAAATACAAAGGTCCAATCACTGACGGATCTATGTATAAAGGGAAGCTGGGAGTGCAGTACAAGTATTTTGCACATGTTCTTATTCATGTTTTTGGATGTGTGAGCGGTGGTTATGATGTCATGAGAAGGAGTTTGAGTTCATTAATGGTTGCGTTGACACTCAACAAACCATTTAATGTTTCTGGGATGATTCTTGATCATATGCTGGAGATGCTGAAGGGAATGAAGAATAAGAAGTTTATGTTGTATCCAAGATTTCTAAGGATGATCTTTGACTATAAGTATCCTATGTTGAAAAAGGATCCGACTATGATCCTAGGTCAAGATCATATGAACATTAGAACTTTGATGAGAATGAAAGGTTACAAAGGTGTGCCTGATAGTGAAAAGCCACCTAACAGAAGATTATTTGGTGCTTTGGCTCGTCCGGATTACATTGATCCTGGCAAGAACAAAGCAAGACATGATGATAGTGACTCGGACAACGATGATCCCTTAGTGTATGTTGATTCAAGCACTAAGAGAAAACGACAAGTAGTCAATCCTGGAGCCAAAGGGAAGGGCAAGGGAAAGGCTGTGGATCAGGGAAGCACTAAGCAACAAGTGGTTAGAAAGAAATCGACGGCGAAGAAAGGATCGGGTTTGGTGGATGAAGAGTCGGTAGATTCAGAAGAGACTGAGGTTGATGAGAAGTGGGATTCTGATGATGAGAATGTGAGGACCACCAAACGTAAGGCCACTATGGTTGGTGAGTCTGAATCCTTGAATCAGTCGATAGAAGAAGCTGAGAGAAGAAAGAAATCAGTTGAAGATGAGGGTCTAGGTGTTGACCTAGCAGAACTGAGTGTTGGAGATACTGTAGTGGTGAATTTGCCCAGAAAGACAAAGAAGCAAAAGACTATGGCTAAGAAGTCAAGCGTAAAAGAACTGAGGGAGAAAGAGTTAGCTCAGTTATTGAAAGGAAAGAGATTACCTGATGCTGGTACACCATCTAAGCTATCTTCACCTGTTGCCAAGAAGCAGAAGAAAACAAAAGAGGCAGAGACTTTACCAATCGATCAATTCAATATCGATATGGATAAAGTGCTTGATATGTTTAGAAAGCCTCAGAAGGAGAAAGTAGTTTATGTTGAGCCATCTAGATCAAAGTCAAAGAAAGTAACTGTGGATGACGATGTCATGAAGCAAGTGAATAAGAAGATGGAAGATATGATGAAAATGTTGGTTGCTCAACAAGCTGAGATTGCTAAGTTCAAGCAGAATGAGGAGAAAATGCTTCAGATAGTGGTTGCTTCAAAATCTAATCAGGATGATATAAATGATAAGATTAAGATGTTGGAAGCTAAGAATGAGAAGCTTGAGAAAAAGTGTGCAAGAAACAAGAGCAAAATCAAACTGATTAAGGCTGATAACAAAGAACTAAGGAATGAAAACAAACGCCTTGGTAATTTGATTGAAGAGCTTTATAGCAGGGCACCCCAGTTGAAAGAGGGTGAAGAAGATGAAGAAGAAGATGAACAAAAAGTCGATTATGAGTATTCTGAATCTGAGAAAGAAGAAGATGATGATGAGGATAATGATGAATCGGAGAAAAGCGATGATGATAATGATGATGATGATGATGGTGCTGAAGGTGCTGGGAAAAAGCAAGGAGATGAGTTTAGCAGTGGAAGTGATCATGATGGAGGAGATGATACTTCTAGGTTTACTTATGAGAAGAGAACACCAAAGAAGAAAGATACTGGAGAATCAAGTTCCAAGAAGAAAGGAGAGAACGTTGATTCGGATGAAAGTATTTTCTGGAACGAGAAGGTGAGATCTTTGTCTGAGGATGCTAAACAGCTGTATAAGAATATGTTGGAAAAGAGAGAGTGGACCATTGAGTTCACAGGATGCTTTGCTGAAATATTTCAGACTGATGACTTAAGATATGAGTTGGAATATGAAGATCCAGATCTTGAAGAAGGGGAATTACCTGCATCTGTGGCGAAAGAAATATTAGATGGTCTTGCACAGAGGGTAGGGAAAACGTTTGAAGAGTTTATGATGGATGAATCGATTCCAGATATTCCTGAAAAGGATATGGGAAGTCATTCAGATGATGTGCAGACTCCAGAGAACAATGAAGTGGAGGTAGAAGATATAACTCATGAAGAGTTTCCCCAGTATTTCAGACAAGATGATGAAAATGAAGTATTTCCTGACTTCACTGAGATACCAAATAAGTCAGCGAAACAGAAAGCTAAGAAAAGGAGTGAAGAGTTTGTTGAGAAGGTATTTGGTACTGAAAAGAAAGATTCTTCTAACCAGTCTGATGAGTTGAAGAATTATATGAAGAAATTGAAGGAAATGGATGAGAACCGACCAAAGCCTGAAGCTCAAGGTAACTTTTATCGATTTCATAATGCCAAGTTCAAAGGCAGAGCTCTCGGGTGGACATACTTAGGCAGACTGAAATGTATTGCTGCAAAATGGGAAACCGGAATTCTGTACTTCAACAGATTCTGTGACTTGCTTACTTTACCATACTGGGCGGTTAGAGACTTATGCAGATTCCCAATGTCAGGTGCCGAAGTAAATGGATCACATGTCGGTTGGTGCGCAGATAAATTGGTTTGGGAAAGTCGTACGAGATGGAACAGGTTCAAGCCTCAATATCCCAGAAGAAAAGTGCATAGGGATATTGATTCACAAACCAATATGAAGCGTGTTACTTTGATTTACAAAGCACCTAATGTGATGAGGAAGATACCGTTGATGCCGATGCCACAACATTTTAGTGCTGATTTTATCTTTTGGTATTATGATTGGAGAAAGGCAGAAGCGGTGATCGTGTTGAGAGATGGAAAGGATAAATACAAGCATGTTCATGTATTTGATCCTATGTGGCTGATCAATTGCACATTCGAAGACATCATCATGTTGTTCTACAATCCGATCTACTATGAACCTAATGACTTTGCTCAAGCGAGAAAGTATACGCAAGTGGTTGGAGTTTGTTTTGCGTATGACATCAATGCTGGAAGCAACTTGGAGGGTAAACTTGGCAAGACAGTGAAGATAGCCAATGTGTCTAAGCCTGTGAAGAAAACATTTGAGCCGCCAATGACTACTGAGCAGAAGAAACAGCTCAGAATCAAGTTGATGAACAAGACGATGGACCAACAGAGAAAACTATCCAATCAATAGTCGAGGGGGAGTTTGTTGATGCGTTTTGCGACTAAGGATTGGATATACATAATTAACACATGTTAAAGCTTGGCCGAAGGTGAATATATTGGGGCGAAGGTAGTTTAGACTGGGCGAAGGAAGACTGATTATGGGCAAAGGAAGAATAGACCTGAACAAAAGACACATTCGACCATTTAGAATGGGCGAATGTGGAAATCACTCACATTCGACCAGTTGCAATGGGCGAACGTGCAGTGCCTATATATAGTTTTTGTGATTTTGATAATGTAAGAGAGTTGTCATTTGTGTCCAGGTTCAGATCAGGTTCAGAGGTGTTTTTGAGAAATAGTGTGTGTGTTCTAGATTAACATAAACTGATTGTAAACGATTATTTGAATGAAGTTAATCTATGAAATGATATTGAAAATGATCTTGATTGTGTCGTGATTTGTGTTTTATCAATTTGTTCAGAACTAGGGTTTCCGCACCTAGTTTTGTGACTTGTATGATCGTATAATCCTGTTTTTGCTAAAATCTTTCACTCACAATACCGATGTCTGAGCTGGTGGACAAGTTTGCTGATGCGTTGCCACCATACTGGAATCAACATATAGAGGTACTTAAGGAAAAGGATGCGTACCAATACTGGACAATCAACGAGTTCATCCAGAAGCTTGAGAATAAAGAGATGGAAGAAAAGAGGAAGGCAAAAAGAGCTCAAGTTCCACAGAATCCGGAGTTGTACCATGGTAGTGCATCTTCATCTCTTGCTAGTTCAAGTTCCAGTTCTAATGTTGCTCCACACATTGCGTGTGTTTCTAGCCATTTTGAACCATCCAAAACACCCATCAATTACCTTGCTCAAACCTCATCTTATACCCCACCATCATATCCTACTACAACTTTCATTCCACCATTCTCAACCATGCAACAAGCAGCTTGTTATTCTACTAATCTAAACCAACCTCAACAACAATCCTATATTCCTCAAGTGAATCAAACCCAGATGAACCAAACTCAACCTACTCAGAGTTCAATTGTGCTGGAAACCTCAAACTTGAACAATGTTACTGTTGAGATTGCACAGCAACATGTAGCATTGGTGTCAGCTATGGTAGCTTCTTATAACGGGCTGGTTGCGAGTCAAATTGGTAACAACAACTTGACCAGTGAAGACTATGCATAGATTGATAAAGAAAAGATGGAGCTCATTGATATCCAGTGGGCATTTGCTAGCGTTATGAGGAGAGCTACTGAATTCATTGAGAAGACCGGAAGAACTGATCTTTCTATTTCCCCAAACACCACATATGGCTTCAACAAAGCTAAAGTGACATGTTTCAATTGTGGTGGGAAAGGTCACTTCAAGAGGGAATGTTCACAGCCAGCACAGCAGGGGAACAGAAATCCTTTCAACACCAACTACCAAAACCGACAAACCCAAAATCAGGTATCTTACCAAAGTCCTAATATTTCAAGTTTTCAACTACAAAATACCTACCAAAACCGCCAAAACACTTCACAAAACAACACTGTTAGACAAACCACTACACAAAACCAGAACCAAAACCAAACACCACAAAATTCAAACCAAACAATCATTCCTATTTCTACACCAAACACACAAACCCAATCAGATAACCAAAACCAGGCCTTGGTGATACAGAAAGATGAGGGATTTGATTGGACGGGTATGCAGTTGGGTGTTGAGGAGATTACCACTGGTAATGTGGCATGTGTTGCACAGAAAATGGATCTGGATGAGCCGGTATATGTTGAAGAAGAGACAGTGACCGAAAAGATGTCTGAGGTGAAAATCGAGGAGTTGAGTGAAGAAAGTGATGATTGTGGAGAGAAGAAGTCGGGTTTGATTCTTGATTCGGTTACTGATGTGCCAGAGCAGTATGATTCAGCTTATTCTGATGTGGAGAGTGAGTCTGATTCTGAAGCTAGTGTTAACTCACTGGATGATGATATCGACCAATTGCTTGCTAAAGCTGATTTTCTGATGACCTGTAAATCATGCATGGTGGATGATGCTTGTACCATAATTGATTATTCAAAGTTTTTCGCTGGTAAGGAAGCACACTTTGCACTGATGGCGATGACAGAACCTCCAAAGCAGGTAAGTACTGAATCTACTCTTGATATGAATAGTGATAAGTATTGTGGTGCATGTGATCGATTGACAGAGGATAATAAGCAACTCAGGGTTCAACTTGAGAGTGCTAAGATCAACTGTCAGTCGTATCAGAAAGAAGCACGTGAGTTTAACAGAGTGCTTGATGGTTACAAGAAAGATATTTCAGAACTGGAAAAGACTTTATCTTTGAAACAACTAGCCATTAACAACTACATCAATGATTTAGAAAATACAAAACTTGAAATGGCTACCATCAAGTGCTTTGCAGAAAAAATGAATAAGAAACTTGAAAGTTATAAGCATATTGCTTATGTTGTTGATCATATCATAGAGGAGCCTTCACAGTCTAGTAGTGCAAACTACAAGGCAGTCCCATCTCCAGTGTTATTTGAAAACCATACTTTGCATTCAATAACACCGGAGAGCTCAGTTAAGTCTGACTCAACATCGGATGATGAGTCGAACACTTCTAGTGTGGGAGACCCAAATTCTGATGTTCGACCAGTTTTGGGACTAAACAATGAAGGTGTAGTTGCTGTAACTGATGATTCCGATTCTAAGGATGACCAATCTGAGAAGGTGTGTGATATTCTTACTGAAAATCACATAATAACAAACGAACCTGTGTTACCATCTCAGATTGTGCATCCCATGGCTAACGCTCATAGAAAGAATCAATCAGTTAAGCCGGTTGAAAAGAAAAATGAATCCTGTGACAAACCTGTCAAGATATTCTATCGGATGATTGGATCCGATAAGATAATGTCTGAAGAGGAATATCCAATCAAATTTTCCAATTATTCAAAGATTGAAAAGATTTGGCAGGAGAGTACAATTTGGTTCCCAAATCATGAGCGAACAAATGATGTACCTCTAGAGGTTTTAGAAAGAAATTACTTGGATATTCCTAAAGAACCGAAAGTTCATGTCACAGAATTTATCAAGCCAAAGAATAAGGCTAACAGTTTTCTTGAGCCGACATACTCCAAGGACCCAGCTCCTGAGAGTCTTAGAAGGAAGTATGTGGATGATCAATATCCTATCACTACATATGCTAAGTCGAATGCCAAGGATAATTTTGAAGAATATCGTGCGTGTTATAAATGCGGGGAAAGAGGGCATTTACTTGCTCACTGCCTGTATGTTAAGCACAAAAGGCACGAGGTGGAAATGAAGCAAACATATCAGAGTCCAGTCGATAATCATTGTTATCCACAAAGACGAATTGTCCCTCAACCTGAACCTTTTTATAATCAAAGAAGATATTTTCAAAAGAGGGAAAATCGTTCGATGACATATGATCGTCGTAATCGGATAGTAAATGAGAAACCTCTTAAGAAACCGATGGTGAACACAACTGTTGACAAGAAAAAGGTTCCTGTAAAACCTGCTGTCAAACCAACAGTTGGACCTGTCTCTGTTAAATCAGAGAAGGTAACTAAGAAAGTTTCGTTTAAAGACGAAGTAAAGAGACCGGTTGAGACCCCAAAATCTCAAATTCGGATCTTGAAACGTTCGGAACAGTATTGGTCACCTAATGGTTCTCAAGGTGCTTCATCTTCACAAGTGAATGAGAATGTCAAAACTGAAACTAAAAAAGATTTAATTGATCAGAAAAAGATCAATTCAAATCAATCTGATTGTAAGAAAGAATCTTTGAAACTCAAAGTTCAAAGACCCAAGACCAAGCAGGCTTGGGTCCCCCGAAAAATCTAATTTTTTACTTGATATGTGCAGGGAGCTTCAGCTGGCCCTGTGAGCAGTCTTTGGATTGTTGACAGTGGAGCTTCTGGCCACATGACAGGGGATCTATCGCTACTATTCGATATTAGAAATATTAATGGAGGTTATGTAGCGTTTGCTGGAAACAAGGGTGGATACATTACCATGGAGGGTAGTGTAAGTAATGGGATAGTGAGTTTTGAGAAGATTTCGTACGTGAAGCAAATTGATTATAATCTGTTCAGTGTTAGTCAGATATGTGATAAGCAGTTTTCAGTATTCTTTGATGACAAATCTTGCTATATACTCAAGCCAGGATTCGTTTTACCAAAAGAGTGGGTGATGTTAAAGGCACAGAGAGTGAACAATTTGTACATTCTCGACATGTCAAAAGCTATGACTACACAACGCCAAGTCATGTGTTTCCTATCCAAGGCTACTGAAAAAGAATCAATCATGTGGCATAGGAGGATGGGACACATTCACCTTCGAAAGATGAATCAATTGGTGAAGAATGAACTTGTCACCGGTGTGAATGTTAAACATTTTCATTCAAATGACAAGTCTGTGAGTTGCAAGAAAGGTAAGCAGCACAAGCAATCCCATAAGCCAAAGAAAGTCAATTCCATTGAACTACCACTTGAGCGTTTGCACATGGATCTGTTCGGACCAGTCAAGCGTAAAATTCATGCTGGTGAATTGTACTGTCTTGTGGTTACCGATGACTATTCCAGATTTTCATGGGTTATGTGCTTGCATCATAAGAGCTACACGTTTGATAATTTGAAAGTTCTGTTCACTCGATTGGAAAATATCAATGGTCTCAAGATCAAGAGAATTAGGAGTGATAATGGGACGGAGTTTAAGAATGCACAGATGGAAGCTCTTTGTGAAAACAAAGGAATTCATCATGAATACAGTGCTCCGTATACCCCTCAACAGAACGGTGTCGCAGAACGCAAAAACAGGACTCTAATTGAAACGGCATGAACAATGCTTGCGGACTCCAATCTTCCAGTAATGTTCTGGAACGAAGCAATTTACGCAACTTGTTATACTCTTAATCGTGATTTAATGGTGAAGAAGTTTGGCAAAACTTCTTATGAGCTGTTGAATCGACGAAAGCCGAACTTAGAGTATCTAGAACCGTTTGGAGCTCCATGTACAATCCTTAATCCATCTGAGAAGTTCGCACCAAAGGCTGAAGAAGGATTCTTTGTTGGATATGCAACCCCACTCAAACGGGTTTTCAACAAACGAACTCGTCAGGTCGAGGAGTGGGCTAATGTCGAAGTTCAAAGATATACTCAGAATATACTGGGAAGCGGTCCAGACTGGATGTTTGATTACAAGGATTTCTTTGAATCATTCAATCTACATAGCTTGGTTGAATATGCTGTATTACGATTATATTATGAGGTCAAAAATGCAGTGACATCACCGTTGGTGCGTCCGATCACCGTAAACCCCCAAACAACTTCTAATGATGCCAATGCTCCTGCAGCTGAAGAAGAGGTATTCCAGGAAGCTTCCACAACTCTTAATTCAAGATGTTGCTACAGAGACACCACCAGTGAACCCAAATCCTAATGTTGCTTCATCATCGAACGTGGGTAATGATCTGGATTTGACAGAGAATTTAACTACTCAGACGGGAGTGCAAGTACCTGATTATCCGGAATCTCGGATACATCGGATTCACCCGATCGAGCAGGTTATTGGGGATCCTGGTAGCAGTGTGATGACGAGAGGACAACTGAGGAATGCAAACTCACCAGAAAACCTTGGCGCTCTTGCTTTATATGCCAAAATTCAAAAATCAGGTTTTCAAAATGACTGGTCTTTTGCTTGTTATGTTTCGCAGGTCGAGCCACGGACTTACAAGGACGCTCTTTTGGATGACGCTTGGGTAGAGGCTATGCAGGAGGAGTTATTACAGTTTCAGAAACTCGGAGTGTGGACATTGACAGATTTACCCCCAGGACGGAAAAAGATAGGAACGAAATGGGTGTTCAAGTGTAAGAAAGACGACAGAGGAGTGATTGTTAGGAACAAAGCTCAATTGGTCGTACAAGGCTTTCATCAAGTTGAAGGAATTGATTACAACGAGATTTATGCACCAGTTGCACGCTTAGAAGCTATCCGAATGTTTCTGGCGTTCGCATCTTATAAGAAATTCAAGGTGTATCAAATGGACGTTAAAAGCGCGTTTCTTTACGGTGTGGTCAAGGAGGAAGTTTACGTAGGTCAACCACAAGGCTTTGAGGATCCTATTCACCGGGATAAGGTCTATGTTCTAAACAAAGCTCTTTACGGGTTGCACCAGGCTCCAAGGCAATGGTATGAGGAGCTGAGCACGTATCTTCTATCCAAAGGATTTAAAAGAGGTTTGGTAGATTGCACACTGTTCATAAAACGAACAAGGGATGACTTGCTTCTAGTGCAGATTTATGTTGATGACATTATTTTTGGTTCTACTGACGAACTTCTGTGCAGAGAATTTGAACGTGTTATGCAGGAAAAGTTCGAAATGAGTGCGATGGGAGAGATGCAGTTTTTCCTAGGCTTGCAGGTGGACCGAAGACTAACGGGGATCTTTATTCACCAGACGAAATATTTTTCTGAAGTCTTGAGCCGATTCCAGATGGATGATTCAAAGGCGATGGATACCCCAATACAACCTAATCACGGGATTGGTGTTGATGCTAAAGGGGAGCTAACTGATCCTTTTACATACAGAGCAATCGTCGGATCTCTGATGTACCTCACCGCCTCCAGACCAGATATAATGTTTGCCACATGTCTTTGTGCACGTTATCAGTTGAAGCCGAAACAGAGTCATCTTGCAGCTGTCAAGCGTATCCTTAGATATCTGAAGGGTTATCCGTCGAGAGGACTATGGTACCCTAATGATGATAATTTTGACCTAATCGCTTTTAGTGATGCAGATTGGGGTGGCTGTGACAAAGACAGCAAATCCACAACGGCTGGATGCCAGTTTATGGGGAGCAGGCTCGTGACCTAGCAATGCAAGAAACAGACCGCAGTTGCCTTATCCACATGTGAAGCAGAATACGTCTCAGCATCAAGCTGCTGCTCACAGGTTCTTTGGATACAACAACAGATGGTGGACTACGGTTTGCAATTTTTTAAAACCCCTATTTACTGTGATAATGAAGCCGCAATTGCATTAACAAAAGACTTAGTAAATCACTCAAAAGCTAAACATATCCGGATCAAATACCATTTTATCCGTGATTGTTATGCAAAAGAGTTGATCAATATGGTCAAAATCCACACTGACTATCAACGTGCAAATCTTTTTACCAAAGCTTTTGATAAATCAAGATTTGAATATCTTTTGAAAGAAAATGGTATAAAAGAAAAACAAGACTGATCACCACCTCAGTTTATCGCTTTTTAGTTTAGTTTTTATTGCTTTTCAGAAAAATACAAAAATCCAATAATATGTTTTACAGTTTTAGGTAGATTTTATTTTCAGAAAAACCAAAAACATTGAAAAATTCAAAAATCCATAAAAAATTAGAAAAATTTAAAATGTTTTCCAGGAGTAAAAAGGGGAAATGATAGTACATCAGTGGGGATCTGACACATGCTAAAGAAACGTAATGCAATACAAGGCGTGTGTTTGAGTCTGTGTGATGTGTTGATAGGCTTTGTAGATCTATTACTGCGTGCCTGATACATACATATCAAACGAATTGTTGTGTGGATGAACTCCTCATGGGCATATGGGCTTAGTACCGTAATTTCGTTTGATAGGGTATTTGTACAAAATTCGGAGGTTTCGGGTCATTATGTTATTAGTTGTCTGGGGATAGCCTCTCTGATCTTCTGCTGTAAGTTATTACGGACCTAGATCAGACAGGGTGTCTTTATAAAAGAGCTGTAAAGCCAAATCCTAAAGTTACCGAAATGAGGAACTTTCCATGTATGACGATAATCAAAGATTATCTATTACATCGTATCCAATCAATGATGCAAATCATGATTGATATCAGCCCTCAACCTGGTAGAGTGCACAAGTTACTTTGTTGCATTGATTTGCTGACCTGTATACCTCTATGCCTCATACCTTGTAAATTACAGATGACGAAAGCATAATCACGCGTTACAATGAGTCTTTATGCATTTACTTCATGATACGGGAATATGTTGTGTGTGTGGTAACCACAGACAATTGAGTTTATACTATAAATAATAGTATCAGTCTAAAGCACTGCACAATAGTCTGCATTTGAGTTTCCGTGGATCACAAAATCAGCAATTGCCATATCACACATTGTCTTTAATGATAATAAATCAAAAGATCAACGGTGTGATCAGATTTCTCAATAACTGATATGACCCCCTTACCGGAAATCACAAAACATTTACTGTTTTATCTTTACATTTATGAATTTTACATTTTTCGTCAAATAATACAAAACTCAAAAAGATTTTAGGTGTGTTTTAACAAAAAGTTTAGAAAATCCAAAAAGATTTTACATTTCTATCTTATTTTTGATAACTGATGGTGATTGATGATGATTTTCTACAACTTGATGGACCATTTGAGTTTTGTCATCTTTAAATGAGAAATAATGAATGTTGGATGCTTAAAAGTTGAAAAATATTTTGAACGGCACTCGATTTTAAGATTTGGTAAAATTTTCAAAAAATTTCAATTTTCATTCGCCCCTTCGTTGGGTCGAAGGTGGAATTTTATCTGCTCATTCACCTTTTAAACGGTCGAATGTGAGTGTTCATGTGATATTTTCACATTCGAACCCTTTTTCTACATTCGAACCTTTCAATATGGTTGAAGGTGGAAAAAGTTTCACATTCGCCCTAGTCAAACGGTCGAATGTGGAGCCTATATATATCAGATCTGCACATTCGACCCTCACTTTCAAAAATTTTCAAAATTCTGAGCTAAAGTGATCTTGTTGCCCGTGCATTAAAAATCATACCATTGTATTCGTCTTGAATTGCTGATCATTTTGCTATATCATTTGCAGGTTATCATCAACTATACAAATCATAATCATTGATTTAGTGTCTGAGCCCTAACTGACTTCAAACCTTAATTTTAAACTGATAATTGCCATAATTTTTGATAAGGATTCATTGCTTATGTGTTTTAGGGGGAGAATAAACAAAAACTAAGGTTTAAATCAAATCAGATTGGACAATTGATGTTTTAAAGTCTTCGAACCCTAGTTTTTAATTAAAAACACTTAATCAATGGATAATAATTGAAATTGTTGTTTGGAAATGATTAATCGGTCATGTTAGAGAGTATTCAAATCAAAATGGCATGATAAAACGAACCAAATCAAAATTTGATGTTGAAGAAGATGAACAGTCTCCTTCGCCCAAATTCAAACGGTCGAATGTGATTGTTTGGGCGAATGTAGATGTTCAAAAGGTCAAACCTGGAAATAAACGGTCGAATGTACACTTTTTACCAAATGTTTTTAACATTCGAACCTTTAATCTCACTTTCGAACCTCTGATTTCACATTCGAACCAACGAACGGTCGAATGTAGAATCTGAAAATAAAAAATTTCAAGTTTTGTTTATTTTGTCCGTTTTTAACATGTTTTCTTGTTTTGTTTTGCAGTCTAATAATGTCTGAACAGGAAAGTGCTGAGATTCCTGCCGGATCTTCAGAACAGGCAACTGGAAAGGAACAGATGAAAGATTTACCGTTTGAACCGGCGCACAACTGCTGTGCATTCATGGGAGATTTGAAGTAACATCAAGAGTTCACCGGCATCGTAGATTTCTTGAAAAGAAGCCGCGTGATAGTTGCACTTGCTACCCCCGCCATCATTTATAAGGATCATCAACAGGAGTTATGGAAGAATGCAAGAATGGACTACTGGAACAACGAATCTGATGTGGTTAGTACGATTCAGGGGGAGCTTGTAATCATTTCTGAAGATGACATCCGTGAGGCATTGAAGTTACATGATGAGAAGAAAACAGATCCTAGAGAACTTTCATGGTTAGAACAGAGAAAGTGCTTCCTACGAATGAAGTACAACAGACCGATAACTGATGGTTCGTTACATAAAGGGAAGCTATGCCCTCAGTTCAAGTATCTCGCTCACGGCATGTTGCATGTATTTGGATCAGTGAGTGGAGGGTATGATGTGATGAGGAAGAGCATTAGTTCTTTGATGGTTGCTCTTATATTGAACAAACCGTTCAATGTATCTGGTATGATACTTGAACACATGCTGGAACCACTTAGGGGCTTGAAGAACAAGAAGTTTTTACTATATCCAAGATTCATACAGGTGATACTTGATGAGAAGCATAAGAAGTTGAGAAGAGATCCTACCCAGATTGTTGTACAGGATCACATGAACCTGAACACACTTGTTAGAATGAAGGGTTATAAGGGTGTGCCGTTGAATGAGAGACCACCTCACAAGAACCTGTTTGGTCATTTGATCACTCCAGGGTATGTAGATCCAGGAAAGAATCAAGTCAGATATGATAACAGTGATTCAGATCCAGATTAGCCTCTATGTCCAGTTGACCCTATTGTGAAAAGAAAGCGTCAAGTTGTAAACGTTGGTGCAAAGACAGGAAAAGGTAAAGAGAAACAAGATGATATTGAACCCGCTTAGAAGAAGGTTTCTAGAAGACATAAAAGTGTAGCCAAGAAGGGTTTACATGTAGTTGACGAAGTGTCTGTCGATTCTGAAGAGACACAGGAAGACGAGAGATGGGATTCGGATAGTGAGACTGTAAAGAGCACCACGCCCAAGGCCACTGTGGCTGGTGAGTTTGAGAGTCTAAATAAATCTGTGGAAGAGCAAAGGACAAAAAGTCCTATTGCGTTGGATGAGACAGATGAAGGTTTAGGATTGGGATCTGAAGACTTTGTAGGATCGCCAAAGATAGGTGTGGAACAGAAGAAACCACAGTACAAGAAGAAAGAAAAAGTATTGAAGCCGATGGAGAAAAGGGCTAGAGATATTGAGCATTTGGTTGCTGGAAAGAAACTGCCTCCAGCATCTAGTTCTAAATCACCTATCACATCCCTAACAGCGAAGAAATAGAAGACATCATCTGCTGCTGAACATACTGAGTTACCAACTAATGAATTCAACGATGCATTGGATAGAGTGTTAAAGAAGTTGAAGAAAGGAAAGATTCCTGTTGCTGAAGCTTCAACACCCAAGGTTACTGTAGACAGTGATGTTATGACTGCAGTTAACCAGAAGCTTGCTGACATGATGAAGATTATAAATCAGCAACAAGCAGAGATTGACAATTGAGAAGCAATGACAAGAAGATTTTAGATATTGTTGAATCATCACATGAGAATCATGAAGCTTTGGAAGCAAAGATCAAACAATTTCAGAAAGAAAACAAGAAGTTGTTGAAGCATGAACAAAGAAACACCAGAAGATACATTGCTATAAAAGAGGAGAACAAGAAGCTGAAAGCAACTAACAAGAGTATGGATAATCTGATTAAAGACTTGTACTCTAAAGCTCCTCAATTACAAGCTGGTGAAGAAGATAAAGAGCGTGATGAAGAAGAAGTTTATTTTGAACCATCCAATGAAGAGGAAGAAGAAGATGATGAGTTGGTTGAGGATGCTGGTAAAGCTCCTAAGAAGAAGAAAGATGATGGTGATGATGATGGTTCAGGAAATGATTCAGGTGAGGGTAATAGCTCTGCGAGTTCTGACAGTGATGATGATGATGATGATGACACTGACAAGTATAAGTGTGAAAAGAGAGGATCGGGAAAAGATACAGGAGGATCAAGTTCAAAAACTCTTGGTGGTACTGTTGATGATGATAATATATTTTGGAATGAGAAGATCAGATCTTTATCTGATGATGACAAGAATATGTATCGCTAGATGTTGACTGACAGAGTCTGGACAATCGAGATGACAGGCAGATTTCCTGAGATATTTGAGTCGAATGATATGAGATTCGAGTTGGAGTACAATGATCCTGACTTAGAAGATGGAGAAGTTTCTGCAGCCATGTCTAAGGAGATATTGGAAGGACTGGCGAAACAGGTCGGTAAGACTCTGGAGGAGTTGATGATTGATAATTAGATACCAAACATACCTGAGAAAGAAGCAGGTAATCACTCCGATGACAGAGATGTTCCAATTTTTGAAGAGGTAGAGATTGAGGATATCACGAGTGAGGAATATCCCGAATACTTCAAGAATAACAAATATCCAGAATACTTCCTCTTTGATCTTTCCATACAAAAATGCACTCTTAACATCCATTTGAATAACTTTTATTTTGTTAGAAATGGCATAGGCCAGAAATAACCTGATGGCCTCAAGCCTTGCAACTGGAGCAAAGGTTTCATCATTATCAATTCCCTCTTCTTGAGAGTAACCTTGTACCACCAGTCTTGCCTTGTTCTTAATGATCATACCAGCCTCATCTTGTTTGTTCCTGAAAACCCATCTTGTGCCAATTGGTAGCTTGTTTGGTGGTAAGGGACAAATTTCCCAAACCTGTTGCTTTTTGAATTGAAGCAACTCATCTTGCATAGCTTCCACCCAATTGTTGTCTTTGAGGGCTTCTTGGTACTTCTTAGGTTCCAACTGAGAAATGAATGCTGAGAAGAAGCAAAAGTTGGAAAGCTGGTTTCTTATGAGAACACCTGATGCAATATCACCCATGATTTGTTCCAATGGATGATCTTTGTGTTCAATCAATTGTTGTAAACCACTGACAGGTGTAGGTGGCTCTTCTACTTCATCAAACAAACCACTGAGGTTTATAATGTCTGGTTCAGCTGTTTGAACATCTTCATTAGTTGTAGGAGTTGAAGCAGATGTTTGAGTTTGTACATCAGCAGTTGTTGAATCAGAAGTTTGTAAAACTTCTGAAGGCTTGAAAGTTGACTTAATGACTGTTTGAGGAGTCCATGGTGCTGGATCCTCATCATCAAACCTCTGATCACCATAATAAGTAGGTTTAGATGAAGTGACAGTCTTTTCAGGTCCAAAGTGGAAGCTGTCAAGGTTAAAGAGTTCAGCATGATGTGCTGGAATAAGAGTGTGTTTTGACTCATTGAACTTGACATTCAGTGTTTCTTCTACTATCTTGGTTCTTGAATTAAAAACATTGTAGGCTTTTCTAGTGGAAGAATAACCAAGAAAGTAACCTGAGTCAACTTTAGCAGCAAACTTTGAAATAGAGTCTTTAATGTTTAGAATGAAACATTGAAATCCAAAAGCCCTGAAAAAGGAGATAAGGGGCTTTATGCTATGAAGAACTTCATAGGCAGTCTTGGAGTGTCTCTTGTTGACAAGGACTCTATTTTGAACATAACATCAAGTGTTAACTGCTTCAGCCCAGAAATACAATGGTAGGCCTAAATCAGCTAACATAGTTCTTGCTGCTTCAATCAATGTCCTGTTCTTCCTTTCTACCACACCATTTTGTTCAGGAGTTCTGGGAACACTGAATTGTCTAATAATCCCTTTAGACAAACAGAATTCATCTAGAGTTTTGTTCCTGAACTCTGTCCCATTATCACTTCTAATGGCTTTGACAGATAGAGAATATTGTTTCTCTACTTGTAGAATGAAGAACTTGATAATTTCAGCTGCCTCATCCTTGGAGAATAAGAAGAATACCCATGTGAATCTTGAATAGTCATCAATGATGACCAAGCAGTACTTCTTCTTACCAAGGCTCAATATTTTTACTGGCCCAAATAAGTTCATATGGAGTAGTTGAAGACATGTAGTTGTTTTTAATTCTTCAATAGACTTATAGGAGGACTTATGCTGCTTTCCCTTTAAACATGATATACAGTGTTCTTGACACTGGTATACTTTCAAGGGTAGACCTCTGACCAAGCCCATTTTTGTGACTTTATTTATGGTTTTAAAGTTCACATGGCCAAGTCTCCTGTGCCAGAGATCAGTCTCTGAAGTTGATACCTTTGAGAAGAAATAGGCAGTGTTGTTCAGTACTTTGTCTTTTTCAATGTCCACAGCATAGACATTGCCACATCTTTTGGCCATCAACAAAGTATGATCTTCAATGATCTTCTCTATCAACTTCTGGCCTTCTGGTGATATGATCTTGCATGATGTCATTGTGAAAAACGAAGAATATCCTTTATCACACATTTGTGACACACTCAGCAAGTTGTACTCAAGGTTTTCAACCAGATTGACCTTGTCAAACTGTATTTTGCCAGAGGAGACATTGCCATGTCCTAGCACATATCCCTTAGCATTGTTCCCAAAGGATACAGATCCTTCTCTTTGACTGATAAAGTTGTTTATCAGGTATCTGCATCCTGTCATGTGCATTGAGCCTCCACTGTCATCATAAGCCTCTGGAGACCCTCTGCACAAAGTAGCAAATTAGTTAGATTTAGGTACCCAAGCCAGTTTGGCTTTGGGTTTGCTCTTGAAACATTAACAGTTTGTTCTTGACCAGGTTGAGGAATCCATGTCTTTTTGGCAATGGATTTTTCATTAAGAGCAATGGTGGTATCCTTTTGAGGACCACCATCAACCTTGGTCATCAGTATTTGTACCATATACATGAGATCTTTAATCTCAGCAGTTTGTGAAACTGCTGATGATGTAGGTCTAACTACTGAAAGAGAATTTTGAGAAAAAGATTTTTGTTGAGATTTCATCTTTTTCTGAGAAAAGGTGTTTGCTGGTTGTTGTTTCTTGGGAGAAAAAGTTTCTTCAAAATCATTTTTGATTTGTTTTCCCACAACCAGTTGTGAAATTTTCATGTTGTACTGAATTCCTTTTCTATATCTGCAAAATTCTGTCTTGTGGTTAAACAGACCACAGATTTCACATTCTTTTGCCTTTTCTTTTTCATTTGAAGGCAAATTTCTGACTGTTTTGATTTGTTTTAGGTCATCAGTAGTTTTCATGTTCTCAACTCCTGATGCAGATGAAACTACTAATGGCTTAAAGTCAGATTTTATCAGTACTTCTGAAGAACTTTCTTTGTGAGTTTTTAGAAAGTTTTCATGATAAGATGTGCATTTTTCTCTTCAGAAGTTTCACCTAAAACAATATTTCTCCCATCTTCAATAGTTTTGGGGGAAAAATCTGTTGGTGTTTCAGTGTGATTGTACCCTATGCCAAACCTAACATTTGAAGCACTTTGTTTGTTAAGCAGCAGTTGGTACGCTTTACAAGATTCTACCCATTTTTCACAAGTAACCTTGGTGTCAGCAAGCTCTTTTCTGACATTTCCTAGGTCATCTATCATGATTTTAAGTTGTGCTTGGGTTTCAATAGCATTGTTAGTTAATTTAGAATTTTCTTTTGCCTTTGCAGCAAGTTTCTTTCTAAATCACATTTCATCTGAGTGAATTTTCTCTCAGAGTCATTTGCTTTGCCTTGTAAGTGCACATTAGTCTCTCTTATGAGAGCAAAAGATTCTTTACATGAAGTTGAACAAAGTTTTGTTAAAGATTCTTTTGATACCTGAGACAGGGCAGATTTTGAGGTGCAGCCCTCAAATTCCATTAAGGCAAAATTCTTTCTACCATTGTCAGGTTCTCCCCAGTTGATGTCAAACATTTTGTTGTCTGCATCAGGATTACACTCAGTAGTGTCAAAAGGAAGACTGTTCCAGTCAACATACCCTGAGGTGAACAAGCTTTGTTGTGAGGGTTACTGAGTCTGTGGAGGTTGTTGAGCAGCTGGAATGGGAGGGATTGATTGTTGGCTCTGCATCTGTTGAGGAGGCATCTGTACATATTGTACTTGTGGCACATATTGGATTTGTGGAGCTTGTGCCTCTACAAAATGTGCACTACCCTGTGTTCCATTATTCCTATCATAACTAGGGTTAAACTGATTTCCAGACTGAGATTGGTTGTAGCAAAGTGTCCCAACTTCTGACACTTGTGACATCTAAGTTTAGACTTGTTAAAACCAATTTTCGTAGAACTGGTTAGTCCTGGAAATTTCCTTCCTGGCTTTTTATAAAATTTGTTTATTTTAATACTTAACATGGCCATTTGGTGTAAGATGTCCATTTCTTCTAAGTCATCATTGCTTAAATTTTTTAAATCATCCATGATAAAACACATGTTATCAGCAGTTTGACTATATTCATTATTGGCATAACCTGGGAATGATCTTTCTGATGAGATTCCAGCAGTTATGTCAATGTGGTCAAAAGATCCAAAACTAATTGAACAAGTAGGTGAATCTTGTCCTAATAGTGCTGTACTACCTGGTAGTTAGTCATCAGCAGTTTTACCAGAACATTGCAGTTTCTTCTTTTGATCGATTTCTCTTTCAAAAGTTAGCAATCTCCCTTGCAATTTTGTAAGAGTGAGGGAGCTAAAGTCTGGTGAGGATCTGAGGACTATAGAGTATGTTTCCCATTTTTCAGGTAAAGACCTTAAAAATCTATGAAGCATAGATACAGTTGTGTAGGTCTGACCATTTAATTTTAGCTCAGATATTAATGAGGAGAATCTTTCAAATTGTTGAGTTAAAGTTTCCCCATTTATATGAGCAAAAGTTTCATATTGTTGTGCCAGGATTTCTTTGGTGTTGGCAATCACCTCTTCAGTTCCTCCAAACTGTTCTTTTAGGCAGTCCCAAAGCCCTTTGGCACTATCACAATGTAATAGTCCAGAGTAGATTTCATTTGGGAGTGCCATTGCCAAAATAGAGAAAGCTTTAGCATCAAGCTCAAGTTTTAGGAAATCATCATCTGTATAGTCCTTTGGGTCTTTTGGTATTTCTTCTTTAGTTTCAAGATTAATATTTACTGGTTTGTGAGGACCATATATCACAGATTTCCAGCAACCAGTGTTGGTCTGTGATAATGTATGTGCCATTCTCCTTTGCCATATATTGTATTCATTTCTAACTAGCATAGCAGGTTTATTGTCAGAACCAGTATTATATGGATCCATTTTAAAGAGTATTGATTTGTCAAATATCTTTTAAAGTGATGGATGTTGATAAAAGTGAACTTTTAATCCTTTATTGAATATCAATAAGAGCATGTGTCTGATTCTCAATGTGTTAGATTGATATGTGATCAGATAAACCAGTGCTCTGATACCAATTGTTGGATCAGTAATGCTCTTGATGTATTTCTTGCTGGTGAACACTTATGTGTTTAGCAAGTTCAATCAGATTTGCACAGCGGAATGAGTAAGTAAAGTTACACTATCAACAGGAGTTATTACTCCCCCTGGATGTTTGAAAACTAAAGACAAGTTTAATGAGAATCTAAGTATTGAATGTGAATGGTAATAAATACTCAAACAGATTCTCAATAAATGAAATGGAAATAACAATAATAAGCTTTGAAGGATTTCAGTTTCTATTAAAATCAATGTCTAAAACAGAGGGATGAACCCATCTATTTATAGACTTTACAAATACATGAACCTTGCCAAAAAGCAAGTCTGTAACAAGTTGCAACAAGTTGCATTCTTGGAAGTTGCACAAAAAGATAAAGTAATACTAAACAAATAAACTACTGAAACATAAGGCGGTGGAAAGATTCTGGTACAAGTGCTGATGAATGATAAACTACTGATGAGTAGTTTGTCTTCAGTAGTTCTTCAGTGAACTTGTTTAGTTAGACTTCAAAACTTCTGATACTTCTTCTTCAGTACTTTAGTCTTCTTTCTTCAGTAGTTCTATAGTTAGAATATTTGTAGAAGTATGAATTAGACTAAGGTTTACAAAGTGGTTTCCTCAATCTTTTTTGTCCTAACATCGAGCACTAGGAGCTCCAAGTCTACAAGTTTATCCCTTTCCTACTAGCTAGTATTAAGGTAAGTTCTAATCGCTTGTTTTCTTAAGTTCCATCGGCCCCTATTGTGAACCCGAATCTAGATTTTTGATCATAGGGATCGACCCTCAACTAGTGTTCATAAGTTGATTTTTATGCACTTAGTAGTCAAGCTTCTAGTGTGCACACATTGTTTCACTCATAAGATCAATTATGTTATCTAATGTTAGAGTAATTGATTACACATTACACATGGATTCATAAAACACTTTAGATCAAACTTCTTATACATGAAACATGATCTACACAACTTGATGTGGTTCACAAAAGTGGGTGCCGAACTTGTGTGATAAACAAGAACATAGTTTAATATGTCTTAATACTCATAGGGAGATCTTTGTCGGAACGATAGTTACTTTCTCTACTTTGCTAGATCTCTCGCACAAACACCAGGTGAGTTTCACTACTCTTTTCTCAAACAGCATACGTCTCGGATGAGACAACTTTCTAAACTGTTTCATAGTCCGGTTGGGACTACTTTACACATCCCGGGTTTGGGGTGGTATGATTCACTAGGTGAATCTGATTTCACAAATTCATGTTTTATGTCCTTTGTGAACTAAACACACTCTATCACTCTAATGTCCTTATTATATTATTGGGTTAATCGCTGAAGGCGAACGGGTATTAGTTGATAGCGCTATTAGGTTGTGCAGCAACCTCATGCTTGCGTGCTTGTGTCACGGGCATGAACTTTTGACCACGCTCTTGAGGAGCTGACTAGTGTTGATAGACACTGGTACTATGGCATCATAACGAAAGTTAACAGACTGTATGTTCCCATAATCAGTTGTTTAGTTACAATGAGTGGGCTAGCTACCCCTGGCATGTGAATTATCGTTTACATGTCAAAACATGGTCTGTAGGACCTACGTATTTACCAAACTTTGTGAACTCACCAATTTTATGTTGACCCACGATTATTATACCTTTTTGCAGGACACTAGTTCGAAGCATGAGTAGGGCATGCATCATATAGCATCATGGGGATATGAATACTTATCTAATTTCGAATGTTTAAATTATCTATTACGATTTTGAACGCGTTGTTTTACGTAGACTATTTGGATAACTATTATCTTTAAATTTCGCTTCCGCAACTATTGAAATATTTGATTATCTATGAAACTTGTTTTACAATAACGAACTAAATGGTTTGGGCATTTAGAGTCGTTCATGTGACTTATGGCTATGGGATCCTGGTATGTCACATGCCTCGTGGTATAAACCCCACAGTGGAAATTGAGGGTGTGGCAGATTGGTATCAGAGCCATTGGTTATAGGAACTAGGATTGCATTCTAGTCTATAACTGTCATAGCATAAGCATTGCATTAGTTACACACACAGCTTAAGTGCACAACTAGCATTCGGGCTATGTATACTGTAACACCCCAACCGATGGCGGAAACATCGAGGTTTCACGTATGAATGATTGTTCAGTAGCTCATGGTAATACATAAGTTTAAATAATCCTTTATTTCATTACAATACTGAATTACATTAAATGTCTTGAATGAAATCTAACACATCCAATAATCAAACAAAGCTTAAAACTTCAAATATCTTCTCATGCTAGCTCTAGCCTTCAAGCATCATTATTTCCTGTTGAGTTTGAAAAAAATGGGGGGGGGGGGGGTCAACTAGAAGTTGGTGAGAATACATAAGCCAAGTCAAGCAATTAAGTTTTAGAATAAAAGTTTAGCAATTCATATGTCTAATGTAAGTTTAAGTCTACATGAATAAACAATAAGTATAGTATGCGCATAATCAATCCTCCGACAAAGTTTAGGTCTATCCCGCATCCACGGTTCACCTTAATATAACGTTGGAACGATAACAATCACCCGCGCTCCCCATACAAGATGGTCAACGAATCTAGGTGGGGTTGTCAATCCAATAGATCTATCATTATATACCGCCGGCTTGATCAGGGTTAATGATTATGCAAGTTGAAGTTTAAGTCTAATAGTCTTTGTCTAAGTCATGAGGCATTAATGTTTACAACTAGACATGTATGTAGCATTGCTTAAGTATAAAGTTTCAAGTATAAAGAATTGCATAAACAAGGTTACGTATACTCACCTTAGCAAAGTGTTAAGTCTTGGAATATGTTGAACCGCAAAGTTTGGATTAGAATACTCAAAAGGATTAACCTAAATGAATAATAGTTTGTAAGGAAACGAACTTAAAGTCTAAGTTATCTAGGATTAGGCGCTTAGGGTTTCTAGACTAGAAATTGGGGATTCACAGGGTTTTTGAATTGAAATATAATAGGGTTTAAATAATTTTAATATTTAAAGAACATATAAATATTTGATTTTACGCAATTAATTATGAAATAGAAGTATAAATAAATGGAGGAAGTAATCAAGTCAATTAAAGTTGAAAATCATAAGTCCGTTTCATACTAAGATACTAGAATTAATTTCAAAAATTTGTAAAACTTGAAATTTTGATATCTTTATATTTTAAATTGATTTATTAACATTTAAAATACAATAATTAGTATTTAAATACAAATAAAATGAAAAAAATATTATTTTCATTTAATAACAATAGTTAATATGTGATATAAGTGAAAAATAACTTTAAAATTTATTTTTCATATTATTTTCATTTAAGACTGAATTTAATCAAATATAAACAATTAAATAGAATTAAATCATAAAAATAGGTAAAAATAATATTTTTATTGAAAATAAAAATACCAAAAATTTTTATATGGTTAGAAATAACCCCACAAAAATTTTGGTATTAAAATGATTAAAAACGAAATTTTAATGAATTAATTATGGTTTAAATTAAATAAATAGATTAAAAATAATAAATAAGTATTTTTCAGGAAAATAAAATTATAAGTATAAACTTTCTAGTTTAATGAAGCTAGGATAATTTTTATAAAAGTTTTGGACTTAGTTTGTTATTTTTTTAGCTATTAAGAGGATTTATATATATTGGTTAAATAAAAAAAAAGAAAAACTGAAAAAAAAATGATAAAACAGATCCGGCCCACCTGGGGCTCGAACCTGAAGCCAGTCCTCTGCATGTGTGATGTACCGACCAGTTGATCTGGTGTTTGTTTGTTGTTTGAATCTGGTCATTAATATATTAAAGCATAATTTAAAATTATCCAAAATAACAAAAAAAAAAAAAGAACAGATCGCTGGGAATGAATGGGTTTCGAACCCTGGCCTGTTGCTGCATAAAACCACGCGCAGACCAACTGGTCTGGTGTGTGTTTGTTAAATATTATAAACTCGTATTTATTTAACATAAAGCCTGGAACTAATAAATCCCCAATTAAATCCTTATAAACCCTAACTCCTAATCTCATCAATTGACCACGAAATCGATTCAGTTAACAAACGAAACCACGGGGCTTTTAATCCCCATCAATATGCGATCCTAAAACATGTAATAATCTGGATTATCACGTACCGAAGGATGGTGAAACCCGAGCACGAGTCGCGTCCCCTAAAGGCTTCAAAATAAGAAGTTGCAGCGATTGATAGATGGGTATGATGTAGGGGTTTTGTTAGTTGCATATGTAGGTGTGTGTATGCAGATTTAATCGAGCAAAAACCTCCTTTATACACGAATTGGATAATTTGGTAAGTTTGACCCATACTTCATATAATATGCGTATTATCTTATAATTGGTATGTTTTTAATAGTGATTTTAGCGTGAATAGGACGCACGTGATCTGTCAATACATTCCTTACATAAACAAGCTATCAACTCAAGACCTGCTTACAATCCAGCATCTAGAACCACAAAGAGGATCTCTCACTGATGAACAGCTGAACCAGTTGAAGAATTCCATGTTCAAAGGGATATGGAAGATTGTGAATGAAAGTAGAAAACAATAAGGAATTAGAAAGGTTTTGGCTTCATCAATCCAGGGGGAGATTGTTAGGACAAAAAGGATTGGTGAAACCACTTTTGCAAACCTAAGTCTAATTCACTTCTGTCTGAAATATTCTAAGTATAGAACTACTGAAGAAAAAAGACTAAAAGTACTGAAGAAGGATTCTACAAGTACTAAAGAAGAATGCATCAGAAGTTCTGAAGTCCAAACCAGACAGTTCACTGAAGAACTACTGAAGTCAAACTACTCATCAGTAGTTTGTCATTCATCAGCACTTGTTCAAGAATCTTTCCACCGCCTTATGTTTCAGTAGTTTATTAGTTTAGTATTACTTTAACTTTTTGTACAAGTTCCAAGATTGCAACTTGTTGCAACTTGCCTCTGAACTTGCTTTTCGGCAAGGTTAATGTATTTGTAAAGTCTATAAATAGATGGGTTCATCCCTCTGTTTTAGACATTGATTTTTAATACAGAAATCCTTCAAAGCTTATCATTGTTATTTCCATTTCATTTACTGAGAATCTGTTTAAGTGTTCATTCTCATTCATTGCTTAGATTCTCATTAAATACTTGTCTTTAGTTTTATCAAACATCCAGGGGGAGTAATAACTCCTGTTGATAAGTGTAGCTTTAACTTATATCATTCCGCTGTGCTATTACTGATAAAGAACTTGCTAAACACTTAAGTGTTCACTAGCAAGTTCATACAAAGAGCAATACTGATCCTATAATTGGTATCAGAGCTCTGGTTTATCTGATCACATATCAATCTAACACATTGAAAATCAGACACAGGCTCTTATTGATATTCAATAAAGGATTAAAAGTTCGCTTTTATCAACATCCATCACTTTAAGAGATATTTGACAAATCAATACCTTTTATAATGGATCCTCATAATACTGGTTCTGCCAATAAACCTGCTATGCTAGTAAGAAATGAATATAATATCTGGCAAAGGAGAATGGCACATACCTTATCACAGACCAACACAGGTTGCTGGAAATCTGTGATATATGGTCCTCATAAACCAGTAAATATCAATCTTGAAACTAAAGAAGAAATTACAAAAGACCCAAAAGACTATATAGATGATGATTTCCTAAAACTTGAGCTTGATGCTAAAGCTTTCTCTATGTTGGCAATGGCACTCCCAAATGAAATCTACTCTGGCCTATTACATTGTGATAGTGCCAAAAAGCTTTGGGACTGCCTCAAAGAACAGTTTGGAGGAACTGAAGAGGTGATTGCCAACACCAGAGAAATCCTGGCTCAACAATATGAAACTTTTGCTCACATTAATGGGGAAACTTTAACACAACAATTTGAAAGATTCTCATCATTAATATCTGAGCTAAAATTAAATGGTCAGACCTACACAACTGTATCTATGCTTCATAGATTTTTAAGGTCTTTACCTGAAAAATGGGAAACATACTCTATAGTCTTAAGATCTTCACCAAACTTTAGCTCCCTCACTCTTACAAAACTTCATGGGAGATTACTTACTTTGAAAGAGAAATTGATCAAAAGAAAAAGTTACAAAGTTCTGGTAAAACTGCTGATGACTATCTACCAGTTAGTACAGCACTATTGGGACAAGACTCACCAACTTGTTCAAATAGTTTTGGATCTTTTGACCATATTGACATAACTGCTGGGATCTCATCTGAAAGATCATTCCCAGGTTATGACAATAATGATTTTAGTCAAACTGCTGATAACATGTGTTTTATCATGGATGATTTAAAAAATTTCAGCAGTGATGACTTGGAAGAAATGGATATTTTACACCAACTGGCCATGTTAAGTTTAAAAACAAACAAATTTTACAAAAGGTCAGGAAGGAAGTTTCCAGGACTCAACAGCTCAACAAAAATTGGTTTTGACAAATCTAAACTTAGATGTCACAAGTGTCAAAAGTTGGGACACTTTGCTAGAGAGTGTAGAAGCTCTAGCTTTAACCAATCTCAGTCTGGAAATAATTTTAACCCCAGTTATAACAGGAATAATGGAACACAAGGGAGTGCACATTTTGTACAGGCACAAGCTCCACAACACCAATATGTGCCACAAGTACAATATGTACAGATGCCTGCTCAATAGATGCAGAGCCAACAATCAATCCCTCCCTTTCCAGCTGCTCAACCACCTCCACAGACTCAGCAACCCTCACAACAAAGTTTATTTACTTCAGGGTATGTTGACTGGAACAGTCTTCCTTTTGACACTACTGAGTGTAACCCTGATGCAGACAACAAGATGTTTGACATCAACTGGGGAGAGCCTGACAATGGCAGAATGAACTTTGCCTTAATGGCATTTGAAGGATGCACCTCAAAATCTGCCTTGTCACAGGTAGCAAAAGAATCTTTGACAAAACTTTGTTCAACTTCTTGCAAAGAATCTTTTGCTCTCATAAGAGAGACTAATGTGCACTTACAAGGTAAAGCAAATGACGCTGAGAGAAAATTCACTAAGATGAAATGTGATTTAGAAAGAAAACTTTCTGCAAAAACAAAAGAAGTTTCTAAATTAACTAACACTACTATTGAAATCCAAGCACAAATTAAAATTATGATAAATGACCTAGGAAATGTCAGACAAGAGCTTGCTGACACCAAGGTCACATGTGAAAAATGGGTTGAATCTTGTAAAGGGTACCAACTATTGCTAAACAAACAAAGTGCTTCAAATGTTAGGTTTGGCATAGGGTACAATCACATTGAAACACCAACATATTTTTCCCCCAAAACAACTGAAGATGGGAGAAAAATTGTTTCAGGTGAAACATCTGAAGAGAATGAATGCACATCTTTCCATGAAAACTTTCTAAAAACTCACAAAGAAAGTTCTTCAGAAGTAGTGATAAAATCTGACATTAAGCCATCAGTAGTTTCAACTACATCAGGAGTTGAGAACCTGAAAACTACTGATGACCTAAAACCAATCAATACATTCAGAAACTTGTCTTTGAAAGAAAAGACAAAAGAATGTGAAATCTGTGGCCTGTTCAACCACAAGAAAGAATTTTGCAGATACAGAAAAGGTTTTCAGTACAACAAGAAAACTCAACAACTGGTTGTGGGAAAACAAATCAGAAATGATTTTGTAGAAACTTTTTCTCCCAGGAAACAACAACCAGTAAACACCTTTTCTCAGAAAAAGACAAAATCTCAACAAAAATCTTTTTCTCAAAATTCTCTTTCAGTAGTTAGACCTAAATCATCAGCAGTTTCACAAACTGCTGAGATTAAAGATCTCATGAACATGGTACAACTACTGATGACCAAAGTTGATGGTGGTCCTCAAAAGGATACCACCATTGCTCTTAATGAAAAATCCATTGCCAAAAAGACATGGATTCCTCAACTTGGTCAAGAAAAAACTGTAAATGTTCTCAAGAGCAAACCCAAAGCCAAACTGGCTTGGGTTCCCAAATCTAACTAATTTGCTATCTTGTGCAGAGAGTTTCTAGAGGCTTAAATAGCATTTGGTATGTAGACAGTGGAGGCTCAATGCACATGATAGGATGCAGATACCTGATAAACAATTTTATCAGTCAAAGAGAAGGATCTGTATCCTTTGGGAACAATGCTAAGGGATATGTGCTAGGACATGGCAATGTCTCCTCTGGCAAAATACAGTTTGACAAGGTCAATCTAGTTGAAAACCTTGAGTACAACTTGCTAAGTGTGTCACAAATGTGTGATAAAGGATATTCTTCCTTTTTCACAAAGACAACATGCAAGATCATATCACCAGAAGGCCAGAAGTTGATAGAGAAGATCATTGAAAATCATACTTTGTTGATAGCCAAAAGATGTGGCAATGTCTATGCAGTGGACATTGAAATGGACAAATACTGAACAACACTGCTTGTTTCTTCTCAAAGGCATCAACTTCAGAGACTGATATCTGGCACAGGAGACTTGGCCATGTGAACTTTAAAACCATAAATAAAGTCACAAAAATGGGCTTGGTCAGAGGTCTACCTTTAAAGGTATACCAGTGTCAAGAACACTGTGTATCCTGTTTAAAGGGAAAACAGCATAAGTCCTCCTATAAGTCTATTGAAGAATAAAAAACAACTGCATGTCTTCAACTACTCCATATGGACTTATTTGGGCCTGTAAAAATCATGAGCCTTGGTAAGAAGAAGTACTGCTTGGTCATCATTGATGACTATTCAAGATTTACATGGGTATTCTTCTTATTTTCCAAGGATGAGGCTGCTGAAATTATCAAGTTCTTCATTCTACAAGTAGAGAAACAATATTCTCTATCTGTCAAAGCCATTAGAAGTGACAATGGGATAGAGTTCAGGAACAAAACTCTGGATGAATTCTGCTTGTCTAAAGGGATTATTAGACAATACAGTGTTCCCAGAACTCCTGAACAAAATGGTGTAGTAGAAAGGAAGAACAGAACCTTAATTGAAGGAGCAAGAACAATGTTAGCTGATTCACGCCTACCATTGTATTTCTGGGCTGAAGCAGTTAACACTGCATGCTATGTTCAAAATAGAGTCCTTGTCAGCAAGAGACACTCCAAGACTGCCTATGAAGTTCTTCATCGCATAAAGCCCCTTATCTTCTTTTTCAAGGCTTTTGGATGTCAATATTTCATTCTAAACATCAAAGACTCTATTTCAAAGTTTGCTGCCAAAGTTGATTCAGGTTACTTTCTTGGTTACTCTTCCACTAGAAAAGCCTACAAGGTTTTTAACTCAAGAACCAGGATAGTAGAAGAAACATTGAATGTCAAGTTCAATGAGTCAAAACACACTCTTAATCCAGCACATCCTGCTGAACTTTTTGACCTTGACAGCTTCCATTTTGGACCTGAAAAGACTATTACTTCATCTAAACCTACTTATTATGGTGATCAAAGGTTTGATGATGAGGATCCAGCACCATGGACTCCTCAAACAGTCATTAAGTCAACTTCCAAACCTTCAGAAGTTTCACAAACTTCTGATTCAAGAACTGCTGATGTACAAACTCAAACATCTGCTTCAGCACCTAAAACTACTGAAGACACTGAAACTGCTGAACCAGACATTATAAACCTCAGTGGTTTGTTTGATGAAGTACAAGAGCCACCTACACCTATCAGTGGTTTACAACAACTGATTGAACACAAAGATCATCCACTTGATCAAATCATGGGTGATATTGCATCAGGTGTTCTTACAAGAAACCAACTTTCCAACTTTTGCTTCTTCTCAACATTTATTTCGCAGTTGGAACCTAAAAAGTACCAAGAAGCCCTCAAAGACAACAGCTGGGTACAAGCCATGCAAGATGAGTTGCTTCAGTTCAAAAAACAACAGGTTTGGGAAATCTGTCCCTTACCACCAAACAAGCAACCAATTGGCACAAGATGGGTTTTTAGGAACAAACAAGATGAGGCTGGTATGATTATAAAGAACAAGGCAAGACTGGTAGTACAAGGTTACTCTCAAGAAGAAGGAATTGATTATGATGAAACCTTTGCTCCAGTTGCAAGGCTTGAAGCCATCAGGTTATTTCTGGCCTATGCCATTTCCAACAAAATCAAAGTTTTTCAAATGGATGTTAAAAGTGCATTTTTGTATGGGAGAATAAAAGAAGAAGCGTATGTCTGTCAGCCACCTGGGTTTGAGGATCCTTCTCATCCTGAGTGGGTGTACAAACTAGACAAAGCTCTTTATGGGCTCAAACAGGCTCCAAGAGCCTGGTATGAAACACTTTCTAACTTTCTACTCAAAAATAACTTCACAAGAGGCTCCATTGATAAAACACTTTTCATAAAACATGTTGGAAATCATATCTTACTTGTTCAAATATATGTTGATGATATTATAATTGGTTCAACAAACACAAAACTATGTGATGAATTTAAGAAACTCATGCTATCAAAATTTGAGATGAGTACAATGGGAGAACTGTAGTACTTTCCGGGACTGCAGATTAAACAACAAACAAATGGAACTTTTATACATCAATCAAAATATGTTAAAGAATTATTAAACAAATTTTCTTTACAAGACTGTAAATCATGTTCCACTCCCATGACACCAACCACACAAGTTGAACCAGATGATCAAGGAAAACAGGTTGATCAAACCATGTATAGATGTATGATAGGTTCCCTTTTATATCTTACTGCTTCTAGACCAGATATTATGTTTTCAACATGTGTCTGTGCTAGATATCAATCAGCTCCTAGGGAATCACACCTCATTGCAGTCAAAAGAATCTTCAGATATCTGAAAGGAACTCCAACACTTGGAATTTGGTATCCTGCTTCAAGCAATACCAAGTTATCAGCTTTTTCAGATAGTGACTATGCAGGGGGTAAAATGTCAAGAAAATCAACATCTGGTGGTTGTCAATTCTTGGGAAACTGTCTAATGTCCTGGCAATCAAAGAAACAAACATCTGTTGCAACTTCAACTGCTGAAGCTAAATACATTGCAGCTGCAAGTTGTACATCACAGATACAATGGCTCCAGTATCAACTTCTTGATTATGGAATCAAAGAGACCAAGACACCATTGCTTGTAGACAGCAAATCTGCCATTAGCACCATTCAAAATCCTGTTCAATTTTCAAAAACCAAACATATTGAAATCAGGTATCATTTCATAAGAGATTGCTATGAAAAAGGCAAGATTGAAGTGAAACATGTAGCAACAGCTAATCAAATAGCTGACATATTCACTAAACCCCTTGACATATCAACATTTCAGAAGTTAGTATCCATGCTTGAGATGCTAAATTTGTAAGTGTTTCTTTTTACTTTTCTGCACATATTTTCATTTTTCACTTACATCTGTTTTCAAGTTTGAAAACTTCTGAAAAACAAACAAGAGAGAAACTACTGATGAACAAAACATCAGTATGGGAATATTTTTCTGGAAAATGATTAACTTCTGATAAAATAAACTTCAGAAGTTATGAATAAAGTATTTATAAAGCATTCTCATCAGTTGTTCAAAACTACTGAAGAGAAAGTGGGAACTACTGATGATATCTGTTCTTCATCAGCAGTTTGGTCAAAAAGGGTAAATCAGACTTTTCCCACATCAGAAGTTTGACCTAGGCGGTTAAAAACTTCTGATAAATATCTTTTCCAACACTTATCCTTTCAAAAAGCAAAAAATCCCTCCTTCTCTCTCACAAAACCTGCAAAAACATTGTTCGATCCACACACACACACACAAACCACATGGCTCTAGTACTGAAATAGGGACATAATCAAAGAGGCTACTTCGAAAAACAAGAAGCCTGGTCCCAATACGACGAAATCATTGATTTGGTAGTCAAATCCCAATACTTCACCGCCCTCACCATCGACCCTCCAATCCACACTAAGACTCTAAATGAGTTTTGGGCAAACACAGAGACGGTGACGGTGAACAACAAGGTGATCTCCCTCAATTCAACCATCCAAGGGAGAAGAATGGAAATCACACCGGCTACTTTGGCAATTAGGCTGGGTTTGGATGATCTAAATGCCCCAGACCAATTTCCAAACTCTCAAATTCATTTAACCATGACAGAGTGTGGTTACCAAGGTACTCTCTCACATGCTACAATCTTTAAGAAATATTTTGAACCAAAGTATAAACTGCTTTTTCATTATATTATTATGTGTTTGAGTCCAAAAACTGGATCTTATGATCAGATGCCCTCAACTTTTCAACCTATTTTTCATTCCATAGTGAATGAAACAAAATTCAGGGCATCATCACTTTTCTTTAATGAGTTGGTGTTACATCATCTCAATACTAAAAAGAAGTTTTTGTTGTACCCAAGATTTATTATGCATTGCATAATAAAAGAACTTGGAGAAGAGGTGCTTGTGGGTAAAACTACAATTTTAAACCCTTTGTCCTCACAAGCATACTCAAGGCACAACAAACCGGCTGCCTGGCCAGAAGATGACCAAGGGGAACCACAAACAGTCCCCATGGAACCCTCATCTTCCAAACCTACACCCCTAAAGGCCAAGAAACCCAAGCAACAAAAACAAAAACCCACCAACCCAAAAAGAAAAGCAGTTTAGGAGCTTGAGATGCCTGAACTAGCTAATGTGCAATATGCACTTGATAAAGATGTGACTGAAACATCCTCTCAGTCTCATCCATCTCAAACCGCACTAAGAGCACCAATCACCATACTTTTCAAAAGAAAAAGACTAAAGAAAACTATTCCTATTGACTCCTCTTTTGAAACTGCTGAACCCATTGACCAAACTACTGAACCAGCACCCCAAATTTCTGAACCTGATATGGAAATAGCCAAACTTCTCTCTGGGCTAAAAGAAAGAGTCCCATCCGAACATGTCAGTCCCCAACAACCACATCAAACAGGGGACATAGCCTTAGAACTTGACATGGATGTGGACACTCAAAGCCCTAACCAAAGAGATGAGGATGAACCAGGGTCTCTAAGCCCAAACTTAGAAACTCTTGGTACTTTTGAGGCTGCTACTACTCATTTACCACCCAGTGGTGCATCTGAGGAAAGAAGCAACATAGCTAAGACCTCAACTGTGGCAACTACTGATGAAGGCTTAATGCCTGAGGTAGGAAATCCTCTGAACCAAGAAAAAGAGGTGCATGAGACAACTGAGTTGGGCTCAACTCATGATGTAACTGATACAGTCCTCATTGAGGATGTAATCAGGGATTCAGATGATTCCATTGACTTGGATGATGATTCACAACACAAAACTACTGAATTGACGGCTACAAGTGAAGGTCCTGCACCTGGTGTATCTATGCTCAAGAAGCTAGTCACACCAGATCAGGTTAAAGTCCACTTAATCCCTGATTCCCCAATAGTGGCATCTTCTGTAAAACAAGAAGATCAACCAAAAACACACCCTTCACTACAAATGCCTACCCAATTCCCTGGGCCATCCAGCATAGACATGAACCAGCTATGCAGCCCAGATGGTCCCTTATATCACATGATGAACACCCTCATCAAAATTCACTTCCAAACCTACACAGCTGACTTGGAGCTGTCCATCAAAAACCAATTTGGAGTGATACAGACTAAGATGAACGATCTGTTAAACAAGTTTGACTTCAACTCCAAACAGATTGCTACTCTTACAGGTCATTTCTCTGAACCCTCAAAGAAAAACCTTGATGAATCCAAAACGGGGGAGAAAACTAAGGAACCTAGGGAGTTATTCGAAGCCAGGATAAAGGCAAGAGTGGCTATCCAAGAAAGAGAACAGAGAAACCAAGCCAGAAGAGAAAAACTGTCCCAACAGTTTGGTGTCTCTGTACAAGAAATAGAAGATGCTGAAAAGCCTGATGAATCCCAAGGCCACAATGAAGAAACCTCTGATGGTGAAAGTTCTGATGAAGACTCAAAAAATACTGAAGACAATCCTTCAGTAGTTGTCAACCCATCAGAAGTCAACACTTCCAACACTGAAACTGCTGAACAGCCTTCCAGATCAACTGAACCTACTCAACCAACTCCTGTTCCTCCAAAGCCTACTACAACTACAACAATGACTGTGCTGAACCCTTCTCCTTTATCAATGTCCAAAGAACTACTTGAGAAGAGTTTAATTGCAGCCGAAAGAAAGGCTAAGGAAGATAAAATCTGGAGTGCTTTGGAAGCAAGGGATGACTTAAGCCTCAATGAAAAGTTACAAGCTTATGAAGCAGAACTTCAAAGGCAGGCTAACCTGGAAAGAATTGCCAAGGAAGATAAAAGACAACAACTGATGTCTTACATCACCAAGAACAGCAAGACCAAAGCCTATACATTGAAGGGACTCTCCATGGAAGAGCTAACAAGAAGAGCTCAACTTGTTGCAGACAAACTTGCAACAAGAAAAGATGGAAAAGCCAAGAGAGCCCAGATGATTGAAGAATTAGTAGAAAATGGTTATGGTTCAAAAGCCTCTGTGTCCAAATGGAAAGAAGAAAGAATTATGGACACTTATAGAAAATACAAGGCTGCAAGGGCTGCAAATCCAGAGAAGTTTGAAACTGCTGAAGTATCAACTTCAGTAGTTAGAACTTCTGGTGTTTCAAGAAAACCTGCTACAAAGAAAAAGACAGAGGAGAATGTAAAGACTGATTTCAGGATGGTACTACTAGAAGGAAGTACAATAGTCCATTCTGACTTCGACATTGAAGAGAAACCCCTGCTAACCCAATTTAGGGATCCTTCCAACTTTGCCTATCAAATTCAAATGACCATTAAAGACAAACTGCACACTAAGGTAGTTACTGAGCATCACTTGCCAACCTTTCAACTACCTAATGTGATGCAACAAGAACAAGGAAGAGAATCCCACCTGAGAGTCACTGAAGTCGAAGACATCTAACACTCAGGAGCATCCCAGGGTACCAGCATGGTTCCCTATACTTTAGACTTTGACAAGTCTAAAGTGCCTATCATCAGATGGTCCTTTACTAATGGCAACTCAGTACAAGTGACAAGAAGAGACCTCACAAGCAGAGCCTATAGGTCGATGAATGATCTGAAGAAGCTATCAACTCAAGACCTGCTTACAATCCAGCATCTAGAACCACAAAGAGAATCTCTCACTGATGAACAGCTGAACCAGTTGAAGAATTCCATGTTCAAAGGGATATGGAAGATTGTGAATGAAAGTAGAAAACAATAAGGAATTAGAAAGGTTTTGGCTTCATCAATCCAGGGGGAGATTGTTAGGACAAAAAGGATTGGTGAAACCACTTTTGCAAACCTAAGTCTAATTCACTTCTGTCTGAAATATTCTAAGTATAGAACTACTGAAGAAAGAAGACTAAAAGTACTGAAGAAGGATTCTACAAGTACTGAAGAAGAATGCATCAGAAGTTCTGAAGTCCAAACCAGACAGTTCACTGAAGAACTACTGAAGTCAAACTACTCATCAGTAGTTTGTCATTCATCAGCACTTGTTCAAGAATCTTTCCACCGCCTTATGTTTCAGTAGTTTATTAGTTTAGTATTACTTTAACTTTTTGTACAAGTTCCAAGATTGCAACTTGTTGCAACTTGCCTCGAAACTTGCTTTTCGGCAAGGTTCATGTATTTGTAAAGTCTATAAATAGATGGGGTCATCCCTCTGTTTTAGACATTGATTTTTAATACAGAAATCCTTCAAAGCTTATCATTGTTATTTCCATTTCATTTACTGAGAATCTGTTTAAGTGTTCATTCTCATTCATTGCTTAGATTCTCATTAAATACTTGTCTTTAGTTTTATCAAACATCCAGGGGGAGTAATAACTCCTGTTGATAAGTGTAGCTTTAACTTATATCATTCCGATGTGCTATTACTGATAAAGAACTTGCTAAACACTTAAGTGTTCACTAGCAAGTTCATATAAAGAGCAATACTGATCCTACAAAATGTGTGATGTTACAGTCTCCCCTACTTTTGGAAACTTCATCCCGAAGTTATTAAAAACACAAGGTTGAGGGTGATTGGGTAAAAATTAGGGCAAGTGTGATTTGGAAAATTTGGGTTAAGGCATGACATGAATTTATAGGTAATAGAATAAACTGTTTCGGATAATTTGGATAAGAGGTTTGATATGTGTAGGTTTTAAAGGTTTGATTAGGTTCGTTTGAAATAGCAAAGAGGATAAGAATTTAGCAAAACACTAAACTTAAGTTTTAGGAATCCTAAAAGAAATGCATGAGTGGATTGACTATAGAAAGACTAAATGAACTACCAGGTAACTAGAGTTTATAATTATTTATCTACCGAAAACCTTGTTAGAATTTCACACTACCTTAACGTACCTGTAAATTCATGATTACGTTCCGGACCGTAATCACCAATTTACCTTACATTAGGGTTTTGTGTCCTTCTATGACTCTAACGCACATGTAAGTAATGCAAAAATAATCCTGTGGTTGAATCTTTGTATTAACGAGTCTAACTGTTGAGCAGGAAAAAGACTCCTACCAGTTAGTGAGTAAGAACCTCTATCGATTGTGGAGCAGGTTCGATAGCCTCTACCAGTCATTGAGCAGGTTGTAGGGCCTTTACCGAATGTTAAGCAGGCATGATGACCTCTACCAATCGTTGAGTAGGTTATTTGGTACCCTACTAACTGTTGAGCAAGTACTTCGTCCTCTATCAGTTGTTTAATTAAGTGTAGAAATTATTGCAAATTGATAGTATATTTATGTAATCAAGTTTATAAGTATAACGAGCATAGTAATTGTATTGATATTAATATATCAATTAGTTCACATTATCCAAGTGTTACTAAACAACTCTCATATAAAAATTCAATACTAGAATTTATTACTTGAATCAAAGTGCATCAATACATAGAAATTTAAAAAAAAAAAAAGCAAATAACATTCAAACGATGGAGCTTGACGTTAAGTAGCTGGAGGGTCCCTAGCAGGATTATTCCGAGCAGCAGGGGCATTAGCAAGAGGAATTCGACAAATGTTCACGAGATGATCATACTTGTAACATCGCAAAATTTTCACCAAAATTTTAATACATAAAAAGCCCTTATATATATATATATATATATATATATATATATATATATATATTTATTACACCTTTATCATTAATATTATACAAATGTGCCTAAGACTTTATTTATCCTAACTCACAACTTATATACATACATAAATGTATATAAATAATAATAATAATAATATGATTCTAAATTCTTTTTTTTTTTTTCACATACAAGATTTTTTTTGTTAAATAAAGCCTTGAGTCAAATAGTCAAAGTCCTAGTCAAAGTCTTAGTCAAACAGTCAAAGTCTTAGTCAAATAGTCAATTCATCATAAAACCTTACTTTATGGTGTTGACCAATTTTAATGGCTAATTGAATCCAAAACTAGTATAAAAACCCACCTATGACCCATTATACTTTGCACCTCTAAATCGATTGTTTCAATCCGATTAAACTTTCCCTCATACCCTTCTTCTATAGTCTATTACTTCTACAATTGAAGCTTTGATTATAAGCTCTTGTAATTGGCGAATTGGAAGCTTGATATTATTTCTTTTTCGACTAGCTACGTTGTTGAGTATTTGGGATTCGCCTCGCATACATTCACAACACTTAGAGGATAATTCACCTTAGCCAATGTGAGTTTACATTGCCCCTTTACTCTATTTTCACTATTTTTGGGGTGAAACATGTTTAAACATTTTATACTATCATTTACTCATATTTACTTGTGATTCAATTACCACATCATTCTATCATTTGACTGTAACAAAAAGACACAGTACAATCATTAACAATGATCAAGCCGCCTGTTTAGATTATAGCGCTATAGGTCTGACAAACCCATCCCCCCGCATAAATTCAGGGATGATTGATAACAGTAACAACATTTAACTAACTTGCGAGTTAGTCATCAGTCGACATAAGGTTTGGTTGTACAAAGACGCATTGTTACATGTCGGAATCATACTCTATCATCATTCAACTGTGATTGTTGTACAAACTATTGTTATCAATTATATTCAAAAACCTATGTATTCTCACCAACTTTTGTTGACCCAAAATATTTTCAAACTTAACATGTTTCAGGTTATAGCTTGCTAGAAGATTAGAATTATTGCTTGAAGATGCGTAGCTAGTATTTTTCATTTTGATGTACAAAATTCTTAGAGCAATTGTATGTAATTTATTTAAATCATTTATTGAAATTTATTATTTACCATGAGCTACTGAACAATCATTATTACGTGACACCTCGATGTTTCCGCCATCGGTTGGGGTGTTACAGATTGGTATAAGAGCCATGGTTATAGGGAATTAGGTTATTAGAAAAAAAAATAATCTAGTCTATAACCATAGGATTTTAATCAGTACTTGCTCCTTTTACTTGCAACCTTACTTGTTTATATTCTCTATCCTACTTCTTATCCTTACTTTAGTCCCTACAAGAAGATTGCTCTCCATCGCTGGATCTACCCTTAAACTAATAGGACGAGATTCTCATGTCTTAACCTGAACTGCTTTGAAGATCCCGTCGAAGTTCTAGATTTTAATAATGAACACGTGCAATCTGGAACGGTGAACGCCTGTATTCTGAGTTTTCTGTCTAGGCTGGCATTGCGCATATATCCCAATCAGACGAGGGACCCGGATGCCTACCTGGGAATTCTTGGGATGAGTGTTCACTTATAGGCTAAAGCATGTCTTCACTATGTTATTAGAATTTAGAAGCTTTGATATGTCAATGTTTTCGTTTATTCGTTCTAATAAATGAGTAAATGATTACACTCACTTTCCTTAAACTAAGCTCTAAAATCTCAAAATTTTACAGCTTAAATCAATCCCATTTCATAACCATCTATGGATTTCACAATCACACTTCACCTTACCATCCTAGCCACTTTTTAAATATTCAACACCCTTCCCAAATCATATTATTTCATTTCTCCACATGTTACTTATTTTTTAAAAAAAAAAAATATAACCTCATACCTTAGCACAAACTAAAAATTTCTAAATCCTGTTGTATTTTCATTACCTAGTAACTTTACAAAGTACATATATTTTTTTTTGTCAAAAGATGTCCTCGAACTTAAATTCAATTGTTTATTTATTGACGTAACAAACAATTTTCTATATAATGCTTTAAACTATTAAAAATCACTTAATAGAACCTTGATCTTCAAAACCTAATGTCATGTTTGAAATCTCTAACTAACGGGAATATTTTAACCAAAGCCCACTTAGCTTGTACTATTTAACAACTTTTGCTTTATGTATAAAACCAATTCTGAAAATAAGATTTTTTTTTTATCCATAGGAATAATATCTAGTCTCTAAATTCTCCATCGACACTCACTCACTTTCAACTTGTTCAAATTTTTACAATATTTGGCATATACCACAATCATGTTTTCTTATACACTTGATTATAACCTTTGATCCAAACCCCACAAGTTACACTGCTACATAATCTCCTTACTATAAAATAAACTCCTTATCAACTATCTTCACATTCACTATCTCTCACAACCTTGATTCTGCTTCAAGATTTTTCATCATCCTCTCAAGAACTAAATTCATATCCTTCACCTTCTCAAACATGAACTAGTTACCCATGATAACCAAACTATTGAAACTTGGTTGTGTGTTTCATCAAACTTAATCCTTAGTTATACATGAGGATTCGATTATCTACCATATTTAAACATTTGATACTAGAAATCATGGAATATAAACTATTTTGCTATAGACACACCTAGAGTCATTAACCTTGTCTAGGACAACACTATTACAACTCGCATGCTATGCTTGATACTTGATTGTTTATATGTACATATTATCAATTTGCAATTTATGTGTGAAATAATTGGTACACTTAATCAAACAACTGGTAGAGGATGAAGTACTTGCTCAACAGTTAGTTGAGTACCAAATAACCTACTCAACGATTGGTAGAGGTCATCATGCCTGCTCAACAGTCGGTAGAGGCCCTACAACCTGCTCAACGACTGGTAGAGGCTATCGCACCTGCTCAACAATCGGTAGAGGTTCTTACTCACTGACTGGTAGAAGTCTTTTTCCTACTCAACAGTTGGACTCATTTTTGGATACATTGTAAACGATTAAATCACAAGGTTATTTTGCATTACTTACATGTGTGTTTAGAGTCATAGAAGGACACAAAACCCTAATGTAAGGTAAATTGGTGATTGCGGTCCGGAACGTAATCATGAATTTACAGGTACGTTAAGGTAGTGTGAAATTCTAATAAGGTTTTAGTAGTTCATTTGGTTTTCATATAGCCAATCAATTCATGCATTTCTTGTAAGATTCCTAAAACATAAGTTTAGTATTTTGCTAGATTCTTATGCTTCTTGCTACTTCAGACGAACCTAATCGAATCCTTAAAACTCACATCTCAAACCTCTTATCCAAATTATTCGAAACAAATTATTCTATTACCTATAAATTTATGTCATGCCTTAACTCGAAACTTCCCAAACCACCCTTGTCCTAATTTCTACCCAATCACCTTCAACCCTGTGTTTTCAATAAACTTCGGGACGAAGTTTCCAAAAGTAGGGGAGACTGTAACATCGCAAAATTTTCCCTAAATGTTTAATACATAAAAAGCCCTTATATATATATATATATATATATTTTATTACAACTTTATCATTAATATTATACAAATGTGCCTAAGACTTTATTTATCCTAACTCACAACTTATATACATACATAAATGTATATAAATAATAATAATAATAATATGATTCTAAATTCTTTTTTTTTCACATACAAGATTTTTTTTTTTAATAAAGCCTTGAGTCAAATAGTCAAAGTCCTAGTCAAAGTCTTAGTCAAACAGTCAAAGTCTTAGTCAAATAGTCAATTCATCATAAAACCTTACTTTATGGTGTTGACCAATTTTAATGGCTAATTGAATCCAAAACTAGTATAAAAACCCACCTATGACCCATTTTACTTTGCACCTCTAAATCGATTGTTTCAATTCGATTAAACTTTCCCTCATACCCTTCTTCTATAGTCTATTACTTCTACAATTGAAGCTTTGATTATAAGCTCTTGTAATTGGCGAATTTGAGGCTTGATATTCTTTCTTTTTCGACTAGCTACGTTGTTGAGTCTTTGGGATTCGCCTCGCATACATTCACAACACTTAGAGGATAATTCACCTTAGCCAATGTGAGTTTACATTGCCCCTTTACTCTATTTTCACTATTTTTGGGGTGAAACATGTTTAAACATTTTATACTATCATTTACTCATATTTACTTGTGATTCAATTACAACATCATTCTATCATTTGACTGTAACAAAAAAACACAGTACAATCATTAACAATGATCAAGCCGCCTGTTTAGATTATAGCGCTATAGGTCTGACAAACCCATCCCCCCACATAAATTCAGGGATGATCGATAAAAGTAACAACATTTAACTAACTTGCGAGTTAGTCATCAGTCGACACAAGGTTTGGTTGTACAAAGACGCATTGTTACATGTCAGAATCATACTCTATCATCATACAACTGTGATTGTTGTACAAACTATTGTTATCAATTATATTCAAAAACCTATGTATTCTCACCAACTTTTGTTGACCCAAAATATTTTCAAACTTAACATGTTTCAGGTTATAGCTTGCTAGAAGATTAGAATTATTGCTTGAAGATGCGTAGCTAGTATTTTTCATTTTGATGTACAAAATTCTTAGAACAATTGTATGTAATTTATTTAAATCATTTATTGAAATTTATTATTTACCATGAGCTACTGAACAATCATTATTACGTGACACCTCGATGTTTCCGCCATCGGTTGGGGTGTTACAATACTTTAGACAATTAGTACAATGACGACAAGGCATATAGTTTGGGTGGTGATACTTGCAGGTGTTACACAAAGGATGCATTTACATACTTGCTTACATGTATGCATTATCAATTTGCAATTTATGTGTGTAATAATTGGTACACCTAATCAAAAAACTAATAGAGGATGAAGTACTTGCTCAACAGTTAGTAGAGTACCAAATAACCTGCTCAACAATCGGTAGAGGTTCTTACTCATTGACTGGTAGAGGTCTTTTCCTGCTCAACAGTTGGACTTATTTTTGGATACATTGTATACGATTCAACCACAAGGTTAATTGTATTATTTTACATGTTTGTTTAGAGTCATAGAAGGACACAAAACCCTAATGTAAGGTAAGTTGGTGATTGCGGTCCGGAACAAAAAGACACAGTACAATCATTAACATTGATCAAGCCGCCTGTTTAGATTATAGCGCTATAGGTCTGACAAATCCACCCCCCAGCATAAATTCAGGGATGATCGATAACAGTTACACTTTTACTAACTTGCGAGTTAGGTCTCAGTCGACACAAGGTTTGATTGTACAAAAGACGCATTGTTACATGTCGGACTCATATTCTATCATTACTCATTATTATACTTCAACAATGATTGCTATACAACATATTGTTTTCAACTATATGCAAAACCTATGTATTCTCACCAACTATTTATAGTTGACCCCCCCATCTTTCCAACGTAACATGTTTCAGGTTTTGTTTGCTATTGAAAGTTGTACAAGTCTTGGAACACGTAGGAGCTTTGGATCTAGTTTATACTAATCAACTTTTATAATCATTACTTGTAAGACAAATTGTAAATTGTTTAATATTATTCAACTTTCATTTAGTACCATGAGCTATTGAACAATAATCACTATGTGACATCCCGATGTTTCCGCCATCGGTTGGGGTGTTACAGATTGGTATCAGAGCCATGGTTATAGGGAATTTGGTTATTAGAAAAATAATCTAGTCTATAACCATAGGATTATAACCAGTATTTGCTCCTTTTACTTGCTATTCTTTATCTCCCTCCTACTTCTTATCCCCACTCTAGTCCCTACAAGATGATTATTCTCCATCACTGGATCTACTCTTAGACTAATAGGACAAATCCTCAGGTTTAGCCTGAACCACCTTGAAGATCTCGTCGAAGTTCTAGATTTTAATAACGAACACGTGCAATCTGGAAGGGTGAACGCCTGTATTCTGAGTTTTCTGTCTAGGACTGGCATTGCGCATAAATCCCTATCAGACGAGGGACCCGGATGCCTACCTGGGAATTCTTGGGATGAGTGTTCACTTATAGGCTAAAGCATGTCTTCACTATGTTATTAGAATTTAGAAACTTTGATAAGTCAACGTTTTCATTTATTCGTTTTATTTAATGAATAAATGATTACACTCACTTTCCTTAAAACTAAGCTCTAAAATCTCAAAATTTTACAGCTTAATCATATATGGATTTCACAATCACACTTCATCTTACCATCTTAGCCAATTGTTTGATTGTTTTTCAACACCTTACCCAAATCATATTATTGTTTTTATCAGCACGTTACATATTTTTAAAACTGTAATCTCATAACCTGAGTATACCCTAGCACAAAACTAAAGATTTCTAAATCTTGTTGGATTTTTATTACCTATAAACTTTACAAAATACATATTTTTGTCAAAAGATGCCTCGAACTAAAATTCAATTGTTTATTTATAGACATAACAAAAGATTTTTCTATATAATGCCTTAATCTATTAAAAATCACTTAATTGAACCTTGATCTTCAAAACCTAATGTCATGTTTAAAATCTCCAACTAACGGGAATATGTTAATCAAAGCTCACTTAGTTTGTACTATTTAACGACTTTTCTTTTAGGTATAAAACCAATTTTAAAACCTTTCCAACCTCATGAACAAAAAATTAATCTCCAACTCCCCATTGATACCTACTTATTTTCAACAAGTTTGAAACTTTTACAATTTTTGCTATTTGCCGCAATCATGTTATCTCATACACTTGATTCTAACCTTTGATCCAAACCCATAATTTACATTGCTACATAATCCCCTTACTATAAAATAAGCTCTTTATCAACTATCTTCACATTCACTATCTCTCCCAACCTTGGTTCTGCTTCAAGATTTTTCCTCTAAAAAATTAGACTCATATCCTTCACCTTCTCAAACATGAACTAGATACCCATGACAACCAAACTATCATACATGAGGATTTGTTTATCTACTTGAACATTTGATTATTCATGATACTTGAAAGCATGGAATATAAAATATTTGCTATAAACACACCTTGAGTCATTAACCTTGTCTAGGGCAACTCTATGCTATACATGATAGTTGATGCATTTACAAACTTGCTTACATGTATGTATTATCAATTTGCAATTTATGTGTGTAATAATTGGTACACCTAATCAAACAACTAATAGAGGATGAAGTACTTGCTCAACAGTTAGTAGAGTACCAAATAACCTGCTCAACAATCGGTAGAGGTTCTTACTCACTGACTGGTAGAGGTCTTTTCCTGCTCAACAGTTGGACTTATTTTTGGATACATTGTATACGATTCAACCACAAGGTTAATTGTATTATTTTACATGTGTGTTTAGAGTCATAGAAGGACACAAAACCCTAATGTAAGGTAAGTTGGTGATTGCGGTCCGGAACGTAATCATGAATTTACAGGTACGTTAAGGTAGTGTGAAATTCTAATAAGGTTTTGGTAGTTCATTTGGTTTTCATATAGTCAATCAACTTATGCATTTCTTTTAGGATTCCTAAAACTTAAAGTTTAGCGTTTTACTAGATTCTCCTTGCTAATTCATGTCGTGCCTTAACCCAAACCACAGCTGCCCTAATTTCTACCTAAACACCCTCAACCTTGTGTTTTTAATAATTTTGGGATGAAATTTTCTAAAGTAGGGGAGACTGTGACAACCTGCACCCTTCACTTTTCATAAATGTGCATAATTGGTCACTCAACTATTTCAAAATTTTCATTTTTAACCCTCCTATTTTAATAGGACCAAAAGTCATAATTTAATAAAACTTATAATTTTTATAAGTAAAAGTATTGCACGTTTTATACTCACATCTACACCCGAGCACATATGTTTCAGACCTTGTGTAACATCGCGAATTTCCCCTAATTTTTTTTTGATAAAAAGAATGTATTGTTTTAAACAATATATGTTTTAAATACCTTAAACTAATAATTATTTGTATCTCGACACTTTTGTACGTTTTAAAAATATTTCGAGTCACTTTCGGGTTTATATAATCATATTATGAATTTAGAATAATATAGTTTTAGGGAAATAATTTCCAAAAAAAAGATTTGTGTGGACCGGGACTCGAACCCGCGTCCACAGCCAACCAACACACAGTGACAACCAACTGAGCCAACTATCATCTTGTGTAGTATTTCAGAAGAAAATAAACTTAACACATTCCTTAAATTGATCAGTCAAAGTCCTGGTCAAAGTCCTAGTCAAAGTCTTAGTCAAACAGTCAAAGTCTTAGTCATCATAAAACCTTACTTTATGGTGTTGACCAATTTTAATGGCTAATTGAATCCAAAACTAGTATAAAAACCCACCTATGACCCATTATACTTTGCACCTCTAAATCGATTGTTTCAATCCGATTAAACGTTCCCTCATACTTTTCTTCTATAGTCTATTACTTCTACAATTGAAGCTTTGATTATAAGCTCTTGTAATTGGCGAATTGGAAGCATGATATTTTTTTTTTCGGATTTCTTATTTCTTCAAATTGGACTAGCTACGTTGTTGAGTCTTTGGGATTCGCCTCGCATACATTCACAACACTTAGAGGATAATTCACCTTAGCCAATGTGAGTTTACGTAACCATGTTATTGCAATTCTTTATACTTGCAACATTATACTTAAGCAATTCTACATACATGTCTAGTTGTAAACTTTAATGCCTCATGATTTAGACTATAACAATAGTTTCAACGAGTTTCAACATTACATAATCATTAGCTATGGCCAAGCCGGCGATATTCAATAATAGATCTATTGGATTGACAATCCCACTCGGATACGTGTACCTCCTACATAGGTAGCGTGGGTGATTGTTATCATTCCAACATATTATTAAGGTGAACCGTGGATGACGGGATGGACCTAAACTAGTCGGAGGTTTGATTATGTCGATTCAACATTTCATGTTTATTCATGTAGACTTAAACTTACGAAAGACATATGAATTGCTAAACTTTTATTCTTAAACTTAATTGCTTGACATGGCTTATGTATTCTCACTAACTTCTAGTTGACCCCCCCCCCCATTTTTACAACTGAATAGGAAATAATGATGATTGAAGTCTAGAGAGTTAGCATGAGGAGACAATTTGAAGTTTATGATTTGTTTGGCTTTTTGGATGTATTAGAATTCCATTCAAGACTTGTTATGTATTTTCAATTTTGGATATTTTTACTTTAAATAAATTTCAATTAAAACTTGAATACCATGTGCTACTGTATACTCATTCTTACGTGACACCTCGATGTTTCCGCTATCGGTTGGGGTGTTACAGATTGGTATCAGAGCCTTGGTTATAGGGAATTAGGTTATTAGAAAATTAATCTAGTCTATAACCATAGGATTATAACCAGTACTTGCTCCTTTTATTTGCAACTATACTTGTTTCTTTTCTCCATCTTCATCCTACTTCTTATCCCTACTTTAATCCCTACAAGAAGATTGCTCTCCATCACTGGATCTACTCTTAGACTAATAGGACAGGATTCTCAAGTCTTAACCTGAATTGCCTTGAAGATCCCGTCGAAATTCTATATTTTAATAACGAATACGTGCAATCTGGAACGGTGAACGCTTGTATTCTGAGTTTTCTGTCTAGGACTGGCATTGCGCATAAATCCCAATTAGATGAGGGACGCGGATGCCTACCTGGGAATTCTCGGGATGAGTGTTCACTTATAGGCTAAAGCATGTCTTCACTATGTTATTAGAATCTAGAAGTTTTGATAAGTCAACGTTTTCGTTTATTCGTTTTAATTAATGAATAAATGATTACACTCACTTTCCTTAAACTAAGCTCTAAAATCTCAAAATTTTTTAGCTTAAATCAATCTCATTTCATAATCATCTATGGATTTCACAATCACACTTCACCTTACCATCTTAGACACTTTTTAAATATTCAACACCCTACCTAAATCATATTATTTCATTTCTCCACATGTTACATATTTTTTTTAAAAAAAAACTATAACCTCATACCTTAGCACAAACTAAAGAATTCTAAATCCTATTGTATTTTCATTACCTAGTAACTTTACAAAGTACATATATTTTTTTTTGTCAAGATGTCCTCGAACTTAAATTCAATTGTTTATTTATTGACGTAACAAACAATTTTCTATATAATGCTTTAAACTATTAAAAATCACTTAATAGAACCTTGATCTTCAAAACCTAATGTCATGTTTGAAATCTCCAACTAACGGGAATATTTTAATCAAAGCCCACTTAGCTTGTACAATTTAACAACTTTTGCTTTATGTATAAAACCAATTTTGAAAATAAGATTTTTTTTAGGAATAATATCTATTCTCTAAATTCTCCATCGAAACTCACTCATTTTCAACTTGTTCAAAATTTTACAATATTTGGCATATACCACAATCATGTTTTCTTATACACTTGATTATAACCTTTGATCCAAACCCCAAAATTTACACTGCTACATAATCTCCTTACTATAAAATAAACTCTTTATGAACTATCTTCACATTCACTATCTCTCACAACCTTGATTCTGCTTCAAGATTTTTCATCATCCTCTCAAGAACTAAATTCATATCCATCACCTTCTCAAACATGAACTAGTTACCCATGATAACCAAACTATTGAAACTTGGTTGTGTGTTGCATCAAACTTAATCCTTAGTTATACATGAGGATTCGATTATCTACCATATTTAAACATTTGATACTAGAAATCATGGAATATAAACTATTTGCTATAGACACATCTAGAGTCATTAACCTTGTCTAGGACAACACTATTACAACTCGCATGCTATGCTTGATACTTGATTGTTTATATGTACATATTATCAATTTGCAATTTATGTGTGAAATAATTGGTACACTTAATCAAACAACTGGTAGAGGATGAAGTACTTGCTCAACAGTTAGTTGAGTACCAAATAACCTACTCAACGATTGGTAGAGGTCATCATGCCTGCTCAACAGTCGGTAGAGGCCCTACAACCTGCTCAACGACTGGTAGAGGCTATCGCACCTGCTCAACAATCGGTAGAGGTTCTTACTCACTGACTGGTAGAAGTCTTTTTCCTAACCAACAGTTGGACTCATTTTTGGATACATTGTAAATGATTCAATCACAAGGTTATTTTGCATTACTTACATGTGTGTTTAGAGTCATAGAAGGACACAAAACCCTAATGTTAGGTAAATTGGTGATTGCGGTCCGGAACGTAATCATAAATTTACATGTACGTTAAGGTAGTGTGAAATTCTAATAAGGTTTTAGTAGTTCATTTAGTTTTCATATAGCCAATCAATTCATGCATTTCTTATAAGAGTCCTAAAACATAAGTTTAGTATTTTGCTAGATTCTTATGCTTCTTGCTACTTCAGACGAACCTAATCGAATCCTTAAAACTCACATCTCAAACCTCTTATGCAAATTATTCGAAACAAATTATTCTATTACCTATAAATTCATGTCGTGCCTTAACCCAAACCAAAGCTGCCTTAATTTCTACCTAATCAACCTCAAACCTGTGTTTTTAATAACTTCGGGACGAAGTTTCCAAAAGTAGGGGAGACTGTAACATCGCGAATTTCCCCTAATTTTTTTTTTGATAAAAAGAATGTATTGTTTTAAACAATATATGTTTTAAATACCTTAAACTAATAATTATTTGTATCTCGACACTTTTGTGCGTTTTAAAAATATTTCGAGTCACTTTCGGGCTTATATAATCATATTATGAATTTAGAATAATATAGTTTTAGGGAAATAATTTCCAAAAAAAAGATTTGTGTGGACCGGGACTTGAACCCGCGTCCACAGCCAACCAACACACAGTGACAACCAACTGAGCCAACTATCATCATGTGTAGTATTTCAGAAGAAAATAAACTTAACACATTCCTTAAATTGATCAGTCGAAGTCCTGGTCAAAGTCTTAGTCAAACAGTCAAAGTCTTAGTCAAATAGTCAATTCATCATAAAACCTTACTTTATGGTGTTGACCAATTTTAATGGCTAATTGAATCCAAAACTAGTATAAAAACCCATCTATGACCCATTATACTTTGCACCTCTAAATCGATTGTTTCAATCCGATTAAACTTTCCCTCATACTTTTCTTCTATAGTCTATTACTTCTACAATTGAAGCTTTGATTATAAGCTCTTGTAATTGGCGAATTGGAAGCATGATATTTTTTTTCGGATTTCTTATTTCTTCAAATTGGACTAGCTACGTTGTTGAGTCTTTGGGATTCGCCTCGCATACATTCACAACACTTAGAGGATAATTCACCTTAGCCAATGTGAGTTTACGTAACCATGTTATTGCAATTCTTTATACTTGCAACATTATACTTAAGCAATTCTACATACATGTCTAGTTGTAAACTTTAATGCCTCATGATTTAGACTATGACAATAGTTTCAATGAGTTTCAACATTACATAATCATTAGCTATGGCTAAGCCAGCGATATTCAATAATAGATCTATTGGATTGACAATCCCACCCGGATACGTGTACCTCCTACATAGGTAGCGTGGGTGATTGTTATCGTTCCAACATATTATTAAGGTGAACCGTGGATGACGGGATGGACCTAAACTAGTCGGAGGTTTGATTATGTCGATTCAACATTTCATGTTTATTCATGTAGACTTAAACTTACGATAGACATATGAATTGCTAAACTTTTATTCTTAAACTTAATTGCTTGACATGGCTTATGTATTCTCACCAACTTCTAGTTGACCCGCCCCCCCATTTTTACAACTCAACAGGAAATAATGATGATTGAAGTCTAGAGAGTTAGCATGAGGAGACAATTTGAAGTTTATGCTTTGTTTGGCTTTTTGGATGTATTTGAATTCCATTCAAGACTTGTTATGTATTTTCAATTTTGGATATTTTTACTTTAAATAAATTTCAATTAAAACTTGAATACCATGTGCTACTGTATACTCATTCTTACATGACACCTTGATGTTTCCGCTATCGGTTGGGGTGTTACACCTTGATACTCAAAACCCTTAATTTGCGGTCCTAAAACAACTTAGAAACCGAAGGAAACAAGTCCGGAACTTAAAACTAATTAAATTAGAAAATTTGATTTTTTTAGTTCTCGTAGTCTGCGAAGACAGTTAAATAGTCAAAGTCCTGATCAAAGTCCTAGTCAAAGTCTTAGTCAAATAGTCAAAGTCCTAGTCAAAGTCCTGGTCAAAGTCCTAGTCAAAGTCTTAGTCAAACAGTCAAACTCTTAGTCAAATAGTCAATTCATCTTAAAACCTTACTTTATGATGTTGACCAATTTTAATGGCTAATTGAATCCAAAACTAGTATAAAAACCCACCTATGACCCATTATACTTGGCACCTCTAAATCGATTGTTTCAATCCGATTAAACTTTCCCTCATACCTTTCTTCTATAGTCTATTACTTCTACAATCGAAGCTTTGATTATAAGCTCTTGTAATTTGCGAATTGGAAGCTTGATATTCTTTCTTTTTCGTTTTTTTATTTCTTCAATTTGGACTAGCTACGTTGTTGAGTCTTTATAGTCTATTACTTCTACAATCGAAGCTTTGATTATAAGCTCTTGTAATTGGCGAATTGGAAGCTTGATATTCTTTCTTTTTCGTTTTTTTATTTCTTCAATTTGGACTAGCTACGTTGTTGAGACTTTGGGATTCGCCTCGCATACATTCACAACACTTAGAGGATAATTCACCTTAGCCAATGTGAGTTTACATAGCCCCTTTTTCTGTTTTACATTTAGGGGTGAAACATGTTTAAACATTTTATACACTATCATTTACTCATTCTTACATTGTTGAAACTTGTGATTCAATTACACTATCATTTACTCATTCTATCATTTGACTGTAACAAAAAGACACAGTACAATCATTAACATTGATCAAGCCGCCTGTTTAGATTATAGCGCTATAGGTCTGACAAACCTATCCCCCCGCATAAATTCAGGGATGATCGATAACAGTTACACTTTTACTAACTTGCGAGTTAGGTCTCAGTCGACACAAGGTTTGATTGTACAAAAGACGCATTGTTACATGTCGGACTCATATTCTATCATTACTCATTATTATACTTCAACAATGATTGCTATACAACATATTGTTTTCAACTATATGCAAAACCTATGTATTCTCACCAACTATTTATAGTTGACCCCCTCATCTTTCCAAGTTAACATGTTTCAGGTTTTGTTTGCTATTGGAAGTTGTACAAGTCTTGGAACACGTAGGAGCTTTGGATCTAGTTTATACTAATCAACTTTTGTAATCATTACTTGTAAGACAAATTGTAAATTGTTTAATATTATTCAACTTTCATTTAGTACCATGAGCTATTGAACAATCATCACTACGTGACATCCCGATGTTTCCGCCATCGGTTGGGGTGTTACAAGTAGCAGGGTTCCTTCCCCACACCGTGTCTTGAATCTGCATGGGTAAGCCACCAATGTACTTTTCGATCGCAATAGGCAAGGGGGTGACCTTATGTGGTAGCAGTAGACTATGTTCGTGGAAACGGGTGTTGTAGGCTAGGTTTTCTCCACTGTCTTGGGCAAGATCATGAAACTCATCTTCTAACTTCTTAATTTCATTACGAGGGTAGAACTCCGCCTTCATAACGTCTTTAGCTTGTTCCCAAGTTAAGGCCAGTGCAACTTCAGCTCCACGAGTTCGTTTCTCTTCGTTCCACCATGTGAGTGCTCGCTTGTGGAGGACACTCATTGCATAACGAACTTTGAGATTATTAGGGCATTCGCTATTAATGAAGGTATTTTCGATACCTTTGAACCACTGAAGGAGACTAGTGGCTCCTTCGTCACCACTAAACTTAGGAGGGTTGCAAGAGTTGAAGTGTTTGAAGGTGCAAATAGGGTGAGCATTCCCGTTTCCATTTCCATTCCCATTGTGATTCCCATTCCCATTGCCATTTCCATTTCCGTTGCCGTTTCCATTCATTTGGATGACTTGAGCCACCAAGTTGGGAACCATAGTTGCTATTTGTTGCGCCATTTGCTGGGAAATGATCGCAACCAGTTGGACATTAACACCATTGTTGTTGTTGTTATTGTTGTTGTTGTTGTTGTGGTTGTTGTTATTGCTACTCCCTTCCTCATGTTCGTTGTCACTGTTAAGACGAGTGCTGCGACGAGGAGGCATGATCTGTAAGAGACACAATGAAGGTTCAATGAGACATGGAATGAATGAAGGATAATGAGGTAATATAACGAATGTAATCATTTATTCATTAATTAATACGAATAAACGAAAACATTGACTTATCAAAGATTCTAGATTCTAATAACATAGTGAAGACATGCTTTAGCCTATAAGTGAACGCTCATCCCGAGAATTCCTAGGTTGGCATCCGGGTCCCTCGTCTGATTGGGATATATGCGCAATGCCAGTCCTAGACAGAAAACTCAGAATACAGGCGTTCACCCTTCCAGATTGCACGTGTTCGTTATTAAAATCTAGAACTTCGACGGGATCTTCAAGGCAGTTTAGGTTAAGAATTGAGAGTCTTGTCCTATTAGTCTAAGGGTAGACCCAGTAATGGAGGGTAATCTTCTTGTAGGGACTAGAGATAAGAAGTAGGAGGGAGATAGAGAATAGAAACAAGTATGGTTGCAATTAAAAGAAGCAAGTACTAGTTAAATCCTATGGTTATAGACTAGATTATTTTTCTAATAACCTAATTCCCTATAACCATGGATCTGATACCAATCTGTAATACCCCAACCGATGGCGGAAACATCGAGGTGTCACGTATGAATGATTGTTCAGTAGCTCATGGTAATACATAAGTTTAAATAATCCTTTATTTCATTACAATACTGAATTACATTAAATGTCTTGAATGAAATCTAACACATCCAATAATCAAACAAAGCTTAAAACTTCAAATATCTTCTCATGCTAGCTCTAGACTTCAAGCATCATTATTTCCTGTTGAGTTTGAAAAAAATGGGGGGGGGGGGTCAACTAGAAGTTGGTGAGAATACATAAGCCAAGTCAAGCAATTAAGTTTTAGAATAAAAGTTTAGCAATTCATATGTCTAATGTAAGTTTAAGTCTATATGAATAAACAATAAGTATAGTATGCACATAATCAATCCTCCGACAAAGTTTAGGTCCATCCCGCATCCACGGTTCACCATAATATAACGTTGGAACGATAACAATCACCCGCGCTCCGCATACAATATGGTCAACAAATCTAGGTGGGTTTGTCAATCCAATAGATCTATCATTGTATACCGCCGACTTGATCAGGGTTAATGATTATGCAAGTTGAAGTTTAAGTCTAATAGTCTTTGTCTAAGTCATGAGGCATTAAAGTTTACAACTAGACATGTATGTAGAATTGCTTAATTATAAAGTTTCAAGTATAAAGAATTGCATAAACAAGGTTACGTATACTCACCTTAGCAAAGTGTTAAGTCTTGGAATATGTCGAACGGCAAAGTTTGGATTAGAATACTCAAAAGGATTAACCTAAATGAATAATAGTTTGTAAGGAAACGAACTTAAAGTCTAAGTTATCTAGGATTAGGCGCTTAGGGTTTCTACACTAGAAATTGGGGATTCACAGGGTTTTCAAATTGAAATATAATAGGGTTTAAATAATTTTAATATTTAAAGAACATATAAATATTTGATTTTACGTAATTAATTATGAAATAGAAGTATAAATAAATGGAGGAAGTTTGTTATTTTTTTTATCAATTAAGAGGATTTATATATATTGGTTAAATAAAAAAAGAAAAACTGAAAAAAAAAAAAGATAAAACAGATCCGGCCCACCTGGGGCTCGAACCTGAAGCCAGTCCTCTGCATGTGTGATGTACCGACCAGTTGATCTGGTGTTTGTTTGTTGTTTGAATCTGGTTATTAATATATTAAAGCATAATCTAAAATTATCCAAAATAACACAAAACTAAAAAAAAAAAAAAAAACAGATCGCTGGGAATGAATGGGTTTCGAACCCTGGCCTGTTGCTGCATAAAACCACGGGCAGACCAACTGGTCTGGTGTGTGTTTGTTAAATATTATAAACTCGTATTTTATTTAACATAAAGCCTGGAACTAATAAATCCCCAATTAAATCCTTATAAACCCTAACTCCTAATCTCATCAATTGACCACGAAATCGATTCAGTTAACTAACGAAACCATGGGGCATTTAAATCCCCATCAATATGCGATCCTAAAACATGTAAAAATCTGGATTATCACGTACCGAAGGATGGTGAAACCCGAGCACGAGTCGCGTCCCCTAAAGGCTTCAAAATAAGAAGTTGCAGCGATTGATAGATGGGTATGATGTAGGGGTTTTGTTAGTTGCATATGTAGGTGTGTGTATGCAGATTTAATCGAGCAAAAACCTCCTTTATACACGAATTGGATAATTTGGTAAGTTTGACCCATACTTCATATAATATGCGTATTATCTTATAATTGGTATGTTTTTAATAGTGATTTTAGCGTGAATAGGACGCATGTGATCTGTCAATACATTCCTTACATAAACAAGTATAAAAAAAATGCGGGATTATTGAATCAATTGATGGGTCGATTGAAGGTTCACTTTGTTTTGTTGACTCGGCTAATTTAGGAAAATGGATAAGTTCGTTTATGTCTGGATATTATCACAAAAAGGCGGTTGGCTCAGTGGTGGATATCTTGTTGAGGAGTTGGTTGGACGCGGGTTCGAGTCCCGGTTCAACCATTTTATTTTTTTGAAGCTTATTATATATATAAACTATAACGTCATATATACAATATAATAAAACAAGGTTAAAATGTTACGAAATCCAACGATTATATATATATATATATATATATCAAATAATTATTAGTGTAAGGTGTTTTTAAAACATATATTGTTTTGAATTCGCGTAAAAATTGTCAAAAGAAAAATATATTAGGTAAAGTGGTGGATTTTTTTATTAATTAATTATTTGGGGAAAATGTGTGATGTTACATATACCTGCTTAACAGATTATAGGTGATATATAATCTTTTAACACTAAATCCGATGCCGAGCACATCCTTAGTGAAGGACGAAAGCTAGGCCATGTGGCGCATCCATTGGGACTAAAATTCCAACCAGCTTCACGGATAGGGAGGTCGGCAATAGAGTACCAGTGAGGGTACCAACTGTCAGATTCATGGGAGAGAACCCTTGAAGGCAGTATAGCCACTATGACGAAGAACTACGCAGTACCCACGGCGCGGTGCTACACTACGAGTAATGAATGGAAAACTACTGAGAGTCGTTTGTCCTATGTTATTATTCTTCTTCTTATTATTATTATTATTATCAATCTACTACTTTATCTTATAAAGGCATGACGGAAGAAGAACTGAGCGCACTAATCAATGATCGGGTTGTAGCAGCCATGGCAGCTTTTCAAGTTGGCCAACCTGCTCATCACCCTCCGACTTGTACCTACAAGTCATTCATGGATTGTAAGCCTCATAACTTTGGAGGATATGAAGGAGCAGTCAGACTACTTACGTGGTTCGAAAAGGTGGAATCAATCATGCTTTGCTATGTGCAATTGCCCGCCAGCTGACAGGGTTAAGTATGCCACGGCTACGCTTGAGAATTCGGCCTTATCATGGTGGAATGCCCAAGTGCAGCTTCTAGGAGTTGATGTGGCAAATGCTACCCCATGGGCGGATTTCAAGGAACTCATGAAGGAGGAGTATTGTCCTCGAGATGAGATTCAGAAGTTGGAGACAGAGTACTTCAATCTGAAGATGGTGGGGTCAAAGATTGAGAGTTATACTACCAGGTCGCATGAACTTCAATAACATCCAGCAGGTGATTCACTTGGCTCACCAGCTGACTGATCAGAAGGTGGAAGAGGGACTCCTACCCCCTCGTGGTACTTCATCTTCTAACACCACTGATAACAAGAAGAAGTGGGAGAATGCATCTGGTAGACTCTCGACTAATGGTAATCAGCAGCAACAACAGAACAAGAAACATGACAACGGTGGCAACCGTAATCAATCACAAAGTGGTTATCAGGGACACCATCCCAAGTGCAATAAATGCAACTAACACCACTCAGGACCCTGTAACAGGATCAAGTGTGATCGCTGTGGTAAGATGGGTCATGTGCAGAAAGATTGTGGAGTCCATATCTCAAGAAATCAGCCAGCACCTCAGCAAGGACAACAACAGAGGAATAATAAGGGTTGTTACCAGTGTGGGAATGAGGGTCACTTCAAAAAGGACTGCCCACAGCTGAACGGGAATGGTAACAACAATAACGGTGGTAACGATAACAACGGTAGTGGTAACAGGAATGGGAACAACAATAACGCTACCAACAAAAACAACAACGGGGCTCGTGGGAGAGCTTTTGTGATCAGTTCAGGATAAGTTAGGAATGAGAACAATGTCGTGACGGGTACGTGTTCCTGAAACGACAACCTTGCTTTTGTTTTATATGATACTGGTGTGGACTTTAGTTTTGTGTCGTTGAAACTTAGCAAACATCTAGGGATAGTTCCTACTCTTCTTGATACCCCACATTCTATAGAATTAGCCGATGGGAAACCTGTTGAGGTAACCCACATCCATCGTGACTGTAAGCTCGAACTAGATGGGCAGTTATTTGCCATCGATCTTCTACCTATCACCCTCGGAAGCTTCGATCTCGTGGTTGGCATGGACTGGTTGTCCAAGCAACGTGCTGAAATTCTCTGTCAAGAGAAGATTGTTCGTATCCCTCTTCCTAACAGAGAATTACTAACTATACGGGGTGATCGTAGCGGTGCCATGGTGGGCATTATCTCATTCTTGAAAGCACAGAAGTGTATTAGAAAGGGCTATCTAGCCATTTTGGCTAACATTTCTGATACTCAAGCTGAAGCCGAAGTGAGGATTGAGGATATCCCAATAGTCCGTGACTTTCCAGACGTATTTCCCGAGGAACTACCTGGACTTCCACCTATTCGTCAAGTGGAGTTTCAGATAGATCTTGCACCTGGAGCGGCCCCAGTTGCACGCGCACCATATCGTCTAGCACCAGGCGAACTTCAAAAACTGTCTACCAAACTCCAAGAGCTATTGGATAGGGGTTTTATCAGACCTATTTCTTCACCTTGGGGAGACCCAGTTCTATTTGTTAAGAAGAAGGATGGGAGTTTCCGTATGTGCATTGATTATCGAGAGTTGAACAAGGTGACGGTAAAGAACCGCTACCCTTTACCTCGTATCGATGACTTATTCAATCAACTTCAATGGTCAAGTTTCTATTCCAAGATTGACCTGAGGTCAGGATATCATCAACTGATAGTCCGAGAAGAGGATGTGGCGAAGACAGCCTTTCGAACTCGTTATGGACATTTTGAGTTTCTGGTAATGCCATTTGGGCTAACTAATGCACCGGCTGTGTTCATGGATCTCATGAACCGCGTGTGTAAGCCTTATTTGGACAAATTCGTTAGAGTGTTCATAGATGATATATTGATCTATTCCAAGAGCAGGGAAGAGCACGAGCAACACCTGCGGTTGATATTGGAACTCTTGAGAAGTGAGAAGCTGTATGCGAAACTCTCCAAATGTAACTTCTTGATTCGAGAAGTCCAATTCCTAGGACATGTAGTCAACGAGGCTGGAATACATGTCGATCCTGCCAAGATTGATGGTATTAAACAGTGGGAGGCTCCTAAGACTCCTACAGAAGTACGCCAATTTCTTGGTATTGCGGGATATTATCGCAGATTCATTGAGGGATTCTCTAAGATCGCTCAACCCCTCACTGCTTTGACGCAGAAAGGTATTACTTACAAGTGGGGAGATGCCCAAGAATATGCTTTTCAATTGTTAAAGGCAAAGCTTTGCAGTGCACCAATCCTATCGTTACCGAAGGGTACAGATGATTTTGTGGTGTACTGTGATGCATCTATCCAAGGGTTAGGGTGTGTACTGATGCAGCGTGATAAGGTAATCGCGTATGCTTCATGTCAATTGAAGGTTCATGAGAAGAACTACACCACCCATGACTTGGAATTAGGAGCAGTAGTTTTAACTGATCACAAGAGTCTTGAACACATATTTGATCCATAAAAAGCTGAACATGCGACAACGTCGATGGGTCGAGCTTCTGAATGATTATTACTGTGCCATCAAATATCATCCAGGGAAAGCTAATGTAGTAGCAGATGCCCTTAGTCTTAAGGAAACGAAGCCGAAGCGAGTGCGAGCTTTACAACTCACTATTCATTCTAATCTTCCTAATAAGATACGGGAAGTCCAGGGCGAGGCTTTGAAGGAAGAGAACGCCAGGCTTGAGACACTGCATGGTGTAGATAAGCATCTGGAACTGAGGACAGATGGTCTTCAGTACTTCATGAATCGCGTCTGGATTCCACGTTTTGGAGATCTCAGACAACTTGTGCTCGATGAGGCTGACACCTCTCGTTACTCGGTACATCCTGGTTCGGATAAAATGTACCAAGATCTCAAAACCCATTACTGGTGGCCAAACATGAAAGCCGAGATAGCCACTTATGTTAGTAAGTTCTTGATGACGGGGTGTGCCCAATCTAAACTCGATTAGCCCACACCATGAAGGGCCTATAAAGGGCTGATCCACAGCCCAAAAAGAAGCGACAAACCCGAGTTTGTGGGGAAGCCGTTAAGCGACCAGATAAAGCAAACTTTCCTCATCATTAGGAGATGGACCTTTTGAATATAGGTGATAACACTTATCCCCAAGGTTCTCGGTAAATCAGTTAACAAAGATTGACTCGTGATAGCTATGAAAACAACTATATTGAGACGATAGGAGGTATGCTTTATTCATTCACAAATTCTCCCATAATACTATACTTTCTCCCATCCCCGAGACTTATTCTCACGCCGGAGGTTGGTCACAGGAATCCCCCCATTCCTGTGGCGTGTCCTAACGGTGACTTGTTTTGTAGGTACTCAGGTCCACACCATCCAGATTGACGGAACCCAGGATCTACCTCCTTCATATCGTAGAAGAGTAACGTCAGGTATTTACTTCTTCATTGCCGCCATCCGTGGGACCGGTTTAACAAGGAGAAGATTACCGGTATTGTCCTGTGAATCGGGATGGCTACGAATCCGAGCACCGCCTCAACAACCAGATCAATTGAAAGCGTACGGAACCAGCTCCAGTCATCCGGGCGGGTAGACGGTACGGTTGCATCAGACTCAGAAGATGAAGTCCACGAGCCAGCACCGGGATTCTCGCCGGTGACCACAGTCGCATAAGCAACAAACGTGACAACATCAATTCTTGGTGGAAGGACGTCGGCCACCCCATACACCATCATGGGGAATTTTCCCCCGCTGTTACCTATACTCGGCCGATTGTCAGCACCACACCTTCCTCAACCAGGATACCGGCTCCAACGTCGTCCATGCCATGGTTAACCGCAGCCTCAAGTTTGCCCTTGTTCTCCGCTGCTCTTACTGCGGCCATGGTATCATCACCCCAAGCTACCATGATGCAACCAAGTATGGACCCATACACTCCTATCACTCCAGGCAACCAGCCTTACATGCCTTACTACCCCGCGCATCCTTATGGGTATGTATACCCACCTCCTACGGGAAGTGCATATTCTTACCCATACCCGTATGCTTATCCACCTGTGCAGCAGTCCTTCCCAGGATGGGCGATGCAGACGGGAGCAACCCCGGCTTCAGAAAACACCCAGCTAAACGATGTACGCACCCGGCTTACATACAAGACTACCCCCGGGGCTCCCGGAACCGCCGCGGTGGTTCCATAAGACTCGCAACAGAGCAACAGGAACTATGATAAGGGTGCAGATGAAGACCTTACCAAACCCTATCGCCCGACGGCAATGGCTACTTACTCTAAGTTTGCAGCCCGGATAGCCAACGCTCCACTCCCTCCAAATTTGAAGCTTCCCTCCACAGTGGGGAAGATTGATGGAAGTGGCGATCCCTACGATCACTTAAGCATTTTCGAGTCGGTCGAAACTTCTAAAGACTGGCTGCTCCCAACCTGGTGCCACATCTTTGTCCAAACCCTTGTTGGAGCGGCGAGAGTCTGGTGGGACAACTTGCCACCAGGGTCAATAGCAAATTGGAACGAGATCGTGAAAGGTTTCTCCCAGCAATTCAGCCAGCAGCAGAGACACACGAAATACATAGATGAAGTTATGCACATCTGTCAGAGAGACAATGAGTCCATGGAGAGTTTTATAATCCGTTTCAACAAGGAACGACTTCAAATTCCAGGCCTCTCCGAGGAACTAGCATGCACGGTTTTCACGATGGGAGTAAATGATGATGGCCTACTACGAAAACTCCATGGACCCCATGGGTACCCGCAAACCATGGATGAAATGATGACGATTGCAAAAGCTTATGTTAAGCAGGAGAAATCAATTGCTATGAATCATGCGGTTCGGAAAAAAGCAAGAGACCGCTAGAACTACAGAGAGCCATGACTCTCGAAATTCTAGAGGCAAAGGAAAGTCAGGGTTGTCTGTGTGACACCCCGCATTTTCAGGTTCCTACTTTAACTAAACTCTAGTTAACTTGCATGTGCATACGTGACTAAACACTTGACTAGGGTTAGTTAGGAAGGTCTTCATATATGTTATAGGGTAATAACATATGTTATGTGATAATAACATATGTTACATTATAATAAGTAAAGTTATCATCACAATGCACGCACGAGTCCTGTATCCCGAATGTTGGTGATTTGTCTAGCATACATGATAATGTGTACAATTGAAATATGATGAACGTGAAGTAACATGTTTATGTGAATTACGTGTTTATGTGAATTACTGCTTAACTGATAGTTAGTACGTAAACCATGCAAATTACGTGCACTCTATGATTAATATGTTATGAGATGATAACAACAATGATTTTTAAGTAAGTTAGGGTGGTTAATATTATCGGGTCCGGTATTGGGCTAAAACATGATTAACGGGTCCGGTTAGTAGACAAAAAGGCCCTAATACCCAATTACTTGGGCAACAAGCCAAATCCCCTTATAATTATTGATGAAAAAAAATAATAAGAAACCCTAACCCCCTACCCTTGCGCCGTAAACACCCCCACCCCCACAATCTCTCAATTTCAATCAAACAACAAATTCCCTTGATTAATCCAAGTGGCGTTGGGTGGAATCTCTAAACCTTGAGGATTTCTTGCATTGAAAGGTATAATTTTTATAAGTTTTATGATAATTGTTAATGTTTTGAAAAGTTTTTAAAAACCCTAGAAACTCTATGAGAATGAATCGCATGTGTATGTGTTTGTGTAAATTCTTATATGTTTTGCATGGAGGTTTATGAGAATTGATGTATGGGAATATAATTAGGGTTTAGGAATGTGAAAAATACAGATTTTAAGATGATTGTATATAAGAATTTCATGGAATAGGTGATTATGGATGATTAGGGTTTATGAATAACTTGGGGTGCAAGTTTCAGTTTTCTGACAGATTCATCATGGTGTTTTGTAGGGTTTGTATTGTGATGTTAAATTGATTGTTTTGATCGATTCTTTGCATGAATGGATTATACATGGTCTTAGCTTTTTATAATAGGCAAAATCATCTGATTCGGATGTCGTTTGATATGTTTTTGGAATTTTATTTGATTAAAGGTCATATCAGATTTTCGGAATTATAAATTTGGTCAACTTTAAATGGTCATAACTACAGTTTTACAAAGAGTTAAGTTATGAAATTTGGACAGTAGGTCAGCATTGGAAAAACTTGGCTTTTCCAGTTGGATTAACCTCGTTTGGGTAAATACATAATATTTGGGAATTTTTCTACTAAACTGACCTGCTGTGGAAATTTTCTGGACATAGCTGTGTTATACGAATTTTAATAATTTTTGTATTTGGTTTTGAGACAAAACAAAAATATGGGTTATCAAATGAATCCTAGTTAATATTCTGTAAATATTTGGGAGTTTAATTTATTCGTTAAGTATTTTAATAATTCGTTTTTCACAGTGTACAATCTGCCCTGAAAACACAGATTGTGTAAGGGATGTTTGCGGGACTATTTGGAGTCTTATATGGTATGTATTTGACATGAACTTGCATGAATACTTATATGAGATGCGCATGAGGTATAAAACTGATAATAATCAATATGATCACCAACGGGATACGTAGGACTTACTTGTGCATGTAGAGTCATTAGGTGTCACTACACGGTTTGAACTTTAAAAGTCTTGGACAAACGAGTTGTATGGTGTGTTGATTATGCACATATACTCACCTAGTGACATTTGTAATAGGGAGTCGGTAGCTCATTTCTGTTTGAGGAATTTGGATTATTCACGTGCAACCTAAGATGAGTTTCACTACTCTTTTCTCAAAAGCATGCGTCTCGGGTTGAGACAACGTACTTAACTTTTTCTAGTCCGGGTTGGGACTACTATTTTCTAGTCCGGGTTGGGACTACTACTTTCTAGTCCGGTTTGGGACTACTTACACATCCCGGGTTGGGATGCTATGGATCCTTGTGTGGGTCGGTTTTTGCTAGTTCGCAAACTGTGTCCTTGATGAACTAAACCAACTCTATCATCTGTAAGTCCTTCACATACCGAATGAGTTGCCGGGTTATGGAAAGCGGGTTATTAGTTTATAGCGCTATTAGGTCTGACAAACCTCACATCGGCTCGGGGAGTGCGGGAGTGAACTATAACTTAACAGATTTTATCATTGTTGATAGGCAATGATGTAAGGCATGCGGCTCACATTTGTGGCTACACGTACATCAGCAGTTCGGTATATCGGTGTTAGTTATCATGAATGGGTTAGCTACCCTTGACATGCGATGAACTAGTGTTTACACGGTTCTTGGAACCAACTCAATACTTGTTTACGTGGTTTTGGAAACCAGCGCATTTACATACTCATTTACTTTACATAGTGAACTCACCAACATTGTTTGTTGACCCATGATATACATGCTTTTGCAGGTAGTTAGCTTCCGGTGCCAGGATTAGAAAGCACTGCACACTTCACTGCATTTGAGTCTTGGGCATACACCTAAATTACATATTATGCTTTTACATTTTCTTTCGTATGGTTTTAATTTGGGCGCGTTGTTTTGCGCATGGTTTTTAAAGGTTTAAATTTGGTTTACGCTTCCGCAGCTCAACTAAACTTGGTTTTTGAAAACGAACTAAATGGTTTGGGCATTTAGAGTTCGTTCATATGACTTATGGCTATGGGATCCTGGTATGTCATGCGCCTCGCGGTATAAACACTGTAGTTGAAATTTGAGGGTGTGATAGATTGGTATCAGAGCCATTGGTTATAGTGAACTAGGACTGCATGTTGAGTCTAGTCTATACTCATCATAGCATAAGTACACTCACAACGTAAGTGCACAACTAGCTTTTAGCTACATATATCTACGACATATGATTTCGGGAGATATGTTATCTTCTAGTTCTAGACCTAATTCTGAACACGTCAATGGTGGGAACCCAGGGTTACACCAGGTGGTGCATTACTGGGAGTAGTATCCTAACAAACCTCGCGGATGAGGAAACAACAATAGTACAGGGGAGAAAGCCGTTGCGAGCATTGTGGCGCACGTACACAGGAAGCTGCACGATGCGCATGACGTGGTACCATTAAACCAAATCAAATTCGAAGAAAGTCAAATACTAAGACTTATCCTTTTTCACTAAGCAAGGAGACAATTAGTTTCTGTTCCTTGTTATTTGACCTTTCTTACTCTCATTTGGAACTCAGACAAAACTGGGTTACACATATAGAATTTATTTCTTACTTTTGTACCTTACGCCTTGTACGAGCGGGCGAACGTATGACTGTGTATCCCTGTTTCTCATAAGTATATGGTACATTCATGGGAACACATTAGATCGGGGCTTATTACACACACTCTTGGGGAGTTATGCAAAGCCTGCGACGTAGTGCAACATCTCAAGGGAAGACGAAACCTACTAATGGCTGATAACCACGATCGGAGGAACGAGTGGTACGGCTTACCACTAAACTGGTTTACATAGGACTGGAGAAGGAGACTTTATGTGATGAGATCCATATAACAGTGACACCGCGAAAGAGGAGGAAGAAGGGATGGAAGGAGAACCTGAGCAGGACGAGCACATAGAAAGTGAGGATGAAGGCTCTACTATGTAGACGGAGCGTGGCGACGATTGGCTTCTTTTTTTTTCTTACTCGCCTTCTCTTTTCTTTTTCCATTGTTAACTTTAATAAGACCGAGTTCTTATGATCAACGATAGGGTGGTTGAGGCCCTCCCATCTTTCCAAGCTAGTAAAGATCCATCTTGCTAAATCATTCGTTTCCCCTGACTTACACATTTGAACTTTCTTATTCATTGAACGCACATGCCAAAACAACAACCCGCCATCATATTTTCAAGCCTTTTTATTGGTCATAAACCTCGATGACTCCAACGGAAAGGAGACTGTCTGATTGCTTCGATAGTATAAATCTTTGCCATGTGCATTTGCCCCAGGCAGGATGGGGTAACGTATGTTACATGCACACTCGATAAGTTACAAATACTTGGATGGAGAACGTAACACCCTGTGGTGAAACCTAGAAATTTGTTATATAAAGACGGTTGGATCTGAGATCGACACCTACAGGAGTTAGCTACTGTATGCTCAAATCTATTTAACCTACCTTACTAGCGGATCGGGTTTCTTACCAAAAGGGTTGGTCCCTCAGATTCGTGGCATAGCCACTGCAGCTCACCTACCAAGAATCTAACAAAGCTTTCAACTGGCTCGCAAACACACTGACTAGGTTGTTGAGCGTGGTACTTTTCCGAAGCATGGTGCTTCATCTTCTACTTTTTTGTGATAGCAAGAGAACGTGGGATAGTGTGAGGTATAGGTCATTCAACAACGACAACAACGGCAACAACAACAATGGGGCTCGTGGAATAGCAATTGTGAATGGCTCTGGGGAAGCTAGGACTAATAACAATGTCGTGACGGGTACGACACTCTTGCTTCTACTTTATATGATACTGGTGCGGACTATAGTGTTGTGTCATCGAAACTTAGCAAACAAATAGGGATGGTTCCTACTCTTCTTGATACCCCGTACACCATAGAGCTAGCTGATGGGAAGCCTGTTGAGGTAACCCACACCCATTGTGACTGTAAGCTTGAGCTAGATGGGCAATTGTTTGCCATCGACCTCCTACCTATCACCCTAGGTAGCTTTGACCTCGTGGTTGGCATGGACTGGTTGTCCAAGCAACACGCTGAAATTCTCTGTCAGGAGAAGATTGTTCGTGTCCCCCTCCCAAGTGGAGAACTTTTATCTATACAGGGTGATCGTGGTGGTGCCATGGTGGGCATCATCTCCTTTTTTTTTTGAAAGCCCAGAAGTGTATTCGTAAGGGCAGAACAACCATTTTGGCTAACATATCTGACACTCGAGCTAAAACTGAATCTAAGATTGAGGACATCCCAGTAGTCCGAGATTTCCCAGATGTTTTCTAGAGGAACTACCTGGACTTCCACCTATTCGTCAAGTGGAGTTCCAAATTGATCTTGTACATGGAGCAGCTCCAATTGCACGTGCACCATACCGCCTAGCACTAGGTGAACTTCAAGAACTGATTACCCAACTCCAAGAGATATTGGATAGGGGCTTTACTAGACCTAGTTCTTCGCCATAGAGAGCTCCAGTTCTGTTTGATAAGAAGAAGGATGGGAGTTTCCACATGTGTATCGGAAGTTAAACAAAGGAACGGTTAAGAACCGCTACCCTTTACCTCGTATTGATGACTTGTTCGACCAACTTCATGGGTCGAGTTTCCATTCTAAGATTGACTTGAGGTCAGGATATCATCAACTAAGAGTCCGAGAGAAGGATGTGGCGAAGACAGCCTTTCGAACTCGTTATGGACATTATGAGTTTTTGGGTGATGCCATTTGGGCTAACCAATGCACCGGCTGTGTTCATGGATCTAATGAACCGCATGTGCAAGCCTTATTTGGAAAAATTCGTCATAGTGTTCATAGATGACATACTGATTTATTCCAAGAGCAGGGAAGAGCACGAGCAACACCTGCAGCTGATCTTGGAACTTTTGAGAAATGAGCAGTTGTATGCAAAATTTTCTAAATGTGACTTTTGGATTCGAGAAGTCCAATTTCTTGGACATGTGGTTAACGACGCAGGATTACATGTTGATCCCACCAATAATGATGCTACTAAAAAGTGGGAGGCTCCTAAGACTCCTACAGAGGTACGCTAGTTTCTTGGTCTTGCGGGATATTATCGCAGATTCATTGAAGGATTCTATAAGATCGCTCAACCCCCACTGCCTTGACACAGAAGGGTACTACTTACAAGTGGGGAGATGCCCAAGAATATGCTTTTCAATAATTAAAATCGAAACTTTGCAGTGCACCTACACTGTCATTACATGAGGGTACAGACGACTTCGTGGTGTACTGTGATGCGTCTATCCAAGGGTTAGGGTGTGTGCTGATGCAGCGTGATAAGGTGATCGCGTATGCCTCATGTCAATTAAAGGTTCATGAGAAGAATTACACCACCCATAACTTGGAACTGGGAGCAGTGGTTTTTGCTCTAAAGAACTGGAGGCATTATCTCTATGGGACGAAGTGTACGATCTTCACTGACCACAAGAGCCTCCAACACATATTCGATCGATGGGTCGAGCTTCTGAATGATTATGACTGTGCCATCAAATATCACCCAGGGAAAGCTAATGTAGTAGCTGATGCCCTCAATCATAAGGAAACGAAACCCAAACGGGTGCGAGCTTTACAACTCACTATACATTCTAATCTTCTTGATAAGATACGTGAAGCCCAGGGCGAGGCTTTGAAGGAAGAAAACATCAGGATTGAAACTTTACATGGTGCTAATAAGCACTTGGAACTGAAGACGGATAGTCTTCAATACTTCATGAAGCTCACACCTCTCGACATTCGGTACATCCTGGTTCGGACCAGATGTACCAAGATCTCAAAACTCTTTACTGGTGGCCAAACATGAAAGCTGAAATAGCCAATTATGTTAGTAAGTGCTTGACTTGTGCGAAGGTTAAAATTGAATATCAGAAACCTTCAGGCCTACTTCAGCAACCAAAAATACCTATGTGGAATGGGACGGGATTTCTATGGATTTCATCACAAAGCTTCCTAGAACGCTAACTGGCCATAACATGATTTGGGTTATCGTGGATCGTTTAACCAAATCGACACACTTCCTGGAAATAAAGGAAACGGACTCGCTGGAGAAACTAGCTAATCTCTACATCAAGGAGGTAGTCTCTAGGCATGGGGTGCCTACTTCTATTATATCTGATCGCGATGCGCGATTCACTTCTCATTTTTTTGACTACTCTCCAAAACGCTTTGGGAACTCGCTTAGATATGAGCACAGCTTATCACCCACAGACGGATGGACAAAGTGAACGTACCATCCAAACATTGGAAGATCTGCTACGAGCATGCGTGGTGTAACACCGCAAAATTTTCGCCAAAATTTTAATAGATAAAAAGCTCATATATATATATATATATATATATATATATATATATATATATTTATTACACCTTTATCATTAATATTATACAAATGTGCCTAAGTCTTTATTTATCCTAACTCACAACTTATATACATACATAAATGTATATAAATAATAATAATAATAATAATATGATTCTAAATTCTTTTTTTTTTCACATACAAGATTTTTTATTTATTTATTTTTTTTTAAATAAAGCCTTGAGTCAAATAGTCAAAGTCCTAGTCAAAGTTTTAGTCAAACAGTCAAAGTCTTAGTCAAATAGTCAATTCATCATAAAACCTTACTTTATGGTGTTGACCAATTTTAATGGCTAATTGAATCCAAAACTAGTATAAAAACCCACCTATGACCCAGTATACTTTGCACCTCTAATTGTTTCAATCCGATTAAACTTTCCCTCATACCTTTCTTCTATAGTCTATTACTTCTACACTTGAAGCTTTGATTATAAGCTCTTGTAATTGGCAACTTTGGGGCTACACATATTCTATTTCTCGAGACTTAATACTTTGCTAAGGTGAGTTTTACATAGCCCCTTTTCTATTTATCACCATTTTTGGGGTGAAACATGTTACAACATTATTTAAGCAATTCAATCATCAATGTGTCTTTGTGTATTTCTATGTTGCATTATGTCTTGAACATGACTAGGGTAAGCACAATTCCAGCATAAACATTCATCAGCCAAACGGTATACATTGATAGATCTATTAGACTTACAATCCCACCCGGATACGTGCCTCCTACAAAGGTTGCGTGGGTGTTTGTTACTGCAATATAAACGAGTGAACCATGAGCGTATGGGATGTACCACAATACAACAGTCACAATGGTTGATTATGCACTCGATTTACTTCTAGTATGTTTTCACATATGGACTAGATTGCCATGACACATGAATTGCACAACAATTTTATTCGATTATCAAAACCTATGTAATTCTCACCAACTTTTGTTGACCCAAAATATTTTCAACTTAACATGTTTCAGGTTCTACTTGCTTGAAGATTTGAATTAATGCTTGAAGATGTGTGCATAGTTTTATTCAATTTGATGTACGAATTCTTGTAGAACAATTGTATGTAATTTATTTAAATCATATAATGAAATTTATTATTTACCATGAGCTACTGAACAATCATCAATACGTGACATCCCGATGTTTCCGCCATCGGTTGGGGTGTTACAGATTGGTATCAGAGCCATGGTTATAGGGAATTAGGTTATTAGAAAAATAATCTAGTCTATAACCATAGGATTATAAGCAGTATTTGCTTCTTTTACTTGCCATTCTCTATCTCCCTCCTACTTCTTATCCCTACTTTCATCCTTACAAGAAGGTTGCTCTCCACCATTGGATCTACTCTTAGACTAATAGGACAAAATCCTCAGGTTTAGCCTGAACCACCTTGAGATCTCGTCGAAGTTCTAGATTTTAATAACGAACACGTGCAATCTGGAAGGGTGAACGCCTGTATTCTAAGTCTTCTGTCTAGGCTGGCATTGCGCATCCCAATCAGACGAGGGACCCGGATGCCTACCTGGGAATTCTCGGGATGAGTGTTCACTTATAGGCTAAAGCATGTCTTCATATGTTATTAGAATTTAGAATCTTTGATAAGTCAACGTTTTCGTTTATTCGTTTTAATTAAATGAATAAATGATTACATTCCTTGTATTACCTCATTGTCCTTCATTCAACCCATATCTTATTGAACATTCATTACCCAAATCACTTCCGTAACCGATGCCCTAAACTAAACAGAGATCAAGATCCTCCAGCTACCTAACCGTAAGTCTCACCATTTGACTATTGGTTGCTTTTATTCTATGTATTGACGCTATTTGATTCAAGTAATAAAATATTTGTCTGAGAGTTGTTACATGGTGCATGATTGTTTGAATGTGAACTAATTATATAAATCTATACAACTACAACTCATATACTGTGCTTGTTATACTTGCTTGCATAAACATGTTATCAATTTGCAACCTATGTATAATAAATGCTACACTTAATAGAGGTCATCATGCCTTTTCAACAGTCGGGAGAGGCCCTACAACCTGCTCCACGACTGGTGGAGGCTATCGAACCTACTCAACGATTGATAGAGGTCATTATGCCTTTTCAACACTCGGGAGAGGCCCTACAACCTACTCCACGACTGGTGGAGGCTATCGGACCTGCTCAACAATCGGTGGAGATATAGAAGGACGCAAAACTTTAATGTAAGGTAAATTGGTGATTGCGGTCCGGAACGTAATCATGAATTTACAGGTACGTTAAGGTAGTGTGAAATTCTATCAAGGTTTTCAGTAAATAACCAATTATAAACTCTAGTTACCTGGTAGTTCATTTAGTCATTCTATAGTCAATCAACTCATGCATTTCTTTTAGGAGTCCTAAAACTTAAGATTCTTATTCTCCTTGCTATTTCAGATGAACCTAATCCAACCCTTAAAACTCACACATATCAAAACTCTTACCCAAATTATTCGAAATAGTTTATTCTGTTACCTATAAATTTATGTCATGCCTTAACTCGAAACTTCCCAAACCACCCTTGTCCTAATTTCTACCCAATCACCTTCAACCCTGTGTTTTCAATAAACTTCGGGACGAAGTTTCCAAAAGTAGGGGAGACTGTAACACCGCAAAATTTTCCCCAAAATTTTAATACATAAAAAGCCCATATATATATATATATATATATATATATATATATATATATATATATATATATTACACCTTTATCATTAATATTATACAAATGTGCCTAAGTCTTTATTTATCCTAACTCACAACTTATATACATACATAAATGTATATAAATAATAATAATAATAATAATAATATGATTCTAAATTCTTTTTTTTTTTTCACATAGAAGATTTTTTTCTTTTTTAAATAAAGCCTTGAGTCAAATAGTCAAAGTCCTAGTCAAAGTCTTAGTCAAATAGTCAATTCATCATAAAACCTTACTTTATGGTGTTGAACAATTTTAATGGCTAATTGAATCCAAAACTAGTATAAAAACCCACCTATGACCCATTATACTTTGCACCTCTAATTGTTTCAATCCGATTAAACTTTCCCTCATACCTTTCTTCTATAGTCTATTACTTCTACACTTGAAGCTTTGATTATAAGCTCTTGTAATTGGCAACTTTGGGGCTACACATATTCTATTTCTCGAGACTTAATACTTTGCTAAGGTGAGTTTTACATAGCCCCTTTTCTATTTATCACCATTTTTGGGGTGAAACATGTTACAACATTATTTATGCAATTCAATCATCAATGTGTCTATGTGTATTTCTATGTTGCATTATGTCTTGAACATGACTAGGGTAAGCACAATTCCAGCATAAACATTCATCAGCCAAACGGTATACATTGATAGATCTATTGGACTGACAATCCCACCCGGATACGTGCCTCCTACAAAGGTTGCGTGGGTGTTTGTTACTGCAATATAAACGAGTGAACCATGAGCGTATGGGATGTACCACAATACAACAGTCACAATGGTTGATTACGCACTCGATTTACTTCTAGTATGTTTTCACATATGGACTAGATTGCCATGACACATGAATTGCACAACAATTTTATTCGATTATCAAAACCTATGTAATTCTCACCAACTTTTGTTGACCCAAAATATTTTCAACTTAACATGTTTCAGGTTCTACTTGCTTGAAGATTTGAATTAATGCTTGAAGATGTGTGCATAGTTTTATTCAATTTGATGTACGAATTCTTGTAGAAGAATTGTATGTAATTTATTTAAATCATATAATGAAATTTATTATTTACCATGAGCTACTGAACAATCATCAATACGTGACATCCCGATGTTTCCGCCATCGGTTGGGGTGTTACACGTGGTGGATTTTGGCAACATTTGGGATAAGCACTTGCCTTTGATTGAATTCTCGTATAACAACAGCTACCACACTTCTATATAGTGTGCGCCTTTTGAGGCACTTTATGGACGCAAGTGTAGGTCTCCCATCTGCTGGACTAAAGTTGAGGATAGCCAGCTAACAGGTCCCGGACATGTGCACGAAACTTCCGAGAAGATAGTGCAAACTAGAAACTGGATGGCTGCTGCTCATGATTGACAGAAAAGCTACGCTGATAAGCGTAGGAAGCCTTTGGAGTTCCAAGTTGGGGACAAGGTTCTATTGAAGGTGTCACCTTGGAAGGGGATGATACGCTTTGGAAAAAGGGAAAGTTGAACCCGCGATACGTTGGACCATTCGAGATTGTCGAAAGGATTGGTCCAGTAACTTACAGTTGAACCTGCCTAATGAGCTTAATGGGGTACACGATGTACACCACGTATCGAATATAAAGAAATGCTTATCGGATACAACACTGGTGGTGCCACTGGAGGATATCCTGGTGGACAATCAGCTACAGTTCGTGGAAGAACCGGTGGAAATTCTTGAGCGGGGCGTCAAGAAACTCAGACAGAGCATCATACCGACTGTTAAGGTGCGATGGAATTCCCGTCTAGGACCGGAATACACGTGGGAACGCAAAGGGATCAAATGCGGCTCAAATATCCACACCTCTTTACTGAACCTGAAACTGTACATAGATCAAACACGGAACATAAAACAGCTCTTTCAAAGTGAATTCCAGGGCGAAATTCCTTTCAACTTGGGGATGATGTGTCATCCGGGAACCAAGCACACATTTTTCTAGCTGGCTTTACTGTTTACTTGCTGAATTTCAGGACGAAATTCTTTTCAACTTGGGGATGATGTGACACCCCGCATTTTCAGGTTCCTACTTTAACTAAACTCTAGTTAACTTGCATGTGCATACGTGCCTAAACACTTGACTAGGGTTAGTTAGGAAGGTCTTCCTATATGTTATAGGGCAATAACATATGTTATGTGATAATAACATATGTTACATTATAATAAGTAAAGTTATTATCACAATGCACACACGAGTCCTGTATCCCGAACGTTGGTGATTTGTCTAGCATACATGATAATGTGTACAATTGAAATATGATGAACGTGAAGTAACATGTTTATGTGAATTACGTGTTTATGCGAATTACTGCTTAACTGATAGTTAGTACGTAAACCATGCAAATTACGTGCACTCTATGATTAATATGTTATGAGATGATAACAACAATGATTTTTAAGTAAGTTAGGGTGGTTAATATTATCGGGTCTGGTATTTGGCTAAAACATGATTAACGGGTCCAGTTAGTAGACAAAAATGCCCTAATACCCAATTACTTGGGCAACAAGCCAAATCCCCTTATAATTATTGATGAAAAAAAAATAATAAGAAACCCTAACCCCCTACCCTTGCGCCGTAAACACCCCCACCCCCACAATCTCTCAATTTCAATCAAACAACAAATTCCCTTGATTAATCCAAGTGGTGTTGGGTGGAATCTCTAATCCTTGAGGATTTCTTGCATTGAAAGGTATAATTTTTATAAGTTTTATGATAATTGTTAATGTTTTGAAAAGCTTTTAAAAACCCTAGAAACTCTATGAGAATGAATCGCATGTGTATGTGTTTGTGTAAATTCTTATATGTTTTGCATGGAGGTTTATGAGAATTGATGTATGGGAATATAATTAGGGTTTAGGAATGTGAAAAATACAGATTTTAAGATGATTGTATATGAGAATTTCATGGAATAGGTGATTATGGATGATTAGGGTTTATGAATAACTTGGGGTGCAAGTTTCAGTTTTCTGACAGATTCATTAGGGTGTTTTGTAGGGTTTGTATTGTGATGTTAAATTGATTGTTTTGATCGATTCTTTGCATGAATGGATTATACATGGTCTTAGCTTTTTATAATAGGCAAAATCATCTGATTTGGATGTCGTTTGATATGTTTTTGAAATTTTATTTGATTAAAGGTCATATCAGATTTTCGGAATTATAAATTGGGTCAACTTTAAACGGTCATAACTAGAGTTTTACAAAGGGTTAAGTTATGAAATTTGGACAGTAGGTCAGCATTGGAAAAACTTGGCTTTTCCAGTTGGATTCATCTCGTTTGGGTGAATACTCAATATTTGGGAATTTTTCTACTAAACTGACCTGATGTGGAAATTTTCTGGACATACCTGTGTTGTATGAATTTTCATAATTTTTGTATTTGGTTTTGAGACAAAAAAAAAAATATGGGTTATCAAATGAATCCCAGTTAATATTCAGTAACTATTTGGGAGTTTAATTCATTCGTTAAGTATTTTAAATAATTCATTTTTCACTGTGTACAATTTGCCCTGAAAACGCAGATTGTGTAAGGGATGTTTGCGGGACTATTTGGGGTCTTATATGGTATGTATTTGACATGAACTTGCATGAATACTTATATGAGATGTGCATGAGGAATAAAACTGATAATAATCAATATGATCACCAACGGGATACGTAGGACTTACTTGTGCATGTAGAGTCATTAGGTGTCACTACACGGTTTGAACTTTAAAAGTCTTGGACAAACGAGTTGTATGGTGTGTTGATTATGCACATATACTCACCTAGTGACATTTGTAATAGGGAGTCGGTAGCTCATTTCTGTTTGAGGAATTTGGATTATTCACGTGCAACCTAAGATGAGTTTCACTACTCTTTTCTCAAAAGCATGCGTCTCGGGTTGAGACAACGTACTTAACTTTTTCTAGTCCGGGTTGGGACTACTATTTTCTAGTCCGGATTGGGACTACTACTTTCTAGTCCGGTTTGGGACTACTTACACATCCCGGGTTGGGATGCTATGGATCCTTGTGTGGGTCGGTTTTTGCTAGTTCGCAAACTGTGTCCTTGATGAACTAAACCAACTCTATCATCTGTAAGTGCTTCACATACCGAATGAGTTGCCGGATTATGGCAAGCGGGTTATTAGTTGATAGCGCTATTAGGTCTGAGAAACCTCACACCGGCTCGGGGAGTGCAGGAGTGAACTATAACTTAACAGATTTTATCATTGTTGATAGGCAATGATATAAGGCATGCGGCTCACATTTGTGGCTACACGTACATCAGCAGTTCGGTATATCGGTGTTAGTTATCATGAATGGGTTAGCTACCCTTGACATGCGATGAACTAGTGTTTACACGGTTCTTGGAACCAACTCAATACTTGTTTACGTGGTTTTGGAAACCAGCGCATTTACATACTCATTTACTTTACTTAGTGAACTCACCATCATTGTTTGTTGACCCATGATATACATGCTTTTGCAGGTAGTTAGCTTCCGGTGCCAGGATTAGAAAGCACTGCACACTTCACTGCATTTGAGTCTTCGGCATACACCTAAATTACATATTATGCTTTTACATTTTCTTTCATATGGTTTTAATTTGGGCGCGTTGTTTTGCGCATGGTTTTTAAAGGTTTAAATTTGGTTTACGCTTCCGCAGCTTAACTAAACTTGGTTTTTGAAAACGAACTAAATGGGTTAGGCATTTAGAGTTCGTTCATATGACTTATGGCTATGGGATCCTGGTATGTCATGCGCCTCATGGTATAAACACTGAAGTGGAAATTTGAGGGTGTGACAGTCTGGACAGCCCTACTCAAGGGAGGAACGCCGGGATGAGCGGAGGGACCGCCCAAGGGCTGACAAGTCACGAGACTCGTATGTTAGTCGAGGTGACAACGCCACAAAGGCAAAACTGGATTATCCGGAACTCACGAAGACTCCATCCCAAATACTGGAAACAGAGAACCTAAGGTTGAATACTCCCCGGCCAGTAAAGGACTCCTCCTCCAAGGATAAGACAAAGTTCTGCGACTATCATAAAGGGAATGGTCATGACACCAATGACTGCTTCCAACTAAAGAGGCAGATAGATTACATCGTCTGAACAGGAAAATTAGCTCACCTAATAAAGGACGTCAAGCCAACCCTCTCAGTTACCCGGGATGACAAGGCAGCGGATAAGAAGCCATGGGAAATTAACATCGTACGAGCGGACTTGGGATGTGGTACGAAGAGACGTTTCGAACGAATCGAACCATGGATGGAAGCAGTCATGACAGTGCCACCATATTACAAAGTTTTAAGCATGGAGGCTTTGGTAATATCAGCCGCGGTAGGGGACTATACTATGAAAAGAATAATGGTGGACACCAGGAGCTCAGAAGACATCATTTATGAAACGTGTTTCAGAAGAATGACGAAAGAAGATCAGAAGAAGTTGGCACCTGCACATGGCCCGGTTAGGGGATTCACAGGGGAGAGCATAGAACCACTTAGTCAGCTTACATTCCCATTGACTGTTGGGGACGGACGCCGAGAACGCACCATTCTGGTCACTTTCCTGGTTATCCCGACTACCTCCTAATACAACGTAATCATTGGCCGATACACCTTGGGACGAATCGATGCATTGGTATCCACCGCTAGGGGATTCATTATGTTTCCGACCTCCAAGGGAATAGCCACCGTTTCTGGAGAAAAAGTATGCGCCATATCGGATGGCAAGAGCTGCCGACAAGCTCTCGTTGGAATCCGGGGTCCAGAGAGATGGGTACTGAACACAAAGTATCCGGATCAGACAGTCACAATAGGAGACACTCTGTCACCAGGAGCACAAGAACGATTAAAGAGACTGTTGAGACGGAATTCTGATGCCTTCGCTTTCTCTCACGCACACATGATGGGAATCTCTCGGTCCAAGGCAGAACACAAACTCTCCACTTATCCGGGTACAAAACCAGTCACATAGAAAAGACGAAGCATTGCTCCGGATAGAAGGACCGCAGTCGTCCAAGAGGTGAAAAAAATAGAAGAGGCCAGAATTCTAAGAAAAGCAAGGTACCATACATGGGTAGCTAATCCAGTCATGGCCCGGAAGCACGAAGGAACATGGAGGATGTGCATCGATTACAAGGACCTCAATAAGGCCTGCCCCAAAGACGCCTACCTGCTCTTAGAAATTGATTTAAAAGTAGACTCCCTGGCTCCTTTCCAATTCAAATCCTTTTTTGACGCCTACAAGGGTTACCACCAGATACAAATGGCCAAGGATGATGAGGATAAGACGGCTTTTCGTACCGATGCGGGCATATATTGCTACACAAAGATGCCATTTGGTTTAAAGAACGTGGGGGCCACATATCAGAGACTCATGGATCAGGCGTTTGAGGGTCAGATTGGAAGAAATCTGGAAGTTTACGTGGATGACCTAGTGATCAAAAGTCAAACGGAGGATAGGATGTTGGCTGACATCGAAGAAACGTTCAATACCCATGGAGAATACAACATAAAGCTGAACCCGGGAAAATGCTCGTTTGGAGTAGAAGAGGGAAAGTTCATGGGAGTTGTCGTATCGAAACAAGGGTTTAGATTTAACCCGAAAAAGGTAGCGGTTATAAGAAACATGCCCGCCCCTAATACATTGAAAGAAGCCCAGACTCTCAACAGGAGGCTGGCGGCCATCAATAGATTCCTGGCAAGGCATGCGGAATGGTCACTACCGTTTATCTCCACCTTGAAGGATTGTTTAAACAAAAATAAATTCAGGTGGACCGCAGAGGCAGACGCAGCATTCAATGACATGAAAGCATTCGTCAGCAACCTGCCCACGTTGACAGATCCACGCACGGGGGAAATATTAAAAATGTACTTGGCAGCAGGACATCAGGCAGTCAGCTCAGTCTTGCTGGTTGAAAGTGATCGATTGCAAACACCCGTGTACTACATTAGAAGAACATTGTCCGACCCGGAGACACGTTATCCAACTCTGGAAAAGCTCGTACTAGCATTAGTACACGCGTCTCGCAGGCTACGACAATACTTCCAAGCACACGAGGTGGAAGTTTTGACAAATTTTCAAATGGCTCAAGTGTTGAACAGACCGGAGGTGTCCGGCAGGCTGGCATAGTGGGCTATTGAACTCGGAGCTCACGATATAGCCTTCAAAAAGAGGACAGCGGTGAAGGGGCAAGTACTAGCAGATTTCATGACAGAGATCCCAGACGGAGAAGAAATACCCAACGTGCCACGAGCCGAGGAAAATGATGTAGAGGAAGGATCTCGACCTTGGCAGTTATATACTGATGGCTCCTCCAATAGCAAGGGTGCCGGGGCGGGATTATTATTAGTAAACCCGGAAGGAGTCTGTTTCATCTACGCCCTTCGTTTCGAATTCGAGTGTTCTAACAACCAGTCCGAGTATGAGGCACTGCTCGCCGGTCTCCGGGTGGCCCTGGCCATGGGCGCGAAACGGGTTGATGCCCATGTGGATTCGTTGCTGGTCAGTAATCAAATAAACGAATCGTACGAAGCACGGGAAGTGTCCATGGCTAAATACCTAGAAAAAGCAAAGGAGTTAATGGCCAAGTTCTATAAGGTCACTTTACATCATGTCCGAAGGCACAAGAACGATATAGCAGACGCTTTAAGCATGCTAGCATCATCCAGGATAGATGCAGACGTCCGCAATGAAACATTAGAGCATCTGTCCACACAAGTGTCCATAGTGCATTCTATTCATGCCGCAGAGATATCATGGATGACCCCCATCCAGGAGTACCTCATCAACGGTAGCCTGCCCGAGGATAAAGCAGAAGCATTAAAGGTCCGTTCCAATGCATTATAGTATGAGGTACATGAGGGAGTCCTTTACAGGAAATCTTATCTGGGTCCCGCGTTGCGATGTGTGTCCCCATCTGAGGAAAGATATTTGATACAAGAGATCCATGCGGGTATATGTGGCATACACGCGTGTCCTAGGGCAGTGGTAGCAAAAATAACAAATGCGGGCTATTACTGGCCCGGAATGCATAATATGGCAGTTGAGGAGCTACAGAAGTGTATCAGTTGCCAGAAATATGCACCTCAAACACTGCGCCCGAAGAATAACCTCATTTTGGTAACGGCAGCCTGGCCGTTTCAGAAGTGGGGGATACATCTTGTACTACCTTTCCCTCTTGCGCCAGGAAAGCTGAAGTATCTAGTGGTGGCTATAGACCTCTTCAGAAAGTGGATCGAAGCAAAACCACTGGCAAAGATCGAGGCTAGCAACATCAAGAAATTCCTATGGGAACACATCGTATGTCGTTTTGGGGTTCCCCTATATATTGTTAGTGACAATGGCACCCAGTTTGTGGATAAGCAGATAGAAGAATGGTGCAAGGGCCTAAACATACAGCAAGTGTTCACATCTGTTGCCCATCCTCAAGGCAACGACCAGGTAGAAAGGGCTAATAGAAGCATTCTCGACGGGATAAAGAGAAGGCTGGACAAAGAAGGAAAGTCCTGGGTTGACCAGCTGCCACACGTGCTCTGGGCTCATCGCACCATGCCAAAAACAAGCAACGGTGAGACGCCGTTTAGCTTAACATACGGCTCAGAAGCAATGATACCGGCCGAAATGGTCCTGCCATCTGTAAGGAACGACACCCAGGAAGTAAGCAATGACCAGCTGCTACGTCATAACTTGGAGTCGAAAGACGTGAGGCAGCCTACATCAAAGAGGCACGGTACAAGCGGCTGTTAGAGAAGTATTATAACAAACGAGTCCGAAGCTGTACATTCAAGGTGGGTGATCTGGTCATGCGAGATAACGAGGCCAGCAGGCAGCAGCCTCATGGCAAGCTGGGCCCGACATGGGAAGGACCATACCAAATAGCCGAAGCACTCAGGAAGGGCGCTTATCACTTGAAGCAGCTGGACGGCACACCGGTACCATGGACCTGGAACGTTGCACAGCTCAAGAAATGATACATGTAGCCGCTTCCTACACGACCTGTTAGTCATCCGTTTGCATATTCTTTCTAACTATCCCCATTAGTATATGACACGAAGGGGAAGCAAGTTTTTTAACTATTAATAAGACGCCTTCGCAAGGGCATTTGCATTCTTTTAATACACATGCGTTCCATAACAAAATTACACGTTGCACCGAAGCATAACATGTTTACATATCCAGGTAGGGGCAGGACAAAAATCCATTGCCACGATAACAAAATTTCCTACCACTATACATAGCGCTATTTCATCAGCCATACTAAGCTATAAAACATATCATTACAGACAACGTAGTGCATCATGCATTACCATCTAAAATTGCAAACACCTCTGCAGGGGTGTACAACAGATCTTTGTCAGGGTTATAAAGAGGGGGACGAATCCCAAGCTCCTCATAGGGAAACTCTTCATACTCAAACGTGTGAGGAAGTACATCCTTCTCAGCAGTCAACAAGAAAGCTTGGGACCCTTCCACCTCCTCAATGGCTGATGGTGCCATATGATCACTGGAACACTCAACAGCTTCAGCACTAGTGGTTGTATGCATATCATCGGTCTGGATAGCCACCCAGGTCAAAGGGTTATGCTTCAAACGACGAGTATAAACTAGGCCATAACAGTTGGCAGCAAACATACCTTCTGTCCTCCTGTTGAAATCCTTCATTCGAGATACAACATCTCGGAGGGCATCAACTTCTCGAGCTTTACAATGCATTTGCTGAAGGGCTTCGAGAGCATCAAGCTCGCGAAGGTAGCTCTTCAGAGAAACATATTTACGAGGCATTTTTGTAGAGACGAAGAGACAATATGGTGCACGAATGCATGATAGGAGGACGCACTTATAAAGTAGTGGAAATATCTGTCATTTGGGATTCTAACCAACATGCCATCAATACTCTGACAGAGCCGACTGACACGTATGCACGACAGCTAAGTTACACCACTGACGTCGCACAAATAATTACACCATATTAATTAGTGACAAGACTGGTTATGATGACCTAGTGCCTCGTGGCATACACTCATCATTATACTACAAGTCTAACGAGAAAAACGTTGATTAAACATTTCCAGTTACATTCATAACAAAGATGCAAGCATAATAACAACTTTGTCCTGGAATAACCAAAATACAAGACAATAGTAAAAACATCTCACGGGAGATACCGTCATCTACTCGCTGTCCGAAGAACTGGAAGAAGGACTTATCACCAAAGGCTTGAGGGTGGCCCGGAGAGCTGACGTACCATTATCACCAACCTTGCTTTATATTTGAGAGAGGGACTCCAACGAGTCACTACTCAACGCCTCCAACGCCTCAGATGTCCTCTGTTCAACATTCTTCTCGTGATTGGTAGCATCCGAGAGTTTCCTCCCAAGTGACCCTATCCGGTGACCATGCCTCAACCCATCTTGATAACCGGACACCACCGCGGTCCGGTAGAAGTCATTTAGGCGTTGTTGATATTGCTCCCCTCCACGAATATAACGCCAAGCGGCAGGTACCCCTTTTGATATCAACCAGTCACGATCAGCTGCAAGAGTGACACTACGGGCTTGGGCCTCTTCCAGTTTCTTGACAGCATCATCTGCATGGTCATTAACAACTCCAAAAGTGCATTGGCACTCGTTAACCCTCTAAAGCATGTTGTCGCGCTCCTCTTCTGCCCTCCGGGCCCGGGACTCATAGTTCTCCACCTCCGTGGCCAATTGTTGAAACCTTTCAAGGTCAGACTTTTCCTTGGACACATTTTCTCTCTCAACTTGAAACTCTTTCTCCAAGACCTTTACCCGGTCTTCTAAGTGAAAGATATGAAGATCTTGGTGATCCTGGCGGCGCATGAGCTCCAATTTTTCGTCATTATGCGTGGTAACCATCCGTGCCATATCCCGCTCACGTGCTTCCTAGGCAGCTGACTACTCAGCCAACCGCGTTGCGGTAGCATTTAGACACTTCAATAGTGCACCCCTCTCCTTCGATAACCTGCAATTAGACACACGAGTATCCAGCAACTCACCTAAATTTGATCGCCTGTGGTGTAACATTTCATAAAACGAGGCACTGGCATTCACACTGGACCCCATTGCATTCTCGACAAGCTAAGCCTTATCCAACCCTTGCAAGTAGTACTTCTCTGCCGGGGGGAAGGCATGATCTGTCAAGTGGCGAATAACGTCAGGATGAATCAACCGGGTAGAATGGGCAACTTTCCACCCAGGAAGATACTTGGTTGTCGGAAGCGACGAATGCCAGTTGACACTAGGAGCATACACATTGGATAGCATCCCCTCGGTCTCCGACAGCACAGTACCAATTGGCACGGCGGCGGATCGCATGCCACCAGGGAACCCAATAGGATGATGCTGGACATCATGTAGCAATTCAGTAAAGCTCCCTCTTGGCATACCCGTAGAAGTAACTGCAGGGGAGCCGGTAAAAGAGAAACCTGATTTCACAGTCATATGTGTTGACACAACACTTGGCGCGGACATCGTATTCACGGGAGTTGCTACAAAAGTCAGTGGTGATTGAGTAGCAGTGGTACTGGGAGAAAACGTGATGCTGATGGAAGCGGTATCAAAAGGCTCCTCCATAACCAAAAACCGGGGAGTTAGCTGAGTAGTAACGACAGGATGGGATACGGCCACACTAAGTGGTTTCAAGGCTCCAGATGAACCAAGGGACTAAACATTAATACTCGGCGTCAAGGCGACGGTGGGATTGGTGACAGCCGTAGTCAACTGCGATGAAGCAACGGACGTCCCAGAGGTCGGCACACTCGTGACCGGCATCACTACAGATGGGGAGCTAACAGCCACTGTAGAGTCATCTGACACGGGTACATCTCCTTCCATCAAACAGGCAGCTGCAAGGACCAAAAACAAATAGGAGTATTAATGGAGAGTGCATTTTATACATAATTGACGAAGGGCACAGCAAGCCGTACCAAGGTTTCTTTCCTTCATGGCAAGCAACTCCCTTCGTTTCTCTAAGAATGAGCCAACATCCAGGGTCTCCACTTTCCTCTTCCTGGATTTTTCCTTCTTTTTCTTCACACCGCCTACATCGCTCGCCGGTTCGGCAACGTTGATCGGGTCAGGATTTAGGGGTGATAACTCTGACGTTAGACTTGCCTCACCAATGCCATCCCGGGGGTCTCCTATAGGGACGTCACTCGGATTTTGCCCCGGTACAGCAATTGGTGGGGCAGGAAAAACAAAGTGGTGCAGCGTCTGGCTAGGCACATCTGACTCTTCTTCACCAATGGGACGGTCGAACTCTTCTAGTTGGGAAGAAACTTCAGGATCTATAACGTCAAAATACTGCCATTCTCCTGCACAGACATAGGGAACATGTTACAAGAAACAAATAGACTGTATGAAGCAAGAACTTGGATCACACATGGACCGGTTCCTTGGTCTTTTCAACGGTATTCAGGATACGTGGTCTCGTCCACCCATACGCGACTCATACCAACGGCTACTAAGGCTCGTTCTAGTATATGGGTGCAGGGAGTAGGATTGTTGACCAAGGCAAGGTACAAAGGATCTTTCTCAAAAACAACAACAGCAGAGCACTCATTGGCCAACTTGTTTTTCCCTTCCGGTATCCACACCGGTACATTCACGGGAAGCACGCGTTCATCTATGATGAAGAATTTTCGCCTCCAGTTCTTGTCCCGTGTACTAGAGGGATAGTTATCACTACAGGACGGGGAGCCTGAACGACGATCAAATGTAAAGTACTCGCCTTTGTATACAATGTAAGTGCATTATTCATGTATGTCCCCAGCTAGTGATCCGGTACATAATGTCGAAGGTTCAGATAATCAGAAAACGGCCAAGATATTAGTTTAAATATATATTCGACCATTCGGAAGGTCGAATGTAGTTTGTCTTTGGTCGAATGAAGATTGAATGAAGAAGAAGGCTTCATTCGAACCCACGGGGGGTCGAATGAACACGTTCGACCTTATGAAAGGGGCGAATGGGGGAGCTTATAAATAGGGAAAAGTTAGTTATTTTGAATATGAGAATTATCATTTGAGCTTTTCCCTAGTTTGTGTGTGTGATATTCTCTATATTAGGTCTAGGTTTGATATGTAATCATTGATATTTTGATCTAATACACGAGTAAAGTTATGGAAATTGCTCGGTGATTTGTTATCTATTTTCATCATCATCGATTACGTTTATTTCTGAATCATTTTTCACGATCGAAGAGGATTCCGCACCCTACGGTTGGTATTCGTGAGATCACGGTTCGTGATTACGATCCTAAAACAAATTCTCCATTGGTTTCAGAGCATAGGCTCAATTTCACAATTGCAAATTGATCTGAATTAATGAAAACAGATTAGAATTCTGGTTTAAAAGTTCAAAACCCTAGAAATTTTGAAGCTTTCATAAAAACATGGTTTTTGATTAAATTGGAGTTGAATTTGATGTTATTATCAAAAATTCTTTCATAAATGTTTGTCTAAATTCAAATCCGCACAAATTCTATCAAATTTCATTAAATTTGGTGAAAATTTTGTCAAAAACCAATCAGATTCGTGTTCTTGAGGTTGAAGATGATGAACAGACCTGAAAAGGTCGAATGTGAGATTTGAGGGTCGAACCTAGCTTTTTCTGGTCGAACGTGAACCCTTTTAGGTCGAACCAAGAGGTTGTGTGTGTTGTTCTGTATATTCGACCAAGGTGTGGTACATTCAACCTTACGGGAGGTCGAAAGTGGAATTTTAGGGGTCGAAAGTGAGTCAGTGTTTTACAGTTTTCACATTCGAGTCAGAGGAAAGGGTCGAACCTGGAAATTTACCACATTCGAACCCTCGATTACTTTTCATCAGGTCGAACCAAGTATCTGATTTTCAAAGATTTTCATTCTTGAGGTAGAACCAAGACAGAGGTACATTCGACCCTTTTAAAAGGTCGAATAAGACTATATTTTTCCAGGTTCGAACCCACGAATATTCAGATAATATTTTTCAAATTTTAAGGTGTAAAAAATTTCGAAATAAGCCTGTGTTTAGAAAATTTTTGAAATAATTTTTGTTGAAAAATGATAAATTACTTGGCTATATCAAGAACTAATGATCAGATAAAAGCTGCAATGCAACAAAAGCTAACATGGGAACAAGTTGTTGTATCTAAGATTCAACAATCTGTTACACAACCAGCTGTGCAACCAACTGATAAAATGGTTAATGTGAATGAGTATGTCAACAAAGAAAGTGTTAAAAGTAATGTTGTGTGTCTTGTCAAACAAATGGGTAATGATGATTCAAGAGAATTGTCAAAGAGTGATTTGAGTTTTGATATGAGTTCAGAATAGAGTGAATAAAGAGAAAGTGATACATCAAATGTTGATGTAATTTCTGAGAATGGATCTGAAAATGGTAATAATGCAGATGATGAGGTAACTTCAAAATCTGAATGTGCTAAATGTTCTGAGTGTGTCAAATTGAAAAATGAAGTGCTGAAACTTCATGAGGAGAAACAGAACTTAACAAATAAACTTGAAAGATTTCAAATTGAAAATAAAATTTTGGCAAATAATGAAAGACATTTTATGAATCAAATTGAATCTTTTAAGAAAGAGATTTCAGAACTTCATAACACTATTTCAAAGAATAATTCCACATCAAAGTTGGAAATCACAACACCTTGTGTTGTTGATCCTGATTCTGAGGTAAAATCAAAACTTGAAGTGAAAAATGAAAATGTGGTTGTCACTTCAGAAACTGAATCTGAAGAGAAACCCATATTCAAGTTTCCTGAAGGAGTTGAAGGATCCTATATGTTGGTAGGACAGGACAAATTGATTTTCAACAAAGATTTTCCAATTGATAACATCGAACAATCTTTACTTAAATGTATCTTTGTCGATAACAATGATTTGATAAATCAATTTAGAAATCAATTTGATCATTTACATTTTGAACTCAGTCCTAACCAACATGAGAATAAAATGGATCAGTCTGGGAACAAAAAGAAAAATCAAAATACAAAAGGACCAAAACCAAACAAACCGAAAGGTAATGATCAGATGAAAAACTGTTATCATAATATTCAAAACGTTTTTCATCTAGAACACATGACTTTTATGATTCTCAAGGTCACTCTCGATTTGATGGTTATTGGAGAAACAACTCACCACAGTATTCTCATGGTTATGTTGAATGGAGAAGCTATTTTGAATGTTGTGAAGTTAGTCATATTGCTGCTCATTGTCCCTACTGGTATTGGGATGAAGGGTATGCATGTGATTTTGTGGAATATAGGTCTTGTTATAACTACGGAGAGTGTGGGCATTTAGTTGCTGCCTGCCCGTATGTTAAATAGAAAAAGACCGAAGTGAAATTTGCTAAAAATCCAGGCAATGACAAAAAGCTTGTTTCCCCAAAACCAATCAAGAAACAAAAGGGGAAACAGGTTATGTATGACAATTGTAACAAAATTGCCTTGAATAAAAATGGAGATTGTGATAGGGTTGCTAAGGTAAGGGGGAGTTCTAAGGCTAAGCCTAAGAATAACTCTAAACCTGGACCTTTATCAGTTAAGTCTGAGAAGGTTCCAAACAAGGTTCAGAAGCAGGCGTCAAACATGAAACCTGAAAAGTCAACAATCAAAACGATTTCAACAAAATCTAAAATAAACTCTGAACGTGTTTGGAAACCCAAATCACTCTCTAAATCAATAGCAATTTCTACTTCAAATCAATCCATTGAAAAACCAATTGATTTTTCAATAGGAGAATGGATTGATGTTCCGAGGATTGATGACCTTGGACGACCCATCATTGTGAAGGGATGGGTGCCTCTCTCGTGCTAATTGTTTAACAAGTGTGCAGATTGTTCCAGACAGACCTATTAGTTATCTTTTGATAGTTGATAGTGGAGCATCTGTATATCATCTATTTATCGGAGAGGTGAAGATCAAAGAAGGGATATTGAAAAAGGAAAACATGATATAAACAGAGAGGAGAGTGTTTGTCTTTTGCTTCCTACCTGTGAAGCCGGAAAACGTTGCAATCTCATGCAATTGCTCTCAGGTTTTGGATTTCTATAACAGATGCAACAACACGGTTTATTCTAAACTCTCTTATCTTTATTAATGGTTTTACTATTTGAACGAACAAAGTGAGTCAAGTAATCTGAGTGGGAAAATGGTTTTTGAAACTCAATAAGTAAACTGTAACACCCCAACCGATGGCGGAAACATCGAGGTGTCACGTATGAATGATTGTTCAGTAGCTCATGGTAGTACACAAGTTTAAATAATTCCTTTATTTCATTACAATACTGAATTACATCAAAGTCTACATCAAATAATCAAACAAAGCTTAAACTTCAAATATCTCCTCATGCTAACTCTAGACTTCAAGCATCAGTATTTCCTTTAGAGTTTGGAAAAATGGGGGGGTCAACTAGAAGTTGGTGAGAATACATAAGCCATGTCAAGCAAATAGTTTAAGTATAAAAGTTTAGCAATTCATATGTCTATCGTAAGTTTAAGTCTACATGAATAAGCATAATATGTTGAATCGACATAATCAAAACTCCGACTAGTTTAGGTCCATCCCGTCATCCACGGTTCACCTTAATAATATGTTGGAACGATAACAATCACCCACGCTACCTATGTAGGAGGTACACGTATCCGGGTGGGATTGTCAATCCAATAGATCTATTATTGAGTATCGCCGGCTTGGCCATAGCTAATGATTATGTAATGTTGAAACTCGTTGAAACTGTTGTTGTTGTCTAATTCATGAGGCATTAAAGTTTACAACTAGACATGTATGTAGAATTGCTTAAGTAAAATGCTGCAAGTATGAAGAATTGCATAAACATGGTTACTTAAACTCACCTTGATTGTGATGGTGAACTTGTAAATAAACGAGGAATAACGACTTATGCTTGAACCTATATTTCATTATTAAAATTTATGAGCTGTAATTCTGCTCTATGATTCTTTGATTTGTCGATTGTCCGGCGACAGGGACCTTTAGTATTCTTGACTAATTGTTCTATATATATACTTTTTTTTTTTAAATATAAGGCTAGTTCTAAAAGGTACTATATAAGTTACGAATTCAAATCTTTACATATCTATTTAAATCGTTATTAACTCATTTCTTATATCTAGAATATGTTGATTTGTGGAGTAATAGAATTTAATTTTTTTATTATTCAAAAAGAAAACATATATATGTACATCAACTCATCACGCCAACTTGAAAATATTATATGACCTGTGAACATTTATAAGCATATATTATGGTGCATTTATTTAAAGGAAGTTAGATGTTGGGTGTGTAGGCTATGATCATTCATATACATGCTAGAACATTACAAAGTGTTTGAAACATGTGGTGCCAATTTTCTAATTTGTTTTTTTTTTTAGTCGCTGGAACAAATCGAGATCACCGACCCATATTAGAACAAAAAAAAATGTTACCTCAATGGCTGAGCTAAAATGAAGCGTAGACTTAGAATACAACGCGGTTTCGTTGCGACGGTGTTCCGACACATGTGGTTGTTGCTCGTTGGAGTAGTGGATGGTGCGTGATCGATGGTTCCGCCGGTGGGTACCGAGAGAGATGGTGGTGCTGTTCGGAAGGATGGGTCTTCACCGGAAAATTTGTCACTAAAGGTGTGTAGTATAAGATGGAATAGAGAGGGGAGAGGATGGGTCCTTAATAGTTGATACTAATTATGCCATTAATGGTCGGTAAAAGATCCGACGGGATTGGCGGCTTTGATTAACAATTCCATTACTCATAATTGAGAGACAACATTGGAAAGTTTGGGTTGATTGATCCTTGATGGAGGCGTTGGCTTTTGGCGCTGGCAGGTTGGGTGGTTTGAAAAAAAAATTAAAAAACATTGAGTTTGGTTGATATTGTTGTTGTCACGTGATTGCCATAATCTTCAATTAGTGAATTCATGGATTTATAAATTAATAAACTTAATAACTTTTATTATCTTTATAAATGTATTTAGTTTAATATTTCAAAGTTATAATAATATCACAATAAAAAAAACGTATTATTATAATAATGATATATATATATCTATTTTTTTTTTTGAGATTATTAGAGAAGTTGTCTGTCTAGAGAACCAACATGTCTTTATGCCCTCTACCTTTGACACGTTTGGAGGTCTAGTGCCCGAAGCAATTCGGTTCTTGGAAAGAGTACAAAAGGTGGTGCAGAATAACCTCCCAGCGACTAAGAACTCGCGTTTTATTTTTAATAGAATTAGATTTGCTATTCAAAAAGGGGGTCGCGGCGCAACTTGTAGCCCGTTTAACCGCCACTCACTTGTAAATCTTGTTGGTTTTTAATGAAAATATAAACAGTATATATATTAGAGAATAAAGAACAAATAATTCAAGGTTAATAAAAATAAAAATAAATCTTTTTTTTTAGGAGGTTACTGTCCTCCCTACTTTTTGGAATTTCGTCCCGAAATGAAATAAGTGTCCACTGTTAATTACTAGTAAATGTTCTAAAAGGATTCTTGGTAACAGGTGATGGTTACACGCATCTCGAATGTGTGTGTGACAAAAGTTAAGAGTAAGGTGAAAAGATATGCATTACTGCCATGAAAGAATTGGAGGGTAATGAGTGGTTGAGTTATGTTGCTTAGGATCACTAACAGTGGTCAAGGTTCATGGGAACACAAAACACTATGTTTTTAATGATGAAGGTTTGGGTAGTTGTGGCGATTGACTCTAGACTATGATGCGAATTTATTGAACTACTATTGCACTTACAAGGGTTAGTTCCTGGTTCGACTTCCATTTTCACTTTCGTTGTATCATTGATACCTCAAAAATGCACCGGTCATCTACCAAAAACCCTAATAGAATTTCACATCACCTTAACATACCTGTAAATTCATGATTACGTTCCGGACCGCAATCACCAATTTACCTTACATTAGGGTTTTGTGTCCTTCTATGACTCTAAACACACATGTATGTAATGCAAAATTACCTTGTGAATGAATCGTATACAATGTATCAAAAAAATGAGTCCAACTGTTGAGCAGGAAAAAGACTTCTACCAGTCAATGAGTAAGAACCTCTACCGATTGTTGAGCAGGTGCGATAGCCTCTACCAGTCGTTGAGCAGGTTGTAGGGCCTCTACCGACTGTTGAGCAGGCATGATGACCTCTACCAATCGTTGAGTAGGTTATTTGGTACTCTACTAACTGTTGAGCAAGTACTTAATCCTCTATCAGTTGTTTGATTAAGTGTACCAATTATTACACACATAAATTGCAAATTGATAATATGTACATGTAAGCAATCAAGTATCAAGTATAGCATGCGAGTTGTAATAGAGTTGCCCTAGACAAGGTTAGTGACTCTAGGTGTGTCTATAGGAAATAGTTTATATTCCATGACTTCTAGTATCAAATGTTCAAATATGGTAGGTAATCGAATCCTCATGTATAACTAAGGATTAAGTTTGATGCAACACACAATCAAGTTTCAATCGTTTGGTTATAATGGGTAACTAGCTCATGTTTGAGAAAGTGAAGGATATGAATTTAGTTCTTGAGAGGATGATGAAAAATCTAGAAGCAGAATCAAGGTTGCGAGAGATAGTGAATGTGAAGATGGTTGATAAGAAGTTAATTTTATAGTAAGGAGATTATGTACCAGTGTAAATTGTGGGGTTAAAGTAGGGATAAGAAATAGGAAGAAGATATAGAATAGAAACAAGTAGAGTTGCAAGTAAGAGAAGCAAGTACTGGTTAAAATCCTAAGGTTATAGACTAGATTATTTTTATAATAGCCTAATTCCCTATAACCATGGCTCTGATACCAATCTGTAACACCCCAACCGATGGCGGAAATATCGAGGTGTCACGTATGAATGATTGTTCAGTAGCTCATGGTAGTACACAAGTTTAAATAATTCCTTTATTTCATTACAATACTGAATTACATCAAAGTCTACATCAAATAATCAAACAAAGCTTAAACTTCAAATATCTCCTCATGCTAACTCTAGACTTCAAGCATCAGTATTTCCTGTAGAGTTTGGAAAAATGGGGGGGTCAACTAGAAGTTGGTGAGAATACATAAGCCATGTCAAGCAAATAGTTTAAGTATAAAAGTTTAGCAATTCATATGTCTATCGTAAGTTTAAGTCTACATGAATAAGCATAATATGTTGAATCGACATAATCAAACCTCCGACTAGTTTAGGTCCATCCCGTCATCCACGGTTCACCTTAATAATATGTTGGAACGATAACAATCACCCACGCTACCTATGTAGGAGGTACACGTATCCGGGTGGGATTGTCAATCCAATAGATCTATTATTGAGTATCGCCGGCTTGGCCATAGCTAATGATTATGTAATGTTGAAACTCGTTGAAACTGTTGTTGTTGTCTAATTCATGAGGCATTAAAGTTTACAACTAGACATGCATGTAGAATTGCTTAAGTAAAATGCTGCAAGTATGAAGAATTGCATAAACATGGTTACGTAAACTCACCTTGATTGTGATGGTGAACTTGTAAATAAACGAGGAATAACGACTTATGCTTGAACCTATACTTCATTATTAAAATTTATGAGCTGTAATTCTGCTCTATGATTCTTTGATTTGTCGATTGTCCGGCGACAGGGACCTTTACTACTCTTGACTAAATTTTCTATATATATACTTTTTTTTTAAAATATAAGGCTAGTTCTAAAAGGTACTATATAAGTTACGAATTCAAATCTTTACATATCTATTTAAATCGTTATTAACTCATTTCTTATATCTAGAATATGTTGATTTGTGGAGTAATAGAATTTTATTTTTTTATTATTCAAAAAGAAAACATATATATGTACATCAACTCATCACGCCAACTTGAAAATATTATATGACCTGTGAACATTTATAAGCATATATTATGGTGCATTTATTTAAAGGAAGTTAGATGTTGGGTGTGTAGGCTATGATCATTCATATACATGCTAGAGCATTACAAAGTGTTTGAAACATGTGGTGCCAATTTTCTTATTTGTTTTTTTTTTTAGTCGCTGGAACAAATCGAGATCACCGACCCATATTAGAACAAAAAAAATGTTACCTAAATGGCTGAGCTAAAATGAAGCGTAGACTTAGAATACAACGCGGTTTCGTTGCGACGGTGTTCCGACACGTGCGGTTGTTGCTCGTTGGAGTAGTGGATGGTGCGTGATCGATGGTTCCGCCGGTGGGTACCGAGAGAGATGGTGGTGCTGTTCGGAAGGATGGGTCTTCACCGGAAAATTTGTCACTAAAGGTGTGTAGTATAAGATGGAATAGAGAGGGGAGAGGATGGGTCCTTAATAGTTAATACTAATTATGCCATTAATGGTCGGTAAAAGATCCGACGGGATTGGCGGCTTTGATTAACAATTCCATTACTCATAATTGAGAGACAACATTGGAAAGTTTGGGTTGATTGATCCTTGATGGAGGCGTTGGCTTTTGGCTTTGGCAGGTTGGGTGGTTTGAAAAAAAATTAAAAAATATTGAGTTTGGTTGATATTGTTGTTGTCACGTGATTGCCATAATCTTCAATTAGTGAATTCATGGAGTTATAAATTCATAAACTTAATAACTTTTATTATCTTTATAAATGTATTTAGTTTAATATTTCAATGTTATAATAATATCACAATAAAAAAAAACGTATTATTATAATAATAATATATATATGTATATTTTTTTTTTGAGATTATTAGAGAAGTTGTCTGTCTAGAGAACCAACATGTCTTTATGCCCTCTACCTTTGACACGTTTGGAGGTCTAGTGCCCGAAGCAATTCGGTTCTTGGAATGAGTACAAAAGGTGGTGCAGAATAACCCCCCCAGCGACTAAGAACTCGCGTTTTATTTTTAATAGAATTAGATTTGCTATTCAAAAAGGGGGTCGCGGCGCAACTTGTAGCCCGTTTACCCGCCACTCACTTGTAAATCTTGTTGGTTTTTAATGAAAATATAAACAGTATATATATTAGAGAATAAAGAACAAATAATTCAAGGTTAATAAAAATAAAAATAAATCTTTTTTTTTAGGAGGTTACTGTCCTCCCTACTTTTTGGAATTTCGTCCCGAAATGAAATAAGTGTCCACTATTAATTACTAGTAAATGTTCTAAAAGGATTCTTGGTAACAGGTGATGGTTACACGCATCTAGAATGTGTGTGTGACCAAAGTTAAGAGTAAGGTGAAAAGATATGCATTACTGCCATGAAAGAATTGGAGGGTAATGAGTGGTTGAGTTATGTTGCTTAGGATCACTAACAGTGGTCAAGGTTCGTGGGAACACAAAACACTATGTTTTTAATGATGAAGGTTTGGGTAGTTGTGGCGATTGACTCTAGACTATGATGCAAATTTATTGAACTACTATTGCACTTACAAGGGTTAGTTCCTGGTTCGACTTCCATTTTCACATTCGTTGTATCATTGATACCTCAAAAATGCACCGGTCATCTACCAAAAACCCTAATAGAATTTCACATCACCTTAACATACCTGTAAATTCATGATTACGTTCCGGACCGCAATCACCAATTTACCTTACATTAGGGTTTTGTGTCCTTCTATGACTCTAAACACACATGTAAGTAATGCAAAATAACCTTGTGAATGAATCGTATACAATGTATCAAAAAAATGAGTCCAACTGTTGAGCAGGAAAAAGACTTCTACCAGTCAATGAGTAAGAACCTCTACCGATTGTTGAGCAGGTGCGATAGCCTCTACCAGTCGTTGAGCAGGTTGTAGGGCCTCTACCGACTGTTGAGCAGGCATGATGACCTCTAACAATCGTTGAGTAGGTTATTTGGTACTCTACTAACTGTTGAGCAAGTACTTCATCCTCAATCAGTTGTTTGATTAAGTGTACCAATTATTACACACATAAATTGCAAATTGATAATATGTACATGTAAGCAATCAAGTATCAAGTATAGCATGCGAGTTGTAATAGAGTTGCCCTAGACAAGGTTAGTGACTCTAGGTGTGTCTATAGGAAATAGTTTATATTCCATGACTTCTAGTATCAAATGTTCAAATATGGTAGGTAATCGAATCCTCATGTATAACTAAGGATTAAGTTTGATGCAACACACAATCGAGTTTCAATCGTTTGGTTATAATGGGTAACTAGCTCATGTTTGAGAAAGTGAAGGATATGAATTTAGTTCTTGAGAGGATGATGAAAAATCTCGAAGCAGAATCAAGGTTGCGAGAGATAGTGAATGTGAAGATGGTTGAAAAGAAGTTTATTTTATAGTAAGGAGATTATGTACCAGTGTAAATTGTGGGGTTAAAGTAGGGATAAGAAATAGGAAGAAGATATAGAATAGAAACAAGTAGAGTTGCAAGTAAGAGAATCAAGTACTGGTTAAAATCCTAAGGTTATAGACTAGATTATTTTTCTAATAGCCTAATTCCCTATAACCATGGCTCTGATACTAATCTGTAACACCCCAACCGATAGCGGAAACATCGATGTGTCACGTATGAATGATTGTTCAGTAGCTCATGGTAGTACACAAGTTTAAATAATTCCTTTATTTCATTACAATACTGAATTACATCAAAGTCTACATCAAATAATCAAACAAAGCTTAAACTTCAAATATCTCCTCATGCTAAATCTAGACTTCAAGCATCAGTATTTCCTGTAGAGTTTGGAAAAATGGGGGGGTCAACTAGAAGTTGGTGAGAATACATAAGCCATGTCAAGCAAATAGTTTAAGTATAAAAGTTTAGCAATTCATATGTCTATCGTAAGTTTAAGTCTACATGAATAAGCATAATATGTTGAATCGACATAATCAAACCTCCGACTAGTTTAGGTCCATCCCGTCATCCACGGTTCACCTTAATAATATGTTGGAACGATAACAATCACCCACGCTACCTATGTAGGAGGTACACGTATCCGGGTGGGATTGTCAATCCAATAGATCTATTATTGAGTATCGCCGGCTTGGCCATAGCTAATGATTATGTAATGTTGAAACTCGTTGAAACTGTTGTTGTTGTCTAATTCATGACGCATTAAAGTTTACAACTAGACATGCATGTAGAATTGCTTAAGTAAAATGCTGCAAGTATGAAGAATTGCATAAACATGGTTACGTAAACTCACCTTGATTGTGATGGTGAACTTGTAAATAAACGAGGAATAACGACTTATGCTTGAACCTATATTTCATTATTAAAATTTATGAGCTGTAATTCTGCTCTATGATTCTTTGATTTGTCGATTGTCCGGCGACAGGGACCTTTACTATTCTTGACTAAATGTTCTATATATATACTTTTTTTTAAAATATAAGGCTAGTTCTAAAAGGTACTATATAAGTTACGAATTCAAATCTTTACATATCTATTTAAATCGTTATTAACTCATTTCTTATATCTAGAATATGTTGATTTGTGGAGTAATAGAATTTAATTTTTTTATTATTCAAAAAGAAAACATATATATGTACATCAACTCATCACGCCAACTTGAAAATATTATATGACCTGTGAACATTTATAAGCATATATTATGGTGCATTTATTTAAAGGAAGTTAGATGTTGGGTGTGTAGGCTATGATCATTCATATACATGCTAGAACATTACAAAGTGTTTGAAACATGTGGTGCCAATTTTCTTATTTGTTTTTTTTTAGTCGCTGGAACAAATCGAGATCACCGACCCATATTAGAACAAAAAAAATGTTACCTCAATGGCTGAGCTAAAATGAAGCGTAGACTTAGAATACAACGCGGTTTTGTTGCGACGGTGTTCCGACACGTGCGGTTGTTGCTCGTTGGAGTAGTGGATGGTGCGTGATCGATGGTTCCGCCGGTGGGTACCGAGAGAGATGGTGGTGCTGTTCGGAAGGATGGGTCTTCACCGGAAAATTTGTCACTAAAGGTGTGTAGTATAAGATGGAATAGAGAGGGGAGAGGATGGGTCCTTAATAGTTAATACTAATTATGCCATTAATGGTCGGTAAAAGATCCGACGGGATTGGCGGCTTTGATTAACAATTCCATTACTCATTATTGAGAGACAACATTGGAAAGTTTGGGTTGATTGATCCTTGATGGAGGTGTTGGCTTTTGGCTTTGGCAGGTTGGGTGGTTTGAAAAAAAATTAAAAAACATTGAGTTTGGTTGATATTGTTGTTGTCACGTGATTGCCATAATTTTCAATTAGTGAATTCATGGATTTATAAATTAATAAACTTAATAACTTTTATTATCTTTATAAATGTATTTAGTTTAATATTTCAAAGTTATAATAATATCACAATAAAAAAAAACGTATTATTATAATAATGATATATATATGTATATTTTTTTTTTTTGATATTATTAGAGAAGTTGTCTGTCTAGAGAACCAACATGTCTTTATGCCCTCTACCTTTGACACGTTTGGAGGTCTAGTGCCCGAAGCAATTCGGTTCTTGGAAAGAGTACAAAAGGTGGTGCAGAATAACCCCCAGCGACTAAGAACTCGCGTTTTATTTTTAATAGAATTAGATTTGCTATTCAAAAAGGGGGTCGCGGCGCAACTTGTAGCCCGTTTACCCGCCACTCACTTGTAAATCTTGTTGGTTTTTAATGAAAATATAAACAGTATATATATTAGAGAATAAAGAACAAATAATTCAAGGTTAATAAAAATAAAAATAAATCTTTTTTTTTAGGAGGTTACTGTCCTCCCTACTTTTTGGAATTTCGTCCCGAAATGAAATAAGTGTCCACTGTTAATTACTAGTAAATGTTCTAAAAGGATTCTTGGTAACAAGTGATGGTTACACGCATCTAGAATGTGTGTGTGACCAAAGTTAAGAGTAAGGTGAAAAGATATGCATTACTGCCATGAAAGAATTGGAGGGTAATGAGTGGTTGAGTTATGTTGCTTAGGATCACTAACAGTGGTCAAGGTTCGTGGGAACACAAAACACTATGTTTTTAATGATGAAGGTTTGGGTAGTTGTGGCGATTGACTCTAGACTATGATGCGAATTTATTGAACTACTATTGCACTTACAAGGGTTAGTTCCTGGTTCGACTTCCATTTTCACTTTCGTTGTATCATTGATACCTCAAAAATGCACCGGTCATCTACCAAAAACCCTAATAGAATTTCACATCACCTTAACATACCTGTAAATTCATGATTACGTTCCGGACCGCAATCACCAATTTACCTTACATTAGGGTTTTGTGTCCTTCTATGACTCTAAACACACATGTAAGTAATGCAAAATAACCTTGTGAATGAATCGTATACAATGTATCAAAAAAATGAGTCCAACTGTTGAGCAGGAAAAAGACTTCTACCAGTCAATGAGTAAGAACCTCTACCGATTGTTGAGCAGGTGCGATAGCCTCTACCAGTCGTTGAGCAGGTTGTAGGGCCTCTACCGACTGTTGAGCAGGCATGATGACCTCTACCAATCGTTGAGTAGGTTATTTGGTACTCTACTAACTGTTAAGCAAGTACTTCATCCTCTATCAGTTGTTTGATTAAGTGTACCAATTATTACACACATAAATTGCAAATTGATAATATGTACATGTAAGCAATCAAGTATCAAGTATAGCATGCGAGTTGTAATAGAGTTGCCCTAGACAAGGTTAGTGACTCTAGGTGTGTCTATAGGAAATAGTTTATATTCCATGACTTCTAGTATCAAATGTTCAAATATGGTAGGTAATCGAATCCTCATGTATAACTAAGGATTAAGTTTGATGCAACACACAATCAAGTTTCAATCGTTTGGTTATAATGGGTAACTAGCTCATGTTTGAGAAAGTGAAGGATATGAATTTAGTTCTTGAGAGGATGATGAAAAATCTCGAAGCAGAATCAAGGTTGCGAGAGATAGTGAATGTGAAGATGGTTGATAAGAAGTTTATTTTATAGTAAGGAGATTATGTACCAGTGTAAATTGTGGGGTTAAAGTAGGGATAAGAAACAGGAAGAAGATATAGAATAGAAACAAGTAGAGTTGCAAGTAAGAGAAGCAAGTACTGGTTAAAATCCTAAGGTTATAGACTAGATTATTTTTCTAATAGCCTAATTCCCTATAACCATGGCTCTGATACCAATCTGTAACACCCCAACCGATGGCGGAAACATCGAGGTGTCACGTATGAATGATTGTTCAGTAGCTCATGGTAGTACACAAGTTTAAATAATTCCTTTATTTCATTACAATACTGAATTACATCAAAGTCTACATCAAATAATCAAACAAAGCTTAAACTTCAAATATCTCCTCATGCTAACTCTAGACTTCAAGCATCAGTATTTCCTGTAGAGTTTGGAAAAATGGGGGGGTCAACTAGAAGTTTGTGAGAATACATAAGCCATGTCAAGCAAATAGTTTAAGTATAAAAGTTTAGCAATTCATATGTCTATCGTAAGTTTAAGTCTACATGAATAAGCATAATATGTTGAATCGACATAATCAAACCTCCGACTAGTTTAGGTCCATCCCGTCATCCACGGTTCACCTTAATAATATGTTGGAACGATAACAATCACCCACGCTACCTATGTAGGAGGTACACGTATCTGGGTGGGATTGTCAATCCAATAGATCTATTATTGAGTATCGCCGGCTTGGCCATAGCTAATGATTATGTAATGTTGAAACTCGTTGAAACTGTTGTTGTTGTCTAATTCATGAGGCATTAAAGTTTACAACTAGACATGCATGTAGAATTGCTTAAGTAAAATGCTGCAAGTATGAAGAATTGCATAAACATGGTTACGTAAACTCACCTTGATTGTGATGGTGAACTTGTAAATAAACGAGGAATAACGACTTATGCTTGAACCTATACTTCATTATTAAAATTTATGAGCTGTAATTCTGCTCTATGATTCTTTGATTTGTCGATTGTCCGGCGACAGGGACCTTTACTACTCTTGACTAAATTTTCTATATATATACTTTTTTTTTAAAATATAAGGCTAGTTCTAAAAGGTACTATATAAGTTACGAATTCAAATCTTTACATATCTATTTAAATCGTTATTAACTCATTTCTTATATCTAGAATATGTTGATTTGTGGAGTAATAGAATTTAATTTTTTTATTATTCAAAAAGAAAACATATATATGTACATCAACTCATCACGCCAACTTGAAAATATTATATGACCTGTGAACATTTATAAGCATATATTATGGTGCATTTATTTAAAGGAAGTTAGATGTTGGGTGTGTAGGCTATGATCATTCATATACATGCTAGAGCATTACAAAGTGTTTGAAACATGTGGTGCCAATTTTCTTATTTGTTTTTTTTTTTAGTCGCTGGAACAAATCGAGATCACCGACCCATATTAGAACAAAAAAAATGTTACCTAAATGGCTGAGCTAAAATGAAGCGTAGACTTAGAATACAACGCGGTTTCGTTGCGACGGTGTTCCGACACGTGCGGTTGTTGCTCGTTGGAGTAGTGGATGGTGCGTGATCGATGGTTCCGCCGGTGGGTACCGAGAGAGATGGTGGTGCTGTTCGGAAGGATGGGTCTTCACCGGAAAATTTGTCACTAAAGGTGTGTAGTATAAGATGGAATAGAGAGGGGAGAGGATGGGTCCTTAATAGTTAATACTAATTATGCCATTAATGGTCGGTAAAAGATCCGACGGGATTGGCGGCTTTGATTAACAATTCCATTACTCATAATTGAGAGACAACATTGGAAAGTTTGGGTTGATTGATCCTTGATGGAGGCGTTGGCTTTTGGCTTTGGCAGGTTGGGTGGTTTGAAAAAAAATTAAAAAATATTGAGTTTGGTTGATATTGTTGTTGTCACGTGATTGCCATAATCTTCAATTACTGAATTCATGGATTTATAAATTCATAAACTTAATAACTTTTATTATCTTTATAAATGTATTTAGTTTAATATTTCAATGTTATAATAATATCACAATAAAAAAAACGTATTATTATAATAATGATATATATATATATATGTATATATATATATTTTTTGAGATTATTAGAGAAGTTGTCTGTCTAGAGAACCAACATGTCTTTGTGCCCTCTACCTTTGACACGTTTGGAGGTCTAGTGCCCGAAGCAATTCGGTTCTTGGAAAGAGTACAAAAGGTGGTGCAGAATAACCCCCCAGCGACTAAGAACTCGCGTTTTATTTTTAATAGAATTGGATTTGCTATTCAAAAAGGGGGTAGCGGCGCAACTTGTAGCCCGTTTACCCGCCACTCACTTGTAAATCTTGTTGGTTTTTAATGAAAATATAAACAGTATATATATTAGAGAATAAAGAACAAATAATTCAAGGTTAATAAAAATAAAAATAAATCTTTTTTTTAGGAGGTTACATAAACCTCATCGGATATCATTTTATTTTGTTTTTCTTCAAAAAGTTTAAAAATCCAAAATATGCTTATTTTTAGATTTTTAGGGGGAGAAAATTTCAGAAAAATCAAAATAAAAATTTAGAAAATCCAAAATGAATTTTCCTGGAGAAAAAGAGGAGATGATAGTTGTAACATTTCGCATTGAATTCCTTGTACGTTACGATTATTATTAATAAAACGTCAAATATCATCATTTATCGTCCTTTTAAAAACTGTTTCATGACACATTTGGACCCCTAATACTATGCTATAAGTATATATTATACATATATATGGTAAATAATTATCAAAAAAATAAACGCATGGGCCGGGATTCGAACCCGAGCCCATGGCCGGTTCAACATACACAAACAACAAACCAGCTGGTCTACAACTTCTTTTGGTTTAATCCTAATAGATAATATATATATATATATATATATACATATATATATATATTACATTTATCAGTACAGTTGACTATTGAGGAGTCAACCTGCGAGCAATCTTCCACAATTAGATCATCAATCCACATTAAAGGCTTGATTGATGATTGCCTTGACTGATTCGCGTCCATTACACGACCAATTAACATCAAAACTTTCCAAAATTATGTCCAATTAACGCGTCAATGATTGAACACGAGTCAACACTTACCCGATTTAAACCCATGAACATTTCACTATAAATTGAACACTTCACAGCAAGCTACACTCGCCGATCTCTTCTTCCTAACCTTCAATTTCTGCTAAAAACGTCCCTACAAGCTTTCATTGTTTGCGTTTGACTTTTCTGTTTGACCGATCAATAATCACAAAATCGTTTTTGTAAGTTTTCTTTTTTTGTTGGGTTTTGATCTTCGGCAACCTACAAACAATAGCCCCATCATATCAGGGGCTATTGGTTGTTAAATCTGATCATTGTTAATGTTAGGGTTCGAACGATTTTTTATTTGGGGAAGAAACCTTCTGCAGACATGGATATCTAATTAAAACAGACACAAGACAAACACAACCACTGATCTAGATCAAGTGGTTGTGTCTGTCTGTTTGTTAACCTGGGCACGCGGGTTCGAGTCCCACAAATACACGGCTTTTATCCTTTCTTTTATAACAAATATAAATCAGTTTTAACATAACTATATAATTAATTTTAAACCATGATTTATCGTTCTTAGGATTCAGACCAACTAGTCTGAACTTGTGATATTAAACACGAACCGGTCCTAGACCCAGGTTCGATTCCCGGCTTGAACAAAACATTTTTTTTCCTTTTAGCTTTATATATTTTCACTAATATTTTTAAACTTGGTTTTAAAATACTAAAATTGCTTTATAAATTCTACAAAATTTATTTTATGTTATTCTAGTAGAAAAGTTTAACATACAATTTTTAGTTTTCCAAAAATTAATTATTTAATATATATAATAAATATTTCAAGTTTATTCTATTTTAATTATAAAGTTCTATAAAAATATCAAAACGATTATATAAATTCCCATAAAAATTATTCTAAGTTTATATAACATTAATAATTTCTGAAATGATTTTTATTTCTGAAAAATCATTTATTTAATATTTTTAATCAATTTTTGATTAGTGTTAATCATAAATAAATCATAATAATTTCATTTTTCAATATTTTTGCACCAAAATTTTATATTAATTATTTCTGTCCATTTAGAACAGAAATACAAATTTTAATTTAAAAATTCTTTAATTTTAATATTTTTAGATACTAAAGTTGTATTTTGACAAATTGAAATAAATAGATTAAATATTCTATTTTTAAGAAAATAATTTTATAAAAATAATTTTCGTACTTAAAACCTTATAATGTGACCATTTTTAATCTAAAGTTTACACAAAGACTTTTGTTTATTTATTTATTGAATTTCTTATATTTAATAAACAATTTGATTATTAATCAAACAAATACTTATCCCCAAATTCGAAACCCTAGAAAATACTTGTAAACTAGAAAGACTTAGACTTATTTGTTACCTTATACATAGGGTAATATTTGGCAACTTTGGGCTACACATACTCTATTTACCGAGACTTAATACTTTGCTAAGGTGAGTTTACGTAACCATGTTTATGCAATTCTTTATACTTGCAACATTATACTTAAGCAATTCTACATACATATGTAGTTGTAAACTTTAATGCCTCGTGACTTAGACAACTACTGTTAGACTTAAACTTCAACATACATAATCATTAGCTATGGCCAAGCCGGCGATACTCAATAATAGATCTATTGGATTGACAATCCCACCTAGATTCGTTGACCATCTTTTATCGGGAGCGCGGGTGATTGTTATCGTTCCAACGTGATATTAAGGTGAACCGTGGATGACGGGATGGACCTAAACTAGTCAGAGGTTTGATTATGTGCATACAACTCAACAGGAAATAATGATGCTTGAAGTCTAGAGCTAGCTTGAGGAGACAATTTGAAGTTTATGCTTAGTTTGACTTTTTGATGTATTAGAATTTCATTCAAGACTTGTTATGTATTTTCAATTTTGGATATTTTTACTTTAAATAAATTTCAATTAAAACTTGAATACCATGTGCTACTGTATACTCATTCTTACGTGACACCTCGATGTTTCCGCCATCGGTTGGGGTGTTACAGATTGGTATCAGAGCCTTGGTTATAGGGAATTAGGTTATTAGAAAATAATCTAGACTATAACCATAGGGATTTAAAACAGTACTTGCTTCTCTTACTTGTAACCCTAGTTGCTTCCTTAATCTTATCCCTATCATATACCTTATACAACCTTAAGCCTTACAAGTGACTGCTCTTATTCGTCTGCTGCAATCCTAATCCACCATTAGATTAATAGGACAAAATCCTCAGGTTTAGCCTGAACCACCTTGAGATCTCGTCGAAGTTCTAAATTTTAATAACGAATACGTGCAATCTGGAAGGGTGAACGCCTGTATTCTGAGTCTTCTGTCTTGGCTGGCATTGCGCATATATCCCAATCAGATGAGGGACACGAATGCCTACCTGGGAATTCTCGGGATGAGTGTTCACTTATAGGCTAAAGCATGTCTTCACTATGTTATTAGAATCTTTGATAAGTCAACGTTTTCGTTTATTCGTTTTAATTAATGAATAAATGATTACATTCCTTATATGACCTCATTCATTTAATTATGTCTCTTACAGATCATGCCTCCACGTCGCAGCACTCGCAAATAGCAATGGTGAGAACCATGAGGAAGGTGGCGACAACCATAACCATAACCACGACGCTAACCACAACAACAACAATGGCGTTGATGCTCAACTGGCTGCGATCATCTCTCAACAAATGGCACAACAGATCGCGACTCTGGTTCCTAACTTACTAGCTCAAGTCATCCAGATAAACGGAAACGACAATGGAAACCACAATGGAAACGGGAATGGAAACGGGAATGGTGTCCCAGCTTGCACTCTTAAGCACTTTAATACCTATAATCCCCTAAGTTCAGTGGAGAAGAAGGAGCTACGGGTCTTCTACAATGGTTCGAGGGTATTGAGAATACCTTCATTAACAGTGAGTGTCCCGATAACTTTAAGGTCCGTTATGCCATGAGTGTTCTTCACAAACGAGCACTCACTTGGTGGAATGAGGAAAAGCGCACCCGCGGAGCTGAAGTTGCACTTGCTATGACCTGGGATCAAGTCAAGGAGATTATGAAAGATGAGTTTTGTCCCCGTAACGAGATTAAGAAACTGTAAGACGAGTTCCACACCCTTGCTCAAGATAGTGGGGAAAACCTTGCTTATAATACCCGCTTTCACGAGCTCAGTTTGTTGTTGCCCCACAAAGTTACTCCCCTACCTATAGCCATCGAGAAGTATATCGGTGGCCTACCTATGCAAATCCAGGACACGGTATGGGGAAGGAATCCTGCCACCTTGGAGGAAGCCAAAAACCTGGCGGCTACTCTCACCGATAATCATGTGAAGAACGGTATTCTCTTTCGCAAGAACACCAAGAAGACTGCTGCAAAAGACACTCCTCAGCCTGCTATTGAGGTTAAGCCTGAGACCTCAACCAACAGGAAGCGCAAGGCTAGGAACTACATGGTTGCTACCACTCCGCCTGCAGTGCAAAACCCAGCCAAGAAACCGTATGTCGGGAACCACCCTCTTTGTAACACTTGTCAATACCACCATCTTGCTGACAGACCATGCCACCAATGTAATAACTGCAAGCGGTATGGACACTATACCAATGCTTGCCAAGCCCCTGCCACTCAAAACAATCCTGCCAGAAATAATCCAGCTCCTAATGCTCAAAATGGTAGGCCTGTTCGTGGCCAGTGCTATGAATGTGGAAGCACGGAACATTATAGGGATGCTTGCCCTAGACTTGGAAACCAGAACCGCAACCAGAACCAAGGTGCTCGAGGTCGCGCTTACAACCTCAATGCTAATCAGGCTCGTGACAACAACGAGGTGGTTAATGGTACGTTTCTCGTTAATAACCACTATGCATCCATATTATTTGATACGGGTGCTGATAAGTCATTTGTATCACTAAAGTTTGAACCCTTACTTAATTTACCCCAAACTAACCTAGAGGAACCTTTAGTGGTAGAGGTAGCTAATGGGAAGTTTATCTCGATCGATTCTATTATTCGTAACTGTGTGTTGAACCTTGATGAGCATACCTTCTCTATCGATCTCATTCCTATGCATCTTGGAAGCTTTGATGTCATAGTAGGCATGGATTGGTTATCAACCCGTCGTGCTGAAATCTTGTGCTTTGAGAAAGTCATTCGCATTCCTCTCGAATCTGGTGATATTTTGAAGATCTATGGTGAGATGCCTTGTGGTGAGCTTAAGCTCATGTCTTGTACTACTGCCCAAAAATACTTACGAAAGGGGTATACAGCTTTCTTAGCTAACGTGATAGAAAAGAAAGACAAAGGCAAAAGTATCCAAGACATCCTAATCATTCGGGACTATCCTGAAGTCTTCCCAGAGGATTTACCTGGTTTGCCTCCTGCTCGACAAGTGGAATTTAGGATCGATCTTGTTCCTGGTGCAAATCCTGTCGCCAAAGCTCCTTATCGTCTTGCACCCTCTGAGATGCAGGACTTTGCAAGTCAACTACAGGAACTTTCTGATAAAGGTTTCATTCGCCCCAGTTCTTCTCCTTGGGGAGCCCTTGCTTTGTTCGTTAAGAAGAAAGATAGATCTCTCAGGATGTGTATCGACTATCGCGAACTCAACAAACTCACCATCAAGAATCGTTATCCCTTGCCTAGGATTGACGATCTTTTCGATCAACTTCAAGGAGCAACCCACTTCTCGAAGATTGATCTTCGTTCTGGTTATCATCAGCTTAGAGTCCACGATGAAGATATTCCCAAGACAGCCATTCGTACACGTTATGGTCATTACGAATTCATGGTCATCCCGTTTGGATTGACCAACGCTCCCGCAGTGTTTATGGATCTAATGAATCGGGTTTGTCGACCCTACCTTGACAAATTCGTGATCGTCTTCATCGACGACATTTTGATTTATTCAAAATCAAAATCTGATCACGAACAACATCTTCACTCAATTTTGGGTCTCCTAAAGAAAGAACAACTGTATGCCAAGTTCTCGAAATGTGAATTTTGGCTTAAGGAAGTTCAATTTTTGGGACACGTCATTGATAAGAACGAAATCCATGTTGATCCCGCAAAGATCGAAGCTGTCAAAGATTGGAGCGTTCCTAAAACTCCAACAGAAGTTCGTTCCTTCCTTGGTTTGGCTGGTTATTATCGTCGATTAATTGCCAACTTCTCCAAGATCGCTGTTCCTATCACTGCCTTAACTCACAAGGGTAAACCTTATGAGTGGGGACCAAAACAAGAGGAAGCGTTTGAAACTCTTAAACTGAAACTCTGTGAAGCTCCTATCCTGTCTCTACCTGATGGTAATGATGACTTCGTGGTCTATTGTGATGCATCAAACCAACGTCTTGGTTGTGTTCTCATGCAACGAGGCAAGGTTATTGCTTATGCGTCTACACAACTCAAGACCCACGAAAAGAATTATACCACCCATGATCTTGAATTGGGCGCTGTCATCTTTGCTCTTAAGATTTGGAGACACTATCTTTATGGAACCAAATGTGTGGTTTTCACGGACCACAAAAGTCTCCAACATGTCTTCGACCAGAAAAATCTTAACATGAGGCAACGGCGTTGGGTTGAGTTACTTAACGACTATGATTGCGAAATTCGCTACCATCCTGGCAAAGCGAATGTTGTGGCTGACGCACTCAGTCGTAAAGAGCGTATCAAACTTCATTGTACGAGAGTTCGTACTGATCTTCAGGATCATATCCTCCAGGCTCAACATACTTCAGTCACCCAAGGTAACATGTACGACGAAATGTCTTGTGGTGCTGAGACTCAACTTGAAACCAAACCTGATGGTCTACTTTATTTTCTCAATCGACTTTGGATTTCTGACCGTGATGATCTTCGTACCTTCCTTATGAACGAGGCTCATAAGTCTCGTTATTCTATTCATCCTGGAGCTGACAAGATGTACCAAGATCTTCGTTATTCGTATTGGTGGCCTGGCATGAAGAAAGATATCGCTCTTTTCGTTGGAAAATGCCTTACTTGTTCAAAGGTCAAGGCTGAACATCAACGACCATCTGGTATGCTTGAACAACTAGAAATTCCTGTATGGAAATGGGAGAGCATAGCAATGGACTTCATCACTAAACTCCCTCGTACACCCAAAGGTTTTGACAGCATTTGGGTAATCGTCGACCGTTTGACCAAGTCAGCCCATTTCTTACCTATTCGTGAGAAATATTCCGTGGAAAGGTTAGCAAAGATGTACATAAGTGAAATCGTATGTCGTCATGGTATACCTTTGGACATTATCTCTGATCGTGATGGTCGTTTCACTTCTCACTTTTGGGATTCTTTACAAGACACTTTGGGTACCAAGCTGAACCTGAGTACTGCTTATCACCCTCAAACCGATGGTCAGACTGAACAGACCATCCAGACACTTGAGGATATGCTCAGGGCATGTGTCATCAATTTTGGGGGCGCATGGGATTCTCATCTTCCTTTGGTCGAGTTTTCATACAACAACAGTTATCATGCCAGCATTAATATGGCTCCTTTCGAGGCACTTTATGGTCGTAAATGTCGTTCACCTGTCTGTTGGACTGAGGTTGGTGAAGCCCAGATCACTGGACCCGAACTGATCCAGGAAACCAGAGATAAAATCCAACTCATTCAGGATAATCTTCTCAAGGCTAGAAGTCGTCAGAAGAGCTATGATGATAAACGTCGTAAGCCCTTGGAATTTCAAGTCGGGGACCTTGTACTTCTTAAGGTATCCCCTTGGAAGGGAGTAATTCGCTTCGGTAGAAAGGGAAAACGAGCTCATCGATACGTAGGCCCATTCAAAGTTCTTGACAGAATTGGAAAAGTGGCTTACAAACTTGATCTTCCACCCGAGCTAAGCAATGTTCACCCAACCTTTCATGTTTCGAATCTCAAGAAATGCTTAGCAGATGAGAACCTCCATGTCCCTCTTGAAGATGTGCAAATCGATGAAACCATGCACATTGTCAAGAAACCTGTTGAGATCGTGGATACTGGAGTCAAGAAACTCAAGCGCAGCCGCATTCCGATCGTTAAGATTCGTTGGGAATCTAAACGAGGTCCAGAGTTCACTTGGGAACGCAAGGACCAGATGAAGTCTAAATACCCACATCTTTTTCCACCAGACTCTCCAACTCCAACTTCGGGACGAAGTTCCTAAAAGTAGGGGAGACTGTAACATTTCGCATTGAATTCCTTGTACGTTACGATTATTATTAATAAAACGTCAAATTTCATCATTTATCGTCCTTTTAAAAACTGTTTCATGACACATTTGGACCCCTAATACTATGCTATAAGTATATATTATACATATATATGGTAAATAATTATCAAAAAAATAAAGGCATGGGCCGGGATTCGAATCCGAGCCCATGGCCAGTTCAACATACACAAACAACAAACCAGCTGGTCTACAACTTCTTTTGGGTTAATCCTGATAGATAATATATATATATATATATATATATATATATATATTACATTTATCAGTACAGTTGACTATTGAGGAGTCAACCTGCGAGCAATCTTCCACAATTAGATCATCAATCCACATTAAAGGCTTGATTGATGATTACCTTGACTGATTCGCGTCCATTACACGACCAATTAACATCAAAACTTTCCAAAATTATGTCCAATTAACGCGTCAATGATTGAAAACGAGTCAACCCTTACCAGATTTAAACCCATGAACATTTCACTATAAATTGAACACTTCACAGCAAGCTACACTAGCCGATCTCTTCTTCCTAACCTTCAATTTCTGCTAAAAACGTCCCTACAAGCTTTCATTGTTCGCGTTTGACTTTTCTGTTTGACCGATCAATAATCACGAAATCGTTTTTGTAAGTTTTCTTTTTTTGTTGGGTTTTGATCTTCGGCAACCTACAAACAATAGCCCCATCATATCAGGGGCTATTGGTTGTTAAATCTGATCATTGTTAATGTTAGGGTTCGAACAATTTTTTATTTGGGGAAGAAACCTTCTGCAGACATGGATATTTAATTAAAACAGACACAAGACAAACACAACCACTGATCTAGATCAAGTGGCTGTGTCTTTCTGTTTGTTAACCTGGGCACGCGGGTTCGAGTCCCACAAATACACGGCTTTTATCCTTTCTTTTATAACAAATATAAATCAGTTTTAACATAACTATATAATTAATTTTAAACCATGATTTATCGTTCTCAGGGTTCAGACCAACTAGTCTGAACTTGTGATATTAAACACGAACCGGTCCCAGACCCAGTTTCGATTCCCGGCTTGAACAAAACATTTTTTTTACCTTTTAGCTTTATATATTTTCACTAATATTTTTAAAATTGGTTTTAAAATACTAAAATTGCTTTATAAATTCTACAAAAATTATTTTATGTTATTCTAGTAGAAAAGTTTAACATTCAATTTTTAGTTTTCCAAAAATTATTTATTTAATATATATAATAAATATTTCATGTTTATTCTATTTTAATTATAAAATTCTATAAAAATATCAAAACAATTATATAAATTCCAACAAAAATTATTCTGAGTTTATATAACATTAAACATTTCTGAAATGATTTTTATTTCTGAAAAATCATTTATTTAATATTTTAATCAATTTTTGATTAGTTTTAATCATAAATAAATTATAATAAATTCATTTTTCAATATTATTGCACTAAAATTTTATATTAATTATTTCTGTACATTTAGAACACAAATACAAATTTTATTTTAAAAATTCTTTAATTTTAATATCTTTAGATATTAAAGTTGTATTTTGACAAATTGAAATAAATAGATTAAATATTCTATTTTTAAGAAAATAATTTTATAAAAATTATTTTCGTACTTAAAACCTTATAATGTGACCATTTTTAATCTAAAGTTTACACAAAGACTTTTGTTTATTTATTTATTGAATTTCTTATATTTAATAAACAATTTGATTATTAATCAAACAAATACTTATCCCCAAATTCGAAACCCTAGAAAATACTTGTAAACTAGAAAGCCTTAGACTTATTTGTTACCTTATACATAGGGTAATATTTGGCAACTTTGGGCTACACATACTCTATTTACCGAGACTTAATACTTTGCTAAGGTGAGTTTACGTAACCATGTTTATGCAATTCTTTATACTTGCAACATTATACTTAAGCAATTCTACATACATGTCTAGTTGTAAACTTTAATGCCTCGTGACTTAGACAACTACTATTAGACTTAAACTTCAACATACATAATCATTAGCTATGGCCAAGCCGGCGATACTCAATAATAGATCCATTGGATTGACAATCCCACCTAGATTCGTTGACCATCTTTTATGGGAAGCGCGGGTGATTGTTATCGTTCCAATGTGATATTAAGGTGAACCGTGGATGACGAGATGGACCTAAACTAGTCAGAAGTTTGATTATGTGCATACAACACTTCATGTTTATTCATGTAGACTTAAACTTACAATAGACATATGAATTGCTAAACTTTTATTCTTAAACTTAATTGCTTGACATATCTTATGTATTCTCACCAACTTCTAGTTGACCCCCCCCCCCCCATTTTTACAACTCAACAGGAAATAATGATGCTTGAAGTCTAGAGCTAGCTTGAGGAGACAATTTGAAGTTTATGCTTTGTTTGACTTTTTGATGTATTAGAATTTCATTCAAGACTTGTTATGTATTTTTAATTTTGGATATTTTTACTTTAAAGAAATTTCAATTAAAACTTGAATACCATGTGCTACTGTATACTCATTCTTACATGACACCTCAAAGTTTCTGCCATCGGTTGGGGTGTTACAATAGTACATCAGTGGACTGTCAGACTACTCTGAAAACAAAATGATGTTACAACATTGGGTAGCCACTACAATTGTATATTGGTAGGCTTGAAATCCAAGTTTAAAGTTCAGCATGTTGATATAAACTTAAAAATATTAACTGATAATCATGTGGATCAATGTCTCGTTGGCGTATGGTCTTAGTACCGAAATTTCGTTTGATAGATTGCCAAAATCGGAGGTTTCGGGTCGTTATATTGAAAGTTATTTGGGGATAGCCTAACTGATCTTTTGTCGTATTGATTTACGGACCTAGATCAGTCAGGGTATCTTAATAAAAGATCTTTAATGACAAATCCTTAAGTTACTGAATGAGGAACTTAACACGTGTGATGATAATCAAAGATTATCTAATGCATCGCATCAATACTATGATGAAAATCATGTATGATATTAGTCCTCACCCTGGTTGAGTGCATAAGTCGCTTTGAAGCATTAATTTGCTGACCTGTCACCGTTGTGCCTCATACCTTGAAACTAACGGATAACTACAATTCTTGATACGGGAATGTGTCGCGTTTGCGGGGACCATAGATTGTTCAGTATCTAATATTACCATAATGTATCTAAAGTGCTGAACAATAAATGATGATTTTGGGTTTAAGTGGACAAACATACTGGTAATGGTTGTAGGATGCTCAGTGTTAAAAGGCAGAAAATTGATCAAATAGAGTTTTGACTGACTGTTCCAATATTGATATGATCCTCTTACCGGAAAATTCGCAAAAATATGTTTAGTTTACTTTTATGAAATCTATTTGAAAATATAAAAAGATTCTTGGTGTGTTTTAACATAAACTTTGAAAAATCAAAATGTTTTTATTTCAATTTTATTTTCGATAACTGATGTTGGGATACTTAATGTGAAAGCTCAGATGCTCGAGAGCTGAAAATAGGAAATCAAATTGCAAATTTTCAAGTTTCTGGTGCAAATGAAAAATGTTTAATATTTCAGGGGGAGAACTATTGAGGGTTAAAAGGAATGTGAAGAGTACTTCCGAGATTTTTGTCGTGTCTAACGCTGGTTGTAGTGTGTGCAGTTATTAGTAAATTTTTCTGCAGAATCAAACACAACAAGTGCACTTCTCAAGACTCATCGACAAAGCGTGAAACTGAACAAGACCCAAACCTGAACATCAAGATCACCAGAACAACAAAATTTAGTCAAAGGTTGAAAAAGAAATGACTGAAGATCAAAGAATTTCAAGAATTGTTGTCTGTCTTTATCTCTGGACCAACAAAAGACAAAGCTAAGATTTCTTAAGTCTGTCTGAGATTTCGAAGCTTACTGCAAAGATAGACAAGAACCTCGACACAAACGTGCAAGAAAATGGAAAGTTTTCAAGTCTTTCAAGATAATGAGTTCAAGACTTGAAGAATTGATAACTTTCTGATTTGGTACATCACTAGCTAGGTCCAAGGGGGAGATTGTAAGTGCATTATTCATGTATGTCCCCAGCTAGTGATCCGGTACATAATGTCGAAGGTTCAGATAATCAGAAAATGACCAAGATATTAGTTTAAATATGCATTCGACCATTCCGAAGGTCGAATGTAGTTTGTCTTTGGTCGAATGAAGATTGAATGAAAAAGAAGGCTTCATTCGAACCCACGAGGGTTCGAATGAACACGTTCGACCTTATGAAAGGGGCGAATGTGGGAGCTTATAAATAGGGAAAAGTTAGTTATTTTGAATAAGAGAGTTATCATTTGAGCTTTTCCCTAGTTTGTGTGTGTGTGATATTCTCTGTATTAGGTCTAGGTTTGATATGTAATCATTGATATTTTGATCTAATACACGAGTAAAGTTATGGAAATTGCTCGGTGATTTGTTATCTGTTTTCATCATGATCGATTACGTTTATTTCTGAATCATTTTGCACGATCAAAGGGGATTCCGCACCCTACGGTTGGTATTCGTGAGATCACGGTTCGTGATTACGATCTTAAAACGAATTCTCATACAAGGACATAAAGCACACGAAAGATGTCCAGCCGAGGAACCATACCCAACCTGCGGGCACAAAACTCAAAGTGACGGACCTTAATTAACCCAAGAGGGTGCAATTGGGAAATATTCACTCGATAGTAAGATAACAGATCGATTAACTGTGTGGTTGGAAGTCAGAAATGACAGAAGGTAAAGAACTCAGCGTACAGAGTTATCTTCCCATCTTTGACCAGAAAGGCGATATCTTTGGGTTCCGGGCAGAGGGGACCCCAGTCGCTGGCGATGTGCCACTCAGCCAAGAAGGGTTTTAGTGCCGTTATCGATCAACTAGAGATAATCTCGGCAACACTCATGGTGGTTCGTGATGTACCAGTTTTTGGGGCCATTATAAGAAATAGTTTGAGTGAACAGTTTGATATGAATGAATACCTTACTCCACTTGATACTTGCTAATAAATAGGCCTTTGGCGTTGACGGTTTGAATTTTGAATCGACGAGTCAAAAGTCACATCTTGGATCGCTCAGACTGTTTGACGGCTGAGTTGACAAGTCAGGGTGACGTCACGAATCATACCCATGCGGCACTATTCCCAAATAAAATTTTAATTTGTTCGTTTTGAGCAAGGAACGTTTGGAATTCTTTTTCTTCTTAGAGTCTAGTAATACACATTAATGCCTATCACTAGACTGGGGGGACATGACGGGGTGGGCCCAATCTAAACTCGATCAGCCCACACCATGAAGGGCCCATAAAGGGCTGATCCACAGCCCAAAAAGAAACGACAAACCCGAGTTTGCTGGGGAAGTTTGTTAAGTGACCAGATAAAGCAAACTCTGTCATCATTAGGAGATGGACCTTTCGAATATAGATGATAACACTTATCCCCAAGGTTCTTGGGAAATCAGTTAACAAAGATTGACTCGCGATAGCTATGAAAACAACTATATAAAGACGACAGGAGGTATGCTTTATTCATTCAGAAATTCTCCCATAATACTATACTTTCTCCCATCCCCGAGACTTATTCTCATGCCGAAAGGTGGTCACAGGAATCCCCACATTCCTGTGGCGAGTCCTAACGGTGACTTGTTTTGTAGGTACTCAGGTCAACACCATCAAGATTGACGGAACCCGGGATCTACCTCCTTCATATAATAGAAGAGTAACGTCAGGTATTTACTTCTTCACTTGACTTGTGCGAAGGTTAAGATTGAATATCAGAAACCTTCAGGCTTACTCCAGCAACCAGAAATCCCTATGTGGAAATGGGATGGAATCTCCATGGACTTCATCACGAAGCTCCCTAAAACGCCAAGTGGGCGTAATATGATTTGGGTTATCGTCGATCGTTTAACCAAATCGGCACACTTTCTGGCAATAAAGGAAAATGACACGCTGGAGAGACTGGCCAACCTCTATCTCAAGGAGATCGTCTCTAGGCATGGGGTGCCAACTTCTATTATATCTGATCGCGATTCGCGGTTTACTTCTCATTTTTGGACTACTCTCCAAGATGCTTTGGGAACTCGCTTAGATATGAGCACAGCCTATCACCAATAAACGGATGGACAAAGTGAGCGTACCAACCAAACATTAGAAGATCTGCTACGAGCGTGCGTAGTGGACTTTGGCAACAGTTGGTATAAGAACTTGCCCTTAATCGAATTCTCATATAACAATAGCTACCACACTTCTATTCAGTGTGCGCCTTTTGAGGCACTATATGTGCGCAAGTGTAGGTCTCCCATCTGCTGGACTGAAGTTGGGGATAGCCAACTGACAGGTCCCGAACTTGTGCACAAAACTTCTGAGAAGATAGTGCAAATTAGAAACCAGTTGGCTGCTGCTCGTGATCGACAGAAAAGTTACGCAGATAAGCGTATGAAACCTTTGGAGTTTTAGGTTGGAGACAAGGTACTGCAAAAGGTGTCCCCTTGGAAAGGTGTGGTAAACTTTGGAAAACGGGGGAAGTTGAACCCGCGATACGTTGGACCATTTGAGATCGTCGAAAGGATTGGTCCAGTAGCATACATGTTAAACCTGCCTGATGAACTCAGTGGAGTTCACAACATGTTTCACGTCTCAAATCTAAAGAAATGTCTCTGCAACACGACACTGGTGGTGCCACTGGAAGAGATCCAGGTGGATGACCAGCTACGGTTCGTAGAAGAACCGGTGGAGATTCTTGAGCAGGGCATCAAGAAACTCAGACAAAGTACCATACCTATTGTTAAGGTACGATGGAATTCCTGACTAGGACCGGAATACACGTGGGAACGCAGGGATCAAATGCGGCTCAAATACCCACATCTCTTTACTGAACCTGAACCTGTGCATAGATCAAACGCTAAACATAAAGCAGCTCTTTCAAAGTGATATTCGGGGCGAAATTAGTTTCAACTTGGGGATGATGTGACATCCGGGAACCAAGCATACATTTTTCTAGCTAGCTTTACTGTTTACTTGCTGAATTTCAAGACGAAATTCTTTTCAACTTGGGGATGATGTGATACCCTGCAATTTCAGGTTCCTGATTTAACTAAACTCTAGTTACTTGCACCTAGATTACTTGCATTCTACTTGACTAGAGTTAACTAGGTAAGTCACACGTGCACACGCTAGACGTATATGTATCTATGAGCTATCATAGATTGACAAACATATGATTAAACTTACAAGAGTTTATAAATATTAATCTATGTGTGTACATGAATCTCTTATACTTCTAAATGTGCTTGTATATATATGTATATACACAATACATACACTAGGCTTGATAAGAAAAACTATATTTTGTTAAATACCTCTAGAAGCTAACACACATACATACATATATAAACACACGCACACATGCATCTATACCCACACACTTGGAGGTTTCCTTTTGTCTTTAGTAGCCACCCTAGTGAGAAACAAACATTCCTACTCTATTAATTAGTGGTCTATATAGCACATGGAGAAATTCTTGGATCTATGAAAGGTCACTATCCAAGCATGCTTAATATCTAAGCTAGATTAGCTACACAAACTCTTCCACTCTCATTAAAATTTTCGGCCATAGATCCCTAGCACCCAAGAAGCTTCCAAACTAGCAACTAGACCCTATGATCCATCAACATCCAAACAAGTGAGACAAAACATGGCATTGAACTATCACTATCCTAGTCTAGAATGTACTTGGTTGATTAGGAAGCAACAACTCACACAACTTGACTTCCAACTCATTCTCCTAAGTGATGTAATCCATATAGAATCATAGTGAGGTCATGAATTTCACCAAAATGGAGAAACCTATGCTAGACCAAGCCTATAACATTACATACATTTCCTTTCCCTGTTGAAAATGACACGTGAGCATGCATGTAGGCATGCGACTAGAAGCAAAGAAGGAAACAAGACAAACCTAGAACTATATCCTCCTAGCTAACTACCTTCCACATATATCCATACCTAGAAATCGGCCAACATAAAGGAAAGGGACATCACAAGAAACATGATAAGACAAATCCTCTTACACTCACAACTAAGCCTATGCACAACCTTTAGACATCCTATGCACATCCTATGCTATTGCTAGACCCATGTTGCTTCTTTCCTTGACAAAAAAAAAATCGGCCACTCATGCACACTCCTTCACAAGTCACTATCCTACTAGGAGACACTTAGACACTTACACCTTTTTACAATCATTCCAAAGTTCTTACACATATCTTGCACACGCCACTTTTCCAAAAATAGAGGATCCTTGGTGGATATGAATCGGCCAAGAGCTCCAAGACAACAACAATGCATTAGCCAACTTATTTCACTAATTTAGTATGATGTACTAAGCATTGAACACAAGAAAGGAGGTATAGAACTTGCCATCTAATGCACTATATAAAGGGTATCACCCTCCACTTCATTTCTTGCACCACACCTCTCAAAATCATCCTCTAACTCCCTCTCTAATACCATCGGCCGAAGACCACCTTTTTATCCCCTTCCTACTAGCTAGTATTAAGTTAAGTTCTAATCGCTTGTTTTCTTAAGTTCCATCGGCCCTTATTGTGAACCGGAATCTAGATTTTTGATCATAGGGATCGGCCCTCAACTAGTGTTCAAAAGTTGATTTTTATGCACTTAGTAATCAAGCTTCTAGTGTGCACACATTATTTCACTCATAAGATCAATTATGTTATCTAATGTTAGAGTAATTGATTACATATTACACATGGATTCATAAAACACTTAAGATCAAACTTCTTATACATGAAACATGATCTACACAACTTGATGTGGTTCACAAAAGTGGGTGCCGAACTTGTGTGATAAACAAGAACATAGTTTAATATGTCTTAATACTCATAGGGAGATCTTTGTCGGAACAATTGCTACTTTCTCTTCTTTGCTAGATCTCTCGCACAAACACCAGGTGAGTTTCACTACTCTTTTCTCAAAAAGCATACGTCTCAGATGAGACAACATTCTAAACTTTTTCATAGTCCGGTTGGGACTACTTTACACATCCCGGGTTTGGGGTGCTATGATTCACTAGGTGAATCTGCTTTCACTAATTCATGTTTTATGTCCTTTGTGAACTAAACACACTCTATCACTCTAATGTCCTTATTATATTATTGGGTTAATCTCTGAAGGCGAACGAGGTATTAGTTGATAGCGCTATTAGGTTGTGCATCAACCTCATGCTTGCGTGCTTGTGTCACGGGCATGAACTTTTGACCACGCTCTTGAGGAGCTGACTAGTGTTGATAGACACTGGTACTAAGGCATCATAACGAATGTTAACACACTGTATGTTCCCAATAATCAGTTGTTTAGTTACAATGAGTGGGCTAGCTACCCCTGGCATGTGAATTAGCTTTTACTCGTTAAAACATGGTCTGGAGGACCTACGTATTTAACAAACTTTGTGAACTCACCAACTTTATATTGACCCACGATTATTATAACTTTTTGCAGGACACTAGTTCGAAGCACGAGTAGGGCATGCATCATATAGCATCATGGGGATATGAATACTTATCTAATTTCGAATGTTTAAATTATCTATTACGATTTCGAACGCGTTGTTTTACGCAGACTATTTGGATAACTATTATCTTTATATTTCGCTTCCGCAACTATTGAAATATATGATTATCTATGAAACTTGTTTTACAATAACGAACTATTTGGTTTGGGCATTTAGAGTCGTTCATGTGAGTTATGGCTATGGGATCCTGGTATGTCACGCGCCTCGCGGTATAAACCCCGCAGTGGAAATTGAGGGTGTGACAAAAAACTGAAAAGCAGAAAACGACAACAGCTCGTATTTAAATGTCATCCAGTTCTAGAAGCCCTAAGATTGAAAATAAGGAAATGGTGCAGGATATATATATATATATATATATATATATATATATATATATACTAGTAATAAACCCCCGCGATGCTGCGACGACAGTAATTTACAACGCGATACTCATTTTATGTTTGTTAAATATTTATCTCGTCTTATATTGTATTGTGTTTAAGTTAGTTTTCTTATTCGTAACATTAGTTTATCTTTTCTTTAAGTGTAGGGGTGGTCATCACAAAATTAGTAAACTTATTTTATCACAGCCAATCACCTTCCGTCACTTCAACTTTCACATTTTATCACATTTATCACTAAACATATTGGGTGGTCATCACATCATCACTAAATCATTCCCCACCAATCATAAAAAACGAACCAATCACAACATTACACCTCATTCCCAAATAAACCACACACCCTACACACATTACTTTCACGGTCGCGATATACATCATCATGGTGTTGATTTTCACTGTGTTAAGAAGGGTGGGTTGATATTTTACGCCATCACTAAACATCACAATGGTTTATTACGTACAATCCCATGTCAATTGCACACATTGTAATTTAAAAATAAAAATCTGAGCATGCGAATAAAAGAATATGTGGATATCTATCTTATTATTTCTGCTTAACCTGCATATTTTTTTCATTTTAATTTTTTTTATTCACATTAGAACAAAGTTCATTTGAACCGTAATAATGCTTGTTGGAGATACATCTTCCACAACATTAATAACACATTCATATTTATTGTTGATTTTGTTGTAGGGATGACTGCTATAGTAACAGTTAATTTGAGTTTCATCTGGATCATGTCTTGGTTAACTTCTAAAATTTTACCTTCATGAACAAAAGTATGTAAAAGTGTATACACCAGTCACCAAATAGGTGACACATCATAACTCAAAATGGATTCAGACTGATCCATATGTATACACTATCAGTGTATTATATTTTTAACTTTCACTTTCAGGAATCAAAATGGTTATATCCCATTTAAAAAAGATTGTACAGTATAACTCAGCATTGCGTAGCATAATAAAATGGCAAAAATTGAAAAGAAATACATTAACTTTTTTCTTTAAGTATTAACCTAATATCAGTGTAATCAAAAGTTTAAAACTTCAATTCTGATAATATTTTCTTTTTTCTTTCAAAACATGTTGGAAGACACATACTTGAACTACTGCCAAAAGGCTAGTACTTTTTCTAAAAATATAACTTTACATGATTTGTTTTACTCTTCTAAAAATTAACCACTCAATGACATTGTGAAATTGTTCAAGCTTATTTACTAAATGATGCGATAAATTTAAGAAAAAACACTTGTAAATTAATTAAGTAGTTTTACAATAGAGTTATGTATTCAACTTAACCAATGGAGTTATGTTCAAGCTCTATGTTGTTTAGAGCTTAAACCAATTTGAAAAGAAACAATCTAAACTATAATTAAATAAAGTAAACCGGTAAACATAAAGGAATTCATTTTGACTACAATCTAAACAACATAGTAAATTCCAAATGCTGCATATATAGTATTGTCATTGTTTAAAGTCAACGAACCAATACATATCAACTCAAATTTTTTTAATTTTTAAACAACTCTTCTTCTTTTCTTTTGTTCTTTCCTCTTCTGCCATGGATTCTATGTACTCGACGTCACAACTGTACCGAATAAAAACTCTCCGGAGAGTCGTACGGTGGGCACAGGCTATCCGTCACTTTCATCCTATTCGTAGTCTTCCATGTCGTTGATTTTGACACACACACACACACACAAATGCGCCATCAAACTGTTCTCGCCACAAAACACGCAGCCAAAGTTGTATGTGTTAAAATGTGAAATTAGTAATAAAAACTTACAGGCTCAACCCAATTTTTTCCATTTAATATATCTTTGTCTATGAAGATAGATTTTGCAAAAATGGTTGTAATACTAATTTAGAGGTTTAGTTTGAAAATGTTTTTAAAAGTGCTTTTGCTTTTTGAAATTAACATAACAAAATGAAAGATTTTAAAGAGTTTGCCGGTTCTTTTTTTTTCTTTAACGAAACAAAAACCCTGTATTGTTACCAGACCAAACCAGCAAGGATATAGCTAAAACATTACAAGCCCAACATTTACCAAGTAAAATAACAACAAATTTAACAACCTGAAAACATCAAATAGGTCATCCAAGTCTAACCTCTTCCACTCCTCCCACGTGAGAACACCCTATTATAAACGCTTTTTTACCAACAAATAGATCAAAGTTTGTGTTTGTCAGTTCTCTGATTTACAAATCTAATGATTAGTTTGGTCAAGCAACTCCAAACGGCTTAGCTTACCCTCAAATACGCTTTATAGTCTCGAATAAGCAAAAACACAAAAAGCATCTTTAATAAGCAAAATTAGATATATGGTCACTATCAGTTATCATTATACTATTGTTAGAATCATATATTAAATTTGTTGAGGAATTAAGTTGTACCTTCTTTACTTCATAATTTCAGACGACGCCTAATTTTGTTATCTAGACCAGATTTATGAAGTCTTTTAAGTAGTTCTTCACGTTTCATTACAAACAAGTAATGTGTTCCTGCTAAATCGCAACAAAATGTTTGAATAGTAGAGTATGTAGTACCGAATCGGTTAAACGTAAAATTGAAGGAAAAATGGAAGATATTGAACGTAGATACATACCATTCTTAGAGAGCTCCATGTGGATATGAATAGAACGTCAAACTAACGGTTAATGCCATACCTTCAGTAACCATCTCGACCGAACGCGAAACTGACTTCTTCCTTGGGCCGTCGCTTCGTGCTCCTGCAACTTTTTTTGCTTTTCCAGCTCCCACCATTTCATTAAATGTTGCGAGAGTTTTGATGCAAATGAGAGAGGATTATTGACGTTTTGGTGGTGAATATTTGTTCAAACGGTTTGGCTATACACAGATTGGCATAAGGGTTAGGATCGATGAGTTGGATTATATCAACCATTGGATGATGGTGGCTTGAATGGTTGTGATTTGTTATTTGGTGATCCGTGTCATAGCTAGCTTCAACCAATGGGATGTAGGGTCAAATTCAAATTTGTTTTTAATTCTTTCCAAAGGGTTTTCAACAAATTTACCATGCCATGCTTTAAGGAGTTATCCATTATGTTTTATGAGTTGTACAAGTCTTAAAATGGGATAAATTACCATATTATCCTTCCTATATGCTTTATAATATAGTATATATATATATAAATAATGAATTGATGTTTTCCTTTTATTGTATGAATCATCGAAAAACATCAATTCTAACTTAGTTACCAACGGAGTGTTGGTAATCTATTTTCCTTTGATTGTAAGAATCTTTAGAAATTTTGTGGAAAGACATTTGAAAGTAATATCATTATACATATGGAATGGAAAGATGTATGTAAGAATGGTTAAATGAATATTTAAAGATGGAAAATGAATATTGAGAATTCATTCCTTTTTATAAGGTGAATATACTAACTATTCTTGAAGTTGGTTTTCAACTTTAGCAGTTGGATTTCAAATAAATATAAAGTTGGAAGTTACTTTTGGGACTTTTTATTTTTTATATAATGAAAGACAATTGCAACAACAATAATAATAAAAAAATAATGTTAATAAAGTAACTTCAAAATCGTAATCATTATTTTTGGGGCTTTTTATAACATCTGTTGACAGTAAAAAGAGTTATTGTTACAAGAAAGTTTTTCAGTATTTTTGCCAACGGATTGTGTAATCTGCGGAAGGAAAAAAACCATCAAAAGAGTGACTGTTACAACATCTTTTATTACACGATTAACTCGTTATTAAAGTATCAATATAAAGTTAAATTTCAGAAAACTTTTCAACTTCATAAAAAAATCTTGATATTTCTAATAAAAGATGAAGCAAACCCGTCAAAGCATTGTAAATTACTGCTTAAAAGTTATAGATATAATAAAACTTAAAATTAAAATAATATTCATATTAAGTATATAAAAACAATTAACTTTGATATTAACTTAAGATCTTTTACGTTTTATAGATTATAATAATTGTTTAACTTATGTTTTTATCTAAATTGGACATGAAAGGTTGTTCTTTTTTTTCCTTATCATAATCGAGTAAAAAATTTTCAGAAGATTTGTGGAAACACATTTGAACGTAATATCATTATGCATATGGGATGGAGAGTTGTAAAGTGAAAATAGTTGAACGAATATATAAACATAGAAAATGAATATTGCGAATACCTCCACTTTTTATCGGTTGAATAAACTAACAATTCCTAAAGTTGGCTTTCAACTTTACCAGTTAGATTTCAAGTAAATATAAAGTAAGATCAAAATCGTAATCATTACTTTTGGGCATTTTTATAACATCTGTTGAAAGGAAATTTGTCTTTAGTAAAGTAGGTTCAGATGTAGAGGCTTCTTATAACATCCTTCAAACAGATGCATTGACTTTTCAATAGTTGTTGTCACAAAAAAGTCTTTAAGCATTTACCAGCGGTTTTGTTCAAACAGTTGTTATACGATTCAACTATATTATTACAATTCATTAATTTGAGTTAAATATTTGAGTTTACAAACTACATAAAAAATACAAGAAAACATAAAAAAAAAGCCTTCTAACAACCAAATTCTAGAAAATGATCTTTCTTGCCAGCATCATCGGAACAAAAGCACAAACAAAACAATGAAAACCAATACACGAACACAGCTCGTATTTAAATTTCATCCAACTCTAAAACCCCTAATGATTGAAAATAAGGACCTGATGCTGAATACATATATAATAATAATGGATTGATGTTTCAGTTTGATTGTATGAATCATCTAAAAACACCAATTCCAACTTTCTTACCAACAGATTGTTGGTAATCTATTTTCCTTTGATTGTAAGAATCTTTCGAAAATTTGTGGAAAGACATTTGAAAGTAATATCATTATGAATATGGGATGGATACATGTAAGTGAGAATAGTTAAATGAATATTTTAAGATGGTAAATGAATATTGGGAATTCGTCCACATTTATAGGGTGAATATAGTATGTCACACCCTCAAATTTCCACGTGCGGGGTTTTACCGTGAGACGCGTGACACACCAGGATCTGTGACACCCGACAAATTCTGGTTAACAACGCTGTCTAGATTAAAGTCTACCTTAGCGAGTCACGTGTATATGATACTTAACTGGGTTAGTTGAGTCGCGTTATGGTTCGGGAACTGTTAGTTAGAGGATCATTAGATGTCAGTCTAGAGGCTCATTAGATGTCAGTCCTTAACCAAGTGTACAAAGGGTGACGATTCGTAGAATCGTCAGAGCATAGGGAACATACAAGTCTCGAGTCCCGGGAATTGGTGAACGAGTGTGAATGTGTTTGTTTGCAAGTATTATGTGTTTACAATCATTATGTGACTTGTCAGTATGTGAAAATGTGTTAACATATGTTAAAACGGAGTTTAACGCGCCAAGTACGCTGAACCAGACCCTATAGGCGATTAGCATCTGTAATCGCCTATAGGGGAGGCGAGTAGGGTTTCCCTTTGGGCGAGTAGGCCCTAATCGCCCCTACTATAGGCGATTAGGAGCCCTATTCGCCTGATGCTGCTGCGTAATCGCCTATAACGTGCTGGACGACTAAAAACGACTATAAATACAATACTTGACCTCCTTAACTTCATATTAACAACCCTAGTCGTCCCACAACTCGCCCCAACACACACACAACCTCTGGAACACGATTTTGGATCAAAACACAAGATTTCAAGCCTATTACATCAATCTATCATAAATCTAATGTGTGGTTTTCATTCATGCAACCTTTAATAATGTTTTTATCGAATCCCTAATGGTCCAGACCTGTTTATAAACGTATGTGTCTTCTGAAATTCGTTAATAATCATTGTTAATTGGATTCTAGCTATTATGCATGTTGTATGTGTGTTTATGATTAAAAGATAGGGTTTTTGTGATTCAAGAAGGATTGTTAGCATGATATTAAGGTAGTTACAGATTGATGATGATAGCATGTTGATGAGATCTGAGTAATTGTTCATTAGGGTTACGGTTATGCATGTTAATGTGATGTTTCATGCTATGTGTATTGTTTTTGGGATACATGGTTGCATGCAGGACTGATAGAACGAGGTTAAACGAAGGATTTTGATTGAAATATGTTTGATATGGTTGTTTGATTGATATTTGATGTTTACACACGTTCTGGATCTGATTTGGAGAGTTAAACGCGCGAAAAACTGGAACAGCTGGGCTAAAGGCGAGTAGGGATCCTATTCGCCCATGCTATAGGCGAATAGGAGGCTATTCGCCTGATATGGGATCCTATTCGCCTATAGTATATGCGAATAGGGGCCTAAATGCCTTTACTTCATGCGATTACGATCCTAATTGCTAGTTAAGCCTTGAATTGCTTGCCTTACGACGTAATCACCTATAAACTCCTGATTTGCATACCATATGACCCTAATCGCCTATAGTATAGGCGATTAGCCTTCCTAAATGCCTGTTGACTTTCATAATCGCTAGCTGACTTTTCCTAATCACCTGTACTGCTGCTGTAAGTGTATTTTGACATTCCGAGACCCGATTTGACACCTAGGAACATGCTAGGAACCCCGTAACATACCTAATAACTTGGTAACATGTGCTCGGACTTATTTATGAGATACTTGAACTACGTGCTACAACTTGTTGGAATTTAACGTATGTTAAGTGTGATTGCATGATTGTTTGTTTGAGAGTGCAAGTATAACACGGGGAGTCTCGGGTCACCAATGGGATGTCGATTCTTGTACATTGGGTTAATTTAACAGTCACGGTGTTTTCAAACGAACTTGGTTATGGTCTGGACATCTAGGGACTAACTAACCTACGGGTTATTAGTCTAATTACTTGTAACTGTCATATGTTAGGTCGCCGCCTTACGGGGCTAACATAGCTTGCTGATTTTATTCGTATTATGAAGTAACGCAACCTAAGGTGAGTTTACGGCCCCTCTTTTAACTGGTTTCACTTTTTGGGGGAGAAAACATGTGTTAAACTTATGTTTTGGTAACAACTGTCATATTATGGGTTTCTATGGTTTACTATACGATCCTTGGAAGTCCCGGGGGAAACCATGAATGTGCGGGTTAGCACAACGGGGAAATGTGAATAGATCTATTGGGAGTAACCAACCCCGCTCATCGGCTTGGAGGGCCGGGCGAGTGCATATTGTCTCAAACAGGAACAGGTTTACTATTCGGGCACAACATCTGGTTTGCGAGTTAGTAATGGTTTTCCAATCGTTGTAGTAACAAAACATACGCCTAGCTAGCGTACTTGGTTTTCAAATTGATATAGTATGGACAGGTTGAACTTGATACTTTGATTACAAAACCTGTGAACTCACCAGCATTTTTGTGCTGACGTAACTCTTACATGTTTTCTCAGGTCGCTAAGGTAGCACTACGGAACTAGGGCGCACGCGTCTGCACGGCGTCTAGTTAGGATTGCATGGTTTTTAAACATTGAATAATTGGGTTACTCTTGGATTATATTTTGAGAATAAGCTTCCGCTGTATTTGGGGATTTTAAACTATGTTTTTGAAATTGCATATGTTCATTTAGATTTGTTTATTGTGATCGTTGACTTGGATCCTGGTTTGTCATGCGCCTCGCGGTAAAACTCCGCAAGTGGATTTTGAGGGTGTGACAGATTGGTATCAGAGCCAATGGTTATAGTGAACTAGGACTGCATGTAGAGTCTAGTCTATAGCCGAGTCGCACACACTAGACGATCACATAGTACTAAACATTATGGTGGGTTACGTATGGCCTTGTCGGAGTGTCTCTAAATCAGCTGACCTTCCTATGTTACATCATCCGTTCTATCATAGGTCGGGTTACTTGCTCTCTAGGCAGTGTGGTATATTGGGGTAAATCATGTACTCTTGAGATTTGTCCAAGGCTCGGACATCTCCCTTTCATACTCCAATAGAAACACTTGCCATAAACTACCGTAGCATTACGGTGTATAGCTAAGAGTCTATGTTCGGTGATTTGAACTTTGAACTAGGAGAACACTTGGAGGACCATGTAGAGCGGTTTATCATTTTGGGTGCACACAAAATCATAAACCGAAATGCATGAAAGCCCTAGTGAGCTCTGGGTTTGAATGGATAGTCCTGAGTTGGATCTAGCTTTGATCTTGTGAATGCTAGTGGTTACCATTAGCTGTGAAACTAAACTTTTCTCGTCCTTTCTGTCAGAATCATGTCTGGAGTACGAGGAGGACGTGGAGGTGGCCGCGCTGGTGGGCGTGGTGGTGGTGGTGGTGGTGGTCGTCGTCGTGGAGGTGTAAACCTATCACAAGAAGATCTGAACAACTTGCTGCAAGCTGCCTTTCAGTTAGGGCACAATGGTGGTGGTAAGTTGATTTATCCACTATTGCCTCATTGGTGAACCTTGTTTACATCCTTCGTGGTTTCTCATGCGTTTTATTTCAGGTGGTCCTGTTAACCCACCCCCACCTATGTGTACCTACATGATGTTTCGGGACTGTAAGCCCCAGGAATTCTCTGGCACTGAGGGTGCGGTGAGCTTGCTCAGGTGGCTGGAAAAGGTGGAGTCAGTGTTTCTGATGTGCAACTGTCTCCCAGAGGATCGAGTCAAGTATGCTGCTGCGTTATTCCAGGATGTTGCTTTGACCTGGTGGAACAATATCACCCAGAATATGGGTATAGGGGAGGCTTATGCTATGCCTTGGGAAAATTTTGTTCAACTACTGAAGCGAGAGTACTGTCCAAGGGAAGAAATTCAGAAGCTAGAGCATGAGGTGTGGAACCTCAAGATGATCGGGTCAGAGATTGAAAAGTATACGGTAAGGCGTAATGAGTTGGCAGTGCTGTGTCCTGATCTGCATGTGCCAGAATACCGGAGGATTGAACATTATATCTCGGGGCTAGTACCAGAGATCGCAGGGTTGGTGGCTGCGGGGAATCTTCCTACATACTCAGAGGTGGTCCGATCGGCTCACAGGATGACAAACTTGAAGGTGAATGAGGGTATCTTGCCTGCTAAGGGTTCGACTGTCAAGGCCCCGAAGAATAACAAGCGTAAATGGGATAATGTGGGGAAAGGATCTATGCCAGCATCATCACAACAGGGTAAGAGATTTGATAGCGGGGGTTCTTCTTCTTCTGGTACCAAACCGGGTGGTTATGCGGGGAAATTACCTAAGTGCAACAAATGTGGGCGTCATCATCAGGGGGACTGCGACCGTAATCGTTGCCATCGCTGCCAGCGACTTGGGCATTTTGCTAAAGATTGTCGGGCGACACTTCCATCGACCCAGGCCCCAACTACTACCCCGGCTTCTACTGCTCAAGGAACTACGGGAAAACAGGGTTGTTACAACTGTGGGAAGACTGGGCATTACAAGAAGGAGTGCCCGAAACTGAAGCAGGGCGGGGATGTGAGGGACAGAAACGGTAACGGGAACAACGGGGGCGGTGGCAGGAATGCACGTGCCTTCGTCATTGGAGCCGCAGAGGCTAGACAGGATCCTGACACAGTTACCGGTACGTTCCTTCTCAATAATCGCTCTGTTAGTGTTTTATTTGATTCCGGTGCCGATAAAAGTTTTATATCTTTGGAAGTTAGTCGACTGCTAGATGTAGTACCCGTACCATTAGAGGCTAAGTATGTAATTGAGTTGGCTGACGGTAAAAAGATTGAAGCTACTTGTATCCTTCGGGAGTGTCAACTAGAGTTGTCGGGTTTGTCGTTCCCCATTGACCTTATGCCGGTACCTTTGGGTAGTTTTGCCGTTGTTGTAGGCATGGATTGGTTGTCTTTGTATCGCGCTGAGATCGTTTGTTACGACAAGATTATTCGGATTCCCCTCCCTGATGGAGAATTCCTTTCTGTGTACGGTATCAAGGGCGGTGCTCCGCTAAATCTCATTTCCAGCATGAAAGCACTTAAGTACCTTCGAAAGGGTTATTCGGCCGTTTTGGCACTTTTATCTGTTTCCTCTACCGATGAGAAGAAGATCGACGATATTCCTGTTGTACGCGAGTTTCCTGATGTATTTCCTGATGATTTATCTGGTCTTCCTCCCCATCGTCAGGTTGAGTTCAGCATTGATCTTGTACCGGGGGCTGCTCCTATTGCTCGGGCCCCCTACCGTCTTGCACCTCCCGAGATGCAAGAATTGTCCAGTCAGTTGCAGGAACTCTTGGACAAGGGTTTCATTAGACCAAGTTCTTCCCCTTGGGGAGCCCCGATTCTGTTCGTTAAGAAGAAGGATGGAAGTTTTCGATTGTGTGTGGATTACAGAGAATTGAACAAAGTGACCATCAAGAACCGTTATCCTCTTCCACGTATTGATGATCTATTCGACCAACTCCAGGGTTCTAGCTACTACTCTAAGATTGATTTGAGGTCCGGTTATCACCAGTTGCGCGTAAGGGAAGCTGACGTTGCAAAGACTGCCTTCCGTACACGTTATGGCCATTTTGAGTTCTTGGTCATGCCTTTCGGTCTCACAAACGCACCGGCGGTTTTCATGGATTTGATGAACCGCGTTTGCAAACCGTATCTTGACAAGTTCGTCATCGTGTTTATTGATGACATCCTGATTTATTCCAAGAACAAGACCGAACACGAGGAACACCTGCGTTTGGTTTTGGAACTTTTGCGACGGGAACAACTTTACGCTAAGTTCTCAAAGTGTGACTTTTGGTTACGCGAAGTTCAGTTCCTAGGACATGTGGTTAATGAACTAGGAATTCATGTCGATCCAGCTAAGATCGAAGCGATCAAGGACTGGGAAGCACCAAAGACGCCAACTGAGGTGCGGCAATTCCTAGGCCTTGCGGGCTATTATCGTCGTTTCATTAAGGGATTCTCGAAGATCGCTCAACCCCTCACCACTCTTACTCAGAAGGATAGAAAATTCGTCTGGGGTGAACCACAAGAGTCAGCATTTCAAGAACTGAAGTCTAAACTTTGTTCTGCTCCTATTTTGTCCTTGCCTGAAGGCCCTGATGATTTCGTTGTTTACTGTGATGCTTCTATTCATGGTCTCGGTTGGGTGTTGATGCAACGCGAGAAAGTGATTGCGTATGCTTCTCGTCAACTCAAGGTGCACGAGAGGAACTACACCACCCATGACTTGGAATTGGGTGCAGTGGTTTTCGCGTTGAAAATTTGGAGACATTACTTGTACGGTACCAAATGCACCATCTACACCGATCACAAGAGTCTTCAACATATTTTCGACCAACAACATTTGAACATACGACAGTGTCGTTGGATTGAACTCCTGAACGACTATGATTGCGCTATTAAGTACCATCCTGGCAAGGCGAATGTAGTAGCAGACGCCTTGAGCAGGAAGGAATCAATTAATCCTCGTCGCGTTCGAGCGTTACAGCTCACCATTCATTCCTCTCTACCTGACCAACTCCGTTCTGCCCAGTTAGAAGCTTTGAAGGAGGAAAACCTTAAAGCTGAGACTATGCACGGTGCCGACAAGCACCTCGAGCGAAGGCCTGATGGCCTGCACTACTTTGCAGAATGCATATGGGTTCCTTTATTCGGGGGACTTCGGGAGCTTGTCTTAGATGAGGCTCACAAGTCCCGGTATTCTATTCATTCTGGTTCGGATAAGATGTACCAAGATCTAAAGGTGCTTTACTGGTGGCCAAACATGAGGTCGGATATAGCCTTATACGTGAGCAAATGCTTGACCTGTGCTAAGGTCAAGGTGGAATACCAGAAACCGTCGGGTCTCTTGCAACAACCTGAAATTCCGGAGTGGAAATGGGAACGGATTACAATGGATTTTGTCACGCAACTACCTAAGTCACCGAGCGGGAATGATAAGATATGGGTGATTGTTGATCGGTTGACGAAATCAGCCCATTTTCTCGCTATTAAGGAGACCGACACCATGGATCGTTTGGCTCGTCTTTATCTGAAGGAAGTTGTTTCTAGGCACGGTGTGCCGGTTTCTATTATTTCGGATCGTGACTCCCACTTTACTTCTCACTTCTGGAAGTCTTTGCACAAGGCTTTGGGTACCCAGCTAGACATGAGTACCGCTTATCACCCACAGACTGACGGTCAGAGTGAACGCACGATTCAAACCTTAGAAGACATGCTGCGAGCATGTGCGATCGATTTTGGCAAAGGTTGGGAAGCTCACCTACCGTTAGTAGAATTCTCTTACAATAACAGTTACCACACGAGCATCAAGGCAGCTCCGTTCGAGGCACTGTACGGGCGGAAATGCCGGTCTCCTCTTTGTTGGGCTGAGGTGGGTGAGAGTCAACTCACTGGGCCTGAGCTAGTGTACGAAACTTCGGAAAAGATAGTACAGATTCGTAACCGGTTGGCAGCGGCACGGGATCGGCAAAAGAGTTATGCCGATCAGCGTCGCAAGCCATTGGAATTCCAAGTTGATGACAAAGTACTTCTGAAAGTTTCACCGTGGAAGGGCGTCATACGCTTTGGGAAGCGTGGCAAACTCAACCCTCGGTATGTCGGCCCATTTACAATCCTGGAACGAATTGGACCGGTGGCATATCGTCTTGATTTACCGACGGAGCTCGACAACGTACATGACGTCTTCCATGTGTCCAACTTAAAGAAGTGTCTGGCTGACGAGTCTCTTATTGTTCCACTGGAGGAGATCAAGGTGGATGATCGTCTTCGGATTGTGGAGGAACCTGTTGAGATTTGATTACAAGATTCGTAGCCTACGTCATAGCAAGATTCGCATTGTTAAGGTTCGCTGGAACTCGAATCGGGACCAGAGTACACTTGGGAACGGGAGGATCAGATGAAGTCTAAGTATCCTCATCTCTTTCCTAAGGAAGCGTTCGAATCGAGATATGTTACCACTGCAGCTGAATGAATCTCGGGGCGAGATTTCTTTTTAACGTGGGGATGATGTGACAACTCGGGCAAATCTCATTCTTGGTTTCTATATTTTGTCTGTTTCTTTTGTTATTCCTTTTGGTACTTGTGCAATTTTCGGGACGAAAATTCTTTTAATGTGGGGATGATGTGACACCCGGCAAATTCTGGTTAACAACGCTGTCTAGATTAAAGTCTACCTTAGTGAGTCACGTGTATATGATACTTAACTGGGTTAGTTGAGTCGCGTTATGGTTCGGGAACTGTTAGTTAGAGGATCATTAGATGTCAGTCTAGAGGCTCATTAGATGTCAGTCCTTAACCAAGTGTACAAAGGGTGACGATTCGTACAATCGTCAGAGCATAGGGAACATACAAGTCTCGAGTCCCGGGAATTGGTGAACGAGTGTGAATGTGTTTGTTTGCAAGTATTATATGTTTACAATCATTATGTGACTTGTCGGTATGTGAAAATGTGTTAACATATGTTAAAACGGAGTTTAAAGCGCCAAATACGCTGAACCAGACCCTATAGGCAATTAGCATCTGTAATCGCCTATAGGGGAGGTGATTAGGGTTTCCCTTTGGGCGAGTAGACCCTAATCGCCCCTACTATAGGCGATTAGGAGCCCTATTCGCCTGATGCTGCTGCGTAATCGCCTATAACGTGCTGGACGACTAAAAACGACTATAAATACAATACTTGACCTCCTAAACTTCATATTAACAACCCTAGTCGTCCCACAACTCACCCCAACACACACACAACCTCTGGAACACGATTTTGGATCAAAACACAAGATTTCAAGCCTATAACATCAATCTATCATAAATCTAAGGTGTGGTTTTCATTCATGCAACCTTTAATAATGTTTTTATCGAATCCCTAATGGTCCAGACCTGTTTATAAACGTATGTGTCTTCTGAAATTCGTTAATAATCATTGTTAATTGGATTCTAGCTATTATGCATGTTGTATGTGTGTTTATGATTAAAAGATAGGGTTTTTGTGATTCAAGAAGGATTGTTAGCATGATATTAAGGTAGTTACAGATTGATGATGATAGCATGTTGATGAGATCTGAGTAATTGTTCATTAGGGTTACGGTTATGCATGTTAATGTGATGTTTCATGCTATGTGTATTGTTTTTGGGATACATGGTTGCATGCAGGACTGATAGAACAAGGTTAAACGAAGGATTATGATTGAAATATGTTTGATATGGTTGTTTGATTGATATTTGATGTTTACACACGTTCTGGATCTGATTTGGAGTGTTAAACGCGCGAAAAACTGGAACAGCTGGGCTAAAGGCGAGTAGGGATCCTATTCGCCTATGCTATAGGCGAATAGGAGGCTATTCGCCTGATATGGGATCCTACTCGCCTATAGTATATGCGAATAGGGGCCTAAATGCCTTTACTTCATGCGATTACGATCCTAATTGCTAGTTAAGCCCTGAATTGCATGCCTTACGACGTAATCGCCTATAAACTCCTGATTTGCATACCATATGACCCTAATCGCCTATAGTATAGGCGATTAGCCTTCCTAAATGCCTGTTGACTTTCATAATCGCTAGTTGACTTTTCCTAATTGCCTGTACTGCTGCTGTAAGTGTATTTTGACATTCTGAGACCCGATTTGACACCTAGGAACATGCTAGGAACCCCGTAACATACCTAATAACTTGGTAACATGTGCTCGGACTTATTTATGAGATACTTGAACTACATGCTACAACTTGTTGGACTTTAACGTATGTTAAGTGTGATTGCATGATTGTATGTTTGAGAGTGCAAGTATAACACGGGGAGTCTCGGGTCATCAATGGGATGTCGAGTCTTGTACATTGGGTTAATTTAACAGTCACGGTGTTTTCAAACGAACTTGGTTATGGTCTGGACATCTAGGGACTAACTAACCTACGGGTTATTAGTCTAATTACTTGTAACTGTCATATGTTAGGTCGCCGCGTTACGGGGCTAACATAGCTTGCTGATTTTATTCGTATTACGAAGTAACGCAACCTAAGGTGAGTTTACGGCCCCTCTTTTAACTGGTTTCACCTTTTGTGGGAGAAAACATGTGTTAAACTTATGTTTTGGTAACAACTGTCATACTATGGGTTTCTATGGTTTACTATACGATCCTTGGAAGTCCCGGGGGAAACCATGAATGTGCGGGTTAGCACAACGGCGAAATGTGAATAGATCTATTGGGAGTAACCAACCCCGCTCGTCGGCTTGGAGGGCCGGGCGAGTGCATATTGTCTCAAACAAGAACAGGTTTACTATTCGGGCACAACATCTGGATTGCGAGTTAGTAATGGTTTTCCAATCGTTGTAGTAACAAAACATACGCCTAGCTAGCGTACTTGGTTTACAAATTGATATCGTATGGACAGGTTGAACTTGATACTTTGATTACAAAACCTGTGAACTCACCAGCATTTTTGTGCTGACGTAACTCTAACATGTTTTCTCAGGTCGCTAAGGTAGCACTACGGAACTAGGGCGCACGCGTCTGCACGGCGTCTAGTTAGGATTGCATGGTTTTCAAACATTGAATAATTGGGTTACTCTTGGATTATATTTTGAGAATAAGCTTCCGCTGTATTTGGGGATTTTAAACTATGTTTTTGAAATTGCATATGTTCATTTAGATTTGTTTATTGTGATCGTTGACTTGGATCCTGGTTTGTCATGCGCCTCGCGGTAAAACTCCGCAAGTGGATTTTGAGGGTGTGACAGGATCCAAGTCAACGGTCACAATAAACGACAACTATATGAAACGAAGACAACGTAAACTGCCCAATAAGTTTCATGCATCATTCCAACACAGCGGAAGCAAAATGTTATTACAACCCAAAAGTAAAATATAAAGTCTGAAATGTCAAGTAAACATCCATATGAATCCTAGATGCCGTGAGACTCCGTGCGCCTATCGACTGCTGCTACCTTAGCGACCTTAGACAAACATGCTAAAAACATCAGAAAATAATGTCGGTGAGTTCACAGGTTTTTCAAGAAGACCGACTCCAAAAGTTTCAATGAATACCCTTGGCCAAACCAGGCCACATGCATGCAAATCATATGAATACCTGCCACTATCGCGATTGGAAAACCATTACTGGACTCGAATACTTTGAATACATGAATACTGCCTGAATGAATACTGCATACTGAATACCTAAGAGACAACATGCACCCGTCCAACCTCCAATTGAACGAGTGGGGCCGGTCTAGCCCAAATAAATCTATCCACATTTCCCCCATTGTGCATCCCCGCACATTTATGGTTCTCTCGAGACTTCCAAAGACCGCATAGTAACTCAAATGAATACTCCAAAACATAATGAATACATGAATACCAAAACATAGTTTGACATATCTTTTATGAAAACATAGTTGACACACGTTTAAAGAACACAACGTGTTTTCTCCCCCGATAATGTAAAACCAGTAAATAGTGAGGCCGTGAAACTCACCTTAGAGTGTGTCTTCAGATAAATAGAAATCCGACATGTGTGTGATATTCCCGACTAATGGAGACCTATCAATGAGTTTAAGTAAGCGTATTGACTACTAACCCGAAGGTTAACTAGTCCCCAATTGTCCAGATCTTAACTATGTGTGTTTAGAAATGTGTTTGAATGTTAACCGGACATACCAGACAGAGCTGACATCCCGTTGGTGACCCATTACATCAATAAATCAAGTACATAGGATTAACACATAACTTTCAAGCATACAACACTTAGTTTGCATCAAAAATCACACCTATGGAGTTGTAAGGTCGAATCAGCATAAAACAGGTCCAGGTTCGACCCACACAGGCTTAGTTCGACCCCTTTGTGGCTCATTCGACCTATACACGAGTTCATACAACCTAATACAAGTTCATTCGACCTTAGCATGTGTTAATTGGACCTAAATCAAGTTCGTTCGACCTAACAGAGGCACATTCGACCTAAATGAAACCACCTTCGACCCCTGGGCCCTACCTTCGACCCCACGTTGGTCGAAGGTATCCCAGGTTTGACCCCTACAACATCTTTCTTCCTAAAACGCATCAAATCGCATCAAAACTATCCGAAAACGTCACGAAACACTGCAGTCAAGTATGAATAACATATCCCTACAAAACCCTACCAATTTTATTCCAAAAGCAATGCGTTTTAATACTTAACCAAAATGGCAAAATTATGGAAACGTCACATCATGCATGAAAACTTTACCCAATTAGGGAACTTTCCGAAAACATTCAATAATCAACTCAACATGTTCAGATTATCATGTGTAGAAAAACCCCTAACCATATTATCCATAATAACAATATGAATCCAATCCCTAAATCTATCCAAATCCTCAAAACGAGCAAAATATCATCATCCAACAATTGATAGCCTAGAATATCCAAAACCTATCATCCATAGCAGCCCTAGAACATTTCTATAACATCTATGCAACACATAATCATCATACATCACATATCACACATAAAACATTATTAACACAACATAGCACATGTTAACTTGTATGAAAACTCATGTTTAATGATCAGGTTTTGTTTAGAAAGATGTTAGGAAGGTTTTTAATTGTGAAAACCATCTTAAAACAATTTTGGACCTTTGGGGTTTAATGAAAATGCATCAAAAATGATTAAAAAGGGGTTTTGAATGAAGAACACACCTTAGATCTTTGTTTAGGAAATGTTTATATGTTAGATTATGAAAAACAAGAACAAAAACTCCTTCCCCAGTGATTAAAGTTGAGAGAGAGTGTTTAGAGGCGTTTAGGATTTGTGAAATGATGAAAAATGACAAAGTATGGTATTTATACTGAAGCCTGGTTCAACCCTGTTCATGGGTCAAAGGAGACTAGATGTGGTCAAATGAAGGTATCAAGCTTCTGAATGTCTGGTTCGACCCCCCTACAGGTTGAACCAAGATTGGGTCTTTTCAGGTTTTCCAGTTTTGTCGTCTTAACGCATTTTAACACATCCTAACATATGTACATGCAATCCTAACCTATGTTGAGCATATATAATCATGGATAATCATTTGAACATCGTTTAAACACGTATTTGCATATTCTACACCATATACAGATCAATTCATGTTTGTTACTTAATCAAATTCATGCAATTCACCAACAACATGACTCATGACTTGTGTATGTGTGATTAACTCAATGATCCTCTGAATCATTGAACCCTGGACAATACGTACTGAAATCTGACTCGACTGAACTAGTTAATTATCTTTGAATAAACGTTTTTCGCTAAACTAGAATTATGTGTTTGTGAAAATGTTAACCTGAACATGCCGGGTGTCACATAGTAAGTATTCGTAAAGTTGGTTTTCAACTTTATCAGTTAGATTCAAGTAAATCTAAAGTTGTAAGTTACTTTTGGGACTTTTTATTAATTTTTTATATAATGAAAGGAAATTGCAACATCAATAATAATAATAATAATATAATAATGTTAATAAAGTAAATTCAAAATCGTATTCATTACTTTTGGGCATTTTTATCACATCCGTTGAAAGGAAATTTGTGTATAGTAAAGTTGGTTCAGGTGTAGAGGCATTTTAGAATATCCTTCAAACATATGCATTGACTTTTCAACAGCTGTTGTCACACAAAATTCTTTCAGCATTTACCAACGATTTGGTTCAAATAGTTGTTGGATTAAACAGTTGCTACTAAGAACGATATCAAAATTTACATTTTTTATGTTTGTTTATTTAAAGGCAAATCATCTGTTGATTTTAACACTATACTATTAATATAACTAATCAGTTTTATTATATTCAAATTTGTATTTAGAGCAATAATTAGATCAAATATATTTCAATAATTAATTTGTGGTTTTAACAGTTTTTTTAATCTTTTTCGTCTCATTAACAAAGATTATGTCAAACAGTTGTTATACGATTCAACTATATTATTACAATTCGATAATTTGAGTTTAATATTTGAATTTACAAACTACATAAAAATACAAGAAAACATAAAAAAAAGCCTTCTAACAACCAAATCCTAGAAGATGATCTTTCTTGCCAGCATCATCGGAACAAAAGCACAAACAAAACAATGAAAACCAATACAAGAACACAGCTCGTATTTAAATTTCATCCAACTCTAAAAGCCCTAAAGATTGAAAATAGATTGATGTTTTAGTTTGATTGTATGAATCATCGAAAAACATCAATTCCAACTTTCTTACCAACAGATTTTTGGTAATCTATTTTCCTTTGATTGTAAGAATCTTTCGAAAATTTGTGGAAAGTGTGACACCCGACATGTTTGGCTTAAAAATATTAGTAACATCTAAGTCTACCTTAGCGAGAAACGTTTATAAACGAACTTAACTGGGTTAGTTGAGTCGGGTCAAGTTAGGATTGTCCAGGGTACAATGATCTGGAGGATCATTGGGAGTCATTTTGGTAATACACTAGTACCGGGCTCCGTTGTTGGTGACATTACATGAACTAATTAAGTATATGTATAGATTATGGGTCATGTGGTGGATTATATACATAGATGTGTTTAAATGATGTGTAAATGATTATCTATGCATAAATATGTCAAATATAGATTAAGGATGCATGCTTATGTGTTATGATGTGTTAGAATGCGTTAAACACGACAAACTGGAAAACTGATTAAAAAGGAATTCTGGTTCGACCACTTCGAGTGGTCGAAGGAGAACATTGTGCCTGGTTCGACCCTTTGTAAATGGGCGAACCTGGGGAGTGAAATTGAAATAATTCCCTTCGACCAGGACAGGGCTCATTCGACCCTGTGGAAGGGTCGAAGGAGGTCACCTTCGACCATTGAAATGGGGCGAAGGAGAAGTAGTATAAATACCAAACTTTGTCATTTTTCATCATTTCACAAACCCTAACCGTCCCAAAACGCTCTCAAACGATCTTAAACACTAAGGAAGGAGTTTTTGATCTTCTTTTTCATAATCTAACCTATCTACAACATCTAAACAAGAATCCAAGGTGTGTTCTTAATCCTAAACCTTTTTAAAAGCATTTTAATTCGTTTTCATCTATCCCTAATTGTCCGGATCTGTTCTAAGGGTGTTTTTATGATTAAAAACCTTTTAAACATCTTTCTAAATCAAAACATTATCATTTAACATAGGTTTTCATAATGAATAACATATGTGAATTGTGTATTATGTGGTGTTATGTGTTGTTCAATGATTTGCTGCTATATCTATGATAGAAACATGATATAGGATTGTTATTGATGTTGGAATATTGTTGTTTAGGGTTAGGATTGGATATGATGATATTATGGGTATTTGGGGGTTTTAACGAATCTAGACTTAATGCATGATATTTATGATCAATAAAATTGATAAGAAAAGATCGAACACTCGACAAACTGAGCATTTCAAGTTGAATAAGAATCGATTTCAAAAGTTTCCAAATTGGGTAAATTATTCATTCATGAAAGTGATGTTTCCATAATCTTTACCATTTTGGGAAAGGGCTGAAACGGACGTATTATCGGGGGAAATCGGTGGGGTTTTGTAGGGATAAGTTATCCATGCTTGACTGCTGTGTTTGATGATGTTTCGAGTCGTTTTGAATGTGTTTGAAGCGTTTTTAGGAAAATTTGCACAACAGGGGCGAACCTGGCCTCCTTCGACCGATCGAAGGTGCGAAGAAGGGAATCCAGGGTCGAACCTGGGTTTTTGTTGGGCGAACGTGGTAAAACGGGCGAAGGAGACATCAAACGGTCGAACGAGATGTAAAACGGGCGAAGGAGACTGAAAACGGGCGAAGGAGACTTAAAACTGACTGGTTCGACCGTTCTGATGCAGAAATGAGATTTTTGATACAAACTAAGTGTTTTATGCTTGAACCTTGTGTGTAATCTATGTGTACTTGATTAGTTAGGGTAATGGGTCACCAAGGGGTTGTCAGGTCGGTCTAGTGTGTAGGTTAAACATTTAAACACGTTTTAAACATACTTGGTTACGATCTGGACAATCAGGGACTAGATAACCTTATGGTTATTAGTCGGAACACTTATGTGAACATTTTGATAGATCTCCGGTAGAGGGATTATCAAGGGCTAAACATCTTTACTTGTAATCGAAGAACGCTATTTAAGGTGAGTTCACGGCCCCACTTTTACTGCTTTTAACTTTTGGGGGAGAAAACATGTGCTAAACTATTTTGGTAACATATGTCATACTATGGTTTTAACTTTGTATTGCTATACGATCTTTGGAAGTCCTGGGGGAAACCATGAATGTGCGGGGATGCACAACGGGGGAAATGTGGATAGATCTATTGGGCGTGACCTGCCCCACTCGTCGGCTTGGAGGGCCGGGCGGGTGCATATTGTCTCGAACAGGAACATTATCATGCTGAACATATGGGCTGCTTAAACATGCTAAACATTGCTAAACGTGTCCAGTAATGGTTTCCAATCGTAGTAGTAATAAAACATACGCCTAGCTAGTTTACTTGGTAACATTGATATAGTATGGACATGGTAACGTTTTGGTAACATATTGAACAAACCTGTGAACTCACCAGCATTATATTTTGACATCTTTTTGGCATGTTTTTTCTCAGGTCGCTAAGGTAGCAACAAATGGAACTAGGCGCACGGGACTGCATTGGCGTCTAGGCATAGTTGCACGTTTTGTAATAAAAGTGTTTTGAATAACTTTTGGGATGATAGCATAGTTGATTAAATGCTACTTAAACGTTTCCGCTTATAAAATTTTTGGCTATGTCTCTTTACGCTTTTCATATAGAGTTGTTTATTGTGATCGTTGTCTTGGATCCTGGTTTGTCATGCGCCTCGCGGTAAAACCCCGCAAGTGGTAATTTGAGGGTGTGACAGAAAGACATTTGAAAGTAATATCATTATGAATATGGGATGGAGACATGTATGTGAGAATAGTTAAACGAATATTTAAAGATGGTAAATGAATATTGGGAATTCCTCCACATTTATAGGGTGAATATAGTAAGTATTCGTAAAGTTGGTTTTCAACTTTATCAGTTGGATTTCATGTAAATCTAAAGTTGTAAGTTACTTTTGGGAATTTTTATCACACACTAGACGGTCACATACTTTGAGTCTATTAGTGAACTAGGACTGCATGTAGAGTCTGGTCTATGTAGAGTCTGGTCTATAGCCAAGTCGCACACACTAGACGGTCACATACTTTGAGTCTATTAGTGGGATACGTACTAATGTTGTCGGGGTGTCCTTACATTATCATCATGCTTCTCCGTTACATCATCCGCTTTTATTTGGGTTCTTACCTACTCTTGTCTTCTTCTTCTAGATTGAAGAAGGAGGGGTTGACTTGTTGGTTCTAGCACACACATGCCTTCTTGCACTTGCACCTATCGTCACACGTTACTAGGCGACGATATTCAGTGACTGGGGTCTGGATTAGGGGTACATCTGGAGGACCATGTAGAGCAGTTTATCATTTCGGGTGCACACGACATAATAAACTGGAATGCATGAAAATCCCGATGGATTTCGAGTTTGGATGTATAGTCCTAGATTTGTCCATAGGATAACTCTTGTAAATTTCTAGTGGATGACACTGGAAGTGAATCTGAACCCCTCGATTTCTTGATTTGGTAGATCATGTTTGGTGCTCGCGGTGGTGGACGTCGTGGTGGCGGTGGTGGCCGTGCTGGAGGCGGTGGTCGTGGAAACATCAACATGACCCAAGCTGAAATGAACAACTTGCTACAGCAGCAAGTGAACATGGCTATGGCTAATTTCCAGGCTGGGATTAATGCCATGGGTGGTGAGTTGATTTTTGTCGACCTTGCCTCATTTTTGGGTTTCATGTCCTTTCGTTTGTGTTTTACTCGTGTACCGTGTTTCAGGTGTTGGTGCCAATCCACCCCCACCTCTGTGCTCTTATAAGAAGTTTCGGGACTGTCAGCCGCATAACTTCACTGGAACTGAGGGAGCGGTGGGACTGCTCCGATGGCTGGAGAAGGTGGAGTCTGTGTTTGTTATGTGTAACTGTCCTGCTGGGGACCAGGTAAAGTATGCTACTGCGACATTTGAGGGGCCTGCACTGTCGTGGTGGAATGCTACTACACAGAACATGGGATTGGGGGAGGCTATTGCTATGCCTTTGGCGGAGTTCGTGCAGCTGTTGAGAGGTGAGTACTGTCCGAGAGAGGAGATACAGAAGTTGGAGCATGAGGTCTGGAGTTACAAGATGGTTGGGTCTGAGATTGAGGAGTACACTGTGAAGAGGAATGAGCTGGCGGTGTTGTGTCCTGATTTGCACACACCCGAGTAGAGGAGGATCGAGCACTATGTGTCTGGACTGGTGCCGGAGATTGCTGGGTTGGTGGCTGCTGGGAATCTTCCCACTATTGCTGAAGTTGTCCGATCAGCTCATCGGATGACTAACCTGAAGGTGGCAGAAGGCGTTTTGCCACCCAAGGGTGCTGCTGTGAAGGTTGCTGAGGGGAACAAGAGGAAGTGGGATAGTGTGGGGAAGAGTGTGGTGCCAGCTCAGCCGGCAAAGAAGTTTGATTCATCTGGGTCTTCTTCTGGGCAGAAGACGAGTGGGTATGTTGGGATGCATCCCAAGTGCAACAAGTGTGGTTTTCACCATTCTGGGATTGTGATAGGGCTCGTTGTCATCGGTGCCATCAGTTGGGGCACCATGCTAAGGATTGCAAGGTGGCACTCTCCCCAACTCAGACTCCTGCGGCTACTCCTGCTCCTACTGCTCAGGGGGCTCAGGGGAGGCAGGGGTGTTATAACTGTGGTGATGCGGGACACTTCAAGCGTGAATGTCCTAAACTGAAGCAGGGCGATAATGGGAGGGGCGGGAACGGTAACGGGAACAATGGCGGCGGAGGCAGGACTGCACGTGCTTTCGTCATTGGATCTGCGGAGGCTAGGCAGGATCCAGACACAGTTACCGGTACCTTCCTTCTTAATGATCGCTATGTTTCTGTCTTGTTTGATTCTGGTGCCGATAAGAGTTTCGTATCTTTGAATGTTAGTCGATTGCTAGATATAGTACCCACACCTTTAGAGGCTAAGTACTTAATAGAATTGGCTGATGGTAAGAAAATCGAAGCGACACACACACTTAGGGAATGTCGCTTGGAACTGTCGGGTTTGTCTTTCCCCATTGACCTTATGCCGGTACCCCTGGGTAGTTTTGTTGTCGTGGTCGGCATGGATTGGTTATCGTTGTATCGTGCGGAGATCGTTTGTTTTGACAAGGTTATTCGGATCCCTCTCCCTGATGGAGAGATTCTTTCGGTTCGTGGCGAGAAAAGCGGTGCTCCGCTGAGTATCATTTCTAGCATGAAAGCCCGTAAGTATCTTCGGAAGGGCTGTTCGGTTATTCTGGCACTTGTTAATGTTTCTACTGACGATGAGAAGAAGATCGAAGATATTCTGGTGGTTCGTGACTTTCCTGATGTGTTTCCTGATGATTTACCTGGTCTTCCTCCCCATTGTCAGGTTGAGTTTGGTATCGATCTTACTCCGGGCGCAGCTCCTATTGCCCGAGCTCCGTATCGTCTTGCACCTCCCGAGATGCAAGAGTTGTCCAGCCAGTTGCAGGAACTCTTGGAAAAGGGTTTCATCCGACCGAGTTCTTCCCCGTGGGGAGCTCCTATTTTGTTTGTGAAGAAGAAGGATGGGAGTCTTCGTATGTGTATTGATTATCGTGAGCTGAATAAAGTGACCATCAAGAACCGTTATCCTCTTCCTCGCATTGATGATCTCTTTGACCAGCTTCAGGGCTCCAACTACTATTCGAAGATTGATTTGCGGTCCGGATATCACCAGTTGCGCGTCAGGGAAGCTGACATTCAGAAGACTGCTTTTCGCACTCGTTATGGCCATTTTGAGTTCTTGGTCATGCCCTTTGGTCTCACTAACGCACCGGCGGTGTTCATGGATTTAATGAACCGCGTTTGCAAACCTTACCTTGATAAATTCGTCACCGTGTTCACTGACGATATTCTGATTTATTCCAAGAACAAGGCGGATCATGAGGAACATCTGCGGTTGGTCTTGGAACTTTTGAGACAGGAGCAGTTGTATGCTATGTTCTCGAAGTGTGATTTTTGGTTACGAGAAGTCCAATTCCTAGGGCATGTGGTGAATGAACTGGGAATTCATGTCGATCCGGCTAAGATCGAAGCTATTAAAGACTGGGAAGCACCAAAGACGCCATCTGAGGTGCGGCAATTCCTAGGTCTTGCGGGATACTATCGTCGCTTCATTGAGGGATTTTCGAAGATCGCTCAACCCCTCACTGCTCTTACCCAGAAGGACCGAAAGTTCGGCTGGGGTGAACCACAGGAATCAGCATTTCAGATGCTGAAGCTTAAACTTTGTTCTGCACCTATCTTATCCTTGCCAGAGGGTACGGATGACTTTGTTGTGTATTGTGACGCTTCTATTCGTGGTCTCAGTTGTGTGTTGATGCAACGCGGAAAGGTTATTGCTTATGCTTCTCGTCAACTCAAGGTTCATGAGAAGAACTACACTACTCATGACTTGGAACTGGGTGCGGTAGTCTTTGCGTTGAAAATCTGGAGACATTACCTGTACGGTACCAAGTGTGAAGTATATACCGATCACAAGAGTCTTCAGCATATTTTCGACCAGAAGGTGTTGAACATGCGGCAGCGTCGCTGGGTCGAACTCCTGAACGATTATGACTGTGCCATCAAATACCATCCTAGCAAGGCGAACGTTGTGGCGGACGCCTTGAGCAGGAAGGAGTCTACGAATCCTCGTCGTGTTTGAGCCTTGCAGCTCACCATTCATTCGTCATTGCCTGACCGAATCCATTCTGCACAGTTGGAAGCCTTGAAGGAGGAAAACCTTAAGGCTGAAACTATGCACAGTGCTGACAAGCATCTTGAGCTCAGGACCGATGGCTTACACTATTTTGCGGGACGTGTTTGGGTCCCATTGTTCGGGGGGTTGCGCGAGCTTGTTTTGGATGAAGCTCACAAATCCTGGTATTCTATTCACCCTGGCTCCGATAAGATGTATCAGGATTTGAAGATACTTTATTGGTGGCCAAACATGAATGCTGATATAGCTTCTTATGTCAGCAAATGTTTGACTTGCGCTAAAGTCAAGGTGGAGTATCAGAGGCCATCTGGTCTCCTGCAACAACCAGAGGTTCCGGAATGGAAGTGGGAGCGAATCACGATGGATTTTGTCACCAAGCTGCCAAATCACCTAGTGGGTACGATATGATCTGGGTGATTGTTGTCCGGCTGACAAAATCGGCATGTTTCATACCTATTAAGGAAACCGATGGGCTTGAGCGGTTGGCTCGACTTTACCTTAAGGAGGTGGTTGCTCGGCACGGGGTTCCTGTTTCTATTATCTCTGATCGTGATTATCGTTTCGCTTCGCGTTTCTGGAAGGCCCTGCACAAGGCTTTGGGTACTCAGTTGGATATGAGTACGGCTTATCATCCGCAAACTGATGGACAGAGTGAGCGGACGATTCAAACCTTGGAAGACATGCTTCGGGCATGTGTTATCGATTTTGGCAAAAGTTGGGAGATCCACCTGCCGTTAGTGGAGTTCTCCTACAACAACAGCTATCACTCTAGGATCAAGGCAGCTCCGTTCGAGGCTCTTTACGGACGGAAATTTCGATCACCACTTTGTTGGGCCGAGGTGGGCGAGAGCCAGCTCACTGGTCCGGAACTAGTGTACGAAACTTCGGAGAAAATCGTACAGATTCGTCAACGTTTGGCTGCTGCACGGGATCGTCAGAAGAGTTATGCCGATCGCCGTCGAAAACCTTTGGAGTTCCAGGTTGGGGATAGGGTACTTCTGAAAGTTTCACCATGGAAGGTCGTCATACGCTTCAGAAAGCGTGGCAAGCTTAACCCTCGATATGTCGGACCATTCGCAATCCTGGATTGGATTGGACCGGTGGCATACAGACTTGACTTACCGGCGGAGCTCGGTAGTGTGCACAACGTCTTCCATGTGTCTAACTTGAAGAAGTGTTTGGCTGATGAATCTCTCATTGTACCACAGGAGGAGATCAAGGTTGATGATCGTCTTCGCATTGTGGAGGAACCTGTCGAGATTCTCGACTACAAGATTCGTAGCCTTCGTCGGAGTAAAATCCGCATCGTTAAAGTCCGTTGGAACTCGAATCGTGGACCGGAGTTCACATGGGAACGGGAGGATCAGATGAAAGCTAAGTATCCTCATCTTTTTCCGAAGCGCGCGTTTGAATCGAGGCATGTTACCGCTGAAGCGGAATGAATCTCGGGTCGAGATTCCTTTCAACGTGGGGATGATGTGACATTCGGTAATTTTCTTTTCGTTCTGTTCTTTTTCGTTTCTTTCTTTTGGGGCTTTGCGCAATTTTCGGGACGAAAATTCTTTCAACGTGGGGATGATGTGACACCCGGCATGTTTGGCTTAAACATATTAGTAACATCTAAGTCTACCTTAGCGAGAAACGTTTATAAACGAACTTAACTGGGTTAGTTGAGTCGGGTCAAGTTAGGATTGTCCAGGGTACAATGATCTGGAGGATCATTGGGAGTCGTTTTGGTAATACACTAGTACCGGGTTCCGTTGTTGGTGACATTACATGAACTAATTAAGTATATGTATAGATTATGGGTCGTGTGGTGGATTATATACATAGATGTGTTTAAATGATGTGTAAATGACTATCTATGCTTAAATATGTCAAATATAGATTAAGGATGCATGCTTATGTGTTATGATGTGTTAGAATGCGTTAAACACGACAAACTGGAAAACTGATTAAAAAGGAATTCTGGTTCGACCACTTCGAGTGGTCGAAGGAGAACATTGTGCCTCGTTCGACCCTTTGTAAATGGGCGAACCTGGGGAGTGAAATTGAAAGAATTCCCTTCGACCAGGACAGGGCTCATTCGACCCTGTGGAAGGGTCGAAGGAGGTCACCTTCGACCATTGAAATGGGGCGAAGGAGAAGTAGTATAGATACCAAACTTTGTCATTTTTCATCATTTCACAAACCTTAACCGTCCCAAAACGCTCTCAAACGATCTTAAACACTAAGGAAGGAGTTTTTGCTCATCTTTTTCATAATCTAACCTATCTACAACATCTAAACAAGAATCCAAGGTGTGTTCTTAATCCTAAACCTTTTTAAACGCATTTTAATTCGTTTTCATCTAACCCTAATTGTCCGGATATGTTCTAAGGGTGTTTTTATGATTAAAAACCTTTTAAACATCTTTCTAAATCAAAACATTATCATTTAACATAGGTTTTCATAATGAATAACATATGTGAATTGTGTATTATGTGGTGTTATGTGTTGTTCAATGATTTGCTGCTATATCTATGATAGAAACATGATATAGGATTGTTATTGATGTTGGAATATTGTTGTTTAGGGTTAGGATTGGATATGATGATATTATGGGTATTTAGGGGTTTTAACGAATCTAGACATAATGCATGATATTTATGATCAATAGAATTGATAAGAAAAGATCGAACACTCGACAAACTGAGCATTTCAAGTTGAATAAGAATCGATTTCAAAAGTTTCCAAATTGGGTAAATTATTCATGCATGAAAGTGATGTTTCCATAATCTTTACCATTTTGGGAAAGGGCTGAAACGGACGTATTATCGGGGGAAATCGGTGGGGTTTTGTAGGGATAAGTTATCCATGCTTGATTGCTGTGTTTGATGATGTTTAGAGTCGTTTTGAATGTGTTTGAAGCGTTTTTAGGAAAATTTGCACAACAGGGGCGAACCTGGCCTCCTTCGACCGATCGAAGGTGCGAAGGAGGGAATCCACGGTCGAACCTGGGTTTTTGTTGGGCGAACGTGGTAAAACGGGCGAAGGAGACATCAAACGGTCGAACGAGATGTAAAACGGGCGAAGTAGACTGAAAACGGGCGAAGGAGACTTAAAACTGACTGGTTCGACCGTTCTGATGCAGAAATGAGATTTTTGATACAAACTAAGTGTTTTATGCTTGAACCATGTGTGTAATCTATGTGTACTTGATTAGTTAGGGTAATGGGTCACCAACGGGTTGTCAGGTCGGTCTAGTGTGTCGGTTAAACATTTAAACACGTTTTAAAACATACTTGGTTACGATCTGGACAATCAGGGACTAGATAACCTTATGGTTATTAGTCGGAACACTTATGTGAACATTTTGATAGATCTCCGGTAGAGGGATTATCAAGGGCTAAACATCTTTACTTGTAATCGAAGAACGCTATTTAAGGTGAGTTCACAGCCCCACTTTTACTGCTTTTAACTTTTGGGGGAGAAAGCATGTGCTAAACTATTTTGGTAACATATGTCATACTATGGTTTTAACTTTGTATTGCTATACGATCTTTGGAAGTCCCCGGGGAAACCATGAATGTGCGGGGATGCGCAACGGGGGAAGTGTGGATAGATCTATTGGGCGTGACATGCCCCACTCGTCGGCTTGGAGGGCCGGGCGGGTGCATATTGTCTCGAACAGGAACATTATCATGCTGAACATATGGGCTGCTTAAACATGCTAAACATTGCAAAACGTGTCCAGTAATGGTTTCCAATCGTAGTAGTAATAAAACATACGCCTAGCTAGCTTACTTGGTAACATTGATATAGTATGGACATGGTAACGTTTTGGTAACATATTGAACAAACCTGTGAACTCACCAGCATTATATGTTGACATCTTTTTGGCATGTTTTTTCTCAGGTCGCTAAGGTAGCAACAAATGGAACTAGGCGCACGGGACTGCATTGGCGTCTAGGCATAGTTGCACGATTTGTAATAAAAGTGTTTTGAATAACTTTTGGGATGATAGCATAGTTGATTAAATGCTACTTAAACGTTTCCGCTTATAAAATTTTTGGCTATGTCTCTTTACGCTTTTCATATAGAGTTGTTTATTGTGATCGTTGTCTTGGATCCTGGTTTGTCATGCGCCTCGCGGTAAAACCCCGCAAGTGGTAATTTGAGGGTGTGACAGAAAGACATTTGAAAGTAATATCATTATGAATATGGGATGGAGACATGTATGTGAGAATAGTTAAACGAATATTTAAAGATGGTAAATGAATATTGGGAATTCCTCCACATTTATAGGGTGAATATAGTAAGTATTCGTAAAGTTGGTTTTCAACTTTATCAGTTGGATTTCAAGTAAATCTAAAGTTGTAAGTTACTTTTGGGAATTTTTATCACACCCTCAAATGTCCCCTACGGTGTTTATACCGCGAGGCGCATGACAAACCAGGATCCCATAGCCATAAGTCACATGAACGACTCTAAATGCCCAAACCATTTAGTTTGTTATTGAAAAACCAAGTTTAAAAGTTAACCAAACCAATTAAGTAATATGTGAAGCGAAATAGAAAACAGTTAAGTAATAGTATACGCAAAACAACGCGCCCAAAACCAAAATTTAATAGTTAAATATTCAAAAGTAGTTTAAGTGTTCATATCCCCATTACACTACATGATGCATGCCCTACTCGTGCTCCATAACTAATTACCTGCAAAAGCATGCTAACGTGTGTCAGCATAAAGTCGGTGAGTTCAAAGTTTGGATAACAAGTATAAAGGAAAAGACAAGTTATTCCAATGTTGACCTACTGTCCAAATTTCATAACTTAATTCATTTTAAAACTCGAGTTATGATTGTTTAAAGTTGACCGAGTTTACTAATCCGAAAATCTGATATGACCTTTAATCAAAGAAAATTCCAAAAACTTATCAAACGACGTCCAAATTAGATGATTTTGCCCATTATGAAAATCTAAGACCATGTATGATACAACCATGCAAAGAAATCATCAAAACTAACATGTTTAAGTCACGTAACAGACCCTACAAGTCGACCCAAACATTCTGTCCAGATTTTAATCATGCATAAACTCTTATTAAGACTACTCACGTATGCATATAATCAATCAACGATGCTCAAAACCCATCATAAAACCTTCATAGGACCTAACATGATCAGAACCATTCGTAATACATGCAAAACCATAAACCCTAAAGGTCTAAAACATCATAAACATGCATATCATGCAAACTATTAAGTACTAATCACACAAGATTATGTTTAACCCATTCAATGTTAACAAACATCAAGTTTTAATCTTTATGAAAACGTTTCAGACCTGGACAAACTCAGTTATGATGTTTTTAATAACATACCAAAGAAGATTAAAACACAAGAGATTGAATATTATACCGCAAGCACTTCAAACTACAACCGATTGCTCTCCAAGCTTCACGATCGATGTTTTTGAGCCTTAGCAGGTGTTTGGGGTTAATATTTTCGTAACTAGGTAGTAAAGGACGATTAGGGTTGAGTTTAGGGGATACACGAGGCTTAAGATTGCTTAAATAGTGAGTTAAGGCGGTTTGATTGCGTCAGGGCCCCGCGAGCGGCCGCTCGGAGGGAGTGAGCGGCCGCTCACTCCTCCTCGGCCCGCTCCAGGTGGCCTGCTTTGTCGTACCACGTGTTTTTTCGATGTTTTCGCTATTTTGGACCATAATAAGTGTAACCCCATGTGTTAAGACCCCAACCATCCTAATGGTCCACCTATTACGATTTTTATTAACGTTTTCGGTTTAAGTCCACGTAATCACATATAGTTTGCACATAGTTTCACAGAGTTTCATAGAAGCACGTAATTGCAATCAATCTCAATCAATTAATTCACAATTAACTAATTTCACCGTTCACCAACGTCCGAGGTTCAGTATTCATGTATATAGTCTGGTAATTCCCCGAATTACCATTTCATGCAGTTATTAACCTATAACTATGCAACGTGTGGCCTATCTAGCTAACCCTAGTTAAGTAGAATGCAAGGAATGTAAATAGAGTTTAGTTAAAGTGAGAACCTAAAATTGCGGGGTATCACAATTTTTATTAAGTTTTTATATAATCAAAGATAATTGCAACATCAATAATAATAATAATAATAATAATAATAATAATAATAATAATAATAATAATAATAATAATAATAATATAATAATGTTAATAAAGTAAATTCAAAATCGTAATCATTACTTTTGGGCATTTTTATAACATCTGTTTCAAGCAAATTTATGTATTGTAAAGTTGGGTCAGGTGTAGAGGCTTTTTATAATATCCTTAAAACAGATGCATTAATTTTCAACAATTGTTGTCACACAAAAGTCTTTCAGTATTTAGCAGCGGATTGTGTAATCCATAGAAGGAAAAAAACCGTCCGAAGATTCACTGTAACAACATCTTTTATTACACAATTAAACTTGTTATATTAAAGTATTACTATCAACTTAAATTACAGAAATCTTTTCAATTTGATAAATATAATCTTGATATGTGTAACAAATTATGAAGCAAATAAGCAAAATATCCAGTTTTACATAAAATAAATATCTAGTTTAACATTAATATACTTTTCAATCACAAACCATAAACATAATAACCAAAATAACTAATTATAATGGATTGATGTTTTCCTTTGATTGTATGAATCAACGAAAAACATGAATTCCAACTTTCTTATAAACGGATTGTTGGAATTCCATAATTTGATTCGAAATACCGAGTCACACAAACATTAAAAACACAAAATACAAGCAAAAGCTACAAAATCAGACTGTTTACCTACATAAAACAAGGAAGCTTTCTAACAAATATAAAAGACAGGCAAAACATGACAAAAAAAAACACAGAAGAAAAAATCAAAAACAAAAAAAAAGTACAAGATAATGTCTCTAACTCGTCAATAACCGGAGACATATTATTTCTCTAATCAACTTGCATTTGTCTCGTAATTTTCAAGTAAACATGAAGCCATTACTATCGTAAAAAAGAAAATAACAAAATAATGTTATAAATAATTTACTACTATAAATATTTTCTTTTGATTGTAAGGATTGTAAGAATCTTCCAAGAACACTAATTCCAACTTGATTAGCAAATGTTTATTGGTAATACATTTTCTTTGATTAATAGAATTTTTGAAAACACTGTTGGTAAGAAATTTAAAGGAAATAACATACATATTGCTATATTTGTCGTCCCTTGTTTTTTATAAAATTATAAAAGAAGAGAAATAAACTTACAAACTGAAATGACGATTTCCTCGCCTTTTATAGAGTAAAAAAAATATTAGTCTTTTCAAGCACAAAAAATAAAATAATAAAATAATGTGATAAAGAATTTACTATTATACATTTAAACAATATATTAGTCTTTTCAAATTCATAATTATAAAGGGTCGAGAACTTATAACTTTACCAGGACAACTATTCAGATAAAGTAAGTAGATGGAAACTTGCAAAATACGACAGTCATTAATGATAGATGTACTTTATTTTACTATTGTAAAACAACTAAAAAATATTACCACAAATTTACATATTCTCATTAGTTTTTATTATTTTTATTAAACAACAAAAAGTATTTAGTTTATACCCATTTGAATCTATAAATGATGTGAACTCTTTTACTTATGTATTAACTTAAAAAAATGAAATTATATTTTATAACAAAACAATAATAATAAAATAATAATGTTAATAAAGTAATTTCAAATCGTAATCGTTATGTTGGGTTCTTTTATAAGATCTGTTAACAGTAACAATTGTTGTCACAAAAAAATCTCTCAGTAATTTTACAAACGGATTGTGTAAAATCTATAGAAGGAAAAAAACCGTAAAAAATCAACGTAAGAACATCTTTTGTCACACAATTAAAGATGTTATTAAAGTATCAGTATAAAGTTAAAATACAGAAACATTTTCAAATTGATAAATAAAATCTTAATATGTGTAAAACAACTATTCATATTCTTTTTTACAACTAAAACAACTCTTCATATTCTATTTTTTTTATTTTACAATCAAATTTCCTAACAAACCACAAATACTATTTAGCACGATTTGTACAAACATAACATGTGATGTTTTACATTTTTTATAAAACAAATGGTGTTTATTTTCTTATATATGCGACTAAAAATAATAAATATAATTATATTATTTATGTGTATGCATTATGAATTTTACTTTAATTGAAAAATATTGAATTCTTACACTTCACTGAGTAACTTCAAAATCGTAATCATTATTTTTAGACTTTTTATTTATTAATTATTTACTTATTATAGAAAGAAAGACAAATGCAACAGAACAATAATAATAAAATAATATTGTTAATAAATTAAATTCAAATCGTAATCATTACTTTTGTGGCTGTTTATAACATCTGTTGAGTTTTCAACAGATGTTGTCAAACAAAACTCTATCACTATTTACAAACAAATTCTATAACCTGTAAATAGAAGAAAAGTGTCATAACTTTCAATGTAATTTTATTACACCATTAAATTTGTAATTAAAGTATCACTATAAACTTAAATTACAGAAACCTTTTAAACTTCATAATTAAACTCCTTAACTTGTGTCGTTTTTTCTACGAACGATAACCTCTAGGTTAGGATAACAGATGTTAAAAAGAAAACCACGGTTACTACGAACCGGTTTCTTAATACAAATATTATTAAAAAACTGCTTTGATTTCAATTAACAAATTTACAACATCCAAGTTAACAAACTAAATAAAAAAATCCCAATAAACATAAAAGAACGGTTCTAAGAAAAAACACTAAAGAATGATCTTCTTGCCATAGAATTCAAAACAAAAACTCAAACAAAACGAACGTCGTTGTTTAAGTTCTATTGCACTTGCGTTAAATATGATGAAAACAAACATCAACAACCCTTTCTAGCTAAACATCATGAAGCTTAAGAACCCACCCTAAAATTTATAAACAGGATTTGCATGTAGTAATAATCGATTGATGTTTTTCTTTGACTGTAAGAATCTTCAAAAAACAATAATCCGAAGTTCACTACCGATGGATTGTTGATAATCCTTTTTCCTTTGACTGTAAGAATCTTTTAGAATATTGGTGGAAGGAAATTTGATCGTAATATCATTATAACTAAATGATACAAAGATTGAAATTGAAAAAAGTTGAAGACATATAAGATTGGGAAATAAATATTGATATTTCCCTTCCATTTATAGGGTGAATAAACAATTTATTTGTAAATTTAATTTTCAATTATAAATTTGAACTGTAACAACATCATTTATTACACAATTAAATTTGTTATTAAAATAACACTATAAGGTATAATTACATAAATAATTCCAAGTTCATAATTAAAGCCTTGAACGTTGGAGTATTTTATTTTTTTAAATATTAACTTTCGTATTTTGTTTTAATTAAAATTCTACGTTTAGAAAAAAATTTACGATCAAAATATTAAGTGTCTATTTTATTTATTTATAATGTCGACAATAATGAAACCCGATTTCCCCCAGCAACGAAGTTTTTCTTCCATACCCTTCTTAATTGTCTATCCGCAAAGACAACTTCTTTTAATGAAATACCTTTGAACATACACTATCTTGGGTATGCAATTTTAATAAACAATGATTACAATTTATCCAAGGCTGTAATCTCAGATATAACTCGCAATTTGAAAGGCACGAACTCTACTAAAAGTAAGTCATTCCTACTGTATCCAAGACTGATAGGCTTCTACTTGAAAAACCTTTTGACTGAATTTTTTTTTAAAAGGTGAACCTACTACAATTAAAAGCTTGTCACATAAAACTTTCACAAAAATGTTCCAATTTAAAAGCAAAGAAAGTGCAGTTTCAACATCTGTCATTGCAACACCTATTTCTGAAACAATTGCTACTACTGTTGTCCAAGATACTACAACAACTGCTGTAGAAAACACAAGAGCTAAGTTAACAAATACAGCTAAATCAAACAGGCCAAAAGAATCAAAACAATTGTTGTAACAAAACCCCAACCTTCTCCTTCACAGCCTACTTCTAGAATTACAACACCTTTTGAACCCTTGTTTCAAGTTGCTTCACAAACTCAGCCAAATACCATTTCCTCTCCACCTCCTACAAATACGAATGCACAAACAAAACAAAGGGAAACTGAGAAGGTAACAACTGATGACACTATACTTGAGGAATCTGTACCAGTTGGAAGTCCGAACAACCAACAAGAAGGAGCATTTACCTCCTTTGACATTGACTCAACTGACATCATTGAAACAAATACCACAACCACATCTGCTAGGATTTCTGATAATCCTATTAATGTATCTGATGACTTCGAATATCAAGAATTGACGGAAAGAGTCAGCAAACTTGAATCTTCAACGGAAGCAATGATTGACTTATACAATGGCACACCAGCATCTATTGCCATTAAGATATGGGAATCTGTTGTCCCAATTATCCAAACTCACAGAGAAATGGCAGACCTTAATCATAATTCTCACATGGCATTGATAAGAAATATGGTGGACACTAGATACAAAGATAATCAAGCTGACATCAAGGCCATCAAAAACCATCTAGCAAAGACCACTGGCTCTGCCCCAACAACAATTTATGAGGAAGATGAAGAAAATAATAATGATGCCGAAAAGAAGAACAAAGGCCAAGAGAAATTAATAAACCTGCCACCTGCCAAGAAAGCACAAACAAAGACATCAAACCCTTCTAATGTGCAAACAGCTGATAATCTAAGATCTGTTCCAGTCATAACCACTCTTGAGCATCAATATACAGTGGCTTTAGAGAAGAGAATTGATGAAAATGCAAACCAAAAGGTAGAGAAAAAACTGTTAAAGAATTTGAATGTGAAAAAGGAGCGAGAAGCCAAAGCTGCCACATTGATTAAACAAAGAAAAGAGTTGTAAATGAAAGAGGAGGATATAGGCTGCCCAAAAAGAAGAAAAGTACACAGAAGACATGCAATAGAAAACCTAACATTCCCTGTAAACACTGATAACCAAGAAACCACAAAATTACCAGACCAAACACCAATCCAAACAACATCTGTTCCAATTGAAAATGTAATGTTGCCACCACAGATCAAGCATGTATCTTCAGAGTACCAGAAGGGCTTTCAAAACTTGTCATCGACTTAGAAGCAGTCAAATCTGAGATAGAGTCTTTCTACTCAACAAATGATCCATTGTCACTGTCTTTCAAGTCTCTTGAAGGTTTTCAAAAGCCTAAGAATATTAAGCAGTATATGGAGTTGAAAGACAAATAGGTTGACATTCTTTTAAAGCAGAAAAGTGTTGGAAAAGATGACAGGGAAACGCAACTAATTTTACAGAATTTACTAAGCAAATTAACAATTTTAGAAGAATACTCAAGCAACCTGTCCAAGAAAGTTTCCACCAGGCCAAATGATTCTGATATGTTAAACATTTTGAGAGAAGGATACCTTAATGAAATAATGAAAACCAAAACTTACAAAGCCATGAGAAGTCAATTTGCTGATTGGGATTCTAATCACTAGAGAATGAACTTAACAGAATTAAAGAGATGGCTAAAGAACCTAATCGGAAACAAACTCCACCAAACTGGAAGAAGGGAAAACAAACTAAACCTAAAAGAGTTTTAAAGTTTAAAAGAGTAAGACAGGAGTTGGTGGCTGCTGGTTATGGAGAGATGACACAAGTTTCTAAATGGAAGGAATCAACACTGATGGATACTTACAAAAATCTTGAGAAACGATGGAAAGTTGATCCAACTCTGCCAAGAAAGCCAAATTATGATGATGAAGACGAACCATCTCGAAAAAACAAAAAACAAAAAACTCTGTTCTCAGTAGATGATCTTATGACAGACAGATTGGGGGAAATGATCGGGCAAAGTAATCAATCAGAATAAAGAACAGAAAAGGGAGAGCTTGATAACGACAATTTGTTGAATACTTAACAGTTGCTAACCCAACATACGGTAAACAATGATAATTAAGATAACATCTTTTTAAATATCATCTGTTATATTTCTGATGATATTGACTGACAATGAATATAAGATCTGTTTAAATACAATCTGTTATATTTCTGATGATACTGAGTAGCATTTGTTATATTAATAATGATCTTCTCAATGCATCTGTTATACATACGATAATATTAAATAGCAGCAATTATATTTGATAATTTTGCATTATGGTACAACAGTCTTTGAATAATAGGAAATTCATCAAAATAGATATTACCTAACAGACTCTCTATACTTAATACTGAATATCTTAAGAAAAAATTAACATTTTTACTGAAAAGAAAGGTTTCTAAAAAGTATGTAAAACCAGCATAATATAGTTCCATTCCAACTAATATACAAAAAACTATAATACAATAATAATATCAAAAAATAATTTTTTGTCTACTAAATTCACATTTACTCAAAAAGTTAATAACTCTTAGGTTTAGATCGCTTCTTCCGTGGTCCGTTGCATGTAGAGGATAGATCACCAACGTTTAGTTTATTAGAATCTTCAAAGCCTCTTTTTTCCATTGGGAGTTATAGTACAATCCATTACAGCATCGACAACAGACGAATCACCCGTAACAGACACAGCATCCTTCAAACACTTCACAAAAACAAATTGTATGTGTGTGAAAGGATCGTATAACAACAAAGAATGATCAAACAAGTTAGTTTTAGGTGTGGAATCCCTAAAACTATCACAAAATAATAGTCAAACAGATTAAAACACACAGATCATCATTTTCAAAAGCTTTTCATTAATTAACAACTCGATTACACGTTGAGATATGATTACAAACAAGGTAAGAACGTGAAAAGAGTTAAACAAAACACTAGAGAGAATATCAGAAAGTGGAGGGAATAATAATGACCAAAAGTTACATTTAAAAATCAAACTTGTCTATTTATAGACTGCACATTCGCCCAAATTGATTGTGCGAATGTGCAGGTTCGCCCAAACTGTCTGGTCGAACCAAGCTCTACAATAAAGTATATTCACATTCGTCCACAGCTTTCTCCTTCGCACCAACTTGTCTTCCTTCGTACCTACTATTCTTCATTCTTACCTTCTATTCTCTCCTTCGCACCAACGACAATCACCAAAACATATTTGTTATTCAATCCGAAGCACTAGTCGCACTTTTGCATCTACAAACTCCCCCTCGACTATTGCTTGGATTGCTGTCGACGTTGTTCGTCCATTCTAATATTCATCAGTCTGATATGTCGTTGAATCTTCTGTTCTTTCGTCATCACAGGTTCGTGAAATTGCTTTTGCTTCTTCGTTTTCAGTTCAGGCACCTTTTGCTTTTCAACAAACTTTCCTAGTTTCTCGCCATAGTCACACCCAGCATTAATATCATATGCAAAGCACAGAAATACCACACGTTGGTACTTTCCTGCTTGCTCAGCATCCTTCGCATCAGAATAGATCGGATTGTAAAACAACATGATTATATCCTCATGTGAACAGTTTATTAACCACAAGGGATCAAAAAATGTGTACTTTCTTGTAGTTCTTCTCTCCGTCTTTCAATACAATTATGGCTTCTGCAATCTTCCAATCGTAATACCACCAGATAAAATCTTTGGCGAAGTGTTGTGGGATTGGCAACAAAGGAATCTTTTTCAACACTCGCGGTGGTTTGTACATTAACGTCACCTTGGGCATACCTGTAATCTGATCAATATCCTTCTTGTGAACAATTCGTTTAGGATATTGTGGTTTAAACAAGTCCCACTTGGTTCGGCTTTCTCTCGTCATTTTCTCAGCAAAGTAGGTAATCTGACTATTTGACGCTCCCGTTAAACGGTGACGACAAATATCACGGATTGCCCAATAGGGAAGAGTCTTCAAATGATGAAATTTATCGAAGTATAAGATCCCCTTCTCCCACTTTACTGCAATACATCTCAATTCTTTAACAAACTTCCAGGCCAAAGCACGACCTTTGAAAATACCACTATGAAGTTTGTAAAAGCTTCCTTGAATTTCAGCTTTCGGACGATTGTTTTCTTTCTCTTTCAACTTCTTCAAGAATTCCTTCAAACTCTCCGACTGCTCGAACCGTGGTTTGTCATGCCCTTTGAAGATTTCATCTTCAAACGCTTAGCTCTTCTCTTTCGCCAGTTTCTCGGCATGGTTTAGCAATTCATCTGAGAATCCAGGAAATCCACAATCTTGATTAGTCTTGAAGTATTGTGGATACTCCTCACTCGTTATGTCCTCCATTTCAACATCCTGAAACGCAGGAACATCACGGTCATCAGAATGATTCCCGGCTTCCTTCTCAGGTATCTTTGGAATGAAATTGTCAGCAAGTAATTCTTCCAAAGTCTTTCCTACCTGCTTAGCTAAACCCTCAAGTATCTCTTTTGAAATCGCCGCAGAAACTTCCCCATCTTCAAGATCAGGGTCATCAAACTCCAACTCAAATAGTTTATTGCTCGACTCAAATATCTCTGAAAATCTGCTGGTCATGTCGATCGTCCAGACTCGATCTGTGAGCATTTGGCGATACATGTTTTTGTCGTCTTCAGACAACGACTGCAGTTTCTCATTCCAGAAGATATCTTCATCCACATTCTCTCCAGGAGTCTTAGAGCTCGTCTCTCCACCCTTACTTGAGTCACGCTTCACATATGTAAACATGTCAGCGTTATCATCATCATCATCATCATCACTACTACTATCGAAAGCAGAGCCGTTTCCATCACTTGAACCATCATCTGAACCTCCATCATCCTTATCATCTTTCTTCTCCTTCTTCGTATCATTTCCTGCATCTTCATCAAGTTCTTCATCTTCTTCTTCATCAGATGGTTCGAAATCGACCTGTTCTTCTTCTCTTTCCTTATCTACTTCACCAGCTTGAAGTTAAGGAGCTTGAGAGTACAAGTTCTTGATCAAATCATCCATATGCTTGTTACTCTTCTTCAACTGTTTGTTCTCCTCCTTCAAGACAATGATTCTCCTGGTGTTTCGTTGCTCGTGCTTCAGCAACTTCTTATTCTCTCTTTTCAACCTCTTAATCGTTTTCTTCAAAACTTCATTATCATCAGCTGATGTGACTACGACCTCCAACAATTTCTTATCGTATGTCTTTAATTGCTCGATCTCAGTTTGTTGTTTGTTGATTATATTCATCATCTCAGACAATCTCTAATTCACAGCACTCATAATGTCACTATCCACCGAAACTTTCTTCTTCATAGGTGGTTCAACAACATCAGGCAGTTTACCTTTTCTGATCTTCTTGAGCACATTATCCAATGCCTCGTTAACCTCATCAATAGGTATATCTTCAGTCTGTTGTGTACTCGATGTTGTCGCAGTCTTTTGCTTCTTCTGTGCTGGTGCAGTAACCGGTGACTTAGAACTAGTAGCCGGTGGTAGTTTCTTACCAGCTATCAATGATTCAATCTCTTTCTTTCTCTTGATACTCGGTTTCTCCTGTTTCTTCTTCTTCTTAGCAGCTTGCACAGGAGAACCAGTAAAAGTTTCATCTACATTCATAATCAACTCATCTTCATCAACTGGGATTGGACTCTTGTTCCCTTGATCTTCAACATTCTGGCTAGTAGACACACCAGCCTCAGTGGCCTTGGGCGAGGTGGTCTTTAACGTTTCAGCATCAGAATCCAATTGTTCATCTTCTAGCGTCTCTTCTGAATCAATAGACGGCTCATCCACTATATGTAAACCCTTCTTCGCCATCGTCTTGATTCTTCTTGGCGTACTTTTCTTCTTTTCGGGTTCAGTTGTAACCTCTAATCTTATCTCCTTTTTCTTTGTCTTTCCACTCTTTGCGCCGACATTCACAACCTGTCTTTTGCGTTTTGCATTAGGATCAACAGGATGTAATGGGTTATCAGGATCAGAATCACTGTTTGCATGTCTCACAAGCCCCTCACCCGGATCTGTATAATCAACTCTTGCTAGGTGTCCAAATAAACGCCTTACTGGAGGACGTTCATCAACTGACAATCCCTTATACGCCTTCATCCTAGCGAGTGTATTAAGCGACATATGTTCCTGAACAACTATGTGCTTAGGATCTCTTTTCAGCTCCTTATACTTGTTGTCAAACACCATCTGGAGGAAACGAGGATAAAGTAGAAACTTAAGATTCCTTGTGCCGTTCACAGGCTCTAGTAAATGAGTCATCAGCATGCTTGACACATTGAACGGTTTGTTCAACACTAAGGCAACCATCATAGAACTGATACTCTTTCGCATCAAATCATATCCTCCAGCTGCAGATCCGAAGACATGAATCAAAACGTGTGCCAGATATTTGAATTATGGGCACAGTTTTCCCTTATGTAATGAACCGTCAGTGATTGGTCCATTGTATTTCATTCTGAGATAACAATTTCGCTGATCCATAAAACTGAACTCCTTAGGATTTGTCGGCTCATCATCTAAATTCAACGCTTCTCTCAGATCATCTTCACAAACAATGACTCTCTGTCCTTGAATCTTGCTCGTCAATCATGACTCGCATTTCCAAAAATCTAGCTTCGCTTCCGACCAAAATTCTTGTATCATATCTTTGTAGATAATCGTCGGTGTAGCAATAGCATCTATCACCCTGCATCTCTTCAGGAAATCAATAATACCGACAAACTCTGTGTGCTTCTTAACCTCTCCGAGATATGCACAGCAGTTATGCGCATTCTCGAAGGCTAAAGGCTCTTCAGAAACAGTCTTGGCAGGCTGTGATGATGATCCAGCTTGTTCCGTCGTCTTTTCTTGCTCGGACATCGTTAAATCTGCAAAACAAACAAAAACACATGTTAAAAATCGACAAAATTTCAAACTTTGAAAATTGTTGGTAATCAGCCTTCTCATTCGCCCAAACGGGGGTACGAAAGAGAATTCACAAGGTACGAATGAGAAATATAAAGGGTACGAATGTATGGTTTTTGATAAAAGGTTTCATTCGCCCAAACATTCTTCATTCGACCGTTTGTTTATCTCCTTCGCCCATTCGTAATGGTCGAAGGTGACTGTTCATAATTTGAATTTTCTATTTTGAAATTGAAGGTTTCTGATCATGTTCTTTTGATTGAAATAGATCCTAATAATGCCGATTGACTATCTTATACTAACAGATTCATCAATTGCTCATTATATATGTGTTTTCAATTGAAACTAGGGTTCGAAACATAACAGGTGATCAATTGATCAACCAGTTGGTTTTGAATCCAATGTTTTTGGTTACTCTCCCCCTAAAACACATATGTAATGAAACCTAATCAATAATTGTCACAATGAATTCAATTATAATCAGTTTAATGAATTAGGGCTCGAAACAGTAAACAGGAATTAAATCCTTCAATCCTGAGTATTAACCTGTGAATGATAGTGCAAAATGATCAGTATGAAGAGACGAACACAATGGAATGGTTCAAAAGAATCAAGCAACAAGGTGAGGTTAGAGTGATTTTTCAGAAAAAAATTTGAATGGGGTTCGAATGAGACAGGTTGATATATATAGGCATCCTCCTTCGCCCATTCTATACGTACGAAGGAGAAACTTTTGTCTCCTTCGACCCTAGTGAAAGGTTCGAATGAGCTAAAAGGGTTCGAATGAGATAAATGTTCATGAACACTCTCCTTCGCCCATATAGAACATACGAAGGAATTTGTAAAATCCCACATTCGACCAACCGAATGGGCGAATGAGAAATGGGATTTTTTTTTTATAAATTTTCCAAATCTCAAAAACGAGTCCCGGTCCAATTATTTTCCAACTTTTAAGCATCCAACAATCATATTTTCACATTTAAAAAGTTACAAAGCTCAAATGGTGTATCGAGGTTTAGAAAATCGACATCAACCACCTTCAGTTATAAAAAATAAGATGGAAATGAAAAATCTTTTTGGATTTTCTAAAGTTTATGCTAAAACACACCTAAAATCTTTTTGAGTTTTGTAAGTTTTGACGAGAAAATTAAATGCAGAAATGTAAATGAAAAACAGTAAATGTTTTTGGGATTTCCGGTAAAGGGATCATATCAGTTTTTGAGAAATCTGATCACACCGTTGATCTTTTTGAAATATTATCATTAAAGACAATGTGTGATCTGGCAATTGCTGATATTGTAATCCACATAAACTCACATGCAGACTTTTGTGCAATGCTTTAAACTGATACTGATATTTATAGTATAAACGCAGTTGCCTGTGGTTCCCACGCACACGACATACTCCCGTATCAAGAAGTAAATGTACAAAGACTCATTGTAAAGCGTGATTATGCTTTCGTCGTCTGTAATTGTACAAGATATAATTCATAGAGGTATACAGGTCAACAAATTAATGCAGCAAAGTAACATATGCACTATACCAGGTTGAGGACTGATATTAATCATGATTTGCATCAGTGATTAATACGATGTAATAAATAATCTTTGATCATCATATGACATAGAAAGTTCCTCAATTCGGTAACTTTAGGATTTTGCATAAAGCACTTTTATAAAGACACCCTGTCTGATCTAGGTCCGTAATGACTTACAGCAGAAGATCAGAGAGGCTATCCCCAGACAACTAATAACATAACGACCCTGAACCTCCGAGTTTTGTACAAATACCCTATCAAACGAAATTACGGTACTAAGATCATATGCCCATGAGGAGTTCATCCACACAACAAGTCGTTTGATATGTATGTATCAGGCACGCAGTAATAGGTCTACGAAGCCTATCAGCACATCGCACAGACTCAGACACACATCCTATATAGCAGTACGTTACTTAGAATGTGTCAGATCCCCACTGATATACTATCATTTCCCTTTATACTCTAGGAAATCATTTTAGAATTTTCTGATTTTTATAGATTTTCGAATTTACTGTTCCCAAGGATAGGCTGGAGTATTTCAAATATGTGACTGCCCAGATATCGTTTGTTCACAGAAATCTGACGGCATTAATCTAAGGGAAGAAGATATAGCAGTCAGCAAAGAAATTTTCTCATTTTTATGGATTTTGAAATTTTTCAAAGTTTTTGGATTTTCGAAATTTTTCTGAAAAGCAGTAAAAATTTAAACTAAAAAGTGATAGACTGAGGTGGTGATCAGTCCTGTTTTTCTTTAATACCATTAGCTTTTAAAAGATTATCAAATCTGGATTTGTCAAAAGCTTTGGTAAAAAAATCTGCGCATTGGTAATCAGTGTGGATTTTGACCATATCGACCAACTCTTTAGCATAACAATCACGGATAAAATGATATTTAATCCGGATATGTTTAGCCTTTGAGTGATTTACTAAGTCTTTTGTCAATGCGATTGCGGCCTCATTATCACAGTAAATAGGGGTTTTAAGAAATTGCAAACCGTAATCCACCATCTGTTGTTGGATCCAAAGAACCTGTGAGCAGCAGCTCGATGCTGAAACGTATTCTGCTTCACATGTGGATAGTGCAACTGCGGTTTGATTCTTGCATTGCCAGGTCACGAGCCTGCTCCCCATAAACTGACATCCAGCCGTTGTGGATTTGCTGTCTTTGTCACAGCCGCCCCAATCTGCATCACTAAAAGCGATTAGGTCAAAATTATCATCATGAGGGTACCAAAGTCCTTTCGATGGACAACCCTTCAGATATCTAAGGATACACTTGACAGCTGCAAGATGACTCTGTTTCGGCTTCGATTGATATCGCGCACAAAGACATGTCGCAAACATTATATCAGGTCTAGACGCGGTGAGATACATCAGAGATCCGACAATTGCTCTGTATGTAAATGGATCAGTCAGCTCCCCCTTAAGGTCAACTCCAATCCCGTGATTAGGTTGTATCGGGGTATCCATCGGCTTCGAATCATCCATCTGGAATCGGCTCAAGACTTCCGAAACGTATTTCGTCTGGTGAATAAAGATCCCCGTTGGTCTTTGCTCCACCTGCAAGCCTAGGAAAAACTGCATTTCTCCCATTGCGCTCATTTCGAACTTTTCTTGCATAACTTTTTCAAATTCCCTGCACAAAAGTTCGTTAGTTGACCTGAAAATAATATCATCAACATAAATTTGTACAAGAAGCAAATCATCTCCTGCTCGTTTCGTGAACAGTGTGCAGTCTACCATTCCGCGTTTGAATCCTTTCGAGAGAAGATACGTGCTCAGCTCCTCATACCATTGTCTCGGAGCCTGGTGCAACCCGTAGAGAGCTTTGTTTAATACATAAACCTTATCCCGGTGAATAGGGTCCTCAAAGCCTGGCGGTTGACCTACGTAAACTTCCTCTTTGACCACACCGTAAAGAAATGCGCTCTTTACATCCATCTGATACACCTTAAATTTCTTCCATGATGCAAACGCTAGGAACATTCGGATGGCTTCCAAGCGTGCAACCGGTGCATAGATTTCATTGTAGTCGATTCCCTCAACCTGATGAAAACCTTGAACGACCAAACGAGCTTTGTTTCGTACTATGACTCCTCTGTCATCCTTCTTGCACTTAAACACCCATTTGGTTCCAATTTTCTTTCTTCCAGGGGGCAAATCTGTCAGTGTCCATACACCGAGTTTCTGGAATTGTAACAACTCCTCCTGCATTGCTTCCACCCAGGCATCATCCAAAAGAGCATCCTTGTAAGTCCGCGGCTCGACCTGCGAAACATAACAAGCAAACGACCAGTCATTTTGAAAACCAGATTTTTGTATTTTGGCATATAAAGCAAGGTTGCCAATATTTTCTGGTGCTTGAGCATTTCTCAGCTGCCCTCTTGGCATCACGCTGCTGCCAGGATCACCAATAACTTGTTCAAGCAGGTGTATCTGATGTATCCGAGATTCCGGATAATCAGGTACTTGTACTCCCGTTTGAGTTGTCAAATACTCTGTAGAAACCAGATCATTACCCACATTCGATGTTGAGGCATCAGTATTAGTTGGGTTCACTGGTGGTGTCACTATAGCGTTGTCCAGAATAGCTTCACTTGTTGCATCATCGTCTTCATCTTCTGAAACGGATGAATTAAGCGTTGTGGAAGCTTCTTGAAACACCTCTTCTTCTATCACAGGAGCAGTGGTATCATTAGAAGCTGCTTGGGGGTTTACAGTGATCGGACGCACTAACGGTGAAGTTACGGCGTTTTCGACCTCGTAATACAAGCGAAGTACAGCTTCTTCAACCATGCTATCTAGATTGAATGATTCAAAGAAGTCTTTGTAATCAAACATCCAATCTGGACCTCCACCCTGTACATTTTGTGTATATCTTTGTACTTCGACATTAGCCCACTCCTCGACTTTTCTAGTTCTTTTGTTGAATACCCGTTTTAGTGGGGTTGCATATCCAACAAAATAACCTTCTTCAGCCTTTGGTGCGAACTTCTCCGAAGGATTCAGCATTGTACACGGGGCACCAAACGGTTCTAGATACTCCAGATTCGGCTTGCGTCGGTTCAACAGCTCATAAGAAGTTTTGCCAAACTTCTTCACTGTCAAAACCCGGTTAAGAGTATAACATGCTGCGTAAATAGCTTCGTTCCAGAACATGACTGAAAGATTTGAATCCGCAAGCATAGTTCTTGCCGTCTCTATTAGAGTCCTGTTCTTTCTTTCTGCAACACCGTTCTGCTGGGGTGTATACAGAGCGCTGTATTCATGATGAATTCCCTTGTTTGCACAAAGATCCTCCATCTGAGCGTTTTTTAACTCCGTCCCATTGTCACTCCGGATTCGTTTGATCTTCAGACCATATATATTCTCCATACGTGTAAACAGAACCTTCAGGTTATCAAAAGTGTTGCTTTTCTGATGCAAGCACATGACCCATGAAAATCTTGAATAATTATCAGTCACCACAAGACAGTACAACTCCCCGGCATGACTTTTACGTCTGACTGGACCGAATAAGTCCATATGCAAACGCTCAAGCGACAATTCAACGGAATTGACTTTCTTTGGTCTATGGGCCTGTTTGTGTGCTTTCCCTTTTTGCAACTAACACACTTGTCATTCAAATGGAAGTGTTTTACATTAACTCTCGTGACAAGTTCATTCTTCACTAACTGGTTCATCTTTCGCAAATGGATGTGTCTCATTCTCCTATGCCACATAATGGATTCTTTTTCTGTAGCCTTAGAGAGGAAACAAGTGACTTGGCCATGGGTGGTCATTGCTTTGGACATATCGAGAATATACAAGTTGTTTACTCTCGGTGCCTTCAGCATCACCCACTCTTTCGGAAGTTCAAACCCAGGTTTCAAGATGTAGCAGGATTTGTCATCAAAATACACAGAAAATTGTTTATCACAGATTTGACTAACACTGAGCAGATTATAATCTATCTATTTCACGTATGATATCCGCTCAAATGTCACGACCCCATTGCTTACACTACCCTCCATCGTAATGTAGCCTCCTTTATTACCAGCAAACGCTACATAACCTCCATTTATGTTTTTGATATCAAAGAGTGGCGTGAGGTCCCCTGTCATGTGACCAGAAGCTCCACTGTCAACAATCCATAGGCTGCTAACAGGGCCAGCTGGAGCTCCCTGCACATATAAAGTAAAGCAGTTAGATCTTTCGGGGAACCCAAGCCTGTTTGGTCTTGGGTCTTTGAACGGGTTGTTTCAAAGATTCTTTCAATTCACAAACATCTTGGGTTAACTCAACCCCTTTCTTCTCACTATCAACTTTCTTTTTCTCATTCTTCTCTTTCTGTGAAGTTGAGGCTCCTTCAGATTCCTTAGATGACCAGGATTGCTCAGATCTTTTCAAGATCCGGATCTGAGATTTTGAAGTCTCAGCCGGTTTCTTTACTTCATCTTTAAATGCAACCTTCTTGGTTACCTTCTCTGATTTAACAGAAACAGGTCCAACTGATTGTTTTCCATTAGGTTTAGGAGCAACCTTTTTGTTATCAGCAGTTGAGTTCATCACAGGTTTCTTAACAGATTTCTCAGTGGTTATCCGGTTGCGTTTATCATACGTCATCGGACGGTTTTCCCTCTTGTTGTAAAAATTGTTTTAATTATAATACGGTTCTTGCTGAGGGTAAAACCGTCTTTGTGGATAACCGTAGTTGTCAATCCGATAATCATGATATTGCCTCATCTCCACCTCGTGCCTTTTGTGTCGTACGTACGGGCAGGCGTTAAGTAAATGTCCCCGTTCCCCACACTTATAACACGCACGGTATTCCTCATAGTTTTCTTTGATCGGTGACTTGGAAAAACTAGCAATGGGATATCGATCAACCATGCATTGTTTCCTTAAACTCTCAGGAGCTGGTTCCTTCGAGTAAGTCGGTTCAATAAAACTGTTTGCTTTATCAACAGGCAAAACAAATTGTGTGACATTGACCTTGGCATCTTTATCCGAATAAATTTTATCTAAAATTTCTGGAGGAATGTCATTGGTTCTTTCAAATTTTGGAAACCAAATCGTACTTTCCTGCTAGATCTTTTCGATTTTGGAATAATTGACAAACTTAATCGGATATTCATCATCAGATAAAATCTTATCGGAGCCTTGCATCCGATAGAAAATTTTGACAGGTTTGTCACACGATTCATTGCTCATATCATTTGTTTTCTCAGTTTTAATCTCATTTTTCTTATCAACCGGTTTCACCACATTTTTTTCAGATTTATTTTCAGTTTTCTTTTCAACCGGTTTGCTCATATTTTTCTCAATTTTCTTTACCTCTTTCTTTACAACACACTTACCAACAGACTTTTCATTTTTCTTAACCACATTCTTTCGATGAGCATTTGCCATGGGATGAATGATCTGAGACGGTGAGACTGGCTCAGTAGTGATTATATGATTTTCATCAGGGATATCACTTTCATTTTCAACCGTCTCAGATGGTTCATCTTCTTCATCTGAATCATCAGCAGCGACCACACCCTCATCGTTTCCCAAAACAGGTCTCACATCAGAATACGGATCTCTGACACTAGAAGTGTTGGGTTCGTTTTCTGATGTGGAGTCAGAATTGACTAACGTCTCCGGTGGTATTGCATGTAAGTTGTGGTTCTCAAACAATACCGGAGATGGGACTGCCTTATAGTTTAAACTATTCGACTGGGAGGGTTCTTCTATGATATGGTCAACTACATATGCTATGTGCTTGTAACTCTCTAATTTCTTGTTTACTTTTTCAGCAAAGCACTTGATGGTTGCCATTTCTAACTTAGTGTTTTCCATTTCATTGATAAAGTTATTAATGGCAAGTTGTTTAATTGACAAAGTCTTTTTGAGTTCAGACACATCCTTTTTATAACCATCAAGAACTTTGTTAAAATCTTTTAAATCTTTTTGATAAATCTGACAGTTGATTTTGGCACTCTCAAGTTGGACCTTGAGAAGCTTATTTTCATCTGTCAGTTTTTCAAAATCAGCACATTTAACACATTTAACACACACTTGAGATTGAGATTCAGAACTTACCGGTTTAGGAGGTTCTGTCATTGCCATCAAAGCGAAGTGAGCTTCCTTCCCTGCGAAGAATTTGGAGTAGTCAATCTTGGTGCATGCATCATCCACCATACATGACTTGCGGGTCATCAGGAAATCAGCTTCAGCTAGCAGTTGATCAATGTCATCATCTAGTGAATTCACACTAGCTTCTGAATCAGATTCACTCTCCATATCTGAATAAGCTGAATCGTAGTGGTCTCCAACATCCGTGACAGAATCAAGAATCATACTCGATTTCTTGTCTTCACTCTCAGCAATCACATCCTCATTCACTTCCTCAATTTTCAACTCCGACACTTTCTCAATCACAACTTCCTCTTCAATCTCCTCATTCTCATCCAAACTCATCTTCTGTGCCACACAAGCCACATTCCCAGCAGTAATCTCCTCCACCCCCAATTGCATACCCGTCCAATCAAAACCTTCATCTTTCTGAATTACAAGTGCTTGGTTTTGATTGTCAGTTTGGTTTTGGTTTTGAGTGTTAGGTGTAGAGATAGGAACAATAGTTCGGTTTGGATTTTGTTAAGGTTGGTTTTGAGTTGTGGATTGTCTAGTGTTGGTATTTTGTTGATGGTTCTGATAATTGTTTTGTGGTTGAAAGCTTGAGATGTTGGGACTGTTGTATGAAACTTGATTTTGGTTTTGGTTTTGTCTGTTTTGGTATGTTGAATTGAACGGGTTTCAATTACCTTGCTGTGCTGGCTGTGTGCACTCTCTTTTAAAATGACCCTTCTCACCACAGTTGAAGCATGTAACTTTTGCTTTGTTGAATCCGTATGTGGTGTTGGGAGAAGTTGAAAGGTCAGTTCTTCCAGTCTTCTGAATAAAGTCAGTGGCTCTCCTCATTATGCTTGCAAAAGCCCACTGAATGTCCATAATCTCCATCTCCTCTTTGTCGATTTGTGCGTAGTCCTCATTGGTGAGATTGTTGTTTCCAATCTAACTCGCAACCAAACCGTTGTAGGATGCAACCATAGCAGTCACTAAAGCAACGTGCTGTTGAGCAATTTCAACAGTCACATTCTTAAGATTCGAGGTCTCTAACACAATCGGGCTTTGACTTGATCGTGCTTGAGTAATCTGCATCTGATTCATGTGAGGACTATATTGTTGTTGTTGTTGAGGTTGACTTGCAGTGTAGCATGCAGCTTGTTGTAATGGTGAAAAAGGTGGGATAAAGTTTGGTGTTGGATAAGATTGTTGTGTGTATGATGGTGTGTAAGATGAAGTTTGGGCAAGGTAGTTGATGGGTGCTTTTCTGGGTTCAACAACATTGGATACACATGCAATGTGATGAGCAACATTAGAAGTAGTGCTTGAAGCAGAAAGAGAGTTAGATGTACCACTCACATACAGATCTGGATTATGTGGAATCTGAGCTCTCTTAGCTTTTCTCTTCTCCTCCATCTCTTTGTTTTCCAGCTTTTGAATGAACTCGTTAATAGTCCAATACTGGTATGCATCCTTTTCCTTCAACACTTCAATGTGTTGGTTCCAGTAGGGTGGTAAAGCATCAGCAAATTTGTCCACCAATTCTGACATTGGTATGCTGATCTCATAGCTCGACAGTTCTGTGAGCAAATGGCAATACCGTGGAACCAACTCTTTTAGGGTCTCATTGCCCATGTAACTGAAGTTTTCAAATTCCTTCCGAAGCTCTTCCATCCTCAGCTTCCTTGTCTTCTCATTACCATCATGTCGATTTCTCAACATATCCCATAATTGTTTGGATGTTGTACACGATCCAAACTGATGCAATAAATCAGTGTTGATCGCCTGGGATAGCTGAGAGAATGCCTTCTTCTCTATCGCGAACCTCTTTTTCTCATCATCCGCCAAGTTCTCCAAAGGTATCGGTTCTCCAGTATTCTCCAGAATAGGAGCAACATACCCCTTTACTATCATTTGCCATGCCTCGGCTCCCTCAAGTCCTTGTCCCTCCACATGAATCTTAAACTTCGTCTTCCATGTGTTGTACTCCTTCATGTCCATTAGCTTTGGTGGACGATTGCCGCTTCCTGAGGATAGATCATGAATAAGTGTGGATATGGCGTTGGTCGTCTGCGAATGGACTGCAGCTGCTGCTACTCCCCAATAGTTGTCAATAGGTTGTTGTAATGGTTGAGCAACTTGTTGAGGAGCCGAACTAGTCATAGCCATGTAATTCATTGGCTGGGATGGTGGACTAGTCTTCCGGGCTGCAACGGACCACGGATCTTGTGTTGTCTGCTGTTGTGGTGCTTAAGTAGGTCTTGGCGTTGTTGGGAAGTTCCACATCTTGTCCTGCAAACGATTAAACACGAAAAGATTAGAAATTTTTTAAAACAGGATTCTCTTTCGTATGATCGAACGTGCGAATGAGAAATAATCTTCTCTTTCGACCGTTTTGATTGATACGAATGTGGACTGAAATAACAAAATCTCTTTCGACCGCTTTCTTCTCTCGTTCGACCGTTCTCCTGCTCCTTCGACCGTTCGATCAATCGAAGGTGACACAACTGGGCGAATGAACAAAATAAGCAATGAAAGTCTACGTTCGACCACTAAAACACCTCCTTCGACCACAAAATCCTTCTTTCGACCCAAAGAAATTCCACTTTCGACCACACTCTCTCTTTCGACCCCTGAGATTTCAAAAACGGTTATTCTTTGAAAATCCGTTAATTTTGATCATGTTTATCAAATGTTGATGGATTTTGATGATCTAAATAAGGTTTTGAATCGGAATTGATTTGGAACAACTTTAATGAAGAGAATTATCCAATTTAACCTTGAAATCAAGTTGTAATCGATCAAAATCTTATCACATTAGTTTGTTCAATGAAAACAGAAACTTTTTGACCAAAATTGGGACCAAATCAACTGAGAAACTATTAATTTGTGGCTGTTTGATCCAGAATGGCTCTGATACCACTTTGTATGTGTGTGAAAGGATCGTATAACAACAAAGAATGATCAAACAAGTTAGTTTTAGGTGCGGAATCCCTAAAACTATCACAAAATAATAGTCAAACAGATTAAAACACACAGATCATCATTTTCAAAAGCTTTTCATTAATTAACAACTCGATTACACGTTGAGATATGATTACAAACAAGGTAAGAACGTGAAAAGAGTTAAACAAAACACTAGAGAGAATATCAGAAAGTGGAGGGAATAATAATGACCAAAAGTTACATTTAAAAATCAAACTTGTCTATTTATAGACTGCACATTCGCCCAAATTGATTGTGCGAATGTGCAGGTTCGCCCAAACTGTCTGGTCGAACCAAGCTCTACAATAAAGTATATTCACATTCGTCCACAACTTTATCCTTTGCACCAACTTGTCTTCCTTCGTACCTACTATTCTTCATTCGTACCTTCTATTCTCTCCTTCGCACCAACGACAATCACCAAAACATATTTGTTATTCAATCCGAAGCACTAGTCGCACTTTTGCATCTACAAACTCCCCCTCGACTATTGCTTGGATTGCTGTCGACGTTGTTCGTCCATTCTAATATTTATCAGTCTGATATGTCGTTGAATCTTCTGTTCTTTCGTCAACACCGGTTCCTGAAATTGCTTTTGCTTCTTCGTTTTCAGTTCAGGCACCTTTTGCTTTTCAACAAACTTTCCTAGCTTCTCGCCATAGTCACACCCAGCATTAATATCATATGCAAAGCACAGAAATACCACACGTTGGTACTTTCCTGCTTGCTCAGCATCCTTCGCATCAGAATTGATCGGATTGTAAAACAACATGATTATATCCTCATGTGAACAGTTTATTAACCACATGGGATCAAAAATGTGTATCTTCTTGAAGTTCTTTTCACCATCTTTCAGCACTATCACAGCCTCTGCTATCTTCCAATCATAGTACCACCAAATAAAGTCTTTAGCGAAGTGTTGTGGAATCAGCATCAAAGGAATCTTCTTCAACACTCGCGGTGGCTTATACTTCAGTGTCACTTTGGGCATTCCAGTAATCATATCAATATCCTTTTTATGAACGATTCGTTTTGGATATTGAGGTGCAAATAAATCCCACTTAGTTCGGCTCTCTCTCGTCATCCTCTCAGCAAAGTATGTAATTTGATTATTTGACGCTCCCGTTATACGGTGACGACAAATATCATGAATAGCCCAGTAAGGAAGAGTCTTCAAATGATGGAATTTATCAAAATATAGAATCCCCTTCTCCCACTTCACTGCTACACATTTTAATTGCTTAACAAACTTCCAAGCCAATGCACGACCTTTGAAAATTCCACTGTGAAGTTTGTAGAAGCTACCTTGTATCTCAGCTTTAGGACGGTTATTTTCCTTCTCTTTCAGTTTCCTCAAAAGTTCTTTCAAACTATCAGATTGCTCGAACTGTGGCTTATCATGCCCTTTGAATATTTCATCTTCAAACAATTTGCTCTTTTCCTTAGCAAGTTTCTCGGCCTGGTTTAGCACTTCTTCAGAAAATCCAGGAAATCCAGAATCTTGATCATTCTTAAAGTATTGTGGATATTCCTCACTTGTAATGTCTTCCATCTCAACTTCTTCAAATGCAGGAACGTCACGGTCATCAGAATGATTCCCGGCTTCCTTTTCAGGTAACTTTGGAATGAAATTATCAGCAAGTAACTCTTCCATAGTCTTTCCAACCTGTCTAGCTAAACCTTCAAGTATTTCCTTAGAAACTGCCGCAGAAACCTCTCCATCATCTAGATCTGGGTCATCAAACTCCAACTCAAACGGCTTATTACTAGACTCGAATATTTCTGGAAACCTGCTTGTCATGTCAATCGTCCAGACGCGATCTATAAGCATCTGGCGATACATGTGTTTGTCTTCTTCAGATAATGACTGCAGTTTTTCATTCCAGAAAATGTTATCATCTACATTTTCACCTGGAGTCTTTGAGCTTGACTCTCCACCTTTGCTCGAATCACGCTTCTCATACGTATATTTCTCAGCGTTGTCATCATCATTGTCATCATCACTATCAAAAGCAGAGCTGTTTCCATCACTTGATCCACCATCTGAACTACCATCATCTCCATCATCTTTCTTCTTTTTCTTTTGAGGATCGTTACAAGCATCTTCATCAAGATCTTCATCCTCTTCATCGTCAGATGGTTCATAATCAACTTTCTCTTCTTCTTGTTCTTTATCTTCTTCACCAGCTTGAAGTAGAGGAGCTCGAGAGTACAAGTCTTTTATCAGATCGTCCATGTTCTTGTTACTCTTCTTCAGCTTTTTGTTCTCCTCTTTCAAGGCTATTATCCGTCTGGTGTTCCTCTGCTCGTGTTTCAGCAACTTTTTGTTCTCTTTCTTCAACTTCTTGATTGTTTCCTTCAATTCTTCACTGTTATCATGAGATGTGACTACGACTTCCAACATCTTTTTATCATTCGACTTCAATTGCTCAATCTCGGTTTGCTGTTTGTTGATAATGCTCATCATTTCAGATAGCCTTTGGTTCACAGCATTCATTACATCACTTTCAACTGTGACCTTCTTCTTAACAGGCATCTCAGCAACTTTAGGCAGTTTGCCTTTCCTCATCTTCTTGAGCACATTGTCTAACGCTTCATTGAACTCATCAACAGGTAATTCATCTCCCTGTTGTGTGCTAGAAGTAGTTGCAGTCTTTTGTTTCTTCGATACAGGTGCAGTAACCGGTGAGTTGGAACTAGAAGCTGGTGGTAGTTTCTTACCAGCAATGAGTGACTCAATCTCACTCAATCTCTTCTGACTTGGTTTCAATACATTCTCTTGTTTCTTGTACTGAGGCTTCTTCTTTGATTTCACAGCCTGTACAGGTGAACCAGGAAAATCTTTTTCTACATTCAGACTCTCTTCATCTTCATCAACATGAATTGGGCTCTTATTACCTTGATCTTCAACAGACTGACTAACAGACTCACCAGCCACAGTGGCCTTGGGCGTGGTAGTCTTTAGCGTTTCAGTTTCCGAATCCCAGCGTTCATCTTCTTGCGTCTCCTCAGAATCAATCGACGCCTCATCCACAATATGCACTCCCTTCTTTGCCATTGTCTTTCTTCTTCTCGGTGTACTCTTCTTCTTAGCTGGTTCAGGTACAACCTCTATTCTGATCTCTTTTTCTTTACCCTTATCACTCTTTGCACCGACATTAACAACCTGTCTCTTGCGCTTCGCATCTGGATCAACAGGATGTAATGGGTTATCTGGATCTGAATCACAGTTAGCATGTCTTACAAGCCCTTCACCTGGATCCGTATAGTCAATCCTTGCTAGATGTCCAAATAAACGTCTTACAAGTGGACGTTCATTCACTGACAATCCTTTGTAAGCTTTCATCCTAGCAAGAGTATTGATCGACATATGTTCTTGAGCAACAATGTTCTTAGGATCCCTTTTCAAATCTTTGTATTTGTTATCAAACACCATCTGGAGGAATCGAGGATACAGCAAGAACTTCAAATTCCTCGTGCCGTTCACAGGCTCCAACAAATGTTCCATTAGCATTCCTGATACATTGAACGGTTTGTTCAATACCAGTGCCACCATCATTGAGCTAATACTCTTACGCATCAAGTCATATCCTCTAGCGGCTGATCCAAAGACGTGTATCAAAACATGTGCCAAGTATTTGAACTGTGGACACAGCTTTCCCTTATGCAATGAACCATCAGTGATCGGTCCATTGTACTTCATCCTCAGGAAGCACTTCCGTTGATCCATGAAACTAAGCTCTTTGGGATCCGTCTTCTCATCTTGCAGATTCAATGCTTCTCTAATATCCTGCTCACATACAATTATCATCTTTCCTTGAATCTTGCTAATCACAGATGACTCGCAATTCCAGAAATCTAACTTCGCTTCTGTCCAGAATTCTTGCATCATATCTCTGTAAATAATGGTAGGTGTAGCAATCGCGTCTATCACCCTACTTCTCTTCAAGAATTCTATGATCTCGATAAACTCAGTGTGCTTTTTAACTTCTCCAAGATATGAACATCAATTATGCGCATTCTCGAAGGTTAAAAGCTCTTCAGTAGCTTTCTTTGTAGGTTGTGAGGATGATCCGGCTTGTTCAGTAGCCTTCTCTTGTTCAGACATGGTTTGATCTGCAAAACAAAAACAAAGAAACATGTTAAAAATCGACAAAAAATTCAAACCATGAAAATTTGGTAATTAATCTTCTCATTCGCCCAAACGGGGGTGCGAATGAGAAAAACTTGGTGCGAATGTGAAAATTTAAAGGTATGAATGTAATAGATTTTGATAAAAAATTTCATTCGCCCAATTGTTTTTCATTCGACCAGTTAATCATCTCCTTCGCCCATTCGAAAGGTGCGAAGGAGTTGTTCTTTAAATTCAAAATTTTAATTTTGCATTTTATTGATTCTGAACATGTAATCTTGATTCAAAAGGTCAGTAACAATGCCGATTAAGGTTTCCAAATCAACAGTTTTATCAATTGCACATTATATCTGTGTTTTCTTATTAAAACTAGGGTTCGAAATAAAATGATGATCAATTGATCATTCTGTTGTTTTAGAATCCTTGGTTTATGGATTTTCTCCCCCTAAAACACAGATATAAGGAATCCTATTGAACAATGAACATATTAATTTGCAGGTTTTAGAAAACTAGGGCTTGAAACTGAAAAACGATGATTATTCCTTGTTGTTGAAGTGTTAACCTGTAAAAATGAATGGCAAATGATCAGTAACACTAGACGATCACAATGGTATGGTGCAAAAGATCAGGGCACCAAGGTGACTTCAGAGAAGAATTTTTGAAAAAAATTTGTAATGGGTCGAATGAGGCTGAAAGGGTATATATAGGCAAGCTCCTTCGACCATTCTTACCGGTCGAATGAGATATGTCTCCTTAGACCCTACTTAAAGGTTCGAATGAGGCAAAAGGGTTCGAATGAAACAGATGTTCAAGAACACTCTCATTCGCCCGTTTTAAACATACGAATGAGCATGAAAAATCCCACGTTCGACCAAACGAATGGGCGAACGAGAACTGGGATTTTTGATAAAATTTTCAAATCTCAAAATCGAGTCCCGTTCCAATTATTTTTCAACTTTTAAGCATCCAACATTCATATTTTCACATTTAAAAGATTACAAAGCTCAAATGGGTCATCAAGGTTTAGAAAATCGACATCAACCACCATCAGCTATCAAAAAGAAGATGGAAATGTAAAATCTTTTTGGATTTTCTAAATTTTATGCTAAAACACACCTAAAATCTTTTTGAGTTTTGTAATTTTTGACGAGAAAATAAAATGCAGAAATGTAAATGAAAAACAGTAAATGTTTTGTGATTTCCGGTAAAGGGATCATATCAGTTATTGAGAGATCTGATCACACCGTTGATCTTTTGAATTATTATCATTAAAGACAATGTGTGATCTGGCAACTCCTGATATTGTGATCCACATAAACTCACATGCAGACTTTTGTGCAGTGCTTTAAATTGATACTGTTATTTATAGAATAAACATAATTGTTTGTGGTTCCCACGCACACGACATACTCCCGTATCAAGAAGTAAATGCACAAAGACTCATTGTAAAGCGTTATTATGCTTTCGCCGTCTGTAATTTACAAGGTATAATGCACAGAGGTATACAGGTCAGCAAATTAATGCAGCAAAGTAACATGTGCACTGTACCAGGTTGAGGACTGATATTAATCATGTTTTGCATCAGTGATTAATACGATGTAATAGATAATCTTTGATCATCATATAACACGGAAAGTTCCTCAATTCGGTAACTTTAGGATTTGGGATAAAGCTCTTTTATAAAGACACCCTATCTGATCTAGGTCCGTAATGACTTACAGCAGAAGATCAGAGAGGCTATCCCCAGACAACTAATAACATAACGACCCTAAACCTCCGAGTTTTGTACAAATACTCTATCAAACGAAATTACGGTACTAAGACCATATGCCCATGAGGAGTTCATCCACACATCAATTCGTTTGATATGAATGTATCAGACACGCAGTAATAGGTCTATGAAGCCTATCAGCACATCGCACAGACTCAGACACACGCCCTATATAGCAGTACATTACTTAGAATGTGTCAGATCCCCACTGATGTACTATCATTTCCCCTTTTACTCCAGGAAATCATTTTTGATTCTTCTGATTTTTTTTTTATAAATTTTTGAATTTACTGATCCCAAGGATAAGCTGGAGCATTTCAAATATGTGACTGCCCAGATATCGTTTGTTCACAGAAATCTGACGGCATTAATCTAAGGGAAGAAGATATAGCAGTCAGCAAAGAAATTTTCTAATTTTTATGGATTTTGAAATTTTTCAATGTTTTTGGATTTTCGAAATTTTTCTGAAAAGCAGTAAAAATTAAACTAAAAAGTGATAGACTGAGGTGGTGATCAGTCTTGTTTTTCTTTAATACCATTATCTTTTAAAGATAATCAAATCTGGATTTGTCAAAAGCTTTGGTAAAAAGATCTACGCGTTGGTAATCAGTGTGGATTTTGACCATATCCATCAACTCTTTAGCATAACAATCACGGATAAAATGATATTTAATCTGGATATGTTTAGCCTTTGAGTGATTTACTAAGTCTTTTGTTAATGCGATTGCGGCTTCATTATCACAGTAAATAGGGGTTTTAAGAAATTGCGAACCGTAATCCACCATCTGTTGTTGGATCCAAAGAACCTGTGAACAGCAGCTCGATGCTGAAACGTATTCTGCTTCACATGTGGATAGTGCAACTGCGGTCTGTTTCTTGCATTGCCAGGTCACAAGCCTGCTCCCCATAAACTGGCATCCAACCGTTGTGGATTTTCTGTCTTTTTCACAGCCACCCCAATCTGCATCACTAAAAGCGATTAGGTCAAAATTATCATCATGAGGGTACCAAAGTCCTTTCGATGGACAACCCTTCAGATATCTAAGGATACGCTTGACAGCTTCAAGATGACTTTGTTTCGGATTCGACTGATATCGTGCACAAAGACATGTTGCAAACATTATATCCGGTCTAGACGCGGTGAGATACATCAGAGATCCGACGATTGCTCTGTATGTAAATGGATCAGTCAGCTCCCCCTTAGCGTCAACTCCAATCCCGTGATTAGGTTGTATAGGGGTATCCATCGGCTTCGAATCATCCATCTGGAATTGGCTCAAGACTTCGAAAACGTATTTGGTTTGGTGAATAAAGATCCCCGTTGGTCTTTGCTCCACCTGCAAGCCTAGGAAAAACTGCATTTCTCCCATTGCGCTCATTTCGAACTTTTCCTGCATAACCTTTTCAAATTCCCTGCATAGAAGTTCGTTAGTAGACCCGAAAATAATATCATCAACATAAATTTGCACAAGAAGCAAGTCATCTCCTGCGCGTTTCGTGAACAGTGTGCAGTCTACCAATCCGCGTTTGAATCCTTTCGAGAGAAGATATGTGCTCAGCTCCTCATACCATTGTCTCGGAGCTTGGTGCAACCCGTAGAGAGCATTGTTTAAAACATAAACCTTATCCCGGTGAATAGGGTCCTCAAAGCCTGGTGGTTGACCTACGTAAACTTCCTCTTTGACCACACCGTAAAGAAATGCGCTCTTTACATCCATCTGATACACCTTGAATTTCTTCCAGGATGCAAACGCCAGGAACATTCGTATAGCTTCTAAGCGTGCAACAGGTGCATAGATTTCATTGTAGTCGATTCCCTCAACTTGATGAAAACCTTGAACAACCAAACGAGCTTTGTTTCTCACTATAACACCTCTATCATCCTTTTTACACTTAAAAACCCATTTGGTTCCGATCTTCTTTCTTCCCGGGGGCAAATCTGTTAGCGTCCAAACTCCAAGTTTCTGAAATTGTAACAACTCTTCTTGCATCGCTTCCACCCAAGCATCATCCAAAAGAGCTTCCTTGTACGTCCGCGGCTCACCCTGCGAAACATAACAAGCGGAAGACCAGTCATTTTGAAAACCAGATTTTTGTATTTTGGCATATAAAGCAAGATTGCCAATATTCTCTGGTGCTTGAGCATTTCTCAATTGCCCTCTTGTCATAACGCTGCTACCAGGATCACCAATAACCTGTTTAAGCGGGTGTATCCGATGTATCCGAGATTCCGGATAATCAGGTACTTGCACTCCCGTTTGAGTCGTCAAATTCTCTATAGAAACCAGATCATTACCCACATTCGATGTTGAAGCATCAGTTGTAGTTGGGTTCACTGGTGGTGTCACTGTAGCATTTTCCAGAATAGCTTCACTTGTAGCATCATCGTCTTCATCTTCTGAATCTGATGAATTAAGAGTTGTTGAAGCTTCTTGGAACACTTCTTCCATCACAGGAGCAGTGGTATCATTAGAAGCTGCTTGAGGATTTACAGTGATCGGACGCACTAACGGTGAAGTCACTGCGTTTTCGACCTCGTAATATAAACGGAGTACAGCTTCCTCAACCATGCTATCTAGATTGAATGATTCAAAGAAATCTTTGTAATCAAACATCCAATCTGGACCGCCACCCTGTACATTTTGAGTGTATCTTTGTACTTCGACGTTAGCCCACTCCTCGACTTTTCTAGTTCTTTTGTTGAATACCCTTTTTAGTGGGGTTGCATATCCAACAAAATATCCTTCTTCAGCCTTTGGTGCGAACTTCTCCGAAGGATTAAGCATTGTACACGGGGCTCCAAACGGTTCTAGATACTCTAGATTCGGCTTTCGTCGGTTCAACAGCTCATAAGAAGTTTTTGCCAAACTTCTTCACTGTTAAAACACGATTTAGAGTGTAACATGCTGCGTAAATTGCTTCGTTCCAGAACATGACTGGAAGATTTGAGTCCGCAAGCATTGTTCTCGCCGTTTCGATTAGAGTCCTGTTCTTTCTTTCTACGACACCGTTCTGCTGGGGTGTATACGGAGCGCTGTATTCATGATGAATTCCCTTGTTTTCACAAAGTTCATCCATCTGAGCGTTTTTGAACTCCATCCCATTATCACTCCGGATTCGTTTGATCTTTAGACCATAGATATTCTCCAGACATGTAAACAGAACTTTCAGGTTGTCAAACATGTCGCTTTTCTGGTGTAAGCACATAACCCATGAGAATCTTGAATAATCGTCAGTCACCACAAGACAGTACAATTCCCCGGCATGACTTTTACGCTTGACTTGACCAAATAAATCCATGTGCAAACGCTCAATCGGTAGTTCAACGGAATTGACTTTCTTTGGTCTATGGGTCTGTTTGTGCTGTTTTCCCTTTTTTACAACTAATACACTTGTCATTCAAATGGAAATGTTTCACATTAACTCCCGTGACAAGTTCATTCTTCACCAACTGGTTCATCTTTCTCAAATGAATGTGTCCCATTCTCCTATGCCACATGATAGATTCTTTTTCTGTAGCCTTAGAGAGGAAACACGTGACTTGGCCATGGGTGGTCATAGCTTTGGACATATCAAGAATATACAAGTCGTTTACTCTCAGTGCCTTTAGCATCACCCACTCTTTTGGAAGTTCAAAACCCGGTTTCAGGATGTAGCAAGATTTGTCGTCAAAATAAACAGAGAATTGCTTATCACAGATTTGGCTGACACTGAATAGATTGTAATCTATCTGCTTCACATATGATATCCGCTCAAATGTCACTACCCCATTGCTAACACTACCCTCCATCGTAATGTAGCCTCCTTTATTTCCTGCAAACGCTACGTAACCTCCATTTATGTTCTTGATATCAAAGAGTAGTGTGAGATCCCCTGTCATGTGGCCAGAAGCTCCACTATCAACAATCCAAAGGCTGCTAACAAGGCCAGCTGGAGCTCCCTGCACATATCAAGTAAAGCAATTAGATCTTTCGGGGGACCCAAGCCTGTTTGGTCTTGGGTCATTGAACTGGTTGTTTCAAAGATTCATTAGATTCCCAAACATCTTGGGTTATATCAACCCCTTTCTTCTCACACTCAACTTTCTTTTTCTCAGATTTCACATTCTGTGAAGTTGAAGCACCCTCAGACTCCTTTGATGACCAAGACTGTTCAGACCTTTTCAAGATCCGGATTTGAGATTTTGAGGTCTCAGCCGGTTTCTTTACTTCGTCTTTGAATGCTACCTTCTTGGTTACCTTCCTAATTTAACAGAGACAGGTCCAACTGCTGATTTGGCATTAGGTTTAACAGGAACCTTTTTGTTTTCAGCAGTTGTGTTCATCAATGGTTTCTTCAGTGGTTTCTCAGTGGCTATCTGGTTGCGTTTGTCATAAGTCATCGGACGATTTTCCCTTTTGTTGTAAAAATTGTTTTGATTATAATAAGGTGCTGGCTGAGGGAAAAACCGTCTTTGCGGATAACTGTAATTATCAACCGGATAATCATGTCTTTGCTTCATCTCCACCTCGTGCCTCTTGTGTCGTACATACGGGCAGGTGGCAAGTAAATGTCCCCTTTCCCCGCATTTAAAACACGCACGGTACTCTTCATAGTTCTCCTTGATGTGCGACTTGGAAAAACTTGCAATGGGATATTGATCAACCATGCACTGTTTTCTCAAACTCTCAAGAGCTGGGTCCTTTGAGTAAGTCGGCTCAATGAAACTATTTGACTTGTCAACTGGCTTAACGAATTGTGTGACATTGACCTTTGCGTCTTTAGAATTATCCGAATAAATTTTCTCTAAAATGGCTGGAGGAATATCATTGGTTCGTTCATGTTTTGGGAACCAAATTGTACTTTCCTGCCAGATCTTTTCAATTTTGGTATAGTTCACAAATTGAATCGGATATTCATCATCAGACATAATGTTATCGGAGCCTTGCATCCGATAGAAAACTTTTACAGGTTTGTCACATGATTCGTTGTTCATTTCATTTGGTTTCTCAGTTTTAGTTTCAATTTTCTTATCAACAGATTTAACCATATTTTTCTTAACTTTCTTAACAACTTTCTTTTCGACATTTTTATCAACAGATTGCTCAGCTTTCTTAGCAACATTCTTTGCTGGTTGATTCTTTCTGTGAGCATTAGCCATGGGATGAACAATCTGAGATGGTGAGATTGGTTCAGTAGTGATTATATGATTTTCATCAGGGATATCACTTTCATTCTCAACAACTATCTCAGACTGTTCATCATCTTCATCAGAATCATCTGCAGCTACCACACCCTCATTATTTCCTAATACAGGTCTCACATCAGAATACGGGTCTCTGACACTGGATGTGTTGGACTCGTTATCTGATGTGGAGTCAGATTTGACTAGACTCTCCGGTGCTATCGCATGTAAATTATGATTTTCGAACAACACCGGAGATGGGACAGCTTTGTAGTTTGCACTACTCGACTGTGAAGGTTCTTCGATGATGTGGTCAACTACATAAGCAATGTGCTTATAGCTCTCTAACTTTTTATTCACTTTTTCAGCGAAGCACTTGATGGTTGCCATTTCTAACTTTGTGTTTTCCATTTCATTTATATAGTTGTTAATGGCCAATTGCTTTATAGACAAAGTCTTTTTCAGTTCAGAAACATCCTTTTTATAACCATCAAGTACTTTGTTGAAATCTTTTGATTCTTTTGGATAATTTTGACAGTTTATTTTAGCACTCTCAAGTTGTACCTTGAGTTGCTTAATTTCTTCTGTCAATCTATCAAAATCAGAACATTTAACACAAACTTTAGATTGAGATTCAGTACTTACCAGTTTAGGTGGTTCTGTCATTGCCATCAGCGCGAAATGAGCTTCCTTCCCTGCAAAGAATTTTGAGTAGTCAATCTTTGTGTAGGCATCATCCACCATGCACGACTTGCGGGTCATCAGGAAATCTGCTTCAGCTAGCAACTGATCAATGTCATCGTCTAGTGAGTTCACACTAGCTTTCGAGTCAGAATCACTTTCCATATCCGAGTAAGCTGAATCATATTGCTCTCCAACATCTGTGACAGAATCAAGAATCATTCCAGGCTTCTTGTCTTCACACTCAACATTCACATCCTCATTCAACTCTTCTATTTTCAACTCCGACAATTTTTCTATCACAACCTCTTCTTCAATCTCCACATGTTTATCCAAACTCATCTTTTGTGCCACACAAGCCACATTTCCAGCAGTAATCTCTTCCACTCCTAATTGCATACCTGTCCAATCAAAACCTTCATCTTTTTGAATCACAAGTGCTTGGTTTTGATTTTCAGTTTGGGTTTGGGTTTGAGTGTTAGATGTAGAGATGGGAACAATGGTTCGGCTTGGATTCTGTTGTGGTTGGTTTTGAGATGTGGATTGTCTAGTATTGGTATTTTGTTGTGTGTTTTGACGGTTCTGTTGTTGTTTTGAGGTTGAAAGCTAGAGATGTTGGGACTGTTGTATGATACCTGATTCTGGTTTTGGTTTTGTCTGTTTTGGCAGCTTGAGTTGAACGGGTTTCGATTACCTTGCTGAGCCGGCTGTGTACACTCTCTCTTGAAATGACCCTTCTCACCACAATTAAAACATGTAACCTTGGCTTTGTTGAAGCCGTAAGTGGTGTTTGGAGAAGTCGAAAGGTCAGTTCTCCCTGTTTTCTGGATAAAATCAGTGGCTCTTCTCATGATGCTAGAAAACGCCCACTGTATATCCATAAGCTCCATTTCCTCTTTATCGATTTGTGCATAGTCCTCATTGGTTAGATTGCTGTTTCCAATCTGACTAGCAACTAAACCGTTGTATAATGCAACCATAGCAGATACTAATGCTACATGCTGTTGAGCAATCTCAACAGTAACATTATTAAGATTAGAAGTCTCTAACACAATCAGACTTTGATTTGATTGTGTTTGAGTGATCTGCATTTGGTTCATGTGAGGATTATATGGTTGTTGAGGTTGACTGGTTGTGTAACAGGCAACTTGTTGTAAAGGTGAAAAAGGTGGAATGAAATTTGGTGTTTGATAAGATTGTGGTGTGTATGATGAAGTTTGGGCAAGATAGTTGATTGGTGCTTTGGTGGGTTCAACAACATTAGATACGCAAGCAATATGAGGTGCAACACTTGAAGTAGAGCTAGAAGTAGAAAGAGAAGTAGATGTACCACTCACATACACTCTGGGTTCTGTGGAATCTATGCTCTCTTTGCTTTCCTCTTCTCCTCCATTTCTTTGTTCTCCAGTTTTTGTATGAACTCATTGATAGTCCAATACTGGTATGCATCTTTTTCTTTCAACACTTCAATGTGTTGGTTCCAATATGGTGGTAAAGCATCAGCAAATTTATCCACCAGTTCTGACATTGGTATGCTAATCTCGTAGCTCGAAAGCTCTGTGAGCAAGTGGCAATACCTTGGAACCAATTCTTTTAAAGTCTCATTACCCATGTAACTAAAGTTCTCAAACTCTTTACGAAGCTCTTCCATCCTCAGCTTCCTAGTCTTCTCATTACCATGATGTCTGTTTCTCAGCTATCCCACAACTGTTTTGAAGTAGTACACGATCCGAACTGATGCAACAAGTCAGTGTTGATCGCCTGAGATAACTGAGAAAACGCCTTTTTCTCGATCGCGAACTTCTTTTTCTCATCATCAGCCAAATTCTCCAACGGTATAGGTTCACCAGTGTTCTCCAGAATAGGAGCAACATAACCTTTCACTATCATCTGCCATGCCTCAGCTCCCTCTAAGCCTTGTCCCTCCACATGTATCTTGAACTTTGTCTTCCATGTGTTGTAATCCATCATATCCATGAGCTTTGGTGGACGATTGCCACTACCTGATGATAGATCATGAATGAGTGTAGATATGGCATTGGTCGTCTGTGAGTGAACGGCAGCTGCTGCTACTCCCCAATAATTGTCAATTGGTTGCTGTAACGGTTGCACAACTTGCTGAGGAGTAGAACTAGTCATAGCCATGTAATTGATTGGCTGAGATGGTGGACTAGTCTTCTGAGCTGCAACTGACCATGGATCTCTTGTTGTCTGCTGCTGTGGTGCTTGATTAGGTCTTGTCGTAGTTGGAAAGTTCCACATCTTAACCTGTAAATGTTCAAACACGAAAAGATTAGAAAAATTTTAAAACAGGTTTCTCTTTCGCACTTACGGATGGTCGAATGAGAAAAATTCTTCTCCTTCGACCGTTTGGAAGGGTACGAATGTGGACTGTGATAACACACAAACTTTTTCGACCGTTTGTTCTCTTTTTCGACCGTTCTGTCCCTCCTTCGACCGTTCGATCAGTCGAATGTAACTCAGACGGGCGAATGTACACAAATAAGCTATGAAAGTCTACGTTCGACCACAAAATCAACACCTTCGACCACAAATTTACTCGTTCGACCAAATGAATTCACACCTTCGACCGTCTCTCTAGGTTCGATCCCTGGTATTTCCAAAACGGTTATTCTTTAAAAATCTGTTAATTTTGATCATGTTTATCAAATGTTGATAGATTTTGATGATCTTAATCAGGTTTTGAATCGGAATTGATTTGGAACAAGTTTATCAAAGAGAATTATCCATTTTAACCATGAAAACAAGTTGTAATCAATCGAAAACTCATCAAATCAGTTTGTTCTATGAAAACAGAAACTTTTTGACCAAAATTGGGTCCAAATCAACTGAGAACTATCAATTTGTGGTTGTTTGATCCAGAATGGCTCTGATACCACTTTGTATGTGCTATAAGGATCGTCAAATCAATAAAGAAATGATCAAACAAGTTTGTTTTAGGTGCGGAAACCCTAAAACAATCACAAAATGATAATCAAACAGATCAAAACAAGTAAATCATCATTTCAAAGCTTTTTCATTAATTACGAACTCAATTACACGTTGATAAAGTGAAAACAACAATGTATGAATGTGAATTAAGCTATATAATATCCTAGAGAGAGAATCAGAAAGTGGAGGGAACAAAATGACTCAAAGTTACATTCAAAAAATCAGCTTGACTATATATAGACTGCACATTCGCCCACATTGTTCGTGCGAGTGTGCAGGTTCGACCACTTCATCCGGTCGAACCAAGCCATACATAAGAAACCTATACACATTCGTCCAAAACCTCTCCTTCGCACCTTCTGAGTCTCCTTCGCACCTTTTGATTCTCCTTCGCCCCTATCAAAAACTTCCTTCGCCCAAACGACAATCAACAAAAACAAGTTTATTGTACAATCCGAAGCACTAGTCGCATAACTGCATCTACACTTTCTATTATACAACTTGCTGATGATCCGACAACTCTCATAGCATCTCGGTCAAACATCACAAAGGATACACTACCAATCTCATCCTGAGCCCTGACATGCACCTTGAACCTAAAACAGATAGACGAAAAGGTTATCTAAAATCATATATACTAATCATTAAAAGAAATCATCTTATATAAAAAAAATTGTACTTAATTAGATCTAATTACATTGTAGCGGCAGAGGTACAAAGACATTCACACTTGGAACAAAGCAAGGCAGAAGCAGGCAATTTGAGAGTTTCTTCAGTAACATTTTTATGAAGCTGCAACAATTCATATTTAGTAATCACATTCCCTAAACATTTGGGACACGCATCATAAAACCAACCATAGCCTTCTTGCACAATTTTTATTGTCGCAACTACAACACAAGACATTGGCTGCCAAAAAATAAAAATAAAGCCTATATTACTTAACAAAAAAAGTTGTAATATGGAGAACAAATATTAATCATAATTAAAAAGTATTAAAACCATATCAATCTCGATAAGCTCGTCAACACATTTCTTCTCACAACCAACAATGAATTCCTGAAGCAATGGGTAAACAGAGTGTTCTGAAAGTAATGTTTGAGAAGTAGAAGCAGCATCTTGTCCTTGCTTCATTATAAGACTAAAAAATAGCTCGAGTTAATAAAAGAAACAAAAAAATTCTAATAATTATAAATCCATAAAAAAATGATACTGTACTTCTTTCTTAATTCCTTCACCTTAATTAAATCTACATTCAGAAACATCCGAGTTCCAAAGTTGTCACTTTCAACTATAAATTATATATATATATATATATATATATATATATATATATATATTAAACCACAATGAACTGACAAAGTATTAATAACAGAAGTTTAAAATAAATTACCTTTGGACTCCTTAACTTTGCCATGTTGTATAACAACCATTATATGGTCATTACCAGCGTTTTGAGAAATGAATTTGTTAAACTGTTCTGCATAAACATTTCACATAGTACATCGCAATATCGTATCACTACATAAAATCAATACACAAACATAGGTAAATATATATAAAAAAAATTATAAAAATTAAATAATGATTTGGTTGATTTAATAAATCACCACTAAACAATTTAAACAAAACCAAAATGAAAGTAACAATAATAATTTACAAACAACAAACAGGGAAACGCTTACTCCAAGTCTTGAATATCAAAATTCATCCTTTTAGTTTCTTTTGGAGGTCGTCCAAACACATCCAGACCTCCATGCCAAATGAGAACACTGGGAACATCTATAAAATGTTCATATAACTCAAAATATGAAACCAAAAATTTTAATATACTAAATATTAAATATAAAGTAAGAAATAAACCCACAGGAAAAAGTTCTTTTGCTTCGCCTTTAACAATATATTTAAAAGCAATGAAATTAAATCCATACTCAACACCTTACCAACCAACAATACGGCTAACAGTGGTACAACGATAGAAGTTGATCTTATAATCATGTGCTTCAACTTTGTATGGATCCTTGTTTTCACCAACACCAAACTTAGATAGAATAACGACATCATCCTCTTCAAGTTGATGGTCAAAAAGGTGGATCAAATGACTCTTTTTGAAGGCCTGAATCTTATAACCCTTAAAATAAATATAAAAGAAAATATAAAGATAAAAAACAACAGCTTAAATAACATAAGGTAAAGGAAAAACATGACACAAACAAAATTTATATTTATATCATCAATAGTAACATAAAATAAGCTTAGAGAAAAATTACATTACCTGCTCATGAATCAATACCATTTCGATCTTAAAAACTTTCTTTCCACTTTTGTAAGATAAGAACCTTCAGAAACCATATATCTTTGGATAGGTTGAGATCACAAACAAAACTATCAATTTTGTTATTAAGCTCCAGTGAGAAGATTTCAACAATGAATTCGAAAGGAGATTTTATGAATTAATTTGTGAAAGAAACAGGATGTGTATGAGGAAAGCATCTGGATTAATAATGATTATAAAGTTACAAAAATCACACTTCCCTATGTTAATTCAAAATTTCCGTCTTAAAACTTCAAAAAGTTAAGGGCTGAATATGTACTAAACAGCTGTTCTTAAAAACTGCTTATAGATAACAGCTGTATAGAAGAGCTCACTAACTGGCCTGAACAACTGTTAGTAAATCGACTCTACCAAACAAATGCTTTTGAGCTCAACAGCGGTACTTTCACATGGCCCACGTCTTTTTTTTTTAATATTTTAAGCTAATTAATGATGTTAGTTTTTGCATCATACAGACATTTGTGGCCAGTCTCTTCGGTTGACACATCAGCTTTCTGATGTCACTCACGCCTCTCCTATTATGGAAAGTATAGATACATATACTAGGTGAAATCCTGTGTGAAAACATGGGAAGACTATATCATATTTTAAGGTCTATTTGCAAAAGATAACACTAAGAAGCCAATCGTCTGTTGTAAGCAAAAATTGTTTTGTAACATCGGTTCCTTCCAAGATACCAGTTAATAGTATTGATCAGATGTTAAATACTGTTAAGATAACATATACTAAAAAAACAGAGGATCCCCTAAATATAAACCCCAACCCCTTTATTTCATTTGAAGAGAAAAATTTAGGTATCTTCAATACAGTCACAACTAAAGAAAAATTTAAACATCTAAAAAAATATATAAATAAATGAACATCTAGGTGAAACCCCATGTGAAAACACATGAATAATATATTTTTATTTAAAACAATTACTCACCAAAATATAAAAAAATATAAACAGACCAACGGCTATGGTATATTTAGTAAACAACAAATTATAAATTCAATTATCTAGAGTCAGTTTAGGAGATATTTCTAAAACCGCTGTTACTACAAACAATTGTTGATTCAAACAGATGATCCTCAAACAGTTTCCTTCAAACAGATGTTGCCTTAAACCCTTGTTACTAACAATGACATCACATTTACAACTTCAAAATTCTTCATATAAATTCACATGAAAACTGATCAACATTTGTCGACCTAAAATAACCATATTCAGAACTACAAAATAAAAAGTCAAGATGTTAATACATTTAGCCTAAGATTTACAATTAAACACCACCAATATGCTAACATTATATCAACATCAAAATATTTCCACTGCCTACCATACGATTAATATTTAGTTATTACCAAAATTCCTTCTAATTCATCAAACTTGAAATTACACCAGTCACCCCTTTTCAAACCTTTGGATTTTGTAAAGTTTACTTATCGACTAACCACAAACCTATGAAATGAGAATATAACAATGTTAGTTATATTATTAAAATTAAATGCAAATTTAATTATTAAGATTTAAGTAATACATTTTTCTATTCTTATATTGCTCCACATAAAGTTTACACTCGTTTACTTCACCACCGTTCATTTGAACCAAAATCTTATGTGGCCAACTAATCTTAGCTAACCTAACTATTGTAGCATGAAGCCGCCGAAAAGTGGATGTATGTTGAAAACATTATTACTTAATTAAGTTCAGTAAGATAATGAAAATTTCCAAACATAAAGTAACATATAACTTACATAACGTTTATCAATCACAACATCATGCTCATAAACTTCAAAAGTAATATTGTCATCCAAATCATCTACCTGTACAACCAGTAAAGCATATATATTAGTACATAACATTAGATATGATGTAATACTAATTGAATATACAACAACAACAACAACCTTACCCAGTAGATCCCACACATAGCACAGCTAAGAGTAGGGTTTGGGGAGGGTGGGATATAGGCAAACCTTACCCCTATCCTTGCGGAAAGAGAGGCTGCTTCCAGAGAGACCCCCGGCTCGACAGACAAAAACTACCAATAAACAACACTAAAAACTAATGAAGAGATACTGAATTTATATAAACATTGAAAGTGTCCAGTATTATAAACAAAGGTATATATGCCATCAAAACAATATAACCCATATAGAAACATAGAAAGTGTCATGTATTAAAACAAAGGTATATATGCAATAAAAACAACATAATCCAAAAGGAATATATGAAACAGTCCCTAAGAATCCTTAGCCTCAATTCTACGTCTCCACGAACTCCTATCTTGGACCATGTCCTCAGAGAGTTGGAACTCTATCAAATCCTGTTTAATACGCTTATCCCAGGTCAACTTGGGTCTACCTCTACTCCTCCTACCGTCAACAGTCAGCTCCTCCACTACTCTAACTGTCGCTAACATCTGCCTCCTCCTCACATGCCCAAACCATCTCAATCTCCACTCCTTTATCTTCTCTGAAATCTTAGCCAAACCTAACCTTCCCCTAACAATCTCATTTATTATTCGGTCTAGCCTTGTGTACCCACACATCCACCTAAGCATCCTCATTTCTGCTACATCCATCTCGCGGGCTTGAGTCTTCTTGATGGCCCAACACTTCGACCCATACAGCATAGCCGGTCTGACTGCAACTCTATAGAATTTACCCTTTAGCTTAGTTGGGAACCTCCTGTCACACAAAACCCCAGAGGCTGCTTTCCATCTACACCAGCCGGCCTGGATACGGTGGGTTACATCTCTATCTATCTCTCCGTCATTTTGAACAAAAGATCCTAGATATTTGAAAGTCGTTGTCTTCGGGACCGCTTTACCATCGATGGTGATCTGCGTGTCACTAACGTCATCTGCACCACTGAAACCACAGTAGAGGTACTCTGTCTTCGAGCGACTAATCCTTAACCCCTTGCTCTCTAAAGATGCTCTCCAATCTTCTACCCTCGCATTCAGACTTTCTTTGGTCTCCGCCACTAACACAATATCATCAGCAAAAAGCATACACCACGGAACTGCCTCCTGAATCGATTTGGACAGCTCATCCAATACCATCGCAAAGAGGAATGGGCTTAAAGCAGACCCTTGATGGAGTCCAATCTCCACAGGAAAGGAATCAGTATCCCCTACAGGAGCCCGAACGCTGGTGACAGACCTTTCATACATATCCTTAATTATATCTATATACTTCCCCGGCACCCCCTTACATTCCAAAGTATCCCAAAGTAGCTTACGCGGGACACTGTCGTATGCCTTTTCTAAGTCAATGAACACCATATGCAAGTCCCGTCTTTTCTCCCTATACTTCTCCATTAGTCTCCTCAGAATGTGGATTATTATATAAAAAACATATAAATGGTTTTTTAACCTGCATATCAACCTGAGCATCGTCAGAATTTTCAATACCTTCAATTGATTGTTCAAGTTGGAGATTTTGCCGAAAAAGAGTAGTAGAATTGTTTAAAAAACCTTAATATTGTTTCTCTAAAGAAATTATCTTTAAATGTGAACAGGTCTCTCATCTCCAGAAAGAAAACATTCAACTTAAGATCTTTAACTACTTTCAACCATCCATCATAGAAATAATACTGTTTCTCCAAAGAAGTTGTCTTTAAACGCCATGAAAGATCACCAAACTTAATAGTTACTAAAGCCTCAGAAACTTTAGCACGAATATAGACGGAAGGAAAACTATCAGGTACTCTCTGTTACTAAAACAAATAAAAAACTTTTGTTACATGTTATTTTTAATGGTAAATATGGGGATAACAATAGCAGAAAAATACGTACTAAAAATTCGCTTGAAGGGTCATATAACAACTATATGAAATGAAAGAATTCCACAAATCATGTTTCGGAAATAGGACATTAACAAAGTATCTTTAGAAACATAGTCAAATAATAATATGTCATACACTTCAAGTCCCATATCCTTAACAACAGTTTGTCATCCTTCACTGAACTCAACATCATTAAAAGAAAGTCTCCTTAAAACAACTTTCCATTCCCTTCTATCTATTATAGTATTATTATTACGTGATTATACATAGCTTTAGAAGGATGAAAGCAACCAACAACATTATCTGATAAGTTCTATATAGAAACAACATTTAAAAAAAATGTAAGAACCAAAAAGATATTATTAAAGGTTTTAAAAAAAAATCTAACTTTCAATAACATTATAAATACCAGATTTTCATCTTGTAGATAAAAAACACATGCAATTAATGAGCCCATTTCAACTGTTTAACCTATTAGAATCAATGTAAAACAAATACCTAAGAAAAGTATATTACTTCAGACGAATAATAAAAATATAATCATAATAAACAACACGACTGATTTGCATGTTACATAAATATTAGAATAAATAAATGAATCACTAAAACTGATTAAAAAAGTAAATACTAAAAGCTATAGTTAACTAACTTGTAAATATTCACATAATATAACTTGTTTCAGAAATGTTTCTTACTTGATTTAATGTTTGTAAACTTAACTTTAGTAATTGTAAATAATCGATATGTAGATTAAGAATTTCTTTGAAAGTCTTTAGTTCACAACATTGATAGACAGCTTATATATTAGATGGGAATACCGATGTATTATACAATATAATTAGTTGTATTTCAGATATTGTATTATAATAATGCACTTAAAATTCTATATTAAATTAGTTTTTAGTTAAATACCTTTCATAATAAACTTAATTACTTAAATGAAATATTTATTTGATTCTTTTCACTAATTTAAATTACATTTATAAATTTGCTTCAGTACATTTAAATCAATTAATAGTTTCGAAACATTTTTTAATGTTATCTTTTATGTATTTTCTAAAAATATGTTGGAGAGAACAGATTTTACGAACATCTGATAACATGCTATATACTGTTGCCATATCCTCAAATCATTCTAGAGTAGTTTAAATATCTGCTGACGTTTATCATCTATTTTGCCTTAAATGTCTGTTCACTCCAACAGAATTTCATTAAAAAAAAATTTTACCACAGATGTTGATCATTGTAAAGTGTGTTTACCTTCTATAGACTTATAGCAAAATATATTTTACTTTTGTTCTAAATAAAATAACATCATGTTTAAGTACTTTTGACAATTATCAACCACAATGCATTTTTTAGAGTTTTACTTTTTTTAAACTATTCCATTAATCAAAAGAGAAAAGATAAAAAAATAACTTACAAAGAATAATTATAGAAAAATAATAGACGATTGATAAAATGATAATAGACGATTGATAAACAAAAATAATAGACGATTTTTGTAAATTAAAATTCTATATTAAATAAATTTTTAATTAAAAACCTTTCTTAACAACGTTAATTACTTAAATGAAATATTTATTTGACATCTTTTTACTAATTCAAATTACATTTATAAATTTAATTAAGTACATTTAAATCAATAATAGTTACCAAACATTTTTTAATCTTATCTTTTATGTATTTTCTAACCATCTGTTCGAGAGAACAGACTTTACGAACATCTGATAACACGCTATATACTGTTTCCATATCCTCAAATCATTCTACAGTAGTTTAATATTGGATGACGTTTAACATCTATTTTGCCTTAAATGTCTGTTTAGTCCAACAGAATTTCAATTAACTTTTTTTACAACAGATGTTGATGTATCTATTACACAAATAATATAAACAAAAAACTAATATTTTATTTAAATAATATGCTATTACATGAACATCTACTATATTACAAAAAACATATAAAAAAGAAAGATAATAAACATAATAAGATTCAAAATGAATTTAAAAAGTTTAACTTCAACTCGATAGAACAATTAAGTGAATTACGATTTCATTAATTATTTCTAACTGCTCTAGATCCTTTTTCATCGCATCAATGTAAAACATTACAACAATGTCACGAATTGTTGATAGTGGCAAAGACTTCAGTTTTCCGATTACCTTGTCTTTTTTACCAAAACAATTTGAAATACGCGTGAAACTCTGCTTCAACACATCTTTATACACTGCATCTTTATCATATTGCATAAGAACTTGTCTAATTAACTCAGCCTTCAAATCGCCTGCGAGTCATGCTAGTGAAGATGATGATGCCATAACTTGAAGAAATTAATAATAAATATCCTATATGATATATGACTATATTGCAGAATTTTCGGTAAAAGATCTAGATATTTATAAGACGATAGTTCAAATAATAACCAAAGTTGCCGATTTCGTATTAATTACCGAGATTTAATGCTATAAATGAAGTATATGAAAAACTATATTTACCAAGTGACAACTATAAAATCTATACGTTATAACACAAAAATGAAATGTATAATATACCACTTGGAATTTAAACGTCTCCACGTGTAAAACATGTGTAGCATAGTGTGTTCAAAGTTATTTTGTATTCAGACCATCCATGTAAAACACGTGTAGCATACTGGTTAAGAAATGATAAATATTATCCCCCAAAACATTTGTAATAATTACACACCCTTTCACATATAACAACATATAATAAACTTTATTTAACCAAATTTATAATTATTTTTTAATCAATTGAAATATCTATTTCTTAATTTATTCCTGCAGATTACCAATTTCATATAATAACAGTGATAATAAAACTTATTGATAAATAAATAAATAAATAGTATCGAGTAACTTCAAAATTCGAGTTTCAAGGTAATGATTATTACTTGACAGTCGATAGCCCTAAAACCCTATGATGATCACTGTACAGTTGAACAATCTAGATGGAAACTTGCAAAATACGGCGGTAATTAATGGTAGTTGTACTTATTTTTTGCTATTATAAAACAACTAATAAAGGTTACCATAAATTTACGTATTATCATTTTTATTTTAATTAAACAAATAAAATTATTTATTTTTAGAAAATTAATCTGAACTCTTTTATTGTTCCTATAACTTTAAAAAATAAAAATATATTTTATAACAATAAAACTTCTAAAAACATATCATCATTCATCATCATCTATAAAATGTGTAATTATTGCAATTACATAGTTTCACTGAAAATATATGACTTAACATACTACATACAAGATATAAGTCTTATCTAAGATCACCAATTCTAATTTCTTTTCAAATGGATTCTTTATAATAAATTTTTACTTCATTATAATTTGATATTTTATTTGTTTTTTGGATGATTCAAGAAATAAAAATTTCAAAACTAACAATATAGATTTTGTCCACTTTAATACAGTGAATAAACATCTATACTTACTATTATAAAATTTAACATTCAACTAATATAAAATAGAATTAACTAAGTCCCAAAATCACAATTAACGTTGGTATTCAAACCTCTATTGAGATAAAAGTATACTCATTTTATTCTATATACTCTGTTTTTACAATATTTGTTGAATGATCAACAGTTGTTATCAAACAACCGTCATTCAATACAATTTTACAATTACAGATTACAATGAATATACATAAACTACATTTCAAAATCTTAATCATTAACTTTGGACTTTGATCCTCTATTTAGATGAATTAAGTAACTGTTTAAGAATTTACATAAACGTTTCTCAAAGTAACTAAGGGGGGATGGGGCGCCACCAGAATTGGTCACGGGTACCCCACTACCAGCACGGTAACACCGCCGCTACCCATGTTGGTCGTGGTCCCGTGAACCAAATTCTGGTTCTAGTTAATGGTTTGGTACCCGTGATTTCTCTCTTTTTGTCTCTATCTCTCTGTCATTGATTGTGGGTAAATAATAAGTGAAGTGTTGCCACCGAAAAAATGTTTCAGTGAAGGAAATCAGTGAAATAATGTGGCGATATATGATTGGTTGAAATGAGTGAAGTTGAAAAAACTCACGGGTAGTGCCCCGTCCCCCCTAATATTTTGAAGAAGCTATATAAATTATTTACATATAAATCACTTGACTCCTACAGTAACACTTATTTTTCAAATTGAAGAAGATTTGAAATTAAATTTTACAACAACATTTTTAAATAAAGTACGTGAGATTGTATTTATTATTTACTATTGAACACCCTTAATATTCAACTGAGCTTTTGTTCACATTTATAATTATAGTTCAATATTTTATCATATTTTTTAACAGTTTTTTAAAATAAAATATTACAACGTCTGTTGAATTGTCAACAACTGTTATGAAATAACTATCATCCAATACAATTTTCCAATTAAACGTTACAATGTGGAACGGAAACTAAGTTTCAAAATCTTAATCATTAAGTTTGGACTCTGACCCTCTATTTAGATGAAATAAGTATCTCTTTAGGAATTTACATGAAGCTTATTGAATGTAATCAATATTCCGAATAAACTAAATCAATTATTTACATATAAATCACCTGAGTCCTTATATTAAGACTTATTTATCTGATTCAATAAGAAGATTGTAATGAGTCCTTATATTAACACTTATTTTTCTAATTCAATAAGAAGATTGTAAAATTAAATTTGTTAACAAAAAATTTAAACAAAGTACACGAGATCGTAATTATTATTTACCACTCAACACTGTTAATGTTCAACTGAGCTTTTAGTCAGATTTTTACTTCAACATTTAATGATATATTTTTGTAACAGCCTTTTAAGACATATTAACAGTCTGTTTCAGCAAAGTCTTCATTGGTCAAACGTATCTTCAATTTATTCTATACTACAATGCTGGGCTTACAAACATGTGTTGAAATGTAAACAGATATTGAAAAAAACTGCTATAGCAATGAAACTTATAATTGGAATTGCATAATTTTACTTAAAATATCACGGTTAACAAATATACAAGATACAAAATATAGCCAAAACACCACAAAAGAAAAATGCTTACAAACATACAAAATAGAAGTCTTCTAAAAAAAACTCTGATATCGCTACAAAAGTAAACTAATACAAATTAACACATTTCCTCTATAAGACAACAAATAAAATACAAAGTACAACCAAAGCACCACAAACCAAAACCAAAGAAGGCGGGCTCCAAAGAAAAAGAAAACATATACAATAATATGTCTCTAACTCCTCGAAAAGCTAGAGACATACTATTTCCCTAGACACCCATCTTATTTAGGACAGGCTCTAGATGTTGTAATAACACAGATAATATTTTTCTTTGACTATAGGAATCTTCCAAGAACACCAATTCCAACTTCATTACCAACGGGTTATTGGTAACACATTTTTCTTTTATAGAAAGAATTTTGGAGAAGACTGCCGGTACAAAGTTTAAAAGAAATAACATTATACTGCAGGTATAAAAAGTTGGTTTGCTTTTCAATGGTTGAAGTGTTACAAAGTTGCAAACTGAAATGAAGAGCTAGTCGCCTTTTATAGACTGAGAAAATATCTATACCTACTATAATAGAGTTTTTGGGCCTCTTATAAATAAACTGAAAAACAATTACAGTTGCAAACACAAATAATAAAATAATAAAATATAATATAATATTATTAATAATTAACATTCAAGCAATATATAAACTTGAATAAACTAAATTTAAATATCATAATGATTAATTTTGGTATTCGAGCCTCTGTGAAGTTGAAACGTATAAAATATTTGTTGACTTGTCAACAGATGTTATCAAACAACAGATGTTGTAGGTACTCAACATGTTCAAGCCACTACGAGTAATATAACCAGATGTTTATACAGACTTTGTAATACTTAACTTGTCATCAATATCTAACGAAATAACTATAAATTTTAAATTATATCAGTCTTTTCAAATTCATAATTACAAACAGTCTACAACCCTAAAAGTCTATGATGGCCACTGTCCAGATGAACGATCTAGATCGAAACTTACAATATACGACGGTTATCAATAGTAGATGTACTTATTTTTACTATTATTAAACAACTAAAAAATGTTACCATAAATGTACGAATTGTCACACCCTCAAATTCCACATGCGGGGTTTTACCGCGAGGCGCTTGACACACTAGGTCCAAGTCAACGGTCACAATAAACGACAATTATATGATATGAAAACGACGTAAAACATTCATTGAGTTCTCAAAATGTATCAACAACAGCGGAAGCATAAAACCTCTTTACAACTCGAAAAGTAAAAGTTATGAGTCTGGTAATGTTCTGTAGATGCATTTATGCGACTAATGCTTTGGATTTACAATAAACATATGTTAATAGTTGGAGTCGAATGGGCGAAGGAGTTTTAATATGGGCGAAGGAATGAAATCAAGGGTGCGAAGGAAGAATATCATACGAAGGAGACACAGGAGGCGAAGGAAGATTTTGATAGTTATATATTGCTTCATTCGACCAGAGTGTTTGGTCGAATGTGCATGTTCGCACGAACAATGTGGGCGAACGTGCAGCCTATAAATAGGTTAAGCTGATTTTGAATGTAGTTTTTAGCATTATTATTCCCTCCAAGTCCAGTGTGTCTCTCTAGTGTTTTTGTAAACTTAATTCACGTCGTGTCCTTCATGTATTGATCAATTTAACGTGTAATTGAGTCTTGATTATTAATGAAAAATCTTTGAATGATGATTTACTTGTTTTGATCTGATTGATTATCATTTTGTGATTGGTTTAGGGTTTCCGCACCTAAATCAAACTTGTTTGATCATTTCTTTGTTGATTTGTCGATCCTTTTAGCACATACAAAGTGGTATCGGAGCCATTCTGGATCAAACAACCACAAATTGATAGTTTCTCAGTTGATTTGGACCCAATTTTGGTCAAAAAGTTTCTGTTTTCATACAACAAACTAATTTGATGAGTATTTGATTGATTACAACTTGTTTTCATAGTTAAAATGGATAATTCTCTTTGATAAACTTGTTCCAAATCAATTCCGATTCAAAACCTGATTAAAATCATCAAAATCTATCAACATTTGATAAACATGATCAAAATTAACTGATTTTCAAAGAATAACCGTTTTTGAAATACCAGGGGTCGAACCTAGAGAGACGGTCAAAGGTGTGAATTAATTTGGTCGAACGAGTGAATTTGTGGTCGAAGGTGTTGTTTTTGTGGTCGAACGTAGAGTTTTATAGCTTATTTGTATACATTCGTCCATCTGAGTTACATTCGACTGATCGAACGGTCGAAAGAGGGACAAAACGGTCGAAAGAGATTGTGTGTTGTCATAGTTTACATTCTTACCTTTCAAAACGGTCGAAGGAGAAGAAATTTCCTCATTCGACCATACGATAGTGCGAAGGAAAAACCTGTTTTAAAATTTTTCTAATCTTTTCGTGTCTGAACATTTACAGGTTAAGATGTGGAACTTTCCAACTACGCCAAGACCTAATCAAGCACCATAGCAGCAGACAACAAGAGATCCATGGTCAGTTGCAGCCCAGAAGACTAGTCCACCATCTCAGCCAATCAATTATATGGCTATGACTAGTTCTACTCCTCAGCAAGTTGTGCAACCGTTACAGCAACCAATTGGCGATTATTGGGGAGTAGCAGCAGCTGCCGCTCACTCACAGACGACCAATGCCATATCTACACTTATTCATGATCTATCATCTGGCAGTGGCAATCGTCCACCAAAGCTAATGGATATGATGGAATATAACAGATGGAAGAGAAAGTTCAAGATACATGTGGAGGGACAAGGATTAGAGGGAGCAGAGGCATGGCAGATGATAGTGAAAGGTTATGTTGCTCCTATTCTGGAGAACACTGGTGAACCTATACCTTTGGAGAACTTGGCTGATGATGAGAAGAAGAAGTTCGCGATCGAGAAAAAGGCGTTTTCTCAATTATCTCAGGCGATCAACACTGACTTGCTGCATCAGTTCGGATCGTGTACTACTTCAAAACAGTTGTGGGATATGCTGAGAAATAGACATGATGCTAATGAGAAGACTAGGAAGCTGAGAATGGAAGAGCTTCGTAAAGAGTTCGAGAACTTTAGTTACATGGGTAATGAGACTTTAAAAGAATTGGTTCCAAGGTATTTCCATTTGCTCACAGAGCTCTCGAACTACGAGATTAGCATACCTATGTCAGAACTGGTGGATAAATTTGCTGATGCTTTACCACCATATTGGAACCAACACATTGAAGTGTTGAAAGAAAAAGATGCATACCAGTATTGGACTATCAATGAGTTCATACAAAAACTGGAGAACAAAGAAATGGAGGAGAAGAGGAAAGCCAAGAGAGCACAGATTCCGCAGAACCCAGAATTGTATGTGAGTGGTACATCTACTTCTCTTTCTACTTCTAGCTCTACTTCAAGTGTTGCACCTCATATTGCTTGCGTATCTAATGTTGTTGAACCCACCAAAGCACCAATAAACTATCTAGCCCAAACTTCATCATACACACCACAATCTTATCAAACACCAAATTTCATTCCACCTTTTTCACCTATGCAACAAGCTGCCTGTTACACAGCCAGTCAACCTCAACAACAACCAAATAATCCTCACATGAACCAAATGCAGATCACTCAAACACAATCAAATCAAAGTCCGATTGTGTTAGAGACTTCTAATCTTAACAATGTTACTGTTGAGATTGCTCAACAGCATGTAGCATTAGTATCTGCTATGGTTGCATCATACAACGGTTTAGTTGCTAGTCAGATTGGAAACAACAATCTAACCAATGAGGACTATGCACAAATCGATAAAGAGGAAATGGAGCTTATGGATATACAGTGGGCGTTTGCTAGCATCATGAGAAGAGCCACTGATTTTATCCAGAAAACAGGAAGAACTGACCTTTCGACTTCTCCAAACACCACTTACGGCTTTAACAAAGCCAAGGTCACATGTTTTAATTGTGGTGAGAAGGGTCATTTCAAGAGAGAGTGTACACAGCCGGCTCAGCAAGGTAATCGAAACCCGTTTAACTCAAGCTACCAAAACTGACAAAACCAAAACCAGAATCAGGTATCATACAACAGTCCCAATATTTCTAGCTTTCAACCTCAAAACAACTACCAGAACCGTCAAAACACACAACAAAATACCAATACTAGACAATCCACATCTCAAAACCAACCACAACAGAATCCAAACCGAACCATTGTTCCCATCTCTACACCTAACACTCAATCCCAAACCCAAAGTGAAAATCAAAACCAAGCACTTGTGATTCAAAAAGATGAAGGTTTTGATTGGACGGGTATGCAATTAGGAGTGGAAGAGATTACTTCAGGAAATGTGGCTTGTGTAGCACAAAAGATGAGTTTGGATGAACATGTGGAGATTGAAGAGGATGTTGTGACAGAAAAATTGTCGGAGTTGAAAATAGAAGAGTTGAATGAGGATGTGAATGATGAGTGTGAAGACAAGAAGTCTGGAATGATTCTTGATTCTTTCACAGATGTTGGAGAACAATATGATTCAGCTTACTCAGACATGGAAAGTGATTCTGACTCGGAAGCTAGTGTGAACTCACTAGACGATGACATTGATCAGTTGCTAGCTAAAGCAGATTTCCTTATGACCCGCAAGTCGTGCATGGTGGATGATGCTTGCACAAAGTTTGACTACTCAAAATTCTTTGCAGGGAAGGAAGCTCATTTCGCATTGATGGCAATGACAGAACCACCTAAACCGGTAAGTACTGAATCTCAATCTAAAGTTTGTGTTAAATGTTCTGATTTTGATAGATTGACAGAAGAAAATAAGCAACTCAAGGTACAACTTGAGAGTGCTAAAATAAACTGTCAAAATTATCAAAAAGAATCAAAAGAATTCAACAAAGTACTTGATGGTTACAAAAAGGATGTTTCTGAACTGAAAAAGACTTTGTCTTTAAAGCAACTTGCCATTAACAACTATATAAATGAAATGGAAAACACAAAGGTAGAAATGGCAACCATCAAGTGCTTCGCTGAAAAAGTGAATAAAAAATTAGAGAGCTATAAGCACATTGCTTATGTAGTTGACCACATCATCGAAGAACCTTCACAGTCAAGTAGTGCAAACTACAAAGCTGTCCCATCTCCGGTGTTGTTCGAAAATCATAATTTACATGCGATAGCACCGGAGACTCTAGTCAAATCTGACTCCACATCAGATAACGAGTCCAACACATCCAGTGTCGAAGACCCGTTGTCACACCACGCCAATGGCGGAAACACATGGCGCGACGGTTCAAGAGCATAAAGTCAGGGTTAACGCAAATCATAAGTAATTAAGAAAATGGGTCATTTATTTAAGACGTCAAAAAAAACCATGTTTGATGTTCACACATAAACAAAAATTGTTTTTAATACATTAAGGAGGCTTCTCAAATATATCCCAAATCCTTGGGAAATAAAGATGAAACCCTTTCGAAACACCCGACGCCCAAATGAGAGATTCCCCCGACCCAGCTTGCCACGTTGTCCATTATCTATCAATTACCTGAAAGATATGTTTAAAAAGTCGTCAATATATAAATATTGGTGAGTTCACAGGTTTTAGTTTATCAAAACTTTATCTCTTGGGAATTACCATGTTATGACAATTTATTGGAGTTGCAAGTTCCTACAATTCTACTTGAGCCTAAAACCAAACCAAGACAAATAATAATAATGCCCCGCTCCAAGTCGTTACTCGGTATCCTACGACTTGATTTCAGAATACGTGCACCCCAGGCATACGCCGATGCATAATCGACGCTATCGATTAGGGGTGGGCCTTGTCAGGCACCAATAGTACTATTCAAATATTCCTTCGGTTTCATTTCCCTGAATTAATGATTATAGTAGAGAGGTCTCAACCCCGAGTGGCGATCACAACTCAAGTACTTAACCCGTCAAACATTTCCCTAACATATCTTTCCCCCGAAAAACATAAAATAGTTTAAAATGGGGTCGTGAGACACACCTGAAACTGTGCTTGGCTCAAAGAGGAAAATAGCAAATTTGTGGTCTCGCACCTACAATGTCCTAGGCGTATAAGTCACTACACCTATAGTACATGTGCCTTGACAAGTTGTACACCCAACTCCCCAACCACGTGTTATTCCAATTCCCATTTAATTAGACGCGTATCCTAGGTTCATTGGCGATGGATTACCCTTTTCTTACGAGTTATGTATTATTCTCGTTAATATCCTATGTAACTTGTATACTATTATTCTCGACACGACTCTACCTAACGTATAATTATTTTCCGATTTAAATAATTATACTTAGGATCGTATTGTTCGATATAATGTATTCTTAATACTTGACCCGACTCACTTTGCCGCATATTTATTTTCCCATTTAAATAAATATGCTAAGGTCTTGTCGTTCGGTAGCATATTCTTAACGCCCGACTCGACTTACCATGCCGCACATTTATTTTCCCATTTAAATAAATATACTAGGATCTCGTCGGTGTACACATATATATAGGTATATTTTGCCTACTCGTCTCGGTTTTCCTTCTCGCATATCTACTTTCCCATTCAAATAGATATACTAGAATTTCATCGAGACGAGCATATATATATACATATATAACGTGTGATTTTTCTTGTTAAGTCCATACGTTGTTTAACGTTTTTAATTCTTTACGTTATGTTTTCTCCCACGAATATTTTCTCTAACACTTAGGAATGTGTTATATAATTTTCACCCATGCTATATATATATTTTACTTCCTAAAATATATATATTTTCACATTTTGCCGCAATGGCATTTTTCTCTAGTTTGTCCGTTTATTCGCTATAGTTATGTAACTAAGTCCGATAGTTAAATTTTTCTAAGTTTCTTCCAATATGCGTTCTATAGAAATATTATTTATACTTCTAATTTCCAAACACATATTACTTGGAAAGATATACTTTTGTATTTTTAGTCCAACTTGTTAACTTATATTCCAAAAATGTTTCCGACACTTTTATATTCCCATTTATATAAAAGTATCCATTTTTGTATAAGTTTTCTCAAGTTTCTACTTTTGTCCAATATTTTTATAAAAACCTTTATTTTCATAAAATCCTTATGTTAATATAATTCCATATTTTTATAAATTTCCATTTTTATAAAAATACACTTGTTATAAAATACACAAGTAGTTTACTAGTGTTTACCAAAACTATCCTTGGAAAAATCATTATTTATGCTTTTGACACCAAAATTTCCGTTAATGCATTTTTGGACCAAAGTTTCTAAAATATCTATTTTAGTCCATCAACTTTCAAAGTTACAACATTAGTCCCTTAACTTACAAGTGTTGCATTTTCCATCCTAACTTCCAAAGTTAGCATTTTCTTCCAAACTAGTGGACTTTAAAGAATCATCTTCTTCATGTTTGGTTATTTTTACATTATTCCACTTTTAATAGTCTTATATTTCATAAATAAGGCTACTAATATGTGTGTTTGGTGTATTAGTTCATCATATTCAAATTTCACTCATCTAAGTGAGTAGACTTTAATTTTGTAACTTCTTCATTTATGATTTTCTAACATATTCCATCTTATTTTATACTTTAGATGGTCATTTTATGATGATTAAAACTATCTTTTAATATTTTCAAGTTTCTTTCATAAATCATGCCCAAATCATTATCCTTCATAAGTGTATGTACATGTTTTTATATTTTTTTGAAATACCACATTACTAGTATCAAATCCATGATCCATCTACATATTATTACTCTTCCATTTTACTCTTGTAAAACATATTAAGACTTATGTTTCAAAAACCACATTTTACCCATTCATGTACAACTTGCTCTTAAGAACACATAACATGAACATTAATAATCAAAGCAAGGTTAAAAACTTACTACTAGCTCAAGGCTAGGGAAGACAAAAACCTTGAATTTGAGTGGGGTTTAGTGTGTTCTTCCAAGTGATTAAGCTCCAAGCTCTTGAAACACACAATGGGGTTTTGAAAGATGAAGATTTAGAGGTGATTTGGAAGTGTTAAACTTGAAAAGAAAATGTATATGGAGGGGGTATAAGCTACGGCCAAGAGGAAGAAGAAGAAGAAGTTTTTTTTTTTTTGTTGGTTCAAGTATGCTTACAAGATTGCTTATAATATCTCTTCCAAATCCTCCAAAGATTACTTAAATCTTTAATAGATTGTATGAGATCTTAATGAAGATTATGTAGGATATGGAAAAATCTTTGGAAGATTATTAAGAGGGTGTTTAGGAAAAATCTTTGGAAGATTATTAAGAGGGTGTTTAGGATTAGTAAGTTTTAGAGAGAGAGGGGAGGTGATTAGGTGATTTTTATCCAATACAATTCCATGCATTCTCATGATTAACCTTAATTATAATTGGATTAATAAAGAAATGGAAGGATTAATCATGTGGGGATGGCCCTAGGCCGGCCCCTTGGGGTGTTTGGGTGGGGTCCACTTTACTAAATATTACCCACTATTTGTTATGTTTAATTCCCTCTCGTTCGGGTGTCATCCGGGTATATTTCGGGTTTTAACCGTGTGTCATCCGGATATTAAAAATTCTTTTAATAACCCTTAAACATAGTCCAGTTTAAGCGTTGATAAGTTATTTAGGCTTTTGCCGGGGGAAATTTTAAGTTATGCGCGTATCGGGTGCGGTACGCGCACTTTATTCGTTACCGGGAGATTTGTATAACAAGCTCTCACTTATGGTTTTGGAGTTCCAAAACCTATTATATCTTGTGAAATTACTCTTTATTTTATATCCTGGGGGTCCGGGATCCTTTTCGCTTATTTAATTTTTACCGGGTAATCGCCAGTGTCCATACCGGATAGATTTACTCGCACATGATCCTATCATGTTTTGTCATTAAACATATGCCTTCCTATGCATTATTTGGGAGTTGCTATCTTTCTAAGGCCTCAGTTAAATAATCAACACATAATTGCATTTAATTACGGAATCACCTCATTTTTGCCGGTTGTTACACCCGTATTCTGATGTGAGACCTGTTTTGGGAAACAATGAAGGTGTGGTAGCTGCAGATGATTATGATGAAGAAGATGAACAGTCTGAGATAGTTGTTGAGAATGAAAGTGATATTCCTGATGAAAATCATATAATCACTACTGAACCAGTCTCACCATCTCAGATTGTCCATCCCATGGCTAATGCTCACAGAAAGAATGTTGCTAAGAAAGTTGAGCAGTCTGTTGATAAAAATGTTGAAAAGAAAGCTGTTGAGCAAGTTGAGAAAAATGTGGTTAAATCTGCTGATAAGAAAATTGAAACTAAAACTGAGAAATCAAATGAAATGAACAACGAATCATGTGATAAACCTGTGAAAGTTTTCTATCGGATGCAAGGCTCCGATAAGATTATGTCTGATGACAAATATCCGATTCAATTTGTGAACTATTCCAAAATTGAAAAGATCTGGCAGGAATGTACAATTTGGTTCCCAAAACATGAACGAACCAATGATATTCCTCCAGCCATTTTAAAGAAAATTTATTCGGATAATTCTAAAGACGCAAAGGTCAATGTCACACAATTCGTTAAGCCAGTAGAAAAGTCAAATAGTTTCATTGAGCTGACTTACTCAAAGGCCCCAGCTCCTGAGAGTTTGAGAAAACAGTGCATGGTTGATCAATATCCCATTGCAAGTTTTTCCAAGTCGAACATCAAGGAGAACTATGAAGAGTACCGTGCGTGTTTTAAGTGCGGGGAAAGGGAACATTTACTTGCCACCTGCCCGTATGTACGACACAAGAGGCACGAGGTGGAGATGAAGCAAAGACATGATTATCCGGTTGATAATTACAGTTATCCACAAAGACGGTTTTTCCCTCAGCCAGCACCTTATTATAACCAAAACAATTTTTACAACAAAAGGGAAAATCGTCCGATGACTTATGACAAACGCAACCGGATAGCCACTAAGAAACCATTGATGAACACAACTGCTGAAAACAAAAAGGTTCCTACTAAACCTAATGCCAAATTAGCAGTTGGACCTGTCTTTGTTAAATCAGAGAAGGTAACCAAGAAGGTAGCATTCAAAGACGAAGTAAAGAAACCGGCTGAGACCTCAAAATCTCAGATCCGGATCTTGAAAAGGTCTGAACTGTCTTGGTCATCAAAGGAGTCCGAGGGTGCTTCAACTTCACAGAGTGTGAAATCTGAGAAAACAAAAGTTGAGTGTGAAAAGAAAGGGGTTGATAAAACCCAAGATGTTTGTAATTCTAATGAATCTTTGAAACAACCAGTTCAAAGACCCAAGACCAAACAGGCTTGGGTCCCGCGAAAGATCTAATTGCTTTACTTGATATGTGCAGGGAGCTCCAGCTGGCCCTGTTAGCAGTCTCTGGATTGTTGATAGTGGAGCTTCTGGCCACATGACAGGGGATCTTACGCTACTTTTTGATATCAAGAATATAAATGGAGGTTACGTAGCGTTTGCTAGAAATAAAGGAGGCTACATTACGATGGAGGGTAGTGTTAGCAACGGGGTAGTGACATTTGAGCGGATATCGTATGTGAAACAGATAGATTACAATCTACTCAGTGTCAGCCAAATCTGTAATAAGCAATTCTCTGTTTATTTTGACGACAAATCTTGCTACATCCTGAAACCGGGTTTTGAACTTCCAAAAGAGTGGGTGATGCTAAAGGCACCGAGAGTAAACAACTTGTATATTCTCGATATGTCCAAAGCTATGACCACCCATGGCCAAGTCACGTGTTTCCTCTCTAAGGCTACAGAAAAAGAATCTATCATGTGTCATAGGAGAATGGGACACATTCATTTGAGAAAGATGAACCAGTTGGTGAAGAATGAACTTGTCACTGGAGTTAATGTGAAACATTTCCATTTGAATGACAAGTGTATTAGTTGTAAAAAGGGTAAACAGCACAAACAGACCCATAGACCAAAGAAAGTCAATTCCGTTGAACTACCGCTTGAGCGTTTGCACATGGACTTATTTGGTCCAGTCAAGCATAAAAGTCATGCCGGGGAATTGTATTGTCTTGTGGTGACTGACGATTATTCAAGATTCTCATGGGTTATGTGCTTACACTAGAAAAGCGACACGTTTGACAACCTGAAAGTTCTGTTTACTCGTCTAGAGAATATCTATGGTCTAAAGATCAAACGAATCCGGAATGATAATGGGACGGAGTTCAAAAACGCGCAGATGGATGATCTTTGTGAAAACAAGGGATTTCATCACGAATACAGCGCTCCGTATACACCCCAGCAGAACGGTGTCGCAGAACGGAAGAACAGGACTCTAATCGAAACGGTGAGAACAATGCTTGCGGACTCAAATCTTCCAGTCATGTTCTGGAACGAAGCAATTTACGCAGCTTGTTACACTCTAAATCGTGTTTTAACAGTGAAGAAGTTTGGCAAAACTTCTTATGAGCTGTTGAACCGACGAAGGCCGAATCTAGAGTATCTAGAACCGTTTGGAGCCCCATGTACAATGCTTAATCCTTCGGAGAAGTTCGCACCAAAGGCTGAAGAAGGCTATTTTGTTGGATACGCAACCCCACTCAAACGGGTATTCAACAAAAGAACTAGAAAAGTCGAGGAGTGGGCTAACGTTTATTAAAATGGGAGAAATGCAGTTTTTCCTAGGCTTGCAGGTGGAGCAAAGACCAACGAGGATCTTTATTCACCAGACCAAATACGTTTCTGAAGTCTTGAGCCGATTCCAGATGGATGATTCGAAGCCGATGGATACCCCGATACAACCTAATCACGGGATTGGAGTTGACGCTAAGGGGGAGCTGACTGATCCATTTACATACAGAGCAATCGTCGGATCTCTGATGTATCTCACCGCGTCAAGACCGGATATAATGTTTGCAACATGTCTTTGTGCACGATATCAGTCGAAGCCGAAACAAAGTCATCTTGCAGCTGTCAAGCGTATCCTTAGATATCTGAAGGGTTGTCCATCGAAAGGACTTTGGTACCCTCATGATGATAATTTTGACCTAATCGCTTTTAGTGATGCGGATTGGGGCGGCTGTGACAAAGACAGCAAATCCACAACGGCTGGATGTCAGTTTATGGGGAGCAGGCTCGTGACCTGGCAATGCAAGAAACAGACCGCAGTTGCACTATCCACATGTGAAGCAGAATACGTTTCAGCATCGAGCTGCTGCTCACAGGTTCTTTGGATCCAACAACAAATGGTGGATTACGGTTTGCAATTTCTTAAAACCCCTATTTACTATGATAATGAAGCCGTAATCGCATTAACAAAAGACTTAGTAAATCACTCAAAGGCTAAACATATCCGGATTAAATATCATTTTATCCGTGATTGTTATGCTAAAGAGTTGATCGATATGGTCAAAATCCACACTGATTACCAACGCGCAGATCTTTTTACCAAAGCTTTTGACAAATCCAGATTTGATTATCTTTTAAAAGCTAATGGTATTAAAGAAAAACAAGACTGATCACCACCTCAGTCTATCACTTTTTAGTTTAATTTTTACTATTTTTCAGAAAAACTTCGAAAATCCAAAAACATTGAAAAATTTCAAAATCCATAAAAAAAATTAGAAAATTTCTTTGCTGACTGCTATATCTTCTTCCCTTAGATTAATGCCGTCAGATTTGTGTGAACAAACGATATCTGGACGGTTACATATTTGAAATGCTCCAGCTTATCCTTGGGAACAGTAAATTCAAAAATTTATAAAAATCAGAAAAATCAAAAATGATTTCCTAGAGTAAAAGGGGAAATGATAGTACATCAGTGGGAATCTGACACATTCTAAGTAATGTACTGCTATATATGGCGTGTGTCTGCGTCTGTGTGATGTGCTGATAGGCTTCGTAGACCTATTACTGCGTGTCTGATACATACATATCAAACGAATTGTTGTGTTGATGAACTCCTCATTGGCATATGGTCTTAGTACCGTAATTTCGTTTGATAGGGTATTTGTACAAAATTCGGAGGTTTAGGTTCGTTATGGTATTAGTTGTCTGGGGATAGCCTCTCTGATCTTCTGCTGTAAGTCATTACGGACCTAGATCAGACAGGGTGTCTTTATAAAAGAGCTTTATGCCAAATCCTAAAGTTACCGAATTGAGGAACTTTCCATGTTTTATGATGATCAAAGATTATCTATTACATCATATTAATCACTGATGCATATCATGATTAATATCAGTCCTCAACCTGGTAAAAGTGCACATGTTACTTTGCTGCATTAATTTGCTGACCTGTATACCTCTGTGCATTATACCTTGTAAATTACAGACGACAAAAGCATAATCACGCTTTGCAATGAGTCTTTGTGCATTTACTTCTTGATACGGGAGTATGTCATGTGCGTGGGAACCACAGACAATTATGTTTATACTATAAATAAAAGTATCAGTTTAAAGCACTGCACAAAAGTCTGCATGTGAGTTTATGTGGATCACAATATCAGCAGTTGCCAGATCACACATTGTATTTAATGATAATAATTCAAAAGATCAACGGTGTGATCAGATTTCTCAATAACTGATATGATCCCTTTACCGGAAATCCCAAAACATTTACTGTTTTTCATTTACATTTTTGCATTTTATTTTCTCGTCAAAAATTACAAAACTCAAAAAGATTTTAGGTGTGTTTTAGCATAAACTTTAGAAAATCCAAAAAGATTTTACATTTCCATCTTCTTTTTGATAGCTGATGGTGGTTGATGTCGATTTTCTAAATCTTGATGAATCATTTGAGCTTTGTAATCTTTTAAATGTGAAAATATGAATGTTGGATGCTTAAAAGTTGAAAAATAATTGGAACGGGACTCGTTTTTGAGATTTGGAAAATTTAACAAAATTCCAGTTCTCGTTCGCCCATTCGTTTGGTCGAACGTGGAATTTTTGTTGTTCCTTCGTACAGTATGTTTGGGCGAATGAGAGTGTTCTTGAATAATTTCCACATTCGAACCCTTTTGTCTCCTTCGAACCTTTAAATAGGGTCTCTGTTAGTCAGAGAAGGTAACCAAGAAAGTTTCGTTCAAAGAAGAAGTAAAGAAACCGGCTGAGACCCCAAAATCTCAAATCCGGATCTTGAAACGATCTGAACAATCTTGGTCACCAAAGGGTTCTCAAGGTGCTTCAACTTCACAACAAAATGTGAAATTAGAGAATGAAAAAGATTTGAGTGATCAGAAAAAGATCGATTCAAATCAAACTGTTTGTGAAAAATCTGAATCTTTGAAACAAAATGTTCAAAGACCCAAGACTAAACAGGCTTGGGTCCCCCGAAAAATCTAATTCTTACTTGATATGTGTTGGGAGCTTCAGCTGGCCCGATGAGCAGTCTTTGGATTGTTGACAGTGGAGCTTCTAGTCACATGACAGGGGATCTTTCGCTACTATTCGATATCAGAAATCTAAATGGAGGTTATGTAGCGTTTGTAGGAAACAAGGGTGGTTACATTACCATGGAGGGTAGTGTCAGTAATGGAATAGTGAGTTTTGAGGGGATATCTTATGTGAACCAAATCGATTACAATCTGCTCAGTGTTAGTCAGATATGTGATAAGCAATTTTCTGTATTCTTTGATGACAAATCTTGCTATATACTCAAGCCAGGATTCGAGTTACCAAAAGAGTGGGTGATGTTAAAGGCGTCGAGAGTGAACAACTTGTACATTCTCGACATGTCTAAAGCAATGACTACACAAGGCCAAGTCACGTGTTTTCTCTCCAAGGCTATAGAAAAGGAATCAATCATGTGGCATAGGAGAATGGGACACATTCATCTACGAAAGATGAATCAATTGGTGAAGAATGAACATGTCACAGGCGTGAACGTTAAACATTTTCACCTAAATGACAAGTGTGTGAGTTGCAAGAAGGGTAAGCAGCACAAGCAATCCCATAAGCCAAAGAAAGTCAATTCCATTGAATTGCCACTTGAGCGTTTGCACATGGATTGCACACTGTTCACTAAACGAACAGGCGATGACTTGCTTCTAGTCCAGATTTATGTTGACGATATTATATTTGGTTCAACTAACGAACTTCTTTGTAGAGAATTTGAACGTGTTGTGCAGGAAAAGTTTGAAATGAGTGCGATGGGAGAGATGCAGTTTTTCCTAGGCTTGCAGGTGGAACAAAGACCAACGGGGATCTTTATTCACCAGACGAAATACGTTTCTGAAGTCTTGAGCCGATTCCAGATGGATGATTCGAAGCCGATGGATACCCCAATACAACCTAATCACGGGATTGGAGTTGACGCTAAGGGGGAGCTAACTGATCCATTTACATACAGAGCAGTCGTCGGATCTCTGATGTATACGGGAGTATGTCGTGTGCGTGGGAACCACAGTCAATTGAGTTTATACTATAAATAATCGTATTAGTATAAAGCACTGCACAAAAGTCTGCATGAGAGTTTATGTGGATCACAATATCAGCAGTTGCCAGATCACACATTGTCTTTAATGATAATAAATCAAAAAGATCAACGGTGTGATCAGATTTCTCAATAACTGATATAATCCCTTTACTGGAAATCCCAAAACATTTACTGCTTTATCTTTACTTTTCAGCATTTTATATTTCTCGTCAAAAATTGCAAAACTCAAAAAGATTTTAGGTGTGTTTTAACATAAACTTTAGAAAATCCAAAAAGAGTTTACATTTCTATTTTATTTTTGATAGCTGATGGTGGTTGATTATGATTTTCTAAAACTTTATGGGCCATTTGAGCTTTGTAATCTTTAAAATGAGAAATAATGATTGTCGGATGCTTAAAAGTTGAAAAATATTTTGAACGGGACTCGATTTTAAGATTTGGTAAAATTTTCAAAAATTCCAAATTACATTCGCCCCTTCATTGGGTCGAAGGTGGAATTTTGTCTGCTCATTCGTATGTTTTGAATGGTCGAATGTGAGTGTTCATGTAAAAATTTCACGTACCCTTTTTCTACATTTGAACCTTTCAGTAGGGTTGAAGGTGGAAAAAGTATCACATTCGACCTAGACAAACGGTCGAATGTGAAGCTTATATACCCATTTCTCGGCTCATTCGACCCCATTCGAAAATTTTCAATTTTTTCTGAGATAAAGTCACCTTGTTGCTCGTGATTTCTAGACACTTTCATTGTCTTCGTTGTGTTTCACTGATCATTTTGCACCATCAATTGCAGGTTATTATCACGATTTGAGTGTTTAATCATTGATTTTCAGTCCGTGCCCTAGCCGTTCTTAAAACTGGATTAAAACATGATAATTGGAATAATTTTTGAATAGGATTCATTGATTACGTGTTTTAGGGGGAGATTATCCAAAAACATCGGGTTAAACATCAATAGATTGCATAATCGATTGTGACAGTTTTTCGAACCCTAGTTTTTTATTAAAAACACATAATCAATGAATGTTTGTTAAAATTGATGATTGGAAAATCTTAATCGGTAGTGTTAGAAGCTATTCAAATCAAAATGGCAGTTTAAAACAAACAAAATCAAAATCTGAAATTCGAGGAAGATGAATAGTCACCTTCGTCCCATCACAAACGGTCGAATGAGACAGTTTGGGCGAAGGAGAATGTTTAATTGGTCGAATGAAGATTAATCGGTCGAATGAAGAATTTTTTTTAAAATGTTTTACATTCGAACCATTATATTTTCACTTTCGAACCATCAATTTCACATTCGAACCACCGTTTGGTTGAATGTAGAAGTTGAAAACATAATTTTTCAAATTTTGTTATTTTGTCTGTTTTAACATGTTTGTTTTGATTTGTTTTGCAGTTTAACAATGTCTGAACAGGAAAGTGCGAGTGTTCCTGCTGGATCATCTTCACAGGCAGACGAGAAGGAAAAAAAATGTTGATTTACCGTTTGAATCTACACACAACTGTTGTGCATATTTAGGCGATGTGAAGAAACATACTGAGTTTGCCGAGATTATAGCATTCTTGAAGCGGAGTAGAGTTATTGTGGCAATTGCTACGCCAGCTATCATTTACCGTGATCACCAACCGGAGTTCTGGACCAATGCAAAGATGGACTTCTGGGAAGGCGAATCGTCACTAGTTAGTAAGATTCAGGGGGAGCTGGTGATCATCTCTGAAAACGACATCAGAGAAGCATTGAAGCTGGAGGATGTTATGACGGATCCCAGGGAACTGAGTTGGACTGAACAACGGAAATGCTTTTTACGAATGAAGTACAACGGACCTATCACTGACCGTTCGTTACATAAAGGAAAGCTATGTCCTCAGTTCAAATATCTTGCACATGTGATGATTCATGTTTTCGGATCAGCAAGTGGTGGATACGATTTGATGAGAAAGAGCATCAGCTCATTGATGGTGGTTTTAATATTGAACAAACCGTTCAATGTGTCTGGTATGCTGATGGAACATATGTTAGAACCTGTGAGAGGGTTAAGGAGTAGGAAATTTTTGTTATATCCTAGATTTCTTCAGATGTATTTTTATTCGAAGTATAAGAATTTGAAGAGAGATCCTAAACAGATTATTGTTCAGGAGCACATGAATCTGAACACTCTTGCTAGGATGAAGGCGTATAAGGGTGTACCATTGAATGAACGACCACTGATGAAGAATCTTTTTGGTCACCTGATCAAAATAGATTATAAAGACCCAGGTCAGGATAAGGTGAGACATGATAACAGTGGATCCGATGAAGACAATCCATTACACTCAGTTGACCCTGATGCTAAACGAAAGCGTCAAGTGGTGAATGTTGGAGCAAAGAGTGGAAAGGGTAAGGAAAAAGAAACTGAAGCTGAAGCTGAAGTAGAACCAGCTAAGAAGAAGAAAGTTTCGAGGAGGAAGAAAAGTATGGCGAAGAAAGGATTACATTTGGTAGATGAGGCGTCTGTAGACTCTGAAGAGACGCAAGAGGATGAGAGATGGGACTCTGATGCTGAGACAGTGAAGAGCACCACACCCAAGGCCATTGTGGCTGGTGAGTCTATCAGTCTTAACAAGTCATTGGAGGAACAAAGTACTAAAAGCCCTATTCATTTAGATGAAACTGATGAGGGTTTAGGCTTGGGATCAGAGGATTTTCTTGGATCGCCAAAGCGAGGGGAGAAACAATAGAAACCCCAGTTCAAGAAGAAGGAGAAGGTTTTAAGATCTATGGAGAAGAGAGCTAGAGACATTGAGACATTGATTGCTGGTAAGAAACTGCCACCAGCATCTAGCTCGAAATCACTAATCACATCTCCAGCTGCTAAGAAGCAAAAGACAGCATCAGAGATTGTTAAAGAGACTGAATTACCAGTTAATGAGTTTAATGACGCACTGGATAGAGTGCTAAAGAAGATAATGAAAGGAAATTTACCTGCTGCTGAAGCATCTACACGCAAGGTCACAGTAGATAGTGATGTTATGAATGCTGTGAACCAGAAGCTTGCTTACATGATGAAAATAATTAATCAGCAACAAGCAGAGATAGATTATTTGAGAAACAACGATAAGAAGATGTTAGACGTTGTGGAAACATCTCATGAGAATCAGGAAGCTCTTGAAGCCAAGATTAAACAACTTCGAAAAAAAAACAAGAAGTTGTTAAAACATGAACAGTGGAACACCAGGATATTTATTGCGTTAAAAGAGGAGAATAAGAAGCTGAAAGATAGTAACAAGAACATGGATAATTTGATTAAAGACTTGTTCTCTAGAGCTCCTCAATTGCAAGCTGGTGAAGAGGATAAAGAGCGAAATGAAGAAGTTGATTTTGAACCATCTGATAATAAAGAGGAAGAAGATGAGGAGTTAGATGATGATGCTGGCAATACTTCTAAGAAGAAAAAGAAAGATGATGGTGACGATGATGGTTCTGATAATGATTCTTGTGAAGGAAACAGCTCTGCAAGCTTAGATAGTGATGATGATGATGACGATACTGATAAATACAAGTGTGAGAAAAGAGGATCTGGAAAAGGTGCAGGAGAATCCAGCTCAAAGGCTCCTGGAGGATTTGTTGATGATGATATCTTTTGGAATGAGAATCTAAGATCATTATCAGAAGATGATAAAAAGATGTATCGCCAGATGTTAACAGATAGAGTCTGGACGATATATATGACTAGCAGATTTCCTGAGATTTTTGAATCCAGTGACATGAGATTTGAGTTGGAGTATAATGATCCAGATTTGGAGGACGGAGAAGTTTTTGCGGCTATGTCGAGAGAAATATTAGAAGGTTTAGCAAAACAAGTTGGGAAGACGTTGGAAGAATTATTAGTTGATAATCAGATTCCCAATGTACTTGAGAAAGAAGCAGGTAACCATTCAGATGATAGAGATGTGCCTGTGTTTGAGGAGGTTGAGATTGAAGACATAACGAGTGAAGAATATCCAAAATATTCCAAGAAGAATAAAGATTCTGGATTTGCTGAATTTACTGATGAATTGTTGAAAGAAGCCGAGAAACTTGCTCATGAAAAGAGTAAGAGATTCATTGAAGAAGTATTTCCAGATCATGATAAGCCGAGCACAGAACAATCTGTTAGTTTGAAGGAGTTATTGAGGAAACTGAAGGAAAAGGAAGCTAATCGTCCAAAGACAGAGATTCACAGCAGCTTCTACAAGTTACATAATGAGTTGTTCAAAGGCAAAGCATTGGGATGGAAGTTTGTGAAACAGTTGAAGTGTGTAGCTGTTAAATGGGAGAAAGGGATACTCTATTTTGAAAGATTCCATGATCTAAAGATACTTCCATACTGAGCAATTCGTGACGTTTGTAGGCATGAGATGATCGGGTCTGTGAACGATCATGTTGCTTATTTTGCTAATCGTATGTCGAGAGAAAGCAGGACGAGATGGAATCTATTTACTCCCCAGTATCCTAAACGGATTGTTCATAAGAAGGATATTGATGCTATAACTGGTATGCCCAAGGTGACGCTAAAGTACAAACCACCTAAAGTGTTGAAACATATTCCGTTGATGCAGTTCGCTCAACACTTTTCTAAGGATTTCATCTGGTGGTACTATGACTGGAAAACTGCAGAGGTTGTGATTGTGTTGAAAGATGGTGTGAAAGATTTCAAGAAGATACACATATTTGATCCTATGTGGTTGATTAACTGCTCACATGAGGATATTATTATGTTGTATTATAATCCGATTTATAGTGAGGTGAAGGATTGTGATCAAGCAAGCAAATACCAACGTGTGGTATTCCTGTGCTTTGCTTATGATATAAATGCTGGATGTGATTATGACAAGAAGCTGGGTAAGTTTGTGAAGGTTCAAGATGTTCCTGAAGTCAAGAAGAAGAAGCCGAAACAAGCTTATGAACCGGTGATGACCAAAGAACAAAAGAAGCAATTGCACATAAAGCTGATGAACAAAAGGATGGATGAAGAACGTCGACTAAAACAATCCAAGCAATAGTCAAGGGGGAGTTTGTAGATGCATTTTGTGCGACTAGTGCTTTGGATTGTACTTAACACATGTTTTTGTTCATTATCAAATGGTCGAAGGAGTCTCCAGATGGTCGAAGGAAGGTTTTTGAATGGTCGAAGGAAGCTCAGGAGGTCGAAGAAGAACAGGAGGTCGAAGGTAAATGTATTGCTTGGTTCGACCAGCATATTTGGTCGAACCTGCACATTCGACCAACTGATATGGGCGAATGTGCAGGCCGATATAAGGTCAAGTTCATTTTTGAGATGTAACTTTTGGTCATTTGGTTTTCCCTCCAGTTTGTGTTCTCCCTAGGGTTTTTGAGTCAACTTTGTACACGTCTTTTATTGATTATAAACATCTTTTTAACGTGTAATTAAGTATGATTATGAATGAAATGAATGTTTTAATGATGATTTCTGCGTTTTGTTGATATTATTATCATTTTGTAACTGATTCAAGGATTCCGCACTTGAATTAGTAGACTTGTTTGATCAATACAATTGTTTTTGTCAATTCGATCCTTCTACAACTAAGGGACTTAGATGAAAACGTGTGTTTATAATGTATAACATGTAAGTGTGTGATCAAAATGTATAAGCATGTTTCTCCCCCCGAAAACAAAACTAGTAAAGTGTGGGGCCGTGCACTCACCTTAGATTGCGTTACTTGAAAACAGTTAAATCAGTATGCTATGATAGCCCCAAATAGCGGCGACCTATCATAAGATGTATATAAGTACCCGGACTAATAACCCGCAGGTTAACTAGGCCCCGAATGTCCAAACCATAACCATATACGTTTGAAAACACCTTTGACTATTAAACCGACCGTACCAGGCAAGACCTGACATCCCATTGGTGACCCGACATCCCACGTGTTAGCCAAATACAAGATATCATGCAACATATGCAATTAAACACTTAGCATGCGCAAAAATTCACTAAGCCTAGCATAACGCTCAATTAATGCATAAACAAGTCCGAACACGTGTTACTAAGTCATTGGACATGTCACGGGGTTCCTATCATGTTCCTAGGTGTCAAATCATGTTTCCGGATGTCAAAATACGCTTACAACAGCAACACACGCGATTAGGTTATCATACATGCATTTAGGAAAGTCAACTAGTGATTAGGATGGTCAAACTAGCAATGGGAGTGTAATCACATGCAGTACAGGCGATTAGGTGCCCAATCACCTATAATGTCAGGCGATTGGCCCAATCGCCAATTCCATCAGGCGATTGGAGCTCCCCAATCGCCCCCTGCAGCCCGGTTCCGCTTTTTCGCGCGTTTAACCCTCCAAATCAGATCCGAAACATGTAAAAACACCCAACATCAAACCTAAACTATTAACCAACCCATTTCAAGCAAAAACCCCCAATTTTTCTCTGCTCTAACGCCCTCGGTGCGATTATTTCCATAAATGGAAAAGTACTAGGTTTCATTAACTATGAAATCTTTCCTTAAATGGCAATAATCAGATTACACATCCTACAACCTTGCAAATCATTATCTCTATGTTATAACACCCTTCTAATGTGAATCCTAACAACAAACAATCATTTATTCATATCATAACATCCTAATTCTTCAAGAATCACCCAAATGGGTCAAAATGCATACTTTCATCAAAACACCATAACAATAGCTCAAATCCTTAGATAATCATCCTAATAACTCCTACACATCAGAAGTACATCAATTACATTGAAACATTTATGTTCTAACCACTAAAAATCATCATATGCATAAATACTTCACATATAGCAAGTATTATGGTGTAGACTTGTTTTAGAAACTCATTTCAAAGGTTTTAAAGACACACACTTAGTAAAACAAGGTATGGACTTTTGGGAACCAAAACAATAACATTACAAAGGTTTGGGATGAAGGACACACCTTGGATTTTATCAAAGAAAGGTGTGTAAGCTTGGAAATGGTGAGTTTTAAAGCTAAACAAGTTCTAGAGGTGTTTGAGGTGTGTGGGAGGTTTAGGATCTGTTAGGGTTGCACTAAGGGTGTTTGGGGAGTCAAGCGTTGTATTTATAGGTGTTTTTACTCGTCCAACACATAACAGGCGATTGGGGGAACAGATCAGGCGATTAGGAGCCTAATCGCCTATACTACTGGTGATGTGTTGTAAAAACACATCTATTTTCCTATGTATTTTGAGTCATAATTTAGTCTTTTTGTATATAGTTTTTTAGTAGTTTTAGGCGTGTATTCGTTTGTTTGTCTATTTTTATCATTGTACAGTTTTTATTACTTATTTCTTTATTTTATTATTTTGTAGGTGTTCGTGGAAAATGAGCTTAAAAAGAAAGAATTTTAATTGAGACACGAACACTTGAGAGCATGTGTTCATGGACGTCAGAGCGTAAACGAGCAACTTTGATCAAGTCAAGAACACCCGAGTCAAAAGTACGGAGTTAAAATACTATATATAAATAATAATAATAATAATAATAATAATAATAATAATAATAATAATAATATACATATGATATTGAATGGTGAGACACATGTCTCGTGAAAGAAGAAACAAGAGTAAAAAAAAAAAAAGAGTTAACAACACAGCAGGCCAGCCCGACTGATCCCATCGGCCCAAGACTAGAGGCGGTGCAACAAATTGTGTTGGAGATTATTATATGTTTACGACGGCAGGAATGAATTTATTATTCATTCAACAAGATTTCAATCGCACGACAAAGACCAAGAGGCTGCCAGTTGGACGAGCAGAAGGGCAGTGAAGGAGAAAAGGTCACGGCACGTTAAAAATCAATATTCAAGGAGCCTTGGGTTAGGTTTAGTTTTTATTTATTTTTTCTATAGACATAATTAAAACTATGTTTAATTATTTTGTAATGGTATTTTATAATAATATGAGTGGCTAGACATTTTCATGGCTACTTAGGATGATGATTTTAGACAATAATATGATTGAATGACGTTTGGTTTCCGTTTGGATGTGTAGAATTACATGATTTTAATTTTATTGTTGGATTTGATATATGTGTGTTGGTGTTATTTTTATTTGAAGGTTTGTTTATTGGTTTTGTGGAACTAGGCATGTAGAGATACCCCCTAGGTCTATAAATCAATCTAGTTCGTCAACTTAGGTTAGCGTCCTAGTATTTGGAGTTGGAGTACGACACAAGTATAGCAAACTAATATAATAAATTAACTAAAACGTGCAGTCCATTCTTGAGGGTGAGAAATCTAACTCGAGTTTGCTAGGTAACTAACTAGGCATTGTTCGGTAGTTGGCAAGCGCTAGGGCGGGAGTCGCTATTTGTCCGTGTTAGAGTTTTCCTAGGTTTCTTTCAGTAGAGTTTAAGTCTGCTTCATAGTTTGAGGGTTTTAATCCAGGAGAGGTTTTAACCTGATTTCTATGGGATTTTGGTACGCTAGGGCGATCCAGATCCATTTTAGCATTTCTACACTTGTCCCGCCTTGATTCTAGCTTACTAGCCTTACCTGCAGGAGGAGAGTAGTTGGATGAAATTAGGGTCTCCAAACGGGTTTCTTAGTCAGGATTGAGTATTATGTTTAAGGATTCTTACCTAGGTAGCCAGTCTTTCCCTTGCTTGATTTTTCCATCACTTTAGCTCGGTTTTTATTTTAGTTTAATTAGTTTTTATTTAATTTAATTTAGGATAATTTAGTTAATTAATAGTTAATCAATTTTCATATTTTCAATTTAAAACCCCCTTTAGTTATTAATTTAAACAAGTAATTCAGTGACAGTTTAATCTTCTGTGTTTAATTGAGTCCTTTGGTTCGATACCTGGTCTTATTTGCTTGCTACAAACGAACGGTACACTTGCCAGTTGTGCGTGGTTTAGGTTGAGTCTAGGGTTTTAACTTGTGCATATTTATATATATATATATATATATATATATATATATATATATATATATATATATATATATATATATATCAGCACGCATCAACTGGCGGATTAGGGCTCTAATCGCCCCTAATCCTCTCCCAATCGCATGCATGTCTGGCGATTAGGCTAATCACCCCTATCAGCATGCAATTAGGCCAATCACCCCCTATCGGCATGCAATTAGGCCAATCACCCCCTATTTACATGCAATTACGCGTAATCACCTATAATGTCATGCAATTACGCGTAATCACCTATAATGTCATGCAATTACGCGTAATCACCTATAATGTCATGCAATTACGCATAATCACCTATAATGTCATGCAATTACGTGTAATCACCTATAATGTCATGCAATTACGCGCTATCACTACTTTAACACATATAAACACGTATTCACAAACCGGCAAGTCATATAATGATTGTAAGCACATAATGCATGATAACTAACGCGTTCCCATCCGTTCACCAATTCCCGGGACTCGAGATTTACGTGTGGTGCGTTAAACCCGACGATTCCAAGAATCACCAATCCTTGTACACATGGTTATGGGCCGACTTCCGATGATCCCGCGGATCATTGTAACGACTCTCGATGATTCCCAGAATCATCGTAACGACTCGACTGACCCTGTTAAGTACGTAATATGCATGACTCGCTAAGGTAGACTTACTAGTTTAACGAAAGTTATTAACCGGAGTTTGCCGGTGTCATAGTAAGAACACAAAGTAACACTAGCATAACATGATCAGTATGAAAGTAAGTACGTAGCATGTTTCTCCCCCGAAAACGTAAACACAAAAAGAGGGGCCGTGAAAGTCACCTTAGGTTGCTTTCTTCTAAAGTAAGTAAATCAGCTCAAATAGATAGTCCCAACTAACGGTGACCTATCATGACGAGTGTATAAGATGTTAGACTAATAACCCATAGGTTAATTAGTCCCCAATAGTCCAGACCATAACTGTGTACGTTTGAAAATATGTTTGAACGTTAAACCGACCACACCGTGCAAGACCCGACATCCCATTGGTGACCCGACATTCCACATGTTAGCCTTACAAGATATCATGCATTCATATGCAATTATACACTCAACATGCGCAAAGTTCCTAAGTCTAGCATACAGTTCATTTAACGCATAAACGAGTCCGAACACGCGTTACTAGGTTATTAGACATGTCACGGGGGTTCCTAACATGTTTCTAGGTGTCCAACCATGTTTCGGGATGTCAAAATACACTTACAACAGTAAAACACGCGATTAGGAATCAAACAGGCAATTAGGAAAGGTCAACCAGGCAATTAGGAATTGTAATCACCTATTATACACGTGAGTAGGGGGCTACTCACCTATAATGGCATGAGAGTAGGGCTAATCACCCCCTTTATAGGCGATTAGAACCTCCTACTCGCCCCCTGCAGCATCAAGTCACATTTCACGCGTTTAATCCTTCAAATCAGATCCGAAACATCTAAAAACACCCAATCAATCAAACCCAAATCATTAAATAACCCATCCTAAGTAAAAAAAAAACCCCCCAATTTATCATCGTTTTAACAACCATTATTACGAGCATTTCCCAAATAGCATATTATCATGTGACTATTATAATTAAATTTCAACCAATATAAACTTCAATAAACTAACTTTCAATATCGTAATGATTAACTTTAGTATTCGATGCTGATGAGCCAGTCACCACGGGTCATGCGAAACCTAAATTACCTATCTAGTTAGGGTAAATAGGGTATCGAATCCAAGGAGCATGTGGTTAGCGAAATAGATTTTAGTTGATAGAATAAACTAGATTACTTATGAAGTTTAGTCACTTTTGTGTTGTATTCAAGAGTTGTTTGATTAAAATTGGGGACCACAATGGATTCAAAATTGATTGTGAATAAAAGACAAAGTAAGTGATTAAATAAATTGTAGCTCTAACAATAATAAATAAAGAATTCACACCCGGGTTTCAACAAATGATTACTAAGGCTCTAACAAATGGGTCAATTATAATTATTGCAAATGATGTACGCGGGTTGGTTGTCTCATTAGGTGAAGGTATCAAGAATCATCAACATCTATGATGGACGATAATATACTTTATAACTCTAGAACATACAACCCTAGATTTGTGTTGAAGCAAGGAACTATGTTCATGACACTAGAAATTGGCACAAGATCAATTAACTAAAATGGCATCAACATAAGATTAATCGCAATTCAACACAATTGTTTGACATTCAAAAGCAAATATAAAATAGTAAATACCTAAATGTTTAGAACCCTAGAATCAATGTTTACACCGGATATGAATAGATGTTTAGCCAATCATGGCCATAGAATTCTTCAAATGTTGTGTTCTTACGTCTTCAATCTTCAAGAGGATGATGGAAAAATGATTGTTGGATGGATATTATGATTTGGAGCGATTAGTAATGATGAAGATTATCTTTGAGGTCTCCAAATAACGTTTTTATCAAGTCCCTCTCTAGTCTTTGGTCAAACTCCCCATTAAAACCCTTAAAATTTGCATTAAAATTGATTTTGACCAAGTCTTGTCAGGTGACACTGTCAGAGATAGCGAGACTGCCGTCAGAGACGGCGACGGCTTTAGAGATAGTAGGTTTGCCGTCAGAGACGACTAGTCTCAAACGCCCTAATTCGCGACAGACGAGGGCCTAGACGGCCTCAATTCTTTTATTCCTAATGTTGGCCGTCTCTGACAGCCTGACCACCGTCAGCGACGACGACTTCTCCTGGAAAACTTGTTTTCTTCATAACTTTTTCGTTTCAACTCTGTTTTTGTCCGTTTTCATGGCCATGTCTTCGTATTTCAAAGACCTTTCACATCATAAAATAATATATTCATTTTAAATCCATGTATTTCTTCCAAAACTCATTCAATCTTAGTGTTTAACCTACAAAACATCAATTTCGCATAATTATCCACTTTCTTACATATCAACACATCCAAACACATAAGATTTAACATTTAAATACAAAAAGCACCGTACTTTAAATCACGTATCACATCCCCACACTTATCTTTTGCTTGTCCTCAAGCAAACTCAATTCGCACTTTCACATCTATCAAACACAAGATAGCTCACCATCCTTATGCAATGCAAATTAAGGTCCTAAGTCATACCCAACTCATTATAACCACACAATTTAGAATGCCATGACATATCATGATCTTCATTTTCAAAACAAATGTTTACCCAAAACTAGATCACCTTCAATAGTCAATGCTTCAACACACACATCCCTCACAATTTTCTCTCCACTCAGCATAAAATGACTAGTATTAATGTACTAGTATATGTATATATATGAACACTCTTAGCCGAATGTGACCCATGTTAGCATAAGTTTGCATCTCAATCACCCTCCACCAAATTGCACAAAGTTATTACAAAGTCAAAAGGTATTTCAAAGGGTTGTAACGGGGCTTGGGGAAAGGGTATGGATTGGGAATTGTGAATGTGACTAAGGTAACGAAAGTAGATTTTTATTACATTAAACTCAAACTATGTACAATCTAAACAATCTAATAACTACAAGGTGATATTGTGCCTTTTATTTTTCTCAAAGACACTACATGCTTTTCATGTTTCTCTTCTTTTTCAGTATTTTTTTTAGCATAAGATTTTTATAATAACGAACAAACTAGCTCAACTATAACGCAATGATGTGCCTTTTATTCAATGACTAACTTGAGCATCTTTTTTTTAACGGCAACATTGCAAACTATTTACAATACAAGAACCTCCTAAAATCGAACTTTCATTACTCGGGTTTTAAAAACAAAAAGGTTAAATGGGTTAAATGGGTTAATTCGGGTGTTTCAAAAGAAAGGTTTAGGCTCAAAATTGTTTAACTAAGGGAAGTTGTTTTTGGGTCAAGGATAAAAGTGGTGTAAATATAAAAAGGCCAAACCTAATGCCTTAATCATTCTTGTGCATAAAATTGGCACATGGTCTCAAATGTTTATACAGACATTGTAATACTTAGCTTGTAATCAATATCTAACGAAATAACTATAAATTTAAATTATATCAGTATTTTCAAATTCATAATTACAAACAGTCCAGAGCCCTAAAAGTCTATGATGGCTACTGTAAAGATGAACGATCTAGATAGAAACTTACAAAATACGACGGTTATTAATGGTAGATGAACTTATTTTTACTATTATTAAAAACTAATATATGTTACCATAAATTTGCATATTATCATTTTTATTTTCATTAAACAATTAAAATTATTTCAATTTAGAAAATGAATCTACAAATGATTTGAACTCTTTTATTGTTCCTATAACTTTAAAAAATAAACATATATTTTATAGTAATAAAAATTCTTAAAAAATATCCGCAACTATAAAATGTGTAATTATAGTTTTCATTCACGATGCATTATGTTTTAAATTAATAATATTTCCATAACTCACTTTTTTAAGAAAAGACATGAAGTTTACTCATTTTAATTAATATTTTAAAGAAAATAAATTGAATATTTACGTATAACTCACTTGAGTTGTTATAACCATCTGTTTCATACTCTGTTTATCAACACCTATTGACTTGTCAACAGATAGTGCAAAAAATTGTATACAACAATAAAACTAATTATTAAAATTTCATAATTTCACTGAAAATATACGTTTTAACAAACTAAATCAAGAAATAAGCCTTGTGAAACATCACCATTCTAATATCATTACAAATGGATTGTTGCTAATAAATTTTCATTTCATTCGTATAAAGTTGAAAAATAAAATGAGAACTTCTTCGAGTCTTAAAGAGTGAAAAATATCTATACGTACTATAATAGGTTTTTTGGGCCCTTATATAAAATGAAAAACAACTACAAACATAAAAAAATAATAAAATAATATTTTTAATAATTTTGTCACTATTATATTTAACATTCAAATATTACAAAGTTGTCTAAACTAAGTTTCAATGTGGTAATAATAAACTTTCATATTCAAGCCTATTCTTTGTTTAAAGGTATATAATATCTGATGACTTTCATCAGATGTTCTCAAACAACCGTGATCCATTGCAATTTTCTACTGAAAGATGATATAACCAAATGTTTATACAGACTTTGTAATACTTAACTTGTAATCAATATCTAACGAAATAACTATAAATTTAAATTATATCAGTCTTTTCAAATTCATAATTACAAACAGTCCGGAGCCATAAAAGTCTATGATCGTTACTGTACAGATGAATGATCTAGAAAGAAACTTACAAAATATGACGGTTATTAATGGTAGATGAACTCATTTTTACAATTATTAAAAACTAAAATATGTTACCATAAATTTGCATATTATTTTTTTTATTTTAATTAAACAATTAAAATTATTTCAATTTAGAAAATGAATCTACAAATGTTTTGAAGTCTTTAATTGTTTCTATAACATTAAAAAATAAATATATATATATTATTGCAATAAAAATTCTTAAAAATATCAGCATCTATGAAATGTGTAATTATAGTTTTTATTCAAGATGTATTATGTTTTAAATTTATAATATTTCCATAACTCACTTTTTTAAGAAAAGACATGAAGTTTACTCATTTTAATTAATATTTTAAAGAAAATAAATTGAATATTTACATATAACTCACTTGAGTTGTTATAACCATCTGTTTCATACTCTGTTTATCAACACCTATTGACTTGTCAACTGAAATTGCAAATATTGTATACAGCAATAAAACTTATTATTAAAATTTCTTAATTTCACTGAAAATATACGTTTTAACAAACTAAATCAAGAAATAAGCCTTGTGAAAGATCACCATTCTAATATCATTACAAATGGATTGTTGCTAATAAATTTTCATTTCATTTGTATAAAGTTGAAAACTGAAATGAGAACTACTTCGAGTCTTATAGAGTGAAAAATATCCATACATACTATAATAGGTTTTTGGGCCCTTATATAAAATCAAAACCAACTATAAACATAAAAAATTAATAAATAATATTTTTAATAATTTTGTCACTATTATAATTAACATTCAAAGATTACAAAGTTGAATAAACTAAGTTTCATGTGGTAATAATAAACTTTCGTATTCAAGCCTATTCTTTGTTTAAAGGTATATAATATCTGATGACTTTCAACAGATGTTCTCAAACAACCGTGATCCATTGCAATTTTCTACTGAAAGATGATATAACCAAATGTTTATACAGACTTTGTAAGACTTAACTTGTAATCAATATCTAACGAAATAACTATAAATTTAAATTATATCAGTCTTTTCAATTCATAATTACAAATAGTCCAGAGCCCTAAAAGTCTATGATGGTCACTGTACAGATGAACGATCTAGAAAGAAACTTACAAAATATGACGGTTAATAATGGTAGATGAACTCATTTTTACTATTATTAAAAACTAAAATATTTTACCATATATTTGCATATTATCATTTTTATTTTAATTAAACAATTAAAATTATTTTAATTTAGAAAATGAATCTACAAATGATTTGAAGTCTTTTATTGTTTTATAACATTAAAAAGTAAACATATATTTTATTGCAATAAAAATTCTTAAAAATATCAGCATCTATGAAATGTGTAATTATAGTTTTTATTCACGATGTATTATGATTTAAATTAAAAATATTTCCCTAACTCACTTTTTTAAGCAAGGACATGAAATTTACTCATTTTAAGTAATATTTTAGAGAAAATAAATTGAATAACAACACCTGTTGACTTGTCAACAGATATTGCAAAAAAATTGTATATAGCAATAAAACTTATTATTAAAATTTCATAATTTCACTGAAAATATACGTTTTAACAAACTAAATCAAGAAATAAGCCTTGTGAAAGATCAGCCATCCTAATATTATTACAAATGAATTTTTGCTAATAAATTTTCATTTCGTTCGTATAAAGTTGAAAACTGAAATGAGAACTTCTTCGAGTCTTAAAAAGTATTTTTAATAATTTTGTCACTATTATAATTAACATTAAAAGTATACAAAGTTGAATAAGCTAAGTTTCAATATGGTAATAATAAATTTTTGTATTCAAGACTATTCTAAGTTTAAAGGTATACAATATCTGATGACTTTTAACAGATGTTGTGACACTCGGCATGTTCGGCTTAAACATAATAGTAACATCTAAGTCTACCTTAGCGAGAAAAGTTTATAAACAAACTTAACTGGGTTAGTTGAGTCGGGTCAAATTAGGATTGTCCAGGGTTCAATGATCTGGAGGATCATTGGGAGTCGTTTTGAGAATACATTAGTACCGGGTTCCGTCGTTGGTGGACATAACATGAACTAATTAGTATATGTGTAGATTATGGGTCGTGTGGTGAATTGTATGCTTATACTTGCTTGAATGATGTACAAATGATTATACGTGCCTAAACATGCTAAGTATAGACTATGGATGCATGCTTATGTGTTAAGATGTGTTAGAATGCGTTAAACACGACAAACTGGAAAAAGGTTAACATGTGTTAAAAGTGCTGTTAACATGTGTTAAAAAGTGCTGATGACCTGAATGTGGAAATAATGGGCGAATGTGGAAATGGGACTTGAGAAATGGGCGAATGTGGAAACAAAGTGGGCGAATGTGGAAAGATTCCACATTCGACCATTAAAAAGGGGCGAATGTGGAAAAGTTCCACATTCGACCACATAAACTGGGCGAACCTGGACTGGGTATAAATACCATCCTTAGCCATTTTTCACCATTTCACAAACCCTAAACGCCTCCAAACACTCTCTATCAGCTATTATCATTGGGGAAGGAGTTTTTGAGCTTGTTTTTCATAACCTAACTCTCTAAATCATTACAAGTGAAGATCTAAGGTGTGTTCTTCATTACAAATCCTTTTTAAACAATTTTGACTTGTTTTAATCTAAACCCCAAGGGTCCAGATCTGATATCAACCTATTTTATGAATAAAAACCTTTCCTAACCAAAACCTATTCATAAACAATGAGTTTTTATGCAATAAACATGTGTTAGTATGATATTATGCATTGTTTGATGATTGCTTGTTGTATAGATGATATGACAACAACCTAGGGCTGTTATTAATGATGGGTTATGATTGAAACATGTTACCTTTGATTGTTGATGGTGTTTTGGCGATTAAAGGGGTTTTTAGTTAGATTTAGGGTTTGTTGTTGGATGATTATGATAAGGTTATGATAGGGGTTTCTTGTTCATGATGGTTCTAGTATGATAAACTGATTATTGATCGATTTCAGAAAGTTTCCTAATTGGGTAATATTTTCATGCATGATGATGTGACATCTCCATAATTTACTATTTTAGGAAACTTGTCAAACGGATAGATTTTGGGGTAAAATTGGTAGAGTTTCGTAGGAATATATTAATGATGCTTGACTGCTGTAACTCATGATGTTTCGTGATGTTTTCGGATGTTTTTCGACGCGTTTTTGGAAAAATCTGACATCAGGGGCGAACCTGGTGTGAGCGTTGGATTTTAGCTAAAATAGGATTATACGATCATACAAGTCACAAAACTAGGTGCGGAAACCCTAGTTCTGAACAAATTGATAAAACACAAATCACAACACAATCAAGATCATTTTCAATATCATTTCATAGATTAACTTCATTCAAAAAGCATATACAATGAGTTTATGTTAATCTAGAACACACATACTATCTCTCAAAAACACCTCTGAACCTGAACTGAACCTGGACACAAATGACAACTCTCTTACATTATCAAAAACACAAAAAACTATATATAGGCACTGCACATTCGCCCGTTTCTTCTGGTCGAATGTGAGTGATTTCCACATTCGCCCACATCAGGTGGTCGAATGTGTCTTCTGTTCAGGTCCATTCTTCCTTCGCCCATTTATCATCTACCTTCGCCCATAATCAGTCTTCCTTCGCCCATACTTATCTACATTCGCCCATATTCTATTCACCTTCGGCCATCACAAACATGTGTTAATATAGTATATCCAATCCTTAGTCGCAAAACGCATCAACAAACTCCCCCTCGACTATTGATTGGATAGTTTTCTCTGTTGGTCCATCGTCTTGTTCATCAACTTGATTCTGAGCTGTTTCTTTTGCTCAGTAGTCATTGGCGGCTCAAATGTTTTCTTCACAGGCTTAGACACATTGGCCATCTTCACAGTCTTGCCAAGTTTACCTTCTAAGTTGCTTCCTGCATTTATATCATACGCAAAACAAACTCCAACAACTTGCGTATACTTTCTCGCTTGAGCAAAGTCATTGGGTTCATAGTAGATCGGATTGTAGAACAACATGATGATGTCTTCAAATGTGCAATTAATCAGCCACATAGGATCAAATACATGAACATGCTTGTATTTATCCTTTCCATCTCTCAACACGATCACCGCTTCTGCCTTTCTCCAATCATAGTACCAAAAGATGAAATCAGCACTAAAATGCTGTGGCATTGGCATCAACGGTATCTTCCTCATCACATTAGGTGCTTTGTAGATCAAAGTAACACGCTTCATATTGGTTTGTGGATCAATATCCCTATGCTCTTTTCTACGGGGATATTGAGGCTTGAATCTGTTCCATCTCGTACGACTTTCCCAAACCAATTTGTCTGCGCACCAACCGACATGTGATCCATTTACTTCGGCACCTGACATTGGAAATCTGCATAAGTCTCTAACCGCCCAGTACGGTAGAGTAAGCAAGTCACAGAATCTGTTGAAGTACAGAATTCCGGTTTCCCATTTTGCAGCAATACACTTCAGTCTGCCTAAGTAAGTCCACCCGAGAGCTCTGCCTTTGAACTTGGCATTATGAAATCGATAAAAGTTACCTTGAGCTTCAGGCTTTGGTCGGTTCTCATCCATTTCCTTCAATTTCTTCATATAATTCTTCAACTCATCAGACTGGTTAGAAGAATCTTTCTTTTCAGTACCAAATACCTTTTCAACAAACTCTTCACTTCTTTTCTTAGCTTTCTGTTTCGCTGACTTATTTGGTATCTCAGTGAAGTCAGGAAATACTTCATTTTCATTATCTTGTCTGAAATATTGGGGAAACTCTTCATGAGTTATATCTTCTACTTCTACTTCATTGTTTTCTGGAGTCTGCACATCATCTGAATGACTTCCCATATCCTTTTCAGGAATATCAGGAATCGATTCATCCATCATAAACTCCTCAAACGTTTTCCCTACCCTCTGTGCAAGACCATCTAAAATTTCTTTTGCCACAGATGCAGGTAATTCCCCTTCTTCAAGATCTGGATCTTCATATTCCAACTCATATCTTAAATCATCAGTTTGGAATATTTCAGCGAAGCATCCTGTGAACTCAATGGTCCACTCTCTCTTTTCCAACATATTCTTATACAGTTGTTTAGCATCATCAGACAAAGATCTCACCTTCTCGTTCCAGAAAATACTTTCATCCGAATCAACATTCTCTCCTTTCTTCTTGGAACTCGATTCTCCAGTATCTTTCTTCTTCGGTGTTCTCTTCTCATAACTAAATCTAGAAGTATCATCTCCTCCATCATGATCACTTCCACTACTAAACTCATCACCTTGCTTTTTCCCAGTACCTTCAGCACCATCATCATCATCATTATTGTCATCATCATCATCATTATCATCATTATCATCATCGCTCTTCTCCGATTCATCATTATCCTCATCATCATCTTCTTCTTTCTCAGATTCAGAATACTCATAATCAACTTTCTGTTCATCTTCTTCTTCATCTTCTTCACCCTCTTTCAACTGGGGTGCCCTGCTATAAAGTTCTTCAATCAAATTACTAAGGCGTTTGTTTTCCTTCTTTAGTTCTTTGTTATCAGCCTTAATCAATTTGATTTTGCTCTTGTTTCTTTCACATTTTCTTTCAAGCTTCTCATTCTTTGCTTCAATCAACTTAATCTTATCATTTATATCATCCTGATTAGATTTTGAAGCAACTACTATCTGAAGCATTTTCTCCTCATTCTGCTTGATCTTAGCAATCTCAGCTTGTTGAGCAACCAACATCTTCATCATGTCTTCCATCTTCTTATTAACTTGCTTCATGACATCGTCATCCACAGTCACTTTCTTCGACTTAGATCTGGATGGCTCAACTTCAATAACTTTCTCCTTCTGAGGCTTTCTAAACATATCGAGCACTTTATCCATATCGATATTGAATTGATCGATTGGTAAAGTCTCTGCCTCTTTCGCTTTCTTCTGCTTCTTGGCAACAGGTGAAGATAGCTTAGATGGTGTACCAGCATCAGGTAATCTCTTTCCCTTCAACAACTGAGCTAACTCTTTCTCCCTCAGTTCTTTTACACTTGATTTCTTGGCCATAGTCTTTTGCTTCTTTGTCTTTCTGGGCAAATTCACCACTACAGTATCTCCAACACTCAATTCAGCTAGGTCAACACCTAGACCCTCATCTTCAACTGATTTCTTTCTTCTCTCAGCTTCTTCTATCGACTGATTCAAGGATTCAGACTCACCAACCATAGTGGCCTTACGTTTGGTGGTCCTCACATTCTCATCATCAGAATCCCACTGCTCATCAACCTCAGTCTCTTCTGAATCTACAGACTCTTCATCCACCAAACCCGATCCTTTCTTCGCCGTCGATTTCTTTCTAGCCACTTGTTGCTTAGTGCTTCCCTGATCCACAGCCTTACCCTTGCCCTTCCCTTTGGCTCCAGGATTGACTACTTGCCGTTTCCGCTTAGTGCTTGAATCAACATACACTAAGGGATCATCGTTGTCTGAGTCACTATCATCATGTCTTGCTTTGTTCTTGCCAGGATCAGTGTAATCCGGACGAGCCAAAGCGCTAAATAATCTCCTGTTAGGTGGCTTCTCACTATCAGACACACCTTTGTAACCCTTCATCCTCATCAAGGTTCTAATATTCATGTGATCTTGACCTAGGATCATAGTCGGATCCTTTTTCAGCATAGGATACTTGTAGTCAAAGATCATCATCAGAAATCTCGGATACAACATAAACTTCTTGTTCTTCATTCCCTTCAGCATCTCCAGCATATGATCAAGAATCATCCCAGAAACATTAAATGGTTTGTTGAGTGTCAACGCAACCATTAATGAACTCAAACTCCTTCTCATGACATCATAACCACCACTCACACATCCAAAGACATGAATAAGAACATGTGCAAAATACTTGTACTGCACTCCCAGTTTCCCCTTATACATAGATCCGTCAGTGATTGGACCTTTGTATTTCATTCGTAAGAAACACGCCTTCTGTTCTGTCCATGACAATTCCCTGGGATCTTCACTGTCTTCGAACTTAATCTGTAAAGCTTCCCGAATATCAGCTTCAGTCAAAAACATATCCATCTCCTGAATCTTGCTCTTGATGATCGTCTGATTCTCCCAGTAGTCATACTTCGCATTCTGATAAAAATCTTCAATGATGTCTTTGTATATAATGGTTGGTGTGGCTAAAGCATGAACAATCCTGCTCCTCTTCAGAAACTCTATAATCCCGGTAAACTCCGTGTTCTTCTCAACATCTCCTAGATAAGCGCAACAGTTGTGCGATCTTTCAAACGGCCAACTGCTCGGAACAGACGTTTCAGCTTCTGGCACTGGTGTAATCTCAGCTGGAGTTTCCACATTGACTGCTGGTGTTTCAATGTTCTCGGGTTGATCAGCCATCTGCACATAAAAATCAATAAAACACGTCAAAATACAAAAACGACAAAATTATAAAATTTTGGTCAAAATAATCTGCACATTCGCCCGTTTTGAAATGGCCGAATGTGAGAACATATGGTCGAAAGTGAAATTATATGGTCGAATATGAAAAAGTTCTGGTTAAAAATCACATTCGTCCATTTTTGTTGTACATTCGCCCAACCAGTTCCACTTTCGTCCGTTTAACACACCCGAATGTGAAACAAATTTCCCCCAAAATTTAAATTTTTGCCATTGTTGGTTTTAACCTGTGATTTTGATCCTAATATGTGCTAATAAGGCCGATTAACACTCGTTCATTACCAATTTTGTCAATTAATCAGTTTTCATTGGTTTTAAAGTGGAATTAGGGTTCAAGTGTGTTCAATCGATCAAAACTATCATCCTAATGTGTTATTATCCTAATTCCTTCTACATTCTCCCCCTAAAACCTATGAGAACTTATCGGTAAACAAAAACAAACATCAATAATCATCAGAAACCCTGAAAATTGAAGTCCATTACCTGCAAGTTTAGTCTTAAAATGATCAGGAATAATCAAGGAACAAGTCAATGAATCAAAGGAATCACGAGCAACAAGGTCTGGTAATGATTGAAATTTTGAAAAATTTGTGAATATGAAGACTCGAAGGTGAAAGGTGTATTTATAGAGACCCACGTTCGCCCGTTTGTTGTGGACGAATGTGGGTTAAGTCCACATTCGTCCCAAGTAAATGGTACGAGTGTGAAACTACTCCACCTTCGCCCCTAATTAAAGACCCGAAGGTGAAAATGTACCCGGAAGTGGAATTTTCACCCGGAAGTGAAAAAGTCCACATTAGCCCATAATCAAAACGGTCGAATATGATGATTTTTCCACATTCGACCCATTTAAGGGGCGAATGTGAAATGGAAGAATCTGAAAATTTCGCCAAATCACGAATTCGAATCCCGTTCAACATTTTTCAATCCGTTAAACTTTCAAAACTCAAATTTTCACTTTTTGAATGATACAAAGCCCAGATGGTGTTATCAAATCTCAGAAATTGACCATCAAGCATCCCCGGTTATCAAAAATAAAGCAGAAATGCAAATCTTTTGGATTTTCTGAAATTTTTATCAAAACACACCTAAAATCTTTTTGGATTTTGTATCTTTTTGACAATAAAAGTAAAATGCGACAAAGTAAAATGCATCAAAGTAAATGAAAGCAGTAAACATTTTGTGATTTCCGGTAAAAGGATCATATCAGTTTTCTGAGAAATCTGAACACAGCGTTGATCTGTTTCAATATTATCATTAGAAACAATATGTGATACGGCAATTGCTGATATTGGTGTTCACATAAGCTCACATGCAGACAATTACGCAATGCTTTAAAATGATACGAATTAGATGTATTAGACTAACACATTGTGGTTCCCACACACACGACATACTCCTGTATCAAGAAGTAATTTGCACAAAGACTCATTGTAAAGCGTGATTATGCTTTCGTCGTCTGTAATTGTACAAGATATAATGCATAGAGGTATACAGGTCAGCAAATTAATGCAGCAAAGCAACATATGCACTATACCAGGTTGAGGACTGATATTAATCATGATTTGCATCAATGATCAATACGATATTATAGATAATCTTTGATCATCATATAACATGGAAAGTTCCTCAATTCAGTAACTTTAGGATTTGGCATAAAGCTCTTTTATAAAGACATCCTGTCTGATCTAGGTCCGTAATGACTTACAGCAGAAGATCAGATAGGCTATCCCCAGACAACTAATAACATAACGACCCTAAACCTCCGAGTTTTGTACAAACACCCTGTCAAACGAAATTACGGTACTAAGACCATATGCCCATGAGGTGTTCAGCCACAAACGCGTAGTTTGTTATGTTTGTATCACTAATGCACGCAATATATAGTCTACGAAGCCTATCAGCATATCACACGTAATCAACATACGTCTCATTATACTGTACAATTCTTTAGCCTGTGTCAGATCCCCACTGATGTACTATCATTTCCTCTTTTTATCCAGGAAATCATTTTGGGTTTTTCTAATTTTTAGGTATTTTGAAAATTTTTCAATGTTTTTGGTTTTTCTGATAAAATGACTCCCCCTAAAATAAAGAACATATTTTTGGGTTTTTAATTTTTCTGAAAAACAAAACAAAAATTTGAAAGAAACAATCCACTTGAAAGCATCAACTTCTTTGAGGATTAAACAACCCCCTCGAAAGCATCAACTTCATTGAGGATTATGATAGTAAAGAGAAATTCCCAATTAGCAAAGAGAAATTCCCAATTAGCAAAAATTAAAACTAAAACTAAAAATTAAAAATGATAAACCGAGGAGCCGATTAGTCCTGTTTTTCCTTTATATTGTTTACTTTCAAAAGATATTCAAAGCGGGATCTGTCAAAAGCTTTTGTAAACAAATCTGCACGTTGGTAGTCAGTATGGATTTTGACCATGTCAATCAATTCCTTAGCGTAACAATCACGGATAAAATGATATTTAATCCGGATATGTTTCGCTTTAGAATGATTTTCAGTATTTTTAGTTAATGCAATTGCGGCTTCGTTGTCACAGTGTATAGGGGTTTTAAGAAACTGCAAACCGTAATCGACCATCTGTTGTTGGATCCAGAGCACTTGCGAACAGCAACTCGAGGCTGAAATGTACTCGGCTTCACATGTAGACAGTGCGACGGAAGTCTGTTTCTTGCATTGCCAGGTAATTAACCTGCTCCCTAAAAACTGGCAACCGGCTGTTGTTGATTTGCTGTCTTTGTCACAGCCGCCCCAATCTGCATCACAAAAAGCAATAAAATCAAAATCATCATCATTAGGGTACCAAAGTCCTTTTGATGGACAACCCTTCAGATATCGAAGGATACGCTTGACCGCCGTCAGATGACTTTGTTTCGGCTTCGATTGATAGCGAGCACAGAGACACGTTGCATACATAATATCTGGTCGAGACGCTGTCAAATACATCAGAGATCCGATGATTGCTCTGTATGTAAATGGATCTGTCAGCTCCCCCTTAGCGTCCACTCCAATCCCGTGATTGGGTTGAATCGGGGTATCCATCGGCTTAGAGTCCTCCATCTGGAATCGGCTCAAGATGTCGGCTACGTATTTCGTCTGGTGAATGAAGATCCCGTCTGATCTTTGATCCACCTGTAAGCCGAGGAAAAACTGCATCTCCCCCATAGCGCTCATTTCGAACTTCTCCTGCATAACAGTTTCAAATTTCCTGCACAAAAGTTCGTTAGTTGAACCAAATCTGTACTAGAAGCAAGTCATCTCCCGTCTTCTTCGTAAAGAGGGTGCAATCGACGAGGCCGCGCTTGAATCCTTTGGAGATGAGGTATGTACTTAGCTCCTCGTACCACTGTCTTGGAGCCTGGTGCAGACCATATAAAGCTTTGTTCAGCACGTAGACCTTGTCCCGGTGGATTGGGTCTTCAAAGCCTGGTGGCTGCCCGACATAAACCTCCTCCTTGACTTTACCGTACAAAAATGCGCTCTTGACGTCCATTTGATAAACTTTGAATTTCTTGTACGAAGCAAACGCAAGGAACATCCGAATAGCTTCAATTCGTGCTACTGGTGCATAGATTTCGTTGTAATCAATTCCTTCGATTTGATGGAAACCTTGCACAACCAATCTGGCTTTGTTGCGTACAATAACTCCACGATCATCCTTTTTGCACTTAAACACCCACTTAGTGCCTATTTTCTTTCTTCCTGGCGGCAAATCTGTGAGCGTCCATACTCCTAATTTCTGGAATTGCAATAACTCCTCCTGCATTGCCTCAACCCAGGCATCTTCATTCAAAGCGTCTTTGTATGTCCTTGGCTCTACCTGTGACACATAACATGCAAACGACCAATCATTTTGGCTACCAGATTTCTGAATTTTGGCATACAATGCTAAAGCACCAAAACTCTCTGGTGAATTAACGCTTTTAAGCTGCCCTCTGGTCATCACTCCACTTCCAGGATCACCGATAACTTGCTCCAGCGGGTGAATACGATGAATCCGAGATTCCGGATTAACAGGTACAATCACTCCCGTCTGAGCAGTCAAGTTCTCTACAGCATCCTGATCATGACCCGTGTTAGATGATGAAGCAACATCTGTATTTGGAGTTGGGTTCACAGTTTGCTCTTCTAAGTCTTCTGCATGTTCAAGAACGGCTTCTTCAAATTGTTCATCTTCAGATTCTGAAGTGTCTAATGAAGTTGAAGCTTCTTGAAACATCTCTTCTTCTTGTATAGGAGCACTGGTATCATTAGAAGCTGGTGGGGGATTTACGGTGATTGGACACATCAACGGTGAAGTTGCCGCATTTTCACACTCGTAAAGTAATCTGATAACAGCTTCTTCAACCAAGCTATCTAGGTTGAATGATTCAAAGAAAACTTTGTAATCAAACATCCAATCAGGGCCCGTGCCTTGCAAATTTTGTGTGTATCGTTGAACTTCCACGTTAGCCCAATCCTCTACTTGACGAGTTCTCTTGTTGAATACCCGTTTGAGCGGGGTTGCATATCCAACAAAATATCCCTCTTCAGCTTTAGGACTAAACTTCTCGCTTGGATTCAACATCGTGCATGGCGCCCCAAAAGGTTCTAGATACTCTAAATTGGGCTTTCGTCGGTGTAACAGTTCATAAGATGTTTTTCCAAACTTCTTCACTGTTAAAACCCGATTTAATGTATAATTTGCTGCATAAATCGCCTCATTCCAGAACATTACTGGAAGATTTGAGTCAGCGAGCATTGTTCTAGCAGCCTCAATCAGAGTCCTATTCTTTCTTTCAGCAACACCGTTCTGTTGCGGGGTATACGGAGCCGAATATTCATGATGTATCCCTTTGCTTTCACAAAGTTCATCCATCTTGGCGTTTTTGAACTCCGTCCCGTTGTCACTCCTGATCCTTTTTATCTTCAAATTGTAGATATTCTCCAGTCGAGTGAACAGAACTTGTAAGTTTGTAAAGGTGTCGCTTTTGTTCTTCAAACACATCACCCATGAGAATCGTGAATAGTCATCAGTGACGACTAAACAATAAAGCTCTCCAAGATGACTTTTGCGCTTGACCGGTCCAAAAAGGTCCATGTGCAATCGCTCAAGCGGCATCTCAACAGAGTTAACTTTCTTCACTTTATGGGACTGTTTGTGTTGTTTTCCTTTCATGCAGCTTACACACTTGTCGTTAAGATGGAAATGTTTCACGTTTACTCCATCGACAAGTCCATTTCTCACTAACTGATTCATTTTCCTCAGATGAATGTGCCCCATTCTGCGGTGCCACATTATCGATTCTTTTTCGGTCGCCTTGGATAAAAAGCATGTTATCTGTCCCTGTGATGTCATCGCCTTGGACATATCAAGAATATAAAGATTGTTGACTCGAGGTGCCATCAACATAACCCACTCCTTTGGAATCTTGAAGCCCGGTTTGAGAATATAGCAGGATTTGTCATCAAAATGCACAGAAAATTGTTTATCGCATATTTGACTGACGCTCAACAGATTATAGTCTATCTGCTTGACATAAGAAATCCGCTCGAAAGTCACAATCCCATTACTCACGCGTCCTTCCATCGTAATATATCCTCCTTTATTACCCGCGAACGCGACATATCCTCCATTAATATTCTTCACATCAAACAGCAATGCCAAATCCCCCGTCATGTGGCCTGAAGCTCCACTATCAACAATCCAGAGACTGCTAATAGGGCCAACTGAAGCTCCCTGCACACAAAAAGTAAACTTTTAGTTCTTTCGGGGGACCCAAGCCTGAGTCTTGGGCCTTTGAACATCAGATTTCAAAGAAACATCCTCAACAACTTTTTCAACAATTTTCTGTTTTGGATCAATCTTTTTCTGATTGTTCAAAACAGTTTCATTTTTCCCACTTACCTTCGAAGTAGAAGCTCCTGGAGTACCATTAGGTGTCCAAGATTGTTCAGACCTTTTGAGAATACGAATTTGAGATTTTGGTTTCTCAATTGGTTTCTGAACATTGTTACTAAAAGTAACTTTCTTGGCAACCTTATCTGAGTTAACAGACTTAGGTCCAACATTTGACTTGACAATTGGTTTTTGTGGAACCTTTTGTCTATCAGCTGTTGTGTTCACCACAGGTTTTCTCCAAGATTGTTCCATTGCAATCCGATTCCTTCGATCATATTGAAATGGACGGTTATTCCTCATTTGAAAATTGTTTTGATTATAAAATTGTTGTTGTTGAGGAACAGCCCGTCTATGTGGTGGAACATAATGATCAATCGGCTTTCTCATGGAATTCCTAACCTCAACTTCATGTCTTTTGTGCCTTACATATGGACACTGAGCAAGTAAATGCCCGCGTTCTACACATTTAAAGCATTTTCTATATTCCTCAAACACATAATGAGAATTTGGTGAAGCAAATGATCTGACAGGAAATTGATCATTATACTGTTGATTCCTCAAACTCTCAGGAAGTGGTCCTTTCGAGTAAGAGGGCTCATGAAAACCATTTGCTTTATCATTCGGTCGAATGAACTCAGTGACATGGATTTTTGGTTCTTGAGGAACTTCTGAAAACAATTTCTTTAAGATTTCTGGTGGAATTTCATTGGTTCTCTCATGTTTTGGAAACCATATTGTGCTTTCTTGCCAGATTTTATCAAGTTTAGAATAGTTAACATTTTTGATCGGAAATTCCTCATCAGAAATGATCTTATCGGATCCTTCCATCCGATAAAACACTTTAACCGGTTTATCACTTTGTTCATTCAGCTCATTCTTTTTGACCTCATTCTTAACATCATTATCTTTCTTAACATCAATCTTTTCAGACTTTTTATCACGATTAGCATTTGCCATCGGATGAATATGATCAGATGGTGATACTGGTTCAGTAGTAATGATGTGATTTTCTTTTGGAATCTCACATTCATTAACAGATTGATCACTACCAGTATCATCATTTTCTGAGTCTGAATTATCACTCTCAGCATAAACACCCTCATTGTTCAAGCCCAAAATCGGTCTCACATCGGAATATGGATCACCAATACTCGAGGTATTAGATTCCTTTTCCGATGATGAGTCTGATTTTACCGAACTCTCCGGTATAACTTGGTGATAGTTATGGTTTTCAAAAAGAACCGGAGATGGTACAGACTTGTAATTGGTGGTGTTATCATCAATGATATGATCTACCACATAAGCAACATTCTTATAACTTTCCAGCTTTTTGTTCACCTTTTCAGCAAATCATTTTATGGCTGCCATTTCCAACTTGGTGTTTTCAATTTCATTGATATAGTTGTTTATTGCCAATTGTTTCAATGACAAAGTGTTTTTCAAGTCGGAAATGTCCTTTTTATAGCCATCTAATACTTTGTTAAAAGCATTCAACTCTTTGCGAGTAGATTGACAGTTCAAGATAGCACTATCTCGTGAAATTCGGAGTTGTTTATTCTCCTCAGTCAATCTATCACATATTCCACAATATTTATCACTCATAACATCAGTGCTAGATTCAGAACTTACAGGTTTTGGCGGTTCAGTCATGGCCATCAACGCAAAATGAGCTTCCTTTCCAGTGAAAAACTTGGAGTAGTCAATCTTAGTGAAAGCATCATCAGCGATACACGCCTTCCTCGTCATCAAAAAGTCAGCTTCTGCCAGCAACTGGTCAATATCATCATCTAAAGAATCAACACTTGCCTCTGTGTCTGATTCGCTCTCAGAATCTGAATACACTGATCTACACTCTTCAGGAACATCAGAAACTGAATCAATCACCATTCCAGAACTCTTTTCCTCAGCCTTAACCTCAACAGGTTCACTCTCCACTTCCATCTCAGTCTCAGAATCATCACTTTCACACTCCTCAGTTTCTTTCTTCTCATCAACTGCCACCGACTCTTCCATATCAACCTGATAAGCAACACATGCCACATTCCCACCAGTAGTCACTTCCTCAACTCCTATTTGCATACCCGACCAGTCAAACCTCTCATCCTGTTGAGTCACCAAAGCTTGGTTCTGACTCACATTCTGTTGAGTCTCATTTGGTGTAGTGATAGGTACAACTGTTCGGTTTGTGTGATTAGGAGATTGGTTTTGAATCTGGTTTTGAGTGTTTGGTTGTCTGTTTTGGTTGTTAAAGTTTCGGTTTTGGTAGTTGTTGTTATTTTGATAAGAAACTTGGTTTTGTTGACGGTTCTGGTAATTTGCATTGAAAGGGTTTCGATTACCTTGTTTAGGTGGCTGGGTGCATTCCCTTTTGAAGTGTCCTTTTTCTCCACAATTAAAACACGTAACCTTCTCCTTATTGAATCCATAGGTTGTGTTGGGAGAAGTTGCCAAATCAGTCCTTCCAGTTTTCTCGATGAACTCTGTTGCTCTTCTCATTATACTCGCAAAAGCCCATTGAATGTCAATGAGTTCCATCTCTTCCTTGTCTATCTGTGCGTTGTCTTCGTTGGTTAAGTTGTTGTTCCCAATCTGACTAGCAACCAACCCATTGTAGGATGAAACCATTGCTGAGACTAATGCAATGTGTTGCTGAGCAACCTCCACAGTCACATTTCCCAAGTTTGATGTATCCAAAACCACCAGTTGTTGTTTATGTTGAGTAACTTGGTTTACTGGTTGTTGTGTTTGGTTAGCGGTGTAAAAACTTGCTTGTTGCATTGGAGAGATTGGTGAAATGTAGGAATTATATTGTGGTGGTGTGTATGATGGTTGTGAGTAGGAATTGTATTGTGGTGGTGTGTAGTTGGTGGTTGGTTTTGATGAATCCATGACATTGGAAATACATGCAACATGTGGTGCAACGCTTCCTGAGCTCGAGTTTCCAGCTGGAACTGTAGTGCCTCCAAAATACAAACTGGGATTCTGAGGAATCTGTGACCTTCTAGCTTTCCTCCTATCCTCCAACTCTTTGTTCTCCAGCTTTTCGATAAACTCTGAAATGGTCCAGAATTGATAAGCATCCTTCTCTCGGAGTACCTCCACATGCTGATCCCATTGTGGTGGTAAAGCATCTGCAAACTTATCCACCTGCTTAGTCATTGGAATCTGTACACCATAACTAGACAATTCAGACAACAAATGCATATATCTCGGAGTTAGTTCTTTCAAAGTTTCATTATTAATGAAAGAAAAATTCTCAAACTCTTTGACCAATTCCTCCATTCTCAGACTCCTGGTCTTCTCGTTACCATCATGCTTCCTCTTCAGCTTATCCCAAAGCTGCTTTGAAGTAGTACATGTCCCAAACTGATGCAACAGGTCACTTGTGATTGCCTGTGTCAGTTGAGAAAACGCCTTCTTCTCTACCACATATTTCTTCTTCTCGTCCTCAGTTAAGCTTTCCAAAGGAATCATCTCACCTGTATTCTCCAGAATCGGTGCTGTGTATCCTTTGACAATCATGCTCCAAGCCTCTGCTCCTTCAACTCCCATGCCTTCCAAATGGATCTTGAACATGGTGTGCCACTGATTATACTCTTGCATATCCATGAGCTTCGGTGGCCGAGTTCCACTACCTGTAGACAAATCCTTAATCAAAGTAGAAATAGCATTAGTGGTTTGAGTATTTACCGCCGCTGCAGCTACTCCCCAGTAATCAGATTGTAATGCCGGATGTGCTACACTTTGAGGCATCGTGCTCGTCGTTGTCATGTAGTTATGTGGTTGTGAAGACTGTGTGTTCGTCTTTTGCGCTGCCACTGTCCATGGGTCCATCGTCTGCTGTTGTGGTTGTGTTGTTGCTGATCCCGGAGTAGTTTGAAAACGCCACATGATCACAATCTGAAAATCTCAACACTTAGAAAAATTTTCAACAAAAATCCCTAAGTTCGCCCGAAATATAGTAGATTCGTCCAAATAATCCTATGTTCGTCCAAACTTTCACACTCTCGTCCAAACTTTCTCACTTTCGTCCAAACTGTTTCTACTTTCGTCCAAACAGGAACAACCGAATGTAGAAGTGACCAGAATGTAAAACCACCCTAACAGATTTTCCACTTTCGTCCAAAACAAGAACGGTCGAATGTGGAAATTCTACCCGAAAGTGAAAAATTCAACAAGAAAATTCCAGGTTCGTCCACTCAAAACTCAGGTTCGCCCACTTTTTATCACTTTCGACCACAACACTCAGATCAGGTTCCAGGTTCGCCCAAAACAGTTAGATCTCATTTTTGAAAAACGGTTATTGTTTGAAAAACGGTTATTCTGATCTCAGATTTTCAAAAGTTCATGGATTTGAATGATCTCAATCAGGTTATGTTTCGGAATTGATTTGGAACAACTTTAAGTCTTGGAAAACTTGAATTCGACCACAAATTCACCTTTAAATCGATCAAAAACTCTTAGAAACAATGTTTATGTAAAAACAGATGATTTTATGTCAAAAACATGTCCAAATCAGCTCTGATGTTATCAAATTTGTTGTTGTATGATCCTCTATGCTCTGATACCACTTTGTGAGCGTTGGATTTTAGCTAAAACAGGATTATACGATCATACAAGTCACAAAACTAGGTGCGGAAACCCTAGTTCTGAACAAATTGATAAAACACAAATCACGACACAATCAAGATCATTTTCAATATCATTTCATAGATTAACTTCATTCAAAAAGCATATACAATGAGTTTATGTTAATCTAGAACACACATACTATCTCTCAAAAACACCTCTGAACCTGAACTGAACCTGGACACAAATGACAACTCTCTTACATTATCAAAAACACAAAAACTATATATAGGCACTGCACATTCGCCCGTTTCTTCTGGTCGAATGTGAGTGATTTCCACATTCGCCCACATCAGGTGGTCGAATGTGTCTTCTGTTCAGGTCCATTCTTCCTTCACCCATTTATCATCTACCTTCGCCCATAATCAGTCTTCCTTCGCCCATACTTATCTACATTCGCCCATATTCTATTCACCTTCGGCCATCACAAACATGTGTTAATATAGTATATCCAATCCTTAGTCGCAAAACGCATCAACACCTGGAATACCTTCGACCAGTCGAACGGTCGAAGGTGGATTCCAGGGGTCGAACCTGGAAGCTGAAGGGGCGAAGGTGCTACAAGTGGGCGAAGGTGGGAGGAAAAGGGGCGAAGGTGGAATTTCAAAGACACATTCGACCAAATAGGGACACCTTCGACCACTTACAGTCACATTCGACCCTACGTTAACAAAAATGAGATTTTTAATACAAACTAAGTGATTTATGCTTGAACCTTGCGTGTAATCTATGTGTACTTGATTAGTTAGGGTAATGGGTCACCAACGGGATGTCGGGTTGGTCTAGTGTGTCGGTTAAACATTTAAACACGTTTTAAAAACATACTTGGTTATGATCTGGACAATCGGGGACTAGATAACCTTATGGTTATTAGTCGGAACACTTATGTGAACATTTTGATAGATCTCCGGTAGAGGGATCATCAAGGGCTAAACATCTTTTACTTACATTTGAGGAACGCTATCTAAGGTGAGTTCACGGCCCCACTTTTACTGCTTTAACCTTTGGGGGAGAAAACATGCGCTAAACAGTTTTGGTAACATATGTCATACTATGGTTTTAACTTTATATTGCTATACGATCTTTTGGAAAGTCCCGGGGGAAACCATGAATGTGCGGGTTTGCACAACGGGGGAAATGTGGATAGATCTATTGGGCGTGACCTGCCCCACTCGTCAGCTTGGAGGGCCGGGCGGGTGCATATTGTCTCGAACAGGAACATTATCGTGCTGAACATTACGGGCTGCTAAACATGCTAAACATTGCTAAACGTGTCCAGTAATGGTTTCCAATCGTAGTAGTAATAAAACATACGCCTAGCTAGCGTACTTGGTAGCATTGATATAGTATGGACATGGTAACATTTGGATAACATTTTTGAACAAACCTGTGAACTCACCAGCATTATATGTTGACGTCTTTTGGCATGTTTTTCTCAGGTCGCTAAGGTAGCAACAACTGGATCTAGGCGCACGAGTCGGCACGGGCGTCTAGGGTTTAGAGCATGGTCTTCATTAAACATTTGAACTATGTCTTTTGGGTTGTAAACATTTAAAGCTTCCGCTACAGTTTATGCTTTTATAATTATATCTTTTGGGTTTTGTGTTACGCATATAGTGTTGTTTATTGTGACCGTTGACTTGAATCCTGGTTTGTCATGCGCCTCGCGGTAAAACCCCGCAAGTGGAATTTGAGGGTGTGACAGATGTTCTCATACAACTATGATCCATTGCAATTTTCCACCGAAGGATGATATATCCAAATGTTTATACAGACTTTGTAATACTTAACTTGTAAGCAATATCTAACGAAATAACTATAAATTTAAATTATATCAGTCTTTTCAAATTCATAATTACAAACAGTCTAGAGCCCTAAAAGTCTATAATGGCCACTGTACAGATGAACGATCTAGATGAAAACTTAAAAAAAAATGCAATGGTAATTAGTGCTAAATGTACTTATTTTTTTCCTATTATTAAACAACTAAAAAATGTTACGATAAATTTGAAAACTAAAATGAGAAATTTGTCAAGTCCTATATAGTGAAAAAATATCTATACGTGCAATAATAAGGTTTTTACGCCCTTTTATAAATTGAAAAACAACTATAAACACAAAAACAAAATAATAAAATTTTATTTTTAATAATTTTGTAATTATAATAATTAAAATTCAAACAATATAAAGTTGAATAAACTAAGTTTCAATGTCGTAATAATAAACTAATGTATTCAAGCCTATTCTAATTTGAAATGTATACAATATCTGAAGACTTATCAACAGTTGTTCTCAAACAACTGTGATCCATTACAATTTTCCAGTGAAGGATGATACAACCACTTAACCAGATGTTTATATAGACTTTGTAATACTTAAATTGTAATCAATATCTAACGAAATAATTATAAATTTTAATTATATCAATCTTTTAAAATTCTTAATTACAAACAGTTCAGAGCCCTAAAAGTCTATGATGGCCACTGTATACACAAACGATCTATATGGTAACTTATAAAACTATACAACAGTCATTAATGCTAAATGTACTCATTTTTGCTATTATTAAACAACTTAAAAATGTTACCATAAATTTACAAATGATTTGAACTCTTTTATTGTTCCTATAACTTTAAAAATTGAACATATATTTTATTGCAATAAAAATTCTAAAAAAAATATCAGCATCTATAAAATGTGTAGTTATATTTTTATTCACGATGTATTATGTTTTAAATTAATAATATTTCCATGGCACACTTTTTTAAGCAATGACATGAAATTTACTCATTGTAACTAATATATTTTAAAGAAACTAAATTGAACATTTACATATAACTCACTTAAGTTGTTATAACCACTTATTTCATACTCTTTATCAACATCTATTGACTTGTCATTAGATATTGCAAAAAGATGTAGATAGCAATAAAACTTATTATTGAAATTCCATAATTTCAAAGTTGTAATAATAAACTTTCGTATTCAAGACTATGCTAAGTTAAAAGGTATACAATATCTGATTACTGGTCAACAGATGTTTCACAGAACAACTGTCATTCATTACAATTTTCTAATAAGAGGCTTCAATATAGAAGTGCAAACTTTATAACCACAACACCTATTCAACTTGATAACTGTGAAAAGCTCTACAATAGTCCATACCCTATTGTTTGAATAGATATTGGATAACAGAAGTTAATACAGATGAAATTAAAAGAATATCATTCACTTCTACAACAGATGTTAAACAACAGCTGATAACAAAAATATATTGATCCAAAGTTATTAAAACAGTATGTAGAAACATTACATACATATGTTTGAACTTGAAAGATATTAACAAAAACTTATCACTGAAAAGACTACACACACATTTGAATACGTTAATTATTTCCCTCATAACTTTTGAACCTAACTGGCTTCTTCTTCATTCTTTTGCTTGTAGAAGTTTGCTTACCAACATTTACAATATCAGAATCTTCAACACTTCTTTTTCTATTAGGACTTGTGGCAGAATTCACACCAGCATCAACACACACAACATCCTTCAAGCAAATCATAAAACAACTAATAAAATGTCACATAAAATTACAAAGTGTAGAAACAACTTAGACATACTTGACAAAGGCATACTTACCTTAGACCTAAGTTGAAACCCAACTTGCGAAGATTCTGAAACGTTAACAGAATTGTTTTCACAACCTTCCTGACTGACCTAAAAAGTGATCATATACAAAAGAATTTGAATAAATACCTCGCCAGAATTATCCTCTACATTCTCATTTCCGTCAACCAACTCTTCAATTAAAACAAGATCATCACAAATCTTGTCCACAGTGTACACATGGTAATCATTTGTAAGATTGTAATCATAAACATCAATCTTGAAAGCCAATTTCTTTTCAACAACTCATGCGGTAAACTGTTTGTTTCGTTCTCCTTCAACCGCCTTTCCCTAATATCACATGCAGCAGTGTGACACCCCAGGAAAATCATACATCGGCTGTGACCAGGAGAGATCCTGGGTTCATAAGTAAGGTCTTGCCTCTTAAATCACCAACGCATTTTGGGGCTTAATGTTAGTGGATGAGAGGAGAACTCCACAGTTAAGCGTGCTCGGGTGGGAGAAATACCAGGATGGGTGACCTCCTGGTAAGTCTCCACCGGGGCAACCAAAAACAAATCCGTGAGGTCTGGGTGTGCAACCCATCGGGGCAAAGCGGACAATATTGGTGGTTAGAGGGGTCGGATGTTACAGATGGTATCAGAGCCACTCCTGCGTTGTTCGGGATGGTGGGTGCATACCTCATCAGGGATGATGAGACTCTAACAAGGGGTGAATGTGACACCCCAGGAAAATCCTACATCGGCCGTGGCTAGGAGAGATCATTGGTTCATAAGTAATGTCTTGCCTCTTAAATCACTAACGTGTTTTGGGGCTTAATGTTAGTGGATGAGAGGAGAACTCCATAGTTAAGCGTGCTCAGGTGGGAGAAATTCCAGGATGGGTGACCTCCTGGGAAGTCTCCACTGGGCAACTAAATACAAATCCGTGAGCTCTGGATGGGCAACCCATCAGGGCAAAGCGGACAATATTGGTGGTGAGAGGGCCGGATGTTACAGACGACTTCCCAGGAACCATCCTGGAATTTCTTCCACCTGAGCATGCTCAACTGTGGAGTTCTCCTCTCATCCAATAACATTAAGCCCTAAAACGCGTTGGTGACTTAAGAGGCAAGACATTACTTATGAACCAATGATCTCTCCTCGCCACGGCCGATGTAAGAGTTTCCTAGGGTGTCATATTCACCCCTTGTTTGAGTCTCATCGTCCTTGGTAAGGTATGCACCCACCATCACGAACGGCACAGGAGTGGCTCTGATACCATCTGTAACATCTGGCCACTCTCACCACCAATATTGTCCGCTTTGCCCTGATGGGTTGCCCATCCAGAGCTCACGGATTTGTTTTTGGTTGCCAAGTGGAGACTTCCTAGGAGGTAACCCATCCTGGAATTTCTCCCACCTAAGAACGCTTAACTGTGGAGTTCTCCTCTTATCCACTAACATTAAGCCCCAAATCACGTTGGTGATCTAAGGGGCGAGACATTACTTATGAACTAAGGATCTCTCCTAGCCACAGCCGATGTAGGATTTTCCTAGGGTGTCACAAGCAGCTCCAATGATCCTCATCACATCTATATCAACCATCACAAATGATACACTACCAGTTTCATCTTGAACCCTGATCTGCAACTTAAACCTAAAACAAATAAAACATAATTTATCTAAAAAACCTGTATGAAATGAAATTAACAATCTGAAAACAAAAAAGTGTATATATCTACTGCTTTACATACTTTGTGGTAATGGAGGTACGTTCACACAGGAATTTTGGAAAAACCAACGCAGTAGCAGGCAATTTCAGAATTACTTCACAGACTTCTTCAGCGTGTTGCAAATATTCTGTTTTACTTAAAAATTTCTTGTAACACTTCTGGCAGCCAGCATAAAACCAACCATAGCTTTCTTCAACACTTTTTATAGTTGCAACCATAACACAAGACATCGTCTGCAAATACAATATATATATATACACACACACACACACAATATATACTTTTATAGAAAATAAACATATAATAAACTCAACAAATATCCAAGCTATGTATAAAATATTGAAACCTCCTGAATATCGATGAGTTCATCAACACGCTTCTTCGGTATTCCAACTATAAATTCCTGACGCAATAGATAAACAGTCCGGGAAGAAAGAACGGTTTGGGAAGTACAACCAGATTCTTGTTCTTGTTTCAATATAAAACTATAAAAAGGTGCAAACAATTACATCTATTAGCTAAAACAAATTGTAAATATGCCTATATAAATATAAATACATAGTACCTCCTCCTTAGGTCATCAACTTCATCTATTTCTAGATTGAGAAAGAGGCGAGTGTAACACCCCAACCGATGGCGGAAACATCGAGGTGTCACGTAGTGACGATTGTTCAATAGCTCATGGTACTAAAGTGCAAATTTGAATACATTGAGTAAATAGTTTATTACATTGTAATGAAATGCAAAGTATAATGATTCTAAAGTATCAAGTCTAACTAAAACACAATGAAGTCAAAACTGAAATATGAATCCAAAATCTTAAAGAAACGCCTCAAAATAACCTGAATCATCAATCAATCAATCCCATACCTAATGAAATCCCACGAATAGAGAACTATTGGTAGGGTCTAGGGAGGGTGAGATGTAGACAGACCTTACCTCTAATCCCTGAGATTAGAGAGGCTACTTCCAAAGAGACCCTCAGCTCAAAAATAATAATAATAATAATAATAATAATAATAATAATAATAATTATTATTATTATTATTATTATAATAAATAACAAAAAAAATAAAATAAAAATAAAAAATAATAGTAGTGATAATAATATTTTAAACTACCAATATCACCAAGATGTTGAAAAGAATACATGGTAAAAACGGATAAGATATACCACTATAAAATAAAAATAATTAAATCAAAATAACCTGAAACATGTACAAAATAATTTTGTCAACACATATAATGTATTGGTGAGCATACCCATTTCGTTCAAAAAGTATTTCGCAATTTATGTGCTATGATATTTGTAATATGTAAAAGCGTCAAAATCAAGCCTCACATCGTTCAACAAGCGTTCATACATCGTTCAATAAAAACCATAACAATGACCAAGGACTTAACTCGTTCACGTAAGTCAATCAAGGGATATAATTCGTAGTACTGCTCATTGTTAGGTGCGGCCCAATGGTTAATGACTTTGACAAATCGTTCGTACAATTCACACAAAACATATCAATGAGCACATTACTTTATAAATAATATACGTAAATTTAATAATAATGGTACATGAGTCACCCCAAAAGAATAAATCAGTAAAAAGGGGAAAGATATACTCACCGTCTGCGAAGGCGATCAAAATCCAACTTAAGCGGTCATGAGCTATGTAATGGGAATTCCGAGGAATTCAACCTATAATGTTTAAGAATACCAATAAGGGAAAAGTCTAAGAGTCTAAGGTATCTAGGGTTCTAAGGCATTAGGGTTTGCTATGTTGATTTGGGGAAATTGAGTTTTTAGGATAAATCGAATTCAAATATGTCACACCCTCAAATTCCACGTGCGGGGTTTTACCGCGAGGCGCGTGACAAACCAGGATCTAATTCAACGGTCACAATAAACAACACTATATGATATGTAAAAACGACATAAGAAAACCATTAAGTTTTCATAAACAATCCATCGCTGCGGAAGCGTAAAACTTTATTACAACACGAAATTAAAAGCATAAAAGTCTGAATGCTAAATAAGATGCATACGAATCCTAGACACTGTGAGACTCTGTGCGCCTATGAAATGTTGCTACCTCAATGACCTGAGACAAACATGCTAAAAACGTCAGCAAATAATGTCGGTGAGTTAACAGGTCTTATGTTAAACGTTTAGGAAATGAAAGCCATCATGTTATCACTATGTTAGAAATGATAGCGTTAGCTAGACGCATGAATAATACTACTACGACCTGGAAACCATTACAGACAAGGATATATGATTTTGCCCAAAACGATATGCACTACCGTCCCACGGTAGCGCTATGACCGAGACAATATGCACCCGCCCGGCCTCCAACCGTCGAGTGGGGTCTGTCAGTCCCAATAGATCTATCCACATTTCCCCCGTCGTGTCTCGCACATTCATGGTTTCCCTCGAGACTTTACGTATCGTATAGTATGTAAATGAATTAACACTAGTATAACATGATAATTTATGAAATAAGTATAAAGCATGTGTCTCCCCCGAAATGTAAAAACGTAAAGTGGGGCCGTGAAACTCACCTGATACTGCTTCCCCTCTAAGATAAGTAAACCCGCTCAATAGACGGCACCAACTACCGATGACCTATCATGACGAGCGTATAAGATGTTAGACTAACAACCCGTAGGCTGATTAGTCCCCAACAGTCCAGACCATAACCGTGTACATTTGAAATGATGTTTAAACGTTTAATCGACCACACCAGACAAGACCTGACATCCCATTGGTGACCCGACATCCCACGTGTTAGTTGAATGCAAGATATCATGCAATCATATGTAATCAAACATTTAGTTGCATCACAGTTTACTATATCTAGCATGAAGCCTAATTAACGCATAAACAGGTCCGAAAACGTATAACTAAGTTATTGGACATGTCACGGGGTTCCTAACATGTTCCTAGGTGTCAATCCGTGTTTCGGGATGTTAAAATACGCATATAGCAGCAGTACACGCGATTAGGAGAAGTCAACAAGCAATTAGGAAAAGTCAACTAGCATTTAGGAGTGTAATCGCCTATAGTATAGGCATTTAGGCTCCTAATCGCCTATAGCCTTAGGCGATTAGGCCTATCCACGTTCAGTATAGGCAATTAGGCTATCACACATGCATTTAGGATCTAACTAGTGATTAGGATCGTAATCACGTTCAGTATAGGCAATTAGGCCCCTAATCACCTTCAGTATAGGCGATTAGGCCCCTAATCACCTTCAGTATAGGCGATTAGACATCCTAATCGCCCCCCTGCAGACTTGTTCCATTTTTTTGCGCGTTTAACCCTCCAGATCAGATACGAAGTACGTGGAAACACCCAATATCGAACCCAAAACATTAATAAACCTATTCCAAGCAAAACCCCTAAATTATCATCATTCTAACAGTCTCGAATGCAAGCGTTTTCCCAAAATAACATACTTATCATGTAAACATCACATCAACAGGCAAAGTTTGCCCTAAACGGCAAATATCCAAATTTCATCTCATAACGACGTTGTTCGATAATACCCTACTATTCTAGCATCAACCTAGAGCAAACCCCAACCTCAAACAATCAACAAAACACATCATACTATCATCAATCCTACATAATCATTCAAACGGGTCAAGACGCCTATTATCAACAATACACAACTATAACCTCCAAACTCCTAGGTTAACATCATAACAACTCATACAAGTCAGAAGCATATCAATAACACAAGAACAATCATGATTCAATAATAAAAATCCTATCTTTACATGAATACATCACATATAGCAAGCATAGAGGTTTAGGTTTGTTTAGAAACTGTTTTTAATAAGTTTTGAAAGACACAAATGTTTAGAAATCAGGTCTGGACCTTTAGGGAGCAAAACAATAACATTACAAAGGTTTGGGATTAAGAACACACCTTGGGTTTGCAAGGAAATGACGTGTAAGGCTTGGAAAGGTAGGTTTTTATGCAAAAACGTTTTCCAAAGGGTGTTTATGAGTTGAGAGAGATTATGGGACGGCTAGGGTTGCACAAATGATGTTTTACAAGTCAAGGGTGGTATCTATAGGCGTTTCTAATCGTTCAACACACGTCAGGCGATTACGCAGCAGTATAGGCGATTAGGGTTCCTAATCGCCTATACCTATTGCCAATTAGGGCTCTAATCGCCTTCAGTATAGTCGATTAGGGTTCTAATCGCCTTCAGGTCCTCCCAATCGCCTTCAGCATCATGCAAATACGCGTAACCACCTATAATGTCATGCAATTACGCGTAATCACCTATAATGTCATGCAATTACGCGTACTCACCATCTTAACATATATAAACACGTATTCACATACCGACAAACCACATAATGATTATAAACACATAATTCATGAAAACAAACACGTTCACATTCGTTCACCAATTCCTGGGACTCGAGGCTTGTGTGTGCGTTAAACCCAGCGATTCTACAAATCGCCAATCCTTGTACACATAGTTATGGACCGACACCCAATGATCCCTCGGACCATTGTAACGACTCCCGATGATTCCCGAATCATCGACACAACTCAACCGATCTGGTCAAGTATGATATTAAGTGGTTGTTTTCAATGTTTTCGTTGAGGTAGACTCGTACGTATACAAAGTATGAAACGAATGTATGTAAGGTATGAAAAGTATTAACCTAAATATGTTGGGTGTCACAATATAAAAGTTGTATATCTAAAATAATATGTCAGAGTTTGTAAATGTGGTTTAGGTAATATAATTATTACTAATTGAATATTTAGATAAAAATATGTTTGAATAATTAAGACAAAATAATTTATTACTTTAACTAAATTACTATAAATAAATACAATAATCATAAACATTTGAAAAAATAATTATGATTTATACAATAATCCAACAAATGAGAATTAAGACTTTCAAACACAAGAATATTTCTATTTTATAAGAAAAGTATTTATAAAATAGATGTTAAGTAGTATAAATAAATAAATGATTAATTATGTCTAATTAAACATAAATAAGTCTAAAAATATAAGACATGATTCAAAAATATTGTTTTTTTTATAGAAAATGAATTCTTTATAATGTAAATCAATGAAAATAATTTTCTCATAAATTTTCTCAATTTATTTGCATTTAAAACTGATTTAATGAATTTAAATCATGTTTAAATGATTAAAAATAGGAAAATCAATAAAAATAAATGTTTTCTAATCCAATAATTTTTATTTTAGTTCATGATGATTAGAAATAATTTTCCATAAAGTTTGAGATTAAAATCGTTAAAAACAAATTTTTAATCAATTAATTATGATTAAAACAATTTAAATCAAGAAAAATACAAAGATAAAGTATTTTCCAGAAAATAAAAATGTGATAATTTTCTTTAGGGTGTCAAGATGTTACATCAACCTTTTCATAATTTTTGGATCAAAAAATGAATTTAATATGAATTTTAATGCTTAAATATGCTATGCAAATAAATAAATGAATAATTAGAATAACAATATATAAAAAAAAAAAAAACAAAAGGAAACCAAGCCTATGTGAGGTTCGAACCGGGTTCCTATGGCTTAGACAACTTTAACATAACCACTACACTACCAAGTATTATGTTAATAACCTTGAATAATAATATCATTTATACAATACCCAACATACTTCATCTTCTGCCCCATGAACAAACCCTAACCCTAGAATCTACATAACTACAATTCGTTTATTATAGACCTGAAAACCATAAGGCTTTTACAGAGGATAGAAAGAAAAATTAAAAGACATTAAGAATTTGGACTCATAATGTATGAGATGATCGAACACGAGGCTTCAAACTCTGTAGTTAAAACCTAAAATATAGAGGAATTTATGGATGATTTCTTGAAGTTTTTTGGTGTATTTAGGCTGATTAGAGATGCAGAAACATTATGGCAAGGTCTATTTATATGTTTATGCGATTAAAACGGGCGTTTTATTCGTTTTTATTATTCTGGTCGGTTACTTAATAACCCACGATTAAGCCTTGATTAATACACGTTAATGCTTGTTAATTTCACCTATTATTACTTGAAACTGATGGTTAATGATGGAGAACGACTGAATTGTTAAGGAAAACGGGCCAAAACTCGAATATGAGGGATTTAAAAAAATGGCCGGAGGTCCATGGCTGCCGTCGGCGGTGGTCTGTCGGAAAAACGGGATCAGGGGGCGGGACCTTGGTTCAAATTATATGTTTCACCTAATTACAAGTCCAGTCCCTAAAGTTGCTTTTAGTATAACCTAGTTAGTTTTTCCCTTTATAAACTTAACCAAACTAACCTAGGTTTAACTTAAATATTTTTAAAAGTTTCAAAACTTAAACTTTTTAAACTTTATTTATCAAATAACTTATCATGTGACACCCGGCATGTCTGGCTTAAACATATTAGTAACATCTAAGTCTACCTTAGCGAGAAACGTTTATAAACAAACTTAACTGGGTAAGTTGAGTCGGGTCAAGTTAGGATTGTCCAGGGTACAATGATCTGGAGGATCATTGGGAGCCGTTTTGGTGATACACTAGTACCGGGTTCCGTTGTTGGTGACATTACATGAACTAATTAAGTATATGTGTAGATTATGGGTCGTTTGGTGGATTATATACATAGATGTGTTTAAATGATGTGTAAATGATTATCTGTGCTTAAATGTGTTAAATATAGACTAAGGATGCATGCTTATGTGTTAAGATGTGTTAGAATGCGTTAAACACGACAAACTGGAAAACTAGTTAAAAAGGGATCTTGGTTCGACCCTTTGTAGATGGGCGAACCAGGGAAGTGGAATTGAAGGAATTCCCTTCGACCAGAACAGGGCTCATTCGACCCTGTGAAAGGGTCGAAGGAGGATTAGTATAAATACCAACTTTTGTCATTTTTCATCATTTCACAAACCCTAACCATCCCAAAACGCTCTCAAACGATCTAAAACGCTAAGGAAGGAGTTGTTGCTCTTCTTTTTCATAATCTAACCTATCTACAACATCTAAACAAGAATCCAAGGTGTGTTCATAATCCTAAACCTTTTTAAAAGCATTTTAATTCGTTTTTATGTAACACTAATTGTCCGGATCTGTTCTAAGGGTGTTTTTATGATTAAAAACCTTTTAAACATCTTTCTAAATCAAAACACTATCATTTAACATAGGTTTTCATGATGAATAACATATGTAAATTGGGTATTATGTGGTATTATGTGTTGTTCAATGATTTGCTGCTATATCTATGGTCGAAACATAATATAGGATTGTTATTAATATTGGAATATTGTTGTCTAGGGTTAGGATTGGATATGATGATATTTGGGGGTTTTATTGGATCAAAACTTGATGTATGATATTTATGATCAATAGAATGGATAAGAAAGATCGGATAATCGACAAACTGAGTATTTTAAGCTAAGCATGAATCGATTTCAAAAGTTTCCAAATTGGGTAAATTATTCATGCATGAAAGTGATGTTTCCATAATCTTTATCATTTTGGGAAAGGGCTGAAACGGACGTATTATCGGGGGAAATCGGTGGGGTTTTGTAGGGATAAGTTATCCATGCTTGACTGCTGTGTTTGATGATGTTTCGAGTCGTTTTGAATGTGTTTGAAGCATTTTTAGGAAAAATTATACAACAGGGGCGAACCTGGCCTCCTTCGACCGATCGAAGGTGCGAAGGAGGGAAAACCAGGGTCGAACCTGGGTTTTGTTGGGCGAATGTGGTTAAACGGGCGAAGGAGGCATCAAACGGTTGAATGAAGTGTAAAACGGGCGAAGGAGACTGAAAAGGTGCGAAGGAGACTTAAAACTGACTGGTTCGACCGTTCTGATGCAGAAATGAGATTTTTGATACAAACTAAGTGTTTTATGCTTGAACCTTGTGTGTAATCTATGTGTACTTGATTAGTTAGGGTAATGGGTCACCAACGGGATGTCGGGTCGGTCTAGTGTGTCGGTAAACATTGTAAACACGTTTTAAAACATACTTGGTTACGATCTGGACAATCGGGGACTTGATAACCTTATGGTTATTAGTCGGAACACTTACGTGAACATTTTGATAGAATCTCCGGTAGAGGGATTATCAAGGGCTAAACATCTTTACTTGTAATTGGAGAACGCTATCTAAGGTGAGTTCACGGCCCCCACTTTTACTACTTTAACTTTTGGGGGAGAAAACATGCGCTAAACTGTTTTGGTAACATATGTCATACTATGGCTTTTAACTTTATATTGCTATACGATCTTTGGAAAGTCCCGGGGGAAACCATGAATGTGCGGGAATGCACAACGGGGGAAAGGTGGATAGATCTATTGGGCGTGACCTGCCCCACTCGTCGGCTTGGAGGGCCGGGCGGGTGCATATTGTCTCGAACAGGTACATTGGTATCATGCTGAACATACGGGCTGCTTAAACATGCTAAACATTGCTAAACGGGTCTAGTAATGGTTTCCAATCGTAGTAGTAATAAAACATACGCCTAGCTAGCGTACTTGGTAACATTGATATAGTATGGACATGGTAACGTTTTGGTAACATTTGAACAAACCTGTGAACTCACCAGCATTATATGTTGACATCTTTTTGGCATGTTTTTCTCAGGTCGCTAAGGTAGCAACGAACGGAACTAGGCGCACGGGTCTGCATTGGCGTCTAGGCATAGTTGCACGTTTTGTAATAAAAGTATTTTGAACAAATTTTGAGATGATAGCATAGTTGATTAAATGCTACTGAACCGCTTCCGCTTATTAAATTAATGATTATGTCTATTTACGTTTTTCATATAGAGTTGTTTATTGTGATCGCTGAGCTTGGATCCTGGTTTGTCATGCGCCTCGCGGTAAAACCCCGCAAGTGGAAATTTGAGGGTGTGACAGATTGGTATCAGAGCCAGGTTATAGTGAACTAGGACTGCATGTAGAGTCTGGTCTATAGCCGAGTCGCACACACTAGACGATCACATACTTTGGGTCTATTAGTGGGATACGTACTAACGTTGTCGGGGTGTCCTTACATCATCATCATGTTTCTCCGTTACATCATCCGCTTTTACTTGGGTTCCTACCTGCTCTTGTCTTCTTCTTCTGGATTGAAGAAGGAGGGATTGATTTGTTGGCTCTAGCACACACATGCCTTCTTACACTTGCACCTATTGTCACATGTTATTAGGCGACAATGTTCGGTGACTGGGGTCTGGATTAGGGGTACATCTGGAGGGACCATGTAGAGCAGTTTATCATTTCGGGGTGCACACGAAATAATAAACTGGAATGCATGAAAATCCCGATGGACTTCGAGTTTGGATGTATAGTCTTGGATTTGTCCCTAGGTTAACTCTTGTAAATCTCTAGTGGTTGACACTGGAAGTGAATCTGAATCCCTCGATTTCTTGATTTGTTAGATCATGTCTGATGCTCGCGGTGGTGGACGTCGTGGTGGCGATGGTGGCGTGCTGGCGGCGGTGGTCGTGCCGGAGGCGGTGGTCGTGGAAACATCAACATGACCCAAGCTGAACTGAACAACTTGCTCCGGCAGCAGGTGAACATGGCTATGGCCAATTTCCAGGCTGGGATTAATGCCATGGGTGGTGAGTTGATTTCTGTCGACCTTGCCTCATTTTCGGGTTTCGTGCCTTTTCGTTTGTGTTTTATTCGTATACCGTGTTTCAGGTGTTGGTGCTAATCCGCCCCCACCTCAGTGCTCTTATAAGAAGTTTCGAGACTGTCAGCCCCATAACTTCGCTGGAACTAAGGGAGCGGTGGGACTGCTCCGATGGCTGGAGAAGGTGGAATCTGTGTTTGTTATGTGTAACTGTCCTGCTGGGGACCGGGTGAAGTATGCTACTGCGACATTTGAAGGGCCTGCATTGTCGTGGTGGAATGCTACTACTCAGAACGTGGGATTGGGAGAGGCTATTGCTATGCCTTGGGCGGAGTTTGTGCAGCTTTTGAGAGGTGAGTACTGTACGAGAGAGGAGATACAGAAGTTGGAACATGAGGTCTGGAGCTACAAGATGGTTGGGTCTGAAATTGAGGAATACACTGTGAGGAGGAATGAGCTGGCGGTGGTTGTGTCCTGATTTACACACACCCGAGTATAGGAGGATCGAGCACTATGTGTCTGGACTAGTGCCCGAGATTGCTGGGTTGGTGGCTGCTGGGAATCTTCCCACCATTGCTGAAGTTGTCCGATCAGCTCATCGGATGACTAACCTGAAGGTGAGACTACCAATAATCCTTGAAAAACAAACAGGAGGTAGATAGAGGAGTCTTATGATGACTTTTGCACCCCAAGAAAGTAATATGATATAAGCACCAATATGCTAAGCCCATTACAAATCATCTTCCGAAAAATGATCCAATGCTATTGCAAGGGGGGGTTGAACCACACTTGAACACTCAATACATCAAGTAGTGGCTTCCCATGAGTTAATCGTATGCACTTCCGAGTGAGTCCATAGCCAAACCCCGACTAGGGCTTGCGGTTCCACTACACGTCGTCATCATAACACTGGCAAACGCTGCCGCGGTCGTGATTAGTGGCCGAAATTTTCGACATCATCCAAGTTTAGCAAGGCCCTATGACTCGCAGATGTGCGATACGGCTCATTGATTTCGCAATCAGTCCATAACTATATAGGAACAACCAACATTGTCGATTCAGACGAGAGCTATCGAGCCTTCTAGATAAAGATGACCAAGCCTCTTAACTCAGCAAGTTCGATTCTGCCCTCCCGTAGGGAAGAAACTCCTGACCCTCGAAGACAACTTGGGCATGTGTTAGATCAAGAATAACTAATTTGCAATAGCAACACATCAGCACACTGGCCACGAGTCTCACTACTGATCCACACTGGGTCCCGTGCCTGACAACGCACAGGTTTTGCAGGGACGCACCCTAGGTCTTCACTGGGTTCCAGGTTTAGCATTCCACGCATCATACCAGACATTCATCTCTTCGGTAGGCAGTGCATCCTCGTACGCCCGCTCCTTTGGAAGAACTTTGTGGCGGAGGCATTCAACTCGTATACAAGGAAGTTATCGTCTCCTGTCCCTATCCGATATGAGGGTTTACGTCAAATTTTTCGCATGAATAGACGTTCGAGCTCTTCTGTGTTCGCACCTTGGAGGTAATGTCGAAGAAAGCTCATTAAGTTAGCTAGGATCGAAATCAAGGGATGTCGACAAGACCTCTCTTTTAACCCATTGGCCAATCAAAACTAAGGCTGAATCTAAAGAACAAGAACAAACAATACAAAGAGTGATCACCAATCCCGGCCCTAGCGCCCACCAAGGTTACCGTGCACCCCAAACTATTATTACATGTGCACCCGTAATGATAATTTGCGTTGCCAGGTAATCTTGTTACCCGCTAGTTCCGAGCTTCCTGATCCAAAAACAAAGATTTCATTCAACAAAAGACTTGGTCTAGTTTCGCCTCCAAATCATAAACAACACGGAGACATCTATTAGCGCGATATGGATTAGTCCTTCCGATCATCCCGTCTACAGGTAAGCGAGTGAGCTCATCGTAGACCACAACATCCTTCCCACTTGCTGGTACCGGTGATCGATGCAAGAGTGTGGACTAATGTGAAGCGTGTCACGACATCCTTACTGGCAAAATATCCGTACTACACATATGTATTAAATAATCTTAGAAAATCGGATTCCCACAGAACGTAAACATTCCTATCTGTATTTTCTAATACTTCATATATTGACACACATGGCTAGTCGGTCGGAATTTCCCCTTGTACATCCCATGTACAAATTTCTTTCTTTTCTAAAAATATCTTGTTGTGTTTTAGTTTTGAAAACTTTGTTTTCGAGCCGAAACAGGTTATAGTCTAGATTTTTTCAAAAATGCTAGTTCGCTATAACTTTAGCTCTGATACCACTTCTGTCACACCACGCCAATGGCAGAAACACGTGGCGCAACGCTCGAAAGCATATCAAAGTCAAGATTAACACAAACTATTTTTAATTAGAAAAGATCATTTTATTAAGATGTCGAAAATGAGTATCTTGTTACAATATTGCACAAAACCACAAACGAGAAGTTCATGAATGGGGTTTTTCCGTTTAGGTTCCAACCCGATGGTAACAATAGATGAAACCCCGACAAGTATCTGACATTCTGAATTCCACCGCACTAGCCCCATATCTATTCAGCACTTAGTTACCGGAAATATATGTTTAAAAAGACGTCAATATATAAAATATTGCTGAGTTCACAAGTTTTAGTTTCGTAATAACAACATTTTTACACCCTGTGCAGATCCAGCACAATTTGTGGCCTTTGTAAGGAGTAGCTAGCTCCTACAAAACTACGATGATGGGCAATCCCTTGAGCCCATAGCCAAACCAAGACTAATAAATATGCCCCGCGATCACCAGTTGTTTCTCGGCAAATAACAACTTAGTTCAGAATACATGCACCCCAGGCATACGCCGATGCATAATCGACGCTATCGATTAGGAGTGGGCCTTATCAGGCACCAATAGTACTATCCAAATATTCCTTCGGTTTCATTTCCCTGAATTAATGGTTACAGTAGCGAGGACTCAACCCCGAGTGGCGAACACACAACAAAACTCAAGTACTCATCATGCCACTCATCACATTTTAACCTTTGAAAACATTTCAACATGTAACAACATTTGACAACATATCTTTCCCCCGATTAAAACAGTAAAATGGGGGCCGTGAAACTCACCTGATGTATAGCGTACGATCAAATAGCAGAGAATAGCAAGTCCGAGGTCAAGCACCTACGAACGTCCTAGTGCGTGTAAGTCACTAAGTCAATAGCGTGTGTTTTTCCGGCAAGTTGTACACCCAACTCCCAACGCCACCATTTACATATAATTCCCCGTTTAATTAAACATATGTCATAGTTCCGTTGGTGATGGATTACCCTCGTTACAAGTTACATTTTTATTTTCATGAATATTAATTAACTCGTATAATATTATTCTCAACTCGACTCACTTGACGTATAATTATTTTTCCATTAAATAATTATACTAAGATCTCGTCGATTCGATAATATCTTTTTATTGTCAAGTCCATATACTTGTTTTAAACGTTTAATCGTTAGATTATTTACGTTATTTTCTCCCACGAATAAGTTTCCAACACTTAGGAAACTGTTATGTATTTTCACCCAATTTATATATTTTAAATCCTTAAAATATATGTTTTCATCTCCACATTAGACGTAATAATACAAATACTTATTCGTCCATTTTTACGTCTTAGACCGTTAACACGTCGTAACACGTCCATATCCGATTCGATTAATATTGTATGTATATTTTGTTAATTTTTCCAAGTTTCCAACAATATGTATTCTTGAAATTATTCATCATTTAATTTCTACATATTTTTACTTGGATGTTTATAAATGCATTTGTATTTTTAATATAAAGACTTGGTTTTTATACATTTCCATCATGTTTGAAAATCTATATTTTTATAAAACTTCATTTTATAAAAATACATTTTTATACAAGATATATATATATATATATATATATATATATATATTGTTAATTTGCTATTCTTTACCAAAACCAACCTTGGAAAGTTATCATTTTACACTTTTGACACCAAACTTTTCAAAGTTATATTTTTAGATAAAAGTTTCTAAAAATATCATTTTATGTCCATCAACTTCTAAAGTTACCAAAATAGTCCTTTAACTTCCAAAACATACATTTTCTCCTCAATCTTTCAAACATGACAATTTACTACTAATAAACTCATTATCCATAGTCCATAATAACCTCATTATGAACAATAATGTGTGTATTTGTGTGTATTACGTTCATTTTGTCCAACTTGATAGTTTTATGTCCAAATCTTACAATATGTAAACTTTATGTTTCACATTTTCTCAGAAGATCAACACAATATTAGGCCTTAGATGATCATTTTAAGATGATCTAAACCACTTTTAAATGTATTCTAGTTACATTTACAACCTTTGCTTTGATCATCATTTTAAACAAGATTATGTAACTTTTTATAAATTTCAACAATCTCACAACACCCATCACCATCTACGGCCAACACACAAGTTTTTAAGGTCCATTTTAGTTTGATAAAACACATCATAACTTATGTTTAAAACCTTGTTAAAAACTTGTGTACAACTTGCTTTTAAAACATAAAAATATAAACTTTCAAGAACAAGAATAAGATCAAGAACACTTACAACTAGCACAAGGCTAGTGAAGCTAAAAATACTTGATTTTGAAGGGGTTTAGTGTGTTCTTCCAAGGTGGTTAAGCTCCAAGCTTGAAACACACAATTAGGGGTTTGGAAATGAAAGTTTATGGATGATTTTGGAGTGTTAGAAACTTAAAAATGGTGTGTGTGTGTGTGGGTAGGAATTCATGGCCACAAGGAAGAAAACAATAAGAGTTTTATGGTGTCTTCTCTCTTATCCCTCTTTTATATATCTTCCTGGATTTATGATATCTAAGATTTGATCTTCCAAGGACACACAAATCCATCCAAGATCTCATAATATCCATCTTTTAGATTTCAATCCCTTATAATATGGAGCCTTGGTACTAGGAAGGATCTTGATAGATGTTAGGAGGGTGTTTGGCCGATTTTTAATCATGGAATGGAGGATTTCATGAATGTTGGAAGGACATGTAATCTTCCTCATAATATCTCATCCACACTTCTAAAGATTTTTCCTTAGATTGCCTAGATTCTTTAGTACAAAAGAAGAGATTTGGACATGGTGAGGGAATGTGGACGGTTTGGGGGTGGTTTTGGTGGGGTCCACAACACAAAACATTTGCTAGTTAATTAGTTATGCTTCACATTTAGCGTTCGGGTTTCGTTCGGGTATTAATCGGATTTTATTTATGCGTTATTCGGACATTATAATAGCCTCAAATCGAGTATCCCATGCTTGTGTACAAAGTTTGTCGAACTTGAGGCGGAGCGCCTACTACATTCCGATATGATGGAAGTCGGCAATCCAGTGTCTAGCCATGACTCTTCAAGAGTATAGGTAGCTATCCATATGCCTTGACCACATACCGGGGTTGGGCATTTTCGCCCATAGAGGGATTCAAACAGGGTCGTGCGTATGCTCGCGTGATAGTTGTTGTTGTATGAAAACTCTACCAATGGTGGATATGTGTCCCAACTACCTCCGAAATTGATAATGCATGCCTGAAGCATGTCTTCTAGCATTTGGAGATTGTCCTTTCGCTTTGCCCATCGGTTTACGGATGGAATGTAGTGCTGAGCAACACTTTTGCACCCAACTGCGTTTGAAAATCGAGCCAAAAGTTCGAAGTGAATCGCGGATCTCGATCAGAGATGATTGTCATGGGCACCCCGTGACGAGCGACTTTTTCATTTAAAAAAACATCCGCCATCTTTTCGGATGTATAAGTTTCGCGTATCGGGATGAAATGTGCGGTTTTTGTTAACCGATCCACCACTGTCTATATCGCATCGAAACCCTGAGGCATCTTGGGTAACTTGATTAACAAATCCATCGTGATGTTTTCCCATTTCCAGACGGGTATTTTCAAGGGTTGAAGTTTCTCGTATGGCTTCTGATGTTCCACCTTGACTTGCATACAAGTCGTGCATTTTCAATGTGTTTAGTGGACCCCGGGTGAATCGAATAACGTGATTTATGTGCTTTTTCGAGTAATAAGGCTTTAACCCAACACGTGTTTGGAACCCAAATCCTTTCGAATCGGGTCTTTAGCCCATCACTGTTTTCCACGAAATCGCCAATTTGTCCTTGGATTCTTTCTTTCTTCTAGTTGTCTTGCTTTAATGCTTCAACTTAAGCTTCACGGATTCGTTCAAGTAGACCCAAAGTTACCACGAGTTGCATAGATCGCACTCGTATAGGCGTATAGCCCTCTTTGCGACCCAGGGCATCGGCCACCATGTTGGCCTTTCCCTGATGGTAATGGATCTCACAGTCGTAATCTTGTATCATTTCCAACCATCGCCTTTGCCTCATATTAAAATCTTTATGATCAAAGAAGTACTTTAGGCTTTTATGGTCCATGAAGATTGTGACATTTACCCCATATAGGTAGTGCTTCCACATTTTCAAGGCAAAGACCACGGCCGCTAGTTCTAGATCGTGAGTTGGGTATTTGGTCTCGTGGAATTTCAACGGTCTTAAGGCATAAGCTATGACTTTGCCTCGCTGCATTAATACACATTCTAACCCAAGGCTGGATGCATCCGAATAGACTACCATATCTTTTGTGCCTTCGGGTAAGGTAAGCACCGGAGCAGAGCATGAGTCAATCTTTCTTTGAGCGTATTAAATGCTCGATCGTGTTTTTCTTTCCATGAGAACTTTTCATCCTTACGAGTTAGTTTGGTTAATGGGGCGGCGATCTTGGAAAATCCTGAATGAATCTCCAATAGTACCCCGCGAGCCCCAAAAAGCTTCAGATTTCTGCTGGGTTTTTGGGTGGACTCCATTTAGATACGACTTCTACTTTTGTGGGGTCCACCAACACACCCTTTCTACTGATCACGTTGTAACACCCCAACCGATGGCGGAATCATCGAGGTGTCACGTAGTGACGATTGTTCAAAAGCACATGTTACTAAAATGTAAATATATTATTCAATAATTTAAATTGTCTTACATGGATGAAATGGGAAAAATACAAAAGTCTGAACAAAACATGAAATTTGAAATAAATTATTAAAAGCAAGCACTAAAATCCAGTGCTATGGAACTAAGATCAAACTGCACCTGAAACATGTACAAAATAAGTTTTGTCAACATATGAAATGTTGGTGAGCATTCCTAGTTTTAATACATATAGTAAGTTGGAAAACGTTATACAATTCAAGTGCAAAGCTACAGTGCATTTATGTAAACTATGTATCATACAAATGAGCGAAATCAATCCTGTGACTGTATAAATGTACTAAAATGAACGGCGGTGTACTTATCCAATAAGTGGATAATAACTTAACAATGACCATGGATTCTCCGATGAAAAAGGGGGGGAATCACCTAGGTGGGTTGTCAATCCAATAGCGTTATCCAATGTTAAGGTCGGCTTGTACATGGTTAATGATTTCACTAAGTACAAATGTATTCTACATGTAATGTCTAAGCATAAAGCACGTATGTAAGCAAATGCACAATGTACTAGAATTGTATTGTAAAAATGTGAACTTGTATGTGTATTTTTTATAAATGTACATGTAACACCCCAGTGAATAAAGACAAAAAAGGGGATAGGAAATACTCACATTGGTTGTAATGATGAACTTGTAATAAGTCAACGAGTATCAATAAGTTATGCCCGCGCCTTAATAAAGTAAGAGTGATGATTTAGAGTCATTTTATTAATTTATTTCATTAGTGTTCGGGCAAAATATATAACTATATTGGATAAAATATATTACTCTATAAACCATGGTTATATTGTAGAATCATTGTGTATTAAGTGACGTATGCATGTTAGATATAATAATAATAATAATAATAACAAAAACAACAACAACAACAACGTGTGTGTATCTTCAACTTCTTTGCAACATTGTGGCTATAAAATTTAGACATTTTCAAATTGTTTACTTCAAATATTTATACATAGTGTTTTCAGTTAACCAGCCGACAAGAGATTTACCTCGAATGACGCTCGGTTGGTAGTGACGACGGTTCGGTAAGAGAACTCACTACGACGACGCCGGCATTGGTTTAGTTGTATGAATGTATGATGGAGCCGCTACTTGAACCTTCACCACACCAGCGAGCATAGGCAACGACTACTCGATAGTGGTTGTGATTCATGGCACCGGCAGCAACTACTCAAAATAAAGGTGACGAGCGGAGTATAGCGAATGGTTGTTTTTGTGGTGTCTACGTCGGTTCTAAGTTGTCGAAAAAGTTCAATGGAAGTTGAGTAGCAGGAGATGGATCAGTGGCGTCGAATGGAACCAGTGCGATGGTGGTTGCCGGGAAGTTTATCAAAAATAAAAAGAAGGCGGAGAGGGTGTAACCAGAAAAGGTGGTTGTGAGTGTTGACGGGTTGTCGGATAAACTAACGGAAAACAGGGGGAGGTGGGAGATGAGTGTTTTGAGGCTTTTATTATATATAGAAACTAGGATACGTTTGGTTGAAATTGAGTGTTATGACCCGAGTGTTTGGGGTTTTGGTTACATAATAAATGGCGAGATTTATGGGTCAAATTCGTAACAAAGGGTGTCGGTGGGTGAAGGAGTTTAAATTTGATTGATTCGAAAAGTATTAAAGGGTGCAGATATTTCTGGCGAAAATATAGTCGAAGACTCAGACGTGATGAAACAGACATAGTGCCAGAAACTTAGGATTGATTTAGGTATTGATTAATTATTATATATATATATATATATATATATATTAGGTTAGAGTCCCGTGGGGACCCACGGTTCACCCGAAAGTAAAATGAAAAAAAAAAGTAGGAAAATAAGAATTGTATTATGCAATTTGAGTTGGTTACTAAATGTTTGATGAGGCAATATGTATGAATTTTGATGTTAAATGCAAAATGTCATCTAACAGTTTAATGTAACGAAATGATGGATATATCGAGTAAGTAAAGTTTAATTTGACAACTGCAAACTACATAGCATACTATCACAATATCACACATTACATCATTTGGGTAATATCTATATTCTAATCATAACTAAGCTTAAGCATAGAACACTTATCATTGAGTTGGGGCTTAACGAACTTCAACCAATATTACACATTACATCATTTGGGTAATATCTATATTCTAATCATAACTAAGCTTAAGCATAGAACATTATCAATTAGTTGGGGCTTAAAGAACTTCAACCAATGGTCCATTTTCATTACTCCAATCAAAATCTTCCAAGTCTTGCTTATTTATAGCTGATTTTTCACCTTCGAAGTTGTTATCATTGTCATCACAATCCTCAGAGTGCAGCTCATTTCCAATAATTTATGAAAACCTCCACCATTGTATTCCATATTTGTGTTCTACATAAAATATAGTTGTTGTAAAGATATGGATACGGTGATAAGTAAATTAAGAAACAATACTTACCCCACTTACTTGAATGGGTAGCTTAAATTTTACATGTTATCTCTCCAATGGTTCAAATCGATTACATAGCTAAAAAACAACTAATAAGAAAATGGGTCCAATGTCACATGCTGTAATATAAATTTCCTATATTTTATTAAAAAAATAGACACCAAAAGGATCAACCCCAAATCCATTTCAACATGTAGCCAAAAGGACCCATTGTACATACACTTTAGGCAACTTTTGACATGTTACAAAATGCCGCCAAAAAAACGTCATTATTTAAACTGTGTAAATATAGTACTTAACAATTAAAAATCTTAATAAATAATATCAAAATCATAATCAATCATTCAAATCAATGACATTAAAATAATCTGCGTCTGAAATTGCCTTACCCATTATATACAAATTATTATTGACATATTAAAATTAGCACACTTATTGAAATCAAGATGATGATTATCGTTTAGTGACAATTGATTAAAGGAAAGTCGTAATATCAAAATGAAAGTCGGTCAACAATGTTAAAATGAAATTCGTAATATTAGTAACATCAATAAATACGATTAAAAATCTTAATAAATAACATCAAAATCATAATCAATCATTCAAATAAATGACATTAAAATCATCCGCGTCTCAAATTGCCTTTCCCATTATATACAAATTATTATTGACATCTTTAGTAATCATTATTAGTTGTGATTGAAGTAATACAATTCTTTAACAGAAAATAACATTTTGAAAATTTATATTATCATTTAATTTCGTTGTTAAAATTGGTATGACGATTAAATGATTTTATTATTTGCTAAGGTTTATATAATATGGTTGTGTCTCGAACAATTCTGCAAAATCGGAATTACTGTGCCTCGATTGACGTGATCAAGTAGGAATATTTATTTATATATTTGAATTATAAAAAAATAGAAGGATTCGTAATTGACGTGAATTGGTCAACAACGCTTAAAATTAGCACAATCAAACTCAAAAACATAAAGTCAAAGAATTTACCTCCATCAAATTAACAAAAACGTAAAAAGGTTTATGTAGATTGGGTCAACAATATTAAAATTAAGGTCGTAATATTAGTAATAGCATTGAAAATTATCTTGAATACATTGTATATTTTAAGAAACTGTTAAATAGATTTAAATTATATTTATTATTAAAAGAATAATAAAAGTGTATGAATGAATGTACACTCCTATCTTCGGATTATATTTAAATTATAAACTGGTAAATAAATTTAAATAAATGTTTAAAGCAAAATCGTATATGTTTAAAAGAATATCGTTTTATGACAATTGATTAAAGGAAAGTCTTTGAATTATAAAAAATGGAAGGATTGATAATTGACGTGAATTGGTCAACAACGCTTGAAATTAGCACAATCAAGGTCGTAATATTAGTAATAGCATTGAACATTATTTTGAATACATTAAGGTCGTAATATTAGTAATAGCATTGAACATTATTTTGAATACATTATATATTTTAAGAAACTGTTAAATATATTTAAATAATATTTATTATTAAAAGAATAATAAAAGTACATTGTTATCTTTAGATTATATTTAAATTATAAACTATTAAATAGATTTAACATTGTTAAAAAGATTTAAATAACTGTTTGAGAAAGTCGTATATGTTTAAAAGAATATTGTTTCATGACAATTGATTAAAGGAAAGTTGTAATATCAAAATTAAAGTCGGTCAACAATATTAAAATGAATTTCTGAATATTAGTAATATCAATAAATAAGATTAAAAATCTTAAGAAATAACAACCAAATCATAATCAATCATTCAAATCAATGACATTAAAATCATCATAAATAACATTAAAACTCTTCATAAATAACATCAAAATCATAATTTAAATTTCAAAATCAATGACATCTTGTGGTGCAGCCTTAGTAACAAACATTTTGTGCTAGATTGAACACCATTTGAAGTCACAATATTTGCCAATGGAAGTATCTTCTGATTGAAGCAAATCAGGCCATCCAATCACAAACTCACAGTAAACCTTTACAAAAGCATTATGTATAGAAAATTAAGAATGTGTAACTAAATATAAAATAAGAATATTGTAAACATAAATGTTGAATATACAACTAACAAACCTAACGACTTGAGAAACAATTTCTGCACGTAATATTAGTATTACTATTAGTTAGTATTAGTAATTATTAGTAATTAGTAATATATTCGTAAAAATAGTAATAGAAAATTTTAATTCGGTCAATAAGATATATATGGGATTAGAATTAAAAATCGTAATATTAGTTTTAGTATTAGTAACATATTCGTAATTTAAATTCGAAAAAATTAATCATAAATAAATGATCTTAAAAATCGAAATATATAACATTAAATTCGGTCAATTTTTATTAATATCATTAAAACTCATAATAAATAACATTAAAAATGAATAAATCCTATTAATTGCAGGCAAAACCAATAATAATTCATAAAACTAAATTAAACATAATTTCGTATTAATATTAATATAAATAAATGAGATTAAAAAATCGTAATAAATAACATTCAATTCGATCAATTATTATTAATGTCAATTAGTATTAGTTATATATTCGGTCAACAATACGAATTTTTACGAATAGTAAAACTAAAATCGTAATATTAGTATTAATATTAGTTAGTATTAGTAATTATTAGTAATTAGTAATATATTCATAAAAATAGTAATACAAAAATTTAATTCGGTCAATAAGATATAAATGGGATTAAAATTAAAAATCGTAATATTAGATTTAGTATTAGTAATATATTCATAATTTAATTTGGTCAATAAGAAATAAATGAGATTAAAATTTAAAATCGTAATATTAGTATTATTATTAGTATTATATTCGTAAATTAATTCGGTCAATTCGGTCAATAACAAATAAATGAGCTTAAAAATCGTAATATATAACATTAAATTCGGTCAATTATTATTAATGTCATTAAAACTCATAATAAAATATCATTAAAAAATGAATAAATCCTATTAATTGCAGGCAAGATCAATAATAATTTGAATGAATAGTAATAGTAATATAAATAATAGTAAATATACTTTCATAAAGATAGAATAAACATAATTTTGTAGTAATATTAATATAAATAAATGAGATTAAAAAATCGTAATAAATAACATTCAATTCGGTCAATTATTATTAATGTCAATAAATAACATTAATTCTAACATATTAAAAATACATTAAAAATGATTAAATCCAATTAAACATAAATTCGAAAAAATTAATAATAAATAAATGATCTTAAAAATTGTAATATATAACATTAAATTCGGTCAATTATTATTAATGTAATTAAAACTAATTAGAAATAACATTAAATATGAATAAATCCTATTAATTGCTGGCAAGACCAATAATAATTCATAAAGATAGATTAAACAAAATTTTGTAGTAATATTAATATAAATAAATAAGATTAAAAATCATAATAAATAATATTCAATTCGGCCAATTATTATTAATGTCAATTAGTATTAGTAATATATTCGTAAAAATAGTAATAGAAAATTTTAATTCGGTTAATAATATATAAAAGAGCTTAAAATTAAAAATCGTAATATTAGTTTTAGTTTTAGTAATATATTCGTAATTTAATTCAGTCAGCAATAAATAAATGATCTTAAAAATCGTAATATATAACATTAAATTCGGTCAATTATTATTAATGTCATTAAAACTCATAATAAATAACGTTAAAAATGAATAAATCCTATTAATTACAGGCAAGACCCATAATAATTCATAAAGGCATATTAAACAAAATTTCTTAGTAATATTATTATAAATAAATGAGATTAAAAAATCGTAATAAATAACAATCAATTTGGTCAATTATTATTAACGTCAATTAGTATTAGTAATATATTCGTAAAAAGAGTAATAGAAAATTTAAATTCGGTCAATAAGATATAAATGACATTAAATTTAAAAATCGTAATATTTGTTTTACTATTAGTAATATATTCGTAATTTAATTCGGTCAATAAGAAATAAATAAGATTAAAATTAAAAATCATAATATTATTATTAGTATTAGTAATATATTCTTAAATTAATTCGGTTAATTCGGTCAATAATAAATAAATGAGCTTAAAAATCGTAATATATAACGTTAGAATGAATGTAATTTCGTAGCAATATTAATTGCAGACAAGACCAATAATAATTCGAACAAATAGTAATATAAATAATATTAAACATAATTTCATAAAGATAGATTGAATGTAATTTCGTAGCAATATTAATATAAATAAATTAGATTAAAAATTGTAATAAATACATTCAATTCAGTCAATTATTATTAATGTCAATAAATAACATTAATTCTAACGTATTAAAAATACATTAAAAATGATTAAATCTTACTAAATATACATTAAAAAAAAGTAATATAACTAAATGAGATTAAAATTTTTAATAAATAATATTAAATTCAGTCAATTATTATTAATGTCAATAAATAATATTAAACATCTTAATAAATAACATTAAAAATGAATAAATCTTATTAATTGCAATCAAGACTAATCATAATTCGTATTTAGCAACTGTAACGTCACTGCATATGATGTTTTTAGATAACAGAAATTTGTTCATGGCCTTCGGCACAGTCTGGAAAGATACGTATAAAAAATAAAAAAAAACATTTTATAAAATGAAATAGGTATTTTTACACAAAAAAAAAAAAAAATAACAATCATACCAACACGATTAACGAAGGGTCATGCAAAACCTTGAAGAATTGAGAACCTTTGTGATAATACATAATAACGTTGGTGTGTTCGGATGAGATCCTAATTTTTAAAATAAGTAAAACATAGAATGAGTAAATCAGTTTAAAGGTAAATCCGATTCACTGTATATCTATCAATACCGATTTAAAAAGTTAGTATTTCTAAAGAGAGTTAATTACGTGATTTCTGAACGTTGCGTTTTTATACACAGTTAAACATGAACATGGTTTTAAACTTATTAATCAATTTGTTTTACATCATCATGTTTACAAACTCACTTGATCGATGTCACAATATATCACTAAACTATGACCTTTGTATCCTCTTGTGTTTCTACAATACTCACAACATAATAAATGGCTATTTACCCAATATACACTACCCTCTAGAGCGATTTACTTAACAACTTACCATGTGTTGTCATTTCATAAAAGTACCAAGCCTTGGAGAAACCTAACCATCAGATTATCACATCCTGTACATACCTTGTGTCTTGAAATATTTAGCACGTTATGAATCCAAAGAAATGCCTTAACGACTCTTACAAACAAACGGGTTCTTTAACGTATAAGATTTCGTAAAACTTTCAAGATTTCAAGTAACATTTGATTTTTCGCAAATACTTTCATAAAAATTGGAAATTTCCAACGTTAATGAGATTTACTTATAAAAAAAATTAAATCCTATTTTTTTCCAAGAATTAGTCAAGCCATTCGGGATCATTCACAACCTTATGCCTATTTTTCCCACACCTTTTCAAACATTATCAAGGAGAATAAACGACTCTCCATTGCCCTCAAACAACTCATACACTTATACCAATATATCAAAATACCAAGCTAATTCACTCACTCAATGTAGCACGAGAAACTGTGCGTAGTGGACTTTCAACGTAGAATTGGGTTTTTGAAGTTAGGTTACCAAACCGACACTTGAGACTTGAAACTTATCCAGTATTCACAATCCTTATCATTTCTATTGCTGTGACTCAATCTTCTTTTAAATTTAAAGTCTATTTTCAGAAATGTTATAAGTTATTCACATTCACATCATTTCAAAGCCTTGAAATTTTTCTAAAATATTTGGAACTCTATTTATGACAAATACATTGGTTTTTATCATTCACGTCGTTTTAAATCTTGGGTCTTTTGAAACACATTTTATTTGCACATACTTCATGAAATTGTTTTTCTCTTGAATTTATAACTTGCCCTGTTTTCATGTAACAAATCCATGCATATTTTCGGGAAAAAGAACCTATGACTCAAAGTGTGCCTTATAAACTCGATTTCTCATAAACACAAGAAAGTGTGTACCTACGAAGTCCTATTGTGTGAATTTATTTTCTAAAACATTCTTGGATCTTTAAATAGTTATTCTCGTACCGCATTACTACTGTTTTTTTAACCATATCACAAAGTTCGGGTAATCTATGTTTCATAAACAAAAGTTTATCCTTTTACAGTTGTATTTTTAATCGCAAAACTTTTGGGTTTAACAAAATAGCTGGACACATTTCCATCGGAATGTTGCTAGATGTCTGCTACCATTTTTGTACAAAACCACTAAACTCTAACTCGCATGCCAGTAGGCTATATGTCTGTTCTGCGCACTCTTATTTGCAGTAAGTTTCATTATTTTATTTTTGTACCATTTTTATCTATAGTTATTTTTACGTATTATCTTAATGGTGGTCATTTCGCATTTTTCTATTGACAGTTATTCTCACATACTGTTTGTGGTTATTCTCGCTTTTTTTTTTTGCGGATATCCTGACGCGTTACTTGTGATTATTTTACTATTTATTAGCAGCAATCCTTGCATCACTGATGTTGAGCATTAGTTCAATTTATTTACTCTTATTTTGTGCATTTGCGTGATTTACACGATTTATTGCTCTTTCGAATCGAAATTTCATGCTATACTTATATACTTTTCATGAACGCATGCTTTGAACGCATATTTTGAACACATAATTTAAACGCATATTTTGTACGCATACTTTCCAATTTTGAGCAAAAACCTGTTATACTTTTGCATTATTTTGTTCATCATCATGGTCAACGAACATACTAATTGATAACTCGCATGAGGTCTAAGCCAGTGCCCACGTACGACTCGGGTCAGAGTACTCATCTAACCCGAGTGGAACGGTGTAATCCTTAGAGTCTATCAATATGAGTGTTTAGAGCCAAACCATTTGAACAGAAATTGACCGGTTATTGGTGCCGGTGAACCTGAAAGGGGAAGGATCGCTAACCATGCTTGATACTTACACCTTATTCTCATTACGGTTATTCGGGTGAACCCGAAAGGGGAAGGACCTTTAACCGCATCCTATACTTGAGCAATACCTATTACTTAACACATCTTAGTTGCACGCATTGCGTCTTGTATCATTTATGTTAGAGTCATGGAAAAGCATAACACCTTAGTGTAAGGTAAACCGGTGGTTACGGTTCGGAACGTAAGCATTGGTTTACAGGTACATGAGGGTGGTGTGTAATTCCACTTAGGCTATTGGTGGGCAATCAGTACGAGTCCAAAATATCGGTAGTCTGGTGGGTTAGCTGCGGTACACCCTATATATAAGCATTAACGATACTATGGAAACGGACTAGGAGTCTGACCAAGAACACATCTATTTTTTTTACATTTTTGTATTTTGGGCTATTTAATAGCGTTGGATCCGACTTCTTTAATAGGTCGTTGAGCAACGACTATCATTTTTGACAAAGAACGTTTTTACACCAATTTTGTATACACTTACACTCTCTGTTACTTGGAATCTCGTTGCATGTCCTTAGCAAAGTTCGGTCAGAAATTTTTCTAAAGTAGGGGAGACTGCTATATCAGCACCCTATCCTCACCAGTTAAATACTTTCCCAAACCTTGTAAATTCTCAACTTCCTAGCCTCAGGTCAAATGTCAAGGATTTTAAAACCTTTCTCTTTGAATAACTACTTTATACTTTGTCAATTTTATGATTGATGTATTCCTTAAAACTTACTTGCCCTTTTTAAACTCTTTTGTTTCATGGAAACTATCACTTGAAAATAATTTCGGGACGAAATTTCCTAAAGTAGGGGAGACTGTGACAACCTGCACTCTCACTTTTCATAAATGTGCATAATTTGTCCCACAACCATATCAAAATTTTCATTTTTAACCCTCGTATTTTAAAAGATTGAAAAATCACACGATTTAATAAAAATTTATAAGCTTACAATTAGTCATTTTCACGTTTAATACTTATGCATACATTCAAACATGTATTATAAGTGGGGCTTAATTCTAATTTATAAAAGAATATACCATGTAGCGATAATTTAGAGAATTCATTTGTTTGATAGTAATAGTATTGCGCGCACACACACACACACACACACACACACACACACATATATATATATATATATATATATAATCTTTGTGGATTTACTGAAACAAACCAAAATTTTATAAATGTATAATGCTCATAAAAATTTGACCTCCATAATTAACTTTACAAGGTTTATGTAAGCTTTAATGAAATACTTTTGTTAATCTATCTATATAATAATTGAATACACTAGGGTCAAATGAAGGCCTTAGAGAGGGTCCTCATGGATCCAACCACAATATGGAGCTCCGAATTGAAGTCCATATAAACCATTTTCAGAATTTTTTTTTCATTCTCCACAAATCATTCTTCATTTCTCCATAACAAACCTTTCTATCTTCCTTCTTCATCTTTCATACTTTCTTGATTCTTCACAACTGATTCAAGGTAAGCATCGATCCCTATTCTTCTAACATTGCTTAATATTATTGTGTTTTACTTATTTTTTGTTAACAAACTCGATGCTTTACTGTTAATCATCTTGATGAAACCTATGTATACGATTTTTCAGTTGATATTTTTGTTAACAAACTCGATGCTTTACTGTTAATCTTACGAATAAATTACTCTTATCATTTGTTTAATCAAATGGTTTGACTTAATCGGTTTTTTTAATCTTTGACTATTTAATCAAATTCTGCAATGAAGATTTAATCGGTTTTTTAATTTTTGTTTACAAAAATTAGTTTGACTATATAATCAGTTTTCTTATAAAATACGATCCATATGAAGATTTAATCGGTTTTTTTTAATCTTTGACTATTTAATAAAATTCTTCAATAATATTATTATCAATGATTAAACACTGATACATTTAGAATGAAGTTTTAATCGGTTTTTTTATAAAATACGATCTAGATGATTTAGAATGAACATGGATAATTAACATTTAATTGTTTCAAGAAATTTATCAATTTGATGTATTCATTTGTGATTATTCTTTAAAAGAGTTAATTACGTGGTTAGTCCTTGTGGTTTCTTTAAAGTTTCAAGTTTAGGTACTAATAGTTTCAAGTAACGGGTTAGGGTACTAAGGTTTGTTTTTGTAACAATATTGGGTACTAAGACTAACGATCGTTAATTTTTATGTTAAATTTATGTAAAGTGACAAAATTGACTTTTTACAAAATAGAGGGGTCATTTGTGTAAAACTCTTAGTACCTAAACCTGAAACTTTAAAGAAACCACATGAACTAACCACGTAATTAACTCATAAAATTAATATTTTTTTACATCTTATTTGTATTAAAATTTAAAAATTTAAAATTATTTTTCACTAATACAACATTTAAAATTATTTTTCACTAATACAAAAAATAAAATAATTTTTCATTAATACAAAAAAAAAATTAAAATTATTTTATATAAAAACAAGGGCTAACATTTTGTATTATTGAATAATAATTTTAAATTTTTTTTTCTATATTATTTTCATTTAAAACAAAATTTCTAAATTATTATTTTCAAAAAAAAAAATGAACGTGAACGTGAACAACACAATAAAAGGAAATAATGGCTTCATGGAATGAGGTCATGAAGATAGTTATAGACTTGGTCAAGACACGTATCAATTTATGTCTTCGATCAATCGGTGCTCCACTTTGTCCACGTCCCTTGGAGAAATCTCACTTTGCTTCCACGTTAGCTTGTTTATTCCTTCTTGCGCATTTCTTCCTATGCACGGCATGTATCAACCTCCTTTTGGTCTTCACTTAGCTTCACATATATCAACCTCCTTTTGACCATGTCTTTCATCAAATAGAAGTACCACTTGAATAGGCTAAGATATTTGATGCATATTAGTTTGAGATCGCTTGCATCTTCCAAAACGCCACCAAGCTTTGTTGTAATTAGGTTTTGTATAAAAGAATAACATATCCATTAAAAATAACAAACAGACGTAACACATATACTGAACAGGTCCTAAGGACTCCCCTATGGGACAAAACCTATTTTTTTATGTTATTCATCCTTTTATTTAATAACTATTATAAATCTATTTTAATTATTAAAAATAGTAAACTTGGTCAAAAATTTTTATAAAATTATCCTAGTTTCATAAGACCCTAAAGTTTTTTTTATAAATTTATTTTTCCAAAAAAAAATATTTATTATTTTTAATATATTTATTTAATTCAAATATAATTATTTTTACTTTTTTTTGCATTAGTGAAAAATAATTTTAAATTTTGTATTAGTGAAAAGTAATTTTAACATTTTAAATTTAAATACAAATAAAATGTAAAAATATTACTTTTATGAGTTAATTACGTGGTTAGTCCCTATGGTTTCTTTAAAGTTTCAAGTTTAGGTATTAAGAGTTTTACATAAATGACCCCTCTACTTTGTAAAAAGTCAATTTTGTCACTTTAACTAAAGTTAACAGAAAAATTAACAATCGTTAGTCTTAGTACCCAACATTGTTACAAAAACAAACCTTAGTACCCTAACCCGTTACTTGAAACTATTAGTGTATGTGCGTGAATGGATCGTATAACAACAAAGAATGATCAAACAATTTAGTTTTAGGTGCGGAATCCCTAAAACTATCACAAAATAATAGTCAAACAGATCAAAACACACAGATCATCATTTTCAAAAGCTTTTCATTAATTAACAACTCGATTACACGTTGAAATATGATTACAAACAAGGTAAGAACGTGAAAAGAGTTAAACAAAACACTAGAGAGAATATCAGAAAGTGGAGGGAATAATAATGACAAAAGTTACATTCAAAAATCAAACTTGTCTATTTATAGACTGCACATTCGCCCAAATTGATTGTGCGAATGTGCAGGTTCGCCCAAACTGTCTGGTCGAACCAAGTTACATAATAAACTATATTCACATTCGTCCACAGCATCTTCCTTCGCACCCTTTCTTCTTCCTTCGCACCTTCAGAAAGTCTCCTTCGTACCTACTAATCTTCATTCGCACCAACGACAATCATCAAAAACAAGTTTGTTGTTCAATCCGAAGCACTAGTCGCACTTTTGCATCTACAAACTCCCCCTCGACTATTGCTTGGATTGCTGTCTACGCTGTTCATCCATTCTAATGTTCATCAGTTTGATATGTCGTTGAATCTTCTGTTCTTTCGTCAACACCGGTTCCTGAAATTGCTTTTGCTTCGGCTTTTTCAGTTCAGGCACCTTTTTCTTTTCATCAAACTTTCCGAGCTTCTCACCGTAGTCACAACCAGCATTAATATCATATGCAAAGCACAGAAATACCACACGTTGGTACTTTCCTACTTGCTCAGCATCTTTCGCATCAGAATAGATCGGATTGTAAAACAACATGATTATATCCTCATGTGAACAGTTTATTAACCACATGGGATCAAAAATGTGTACTTTCTTGTAGTTCTTCTCTCCGTCTTTCAATACAATCACAGCCTCTGCTATCTTCCAATCATAATACCACCAGATGAAATCTTTAGCGAAGTGTTGTGGGATTGGTAACAAAGGAATCTTTTTCAACACTCGCGGTGGCTTGTACTTTAACGTCACCTTGGGCATACCTGTAATCTGATCAATATCCTTCTTGTGAACAATTCGTTTAGGATATTTTGGTTTAAATAAATCCCACTTGGTTCGGCTTTCTCTCGTCATCTTTTCAGAAAAGTAGGTAATCTGACTATTTGACGCTCCCGTTAAACGGTGACGACAAATATCACAGATTGCCCAATAGGGAAGAGTCTTCAAATGATGAAATTTATCGAAGTATAAGATCCCCTTCTCCCACTTTACTACAATACATCTCAATTCTTTAACAAACTTCCAGGCCAAAGCACGACCTTTGAAAATACCACTATGAAGTTTGTAAAAGCTTCCTTGAATTTCAGCATTTGGACGATTGTTTTCTTTCTCTTTCAACTTCTTCAAGAATTTCTTCAAACTCTCCGACTGCTCGAACCGCGGTTTGTCATGCCCTTTAAAGATTTCATCTTCAAACGCTTTACTTTTCTCTTTCGCCAGTTTCTCGGCATGGTTTAGCAATTCATCTGAGAATCCAGGAAATCCACAATCTTGATTAGTCTTGAAGTATTGTGGATACTCCTCACTCGTAATATCTTCCATTTCAACATCCTCAAAAGCAGGAACATCACGGTCATCAGAATGATTCCCGGCTTCCTTCTCAGGTATCTTTGGAATGAAATTATCTGCAAGTAACTCTTCCAAAGTTTTTCCTACCTGTTTAGCTAAACCCTCAAGTATTTCTTTTGAAATCGCCGCAGAAACTTCCCCATCTTCAAGATCAGGATCATCAAACTCCAACTCAAATAGTTTATTGCTCGATTCAAATATCTCTGGAAATCTGCTAGTCATGTCGATCGTCCAGACTCGATCTGTGAGCATCTGGCGATACATGTTTTTGTCGTCTTCAGATAATGATTGCAGTTTCTCATTCCAGAATATATCTTCATCCACATTCTCTCCAGGAGTCTTAGAGCTCGACTCGCCACCCTTACTTGAATCACGCTTTTCATATGTAAATTTGTCAGCGTTATCATCATCATCATCATCATCATCATCATCATCATCACTACTACTATCGAAAGCAGAGCTGTTTCCATCACTCGATCCATCATCTGAACCTCCATCATCTTTATCATCTTTCTTCTTCTTCTTCGTATCATTTCCTGCATCTTCATCAAGTTCTTCATCTTCTTCTTCGTCAGATGGTTCGAAATCGACCTGTTCTTCTTCTCTTTCCTTATCTACTTCACCAGCTTGATGTTGAGGAGCTTGAGGGTACAAGTTTTTGATCAAATCATCCATATGCTTGTTACTCTTCTTCAACTGTTTATTCTCCTCCTTCAAGACGATAATTCTCCTGGTGTTTCGTTGCTCGTGCTTCAGCAACTTCTTATTCTCTCTTTTCAACCTCTTGATAGTTTTCTTCAAAACTTCATTATCATCAGCTGATGTTACTACGACCTCCAACATCTTTTTATCATTTGTCTTTAATTGCTCGATCTCAGTTTGTTGTTTGTTGATTATATTCATCATCTAAGACAATCTCTGATTCACAGCACTCATAATATCACTATCCACCGAAACTTTCTTCTTCATGGGTGGTTCAACAACATCAGGCAGCTTGCCTTTTCTAATCTTCTTGAGCACGTTATCCAATGCTTCGTTAAACTGATCAACAGGTATATCTTCACTCTGTTGTGTGCTCGATGTTGTCGCAGTCTTTTGCTTCTTCTGTGCTGGTGCAGTAACCGGTGACTTAGAACTAGAAGCCGGTGGTAGTTTCTTTCCAGCTATCAACGATTCAATCTCCTTCTTTCTCTTAATACTTGGTTTCTCTGTTTGCTTCTTCTTTGACTTAGCAGCTTGTACAGGAGAACCAGTAAAAGTTTCATCTACGTTCATAATCAACTCATCTTCATCAACAGGAATAGGACTCTTATTCCCTTGATCTTCAACATCCTGACTAGTAGACACACCAACCTCAGTGGCCTTGGGCATGGTTGTCTTTAACGATTCAGTCTCTGAGTCCCAATGTTCATCTTCTAGCGTCTCTTCTGAATCAACTGACGCTTCGTCCACAATATGTAAACCCTTCTTTGCCATTGTTTTGTTTGTTCTTGGCGTACTTTTCTTATTTCGGGTTCAGTTGTAACCTCTAACCTTATCTCTTTCTTCTTTATCTTTCCACTCTTTGCGCCAACCTTCACAACCTGTCTTTTGCGTTTCGCATCAGGATCAACAGGATGTAATGGGTTATCAGGATCAGAATCACTGTTTGCATGTCTCACAAGCCCTTCACCCGGATCTGTATAATCAACTCTGGCTAGGTGTCCAAATAAACGTCTTACTGGAGGACGTTCATCAACTGACACTCCCTTATACGCCTTCATCCTAGCAAGTGTATTAAGCGACATATGTTCCTGAACAACTATGTGCTTAGGATCTCTTTTCAGCTCCTTATACTTGTTGTCAAACACCATCTGGAGGAAACGAGGATAAAGTAGAAACTTAAGATTCCTCGTGCCGTTCACAGGCTCTAGCAAATGTTGCATCAGCATGCCTGAAACATTGAACGGTTTGTTCAACACTAAGGCAACCATCATAGAACTGATACTCTTTCACATCAAATCATATCCTCCAGCTGCAGATCCGAAGACATGAATCAAAACGTGTGCCAGATATTTGAATTGAGGGCACAGTTTTCCCTTATGCAATGAACCGTCAGTGATTGGTCCATTGTATTTCATTCTGAGAAAGCACTTTCGCTGATCCATAAAACTGAACTCCTTAGGATCTGTCGGCTCATCATCTAAATTCAACGCTTCTCTCAGATCCTCCTCGCAAACAATGACTCTTTGTCCTTGGATTTTGCCCGTCAAACATGATTCGCATTTCCAGAAATCAAGCTTCGCTCCCGACCAGAATTCTTGCATCATATCTCTGTAGATAATCGTCGGTGTAGCAATAGCATCTATCACCCTGCATCTCTTCAAGAACTCTATGATTCCAACAAACTCCGTATGCTTCTTAACCTCTCCGAGGTACGCACAGCAGTTATGCGCATTCTCGAAGGCTAAAAGCTCTTCAGAAACAGTTTTGGCAGGCTGTGATGATGATCCAGCTTGTTCCGTCGTCTTCTCTTGCTCGGACATCGTTAAATCTGCAAAACAAACAAAAACACATGTTAAAAATCGACAAAATTTCAAACTTTGAATTTTTTTTTTTTTTTTGTAATCAACCTTTTCATTCGCCCAAACGGGGGTACGAATGAGAAAAAACCAGGTACGAATGAGAAAGATAAATGGTACGAATGTATGGTTTTTGATAAAAGGTTTCATTCACCCAAACATTCTACATTCGACCGTTTGTTTATCTCCTTCGCCCATTCGTAATGGTCGAAGGTGACTGTTCTTAATTTGAATTTTCAATTTTGAAATTAAGGGTTTCTGATCATGTTCTTTTGATTGAAACAGATCCTAATAATGCCAATTGACTATCTTATACTAGCAGATTCATCAATTATACATTGTATTTGTGTTTTCAATTAAAACTAGGGTTCTAAACACAACTATTGATCAATTGATCAAACAGTTGGTTTTGAAACCATGGTTTTTGTTAATTCTCCCCCTAAAACACATATACAATGAAACCTAATCAATAATTGTTACAATGAAGTTGATTTTAAACAGATTGAATAGTTAGGGCTCGAAACAGAAAACAGGAATTAAATCCTTCAATCCTGAATATTAACCTGTAAATGATAGTGCAAAATGATCAGTAGGAAGTGACGAGTACAATGGTAAGATTCAAAATAATCAAGCAACAAGGTGAGGTTAGAGTGATTTTTCTGAAAAAAATTTGAATGGGGTTCGAATGAGACAGACAGGTATATATAGGCATCCTCCTTCGCCCATTCTTTACGTACGAAGGAAAAACTTTTGTCTCCTTCGACCCTAGTGAAAGGTTCGAATGAGCCAAAAGGGTTCGAATGAAACATAAGTTCAAGAACACTCTCCTTCGCCCATTTAGAACATACGAAGGAACATGTAAAATCCCACATTCGACCAACCGAATGGGCGAATGAGAAATGGGATTTTTGATAAATTTTCCAAATCTCAAAAACGAGTCCCGGTCCAATTATTTTCCAACTTTTAAGCATCCAACAATCATGTTTTCACATTTAAAATCCATCAACATTTGATAAACATGATCAAAATTAACGGATTTTCAAAGAATAACCGTTTTTGAATTCTCAGGGGTCGAAAGAGAGAGAGAGTGGTCGAAAGTGGAAATTTATTTGGTCGAAAGAGGGATTTTGTGGTCGAAGGAGGTGTTTTAGTGGTCGAACGTAGACTTTCATTGCTTATTTTGTTCATTCGCCTAGTGGTGTCACCTTCGATTGATCGAACGGTCGAAGGAGCAGGAAAACGGTCGAACGAAAGAAGAAAGCGGTCGAAAGAGATTTTGTGCTTTGAGTTCACATTCGTGTCAATCAAAACGGTCGAAGGAGAAGATTATTTCTCATTCGCACGTTCGATCATACGAAAGAGTATTCTGTTTTAAAACATTTATAATCTTTTCGTGTTTAAACGTTTACAGGTCAAGATGTGGAACTTTCCAACAACGCCTAGACCTACTCAAGCACCACAACAGCAGAAAACACAAGATCCATGGTCGGTTGCAGCCCAGAAGACTAGTCAACCATCCCAGCCAATCAATTATATGGCTATGGCTAGTTCGGCTCCTCAACAAGTTGTTCAACCATTACAACAACCTATTGACAACTATTGGGGAGTAGCAGCAGCTGCAGTTCATTCGCAGACGACCAATGCCATATCCACTCTTATTCATGATCTATCCTCAGGAAGCGCCAATCGTCCACCAAAGCTAATGGACATGAAGGAGTACAACACATGGAAGACGAAGTTCAAGATCCATGTTGAGGGACAAGGACTTGAGGGAGCCGAGGCATGGCAGATGATAGTAAAGGGGTATGTTGCTCCTATTCTGGAGAATACTGGAGAACCGATACCTTTGGAGAACTTGGCGGATGATGAGAAAAAGAGGTTTGCGATAGAGAAGAAGGCATTTTCTCAGCTATCTCAGGCGATCAACACTGATTTGCTGCATCAGTTTTGAACGTGTACAACATCCAAACAATTATGGGATATGCTGAGAAACCGACATGATGGTAATGAGAAGACAAGGAAGCTGAGAATGGAAGAGCTTCGGAAGGAATTTGAGAACTTCAGCTACATGGGCAATGAGACCCTAAAAGAGTTGGTTCCACGGTATTGTCATTTGCTCACAGAACTGTCAAGCTATGAGATCAGCATACCAATGTCAGAATTGGTGGACAAATTTGCTGATGCTTTACCACCCTACTGGAACCAACACATTAAAGTGTTGAAGGAAAAGGATGCATACCAGTATTGGACTATCAACGAGTTCATTCAAAAGCTGGAAAACAAAGAGATGGAGGAGAAGAGGAAAGCCAAGAGAGCTCAGATTCCACAGAATCCTGATCTATATGTGAGTGGTACATCTAACTCTCTTTCTGCTGCAAGCACTACTTCAAATGTTGCTCCTCACATTGCATGTGTATCCAATGTTATTGAACCCACAAAAGCACCAATCAACTACCATGCCCAAACTTCATCTTACACACCATCATACACACAACAACCTTATCAAACACCAAACTTTATTCCACCTTTTTCACCATTACAACAAGCTGCATGCTACACTGCAAGTCAACCTCAACAACAACAACAATATACTCCTCACATGAATCAGATGTAGATTACACAAGCACAATCAAGTCAAAGCCCGATTGTGTTAGAGACCTCGAATCTTAACAATGTGACTGTTGAAATTGCTCAACAGCACGTTGCTTTAGTGTCTGCTATGGTTGCATTTTACAACGGTTTGGTTGCGAGTCAAATTGGAAACAACAATCTCACCAATGAGGACTACGCTCAAATCGACAAAGAGGAGATGGAGCTTATGGATATTCAGTGGGCTTTTGCAAGCATAATGAGGAGAGCCACTGACTTTATTCAGAAGACTGGAAGAACTGACCTTTCAACTTCTCCCAACACCACATACGGATTCAACAAAGCAAAAGTTACATGCTTCAACTGTGGTGAGAAGGGTCACTTTAAAAGAGAGTGCACACAGCCAGCACAGCAAGGTAATCGAAACCCGTTCAATTCAACATACCAAAACAGACAAAACCAAAACCAAAATCAAGTTTCATACAACAGTTCCAACATCTCAAGCTTTCAACCACAAAACAATTACCAGAACCGTCAACAAAATACCAACACTAGACAATCCACAACTCAAAACCAACCTCAACAAAATCCAAACCGAACTATTGTTCCTATCTCTACACCTAACACTCAAAACCAAACCCAAACTAACAATCAAAACCAAGCACTTGTAATTCAGAAAGATGAAGGTTTTGATTGGACGGGTATGCAATTGGGGGTGGAGGAGATTACTGCTGGGAACGTGGCTTGTATGGCACAGAAGATGAGTCTGGATGAGAATGAGGAGATTGAGGAGGAGGTTGTGATTGAGAAAGTGTCGGAGTTGAAAATTGAGGAAGTGAATGAGGATGTGATTGCTGAGAGTGAAGACAAGAAATCTGGGATGATTCTTGATTCTGTCACGGATATTGGAGACCACTACGATTCAGCTTATTCGGACATGGAGAGTGAATCTGATTCAGAAGCTAGTGTGAATTCACTAGATGATGACATTAATCAACTGCTAGCTGAAGCTGACTTTCTTATGACCCGCAAGTTATGTATGGTGGATGATGCGTGCACCAAGATTGACTACTCCAAATTCTTCGCAGGGAAGGAAGCTCACTTCGCTTTGATGGCAATGACAGAACCTCCTAAACCGGTAAGTTCTGAATCTCAATCTAAAGTGTGTGTTAAATGTGTTAAATGTGCTGATTTTGAAAAATTGATAGATGAAAATAAGCTTCTCAAGGTCCAACTTAAGAGTGCCAAAATAAACTGTCAGATTTATCAAAAAGACTTAAAAGATTTCAACAAAGTTCTTGATGGTTATAAAAAGGATGTGTCTGAACTTAAAAAGACATTGTCAATTAAACAACTTGCCATTAATAACTATATTAATGAAATGGAAAACACTAAGTTAGAAATGGCAACCATCAAGTGCTTTGCTGAAAAAGTGAACAAGAAGTTAGAAAGTTACAAGCACATAGCATATGTAGTTGACCATATCATAGAAGAACCCTTCCAATCAAATAGTGCAAACTATAAGGCGGTCCCATCTCCGGTATTGTTTGAAAACCACAACTTACATGCAATACCACCGGAGACTTTAGTCAATTCTGACTCCACATCAGAAAACGAGCCCAACACTTCTAGTGTCGGAGACCCGTATTCTGATGTGAGACCTGTATTGGGAAATGATGAGGGTGTGGTCGCTGCTGATGATTCAGATGAAGAAGATGAACAATCTGAGACGGTTGAAAATGAAAGTGATATCCCTGATGAAAATCATATAATCACTACTGAGCCAGTCTCACCGTCTCAGATCATTCATCCCATGGCAAATGCTCATCGAAAGAATGTGGTTAAGAAAACTGAAAAGTCTGTTGGTAAGTGTGTTGAAAAGAAAGAGGTAAAGAAAATTGAGAAAAATGTGATTAAACCGGTTGAAAAGAAAACTGAAACTAAATCTGAGAAAAATGTGGTGAAACCAGTTGAAAAGAAAAATGAGATTAAAACTGAGAAAACCAATGAAATGAGCAACGAATCGTGTGACAAACCTGTGAAAATCTTCTATCGGATGCAAGGCTCCGATAAGATTTTATCTGATGATGAATATCCGATTAAATTTGTCAATTATTCCAAAATCGAAAAGATCTGGCAGGAAAGTACGATTTGGTTTCCAAAATTTGAAAGAACCAATGACATTCCTCCAGAAATTTTAGAGAAAATTTATTCGGATAAAGATGCCAAGGTCAATGTCACACAATTTGTTTTGCCTGTTGATAAAGCAAACAGTTTTATTAAACCGACTTACTCGAAGGAACCAGCTCCTGAGAGTTTAAGGAAACAATGCATGGTTGCTCGATATCCCATTGCTAGTTTTTCCAAGTTGCCGATCAAAGAAAACTATGAGGAATACCGTGCGTGTTATAAGTGCGGGGAAAGGGGACATTTACTTGCCGCCTGCCCGTACGTACGACACAAAAGGCACGAGGTGGAGATGAGGCAACATCATGATTATCCGGTTGACAACTACAGTTATCCACAAAGACGGTATTTCCCTCAGCAAACACCTTATTATAATCAAAACAATTTTTACAACAAGAGGGAAAACCGTCCGATGACGTATGATAAACGCAACCGGATAACCACTGAGAAATCTGCTAAGAAACCTGTGATGAACTCAACTGCTGATAACAAAAAGGTTGCTCCTAAACCTAATGGAAAACAAGCAGTTGGCCCTGTCTCTGTTAAATCAGAGAAAGTAACCAAGAAGGTTGCATTTAAAGATGAAGTAAAGAAACCGGCTGAGACTTCAAAATCTCAGATCCGGATCTTGAAAAGATCTGAGCAATCCAGGTCATCTAAGGAATCTGAAGGAGTCTCAACTTCACAAAATGAGAAGAGTGAGAAAAAGAAAGTTGTGAGTGAGAAGAAAGGGGTTGAGTTAACCCAAGATGTTTGTGAATTGAAAGAATCTTTGAAACAACCCGTTCAAAGACCCAAGACCAAACAGGCTTGGGTCCCCCGAAAGATCTAACTGCTTTACTTTATATGTGCAGGGAGCTCCAGATGGCCCTGTTAGCAGCCTATGGATTGTTGACAGTGGAGCTTCTGGTCACATGACAGGGGACCTCACGCTACTCTTTGATATCAAAAACATAAACGGAGGTTATGTTGCATTTGCTGTAAATAAAGGAGGCTACATTACGATGGAGGGTAGTGTAAGCAATGGGGTCATGACATTTGAGCGGATATCATACGTGAAACAGATAGATTATAATCTGCTCAGTGTTAGTTAAATCTGTGATAAACAATTTTCTGTATATTTTGATGACAAATCCTGCTATATCTTGAAACCTGGGTTTGAACTTCCAAAAGAGTGGGTGATGCTAAAGGCACCGAGAGTAAACAACTTGTATATTCTCGATATGTCCAAAGCAATGACCACTCATGGCCAAGTCACATGTTTCCTCTCTAAGGCTACAGAAAAAGAATCTATAATGTGGCACAGGAGAATGGGACACATCCATTTGAGAAAGATGAACCAATTAGTGAAGAATGAACTTGTCATGGGAGTTAATGTAAAACACTTCCATTTGAATGACAAGTGTGTTAGTTGCAAAAAGGGAAAGCAGCACAAACAGGCCCATAGACCAAAGAAAGTCAATTCCGTTGAACTGCCGCTTGAGCGTTTGCACATGGACTTATTCGGTCCAGTCAGACGTAAAAGTCATGCCGGGGAGTTGTATTGTCTTGTGGTGACTGATGATTATTCAAGATTTTCATGGGTCATGTGCTTGCATCAGAAAAGCGACACTTTTGACAATCTGAAGGTTCTGTTTACACGTCTGGAGAATATATATGGTCTGAAGATCAAACGAATCCGGAGTGACAATGGGACGGAGTTCAAAAACGCTCAGATGGAGGATCTTTGTGCAAACAAGGGAATTCATCATGAATATAGTGCTCCGTACACACCCCAGCAGAACGGTGTCGCAGAAAGAAAGAACAGGACTCTAATCGAGACGGCGAGAACTATGCTTGCGGATTCAAATCTTCCAGTCATGTTCTGGAACGAGGCTATTTTCGCAGCATGTTACACTTTAAACCGTGTTTTAACAGTGAAAAAGTTTGGCAAAACTTCTTATGAGCTGTTGAACCGACGCAAGCCGAATCTGGAGTATCTAGAACCATTTAGTGCCCCGTGTACAATGCTGAATCCTTCGGAGAAGTTTGCACCAAAGGCTGAAGAAGGTTATTTTGTTGGATATGCAACCCCACTAAAACGGGTATTCAACAAAAGAACTAGAAAAGTCGAGGAGTGGGCTAACGTCGAAGTACAAAGATACACACAAAATGTACAGGGTGGAGGTCCAGATTGGATGTTTGATTACAAAGACTTCTTTGAATCATTCAATCTAGATAGCATGGTTGAAGAAGCTGTACTTCGCTTATATTACGAGGTGGAAAACGCCGTGACTTCACCGTTAGTGCGTCCGATCACGGTAAATCCTTAAGCAGCTTCTAATGATACTACTGCTCCTGTGATGGAAGAAGAGGTGTTCTAAGAAGCTTCTACAACGCTTAATTCATCAGATTCAAAAGATGAAGACGATGATGCAACAAGTGAAGCTATTCTGGACAATGCTACAGTGACACCACCAGTGAACCCAACTAATACTGATGCTTCAACATCGAATGTGGGTAATGATCTGGTTTCTACAGAGAATTTGACAACACAAACGGGAGTACAAGTACCTGATTATCCGGAATCTCGGATACATCGGATACACCCGCTTGAACAGGTTATTGGTGATCCTGGTAGCAGCGTGATGACAAGAGGGCAGTTGAGAAATGCTCAAGCACCAGAAAATATTGGCAACCTTGCTTTATATGCCAAAATACAAAAATCTGGTTTTCAAAATGACTGGTCTTTCGCTTGTTATGTTTCGCAGGTCGAGCCGCGGACATACAAGGATGCTCTTTTGGATGATGCCTGGGTGGAAGCAATGTAGGAAGAGTTGTTACAATTCCAGAAACTCGGCGTATGGACATTGCCAGATTTGCCCCCGGGAAGAAAGAAAATTGGAACCAAATGGATGTTTAAGTGCAAGAAGGATGATAGAGGAGTCATAGTGCGAAACAAAGCTCGTTTGGTCGTTCAAGGCTTTCACCAGGTTGAGGGAATCGACTACAATGAAATATATGCACCGGTGTGCAGGGAATTTGAAAAAGTTATGCAGGAAAAGTTCGAAATGAGCGCAATGGGAGAAATGCAGTTTTTCCTAGGCTTGCAGGTGGAGCAAAGACCAACGGGGATCTTTATTCACCAGACGAAATACGTTTCTGAAGTCTTGAGCCGATTCCAGATGGATGATTCGAAGCCGATGGATACCCCGATACAACCTAATCACGGGATTGGAGTTGACCTTAAGAGGGAGCTGACTGATCCATTTACATACAGAGCAATCGTCGGATCTCTGATGTATCTCACAGCGTCTAGACCCGATATAATGTTTGCGACATGTCTTTGTGCGCGATATCGATCGAAGCCAAAACAGAGTCATCTTGCAGCTGTCAAACGTATCCTTAGATATCTGAAGGGTTGTCCATCGAAAGGACTTTGGTACCCTCATGATGATAATTTTGACCTAATCGCTTTTATTGATGCAGATTGGGGCGGCTGTGACAAAGACAGCAAATCCACAACGGCTGGATGTCAGTTTATGGGGAGCAGGCTCGTGACCTGGCAATGCAAGAAACAAACCGCAGTTGCACTATCCACATGTGAAGCAGAATACGTTTCAGCATCGAGCTGCTGCTCACAGGTTCTTTGGATCCAACAACAGATGGTGGATTACGGTTTGCAATTTCTTAAAACCCCTATTTACTGTGATAATGAGGCCGCAATCGCATTAACAAAAGACTTAGTAAATCACTCAAAGGCTAAAGATATCCGGATTAAATATCATTTTATCCGTGATTGTTATGCTAAAGAGTTGATCGATATGGTCAAAATCCACACTGATTACCAACGCGCAGATCTTTTTACCAAAGCTTTTGACAAATCCAGATTTGATTATCTTTTAAAAGCTAATAGTATTAAAGAAAAACAGGACTGATCACCACCTCAGTCTATCACTTTTTAGTTTAAATTTTTACTGTTTTTTCAGAAAAATTTCGAAAATCCAAAAACATTGAAAAATTTCAAAATACATAAAAATGAGAAAATTTCTTTGCTGACTGCTATATCTTCTTCCCTTAGATTAATGCCGTCAGATTTCTGTGAACAAACGATATCTGGGCAGTCACATATTTGAAATGCTCCAGCTTATCCTTGGAAACAGTAAATTCGAAAATCTATAAAAATCAGAAAAATCAAAAATGATTTCCTGGAGTATAAAGGGAAATGATAATACATCAGTGGGGATCTGACACATTCTAAGTAATGTACTGCTATATAGGGCGTGTGTCTGAGTCTGTGCGATGTGCTAATAGGCTTCGTAGACCTATTACTGCGTGCCTGATACATACATATCAAACGAATTGTTGTGTGGATGAACTCCTCATGGGCATATGGTCTTAGTACCGTAATTTCGTTTGATAGGGTATTTGTACAAAACTCGGAGGTTTAGGGTCCTTATGTTATAAGTTGTCTGGGGATAGCCTCTCTGATCTTCTGCTGTAAGTCATTACGGACCTAGATCAGACAGGGTGTCTTTATAAAAGAGCTATATGCCAAATCCTAAAGTTACCGAATTGAGGAACTTTCCATGTTATATGATGATCAAAGATTATCTATTACATCGTATTGATCACTGAAGCAAATCATGATTAATATCAGTCCTCAACCTGGTATAGTGCATATGTTACTTTGCTGCATTAATTTGCTGACCTGTATACCTCTATGCATTATATCTTGTACAATTACAGACGACGAAAGCATAATCACGCTTTACAATGAGTGTTTGTGCATTTACTTCTTGATACGGGAGTATGTCGTGTGCGTGGGAACCACAGACAATTGCGTTTATACTATAAATATCAGTATCAGTTTAAAGCACTGCCCAAAAGTCTGCATGTGAGTTTATGTGGATCACAATATCAGCAATTGCCAGATCACACATTGTCTTTAATGATAATAATTCAAAAGATCAACAGTGTGATCAGATTTCTCAATAACTGATATGATCCCTTTACCGGAAATCCCAAAAACATTTACAGTTTTTCATTTACATTTTTGCATTTTATTTTCTCGTCAAAAATTACAAAACTCAAAAAGATTTTAGGTGTGTTTTAACATAAACTTTAGAAAATCCAAAAAGATTTTTCATTTCCATCTTATTTTTGATAACTGATGGTGGTTGATGTCGATTTTCTAAACCTTGATACACCATTTGAGCTTTGTAACTTTTTAAATGTGAAAACATGATTGTTGGATGCTTAAAAGTTGGAAAATAATTGGACCGGGACTCGTTTTTGAGATTTGGAAAATTTATCAAAAATCCCATTTCTCATTCGCCCATTCGGTTGGTCGAATGTGGGATTTTACATGTTCCTTCGTATGTTCTAAATGGGCGAAGGAGAGTGTTCTTGAACTTATGTTTCATTCGAACCCTTTTGGCTCATTCGAACCTTTCACTAGGGTCGAAGGAGACAAAAGTTTTTCCTTCGTACGTAAAGAATGGGCGAAGGAGGATGCATATATATACCTGTCTGTCTCATTCGAACCCCATTCAAATTTTTTTCAGAAAAATCACTCTAACCTCACCTTGTTGCTTGATTATTTTGAATCTTACCATTGTACTCGTCACTTCCTACTGATCATTTTGCACTATCATTTACAGGTTAATATTCAGGATTGAAGGATTTAATTCCTGTTTTCTGTTTCGAGCCCTAACTATTCAATCTGTTTAAAATCAACTACATTGTAACAATTATTGATTAGGTTTCATTGTATATGTGTTTTAGGGGGAGAATTAATAAAAACCATGGTTTCATAACCAACTGTTTGATCAATTGATCAATAGTTGTGTTTAGAACCCTAGTTTTAATTGAAAACACAAATACAATGTATAATTGATGAATCTGCTAGTATAAGATAGTCAATTGGCATTATTAGGATCTGTTTCAATCAAAAGAACATGATCAGAAACCCTTAATTTCAAAATTGAAAATTCAAATTAAGAACAGTCACCTTCGACCATTACGAATGGGCGAAGAAGATAAACAAACGGTCGAATGTAGAATGTTTGGGCGAATGAAACCTTTTATCAAAAACCATACATTCGTACCATTTATCTTTCTCATTCGTACCTTGTTTTTTATCATTCGTACCCCCGTTTGGGCGAATGAGAAGGCTGATTACCAAAAAAAAAAAAAAATTCGAAGTTTGAAATTTTGTCGATTTTTAACATGTGTTTTTGTTTGTTTTGCAGATTTAACGATGTCCGAGCAAGAGAAGACGACGGAACAAGCTGGATCATCATCACAGCCTGCCAAGACTGTTTCTGAAGAGCTTTTAGCCTTCGAGAATGCGCATAGCTGCTGTGCGTATCTCGGAGAGGTTAAGAAGCATATGGAGTTTGTCGGAATCATAGAGTTCTTGAAGATATGCAGGGTGATAGATGCTATTGCTACACCGACGATTATCTATAGAGATATGATGCAAGAATTCTGGTCGGGAGCGAAGCTTGATTTCTGGAAATTCGAATCATGTTTGACGAGCAAAATCCAAGGACAAAGAGTCATTGTTTGCGAGGAGGATCTGAGAGAAGCATTGAATTTAGATGATGAGCCGACAGATCCTAAGGAGTTCAGTTTTATGGATCAGCGAAAGTGCTTTCTCAGAATGAAATACAATGGACCAATCACTGACAGTTCATTGCATAAGGGAAAACTATGCCCTCAATTCAAATATCTGGCACACGTTTTGATTCATGTCTTCGGATCTGCAGCTGGAGGATATGATTTGATGCGAAAGAGTATCAGTTCTATGATGGTTGCCTTAGTGTTGAACAAACCGTTCAATGTTTCAGGCATGCTGATGCAACATTTGCTAGAGCATGTGAACGGCACGAGGAATCTTAAGTTTCTACTTTATCCTCGTTTCCTCCAGATGGTGTTTGACAACAAGTATAAGGAGCTGAAAAGAGATCCTAAGCACATAGTTGTTCAGGAACATATGTCGCTTAATACACTTGCTAGGATGAAGGCGTATAAGGGAGTGTCAGTTGATGAACGTCCTCCAGTAAGACGTTTATTTGGACACCTAGCCAGAGTTGATTATACAGATCCGGGTGAAGGGCTTGTGAGACATGCAAACAGTGATTCTGATCCTGATAACCCATTACATCCTGTTGATCCTGATGCGAAACGCAAAAGACAGGTTGTGAATGTTGGCGCAAAGAGTGGAAAGATAAAGAAACAAACCGCAGTTGCACTATCCACATGTGAAGCAGAACACGTTTCAGCATCGAGCTGCTGCTCACAGGTTCTTTGGATCCAACAACAGATGGTGGATTACGATTTGCAATTTCTTAAAACCCCTATTTACTGTGATAATGAGGCCGCAATCGCATTAACAAAAGACTTAGTAAATCACTCAAAGGCTAAAGATATCCGGATTAAATATCATTTTATCCGTGATTGTTATGCTAAAGAGTTGATCGATATGGTCAAAATCCACACTGATTACCAACGCGCAGATCTTATTACCAAAGCTTTTGACAAATCCAGATTTGATTATCTTTTAAAAGCTAATGGTATTAAAGAAAAACAGGACTGATCACCACCTCAGTCTATCACTTTTTAGTTTAAATTTTTACTGTTTTTTCAGAAAAATTTCGAAAATCCAAAAACATTGAAAAATTTAAAAATACATAAAAATTAGAAAATTTCTTTGCTGACTGCTATATCTTCTTCCCTTAGATTAATGCCGTCAGATTTCTGTGAACAAACGATATCTGGGCAGTCACATATTTAAAATGCTCCAGCTTATCCTTGGGAACAGTAAATTCGAAAATCTATAAAAATCAGAAAAATCAAAAATGATTTCCTGGAGTATAAAGGGAAATGATAATACATCAGTGGGGATCTGACACATTCTAAGTAATGTACTGCTATACAGGGCATGTGTCTGAGTCTGTGCAATGTGCTAATAGGCTTCGTAGACCTATTACTGCGTGCCTGATACATACATATCAAACGAATTGTTGTGTGGATGAACTCCTCATGTGCATATGGTCTTAGTACCGTAATTTCGTTTGATAGGGTATTTGTACAAAACTCGGAGGTTTAGGGTCGTTATGTTATTAGTTGTCTGGGGATAGCCTCTCTGATCTTCTGCTGTAAGTCATTACGGACCTAGATCAGACAGGGTGTCTTTATAAAAGAGCTATATGCCAAATCCTAAAGTTACCGAATTGAGGAACTTTCCATGTTATATGATGATCAAAGATTATCTATTACATCGTATTGATCACTGAAGCAAATCATGATTAATATCAGTCCTCAACCTCGTATAGTGCATATGTTACTTTGCTGCATTAATTTTCTAACCTGTATACCTCTATGCATTATATCTTGTACAATTACAGACGACGAAAGCATAATCACGCTTTACAATGAGTGTTTGTGCATTTACTTCTTGATACGGGAGTATGTCGTGTGCGTGGGAACCACAGACAATTGCGTTTATACTATAAATATCAGTATCAGTTTAAAGCACTGCACAAAAGTCTGCATGTGAGTTTATGTGGATCACAATATCAGCAATTGCCAGATCACACATTGTCTTTAATGATAATAATTCAAAAGATCAACAGTGTGATCAGATTTCTCAATAACTGATATGATCCCTTTACCGGAAATCCCAAAAACATTTACAGTTTTTCATTTACATTTTTGCATTTTATTTTCTCGTCAAAAATTACAAAACTCAAAAAGATTTTAGGTGTGTTTTAACATAAACTTTAGAAAATCCAAAAAGATTTTTCATTTCCATCTTATTTTTGATAACTGATGGTGGTTGATGTCGATTTTCTAAACCTTGATACACCATTTGAGCTTTGTAACTTTTTAAATGTGAAAACATGATTGTTGGATGCTTAAAAGTTGGAAAATAATTGGACCGGGACTCGTTTTTGAGATTTGGAAAATTTATCAAAAATCCCATTTCTCATTCGCCCATTCGGTTGGTCGAATGTGGGATTTTACATGTTCCTTCGTATGTTCTAAATGGGCGAAGGAGAGTGTTCTTGAACTTATGTTTCATTCGAACCCTTTTGGCTCATTCGAACCTTTCACTAGGGTCGAAGGAGACAAAAGTTTTTCCTTCGTACGTAAAGAATGGGCGAAGGAGGATGCCTATATATACCTGTCTGTCTCATTCGAACCCCATTCAAATTTTTTTCAGAAAAATCACTCTAACCTCACCTTGTTGCTTGATTATTTTGAATCTTACCATTGTACTCGTCACTTCCTACTGATCATTTTGCACTATCATTTACAGGTTAATATTCAGGATTGAAGGATTTAATTCCTGTTTTCTGTTTCGAGCCCTAACTATTCAATCTGTTTAAAATCAACTACATTGTAACAATTATTGATTAGGTTCATTGTATATGTGTTTTAGGGGGAGAATTAACAAAAACCATGGTTTCAAAACAAACTGTTTGATCAATTGATCAATAGTTGTGTTTAGAACACTAGTTTTAATTGAAAACACAAATACAATGTATAATTGATGAATCTGCTAGTATAAGATAGTCAATTGGCATTATTAGGATCTGTTTCAATCAAAAGAACATGATCAGAAACCCTTAATTTCAAAATTGAAAATTCAAATTAAGAACAGTCACCTTCGACCATTACGAATGGGCGAAGGAGATAAACAAACGGTCGAATGTAGAATGTTTGGGCGAATGAAACCTTTTATCAAAAACCATACATTCGTACCATTTATCTTTCTCATTCGTACCTTGTTTTTTCTCATTCGTACCCCCGTTTGGGCGAATGAGAAGGCTGATTACCAAAAAAAAAAAAAAAATTCAATGTTTGAAATTTTGTCGATTTTTAACATGTGTTTTTGTTTGTTTTGCAGATTTAACGATGTCCGAGCAAGAGAAGACGACGGAACAAGCTGGATCATCATCACAGCCTGCCAAGACTGTTTCTGAAGAGCTTTTAGCCTTCGAGAATGCGCATAACTGCTGTGCGTATCTCGGAGAGGTTAAGAAGCATATGGAGTTTGTCGGAATCATAGAGTTCTTGAAGAGATGCAGGGTGATAGATGCTATTGCTACACCGACGATTATCTATAGAGATATGATGCAAGAATTCTAGTCGGGAGCGACGCTTGATTTCTGGAAATTCGAATCATGTTTGACGAGCAAAATCCAAGGACAAAGAGTCATTGTTTGCGAGGAGGATCTGAGAGAAGCATTGAATTAGATGATGAGCCGACAGATCCTAAGGAGTTCAGTTTTATGGATCAGCGAAAGTGCTTTCTCAGAATGAAATACAATGGACCAATCACTGACGGTTCATTGCATAAGGGAAAACTGTGCCCTCAATTCAAATATCTGGCACACGTTTTGATTCATGTCTTCGGATCTGCAGCTGGAGGATATGATTTGATGCGAAGGAGTATCAGTTCTATGATGGTTGCCTTAGTGTTGAACAAACCGTTCAATGTTTCAGGCATGCTGATGCAACATTTGCTAGAGCATGTGAACGGCACGAGGAATCTTAAGTTTCTACTTTATCCTCGTTTCCTCCAGATGGTGTTTGACAACAAGTATAAGGAGCTGAAAAGAGATCCTAAGCACATAGTTGTTCAGGAACATATGTCGCTTAATACACTTGCTAGGATGAAGGCGTATAAGGGAGTGTCAGTTGATGAACGTCCTCCAGTAAGACGTTTATTTGGACACCTAGCCAGAGTTGATTATACAGATCCGGGTGAAGGGCTTGTGAGACATGCAAACAGTGATTCTGATCCTGATAACCCATTACATCCTGTTGATCCTGATGCGAAACGCAAAAGACAGGTTGTGAATGTTGGCGCAAAGAGTGGAAAGATAAAGAAGAAAGAGATAAGGTTAGAGGTTACAACTGAACCCGAAAAGAAGAAAAGTACGCCAAGAAGAAACAAAACAATGGCAAAGAAGGGTTTACATATTGTGGACGAAGCGTCAGTTGATTCAGAAGAGACGCTAGAAGATGAACATTGGGACTCAGAGACTGAATCGTTAAAGACAACCATGCCCAAGGCCACTGAGGTTGGTGTGTCTACTAGTCAGGATGTTGAAGATCAAGGGAATAAGAGTCCTATTCCTGTTGATGAAGATGAGTTAATTATGAACGTAGATGAAACTTTTACTGGTTCTCCTGTACAAGCTGCTAAGTCAAAGAAGAAGCAAACAGAGAAACCAAGTATTAAGAGAAAGAAGGAGATTGAATCGTTGATAGCTGGAAAGAAACTACCACCGGCTTCTAGTTCTAAGTCACCGGTTACTGCACCAGCACAGAAGAAGCAAAAGACTGCGACAACATCGAGCACACAACAGAGTGAAGATATACCTGTTGATCAGTTTAACGAAGCATTGGATAACGTGCTCAAGAAGATTAGAAAAGGCAAGCTGCCTGATGTTGTTGAACCACCCATGAAGAAGAAAGTTTCGGTGGATAGTGATATTATGAGTGCTGTGAATCAGAGATTGTCTGAGATGATGAATATAATCAACAAACAACAAACTGAGATCGAGCAATTAAAGACAAATGATAAAAAGATGTTGGAGGTCGTAGTAACATCAGCTGATGATAATGAAGTTTTGAAGAAAACTATCAAGAGGTTGAAAAGAGAGAATAAGAAGTTGCTGAAGCACGAGCAACGAAACACCAGGAGAATTATCGTCTTGAAGGAGGAGAATAAACAGTTGAAGAAGAGTAACAAGCATATGGATGATTTGATCAAAAACTTGTACCCTCAAGCTCCTCAACTTCAAGCTGGTGAAGTAGATAAGGAAAGAGAAGAAGAACAGGTCGATTTCGAACCATCTGACGAAGAAGAAGATGAAGAACTTGATGAAGATGCAGGAAATGATACGAAGAAGAAGAAGAAAGATGATAAAGATGATGGAGGTTCAGATGATGGATCGAGTGATGGAAACAGCTCTGCTTTCGATAGTAGTAGTGATGATGATGATGATAACGCTGACAAATTTACATATGAAAAGCGTGATTCAAGTAAGGGTGGCGAGTCGAGCTCTAAGACTCCTGGAGAGAATGTGGATGAAGATATATTCTGGAATGAGAAACTGCAATCGTTATCTGAAGACGACAAAAACATGTATCGCCAGATGCTCACAGATCGAGTCTGGACGATCGACATGACTAGCAGATTTCCAGAGATATTTGAATCGAGCAATAAACTATTTGAGTTGGAGTTTGATGATCCTAATCTTGAAGATGGGGAAGTTTCTGCGGCGATTTCAAAAGAAATACTTGAGGGTTTAGCTAAACAGGTATGAAAAACTTTGGAAGAGTTACTTGTAGATAATTTCATTCCAAAGATACCTGAGATGGAAGCCGGGAATCATTCTGATGACCGTGATGTTCCTGCTTTTGAGGATGTTGAAATGGAAGATATTACGAGTGAGGAGTATCCACAATACTTCAAGACTAATCAAGATTGTCGATTTCCTGGATTCTCAGATGAATTGCTAAACCATGCCGAGAAACTGGCGAAAGAGAAAAGTAAAGCGTTTGAAGATGAAATCTTCAAAGGGCATGACAAACCACGGTTCGAGCAGTCGGAGAGTTTGAAGGAATTCTTGAAGAAGTTGAAAGAGAAAGAAAACAATCGTCCAAAAGCTGAAATTCAAGGAAGCTTTTACAATCTTCATAGTGGTATTTTCAAAGGTCGTGCTTTGGCCTGGAAGTTTGTTAAAGAATTGAGATGTATTGCAGTAAAGTGGGAGAAGGGGATCTTATACTTCGATAAATTTCATCATTTGAAGACTCTTCCCTATTGGGCAATCTGTGATATTTGTCGTCACCGTTTAACGGGAGCGTCAAATAGTCAGATTACCTACTTTGCTGAAAAGATGACGAGAGAAAGCCGAACCAAGTGGGATTTGTTTAAACCACAATATCCTAAACGAATTGTTCACAAGAAAGATATTGATCAGATTACAGGTATGCCCAAGGTGACGTTAAAGTACAAACCACCGCGAGTGTTGAAAAAGATTCCTTTGTTGCCAATCCCACAACACTTCGCTAAAGATTTCATCTGGTGGTATTATGATTGGAAGATAGTAGAGGCTGTGATTGTATTGAAAGACGGAGAGAAGAACTACAAGAAAGTACACATTTTTGATCCCATGTGGTTAATAAACTGTTCACATGAGGATATAATCATGTTGTTTTACAATCCGATCTATTCTGATGCGAAAGATGCTGAGCAAGCAGGAAAGTACCAACGTGTGGTATTTCTGTGCTTTGCATATGATATTAATGCTGGTGGTGACTATGGCGAGAAGCTCGGAAAGTTTGTTGAAAAGCAAAAGGTGCCTGAACTGAAAAAGCCGAAGCAAAAGCAATTTCAGGAACCGGTGTTGACGAAAGAACAGAAGATTCAACGACATATCAATCTGATGAACATTAGAATGGATGAACAGCGTAGACAGCAATCCAAGCAATAGTTGAGGGGGAGTTTGTAGATGCAAAAGTGCGACTAGTGCTTCGGATTGAACAACAAACTTGTTTTTGATGATTGTCGTTGGTGCGAATGAAGATTAGTAGGTACGAAGGAGAGTTTCTGAAGGTGTGAAGGAAGAAGAAAGGGTGCGAAGGAAGATGCTGTGGACGAATGTGAATATAGTTTATTATGTAACTTTGTTCGACCAGACAGTTTGGGCGAACCTGCACATTCGCACAATCAATTTGGGCGAATGTGCAGTCTATAAATAGACAAGTTTGATTTTTGAATGTAACTTTTGTCATTATTATTCCCTCCACTTTCTGATATTCTCTCTAGTGTTTTGTTTAACTCTTTTCACGTTCTTACCTTGTTTGTAATCATAATTCAACGTGTAATCGAGTTGTTAATTAATGAAAAGCTTTTGAAAATGATGATCTGTGTGTTTTGATCTGTTTGACTATTATTTTGTGATAGTTTTAGGGATTCCGCACCTAAAACTAAATTGTTTGATCATTCTTTGTTGTTATACGATCCATTCACGCACATACACTAATAGTTTCAAGTAACGGGTTAGGTACTAAGGTTTGTTTTTGTAACAATGTTGGGTACTAAGACTAACGATTGTTAATTTTTCTGTTAACTTTAGTTAAAGTGACAAAATTGACTTTTTACAAAGTAGAGGGGTCATTTATGTAAAACTCTTAATACCTAAACTTGAAACTTTAAAGAAACCATAGGGACTAACCACGTAATTAACTCATAAAAGTAATATTTTTACATTTTATTTGTATTTAAATTTAAAATGTTAAAATTATTTTTCACTAATACAAAATTTAAAATTATTTTTCACTAATGCAAAAAAAAGTAAAAATAATTATATTTGAATTAAATAAATATATTAAAAATAATAAATATTTTTTTTGGAAAAATAAATTTATAAAAAAAAACTTTAGGGTCTTATGAAACTAGGATAATTTTATAAAAATTTTTGACCAAGTTTACTATTTTTAATAATTAAAATAGATTTATAATAGTTATTAAATAAAAGGATGAATAACATAAAAAAATAGGTTTTGTCCCATAGGGGAGTCCCTAGGACCTGTTCAGTATATGTGTTATGTCTGTTTGTTATTTTTAATGGATATGTTATTCTTTTATACAAAACCTAATTACAACAAAGCTTGGTCGCGTTTTGGAAGATGCAAGCGATCTCAAACTAATATGCATCAAATATCTTAGCCTATTCAAGTGGTACTTCTATATGATGAAAGTCATGGTCAAAAGGAGGTTGATATATGTGAAGCTAAGTGAAGACCAAAAGGAGGTTGATACATGCCGTGCATAGGAAGAAATGCGCAAGAAGGAATAAACAAGCTAACGTGGAAGCAAAGTGAGATTTCTCCAAGGGACGTGGACAAAGTGGAGCACCGATTGATCGAAGACATAAATTGATACGTGTCTTGACCAAGTCTATAACTATCTTCATGACCTCATTCCATGAAGACATTATTTCCTTTTATTGTGTTGTTCACGTTCACGTTCATTTTTTTTTTTTTTTTTTGAAAATAATAATTTAGAAATTTTGTTTTAAATGAAAATAATATAGAAAAAAAAATTTAAAATTATTATTCAATAATACAAAATGTTAGCCCTTGTTTTTATATAAAACTGATTATATAGTCAAACTAATTTTTGTAAACAAAAATTAAAAAACCGATTAAATCTTCATTGCAGAATTTGATTAAATCGTCAAAGATTAAAAAAACCGATTAAGTAAAACCATTTGATTAAACAAATGATAAGAGTAATTTATTCGTAAGATTAACAGTAAAGCATCGAGTTTATTAACAAAAATATCAACTAAAAAATCGTATACATAGGTTTCATTAAGATGATTAACAGTAAAGCATCGAGTTTGTTAACAAAAAATAAGTAAAACACAATAATATTAAGCAATGTTAGAAGAATAGGGATCGATGCTTACCTTGAATCAGTTGTGAAGAATCAAGAAAGTATGAAAGATGAAGAAGGAAGATAGAAAGATTTGTTATGGAGAAATGAAGAATGATTTGTGGAGAATGAAATTTTTTTTTTCTGAAAATGGTTTATATGGACTTCAATTCGGAGCTCCATATTGTGGTTGGATCCATGAGGACCCTCTCTAAGGCCTTCATTTGACCCTAGTGTATTCAATTATTATATAGATACATTAACAAAAGTATTTCATTAAAGCTTACATAAACCTTGTAAAGTTAATTATGGAGGTCAAATTTTTATGAGCATTATACATTTATAAAATTTTGGTTTGTTTCAGTAAATCCACAAAGATTATATATATATATATATATGTGTGTGTGTGTGTGTGTGTTTGTGTGCAATACTATTACTATCAAACAAATGAATCCTCTAAATTATCGCTACATGGTATATTCTTTTATAAATTAGAATTAAGCCCCACTTATAATACATGTTTGAATGTATGCATAAGTATAAAACGTGAAAATGACTAATTGTAAGCTTATAAATTTTAATTAAATCGTGTGATTTTTCAATCTTTTAAAATACGAGGGTTAAAAATGAAAATTTTGATATGGTTGAGGGACAAATTATGCACATTTATGAAAAGTGAGGGTGTAGGTTGTCACAGTCTCCCCTACTTTAGGAAATTTCGTCCCGAAATTATTTTCAAGTGATAGTTTCCATGAAACAAAAGAGTTTAAAAAGGGCAAGTAAGTTTTAAGGAATACATCAATCATAAAATTGACAAAGTATAAAGTAGTTATTCAAAGAGAAAGGTTTTAAAATCCTTGACATTTGACCCGAGGCTAGGAAGTTGAGAATTTACAAGGTTTGGGAAAGTATTTAACTAGTGAGGATAGGGTGCTGATATAGCAGTCTCCCCTACTTTAGAAAAATTTCTGACCGAACTTTGCTAAGGACATGCAACGAGATTCCAAGTAACAGAGAGTGTAAGTGTATACAAAATTGGTGTAAAAACGTTCTTTGTCAAAAATGATAGTCGTTGCTCAACGACCTATTAAAGAAGTCGGATCCAACGCTATTAAATAGCCCAAAATACAAAAATGTAAAAAAAATAGATGTGTTCTTGGTCAGACTCCTAGTCCGTTTCCGTAGTATCGTTAATGCTTATATATAGGGTGTACCGCAGCTAACCCACTAGACTACCGATATTTTGGACTAGTACTGATTGCCCACCAATAGCCTAAGTGGAATTACACACCACCCTCATGTACCTGTAAACCAATGCTTACGTTCCGAACCGTAACCACCGGTTTACCGTACACTAAGGTGTTATGCTTTTCTATGACTCTAACATAAATGATACAAGACGCAATGCGTGCAACTAAGATGTGTTAAGTAATAGGTATTGCTCAAGTATAGGATGCGGTTAAAGGTCCTTCCCCTTTCGGGTTCACCCGAATAACCGTAATGAGAATAAGGTGTAAGTATCAAGCATGGTTAGCGATCCTTCCCCTTTCAGGTTCACCGGCACCAATAACCGGTCAATTTATGTTCAAATGGTTTGGCTCTAAAAACTCATATTGATAGACTCTAAGGATTACACTGTTCCCCTCGGGTTAGATGAGTACTCTGACCCGAGTCGTACGTGGGCACTGGCTTAGATCTCATGCGAGTTATCAGTTAGTATGTTCGTTGACCATGATGATGAACAAAATAATGCAAAAGTATAACAGGTTTTTGCTCAAAATTGGAAAGTATGCGTACAAAATATGCGTTTAAATTATGTGTTCAAAATATGCGTTCAAAGCATGCTTCATGAAAAGTATATACGTATAGCATGAAATTTCGATTCGAAAGAGCAATAAATCGTGTAAATCACGCAAATGCACAAAATAAGAGTAAATAAATTGAACTAATGCTCAACATCAGTGATGCAAGGATTGCTGCTAATAAATAGTAAAATAATCACAAGTAACGCGTCAGGATATCCGCAAAAAAAAAATGCGAGAATAACCACAAACAGTATGTGAGAATAACTGTCAATAGAAAAATGCGAAATGACCACCATTAAGATAATACGTAAAAATAACTATAGATAAAAATGGTACAAAAATAAAATAATGAAATTTACTGCAAATAAGAGTACGCAGAACAGACATATAGCCTACTGGCATGCGAGTTAGAGTTTAGTGGTTTTGTACAAAAATGGTAGCAGATATCTAGCAACATTCCGATGGAAATGTGTCCAGCTATTTTGTTAAACCCAAAAGTTTTGCGATTAAAAATACAACTGTAAAAGGATAAACTTTTGTTTATGAAACATAGATTACCCGAACTTTGTGATATGGTTAAAAAAAACAGTAGTAATGCGGTACGAGAATAACTATTTAAAGATCCAAGAATGTTTTAGAAAATAAATTCACACAATAGGACTTCGTAGGTACACACTTTCTTGTGTTTATGAGAAATCGAGTTTATAAGGCACACTTTGAGTCATAGGTTCTTTTTCCCGAAAATATGCATGGATTTGTTACATGAAAACAGGGCAAGTTATAAATTCAAGAGAAAAACAATTTCATGAAGTATGTGCAAATAAAATGTGTTTCAAAAGACCCAAGATTTAAAACGACGTGAATGATAAAAACCAATGTATTTGTCATAAATAGAGTTCCAAATATTTTAGAAAAATTTCAAGGCTTTGAAATGATGTGAATGTGAATAACTTATAACATTTCTGAAAATAGACTTTAAATTTAAAAGAAGATTGAGTCACAGCAATAGAAATGATAAGGATTGTGAATACTGGATAAGTTTCAAGTCTCAAGTGTCAGTTTGGTAACCTGGCTTCAAATACGTTGAAAGTCCACTACGCACAATTTCTCGTGCTACATTGATTGAGTGAATTAGCTTGGTATTTTGATATATTGGTATAAGTTTATGAGTTGTTTGAGGGCAATGGAGAGTCGTTTATTCTCCTTGACAATGTTTGAAAAGGTGTGGGAAAAATAGGCATAAGGTTGTGAATGATCCCGAATGGCTTGACTAATTCTTGGAAAAAAATAGGATTAAATTTTTTTTATAAGTAAATCTCATTAACGTTGGAAATTTCCAATTTTTATGAAAGTATTTGCGAAAAATCAAATGTTACTTGAAACCTTGAAAGTTTTACAAAATCTTATACGTTAAAGAACCCGTTTGTTTGTAAGAGTCGTTAAGGCATTTCTTTGGATTCATAACGTGCTAAATATTTCAAGACACAAGGTATGTACAGGATGTGCTAATCTGATGGTTAGGTTTCTCCAAGGCTTGGTACTTTTATGAAATGACAACACATGGTAAGTTGTTAAGTAAATCGCTCTAGAGGGTAGTGTATATTGGGTAAATAGCCATTTATTATGTTGTGAGTATTGTAGAAACACAAGAGGATACAAAGGTCATAGTTTAGTGATATATTGTGACATCGATCAAGTGAGTTTGTAAACATGATGATGTAAAACAAGTTGATTAATAAGTTTAAAACCATGTTCATGTTTAACTGTGTATAAAAACGCAACGTTCAGAAATCAGAATGCGATCAAGGTTAAACATTTAGTTTAAAAATTTGAGTCATGAAAAAATGTTTTAACACAAAAGAAATAATGCTTTATAGTATAAAAATCACAAAACATACGTAAAATAGTGTAAGTTTTTTTTATTTTTTTTAATGCGGTAATATAGCGCACAAAAGTTTTGACTATGAAAAAAAACCCAAAACCAAATGATCAATGAGTAATAGTATACGAAACAACATGGGATGGAATTTAAAATCCAAATCGTAAACAAAACATAAGAATCAATAACGTGAAACGTAACAGAAAATACACTGATAGTGATAGCTATTAATTGATATGGAAAAACTCAAAGAGATAATAAACTTCATTATATCAGATTATGATGAAATTTTCAATAGCAAATGAAAAATAATACCAATAATGAAATGAGATATTGAGAATGTTTCTAATGAAACTGGGGACTAGCCAAAGAAATTGAAATATCATTAGTGACTTGTGGGGGCGTACTTTAGCCTTTAAGTGAATGTTCATCTCAAGAGTTTCTAGATCAGCATACAGTTCTTTCGTCTGTTTGGGATTAAAGCGATATGCCAGGCTTGCACGTGTCCCATCTCAAAATATTTCAAAAATATTAGCGAGTAGTAAAATGAGATATAGAAATAACTCCTTAAAGTGTGGATTTCACTCCTAGCTCAAAGTTTTATTTCAAAAGCAAGAATATGACAGAGTGAAACTAGTTACTAAGATAAGGATATCATTCCCAGCTTAGTGGTTAAGTTTCTTTTGGGGGAATAATTCTTTGAGGTGTGGTTGTCACTCATATCTCAAAGATATTTATCCCAAAGATATAGAGAAATGAAACTAATCACCAAGGTGTGGATATCCTCCTAACTTGGTGATCTCGTTTTATTTGCAAAATACGAGTGTCTTCAAGAAAAGTACCGAAAAAATAACGAGAAAGAATCATCGTGAAAACAACTCGAAAGAAAATATAAGGATAAGAAGGAATATACTTATATAAGGCAGCTTAGTTATAGACTAGGCTAAAAGGCATACTAATAACCTAATTCCCTATAACCATGGCTCTGATACAAAATTGTAACACCCCAACCGATGGCGGAATCATCGAGGTGTCACGTAGTGATGATTGTTTAAAAGCACATGTTACATGGATGAAATGGGAAAAATACAAAAGTCTGAACAAAACATGAAATTTGAAATAAATTATTAAAAGCAAGCACTAAAATCCAATGCTATGGAACTAAGATCAAACTGCACCTGAAACATGTACAAAATAAGTTTTGTCAACATATGAAATGTTGGTGAGCATTCATAGTTTTAATACATATAGTAAGTTGGAAAATGTATACAATTCAAGTGCAAAGCTACAGTGCATTTATGTAAACTATGTATCATACAAATGAGCGAAATCAATCATGTGACTATATAAATGTACTAAAATGAACGGCGGTGTACTTATACAATAAGTGGATAATAACTTAACAATGACCATTGATTCTCCGATGAAAAAGGGAAAGAATCACCTAGGTGGGTTGTCAATCCAATAGCGCTATCCAATGTTAAGGTCGGCTTGTACATGGTTAATGATTTCACTAAGTACAAATGTATTCTACATGTAATGTCTAAGCATAAAGCACGTATGTAAGCAAATGCACAATGTACTAGAATTGTATTGTAAAATTGTGAACTTGTATGTGTATTTTGTATAAATGTACATGTAACACCCCAAAAGTGAATATAGACAAAAAAATGGGATAGGAAATACTTACATTGGTTGTAATGACGAACTTGTAATAAGTCAACGAGTATCAATAAGTTATGCCCGCGCCTTAATAAAGTAAGAGTGATGATTTAGAGTCATTTTATTAATTTATTTCATTAGTGTTCGGGCAGAATATATAACTATATTGGATAAAATATATTACTCTATAAACCATGGTTATTTTGTAGAATCATTGTGTATTAAGTGACGTATGCATGTTAGATATAATAATAATAATAATAATAATAATAATAATAATAATAATAATAATAATAATAATAATAATAATAATAATAATAATTATAATAATAATAATAATAATAATAACAACAACGTGTGTGTGTATCTTCAACTTCTTTGCAACATTGTGGCTATAAAATTTAGACATGTTCAAATTGTTTACTTCAAATATTTATACATAGTGTTTTCAGTTAACCATCCGACAAGATATTTACCTCGAATGACGCTCAAATGGTAGCGACGACGGTTCGGTAAGAGAACTCACTACGACGACGCCGGCATTGGTTTAGTTGTATGAATGTATGATGGAGCCGCGACTTGAACCTTCACGACACCAGCGAGCATAGGCAACGACTACTCGATAGTGGTTGTGATTCATGGCACCGGCAGCAACTACTCGAAATAAAGGTGACGAGCGGAGTATAGCGAATGGTTGTTTTGGTGGCGTCTACGTCGGTTCTAAGTTGTCGAAAAGTTTAATGGAAGTTGAGTAGGAGGAGATGGTTCAGTGTCGTCGAATGGAACCAGTGCGATGGTGGTTACCAGGTAGTTTATAAAAAATAAAAAGAAGGCGGAGAGGGTGTAACAAGAAAAGGTGGTTGTGAGTGTTGACGGGTTGCCGGATAAACTAACGGAAAACAGAGGGAGGTGGGAGACGAGTGGTTTTGAGGCTTTTATTTATATACAGAAACTAGGATACGTTTCATTGAAATTGAGTGTTATGACCCGAGTGTTTGGGGATTTGGTTACATGATAAATGGCGAGATTTATGGGTCAAATTCGTAACAAAGTGTGTCGGTGGGTGAAGGAGTTTAAATTTGATTGATTCAAAAAGTATTAAAGGGTGTCGATATTTCTGGCGAAAATATAGTCGGAGACTCAGACGTGATGAAACAGACATAGTGCCAGAAACTTAGGATTGATTTGGGTATTGATTAATTTACTTATATATATATATATATATATATATATATATATATATATATATATATTCACAAAAGTATTTCATTAAAGCTTACGTAAACCTTGTAAAGTTAATTATGGAGGTCAAAATTTTAGGAGCATTATACATTTATAAAATTTTGGTTTGTTTCAGTAAATCCACAAAGATTATATATATATATGCATACGTATATATCTAAATATGTGCAATACTATTACTATCAAACAAATGAATTCTCTATATTATCGCTACATGGTATATTCTTTTATAAACTAGAATTAAGCCCCACTTATAATACATGTTTGAATGTATGCATAACTATAAAACATGAAAATGACTAATTGTAAGAATATAAATTTTAATTAAATTGTGTGATTTTTCAATCTTTTAAAATACGAGGGTTAAAAATGAAAATTTTGATATGGTTGAGGGACAAATTATGCACATTTATGAAAAGTGAGGGTGCAGGTTTTCACACACGTCCCCAAGGAATTGGACATCTCAAAGCCAAAACACGCACTTCGAGTATTTAGCATAGAGTTTCTCTCTCCTCAAAGTGGAGAGTACCGCGCGTAAATGGCGAGCATGAAAGGTCTCACTTTTTGAATAAATGAGAATGTCATCAATTGAAACTATCAGTTACTTGTCGAGCATCGGTTTGAAACTCAATTCATTAAGTCCATGAACGTCATGGTGGGCATTCATTAGTCCGAATGACATTACCAAAACTTCATAATGTTCATACCGCGTTCGGAACGCAGTTTTGGGCACATCGGCATCCTTTAGTTTCAGTTGGTGATATCCCGATCTCAAGTCTATTTTGGAAAACCAACTCGCGCCCTGGAGTTGATCGAATAAGTCATTGATTTATGGGAGTGGATACTTGTTCTTCACCATGAGTTTATTCAACTCCCGGTAATTAATGCACATACGGAGATTCCCGTCCTTCTTTTTCATGAATAGAACTCGTGCTCCCTACAGGGAGACACTCGGTCGAATGAAACCTCTATCAAGGAGGTCTTGTAACTGGGCTATAAATTCTTGTAGTTCAGACGGTGCGAGTATGTATGGTGGCTTAGCAACCAGTTTAGCCCCCGGAATAAGCTCTATTCCGAATTCTGCCTCTCTATCAGGAGGTATGCCCGTAAGTTCATTCGGGAAAACGTCATTAAATTCTTGCACTACCGGCACGTTTTAAATGTCCGTGACCTTTTCCCGTGTATCAGTCACGTATGTGATGTAAGCATTGCACCCGTGTTGCATAAGCTTTTTAGCTTCAAGTATAGAACATACATGGGGTTACGATTCACTTCCATGTGCATTGTGATTTGCTTCCCATGTGGGGAGATGAGCGTTATAATCTTGCGGTAAGAGTTTACTTGGGCGTGGAATTGAGACAACCAGTCCATCCCCACCACAACTTCGAATTCTCCCATTCTCATAGGCATTAGATCTATCACGAAGTCTTCCCTGTTTAAGTTGATCTTACAACCTCGGCATATATCAAAGACAACAAAGTGTTTATTATTACCTACTTCTACTTCAAGTGGAACGGGTAATTTTATAAGTATAAATGATGGGTTTCGAATAAGCTCGTGCGAGACGAAAGACTTATTTGCACTCGTATCAAATAAAACTTTAGCGAGTATTGAATTAACAAGAAAAGTACCGCGACCACATTCGGGTCTGACTTGGCTTCCTCGTTAGTGATATTAAAACATCTTTCATTTGACTTGGAAGCCTCCGTTGTGCTTTTGGTGTTGGGACTTGACTTGTTCATCTCCGAGCACTCAGATTTCTTATGACCCGGTTGATATCATTTAAAGCAGACATCAGCTTTGGTGGGGCAGTTGGCCACAACGTGTCCGGTTTTCTTACAGTTAGGGCACAATTTGTTTTTGATGTAGCATTCTCCATGATGGGTCTTGCTGCAGATTCTGCATACATTAGGCAACCCACCCATTGTGCCCCCTTTTAGAAGATTCACCCACCTTCTGCTTTTTAGTTGGGCTTGGATTTAGGTCTACAGACTTTCTTTCACTACGCTCAATTTGTTTCTTGAGTTCCATTTCCCACTCGTGGGCTACATTTATCATATCAGTCAAGGTTTCGTATCTCGAGGGGGTCATGAACTCTCTATACTCGGCCCCAAGCATATTGTGGTAATAATAGATTTTCTGCTCTTCGGTTTGAGCTAAATCACCACAGAATTTGAGTTTATCTAGAAAGATCCCTGTGACTTTATCAATTGGTTCCCCTTTGTGTCTAAGTTGCATGAACTCTTCCTTGATCTGATTTACAGCCACCTTTAGGCTATGATGTTGGAGAAATGGAACTTTAAATTCCTCCCAAGTCATGGCTCTTTAATCCTCCGAGCTTAATCCGCTCCTTTTCATGTCCCACCAATTCTTGGCTAGGTCACGTAATTGCCTAGTGGCATAAGTCACTTTGTCCTGCTCTTCGCAGCCGATTTGATCAAAGATATCTACCATCTCTGTTAGTCATCGTTGGCATAAAACAGGGTTTACCTCCCCTACATATAAACTTGGCTTACATGCCATAAACTTGTTATATGAACAAGCTTTTCGGACTTGGTTTCGATTAACTTCTTGGAGAACATTCTCCATGATTTCATTACACTTCTCATCCATCACGGCGAGAAGTGTTGATTGTAGTTGACTTAAGAAGTCGGGCATCCCGGTTTGCATTTGTAACACCCCAACCAATGGCAGAAACATCGGGATGTCACGTATTGATGATTGTCCAGTAGCTCATGGTAATTAATGTAATTTTTAAATAGGCATTTATTCCAATACTAAAAATATCCAAACTGAAATACATAGCAAAATGTCTTGAATGAAATCTAGTACATCAAATAAAACGAAACTTAAAAACTTCAGATAACTCCTCTTGATAGCATTAGACTTTAAGCATTAGTATTTCCTGAAATGTTGAGTTTGGGAAAGATGGGGGTCAACTAAAAGTTGGTGAGAATACATAAGCCAAGTTTAGCAATAAGTTTATAAGTTTCTAAGTTTAACAATTCATATGTCTAATGTATATCCAAGTCAACATGTCAAAGCAAAAACACAAAGTATAGTATGCACATAATCAATCCTCCGACAAAGTTAAGGTCCATCCCGCATCCATGGTTCTCCTTAATATAAATTTTGGAACGATAACAATCACCCGTGCTCCCCAAAGAAATGGTCAACGAATCTAGGTGGGGTTGTCAATCCAATAGATCTATCATTGTATATCGCCGGCTTGATCAAGGTTAATGATTATGTAAGTTTAAGATTAAGTCTAACAGCTTTTGTCTAAGACATGTGGCATCAAAAATTTACAACTAGACACGTATGAAGAATTGCTTAAGTGTAAAAGTATAAAGTTTCAAGCATAAAATGTTGCATAAACGAGGCTATGTAAACTCACCTTAGTAAAGTTTTGAATCCTTTGAAATAGTCTAAATGTGGCCCAAACGTTTCCAAGTATTACCCTATTTTCAAGGCATTAAAATAAGTGTTGGGAAAACTTAAAAGTCTAAGTTTTCTAGTCTAAAACTATTCTAGGGTTCCAAATTTGGGGATTGACGATCATTTAATAATTAATTTAAATTAATTGTTAGTTAAATGATAAGTAAAGAAGAATTTAAGAAAACAAATAAATAAACGGATTTTTTGTAGAATCGTGATCAACGGTGGTTGTACTAAAATGTTATAGTGTGAAAACAAATTTTATAAAACTATTTTTATAATTAAAGTGTATATAATATATTATAATTTATTAATCAAAACATGGTAATAATATTTAAAAATAATAAATTTCATAAATTTTAGGCTATAAAATTATATTCCCGATTTAGATTAATAAAAATAATTTATGTGAAATTTTGGTGCAAAAATGATGGAAAATGAATTTATTATGAATTTATTATGATTAAAATAGAATAAATTGATTAAAAATGATTAATAACTATTTTTCCAAAAATAAAATTTAGTTTTATAAAGTTTATTAGTTTATAAGTTTAAAATAATATTTGTGGAATTTTATAAAACTGTTTAGTTATATTTCTAGAATTTTTAATTTATTTATAAATAAACTTGTAATATTTAATATATATTAAATAAAAGAATTTTCTGAAAATAAAAATGATATAATAAAGTTTATTAGTTATATATCATAAAATAAATTTTATAGAATTTATAAATCAGATTTGATATTTTAAAATCATTTTAAAAGATAATAACAAAAAATACAAAAGAAAAGGGTTTAAAAAAAATTTGGGGGTTGTGAGGATAGAACCCGGGGTTAGGACCGGTTTGGGGTTTTATATCACAAGCCCAGACCAACTGGTCTGGACCCTGAGAACAGCTTGAATTGGATTCGATTATATGTATAGGTTGTTTGGGTTAGATCATAACTATTAGAAATAAAAAAAAAGTGTGACTGGTTTCGAACACCAGACCAAAGCCGGCCCAAACTATTAACACAAAGACTCCTAACCATCTTATCTACATATCAGATGGTTGTTTTATTTTAACATAAAAACCTCTTATACGATAGCAGTGTATAGTCATCTTCCCCAAAAATAACTAAGAACCCTAGTTTTATAAATTGATTAAACAGGATATTAAAGGCCGAATAATCATAGGGTTAATGATTAACCAGGGCCGAAAAGTATGCAGGAACAAAGAATTAGTTTATTACCGATTGTTAAGCTTCCAACACGCGAGTCAAAATGAGAGTCAAAATCTCTTGATTTTGCATGATTAACACAAGAACAGAAAGAATTGAGAGTGGAAAGCTTATTCGGCACTCTTAGGTTGTCAAGGAGATTTCAATTTATATTATTACATATGAAATTGACGAATTGGAAAGTTTGACTAAACATTTACAAAGAACGCGTTTAATTACACAATTATGGAATGATTACACGCAATTGATAGCTTTAATCGACGAGGATTACTTGCTTGTTCACCAATCCGTCTAGATCATTGCCAAATTTAGCTAAATCACGCGTGAATTTGGATTTAATTGTCGAATGGGTTTGGGTTTTGACATTGCAGGTTTGACCAAGGGATTTAGAAAGGGTGTAAGTATTATTTGTTTTAAATAAAATCACAAAACACCCAAATGATGTATTGATTGATGGTGTTGTTGTTATGTTGACTCGGTTGGGGCGCGGGTTCGAGTCCCGGCCCAAGCAAATGTTTTTAAAATCGTTTTTGTATGTGTATAATACTAGTGTGTTTAAACAAAAATTAACAAAATTTTTGCACCAAATAAATAGCGTAGCATAGGAAAAGCCACAATGAACAAAATAAATGGGGATTTTGTTATCAATGGTTACAAATCCAAGAAAGAAAAATACAAAAGGTTACAGCATTGCCTTTCTGATTTCCTTGGAAATGATGTCTTTGATTTCTTCCCGTGTAAGAAAAGCTTGTCGACTTGTTGCTTCATTAGCCATCGTGTAGCTGAAAAGAACTTTATCAGTGTTTAGTAGCATTTTAATAGATTCAAAATTATTATGCTACTTTAATCGTATTCAATTGCACCTTTCTAAGTGATGCAATCACGTTTTCCCAATTCCTGGTTCGGCCGAAGTTTAACTCGCCATGACCGTGCGATTGGTGCGTATTCGTGTCTCAGGTACCCATAGTACCTTGCCATTGTATCATCTGAGCGATACAATTAGAATCCCTCAACTTCCATTTCACCTTGACCGTGTAGTTGGAATTTCGTGTTTCTTGGGCGTTAGTGTTTGGCACACTATTCCCTTGATTCGTTTCTGTTTGACCTGCGTTCAATCATGATATAGATCTTTTCGACTAGACTATTACGTTTTGGAATTGAATTCCTTACCGGGTTGATGATCAAGCTTGAACCGAACGCTTAACTGGTTTAACCTTGGGCTCTAATACCACTTGTAACACCCTACCAGATAAACAGGTAATTAAACGATAATTTACGTGTTAATAAACTTGGTTTGAATGTTTGGATTCAAAACATGACATACTATGCAAAATTCACAAACATTTAGTAGGTACGCATCATGGTTCAAAACATACGTACGCTGTATTTAATATCGAAAGCAATAACTATAACGCCTTCCGAAAACCCAAGTTTATAAACGTTTTAGTTCAGAAGTAGCGGAAGCGGACGAGTCTTGTACATTCGGTTCTTGATTCTAGCCTTGATGATCTTCAATTATGAATACTTAAATTCTTGGGGTTAAACACGATCAAATAACCCGTTAAACGTTAATAAATTCGATTAAAAATGAAAATAATGAAAGGTTATAAGTTTGGGTAAAGACACATTCTATTTTTTTTTATTTTAACCTATACCAAAGGTTTGCATATACCAAAGATTTGCATGCCACGCAGCAAATTTGCATATACGAAGATTTGCAAATAGCACAACAGATTTGCATAGACCAAATGTTTGCATGTAGCACAGTAGGTTTGCATTTACCAAATATTTGCATATAGCACATCAGATTTGCATATACCAAATGTTTCCCTTACACCAAGCTGCACCTTTCGTGCAGCCCTAAAACTACCCTCGGGGCTTCCCGATGTCACACCCTCAAATTTCCACTGCGGGGTTTATACCGCGAGGCGCATGACAAACCAGGATCCCATAGCCATAAGTCACAGGAACGAACTCTAAATGCCCAAACCATTTAGTTCGTTTTCAAAAACCAAGTTTAGTTAAGCTGCGGAAGTGTAAACCAAATTTAAACCTATTTAAAAACTATGCGCAAAACAATGCGCCCAAATTAAAACCATACGAAAGCATAATATATAATTTATGTGTATGCCCGAGAGCCCAAATGCAGTGAAGTGTACAGTGCTTTCTAATCCTGGCACCGGAAGCTAACTACCTGCAAAAGCATGTAAATCGTGTGTCAACATAAAGCTGGTGAGTTCACAAAGTAAGGTAATTTAATATGCAAAGGCGCTGGTTTCCAAAACCACGTAAGTAAGTAAGTTATGTTGGTGCCCCGCACCGTGTAACCACTAATTCATCGCATGTCAAGGGTAGCTAACCCATTCATGATAACTAACCGAATATACCGAACTGCTATGTACTTGTAGCCACATAAGTGTGCCGCATGCCTGACATCATTGTCTATCCACAATGATAAAGTTTCGTTAAGTTATAGTTCACCCCCGCGCTCCCCGAGCCGGTGTGAGGTTTGTAAGACCTAATAGCGCTATCAACTAATAACCCGCTTGCCAACCCTGGCAACTCATTCGGTACGTGAGGACTTACAGATGATAGAAATGGTTTAGTTTATCAAGGACACAATTGCGAACTAGCAAAGTGACCGACCCTCATAAGGATCCATGGCATCCCAACCCGGGATGTGTAAGTAGTCCCAAACCGGACTAGAAAATGTTAAGTAAAGTGTCTCATACCTGAGACGCATGCTTTTGAGAAAAAGAGTAGTGAAACTCACCTTAGATCGCAAGCGAAAATCCAAATTCCACGAACAGTAACGTGCTACCGACTCCCTATTAAAAATGTCACTAGGTGAGTATACGTGCGTAACCAACACACCATGTAACTCGTTTATCCAAGACTTTAAAAAGTTCAAAACCGTGTAGTGACACCTAATGACTCTACATACTCAAGTATGTCCTACGTATCCCGTTGGTGATTATAGTGATTATTATCAGTTTAATACATCAAATACATCTCATACAAGTTTTCACACAAGTACATGTCAATTACATACCACATAGAACTCTAAATAGTCACTTAAAGACCCCGTACTCAATCTGCGTTTTTAGGATAGATTGTGCGCTGTGAAGAACAATTTATTTAAAATACTTAACGAATGAATTAGAGGCCCAAATTGTTACTGAATTTTATTTGGGATTCACTCGACAATACCTATTTTTGTTTTGTCTTAATTCCCAACACAAAAATTATGAAAATTCGTACAACACAGCTATGTCCAGAAAATTTCCTCAACATGTCATTTTAGTAGGAAAATTCTTAAAAATTGTGTATTCATCCAAACGAGATGAATCCACTTGGAAAAGCTCTATTTTTCCAGTATTGATCTACTGTAAAACTTTCATAACCTAACTCCTTGTAAATCTCATGTTATGACCATTTAAAGTTAGCCCAATTTACAAATCTGAAAATCTGATATGACCCCTAATCAATTAAAATTCCAAAAACGACTCAAACGATGTCCAAATTCGATGGTTTTGCCCATTATGAAAAGCTAAGACCTTGTAAATTACAATCATGTAAATAAATCATCAAAACAATCGATTTACCAACCCGTTACAGCCCCTACAACACGTTCAAACGAATCTGCCAGAATCTTAAACTTGCATCCCAAGTAATCTACAAACCCTAATTTTTCATGAACATCCCTAATACATGTATAACACCTATAGTACTGATTAAACACCATATTAATCATAGCAAAACACATATGTTATCATGTGAAAACCCTAATCATGGCTACTAATAACAATCATCATCAAATCATCAAGAACATCCAAGAACTCCTACACATACATACATGCGATTCTACATATATTATTTTTAGAGTTTTTAAGGTTTTTCAAGTATTATAATTCATCAAAAATCATAAGGATGTATACCTTGCAATGCTAAAACTCCCTAGAGCCTTGAGATTAAACCCGAACTAGCTTGATTAGGTGAAAGATTACTTGATTGCTTGAAAGCCAAGAGAGAAGGGGGGTGGGGGTTTCGCACGGCACAAACAAGAAGAAGAAGTAGGGTTTTATCTTTTTCTTGCCTCCTAATTATAAGAGGGCTTTGCTTGTTCCCCAAGCAATTGGTATTAGGGCCCTTCTAGTCCATTAACTTGACCCGTTAACCATGTTCTAGCCCAATACCGGACCCAATATTATTAACCATTCTAAATTGTATAAAAACCATTGTTTTTATTATTACATAGCATATTACTCATGTTGTGCACGTAATTTGCATAATCTACGTATTACCTTTCAGTTAGGCGATCATTCACAAAAACATGTAATTCACATAAGCACGTACTTCATGTTCACCATAATTCAATTGTATATATTATTGCTATGTATGTCACATAATTCACCAATGTTTGGGATACAGGGCTCATGTGTGTGTTTAATAAGGATTTTCCTACTTATAACATATGTTAACATCTTCTAACATATGTTAAACCTACTTAACTAACCCTAATTAAGTATCTAGCCATGTATGAACATGTAAGTTAACTAGAGTTCAGTAAAGGTATTAACCTGAAAATGCGGGGTGTCACACCCGAGGCTCGATTAAGGATTATAACATGTACTTCATACATGATTAAGGCTCGAATTGGATTCCTTGTTCGGTTACTAGTACAATAACAATGATTAATCTACCCATCTTCAACCTGAGATCTTATGAATCCTTTATCACACAAGCATTTTGTCAAACACACACAATTTAACATGTACTGAGACCTTCTAGTACTAGAGCTACCTCTACTAACTCTTAATTTCACGTTCTTAAACAACTCATAATTATCACTTAACCACATATTACCAAATCAACACATCATGCCAATCAAATGTTACCTTGATGTTTGTTAGGCCTAGATGGGCCGTTTTAGAGTGAATGCAAGCAAGAACCGTTTGATTTGGCCTTAATTTGAACTTGTTCTTGAGTTTGAGGGTTAAGTGTATGTTTTGAATTGGGGATCGATTTCTAGGTTTTGGAAATGATCCATGTGTTTTATTTTCTAATAAAACATAAAATCTTTGGTTCTTAGGCAGGTTTAGCCCTTCACAATAATCGGTTTAGCATTACGTGTTTATTTAGGCCTTTAAACTAGCGAGTCTAGCTCGGTTACTAGGCCAAAATAGAAATACTAATATTCTCTCGCCATTGGTTTAGTTAGTAAATATCCTATTATTCGCTTAAACAAGATTAATAAAAAAATAAGGGAATTTTGGGGCGCTACAAAGAACCTGTAAACATTGAAAACACATACTATGTTTAAAAAAAGGCTTTTTATTAAAAACCCACATTTTATTTATTAAAAACGCACTCAATACCTCAATAAAATCTTGACCATGTGCTTGTGGATCTTCAACAAAAATCTTTAAAAAACCTTCTTCAGCTCTTTGAATGTGAACAACTATTAATCCTTAATATGTGGAATATATCTCTTCTTGAATATAAAAAAATAGTCCTTGTAAATATTTTGTATGCCTCTTCTTCAATAGGATTTCTAGTCCAAAAATCAGGTACAGTATGCTTTGAATCATGGTCATTCTTCCTATGGTTGAATCTCTAAGCTTCAAGTGAGGTTTCAAAATGGTTGAAAATTTCAACAAGTGTTAATTGCGAATTTGCAAGCTGGAAAAAGAAGTGATTTTCACTCTAAAATCTTGATGTTGTTCTCATTAGACCTGACATATGTTCATCCTGGTAAAAAGTAGGGATCCGCATTAATCTCATGTTAAACATGTCAGTCAACCAATTGTTGTCTGTTAGTTTAAAATCAACCATAACTACACCCCATTCAAAATCAAACGTTTCTGGGCTAATTGAGTCTGTCTATACAATGGCACAAATTCACATTTTAAACTCATCATCACTGCATAATGCACTACCCACCTAAAAACAACAAAGATGAAATAAACGCACATAAGTTAATCTTAAAAACGTATTTAAACAGACACGCTTTAAAAAGTTGAAACGCAGTCATTAGTCCAAAACATTTCTATTAGTAAAAAACGCACCAAGCATATAAAAAACGCACACACTTATATGTATGCAAAATTATACATACCTAGTCAGAAACTTTCTTCATTATGTGCCACATACACAATCTATGCCTGCTATTTTGAAACACCAATTGGATAGCATTTTTCATGGGGGGGTCTTGATCGGTTACAACTACTTTTGGATGCTTACCAAATTACTTGTAAAATGATTGTAACAACCAAGTGTATGATTCAGTTCTCTTGGATAACAACAAGCCTGCTCCAAGAGTCACATTTTGACAGTGATTATCAATTCCAGTAAATGGTAAAAAACTATCTTGTACCTACAAGACATTACAAGAGTTTTTAATAAACTACTAACATATAATAGATGGATATGAAACTTAAAAATTTAAAAACATACTTATTGATGTTAAATTTTGCATCAAAGGAAATCACATCTCCAAATTCCATATAATTTCTTTTGCATAACGCATCAGCCCAAAATAAACCAGTGAGTGCATTCTTATCATCAACCGAAAACTCAAAAGAAATATCTGGCAAGAACTTCTTCTTATCCCTAAGTCTAGACACTATCATATCAGCATCATATTCACCAATAAAGGTGTTTAATCCTCCTTTAAAATCCTTGCAATCAATAGCCGCTGCACCAACATTCTCAAATCCTCCGTACTTGGTCTTCATGATATTAAAAGCTTTGACATGACCCATGTTTAAAGAAGACAGCTGCCATGTCATCTCTTCTTGAGTGTGAGTCAGCTTCCTATTAGCTTCTAGGAATGAAAGTCATCTTCAGATACAAAAGCAAGGTTATGACCTTCTACAAAGTCATAAATCTTGAATGTCTTGCCATCCTTGAAACTTAGTTTAAAATGTGCCTTACATTCAGATACAAAAGCACGCTATACTTCAAGTTAGTTTCACGACCCCATTTTACTGTTTTTGTTTTAGGGGAAAGATATTGTAACATCACGAATTTTCCCCAATTTTCGAATTTATAAAATCACCACTTTACCCATCTTATACTTCTTTTGTTCGAATATATCCATGACTAAATTTTTATAAAAAAAAAAATAATAGATATTTTGAATATTTTATAGTTGGTATAAATTCAAACATATACAAGAATTTTCAAATATACCATGTATTTCAACCTCTTTATACTCCTTTTTATATAATAATAATAATAATAATAATAATAATAATAATAATAATAATAATAATAATAAAAAATCAAATTCTTTTTGGAATGCTAAAAGTTATGACAATCATATTTTCACACATATTTTTGTCATTTTTTTTAAAAACCCATAATAAAACCCAACCTCATGACTTACACTCCTCTAGTCCATCACCTAATTTGGCCCAACCTGAGCAGCCCAAATACCATAGCTCCTCCTCCCCTTCCCTGCTACACTCGAACACCCAGACCCGACCCCATGGAACCCGACCCACCAAGCTGAAATTGTGTAATCAAGCTGATTATGGAAACCAAAATTTAAATACAACCTCATTAATGTGACCGACACTCCATCTGCACTCCCATTCAATCTGTTTAACGTGATTATAGCTCATTATTGAGTATTTTAAATCGGGTTTTGACCAATTATGGTAAGCCATTAAGACCTTCCAAAACAAGCATGACAATATAAAGTAAACATTCTATCGTGATCAGTGAGGACCGATAATCACTAACCAACTCTCACAATTCTCAATCGGTCCTTCATTTATACGTATTCACGGGATTTGACTTCTGCGTTGACTCGCGTTATTAGTAGAATTGCAAATTGTAAGTACGATTCAATCACACTATTGTTTATGTTACTAGCGTCCGACCATTAGCCCCCTATCAGATTCGATTATCATTTGTTTGTTTGGTCGATGAAAAATCTAGGGTTCTTATGTTAATTTTTGGGGAAGATGACACTACAGTTTATTGTTTAAAATCGTTTTAAAACAGACAAAAACACCAACAGACGAGTAGTCCAGTTGGTGGGGTTAGTTGTGTTAAAACATTAAATCGGCTTAAGTATGGGGTTCGAAACCAGGCCTCAACGTCTTTTTTTTTATTTCACATTATCAACTAAACTGTAACACCCCAACCGATGGCGGAAACATCGAGGTGTCACGTAGTGATGATTGTTCAATAGCTCATGGTACTAAATGGAAGTTGTATATGACTAAACAATTTACAATTTGACATACAATTTAATAAATACATAAACTTGAGTTACATAAACTAGGTCCAAAGCTCCTATGTGATCCAAGACTTGTACAACCTCCAATAGCAAGTAAAACCTGAAACAAGTTGAATTGGAAAGATGGGGGGGTCAACTATAAATAGTTGGTGAGAATACATAGGTTTTGCATATAATTGAAGACAATATGTTGTATAACAATCATAGTTGAAGTATAATAATGAGCAATTGTGACACCCGGCAAACTCAGGTTAGTAACATTGACTAAACTAGTAAGTCTACCTTAGCGAGTCATGCATATTACGAACTTAACGGGGTCAGTCGAGTTGGTATGATGATTCTGGGAATCATCGGGAGTCGTTACGATGATCTGCGGGATCATCGGGAGTCGGTCCATAACCATGTGTACAAGGATTGGTGATTCGTGGAATCGCCAGGTTTAACGCACACACGCAAGTCTCGAGTCCCGGGAATTGGTGAACGGATGTGAACGTGTTAGTTATCGTGCATTATGTGTTTGTAATCATTATGTGACTTGTCGGTATGTGAATACGTGTTTATATGTGTTAAAATAGTGTTTAACGCGCCAAAAACCCATTCCAGGACCTTACAGGCGATTAGGAGCCTGGGGAGCTCCTAATCGCCACCTACTTAGGCGAGTAGGGGAAGCCTGATGGCGAATAGGGCCCTACTCGCCAGTATATAGGCGAGTAGGAGCCCTACTCGCCTGAACTGCTCTCCTACTCGCATGTACTGATGTGCACGAGTCAAAACACCTATAAATACAACCCTTGACTCCCAAACACCATTTGTGCAACCCTAACTGATCCTAAGCCTCCCACACACCTTGAAACACCTCTGGAACATGTTTTGCCGCAAAACTCACCACCTCCAAGCTTATACACCTTTCTTTGATAAAATCCAAGGTGTGTTCTTCATCCACCTTTGTAATGTTATTGTTTTGGTTCCCCAAAAGTCCAGACCTTATTTTGATAAGAATGAGTCTTTAAAAACCTTGAAAATGAGTTCTAAAACAAGTCTACACCATAATACTTGCTATATGTGAAGTATTGATGCATATGATGATTTTTGGTGATTATAACATGAATGTTTCCATGAATTTGATGTACTTCTGATGTGTAGGTGTTGTTAGGATGATTATCTATGAGTTTAAGCTCTTGTTATAGTGTTTAGATGAAAGTATGCACTTTGACCCATTTGGGTGATTCTTGAAGAATTAGGATGTTATGATATGATTCATTGCTTGTTTATGGTTAGAAATCATGCTAGAATGATGCTATAACATAGGAATGATGAATTGCAAGTTGTAGGAGGTGTAATCTGATCTTTGCTACTTAAGGAAAGATTTCATAGTTAATGAAACCTAGTATTTTGCAATTATTGGAAATAATCGCACCGAGCCCGTTAGAACAGAGATAAATTGGGGGTTTTTGCTTGGAAAGGGTTGGCTAATAGTTTAGTTTTGATATTGGGTGTTTTTACATGTTTCGGATCTGATTTGGAGGGTTTAACGCGCGAAAACGCGCAACAGCTATGCTTGGGGCGAATAGGGCTCTACTCGCCTGATGTATCAGGCGAGTACAGCCTACTCGCCTGATACATCAGGAGAATATGCCCCTACTCGCCTATTTAACCCCCCTACTCACTAGTTGACTTTTCCTAATCGCATGTAAGTTTCCTAATCGCGCGTACTGCTGTCATAAATGCATTTTGACATCCCGGAACATGATTTGACACATAGGAACATGATAGGAACCTCGGGATACACCCAATAGATTAGTAACACGTGTTCGGACCTGTTTATGCGTTAATTGGACATTATGCTACACTAGGTGAACTATTGCAAGTATTAAGTGTTTAATTGCATATGATGTATGATGTCTTGTATTTACCTAACACGTGGGATGTCGGGTCACCAATGGGATGTCGGGTCTTGTCTGGTACGGTCGGTTTAACAGTCAAAGGTGTTTTCAAACGTTTATGGTCATGGACTGGACATTCTGGGACTAGTTAACCTACGGGTTATTAGTCCGGATACTTATACACATCTTATGATAGGTCGCCGCTATTTAGGGCTATCATAGCATAATTACTTAACTATTTCCAAGTAACACAAACCGTGGTGAGTGTCACAGCCCCACTTTTACTGTTTTTCTTTCGGGGGAGAAACATGCTACATACTTACTTACTAAAGGTCATGTTATACTATGGTTACTTTACAAATACTATGCGGCTTTTATGGAAAGTCCCAGGGGGAAACCATGAATGTGCGGGGATGCACAACGGGGGAAATGTGGATAGATCTATTGGGCCTCACAAACCCCACTCGATGGCTGGGCCGGGCGGATGCATATTGTCTCTTATTACTGGCTCGCCGAGACATCGGTTATAGCCAAAACAGCTGGGCAAGCTTCGACAACTTATACACGTATAGTAATGGGTTCCCAACCGTAGTAGTAAACAAACACTTAACGTCTAGCTAACGTTCTTATAACCTAGTAGTAACGGATATGATCCTTTCAAACTTATAACAACGCTTTTATAAAAGAAAACCTGTGAACTCACCAGCATTATATGTTGACATTTTTGGCATGTTTTCTCAGGTCGCTAAGGTAGCAGTCAATGGGCTAGGCGCACGGAGTCATGCATAGCGTCTAATATTTTGAAGCATATTAAACAATGTCTTGTAAACAATGATATGTCTTTTGGTTGTAAACAAGAAATGCTTCCGCAGTTGGTTTACGGCTCAAAGCATGATATTTTGGTTTTAAAAATATATATGAATGCATGTTTGTTGTATGTTTATTGTGATCGTTGACTGAGATCCTGGCGTGTCACGCGCCTCGCGGTAAAACCTCGCACGTGGAATTTGAGGGTGTGACAAATTGGTATCAGAGCCAACGGTTATAGTGAACTAGGACTGCCTGTAGAGTCTAGTCTATAACTGAGTCGCACACACTAGACAGTCACAGATAGTCGAGTCTTAACATGTGGGTAACAGTATGACCTGTCGGGGGTGTCGGTGTCATCATCTTCTACGCTACATTATTTGTTTACTCTTTATCATTCTATCTCTTGACCCATCCTTACTATGATTCGATGGTGAACGATATACTATTGAACCTTCTTGACGGCGGTGTACATTAGGGTAGCTTCGGCGTACTCTTGAGATCTGTCCAGGGATTCAGACATCTCCCTTTTATGCCCTAATGGACACGCTCGTTCTCATGCATACTATCTTATACTTATACCTATGATGATATCATGATCGGGCGCTAGTGTTCGGTGACTTGAACTTCGGACTTAAAGCATGCCTGGAGGACCATGTAGAACAGTTTATCATGTCGGGTGCACACGAGATTATAAACTGTGATGCATGGGAGCCCTAGTGGACTTTGTGTTTGAACGGAGGGACCCGAACTGGGCTCAGTCTAGTTCTTTAAAATTCTTAATGGGTTGTACCATGGGCAAGCCTAAATCTTTTGTTTCATGTTGTGACAGAAGATGTCGGGGGCTCGTGGAGGTCGCAGAGGCGGCCGTGCTGGCGGTCGTGCTGGCGGCCGTGGTGGCGGCGATGGCCGTGGGAACATTAATATGACCCAAGAAGAGTTGGATAACCTGATGCAGCAGCACGTGAACATTGCTTTGGCTGCATTCCAAGCCGCTCATAATTCTATGGGTGGTACGTCAATTCTCGCCTATCCTATCTTGTTCTAGGGTACTGTACCTTTTCTTGATTTTCACCTGTGTGTCTGTTCCAGGTGGTGCTGTCAAACCCCTCCACCCCAGTGCTCTTACAAGAAGTTTATGGATTGCAAGCCCCACAATTTTAGTCGAACTGAAGGGGCAGTGGGACTGCTCCGCTGGTTGGAGAAAATTGAGTAGGTTTTCTCGATGTGCAGCTGCCCGGAAGGCGACCGGGTGAAATATGCTTCTGCGACCCTGGAGGGTCAAGCTCTGACTTGGTGGAACTCCACCACCCAGACCATGGGAATTGGGGAAGCTCACGCTATGCCCTGGATAGAGTTCATTCAGTTGTTGAAAAATGAGTACTGCCCGAGGGATGAAATCCAGAAGCTTGAGCACGAAGTCTGGAATCATAAGATGGTGGGGTCTGAGATTGAAGCTTACACTGCTAGGCACAATAAGTTGGCGGTGTTGTGCCCTGATTTGCACACACCGGAATACCGGAGGATCGAACACTATGTCGCTGGGTTGGTGCCGGAGATTGCGGGGTTGGTAGCTGCGGGTAATCTTACTGTTTATTATGAGGTGGTTCGGTCGGCTCACAGGCTGACCAACATGAAGGTGGCTGAAGGGGTCTTGCCTCCTCGAGGCGCTGCTGTGAAGACTCCTGAGAGCAACAAGCGTAAATGGGAAGGTGTGGGTAAAGGCTCAGCCTCAGCAGGTGAAGAGGTCTGATGTTGGGGGATCGTCGTCTGAGCAGAAAACGGGGGGTTATCAGGGGAAGTTGTCGAAGTGTGAACGATGCTGGTTTCATCATACTGGTCGTTGTGACAAGAACCAGTGTCGTCGGTGCAATAGGGTCGTGCATGTAGCTCAAGACTGCAGGGTTAATCTTCAAGGTAACCGGAACCCACCTGCTATACCTACTCCGGCTCCTCAGGTTACTACTCCCCAGGGAAACCAGGGTAAACAGGGGTGCTATAATTGTGGTGAACTTGGTCACTACAAGCGTGAATGCCCCAAGTTGAAGCAGGGCGAGGCTGGGAAGAACGAGTCGGGTAATGGAAACAATGGGGGCGGAGGCAGGAATGCTCGCGCCTTTGTGATTGGTTCGAGCGGTGCTCGACAGGATCCTGACACTGTTACCGGTACGTTTCTTCTTAATAATCGCTATGCTACGGTTTTATTCGATTCTGGTGCCGATAAGAGTTTTATATCTCTTGGGTTTAGTCAATTGCTTTATAGGGTACCTACACCTTTAGAGGCTAAGTACTTGATAGAATTGGCTGATGGTAAGAATGTCGAAGCGACGCAGTCCTTAGGGAGTGTCGCCTTGAGTTGTCGGGTTATTCTTTTCCTATTGACCTTATGCCGATGTCCTTGGGTAGTTTCGATGTTGTCGTGGGTATGGATTGGCTGTCCTTGTATCATGCTGAGATCGTTTGTTTTGATAAAGTCATTCGACTTCCTCTCCCTGATGGAGAAATTCTGTTGGTGCACGGTGAGAAGAACGGGGTCCCTTTGAGTATAATTTCATGTATGAAAGCCTATAAGTATCTTCGGAAGGGGTATTCTGCCATTCTGGCACTTGTTTCGGTTTCGTCAAAGGAAGAGAAGAAGATTGAAGATATTCCTATCGTTCGTGATTTTCCCGATGTATTTCCTGAAGATTTACCTGGCCTTCCGCCTTATCGTCAGGTCGAATTCGGTATTGAACTTGCTCCAGGTGCGGCCCCTATTGCCCGAGCCCCATATCGTCTTGCACCTCCCGAGATGCAGGAGTTGTCTAACCAGTTGCAGGAGCTGCTAGAGAAGGGTTTCATCCGACCTAGTTCGTCCCCGTGGGGAGCCCCTATTCTGTTTGTCAAGAAGAAGGACGGAAGCCTGCGAATGTGTATCGACTACCGTGAATTGAACAAGGTTACTATCAAGAATCGTTATCCTCTTCCTCGCATCGATGACTTATTCGACCAACTTCAGGGTTCTAGTTTCTATTCGAAGATTGATTTGAGATCGGGGTACCATCAGTTGAGAGTCCAAGAAGCTGACATTCCGAAGACCGCCTTTCGAACTCGCTATGGCCATTTCGAATTTTTGGTCATGCCTTTTGGTCTCACCAATGCGCCCGCCATTTTTATGGATTTGATGAACCGTGTCTATAAGCCCTATCTTGATAAATTCGTGATTGTTTTCATTGATGATATTCTGGTCTACTCCAAGAACGAAGTGGACCACCCGGAACACTTGCGTCTTGTTTTGGAACTCCTGAGGCGGGAACAGTTGTACGCCATGTTCTCTAAGTGTAGCTTCTGGTTGCGTGAAGTCCAGTTCCTTAGTCATGTAGTTAATGAGAAAGGAATTCATGTTGACCAAGCTAAAATAGAAGCTATCAAAGACTGGGAAGCACCAAAGACGCCATCTGAGGTGCGGCAATTCCTGGGTCTTGCAGGTTATTATCGTCGTTTTATCGAGGGATTTTCGAAGATCGCTCAACCCCTCACCTCGCTAACCTAGAAGGACAAGAAGTTCGACTGGGTGATTCGCAAGAGTCGGCCTTCCAGATGTTAAAGGCTAAACTCTGTTCTGCTCCTATCTTGTCCTTGCCTGAAGGCACGGACGATTTTGTGGTTTATTGTGACGCTTCTATCCGGGGTCTCGGTTGTGTGCTAATGCAGCGCGAGAAGGTCATTGCCTATGCTTCTCGCCAGCTCAAGGTTCATGAGAAAAACTACCCCACCCATGATCTAGAATTGGGTGCAGTGGTCTTTGCTTTAAAGATATGGAGGCATTACTTGTACGGTACCAAGTGCACCATTTACACCGATCACAAGAGCCTCCAGCATATCTTTGATCAGAAGGTGTTGAATATAAGACAGCGTCGCTGGCTCGAGCTTCTTAATGATTACGAGTGCGCTATTAAATACCATCCTGGCAAGGCGAATGTGGTCGCAGACGCCTTGAGCAGGAAGGAAACCGCTAAACCTCGTCGTGTTCTAGCTCTTCAGCTCACCATCCATTCCGGCTTACCTGACCGAATCCGTTCGGCGCAGCAAGAAGCTTTGAAGGAGGAAAACCTTAAAGCTGAAACCATGCATGGTGCTGATAACCACCTTGAGTTTAGGTCTGATGGCCTGCGTTATTTCGCAGAACGTATTTGGGTCCCTTTATTTGGGGGCTTGCGGGAGCTCGTCCTTGATGAAGCTCACAAGTCCCGGTACTCTATTCACCCTGGCTCCGATAAGATGTATCAAGACTTAAAGATACTTTATTGGTGGCCGAACATGAAGGCGGATGTGGCTTCGTACGTGAGCAAGTGCTTGACCTGTGCCAAGGTCAAGGTTGAATATCAAAAGCCGTCCGGCCTTCTGCAACAGCCTGAAATTCCCGAGTGGAAATGGGAGCGGATTATGATGGACTTTGTGACCAAACTCCCGAAATCGCCCAGTGGTTGTGATATGATCTGGGTGATTGTTGATAGGTTGACAAAGTCTGCGCACTTCCTCGCTATCAAAGAAACCAATGGCCTCGAGCGTTTGGCACGTTTATATCTTAAGGAAGTGGTTTCTTGGCACGGGGTGCCTGTCTCTATTATTTCTGATCGTGATTCTCGGTTCGCCTCTAACTTCTGGAATTCCTTGCATAAGGCTCTGGGTACTCAGTTAGACATGAGCACAGCTTATCATCCGCAAACTGACGGTCAAAGTGAGCGGGCAATCCAAACACTAGAAGACATGATCCGGGCATGTGTGATCGATTTTGGCAAGGGGTGGGAGAGTCATCTACCGTTGGTGGAATTCTCCTACAACAATAGTTAACATTCTAGCATCAAGGCAGCTCTGTTCGAGGCTCTTTACGGGCGGAAATGCCGGTCTCCTCTTTGTTGGGCTGAGGTGGGTGAGAGCCAACTCACCGGCCCGGAACTTGTGTACGAGACTTCCGAGAAGATCGTACAAATCCGTAACCGCATGGCAGCAGCTCGGGATCGTCAAAAGAGCTATGCTGATCGTCGTCGCAAGCCCCTAGAGTTTGAGGTTGGCGATAGGGTTCTATTGAAGGTATCTCTGTGGAAGGGCGTTATACGTTTTGGGAAGTGGGGCAAATTGAATCCTCGGTATGTGGGACCGTTCGCAATTCTGGAACGGATTGGACCGGTAGCATACAGGCTTGATCTGCCAGCTGAACTCAGTAATGTTCATAATGTCTTCCATGTCTCTAATCTCAAGAAGTGTCTGGCAGATGAATCTTTGGTTGTTCCTCTCGAAGAGATCAAGGTGGATGATCGTCTGCGTATTGTGGAAAAACCGGTTGAAATTCTTGACTATAAGATCCGTAGCCTTCGTCGGAGTAAAATCCGCATTGTTAAAGTTCGTTGGAACTCAAATCGTGGACCGGAGTTCACGTGGGAACGGGAAGATCAGATGAAGGCTAAGTATCCCCATTTATTTCCTAAACGCGCCTTCGAATCAAGACATGTCTCTGCTGAAGCTGAATGAATCTCGAGTCGAGATTCCTTTCAACAGGGGGATAATGTGGCAACCGGAAAAATTTTTCTTCTCTTTTGTCTCTTCCTTTTTGGCCTTGAGCAATATTCGGGACGAAAATTCTTTCAACAGGGGGATGATGTGACACCCGGCAAACTCAGGTTAGTAACAATGACTAAACTAGTAAGTCTACCTTAGCGAGTCATGCATATTACGTACTTAACGGGGTCAGTCGAGTCGGTACGATGATTCTGGGAATCATCGGGAGTCGTTACGATGATCCGCGGGATCATCGGGAGTCGGTCCATAACCATGTGTACAAGGATTGGTGATTCGTGGAATCGCCGGGTTTAACGCACACACGCAATTCTCGAGTCCTGGGAATTGGTGAACGGATGTGAACGTGTTAGTTATCGTGCATTATGTGTTTGTAATCATTATGTGACTTGTCGGTATGTGAATACGTGTTTATATGTGTTAAAATAGTGTTTAACGCGCCAAAAACCCGTTCCAGGACCTTACAGGCGATTAGGAGCCTGGGGAGCTCCTAATCGCCACCTACTTAGGCGAGTAGGAGAAGTCTGATGGCGAATAGGGCCCTACTCGCCAGTATATAGGCGAGTAGGAGCCCTACTCGCCTGAACTGCTCTCCTACTCGCATGTACTGATGTGCACGAGTCAAAACACCTATAAATACAACCCTTGACTCCCCAAACACCATTTGTGCAACCCTAACTGATCCTAAGCCTCCCACACACCTTGAAACACCTCTGGAACTTGTTTTGCCTCAAAACACACCACCTCCAAGCTTATACACCTTTCTTTGATAAAATCCAAGGTGTGTTCTTCATCCTACACCTTTGTAATGTTATTGTTTTGGTTCCCCAAAAGTCCAGACCTTATTTTGATAAGAATGAGTCTTTAAAAACCTTGAAAATGAGTTCTAAAACAAGTCTACACCATAATACTTGCTATATGTGAAGTATTGATGCATATGATGATTTTTGGTTATTATAACATGAATGTTTCCATGAATTTGATGTACTTCTGATGTGTAGGTGTTGTTAGGATGATTATCTATGAGTTTAAGCTCTTGTTATAGTGTTTAGATGAAAGTATGCATTTTGACCCATTTGGGTGATTCTTGAAGAATTAGGATGTTATGATATGATTCATTGCTTGTTTATGGTTAGAAATCATGCTAGAATGATGCTATAACACAGGAATGATGAATTGCAAGTTGTAGGAGGTGTAATCTGATCTTTGCTACTTAAGGAAAGATTTCATAGTTAATGAAACCTAGTATTTTGCCATTTTTGGAAATAATCGCACCGAGCCCGTTAGAACAGAGATAAATTGGGGTTTTTTGCTTGGAAAGGGTTGGCTAATAGTTTAGTTTTGATATTGGGTGTTTTTACATGTTTCGGATCTGATTTGGAGGGTTTAACGCGCGAAAACGCGCAACAGCTATGCTTGGGGCGAATAGGGCTCTACTCGCCTGATGCATCAGGAGAATATGCCCCTACTCGCCTATTTAACCCCCCCTACTCACTAGTTGACTTTTCCTAATCGCATGTAAGTTTCCTAATTGCGTGTACTGCTGTCCTAAACGCATTTTGACATCCCGGAACATGATTTGACACCTAGGAACATGATAGGAACCCCGGGATACATCCAATAGCTTAGTAACACGTGTTCAAACCTGTTTATGCGTTAATTGGATATTATGCTAGACTAGGTGAACTATTGCGCGTATTAAGTGTTTAATTGCATATAGGGGTGAGCAATAAACGGTTTCGAACCGCGAAAACCGTGAAACCGACCCGAAACCGCTAGAACTGAACCGAATTAATGTTATAGGTTCCGGTTCCGGTTCTCATATTTTGGCATAATCGGTTCCCGGTTCGGTTCCGGTTAGAACCGACGGGTCCGGTTAAGAACCGTTAGAACCTTTTTGAATTAAATTAAATATTTAAATATTCTATTATTAGTTTGAAATAGAATGTGTTGTTTCCTTCTTTATAGTTCTTAACACTTTTAAATTGTTTTATTTGGTAGGAATGTAGAGTATTGCCTTATGTGATGGTGAGCAGTCAGCACAGCTTGTTCTGACCCGTTTAATCTGTATAAAAAGAATGATCTGATCCGAACAAAACATATTTTGATACGTAAACTGCGATACTTTTAGTAACCATGGTTAACACAAACTGTTGATAATTTTTTTAAGAAAAATCATTGTTTTTGTTTATTTTTTTATTTAATTGTTAATGTTAATTTTAGGATTTTATTGACACCCGGTTCCGGAACCGAACCGTTTAGTAATTATCGGTTCTGGTTCCGGTTCTCGTATTTTGGAATAAACGGTTCGCGGTTCGGTCCGGTTTGGTTCGGTCCGGTTCTGAACCGTTGCACAGCCCTAATTGCATATGATGCATGATGTCTTGTATTTACCTAACACGAGGGACGTTGGGTCACCAATGTGATGTCGGGTCTTGTCTGGTACGGTCGGTTTAACAGTCAAAGGTGTTTTCAAACGTTTATGGTCATGGACTGGACATTCGGGGACTAGTTAACCTGCGGGTTATTAGTCCGGATACTTATACACATCTTATGATAGATCGCCGCTATTTGGGGCTATCATAGCATAATTACTTAACTATTTCCAAGTAACGCAAACCGAGGTGAGTGTCACAGCCCCACTTTTTCTGTTTTACTTTCGGGGGAGAAACATGCTACATACTTACTTACTAAAGGTCATGTTATACTATGGTTACTTTACAAATACTATGCGGATTTTATGGAAAGTCCCAGGGGGAAACCATGAATGTGCGGGGATGCACAACGGGGGAAATGTGGATAGATCTATTGGGCCTCACAAACCCCACTCGGCGGCTAGGCCAGGCGGGTGCATATTGTCTCTTATTACTAGCTCGCCGAGGCATCGGTTATAGCCAAAACAGCTGGGCAAGCTTCGACAACTTATACACGTATAGTAATGGGTTCCCAACTGTAGTAGTAAACAAACACTTAACGTCTAGCTAACGTTCTTATAACCTAGTAGTAACGGATATGATCTTTTCAAACTTATAACAACGCTTTTATAAAAGAAAACCTGTGAACTCACCAGCATTATATGTTGACATTTTTGGCATGTTTTCTCAAGTCGCTAAGGTAGCAGTCAATGGGCTAGGCGCATGGAGTCATGCACAGCGTCTAATATTTTGAAGCATATTAAACAATGTCTTGTAAACAATGATATGTCTTTTGGTTGTATTCAAGAAATGCTTCCGCTGCTGGTTTACGGCTCAAAGCATGATATTTTGGTTTTAAAAATATATATGAATGCATGTTTGTTGTATGTTTATTGTGATCGTTGACTGAGATCCTGGTGTGTCACGCGCCTCGCGGTAAAACCCCGCACGTGAAATTTGAGGGTGTGACAGTAATGTAAGAATATGAGTCCGACATGTAACAATGCGTCTTTTGTACAATCAAACCTTGTGTCGACTGAGACCTAACTCGTAAGTTAGTAAAAGTGTAATTGTTATCGATCATCCCTGAATTTATGCGGGGGGTGGGTTTGTCATGTAACACCCCAACCGATGGCGGAAACATCGGGATGTCACGTATTGATGATTGTTCAGTAGCTCATGGTGAATAATAAATTTCATTAAATGATATAAATAAATTACATACAAATGTTCAACAAGAATTCGTATATCAACATGAATAATACTATGCACACATCTTCAAGCATTAACTCAAATCTTCAAGCAAATAGAACCTGAAACATGTTAAGTTGAAAATATTTTTGGGTCAACAAAAGTTGGTGAGAATACATAGGTTTTTGAATATAATTGATAACAATAGTTTGTACAACAATCACAGTTGTATGATGATAGAGTATGATTTCGACATGTAACAATGCGTCTTTGTACAACCAAACCTTGTGTCGACTGATGACTAACTCGCAAGTTAGTTAAATGTTATTACTGTTATCGATCATCCCTGAATTTATGCGGGGGATGGGTTTGTCAGACCTATAGCGTTATAATCTAAACAGGCGGCTTGATCATTGTTAATGATTGTACTGTGTCTTTTTGTTACAGTCAAATGATAGAATGATGATGTAATTGAATCACAAGTAAATATGAGTAAATGATAGTATAAAATGTTTAAACATGTTTCACCCCAAAAATAGTGAAAATAGAGAAAAGGGCTATGTAAACTCACCTTAGCAAAATGTTATGTCTCGTGAAAATAGAATATGTGTTGCTCAACAACGCCAAGTATTACCCTATAGTTAAGGTAATAAATATGTCTAAGTCTTTCTAGTCTACAAATATATTCTAAGGTTTCGAATTGGGGATAAGTGTTCGTTTGATTAACAAATAAAATGTTTAATAATTAAGAGAAATTCGATAAATAAATAAACAAAAGTCTTTTTGTAAATTTTAAATTAAAGATGGTTTTAATATAAAGTTTTAAGTATGGAAATAATTTTTATAAAATTATTTTCTTAAAAATAGAATATTTAGTCTATTTATTTCAAATTGTCAAAATATAACTTTAATATTTAAAAATATTAAAATTAAAGAATTTTTTTATTTAAAAATTGTATTTCTGTTCCAAATGGATAGAAATAATTTATATAAAATTTTGGTGCAAAAATATTGAAAAATGGATTTACTATGATTTTTTTTATGATTAAAACTAACAAAAATTGATTAAAAATACTAAATAAATGATTTTTCAGAAATAAAAATTATTTCAAAAAAGCTTAATGTTATATAAACTTAGAATAATTTTTGTGGAAATTTATATAATCGTTTTGATATTTTTATAGAATTTTATAAATAAAATTGAATAAACTTGAATTATTTATTATATATATTAAATAAATAATTTTTGGAAAACTAAAAATTGTATGTTAAACTCTACTACTAGAATAACATAAAATAATTTTTGTAGAATTTATAAAGTTGTTTTAGTATTTTAAAACTAATTTTAAAATACAAGTAATTATATATATATATATATATATGAATGTTGTAAAAAAGAAAACTTTGGTTATGCTGGGAATTGAACCCGCGTGGCCCGGATCTAAAGCACCAGACACAACCACTTGATCTAGATCAGTGGTTGTGTTTGGTTTCTGTTTGATTTAAACATATGCACATGTTCAGGAAGTGTTCTTCCCCAAATTGAATGATAAGAACCCTAGTTTTCTAATACGTCAAATTGTTAAACGATAACCCCAGAAATCATGGGGTTATCAGTCGCGTAACATCAAAGATCAAAAACATAAATTGGATTAAATCATACCAGTCAGAATTGATGGTGAAATGCTCAGTCAAACAAAAGTGATTCTTGGCTAAAAATGATTTGTTGGTAGAAATTAAGGGTGGGGGTTTGTTAATCGCTCCTTTCAGAGGTTGTGTGCGAGTTTAATCGAATTATAAAAGGGTATTTATACAGGTTTCAATCGAATTCATTTGGAAGGCTTATTAATGGTATTTAAATCGCAATTCAAACACTTTTAAATACGCGTGATGTTGTTTTAGGAAAGGGAGATGATTAGGGTGCGTAATACTCGGGTTTGATTGGATGATTGGCGTGTTTTTCTGATCAGATTGATGTTTCTTTGGTCTGGTTTGCTTACAGCGATCGAACAAAGAAGAAAAGGGTGAGGTGTCAGTGGCCTTTTATACATTAATGTTTGGATTTAAGACAAACGAGTGGTGTGGCTCAACTGGTCTTGTGTGCGTGTGTTTGTGTGTTGGGCCGGTTCATTGCTCGAGTTCGAGTCCCGGCATCAACCATTTTTTTGCAGTAAGGGGGAGAGGGGACATGGGCCTTGGGTTGGTTAGGCTGGGTAAAGGGGTAAGGGAGGTGGGCCAGACCTGTTGGGCCGGGTCCTTTGGGCTGCTTGCAGGCTTTGAACAAGAGGGGTTGGGTTTAATTGCTTATTTATTTATTTATTTATTTATTTATTTATTTATTTATTTATTTATTTATTTATTTATTTATACAAACCCTTATTATATATATATATATATATTAGAAGTATATCAAAGTGGTAAAAATAATTAAATGACTAAAGAATTAAAAGAATACCTATATGTGTATATATCATACTGTAAGTATATAGTGGGTGAAGTGGTGATCTGATTTACTCAATACTTGGGGACAAACGCGCGATGTTACATGTCAGACCTATAGCGCTATAATCTAAACAGGCGGCGTGATCAATGTTAATGATTGTACTGTGTATTTTTGTTACAGTCAAATTGAATCAACAAGTTTCAACAATGTAAGAATGAGTATATGATAGTGTGTAAAATGGTTAAACATGTTTCACCCCAAAATGTAAAACATGAAAAGGGGCTATGTAAACTCACTGGTTGCGAAGATTAGCTCCAAATGTGTTTAGTAAGCTCAACAAAATTCCTCCTACGCGAAAGCTACATACGTATAAGGACTAAGATCATTGACTCATAAGCATTGTTGTGATGGTTAAACTATTAACATAATTAATGGTTTAAGTTATTTGTAATATCTTATGATGTTTATTATAGTTTTTTTGAACATTTAAACATCTTATAAGGTTGATATGAAGCAAGTTATAATGTTAACAAAACATTCAGCAACTTCAGTTCGGATCCGATTTTTTAGGCCAGTTTGTAAATTTTATTTAAAATAGTAAACCTTTGAAATAAATTCTAAAAAAAATATGAGACGTCCTATTATGACCAATAAACGTATTAAAATTTTATCTAGCCTTAACTATACATAGAAAGTTAGAAACAAAATCTTGTATTACCAGAAAGGCAGGAGGTCGTTTTCTGATGACAGTTTACAAGAAAAATCATAAGAAAATCTAGGTTTATCCAAATGATACAAGACTAGTGGGAAACTTTTAAGGGTTAAAAAATCTTTCTTCTGTAAAAATTTGAAAGCTTTTTGTGTAAAATTAGATGAGTTATGGATCTCGCATTACACCCTATTTTCTGCTATAAAACACAGTTTGACCTCTATTGATAAAAAAAACTCAAAAAAACAATCTTAGAGTTCACGAAAAATTATGAAATTTTTTTTACAGCAACTACACATCATAATGATTATTTTGGTTCAAGAATGAGTCCAATTGATGTTCGTATCATCAAGTTATACTCAAAGTAATTTCGTACTTTTCTGTAGTAATTTTCTGATGTGCATGGTTTGCATGCTCTAACAAGTTTTTATGTTAAATCTTGCATGTTTCGATCTTAATCCAATTTATATTAACAAACACACTTATTAACATGTTCATAACATTAGATCATTAGTTTTTAAAAGAGTTAATTTGGATTAAAAGAATCTGATGCAAAGCAGAAATAAGAATAGGATTATACCGAAGGCGAGTTTTGAGACAGTTGATGTTGTCGCTTGTTTGATTCGATTCACACTATCAAGATTTCTTGTTGGACGTTTTTGGATGATCACAACAGCAGGTTATGTTAGTTTTTTTTATAAGTGAATGAGGGAGGAGTTGAAGGTTTTAAGGGATGGTGGCTAGGGTTATTGGTGTATGAATGAGGATGAAGAAGGAGAAAGAGAGATTAAATAGGTAGGGTTTGGTGTTGGTTAAGTTAAGTGGTTTGGGCTAAGGGTTAGTGGGCTCCGAAAAATAAAGAATTTAAGGTGGGTTTGGATTGGTTTGGTTCGTTTATTTGTTTGTAAGGTTATAAAACAATGTTTATAATTTTTCTAACAAGATAAATTACTAACATTATTATTATTATTATTATTATTATTATTATTATTATTATTATTATTAAAATGTTTGGACATAAATAATAAAAATTAGACAAGGTTATTAAAGAAGTATGATATAGGTAAGGTGGTGATTTTACTAATTCAAAGATTGGGGAAAAATTCGCGATGTTATATAAAGAAACTATATAATAGACTCAATCCAGTTTCTTGTGTTCTCAGCGTCCAGCCCAGTTGGGGCTGGGCTTGTGATTTAAACCATGAACCGGCCAAGTGCTTGGGTTTGATTCTTAGCAGCCACAACATTTTTTTTTAAACCTTTACCTTTATATTTTTCTATTTATCCTTTAAAATAGTTTTAAAATACCAAATATGATTTATAAATTCTATAAAATTTATTTTATGTTATTCAAATGGTAAACTTTATTATATAATTATTAGTTTTACAAAAGTCATTTATTTAATATATTTAAAATATATTACAAGTTTATTCATTAATAAATTAAAAATTCTATAAAAATATCTAAACAGTTTTATAAAATTCCATAAAAATTATTTTAAACCTATAAATCAATAAACGTTTCAGAATTGAATTTTAATTTCAGAAAAACATTTATTATGTATTTTTAATTATTTTATGTTATTTTAATCATAATAAATTCACAATAAATCCATTTTTCATCATTTTTCCATCAAAATTTCACATAAATTATTTTTATTCATTTAGATCAGAAATATAATTTTATGATCTAAAATTTATGAATTTTATTCTTTTTAGATATTAATACTACATTTTGACAAATAAATTATAATGTATTCTATGTCCATTAATTAAGAAAATAATTTTATAAAAATTATTTTCACATTACAACATTTTAATATAACTACCTTTAATCATGATCTTACAAAAATTCTTTTTATTTATTTATTTTTCTAAATTTCTTTATTTATTATTTCATTAACTATTATTCTAAATTAACTATTAATCAATTGTCAATCCCAAAATTGGGAACCCTAGAATACTTTTAGACTAGAAAACTTAGACTTTTAAGTTTTCCCAACACTTATTTATTGCCTTAAACATAGGGTGATACTTAGATACACTCGAGCCACACTTATTCTATATCAAGAGATTCGATACTATTGTTAAGGTGAGTTTACATAGCCCCTTTTTACTATTTTACAATTTTTTGGGTGAAACATGTTACATTTTCAATTGCAATTCAACATAAGTGTCTATGTGTTATTCTATGTTGCATTATGTCTTAAACAATACTTTGGTAAGCACAATTAGACTAGCATAATCATTAACATTGATCCAGCCGACGATACGTGTACCTTCAGTATGGATAGCGTGGGTGATTGTTATTGATCATATAACAAAAACGAGTGAACCGTATGCGTATAGGATGGACCACAATAATCATGTGTAACACCCCGCCTCTAATATCATTCAATATTGTCCGCTTTGCCAACTAGAAGCTCTTGTAGCACCCTAGGCATATCCCACATCTCCCGTGGATAGGAGAGATCTAGGTGCATAAGTAGTGTCCTGCCTCATAAATCACCAACGCGTTTTGGGCTTAGTTGGCTGTGGAGCACATGAAAACTCCACAGTTTAGCGTACTCAGGTGGGAGTAGTACTAGGATGGGTGACCTCCTAGGAAGTTTTCACTTAGGCAACCAAAAACAAATCCGTGAGCTTCTAGTTTGCAAAGCGGACAATATTGGATGATATTAGAGGCGGGGTGTTACAGAATGGTATCAGAGCCACTCTTGTGCCATCCGGGATGGTGGGGCAAACCTCATCGAGGATGATGAGTCCCTGAGGGGGGGTGATTGTAACACCCTAGGCATATCCCACATCTCCCGTGGACAGGAGAGATCTTGGTTCATAAGCAATGTCCTGCCTCATAAATCACCAACGCGTTTTGGGCTTAGTTGGCTGTGGAGCACATGAAAACTCCACAGTTAAGCGTGCTCGGGTGGGAGTAGTACTAGGATGGGTGACCTCCTGGGAAGTTTTCACTCAGGCAACCAAAAACAAATCCGTGAGCTTCTAGTTGGCAAAGCGGACAATATTGGATGATATTAGAGGCGGGATGTTACATCATGTCACAAGGTTTGATTATGCAAACGATTTACCGGGTAGTTTTGTTTTCACATATGGACTAGATTTGCCATGACACTAGAATTGTACAAGCTTTTATACTCATGATACAATATTCAAACCTATGTAATTCTCACCAACTTTTGTTGACCCAAAATATTTTCAAACTTAGCGTGTTTCAGGTTATAGCTTTGCTTGAAGATTAGAGTTAATGCTTGAAGATTTAGATTTAGCGTTTCTCATTTGATGTACAAATTCTTTTAGAACAATTGTATGTAATTCATTTAATTGATTATTGAAACTTATTATTTACCATGAGCTACTGAACAATCATCAATACGTGACATCCCGATGTTTCCGCCATCGGTTGGGGTGTTACAGATTGGTATCAGAGCCTTGGTTATAGGGAATTAGGTTATTAGAAAAATGATCTAGTCTATAACCTTAGGATTTATAACCAGTACTTGCTCCTCTTACTTGCAACTCTACTTGTTTCTATTCTCTATCTCCATCCTACTTCTTATCCCTACCTAACCCCTACAAGATGATTACTCTCCATCACTGGATCTACTCTTAGACTAATAGGACAAATTCTCAGGTCCTAACCTGAATTACCTTAATAATTTCGTCGAAGTTCTAGATTTTAATAACGAACACACGCAATCTGGAAAGGTGAATGCATGTATTCTGAGTTTTTTGTCTAGGACTGGCATTGCACATAAATCCCAATCAGACGAGGGACCCGGATGCCTACCTGGGAATTCTCGGGATGAGTGTTCACTTATAGGCTAAAGCATGTCTTCATTATGTTATTAGAATCTGGAATCTTTGATAAGTCAACGTTTTTGTTTATTCGTTTTAATTAATGAATAAATGATTACACTCACTTTCATTAAAACTAAGCTTTAAATCTCAAAATTTTACAGTTTAAACCAATTCCATTTCATAAATCATATATGGGGTTCAGAATCAAACTTCATCTTACCATCTTAGCCACTTGTTTGATTATTTTCAACACCCTACCCAAATCATATTATTTCCTTTGTCAACATGTTACATATTTTTAATCTTAGCATATGCTTTAACCTCACAACCTGAGTATACCCTAGCACAACGCTAAAGTTTTCTTAATATTGTCAAATTTTCATTACCTATAAACTATGAAAAATACATATTTTTGTCAAAAGATGTCCTCAAACTTAATTTCTAAATTCAAATGTTTATTTATTAGCGTAACAAAGGATTTTCGATATAATGTCACCTTGATCTATAAAACCTAATGTCGTGTTTAAAATCTCTGACCAACTGAGATGTTCTGATCTAAAGCCACTTAGTTTATACTATTTAACAACTTTTGTTTTATATACAAAACCAGTTTTAAAAAGAAAAATAACAAAATCTTTCCATCCTCATGAACAAAAATTTAATCTCCAATTCCCCATTGACACCCATTTATTTTCAACTTGTTCGAACTTTTACAATTTTTGGTATTTATCACAATCATGTTTTCAAATACGCTTGATTTTAATATTTGATTCAAACCCCACGATTCATGCTACTAAATAATCTCCTTACTACTTGTGCCTCTTTGAAAATTTATAAAATAAACGTGTTAACTATCTTCACGTACACTATCTTTCATAACCTTGATGATACTTTGAGTTCTTCATCATCCTCTTAAGAACTAAATTCATATCCTTTACCTTCTTGAACATGAACTTAATCCATGTGTTAACCAAACTATTGAAAATTTGATTGTTTGTTGCATAAAACCTGATTCTTAGTGATACATGAGGATTTGAACATTTGATACTTGAAAACATGGAATATGAACAATTTGCTATAATCGCAGCTAGAGTCATTAATCTTGTCTAGGGAAACTCAGTTACAACTCGCATGCTATACTTGATACTTGAATATGCATTTACAAACTTACTTACATGTGTATATTTTCAATTGACAACTTATATGTTTAAAATAATTATAACAATTATCCACTTAACAACTAGTAGAGGATAAAGTACTTGCTCAATAGTTAGTAGAGTACCTAATAACCTGCTCAACGATTGGTAGAGGTCATCATGCCTGCTCAACAGTCGGTAGAGGTTCTAATGCTCAACGACTTGTAGAGGCCATCACACCTGCTCAGCAATCGATAGAGGTTTCTATTCACTGACTGGTAGAGGTATTTGTGATACCCCGCAATTTCAGGTTCTTACTTTAACTAAACTCTAGTTACATTCCTTGCATTCTACTTAACTATGGTTAGCTAGATAGGACACACGTTGCACGGTTATAGGTTAATAACTGCATGAAGTGGTAATTCGGGGAATTACCAGACTGTATACATGAGTAGTGAACCTCGGACGTTGGTGAACAATGAAATTAAATAATTGTGAATTAATTGATTGAGATTGATTGCAATTATGTGCTGCTATGAAACTCTGTGAAATTATGTGCAAACTGTATGTGATTACGTGAACTTCTAAAAACGTTAATAAAAATCGTAATAGGTGGACCGGTAGGATGGTTGGGGTCTTAACACATGGGGTTACACTTATTATGGTCCAAAATAGCGAAAACATCGATAAAAACACGTCGTACGACGAAGCAGGCCACCCAACGCAGGCCGGGGAGTTGTGAGCGGCCGCTCACAGGCTTCGAGCGGCCGCGCGCGGGTGCCAGACATCACCAAACCGACTTAAACTAGTATTTAAGCAACCTTAAGCCTCTTGTATCCCCTATACTCAAACCCTAATCGCCCCCTTACACCTAGTTACGAAAAATATTAACCCCTAAACACCTGCTATGGCACAAGAACATCGATCGGGAAGCTTCAAGAGCATTCGGTTGATTGTTTTGAAAAGCTTACGGTATAACATTCAATCTCTTGTGTTTTAATCTTCCTTAATATGTTATAAAACCTTATAACTAAGTTTGTCCAGTTCTGAAATGTTTTAATAAAGATTAAAACTTGAAGTTTATAAAGATTGAATGGGTTAAACATAATCTTATACAATTAGAAATCGATAGGTTGCATGTTTTGCATGTTTATGATGTTTATGATCTTTAGGGTTAATGGTTTTGCATGTGTTATGATAGTGTGACAACCTGCACCCTTCATCATTTCATAAATGTGCATAATTGGTTCCTCAACTATTTCAAAATTTTCATTTTTAACCCTCGTATTTTAATAGGACCAAAATTCACAATTTAATAAAACTTATAATCTTTTTAAGTAAAAGTATGCACGTTTTATACTCACATCTACACCCGAGCACGTATGTTTCAGACTTGATACTCAAAGCCCTTAATTTTCGGTCCCAAAACAACTTACAAATCGAAGGAAACAAGTCCAGAACTTAAAATTGATTTAATTAGAAAAATTAATTTTTTAGCTCTCGCGGTCCGCTGAGACAGTCAAACAGTCAAAGTCCCAGTTAAAGTCTTAGTCAAAGTCTCAGTCAAAATCTTAGTCAAAGTCTCAGTCAAAATCTTAGTCAAAGTCTCAGTCAAAATCCTAGTCAAAGTCTTAGTCAAAATCCTAGTCAAAGTCCTAGTCAAATAGTCAATTCATCTTAAAACCTTACTTTATTGTGTTGACCAATTTTAAAGTCTAATTGAATCCAAAACTAGTATAAAAACCCACCTATAACCCATTACACTTTCCAACTCTAAATCGATTGTTTCAATTCGATTAAACTCTCCCTTATACCTTTCTTCTAGAGTATATTATTTCTACATTTGAAGCTTTGATTATAAGCTCTTGTAATTGGCGAATTGGAAGCTTGATATTTTTTTCCTATTCGGTTTCTTTTCTTCTAAATTGGACTAGTTTCGTTGTTGAATCTTTGGATTGCTCGCATTTTCACGCTCGCTTAGTCATCTAGTCATTTGGCGAAAGTGAGTATTTCCTAACCCCTTTTTGTCTTTATTCACTTATGGGGTGTTACATGTACACTTATACAAAATACACATGCAAGTTCACATTTTTACAATACAATTCTAGTACATTGTGCATTTGCTTACATATGTGCTTTATGTTTAGACATTACATGTAGAATACATTTGTACTTAGTGAAATAATTAACCATGTACAAGCCGACCTTAACATTGGACAGCGCTATTGGATTGAAAACCCACCTAGGTGATTCTCCCCCTTTTTCATCGGAGAATCCATGGTCATTGTTAAGTTATTATCCATTTATTGGATAAGTACACCGTCGTTCATTTTAGTACATTTATACAGTCACAGGATTGATTTCGCTCATTTGTATGATACATAGTTTACATAAATGCACTGTAGCTTGCACTTGAATTGTATAACATTTTTCCAACTTACTATATGTATTAAAACTAGGAATGCTCACCAACATTTCATATGTTGACAAAACTTATTTTGTACATGTTTCAGGTGCAGTTTGATCTTAGTTCCATAGCATTGGATTTTAGTGCTTGCTTTTAATAATTTATTTCAAATTTCATGTTTTGTTCAGACTTATGTATTTTTCCCATTTCATCCATGTAAGACAATTTAAATTATTCAATAATATATTTACATTTTAGTACCATGTGCTTTTGAAAAATCGTCACTACGTGACACCTCGATGATTCCGCCATCGGTTGGGGTGTTACAGATTGGTATCAGAGCCATGGTTATAGGGAATTAGGTTATTAGAATGCCTTTTAGCCTAGTCTATAACTAAGCTTACATTCACGAGTCCTCTCGTGTATATTTCTCTTTATTCTTATATTTTCTTTCAACAAATTTTCGCTATGGTTCTTTCTTGTTATTCTTTCGATATTTTGATTGGCGAAGAAGACACTCGTATTTCACAAACGAAACGATATCATCAAGTTAGGAGTGGTATCCATACCTTTGTGATTAGTTTCACTCCTTTATATGATATTTATCTTAGGAATATATCTTTGAGATAGGAGTGACATCCACACCTCAAAGAGTATTACCTTCAAAAAGAAACTTAACTACTAAACTGGGAGTGATATCCTTAACTTAGTGATTGGTTTCATTCCACAATTTTGAAATACATCTTTGAGTTAGGAGTGAAATCCACATCTCAAGGATCTATTCCTACAGCTCGTTTTTAATCCCGCTAAAGTTTTGGAATTTACTAGTGATGGGGCACGTGCAATCTGGAAGGGTGAGCGCCTGTATCCTGAGTTTTTTGTCTAGGCCTGGCATTTCGCATAATTCCCAATCAGACGAGGGACCCGTATGCCGACCTGGGAACTCTCGGGATGAGCATTCACTTATAGGCTAAAGTACACCCCCCACAAGTCACTAATAACATTTCAATTACTTTAGTTAGTCAAAGTTTCCTATGGAAACAATTCCAATGTTTTATATCATTGATATTTATGTTTGTTTATCATTTGAAGATTCCATTTAATCACTTGTTGTTTCATATGCCATTATTCATTGATCATTCGCTTTTGAATCCCTTATCATCATTACTAAAACTTTTTTTCGATATATTATCGCATTAAAGCTTACACTATTTCACTTATTCTCATGATTTTTACACTATAAGGTATTACTCGTTTTGCGTTAAAACATTTTTACCCACGACTTAAGTTTTAAACTCTGTGTTTAACTTTGATCACATCCTGATTTTAAGAAGGTTGTGTCATCATACAGTTAAAAATGAACATGGTTTTTCCAAACTTATTATTTCAACCTGTTTTATACCTTCATGTTTACAAACTTACTTGATCGAAGTCACAGTATATCCTCATATACCTAATACTAATATTGCTGCACCCAGTCTCCTAAGCCATGGCCAACTACCGTTAGTTAGAACTTCTTAGTCAGACTAAACTCATACATATATGCCTACCTACACGATACGCATTAGTACACTACTCTCTAAAACGATTAATTTGACAACTTATTCTATACATCTTTTCACAAAGCCTATTCGCCAAATTATAAAACACTTTTCATACACCTTGTGCCTTGAAACAAATAGCCCGCTATGAGCCCAAAGAGATGCCTTAACGATCCTGCAAATAAATGATCTTTCAATGTATAAATTTCGTAAAAGTTTGAAAATTTAAAAAGTTTCAAGTTTACCCATTCTTAACGGGTAACACTTCGATTTTCTCAACATTTCATAACAATTAAAAATTTCAAACTTTTCAACCCACAAGTTAAAGAAATGTTTAAATACAGAAAATTTTATTTTCCAAAATTCGTCAAGGCATCTGGGATCATTCACAAGCTTCACATCATTTTAACTCTTGGTCTTTTGAAACACATTAGATTTACACACAATTCATGAAATGGTTTCATCTTGCATTTTATAAACTTGCATTGCATATTTTACAAATCAAATGTAAATCTGCATGTTTTCATATAACGTATCCAATATATGTTTTCAGGAGGAATTTGCAACTAATAATATACCTTATAACACTTTTCAAACTCGGCTTCTCGTAAACACATGAAACTGTGTACCTACGAAATCTTTTCAAGTGAACCTGTTTTGAACTTAAACATTCTTCGTTTTCCAAAAAGTTATCCTCATACCAGTAGACTATACGTCTGTTCTGTGCACTTTCATTTATAGTAAATTTCATTATTTTTTTACACCATTTATAGTTATGTTCGTACATTATCTTATTATTTTTGTATTATTCTTTTGTTGGTAGTTATTTTCACGCGTTATTCACAACTATTCTCGCACTAGTTATTAGTAGTTATTCTTACAACACTAGTTTTGAGCATTAATTTAACTCGTTTACTTTCATTTTGTGCAAATTGTGCGATTTACTCGATTTACGTTATGCTATTCTTTCAATCGAAATTTTATGCTATACTTATATATTTACATGAACGCGTATTTGGTATGCATATTTAATCTGTTTTTTTAGCAAAATCATGTTATACTTTACATTATTTTGTTCATCCTCATGGTCAATGAACACACTAGTTGATAACTCATATGAGATCTAAGCCAGTGCCCACGTACGACTCGGATTAGAGTATTTCTTTAATCTGAGGGGAACGGTGTAAACCTCGGAGTTATCAATATGAGTGTTTAGAGCCAACAATGTGAACAAAAGTTACTGGTTAAGGGTGAACTCGAAAGGGAAGAACCTCTAACCATGTCTATTACGTACATGTTACTCTCATTAAGGTTAAAGGGTAAACCCGAAAGGGATGGACCTCTAACCATGTCTTAGTCTCATTGCAGTATCGATTACTTAGCATATTCTGATTGCACGCATTACTTATGTTAGGATTATGGAAAAGCATAACACCCTAGTGTAAGGTAAATCGATGATTACGGTACGGAACGCAATCATGGGTTTACAGGTATAGGAGGGTGGTGTGTAATTCTATTTAGGCTATTGGTAGACAATCAGAACGAGTCCAAAGTATCGGGAATGTGGTGGGTTAGCTGCGGTACACCCTATATATTAGCATAAACGGTACTACGGGAACGGACTAGGAGTCTGATCAAGAACCTACCCATTACTTTATAGTTACCTCTTCATTAGATCGTTGATTATCAGCTATCATTTTCGATAAGAACATTTACATAAGCTTCAATTAGTTTTCTTGGAGCCTTTATTTCGACCACCCCCACAGAAAACTCAAACCTTGTGTACTCTTAACAAAGTTCTAATCATAACCTTTCTAAAGTATGGGAGACTGCTTCATCAGTGCCTCTGCCCTCACCAGTTACATACTCTTCCCAAACCTTGCTCATTATAAACTCTTAATTCTCTAGCCTTGGGTCAAACTTTAAGGATTTTTAAACTTTTATTTTGAGTATTAAACAACTACTTCAATCTTGGTCAACTCATGGCAGATGCATTTCTTAAAATCTACTTGCCTTTTTACAAATGTCTTTTGTTTCATGGAAACCTTCACTTGAAAGTAAATTCGGGACGAAATTTTCTAAAGTAGGGGAGACTGTGACAACCTGCACCCTTCACTTTTCATAAATGTGCATAATTGGTTCCTCAACTATTTCAAAATTTTCATTTTTAACCCTCGTAGTTTAATAGGACCAAAATTCACAATTTAATAAAACTTATAATCTTTTTAAGTAAAAGTATGCACGTTTTATACTCACATCTACACCCGAGCACGTATGTTTCAGACCTTGATACTCAAAGCCCTTAATTTTCGGTCCCAAAACAACTTACAAATTGAAGGAAACAAGTCCAGAACTTTAAAATTGATTAAATTAGAAAAATTAATTTTTTAGCTCTCGCGGTCCGCTGAGATAGACAAACAGTCAACGTCCTAGTCAAAGTCTTAGTCAAAGTCTCAGTTAAAATCCTAGTCAAAGTCCTAGTCAAATAGTCAATTCATCTTAAAACCTTACTTTATTGTGTTGACCAATTTTAAAGCCTAATTGAATCCAAAACTAGTATAAAAACCCACCTATAACCCATTACACTTTGCACCTCTAAATCGATTGTTTCAATTCCATTAAACTCTCCCTCATACCTTTCTTCTAGAGTATATTACTTCTACATTTGAAGCTTTGATTATAAGCTCTTGTAATTGCCGAATTAGAAGCTTGATATTTTTTTCCTATTCGGTTTCTTTTCTTCTAAATTGGACTAGTTTCGTTGTTGAATCTTTGGATTGCTCGCATTTTCACGCTCGCTTAGTCATCTAGTCATTTGGCGAAAGTGAGTATTTCCTAACCCCTTTTTTTCTTTATTCATTTTTGGGGTGTTACATGTACACTTATACAAAATGCACATGCAAGTTCACATTTTTACAATACAATTCTAGTACATTGTGCATTTGCTTACATATATGCTTTATGTTTAGACATTACATGTAGAATACATTTGTACTTAGTGAAATCATTAACCATGTACAAGCCGACCTTAACATTGGACAGCGCTATTGGATTGAAAACCCACCTAGGTGATTCTCCCCCTTTTTCATCGGAGAATCCATGGTCAATGTTAAGTTATTATCCATTTATTGGATAAGTACACCGCCGTTCATTTTAGTACATTTATACAGTCACAGGATTGATTTCGCTCATTTGTATGATACATAGTTTACATAAATGCACTGTAGCTTGCACTTGAATTGTATAACATTTTTCCAACTTACTATATGTATTAAAACTAGGAATGCTCACCAACATTTCATATGTTGACAAAACTTATTTTGTACATGTTTCAGGTGCAGTTTGATCTTAGTTTCATAGCATTGGATTTTAGTGCTTGCTTTTAATAATTTATTTCAAATTTCATGTTTTGTTCAGACTTATGTATTTTTCCCATTTCATCCATGTAAGACAAATTAAATTATTCAATAATATATTTACATTTTTGTACCATGTGCTTTTGAACAATCGTCACTACGTGACACCTCGATGATTCCGCCATCGGTTGGGGTGTTACAGATTGGTATCAGAGCCATGGTTATAGGGAATTAGGTTATTAGAATGCCTTTTAGCCTAGTCTATAACTAAGCTTATATTCACGAGTCCTCTCGTGTATATTTCTCTTTATTCTTATATTTTCTTTCAACAAATTTTCTCTATGGTTCTTTCTTGTTATTCTTTCGATATTTTTCTTGGCGAAGAAGACACTCGTATTTCACAAACGAAACGATATCATCAAGTTAGGAGTGGTATCCATACCTTGGTGATTAGTTTCACTCCTTTATATGATATTTATCTTAGGAATATATCTTTGAGATAGGAGTGACATCCACACCTCAAAGAGTATTACCTTCAAAAAGAAACTTAACCACTAAACTGGGAGTGATATCCTTAACTTAGTGATTGGTTTCATTCCACAATTTTGAAATACATCTTTGAGTTAGGAGTGAAATCCACATCTCAAGGATCTATTTCTACAGCTCGTTTTTAATCCCGCTAAAGTTTTGGAATTTACTAGTGATGAGGCACGTGCAATCTGGAAGGTTGAGCGCCTGTATCCTGAGTTTTCTATCTAGGCCTGGCATTTCGCATAATTCCCAATCAGACGAGGGACCCGTATGCCGACCTGGGAACTCTCGGGATGAGCATTCACTTATAGGCTAAAGTACACCCCCACAAGTCACTAATAACATTTCAATTACTTTAGTTAGTCAAAGTTTCCTATGGAAACAATTCCAATGTTTTATATCATTGATATTTATGTTTGTTTATCATTTGAAGATTCCATTTAATCAGTTGATGTTTCATATGCCATTATTCATTGATCATTCGCTTTTGAATCCCTTATCATCATTACAAAAACTTTTGTTCGATATATTATCGCATTAAAGCTTACACTATTTCACTTATGCTCATGATTTTTAGACTATAAGGTATTACTTGTTTTGCGTTAAAACATTTTTACCCACGACTTAAGTTTTAAACTCTGTGTTTAACTTTGATCACATCCTGATTTTAAGAAGGTTGTGTCATCATACAGTTAAAAATGAACATGGTTTTTCCAAACTTATTATTTCAACCTGTTTTATACCTTCATGTTTACAAACTTACTTGATCGAAGTCACAGTATATCCTCATATACCTAATACTAATATTGCTGCACCCAGTCTCCTAAGCCATGGCCAACTACCATTAGTTAGAACTTCTTAGTCAGACTAAACTGATACATATATGCCTACCTACACGATACGCACTAGTACACTACTCTCTAAAACGATTACTTTGACAACTTATTCTATAAGTCTTTTCACAAAGCCTATTCGCCAAATTATAACACACTTTTCATACACCTTGTGCCTTGAAAAAAATAGCCCGCTATGAGCCCAAAGAGATGCCTTAACGATCCTGCAAATAAATGATCTTTCAATGTATTTGAAAATTTAAAAGGTTTCAAGTTTACCCAGTCTTAACGGGTAACACTTCGATTTTCTCAACATTTCATAACAATTAAAAATTTTCAACCCCCAAGTTAAAGAAATGTTTAAATACAGAAAATTTTATTTTCCAAAATTCGTCAAGGCTTCTGGGATCATTCACAACCTTCACATCATTTTAACTCTTGGTCTTTCGAAACACATTAGATTTACACACAATTCATGAAATGGTTTCATCTTGCATTTTATAAACTTGCATTGCATATTTTACAAATCAAATGTAAATCTGCATGTTTTCATATAACGTATCCAATATATGTTTTCGGGAGGAATTTGCAACTAATAATATACCTTATAACACTTTTCAAACTCGACTTCTCGTAAACACATGAAAATGTGTACCTACGAAATCTTTTCAAGTGAACCTGTTTTGAACTTAAACATTCTTCGTTTTCCAAAAAGTTATCGTCATACCAGTAGACTATACGTCTGTTCTGCGCACTTTAATTTATAGTAAATTTCATTATTTTTTTACACCATTTATAGTTACGTTCGTAAATTATCTTATTATTTTTGTATTATTCTTTTGTTGGTAGTTATTTTCACGCGTTATTCACAACTATTCTCGCACTAGTTATTAGTAGTTATTCTTACAACACTAGTTTTGAGCATTAATTTAACTCGTTTACTTTCATTTTGTGCAAATTGTGCGATTTACTCGATTTACGTTATGCTATTCTTTCAATCGAAATTTTATGCTATACTTATATATTTACATGAACGCATATTTGGTATGCATATTTAATCTGTTTTTTTAGCAAAATCCTGTTATACTTTACATTATTTTGTTCATCCTCATGGTCAATGAACACACTAGTTGATAACTCATATGAGATCTAAGCCAGTGCCCACGTACGACTCAGATTATAGTATTTCTTTAATCTGAGGGGAACGGTGTAAACCTCACAGTTATCAATATGAGTGTTTAGAGCCAACGATGTGAACAAAAGTTACTGGTTAAGGGTGAACTCGAAAGGGAAGAACCTCTAACCATGTCTATTACTTACATGTTACTCTCATTAAGGTTAAAGGGTAAACCCAAAAGGGAAGGACCTCTAACCATGTCTTTGTCTCATTGCAGTATCGATTACTTAGCATATTCTGATTGCACGCATTACTTATGTTAGGATTATGGAAAAGCATAACACCCTAGTGTAATGTAAATCGATGATTATGGTCCGGAACGCAATCATGGGTTTACACGTACACGAGGGTGGTGTGTAATTCTATTTAGGCTGTTGGTAGACAATCAGTACGAGTCCAAAGTATCTGGAATGTGGTGGGTTAGCTGCGGTACACCCTATATATAAGCATAAATGGTACTACGGGAACGGACTAGGAGTCTGACCAAGAACCTACCCATTACTTTATAGTTACCTCTTCATTAGATCGTTGATTATCAGCTATCGTTTTCAATAAGAACATTTACATAAGCTTTAATTAGTTTTCTTGGAGCCTTTATTTCGACCACCCCCACAGAAAACTCAAACCTTGTGTACTCTTAACAAAGTTCTAATCATAACCTTTCTAAAGTAGGGGAGACTGCTTCATCAGTGCCTCTGCCCTCACCAGTTACATACTTTTCCCAAACCTTGCTCATTATAAACTCTTAATTCTCTAACCTTGGGTCAAACTTTAAGGATTTTCAAACTTTTATTTTGGGTATTAAACAACTACTTCAAACTTGGTCAACTCATGGCAGATGCATTTCTTAAAATCTACTTGCCTTTTTACAAATGTCTTTTGTTTCATGGAAACCTTCACTTGAAAGTAATTTCGGGACGAAATTTTCTAAAGTAGGGGAGACTGTGACAACCTGCACCCTTCACTTTTCGTAAATGTGCATAATTGGTTCCTCAACTATTTCAAAATTTTCATTTTTAACCCTCGTATTTTAATATGACCAAAATTCACAATTTAATAAAACTTATAATTTTTTTAAGTAAAAGTATGCACGTTTTATACTCACATCTACACCCGAGCACGTATGTTTCAGACCTTGATACTCAAAGCCCTTAATTTTCGGTCCCAAAACAACTTACAAATCGAAGGAAACAAGTCCAGAACTTAAAATTAATTAAATTAGAAAAATTAATTTTTTAGCTCTCGCGGTCCGCTGAGACAGTCAAACAGTCAAAGTCCCAGTCAAAGTCTTAGTAAAGTCCTAGTCAAAGTCTCAATCAAAATCCTAGTCAAAGTCTCAGTCAAAATCCTAGTCAAAGTGTTAGTCAAAATCCTATTCAAAGTCCTAGTCAAATAGTCAATTCATCTTAAAACCTTACTTTATTGTGTTGACCAATTTTAAAGCCTAATTGAATCCAAAACTAGTATAAAAACCCACCTATAACCCATTACACTTTGCACCTCTAAATCGATTGTTTCAATTCGATTAAACTCTCCCTCATACCTTTCTTCTAGAGTATATTACTTCTACATTTGAAGCTTTGATTATAAGCTCTTGTAATTGGCGAATTAGAAGCTTGATATTTTTTTCCTATTCGGTTTCTTTTCTTCTAAATTGGACTAGTTTCGTTGTTGAATCTTTGGATTGCTCGCATTTTCACGCTCGCTTAGTCATCTATTCATTTGGCGAAAGTGAGTATTTCCTAACCCCTTTTTGTCTTTATTCACTTTTGGGGTGTTACATGTACACTTATTAAAAATGCACATGCAAGTTCACATTTTTACAATACAATTCTAGTACATTGTGCATTTGCTTACATATGTGCTTTATGTTTAGACATTACATGTAGAATGCATTTGTACTTTGTGAAATCATTAAGCATGTACAAGCCGACCTTAACATTGAACAGCGCTATTGGATTGAAAACCCACCTAGGTGATTCTCCCCCTTTTTTATCGGAGAATCCATGGTCATTGTTATGTTATTATCCACTTATTGGATAAGTACACCGCCGTTCATTTTAGTACATTTATGCAGTCACATGATTGATTTTGCTCATTTGTATGATACATAGTTTACATAAATGCATTGTAGCTTGCACTTGAATTGTATAACATTTTTCCAACTTACTATATGTATTAAAACTAGGAATGCTCACCAACATTTCATATGTTGACAAAACTTATTTTGTACATGTTTTAGGTACCGTTTAATCTTAGTTCCTTAGTATTGGATTTTAGTGCTTGCTTTTAATAATTTATTTCAAATTTCATGTTTTGTTCAGACTTATGTATTTTTCCCATTTCATCCATGTAAGACAATTTAAATTATTCAATAATATATTTACATTTTAGTACCATGTGCTTTTGAACAATTGTCACAACGTGACACCTCGATGATTCCGCCATCGGTTGGGGTGTTACAGATAGGCTCTGATCATGTTAGGTCTTATGAATGTTTTATGATGGTTTTTGATTATCGATTGATCGATTATATGCATACGTGAGTAGTTTAAATAAGAGTTTATGAATGAATAAAATCTGGACAGAATGTTTGAGTCTACTTGTAGGGTCTGTTACGTGACTTGAACATGTTGGTTTTGATGATTTCTTTTCATGGTTGTATTATACATGGTCTTATCTTTTTATAATGGGCAAAATCGTCTGATTTGGACGTTGTATGAATAGTTTTTGAAATTTTCTTTGATTAAAGGTCATATCAGATTTTCGGATTAACAAACTGGGTCAACTTTAAACAATCATAACTCAAGTTTTACAAGGAATTAAGTTATGAAATTTGGAAAGTAGATTAACATTGGAATAACTTGGCTTTTCCAAGTGGATTCATTCCGTTTGGATGAATACACTATTTTTCGGAATTTTTCTACTAAACTGATCTGTTGTGTGTATTTTCTGAACATAGCTTTGTTCCGTGCATTTTCATAATTTTTATTCAAGGTTTTATCACAAACTAAAAATATGGATTTTTCCAGTGGACCCCCTAGAATATTTAGTAAACTTTTGGGAGTCTAACTCACTGGATAAGTATTTTTAATAAATTGGTTTTCATGGCGCATAATCTGTCCTAAAAACGCAGATTGTGTATTGTGAGTTTATGTGACTAATTGGAGTCCTATGTGGTATGTATTTGACATGTACTTGAATGGACACTTATATAAGATGCATATGAAGTGTAAAACTAATGATAACCAACATATTCACCAACGGGTCCGTAGGTTTTACTTATGCATGTAGAATCGTTAGGTGTCACTTACACGGTTTTGAACATTTAAACGTCTTTGACAAACGGGTTATATGGTATAATGGTATTACACATATACTCACTTAGTGAGACATCTAATAGGGAGTCGGTAGCACACCCCACTTTGGAAGTTTGGATTTATTTGCTTGCATACTAAGGTGAGTTTCACTACTTTTTTCTCCAAAGCATGTGTCTCAGGTTGAGACAACTTTGGTAAATGTTTTCTAGTCCAGTTTGGGACTACTTAGACAATGACTCTTTGGGGGAGTCCGACACGAATCCTTGTGTGGATTATGCTTTTATCAGTTTAAATCTTATTGGTCCTTTGTGAACTAAACACTCTATCACTAAAAGTCCTTACATATTATTGGGTTAATCGCTGGAGGCGAACGGGGTATTAGTTGATAGCGCTATTAGGTTGTGCAGCAACCTCATGTTTGCGATGCTGGGAGCATGGGCATGAACTTCTGACCACATCTGTTATGCTAGGGTTGATAGACACTAGTTCCTAAGGCAGTTTAACGTATATTAACACATTACTGAAGGTTCCCAATAATTTCTTGTTTAGTTGCAATGAGTGGGTTAGTGTAACATTCACGATATATATATATATATATATATATATATATATATATACATATATGCTTAATGATTTAATTACAATTTTACGGACCTAAAGTGACAACAACCCCAAAGTTAAAATACCAACATAAAAATTAAAAAGGTAACGATTGTAATGCCTGTAAAGTTTTAAAACACGCTAGAATAATCAATAATCAACTTACTATGTCAGATCTTAAACAAATTTAATATATGTCAAATTCGACTAAACGTTATTGTTTCTAAGCTTATATACTTTATTTCGTAGACTACTTAAGAATAACAGTATTGTATACCATTTTTCATAAATAAATAATTAACTAAACTCTAATAATTGATAACATCATTTATTTGATTATGGTCATAGCCATATTGTCGTTTCCCATTTAAGATACAACCATATTTAGTCATATTTACAACCCTTTCTAATTTCCATTTCAAATCGTAACCGGCGAGCTTTGATTAGAAATATTTATTAATTGGAATGGTAACCGACAATCTTTATTATGTTCTTAAACCAATCGTGTCTAGCAAGCTTGCATACGAATCTATATATTATGGCAGCCAACGACTACTCTGGCAGCTAGGCCGCTTGCGAAGAAGCAGTGTCTGATCGGTTCTCAACGACTACAGCTAAACGGACCATTCGTAAGTGGACCGGTGTCGCGCGGGTCTCCATCCCATCTCCTTCCCAATTATGTGTCCTCTAACTACCGTACCCCTTGCCGCAACGCTACTCCGGTAACCGGTAGTTGCGCCACCGAAGCCACCACAACCATCCCTATCCTCCTACCAACCGTTGAGCACAACAACCACCATAACCGAAACAACCTACATTGTACCATCAACGGTTCTTTTCGACCTAAGGTACCATTTTATTCATTAATAGTTTATTTTAGAATACACATTATCATACTAAACATGATGGTCAAACTTACTGTTTTAGCAAATGTGAAAGCAATGAAGAATATGAGCTTTGCTTTTTTTTTTTTTTTTTATTCTTCATTGGAGCTCATGTGATTTTGTCAATCTTAAATATATATCATTTTCCACAACATATATATTTTATTTAAAATAGGTATAACAGATCTATATATAAGTTTATGTAATATGTGAAAAACCAACTGTCAACTCTTCATATTTGTAAATTTTATGGTTGTGAATGATCATCATTATTTTTTTTAGGTATGAATATAGATATACATATTTATACAAACGTAAAAGTTGAGTTTATGTGAACTTAAGTAATTTCTTTTCAGTATTATATAAGTGTCATATTTTTCTAATTACACCTCATTAACCGTAAAAGAAATTTATTATTATTATTATTATTATTATTATTATTATTATTATTATTATTATTATTACGCAATATGGGCTTATACACATTTAAAGACGCGTATTCACTCCATACGAGTCTAGGTAGTTCGATACTATCTTTACAACTAAGAAATAAAGTGATTCTACTTTGAATTAAAATTTAAGACCTCCTTACTTGCAATAGGATACAAGAGTTCAATTAATCCAAGTTCATGCTTAATTTGCTAGATCTTTCACAATGAATTTCTGGTGAGTATATCTTTCCTCTTTTTACTATTTACTCTTTTGGGATGACTCATGTACAATTATTACTAAACTTATGTGTATTATTTACAAAGCAATGTGCTCATTGATATGTTTTGTGTGAATTGTATGAACGATTTGTCAAAGTCATTAACCTTTGGGCCGCACCTAACAATGAGTAGTACTACGAATTATATCCCTTGTTTGACTTACGTGAACGAGTTAAGTCCTTGGTCATTGTTATGGTTTTTCTTGAACGATGTGTGAACGATGTGTGAACGATGTGAGGCTTAATTTTGACCCTTTTACATATTACAAATATCATAGCACATAAATTGCGAAACACTTTTCTATTATATGTATTCAAGCAGGGTATGCTCACCAATACAATTTTTTGTATTGACCAAATTATTTTCGTACATGTTTCAGGTTCTTATGAGATCACTTCTAAGCTTTTGGAACTTAGGCTTAGATTGAGATTTACTGTATTTTAGTTTAGATTGCTAGTTTTAATTGTTTTATTTCTTCCGATGTAATAAATTATCCAATTCAATGTATCAAATTTTACATTTCTAGTCCATGAGCTATTGAACAATCGTCACTACGTGACACCTCGATGTTTCCGCCATAGGTTGGGGTGTTACAGATAGCTACCCCTGACACGCTTAAACTGATAACACTTGAACTTTTGGGTCTTGGGGACCTACGCTTTCGATTACTTTATACTTGTTATCCAAACTGTGAACTCACCGACTTTACGTTGATACACGTTAGCATGCTTTTGCAGGTAATTAGGTATGGAGCATGAATAGGGCATGCATTATGTTGTGTCTTGGGATTAAGAACACATAAACTAATTTTGAGTATTTAACTATTTACTTATGGTTTTGGGCGCGATGTTTTGCGCATACTTTAACTTAATTGTTTTACTATTTCGCTTCTGCTATTACTTAATTGGTTTGGTTAAAACTTATATACCTGGTTTTACAATAACGAACTAAATGGTTTGGGCATTTAGAGTCGTTCATGTGACTTATGGCTATGGGATCCTAGTTTGTCATGCGCCTCGCGGTATATACCCCGCAGTGGAAATTTGAGGGTGTGACAGTATTTTTCCTGCTCAACAGTTGGACTCATTTTTGGATACATTGTACACGTAATTTGATACAAAGATTTATTAAGATTCATTGATACAAAGATTCAATCACAAGGTTATCTTGCATTGTTTGTCTTACATGTGTGTTTAGAGCTATAGAAGGACACAAAACCCTAATGTAAGGTAAATTGGTGATTCCGGTCCGGAACGTAATCATGAATTTACAGGTACATTAAGGTGGTGTGAAATTCTAATAGAGTAGATGCTAGTACAAAAGTGTGATGGGTTAGCTGCGGTACACCCTATATAAACACTAATGATACATCGAAAGTGAAACAGGAGTCGGACCAAATAACGAACCTCAGTTATTTGATAGTTCATTAAGTCTTTTCATAGAAGATTATTCCATGTACTCATTTTGTGTTCTTGCAGCTTAGGTTTGGTGTTCTTTAGAACCTTTAACCATCTGATATCCCCAACTAACATAATTAAACTCTTATCACTATCCAACCTCAACTTAGAGCTCATTCGTATCAATCCTCTTATCCAAAATAAATAATTACCCTATAACCTATAACTCTAGCCATTCTTTAAACCTAACTACGGTAACCCTAATTTTACCCAATCACCCTCAACCCTGTGTTTTTAATAACTTCGGGACGAAGTTCCCTAAAGTAGGGGAGACTGTAGGATAACGAATTTCCCCAATTTTTTTATTTATAAAATCACCACTTTACCCATCTTATACATTTTTGTTCGAATATATCCATGACTAAATTTTTATAAAAAAAATTTATAGATATTTTGAATATTTTATAGTTGGTATAAATTCAAACATATACAAGAATTTTCCAATATACCATGTATTTCAACCTCTTTATACTCCTTTTTATATAATAATAATAATAATAATAATAATAATAATAATAATAATAATAAAATCAAATTCTTTTTGGAATGCTAAAAGTTATGAAGATCATATTTTTACATATATTCTTGTCATTTTTTTTAAAAACCCATAACAAAACCCAACCTCATGGCTTACATTCCTCTAGTCCATTACCTAATTTGGCCCAACCTGAGCAGCCCAAATACCACAGCTCTTCCCCCCTCCCTCCCCCCCCCCCCCCTTTCCCTGCCACACTCGAACACCCAGACCCGCCCCATGGAACCCAAGCCACCAAGCTGAAATTGTGTAATCAAGCTAATTATGGAAACCAAAATTTAAATACAACCTCATTAATGTGACCGACACTCCCTCCGCGCTCCCATTCAATCTGTTTAACGTGATTATAGCTCATTATTAAGTATTTTAAATCGGGTTTTGACCAATTATGGTCAGCCGTTAAGACCTTCCAAAACAAGCATGACAATATAAATTAAACATTTTATCGTGATCAGTGAGGACCGATAATCACTAACCAACTCTAACAATTCTCAATCGATCCTTCATTTATACGTATTCACGGGATTTGACTTCTGCGTTGACTCGCGTTATTTGTAGAATTGCAAATTGTAAGTACAATTCAATCACATTATTGTTTATGTTACTAGCGTCCGACCATTAGCCCCCTATCAGATTCGATTATCATTTGTTTGTTTGGTCGATGAAAAATCTAGGGTTCTTATGTTAATTTTTAGGGAAGATGACACTACAGTTTATTGTTTAAAATCGTTTTAAAACAGACAAAAACACCAACAGACGAGTAATCCAGTTGGTGGGGTTAGTTGTGTTAAAACATTAAATCGGCTCAGATCTGGGGTTCGAAACCAGGCCTCAACATCTTTATTTTTATGATTTCACATTATCAACTAAACAAACTATATAATAGATTCAATCCGGTTTCTTGTGTTCTCGGGGTCCAGCCCAATTGTGTCACACCCTCAAATTTCCGCTTGCGGAGCTTTACCGCGAGGCGCGTGACACACCAGGATCCAAGTCAACGGTCACAACGAACGACAACTATATGTGAAAAGATACGTAAACCAAACCATGCAATAGTTTCAAAGACTATGATTCAAGACACAACGGAAGCAAATTTAGTTTTACAAAACTGAATAACGATGAGACATAAGTTTAAAGTTTAACAATCCAAAACGTGAGACATGATCCTAGACGCAAGTGCGACTCCGTACGCCTAAACTCAATGCTGCTACCTTAGCGACCTGAGAAAACATGCCAAAAAGATGTCAACATATAATGCTGGTGAGTTCACAGGTTTTAAGTTCACAGAGAGTTTTAAGCGTAAAGAGTTTCATCAAAAGTACCAAGTATGCAAAACTTTAAGTAAATAACAAACGTTTCCTTACTACTACGACTGTGTTGTCGAAACCATTACTGACAAGCGTTGCATGTGTAGCCGCCCGTGTTTGAGTTGCCAAAAATAGAGACAATATGCACCCGCCCGGCTCCCAACCGTCGAGTGGGGTTCGTCAAGCCCAATAGATCTATCCCCATTTCCCCCGTTGTGCCCCGCACATTCATGGTTTCCCCAAGGACTTAGCGTTGCGTTGCGTCGTATAGTAATTTAAAACAAGCGTTGCATTTCCAAAAGCGTTGCGTTTCCAATAGCGTTGTGTTTCAAAAGCGTTGCGTTTCAAAAGCGTTGCATTTCATAAGCGTTGCGTTTCAAAAGCGTTGCGTTTCAAAAGCGTTGCGTTTCAAAAGCGTTGCGTTTCATAAGCGTTGCGTTGCAAAAGCGTGTATGTGAATGTATTGGTTTCAATTAGCTTCTACATTCCGTATGTGTCTCAAACAAGTGTACTTCAGTTACATGTCAATTCCATACCACCTAATACCTCAATTAATCACATAAGAATATAATACACAATCTGTGTTTTCAGGACAAATTGTGCGCCATCATAACAAATTTATTTAAAATAGTAAATCAGTGACTTAACCTTCAAAATTTTTACTGAATTTTCTTTGGGATTCACTCAACAACACCTATTTTTGTTTTGTCTTAAATCCAAACACAAAAGTAATTAAAATTCGTCTAATTCAGCTATATTCAGAAAATCTTCCTAACAGGTCAGATTGGTAGATAAATTCCCAAAAATTGTGTATTCATCCAAACGGAATGAATCCACTTGGAAAACTCAATTTACTCCAATATTAACCTCCTGTAAAAATTTAACAACCCAACTCTTTATAAAACTTGAGTTGTGATGTTTCAAAGTTGACTCAGTTTGATACCCGAAATTCTGACCTGACCTATTTTCAATGAAAATTCTAAAAACGACTCAACCGACGTCCGAAATACTTGATTTTACACATTATGAAAAGCTAAGACCAAGTGTGACTCAACCATGCAAAGAAAATACCATAATCATTAGGTTAAGGTCGTGTTACAGCTCCTACAAGTTCGTCTAACCATTCTGTCCAGATTTTAGTTTCACCTATTTTACTTTAATCGACTACCGTGTGCATAAAAACAATCAACAAACATCAATCATCATTACCAAACATCCCTAATACTTATTTTGATCAGATTCTACTACTGAACATGCAAAGATCACAACCTTAAAGACCAAAACGTCAATAACTTGCGCAACAAGTATCCTATGATGTTACTAATCGTTTATTATTATGTTTGATCCGTTTAATCTTTAAAAACTTCATGTTTTAATGATTATTAAAAGCTTTCAGACCTGGAAAAACTTTGTTACATGATTTTTATAACAAAAACACAAGATAAAAGTGTAAGGAATCAAAGATTATACCCTTGGCTCTTCGATTCGATCAATCGTGCGCCTTTGGAGCTTCCCAATTGATGATCTTGAGCCTTAGCAGGAGCTTTAGGGTTAATATTTCGTGTGGGCAGTAAGGGGGCGATTAGGGTTGAGTTTAGGGGTTGCATGCGGGTTAAGGATGCTTAAATAGGAGTGTAAGGCGGTTTAGACCCGTCAGACGAATCCGAGCGGCCGCTCGGGCCCTGTGAGCGGCCGCTCACGGGCCCGAGGCCCGCATGATTGTCCCGTTTCGTCACCCGACGCGTTATCCTTCGACGTTTTCGTTATTTCGGACCGTAACAAGTTCAACCCCATGCGTTAAGACCCTAATCAACCTCATGCTCCACTTTTAGTGATTTTTATTAACGTATTCGGTTTAGGTTCACACAATCACGTATGGTTTTCACATAAGTTCATCAAATATCACAGAGACACATAAGTTCATTATTCACCAACGTCCGAGGTTCACTAGTCATGTAACCAGATATTAACTCACAACAATGCACGTGTGTCCTATCTAGTTAACCCTAGTTAAGTATAATGCAAGGAACGTAACTAGAGTTTAGTTAAAGTGAGAACCTGAATTTGCGGGGTATCACATCATCCCCAAGTTGAAAAGAATTTCTTTCTGAAATTCAGCAAGTAAACAGTAAAGCCAGCTAGAAAAGTGTACACTTGGTTCCCGGATGTCACATCATCCCCAAGTTGAAAGGAATTTCGCCCCGAAATTCACTTTGAGCGAGCTGCTTTATGTTCAGCATTTGATCTATGCACAGGTTCAGGTTCAGTAAAGAGGTGTGGGTATTTGAGCCGCATCTGATCTCTGCGCTCCCACATGTATTCCGGTCCTAGACGGGAATTCCACCGTACCTTAACAATAGGTATAGTGCTTTGTCTGAGTTTCTTGACGCCCTGCTCAAGAATTTCCACTGGTTCTTCTACGAACCGTAGCTGATCGTCCACCTGGATCTCCTCCAGTGGCACTACCAGTGTCGGATCTGATAAGCATTTCTTTAAGTTCGAGACGTGGAATACATTGTGCATTCCACTGAGTTCATCTGGTAGATTTAGCTGGTAAGCTACCGGACCAATCCTTTTAACAATCTCGAAAGGTCCAACGTATCGTGGGTTCAACTTCCCACGTTTCCCAAAGCGTATCACTCCTTTCCGAGGTGACACCTTTAACAAAACCTTGTCCCCAACCTGGAACTCCAAAGGTTTTCTACGTTTATCAGCATAACTTTTCTGTCGATCCCGAGCAACAGCCATCCGGTTTCTAATTTGCACTATCTTCTCAGAAGTTTCGTGCACGAGTTCGGGACCTGTTAGTTGGCTATCCCCAACCTCAGTCCAACAGATGGGAGACCAACACTTGCGCCCGTAAAGTGCCTCAAAAGGCGCACACTGTATCGAAAGTGTGGTAACTGTTGTTGTAAGAGAATTCGATCAAGGGCAAGTGCTTATCCCAATTATTGCCAAAGTCCACCACGCACGCCCGTAGCAGATCCTCTAATGTTTGGATGGTACGTTCGCTCTGTCCATCCGTTTGCGGGTGATAGGCTGTGCTGATATCAAGACGAGTTCCTGTTAGGACAAAAAGGATTGGTGAAACCACTTTTGCAAACCTTAGTCTAATTCACTTTCTGTCAAAATACTCTAAGTATGGAACTGCTGAAGACAAGGAATCAAACTGCTGAAGAAGAGATTCAGAAGTACTGAAGAAGAAGTCATCAGAAGTTCTGAAGTTCAAACCAGACACTTCAACTGAAGAACTGCTGAAGACAAACTACTCATCAGTAGTTTGTCATTCATCAGTACTTAAAGAAGATCTTTTCCACCGCCCTTGTATATCAGTAGTTTAATACTTTAGTATTTCTTTTTACTTTATGTACAAGTTCCAAGACTGCAACTTGTTGCAACTTGTTTCTGAACTTGCTTTTTAGCAAGGTTCATGTATTTGTAAAGTCTATAAATAGGAGGATTCATCCTTCTGTTTTAGACATTGATTTTAATACAAGAAATCCTTCAACGCTTATTATTGTTATATTTCCATTTCGTGTTTACTGAGAATCTGTCAAAGTATTTCATTCTCATTCAATACTTAGATTCTCAATAAACACTTCTCATTTATTGTTCTTGATTCCAGGGGGAGTAATAACTCCTGTTGACAAAGTGTAGCTATAAACTTATAAACATTCCGCTGTGCTAACACTCACAAAAAACTTGCTAAACACTTAAGTGTCTACTAGCAAGTTCAAATATAAGAGCAGCTTAATACTGATCCAACAACTAGTATCAGAGCACTGGTTTATCTGATCACATATCAATCTAACAAATTGAGAATCAGACACAGGCTCTTGTTGATATTCAATAAAGGATTATAAGCTCACTTTTTTCAACATCCATCACTTTAAGAGATTTTTGACAAATCAATACTCTTTAAAATGGATCCTCATAATACTGGTTCTGCCACTAAACCTGCCATGCTTGTAAGGAATGAATATAACATATGGCAAAAGAGAATGGCACATACCTTGTCACAAACCAACACAGGTTGTTGGAGATCTGTGATATATGGTCCTCATAAACCAGTAAACATAAATCTTGAAACTAAGGAAGAGATTCCAAAAGAACCAAAAGACTATACTGATGATGATTTCCTAAAACTTGAGCTTGATGCAAAAGCTTTCTCTATGTTGGCAATGGCACTCCCAAATGAAATCTATTCTGGCCTATTACATTGTGATAGTGCCAAAGAGCTTTGGGACTGCCTAAAAGAACAGTTTGGAGGAACTGAAGAGGTGATTGCCAACACCAGAGAAATCTTGGCTCAACAATATGAAACTTTTGCTCACATTAATGGAGAAACTTTAACTCAGCAATTTGAAAGATTTTCCTCATTAATATCTGAGCTAAAACTAAATGGTCAGACCTATACAACTGTATCTATGCTTCATAGATTTTTAAGGTTTTTACCTGATAAATGGGAAACATACTCAATAGTCTTAAGATCTTCACCAGATTTTAGCTCCCTCACTCTTACAAAACTTCATGGGAGATTACTTACTTTTGAGAGAGAAATTGATCAAAAGAAAAAGTTACAAAACTCTGGTAAAACTACTGATGACTATCTACCTGGTAGTACAGCACTATTGGGACAAGACTCACCAACTTGTTCAAATAGTTTTGGATCTTTTGACCACATTGACATAACTGCTGGGATCTCATCTGAAAGATCATTCCCAGGTTATGACAATAATGACTTTGGTCAAACTGCTGATAACATGTGTTTTATCATGGATGACTAAAATAGTTTCAGCAGTGATGACCTTGAAGAAATGGATATTTTGCACCAACTGGCCATGTTAAGTTTAAAAACAAATAAATTTTACAAAAGGTCAGGAAGGAAGTTTCCAGGACTTAACAGTTCTACAAAAATTGGTTTTGACAAATCTAAACTTAGATGTCATAAGTGTCAAAAGTTGGGACACTTTGCTAGAGAATGTAGAAGCTCTGACTTTAACCAATCTCAGTCTGGAAACAATTTTAACCCCAATTATAACAGGAATAATGGAACACAAGGGAGTGCACATTTTGTACAGGCACAAGCTCCACAACACCAATATGTGCCACAAGTACAATATGTACAGATGCCTGCTCAACAGATGCAGAGCCAACAATCAATCCCTCCCTTTCCAGCTGCTCAACAACCTCCACAGCAACAACAACCCTCTCAACAAAGTCTATTTACCTCAGGGTATGTTGACTGGGGCAGTCTTCCTTTTGACACCACAGAGTGCAATCCTGATGCAGACAACAAAATGTTTGACATCAACTGGGGAGAGCCTGACAATGGCAGAAAGAACTTTGCCTTAATGGCATTTGAGGGATGCTCCTCAAAATCTGCCTTGTCTTAGGTATCAAAAGAATCTTTGACAAAATTATGTTCAAACTCATGCAAAGAATCTTTTGCTCTCATAAGAGAGACAAATGTGCACTTACAAGGAAAAGCCAATGATTCTGAGAGAAAACTCACTCAGATAAAGTGTGATTTAGAAAGAAAACTTTCTGCAAAAACAAAAGAAGTTTCTAAATTGACTAACTCAGCTATTGAAACCCAAGCACAAATCAAAATAATGATTAACGACCTAGGAAATGTCAGACTAGAGCTTGCTGACACCAAGGTCACATGTGAAAAATGGGTGGAATCTTGTAAGGGGTACCAACTATTGCTAAACAAACAAAGTGCTTCAAATGTTAGGTTTGGCATAGGGTACAATCACACTGAAACACCAACAGATTTCTCTCCCAAAACTATTGAAGATGGGAGAAAAATTGTTTCAGGTGAAACTTCTGAAGAGGAAGAATGCACATCTTTCCATGAAAACTTTCTAAAATCACACAAAGAAAGTTCTTCAGAAGTATTGACTAAATCTGACTTTAAGTCATCAGCAGTTTCAACTACATCAGGAGTTGAGAACCTGAAAACTACTGATGACCTAAATCCAATCAAAACTGTCAGAGATTTGTCTTTGAAAGAAAAGACAAAAGAATGTGAAATTTGTGGTCTGTTCAACCACAAAACAGAATTTTGCAGATATAGAAAGGGCATTCAGTTTAATAAGAAAAATCAACAACTGGTTGTGGGAGAACAAATCAAAAATGATTATACAAAAATCTTTTCTCCCAAGAAACAACAACCAGCAAAAACCCTTTCTCAGAAAAAGACAAAATCTCAACAAAAGTCTTTTTCTCAAAATTCTCTTTCAGTAGTTAGACCTAAATCATCAGCAGTTTCACAAACTGCTGAGATTAAAGATCTTATGAACATGGTACAACTACTGATGACCAAAGTTGATGGTGGTCCTCAAAAGGATACCACCATTGTGCTTAATGCAAAATCCATTGCCAAAAAGACAAGGATTTCTAAATTTGGTCAAGAACAAACTGTAAATGTTCTCAAGAGCAAACCCAAAGCCAAACTGGCTTGGGTTCCTAAATCTAACTAATTTGCTATATTGTGCAGAGAGTTTCCAGAGGCTTGAACAGCATTTGGTATGTAGACAGTGGAGGCTCAATGCACATGACAGGATGCAGATACCTGATAAACAATTTTATCAGTCAAAGAGATGGATCTGTGTCCTTTGGGAACAATGCTAAGGGATATGTGCTAGGACATGGCAATGTCTCCTCTGGCAAAATACAGTTTGACAAGGTCAATCTGGTTGAAAACCTTGAGTACAACTTGCTTAGTGTGTCACAGATGTGTGATAAAGGATATTCTTCCTTTTTCACAAAGACAGCATGCAAGATCATATCACCAGAAGGCCAAAAGTTGATAGAGAAGATCATTGAAGATCATACTTTGTTAATTGCCAAAAGATGTGGCAATGTCTATGCAGTGGACATTGAAAAAGACAAAGTACTGAACAACACTTCCTGTTTCTTCTCAAGGGCATCAACTTCAGAAACTGATCTCTGGCACAGGAGACTTGGCCATGTGAACTTTAAAACCATAAATAAAGTCACAAAAATGGGCTTGGTCAGAGGTCTACCCTTAAAAGTATACCAGTGTCAAGAACACTGTGTATCCTGTTTAAAGGGTAAACAGCATAAGTCCTCCTATAAGTCTATTGAAGAATCAAAAACAACTGCATGTCTTCAACTACTCCATATGGACTTATTTGGGCCTGTAAAGATCATGAGCCTTGGTAAAAAGAAGTACTGCTTAGTCATCATTGATGACTACTCAAGATTTACATGGGTATTCTTCTTATTTTCCAAGGATGAGGCTGCTGAAATCATCAAGTTCTTCATTCTACAAGTAGAGAAGCAATACTCTCTACCTGTCAAAACCATTAGAAGTGATAATGGGACAGAGTTCAGGAACAAAACTCTGAATGACTTCTGTTTGTCTAAAGGGATTATTAGACAATTCAGTGTTGCCAGAATTCCTGAACAAAATGGTGTGGTAGAAAGGAAGAACAGAACTTTAATAGAAGGAGCAAGAACAATGTTAGCTGATTCTGGCCTACCTTTATACTTCTGGGCAGAAGCAGTTAACACATCATGTTATGTTCAAAATAGAGTTCTTGTTGTCAAGAGACATTCAAAGACTGCCTATGAAGTTCTTCATGGCATGAAGCCCCTTATCTCCTTTTTCAGGGCTTTTGGATGTCAATGTTTCATCTTGAACATCAAGGAATCTATTTCAAAGTTTGCTGCCAAAGTTGACTCAGGTTACTTTCTTGGTTATTCATCAACTAGAAAAGCCTACAAGGTTTTTAACTCAAAAACCAGGATAGTAGAAGAAACACTGAATGTCAAGTTCAATGAGTCAAAACACACTCTCATTCCAGCACATCCTACTGAACTCTTTGACCTTGACAACTTTCATTTTGAACCTGAAAAGACTGTCACTTCATCCAAACCTACTTATTATGGTGATCAAAGGTTTGATGATGAGGATCCAGCACCATGGACTCCTCAAACAGTCATTAAGTCAACTTCAAAATCATCAGAAGTTTCACAAACTTCTGATTCAACAAATACTGAAGGCCAAACTCAAACATCTGCTTCAGCACCTGCAACTACTGAAGACACTGAAACTGCTGAACCAGATATAATAGACCTCAGTAGTTTGTTTGAAGAACATGAGCCACCAACACCTGTCAGCGGTTTACAACAACTGATCGAACACAAAGATCATCCACTTGATCAAATCATGGGTGATATTGCATCAGGTGTTCTTACAAGAAACCAGCTTTCCAACTTTTGTTTATTCTCAGCATTTATTTCACAGTTGGAACCAATGAAGTACCAGGAAGCCCTCAAAGACAACAATTGCGTGCAGGCAATGCAAGATGAATTGCTTCAATTCAACAAGCAACAGGTATGGGAAATCTGTCCCTTACCACCAAACGAGCAACCAATTGGCACAAGATGGGTTTTCAGGAACAAACAAGATGAAGCTGGTATGATAATAAAGAACAAGGCAAGACTGGTAGTACAAGGTTACTCTCAAGAAGAAGGCATTGACTATGATGAAACCTTTGCTCCAGTTGCAAGGCTTGAAGCCATCAGGTTATTTCTGGCCTATGCCATTTCCAACAAAATAAAAGTTTATCAAATGGATGTCAAAAGTGCATTTTTGTATGGAAAGATAAAAGAGGAAGTGTATGTTTGTCAGCCACCTGGGTTTGAGGATCCTTCTCATCCTGAGTGGGTGTACAAACTAGACAAAGCTCTTTATGGGCTCAAACAGGCTCCAAGAGCCTGGTATGATACACTTTCAACCTTTTTACTCAAAAATAACTTCACAAGAGGTGCCATTGATAACAAACAAAACTATTAACTTAACACACGTTGCGCACTACCCCCCGGCAACGGCGCCAAAATTTGACGTGCTTGTCGTGGTACACGTAAAATTTCCTAATTACAACTATTGTATAGTGGCAAAAAGGTATCGAACACAGGGAGTTTGTGGAAAATGTGTAAATTCTAGCTTTGTTAATTAACTAAAATTAAACTACTCAACAAAAAGTAAATGATTATGATTTTTGATTGTTTTGGTTTCAACTAAATTAACGACTAATTATCGATTTAGACTTAAGAGCGGTTCTTCAAATTATGAGATAATGACCATTCAAGGATCCGGTTTCTCTAAACACATGTGTGAATTTCAACTAGGAAGAGTTACATAGACATAACTCATATGAAAACAATTGTTATGGTAAAAGGGAACAAAGTACTCGGGTTATATTAACGCGAGGTTGTTTCCCGATGACCAATTAATCAATTACCAACCCCAATCCTTCCCGTGATATCTCGATTGTTAGCAACACCAAGAACGAACGATAAAGACTAAAAATTGGTAAAATAATCAACACACTACAATCAATTGTTCAAACATCATAATAATCAAGCAAGAGTACTAAATTATCATCCTAGAAATGTAAGGAAAACACACACAAGAGTTGTAGAGAAACCTTCACCATGAATGATCACCAATTGTTTAGCCTCGCATGACTTGGTGAATCATTAACACAAACATAATATTGTTCATATGGATCAAAGACAAAAACTAATGTTTAGCAATGTTCTCTCCAAGTTTCTTGCAGCCAAAATTCGCCCCAAATGATTAGAAAAACGGTTGGAATGATAAGTGATGCCATAAGTCTCCCATCAAGAGTCTTTAAATGCAAGAGTTACATAATTAATCAGGGCCACCGTACCCCTACGGCTGGGCCGTAGGGGAACGGTCAGGAGTGGAAAGCTGACGGCCATTTGGGCCTGGCCTACGGTTGAAAAAAGTGTCCATAGGCCACCGTAGGGGAACGCCCTTGGCGTAGGCCTACGGTGGGCTTGTTGAAAATCTTGATTTTGTTCTTCTTTCTTTCCACCTCGTTCCAATGCTTCCGATCCATTCCGAAAGCCCGTTTTCCGCTATTTGAGCTCCCTTATCATACCTGCATCCATAACAACCGTAGTTATCCAACTCCAAGCAATATCATGATTAAATGTGATTAATATGTGCGTTTTAACACTATAACGGGTTGTTCCTTGAACCACCCGTCACATCCCCACACTTAACCATTGCTTGTCCCAAGCAATCTACCAAAACTCTATTTCTAATAAAAACAATCATTTTAAAGTCAAGTTAGATGTGCAATCCTCGTACTAACCCATCCTCGACACCCCAATCAACACACCCCTCACAATATCTCTCCTCTCGGTATCAAATAAGCTCTAGCAAAGATACGCTAGACACACAAAGGCAAACGGGTAGTTGTACAACCATAAGCTTGTACCTAAATCAATAATCCTCCTAACATGAACATAAATATAAATCAAAGGGACTTGACGGTTGTAACTTGGCTAGGTGTGAAGGTAGGGAATAGGATATATATAAGTAGCGCAAACTTTACCCGGTCTTTTTATTTTAACACAAACACACGCGAACAAGAAACACTACTATATACAAACACAAACATAACTTGCTCTTTTTTTTTTTTTTTTCTTTTCATCATTTTTCTCAATTTCTTCTTCCCCTTTTCTCTTTTTTTATTCTTTTTTTTTTCTTTTTCCAATACATCAAGAATCACTAATACATACACATACGAACACATTCAATTAGCACTTCAACTTGTAATACTAAAATAACACACTAACACTCTATTTAAACACACAAGACCGGGTCAAGTTGGGTATTGATTTAGGGAACTAGCTAAAGGGTTAACAATCGATAGGCTTTTTAGGCTCAAAAATGGGCAACTAAATGTCCAAACCCCCGCCCCTCTCGCTACCTTGCTCATATTTGTAATGTATGAGGTCCAACCCCCCAAAACCCACACTCGCACTCACATGATGAGACTACCTAATGCCCTTATCATGTTTACACTCATGTTCAATCAAGGATTCAAGCTGTATTCAGGCACAAGTTCTAGTGCACCCCCACCCGTTGCCACTCTCACAAAAGAAGAATTTATTTATTTACATGTGTGGCTTCAACTCTCACCAAGAAAAAGAAACAGGTATTAAGGGTTGCCGATGTGTCTAATGGGGGTTAAATCAAAGTGTTCCGATTTTTACAACATTGCACTTGACCTCAAAAAAATTTTTTTTTTTTTTTTTTTTAATTTCCAAAAATTTCCTCCCATCCCCACACTTGGGATGCATTGTCCCAATGCATGGCTTTGGAAAGAAACGCTCGTACACTCAAACCACAAATTTCTTTTTGTATTTTTTTTTTCATTTTTTTTTAAAAACACAAACACACATCCAACTTCCACAACCCAAACTCATCAACAATTTACATGATTCAATACACCACCCTACCACCCAAAACCCAAAGATAAAAACACAAGCATAAACAAACAGAATATAAAACTATGTACAAGAAGCACGACCTGATCAATAGTAGCGCGGCTGCGGCGGCCCAAACACCGAGGTGAACAAATCATTCCATTCGCCAAAGCCGAATGCTCCATCACTACTTCCTCCTTGATCTGTGGGTTGCTGCTGCTGAGGGTTGACCCATTGGGAATGGTGGACTGGTGGCGTCGGGTAGGAGATGCTTCCGTCATATGGCGGTAAAGACCCATAATCCACCGGTGGTGGATTTGCAACTACAGGCCTTCCCGCGTGCCAATCATCATTCATTCTCCTGTTTTGATCATCAATGTACCTGTGATTAATCTCCACTTGCTGAGCGTAAGCATGTCCATGGTTCCATAATTCTTGGCGATCAAAACCTTGTTGCATTCTCCGCTCCATACTAGCTCCCATCATTGTTTAATGATCAATTAACGTACGCTCCGACCCTGACCAAGTATCAAACACCGAGGCTGGGGGGCGTTGACTTTCAATCACCTCATTCATCGACCCCCCAAAAGCCCAACCATCCACAAATGTCCTTTCGGTAAAATCATAAAAGCTTCCCCCATGATATCCGCTCGAACTCCCTTGGCCAATATCCAAATGTCCACCCGCCGGGTTATCTTCATATTCTTCATCATCAGTTGGTGGCGCTTCAGCTCCACTTTCGGGGTCATCCTCCTCACCGGGCAAAAGTACCCGTGCATCTTTCTTCAACATCCTCCACTTTTGACCTCCACTTTTCAATTTATGGTACCTCTCAGATTCAGAATACACCCAACCAGAACCCAATATTGCCAGATCAATAGGTTTAAACTTTTTCCTCTTTCTTCCTTCATCTTCAGCAGTGATTGCACCTTGTTGCTTCAACAATCCAGTAATTATTCGACAGTAAGGAATGATTGTTCTCTCCGGTGAATTTCTACAGATCCACACATGATTCAAAACCAAATACCGGAAAGAGAATTTTGGACCACCGTGCATCAACGCATATAAAATAGGAACCTCAGAAAAACGCACTTGTTCCTTATCAGCACGTCTCGGTAATATATTCAAGATGGTAAAGTTCAGCAACAGTTTAGGCTCTATCTTCAAATTTCTTCGATATAACGTACCATGATAAGTACCCGGCAAAAATAGATCACTCAACATATCCATCCAACGAGGATGCTTGTCTGGATTAAGCAACAATTCGTCAATGCTCGGATTCTTATATTCCTTCGCCGGTTCGCAAGCCTTCGTAATGTCTCGTAAGACATTTCCACCTCTATTCCATTTACCTCACCAATCAGCTTCATCTTTGAAGGTGAATCAAATCTCGGACATCGTAGTGTCGCCATCCATTCTTCTACCTCGTCCAAAAATACCCTTCTTTCTTCTTGATCATAACAATAAAGCGCAGCTTCCCATCCTAGCGCTTTAAACCTATCAAAAACCCCAAATGGCTCGAAATCTTTTCGGCTCACCTCTCTTTCATAGATAAAAGCCCCAGCTCGATCTTTCAAATTTTTGAGCTGATCATGAAATAACGTAGCTTGCCATATTCTTGGTTTTGCATTCAATGGCCCAGTCTTCCATTCCGGCTTCTCAGCCGGGTCTAGCCTTGGAGCCTCTGGAACTTGAGGTGCTTGAGGTGCTTGCTCCATCTCCACATCAGATTCATTGTTCTGAGGAACATACTTTCTTCTTTTATACTGCTGCGCCGGCTGCTTTCCTTTAGCCTTTGCAGCAGACGAACTTGACCCCGCGGCTTCTCCCGTACGTGCCATTTCCTATACAATGTACAACAACAAACACAAAACAAAACACACCAAACAAAACAAAATTAATCAGTAAAAACAACCAAAATATCCCCACACTTGCTTGTTACTATGGTAGTAGATATTTGTGAACGAAAATATCATCTTTGGTTTGACAAAAATTGGGCATGACGCCTCTACAATCTTAACATTACCAAAAGTTCACAAAATACATCTCAAAATTACTTCTACTACCATATTATTACTCAACAATATCAACATTAACATACTATGTTAACTAACAAGCAAGTGGGTATGAACAAGCAAGAACAAGAACCTCTATTTTCACAATGTAGCATCAAGATTAGTAAAAGAGAACACATACCTTTGTGTAGATGATGCTAATGTGCAAGAAAAACAAAAACTTGAAAAAGCCCCAAAAATTTCGAAATCTAGGGTTCCAGATTCGGCCCCAACAAGTGTTTTTCTTTCAAGTTTCTCCCTAAAATCAAAATCCTTATGAAATTTAAGCCAAGTTAGACCCAAAAATCATGTGATTTGGTTAAGTATTGTGGTTTCTATGAAGGATTTAAGGGTGAATAGGTTGGTGTTCTTGTTGGGTGTTCTTGGGAAGAAGAAGAAAGAAAACAAGAAAAGAAAGATGAAGAATGAAGGCAACTTACGGTCATATGCTCTAAAAAAAAATTACTAATTTTTTTTTTTTTTTTTTTTTAAGTAACCGATCAAATCTGACTCAGACCCACCGTATGGGGACGGTAGGGGCGTACCCCTACGGTAGGCCAAGTGCACCTTTATAAGCCGTAAGGCAGAGCTGAAGTGCCGTGGGTTTTTGATCTTGACCGTAGCCCTACGGCCGGGCCGTAGGGGTACGGTAGTCCTGGGCCAAGAATTTTTTTTTTTTTTTTTTTTTAATTAGTAATTTTACAAACATGGAAATTACCCTACCCCCTCGAAAATCCCGTGTTGTCCTCAACACAGTGCTAGAACCGTTTCGCGACCGAAACGTCCCCACACTTGTTTCGAACACGGGTTTCGATCAAAACCGAAATTATACAATAAACAAAATAAGATAAAGTAAAAATCTACTATTTACACTACCAAACCTGAGCCTCTTGATCACGTCTCCTCAACCGGGCTTAGAATGTAGCCCGATTTATCCATCTCCAAGTAGTTGATCTCATTGCCCTCCAAATACGGTTTCAAGCGGTGTCCGTTTACCGTTTGTTGCTTGCCAGTAACCTCGTCCAAAATTTCAACATCACCATACTCACCAACCCGGCAAACTATGTAAGGACCCATCCATTTGCTTTTCAACTTCCCCGCGAACATCTTGAGTCTTGAATTGTACAACCAAACCTTTTGACCCACTTCAAAGGTTTTCTTTCTCAACTTGGCATCATGCACTTTCTTGAGTTTATCTTTATAAGCCGATGCACATTCGTATGCCTCATCTCTAATTTCCTCAATCTCACTCAGTTGTAATTTCCTCGTTTTGCCCGCCTCATTATAATCCGCATTCACCGTCGTTACTGCCCAATGCGCTCGATGCGTTAACTCCATCGGTAAATGACAACCCTTTCCATATACCATCCGATAAGGCGTTGTACCAATGGGAGTTTTGTAGGCCGTTCGGTATGCCCACAAAGCATCATCCAATTTCCCCGACCAATCCTTTCTATCAACTCTTACCGTCTTCATTAGAATCTCCTTTATTTGACGGTTGGACACTTCAACTTGTCCACTTGTTTGTGGATGGTACGGTGTAGCAATTCGGTGGTTCACACCATATCTCTTCAATAGCTTACCGAAATTAAAAATTTTGAAATGTGAACCACCATCGCTTATAATCACTCTAGGCACACCAAACCGGGCAAAAATATTGGATTGAACAAATTTACAAACAACCGAATGGTCATTTGTTCTTGTGGCAACTGCTTCAATCCACTTGGAGACATAATCCACTGCTACTAAAATATACAAAAACCCGTTTGAATTAGGAAACGGCCCCATAAAGTCGATGCCCCAAACATCAAATATTTCTACAACCAAAATCGGTTGCATTGGCATCTCATCCCTTTTTGATATGCTCCCCAACCTTTGACAATTTAAGCAATTTCGGGCAAACTGGCAAGCATCCTTAAAAATTGTAGGCCAATAAAACCCACATGAAAGCACCCGGTAGCCAGTTTTATGCCCACTAAAATGCCCACCACACGCGGAAGAATGAGCATGTGTCAAAATTTCTTTAACTTCCGCCTCGGGGACACATCTTCGAATCACTTGGTCGGGTCCAATCTTGAAAAGATCCGGCTCATCCCAAATATATTGTTTCACTTGGACCATGAATTGTTGTCGTCGTTTCTTGGTCCAATGATCCGGAATAGCACCTGTGGCCAAATAATTAACATAATGAGCATACCACGGTGCGGCTTGGGTTGATACGGCTAAAAGTTGTTCATCCGGAAATCTTTCATTTATTTCAGTCATATCGTCACTCCCTTCCATCGGAATTCGAGACAAGTGATCCGCTACAACATTCTCGCTTCCTTTTTTATCCCGAATCTCCAAATCAAACTCTTGGAGCAACAAAACCCATCTAATTAATCTTGGTTTGGCGTCTTTCTTCTCCATCAAATATCGAACCGCACTATGGTCCGAATATACCACCACCTTGCTCCCCCAAATATACGAACGAAACTTGTCCAAAGCATACATCACCGCTAATAATTCTTTTTCGGTTGTAGTGTAATTCAGTTGCGCTTCGGACAAAGTTTTGCTCGCATAGTAAATTACCACCGGCTTCTTGTCAACTCGTTGGCCCAAAACTGCTCCAATTGTAGTGTCACTTGCATCACACATTATTTCGAATGGCTTCGACCAATCCGGTGGTTGCAAAATAGGAGCCTTGACCAAGTGTTCCTTCAAAACAGTGAAAGCTTGCAAACATTCATTAGTAAAATCAAATGGAACATCTTTCAAAAGCAAATTACATAAAGGTTTGGTAATGACACTAAAACCTTTAATAAACCGTCTATAAAAGCCCGCATGTCCCAAAAATGACCTTACCCCTTTCACATTCTTTGGTGGTGGCAATGATGAAATAACCCGGATTTTTGCCTTATCCACCTCTATACCTCTCTCTGAAATCACATGACCCAACACAATTCCCTCTTGCACCATGAAATGGCTTTTCTCCCAACTAAGCACTAAATTTTTCTCAACACATCTTTTTAAAACTCTTTGTAACTCGTTGAGACAAGATTTAAAACTAGTGCCAAATATTGAGAAATCATCCATAAACACTTCAAGCGACTCTCCAACCATGTCCGAGAAAATACTCATCATACATCGTTGAAAAGTTGCCGGAGCGTTACACAATCCAAATGGCATCCGCCTAAAGGCAAAAGTACCATAAGGACAAGTGAAGGTGGTCTTGTGTTGGTCATCCGGGTGAATTGCTATTTGGTTATACCCCGAATACCCATCTAAAAAGCAGTAGTATTTTTGACCCGAAAGTTTTTCAATAATTTGGTCAATAAATGGGAGTGGGAAATGGTCCTTGGAAGTGGCGGCATTCAACTTTCGGTAATCAATGCACACCCGCCACCCGGTGACGGGTCGGGTAGCAATTTGGTCACCACTGTCGTCTTTAATTACTTGAATGCCGGACTTCTTAGGGACCACTTGAGTAGGACTTACCCAAGCACTATCCGAAATGGGATAAATAATTCCCGCATCCAACCACTTAATTACCTCTTTCTTTACCACTTCCCTAAGGTTCGGGTTCAACCTTCTTTGCGCTTCTCTCGTAGGCTTTGCATCCTCGGTGGTAATGATCTTGTGCATGACAATGGATGGACTAATTCCTTTAAGATCGGCAATTGTCCACCCAATAGCTTCCTTATTCTCCTTCAACACTTCCAACAAAGCTTGCTCTTGAGCCATCTCCAAATTAGAGGCAATAATGACCGGTAATGTGTCATTATCCCCTAGAAAAGCATACTTCAAATGGCTTGGCAAGTCCTTCAGCTCCAACTTCGGTGGCACTTCTAATGAAGGTTTGGTGCCCGAATCGATCTCCACTGGCAAACTATCAAACTGGTGAGACCATGGTGGTCGACCCTCCTTCAAAGCTAACACATCTTGCGTCTCTTCCTCAATCTCCAAATCCAAAGCATGTACCTGTTCAGAAAAATTACAAGCACACAGTTCCATTCCATCTTGTTCATACTCACTTGGGTTGCATCCTTCAATAACATCTGCCATAAAACATTCTTCAACACCGGAATCATTAGTATTGTTAGTAAAAACATTTAAACGCATTTTCCGGTTTCCAAATGTCATGTCAACCGTGCCAAATCTACAATCAATTACCGCATGTGCGGTATTCAAAAACGGTCGACCCAATATGACATTTTGTTGTTGTTTTGACTCGGCGGATGAATAATCCAATACCAAAAAGTCAACCGGGTAATAAAATTCATCAATTTTAACAATGACGTTTTGAACCATCCCCCGGGGTAACTTATGAGACAAATCGGCTAAAACAACCGTTGTCTCCACCCTAGCTAATGGACCAAAGTCATATTGATCATATAACCCACCCGGTAAAATACTCACCCCGGCTCCAAGATCTAGCAACGCCTTTGCCATTTGAAAATTTCCAACTTGAATTTTATTAATGGCGTGCCCGGATCTTGGAGCTTAGGAGGAAACTCCCCGTTCAAAACTGCACTCACTTGACCCGTGACATTTACCCGCTTAGGCATCTTTTTCTTTTGTTGCCTCTTTTGTGTACATAGTTCTTTCAAAAATTTTGCATATGCGGGTACTTGTTTTATTGCATCAAGTAAAGGAAGATTTATTTTTACTTGTTTAAACATGTCCCACATCTCTTCTTTTTGGGGACCTCTTGATGCAATAAAGTTTTTCTTGCCCGGGTAAAGTAGAGCCGATGGAAATGGGACTTGATTCGGCTCATTTTCAACTTTCTCACTCTCACTCACTTCCGGTTTTTTAACATTTATTTCTTTTTGTAAAACCGGTGTACTTTCATCATTGTCACTTTCCTCACCCGTGACATCTTCAACCACCCCCTCGACAAAACTTGGTGACAAGTCTGCCTTAAATTCTTTCCCACTTCTCAAAACACTTACATGATTAACATTAACATTGTTACCTCGTGACGAGCCATGTGACGGATTTACCTGCGTATCGCTAGGAAGTTTGCCTTTACCTTTCTTCAACTCCGCCACATCGGTTGACAATTGACCCATTTGAGTTGTTAATGATTGAATGCTTTTATCACGAACTTCATCCTTTTGTATTCGTGCTTCATCAAGTTGGTTCCGCCTTTGCATATCTTGTTGCATAGCTTTAAGCATCTCCATGACCTCATTTCCACTTGACGAATCATGACCCGAATTTCGTTGTCCAGATTGAGCTTGCCCTTGATAGCCACTATTGTATCCACCTCTATAATTCCCTTGGTTGTATTGTTGACGAGGCACAAAGTTACCTTGAGCAGCTTGAAAATTCGGGTTAGCTTGATTAGAAGCATTCCCATATCTGAAGTTGGGATGATTTCGTAACCCGGGGTGGTAAGTGTTGGAGTTCATGTCATAGTTTCTCCCACCCCCTTGAATAGCATTCACTTCTTCACTTGGTGTTTCTTGCACACCCACTCCACAAACCTCCGCCGTGTGGCCTATCTCTTGGCAAGTACTGCAAACATTATATAATTGGTTAGTATTTTGCACATTACTACCTTCAACCGCATGTACCTGTGGTCTTTGAATCACATGTCTTGCCCTTCTTGAAGATTGGGCCTTCCTTTTTGATGTCACTGCCATTTGCTCTAAATATGCCCAATCATCTTGTTCAAAGTTTGTACCAAAAGTACCATTTGTGATGGACATAAGATCCCGTGCATCCTCCGATGTCAAACCTTCATGAAAAGCATTTAGCAACTCCCATAGTTGGATACCATGGTGAGGGCAATTTCGTAGCATCATGTTAAACCTCTCAAATGCTTCATGGAACATTTCTCCCGACTGTTGTTGGAAACTCCTCAAGCCTCGTCTCGCATCATTAGTCTTTTGCGAACTATAAAACTCATCTAGAAAGATTTGTTGCATGTCAGCCCATGTGTAAATTGATGCGGATGGTAAAGTGTGGAACCATCTCTTTGCTTTATCTTCCAATGAAAATTGGAAAAGTACCAACTTGACATCATCCGGAGTAAACCCTTGGCCCCCAATAGTGTTACAAATGGAATCATAAGTTTCCAAATGAAAGTAAGGCTCTTCCGTTGCTAGCCCCTTGAACTTTGGTAGACTTTGAAGTGCGGTTGTTCTAACCTCAAAAGTTCTTCCATTTGCATTTTGTGGAATCACTATGGGTGATGGATTATTAGTGATGATAGGCCGAAAATGTGCCTCAATTCCCCGTACAACATCACGGTGGAGTCTTCTAGGTGCTCCCAATGGCGCTCTTGGTTGACCCATTTGCCCTTGCATTGCACCTTGTGGTGCAAATTGTTGATGTTGATTCGGATGCATCGGTTGTTGTTAGTGATTTGGCCTTTGATGTTGAGCTTGCATATTTGGAGGCCGCATTTGATTTAGTGGCGTGGGATGCTGAAACTGCAATCCTTGTGGTCTAACATGTTGCACACCAACCGGTAGTCTTGACGGGTCTTGATATTGTAAAAGTGGTTGACTTGTTTGACCCGTGTGAGCTTGCGAATCCACATATGCACCTTGTCCTCCATAGTAATAACCCTCTTCATTGTACCCACTACGCTCCTCATCGTCATATCCCTCGTCATACACATCTCTTTGAAATCTTGAATTTAGACCACCTTGAAAAGATGAATGGTAAAAACCCGATTGGTTAGGTGGTTGATAAGAAGATGTGGTGTGGACAATTGTTGAACCTTGTCCTTGTGGGTGGGGAATGGTAGAAGATGATTGACCCGTAGTTGGAAAAAAATGGGAAAATGGTGGAATGGTACATGATGGATTAAAGTTAAGGTTTGGATCAATTTGGGTGGAACTTGGTTGAGTGGTATGGCTTGGTGTTTCAGGATTGGTGGACAAGTTGGGTAATGTGGTGTTGGGTGAAATGTGTGAAGAAGTAGGCATGAATGGTGAAGTCGTTTGACCCGTTGTTGGTATGTGAGGGTCTTGCATTATGTTTCTTGGGGTGAAAGGTGAAGTAGGTGAATCGATGACTTTGTTTCTTCGAATTAAAACTCGGTTCTTTCTCAAGGTTCTTTCAATCTCCGGATCAAACAAAAGTGGTGATGACTCGTGAGAGCCCCTAGTATGCATACACTTGATGTACCTGCACACTAAACACAACCCGTGTAAACCCGAAAATAACAAACAAAACTATTAACTTAACACACGTTGCGCACTACCCCCCGGCAACGGCGCCAAAATTTGACGTGCTTGTCGTGGTACACGTAAAATTTCCTAATTACAACTATTGTATAGTGGCAAAAAGGTATCGAACACAGGGAGTTTGTGGAAAATGTGTAAATTCTAGCTTTGTTAATTAACTAAAATTAAACTACTCAACAAAAAGTAAATGATTATGATTTTTGATTGTTTTGGTTTCAACTAAATTAACGACTAATTATCGATTTAGACTTAAGAGCGGTTCTTCAAATTATGAGATAATGACCATTCAAGGATCCGGTTTCTCTAAACACATGTGTGAATTTCAACTAGGAAGAGTTACATAGACATAACTCATATGAAAACAATTGTTATGGTAAAAGGGAACAAAGTACTCGGGTTATATTAACGCGAGGTTGTTTCCCGATGACCAATTAATCAATTACCAACCCCAATCCTTCCCGTGATATCTCGATTGTTAGCAACACCAAGAACGAACGATAAAGACTAAAAATTGGTAAAATAATCAACACACTACAATCAATTGTTCAAACATCATAATAATCAAGCAAGAGTACTAAATTATCATCCTAGAAATGTAAGGAAAACACACACAAGAGTTGTAGAGAAACCTTCACCATGAATGATCACCAATTGTATAGCCTCACATGACTTGGTGAATCATTAACACAAACATAATATTGTTCATATGGATCAAAGACAAAAACTAATGTTTAGCAATGTTCTCTCCAAGTTTCTTGCAGCCAAAATTCGCCCCAAATGATTAGAAAAACGGTTGGAATGATAAGTGATGCCATAAGTCTCCCATCAAGAGTCTTTAAATGCAAGAGTTACATAATTAATCAGGGCCACCGTACCCCTACGGCTGGGCCGTAGGGGAACGGTCAGGAGTGGAAAGCTGACGGCCATTTGGGCCTGGCCTACGGTTGAAAAAAGTGTCCATAGGCCACCGTAGGGGAACGCCCTTGGCGTAGGCCTACGGTGGGCTTGTTGAAAATCTTGATTTTGTTCTTCTTTCTTTCCACCTCGTTCCAATGCTTCCGATCCGTTCCGAATGCCCGTTTTCCGCTATTTGAGCTCCCTTATCATACCTGCATCCATAACAACCGTAGTTATCCAACTCCAAGCAATATCATGATTAAATGTGATTAATATGTGCGTTTTAACACTATAACGGGTTGTTCCTTGAACCACCCGTCAATAGGTTCCCTTTTATATCTTACTGCTTCTAGACCAGATATTATGTTTTCAACATGTGTCTGTGCTAGATATCAATCAACTCCTAGGGAATCACACCTTATTGCAGTCAAAAGAATTTTCAGATATCTGAAAGGAACTCCCACACTTGGAATTTGGTATCCTGCTTCAAGCAATACCAAGTTATCAGCTTTTTCAGATAGTGACTATGCAGGGTGTAAAATGTCAAGAAAATCAACATCTGGTGGTTGTCAATTCTTGGGAAACTGTATAGTGTCCTGGCAATCAAAGAAGCAAACATCTGTTGCAACTTCAATTGCTGAAGCTGAATACATTGCAGCTGCAAGTTGTACATCACAGATACAATGGCTCCAATATCAACTTCTTGATTATGGAATCAAAGAGACCAAGACACCATTGCTTGTAGACAGCAAATCTGCCATTAGCATCATTCAAAATCCTGTTCAGTTTTCAAAAACTAAGCACATTGAGATTAGGTATCATTTCATAAGAGATTGCTATGAAAAAGGCAAGATTGAAGTGAAACATGTAGCAACAGCTAATCAAATAGCTGACATTTTCACTAAACCCCTTGACACATCAACATTTCAGAAGTTAGTATCCATGCTAGGGATGCTAAATTTGTAAGTGTTTCTATTTATTTTTCTGCACATTTTTTGTTTTTCACTTACATCTGTTTTCAAAACACTTGAAAAACTTCTGAAAAGAGAGAAACTACTGATGAACAAAACATCAGTATGGGGATAATTTCTGAAAAGTGAATAACTTCTGATAAAATAAACTTCAGAAGTTATGAATAAAAGTATTTATAAGGTATTTCTCATCAGCTGTTAAAAATACTGAAGAGAAAATGGGAACTACTGATGAAGATAATCCTTCATCAGCAGTTTAGTCAAAAAGGGCAAATCTGACTTTTCCCATCATCAGAAGTTTGACCTAGTCGGTTAAAAAAACTTCTGATAAAGAGATTTTTAACCTAGGCGGTTTAAAAACTTCTAATAAAGAAGATCCAAGCGGTTAAAAACTTCTGATAAAACTCTTTTTTCAACACTTATCCTTTCAAACACAAAAATTCCCTCCTTCTCTCTCAAGAAAGCTCTCAAACCCCTGAACCTGCAACACAAAATCACTGTTCGATTCATCAACACACACAAACCACATGGCTTTAGTTCTCAAAGAGGGACACAATCTCAGAGCCTACTTAGAAAAACAAGAAGGCTGGTCCCAATACGATGAGATTATTGATCTCGTCGTCAAATCCCAATATTTCACCGCTCTCACCATAGACCCACCAATTCATCCTGAAACTCTAAATGAATTCTGGGCTAATGCTGAGACAGTGATGGTGGATGATGAAGTTATCTCCCTCAACTCAACAATCAGAGGAAGACAAATGGCTATTACACCGGCCATACTTGCAGTCAAACTGGGGTTGAATGATGTGAATGCCCCTGAGAAGTTTGACAACTCTGCTATCCACATAGACCTTACCCAATTCCCTGAGCAACCTAACATAGACCTTAACCAACTATGCAGCCCAGATGGTCCCTTGTATCACTTGATGAACACCCTCATCAAAAATCACATCCAAACATACACAGCTGACTTGGAGCTGTCCATAAAGAATCAATTTGGAGTGATACAGACGAAGATGAATGATCTATCCAACAAGATTGATCACAACAACAGGTTCAAAAGAAGTTTGGCAATTTAGGACAAAAAGGATTGGTGAAACCACTTTTGCAAACCTTAGTCTAATTCACTTTCTGTCAAAATACTCTAAGTATGGAACTGCTGAAGACAAGGAATCAAACTGCTGAAGAAGAGATTCAAAAGTACTGAAGAAGAAGTCATCAGAAGTTCTGAAGTTCAAACCAGACACTTCAACTGAAGAACTGCTGAAGACAAACTACTCATCAGTAGTTTGTCATTCATCAGTACTTAAAGAAGATCTTTTCCACCGCCCTTGTATATCAGTAGTTTAATACTTTAGTATTTCTTTTTACTTTATGTACAAGTTCCAAGACTGCAACTTGTTGCAACTTGTTTCTGAACTTGCTTTTTGGCAAGGTTCATGTATTTGTAAAGTCTATAAATAGGAGGATTCATCCTTCTATTTTAGACATTGATTTTAATACAAGAAATCCTTCAACACTTATTATTGTTATATTTCCATTTCGTGTTTACTGAGAATCTGTCAAAGTATTTCATTCTCATTCAATACTTAGATTCTCAATAAACACTTCTCATTTATTGTTCTTGATTCCAGGGGGAGTAATAACTCCTGTTGACAAAGTGTAGCTATAAACTTATAAACATTCCGCTGTGCTAACACTCACAAAGAACTTGCTAAACACTTAAGTGTCTACTAGCAAGTTCAAATATAAGAGCAGCTTAATACTGATCCAACAGTTCCTAAAGCATCTTGGAGAGTAGTCCAGAAACAAGAAGTGAATCGCCCATCGCGATCAGATATAATGGAAGTAGGCACCCCATGCCTAGAGACTATCTCCTTGATGTAAAGGTTTGCCAGTTTCTCCAATGAATCCGTTTCCTTTATTGCCAGGAAGTGGGCCGATTTGGTTAAACGGTCCACGATAACCCAAATCATGTTATGGCCCGTTGGCGTTCTAGGAAGCTTTGTAATAAAATCCATGGAAATCCCATCCCATTTCCACATTGGAATTTCTGGTTGTTGGAGCAGGCCTGAAGGTTTTTGATATTCAATCTTAACCTTCGCACAAGTCAAGCACTTACTAACATAAGTGGCTATCTCAGCTTTCATGTTTGGCCACCAGTAAAGAGTCTTAAGATCTTGGTACATCTTGTCCGAACCAGGATGCACCGAATAGCGAGAGGTATGTGCTTCGTCAAGCACCAGTTGTCTGAGATCCCCAAATCGTGGTATCCAGACTCGATCCATGAAGTACTGTAGACCATCCGTTTTTAGTTCCAAGTGCTTATCAGCACCATGTAGGGTCTCAAGCCCGATGTTTTCTTCCTTCACGGCTTCACCCTGGGCTTCACGTATCCTATCTGGAAGATGAGAATGGATGGTGAGTTGTAAGGCTCGCACCCTTCTGGGTTTTGTTTCCTTTCGACTGAGGGCATCAGCTACTACGTTAGCCTTCCCTGGATGATACTTAATGGCACAGTCATAATCATTCAAAAGTTCAACCCAGCGACGTTGTCGTATATTCAGCACCTTCTGATCAAATATATGCTGGAGGCTCTTGTGGTGAAAGTTGTGCACTTCGTTCCATAGAGGTAGTGTCTCCAGATTTTGAGAGCGAAAACCACCGCTCCTAGTTCCAAATCATGAGTGGGGTAATTCTTCTCATGGACCTTCAGTTGTCGTGATGCATATGCAATTACCTTATCACGTTGCATCAGTACGCACCCTAAGCCTTGGATAGACGCATCACAGTACACTACAAAGTCCTCTATACCCTCAGGCAACGATAGTATCGGTGCACTGCAAAGTTTGGACTTTAGTAGCTGAAAGGCAGATTCTTGGGCATCTCCCCACTTATAAGTAATACCTTTCTGTGTTAGGGCGGTGAGAGGTTGAGCGATCTTAGAAAATCCCTCAATAAATCTACGATAGTATCCCGCGAGACCAAGAAATTGGCACACTTCAGTAGGGGTCCTAGGAGCCTCCCACTTTTTGATAGCGTCAATCTTGGCTGGGTCAACATGTATTCCTGCCTCGTTGACCACATGCCCAAGGAATTGGACTTCTCGAATCCAAAAATCACATTTAGAAAACTTTGCATACAGCTGCTCATTCCTCAGTAGTTCCAAGATTAACCGCAGGTGCTGCTCGTGCTCCTCCCTACTCTTGGAATAAATCAATATGTCATCTATGAACACTATGATGAATTTGTCCAAGTAAGGCTTGCACACACGGTTCATTAGATCCATGAACACCGCCGGTGCATTAGTTAGCCCAAATGGCATAACCAAAAACTCATAACGTCCATAACGAGTTCGAAACGCCGTTTTTGCCACATCCTCTTCTCGGACTCTCAGCTGATGGTACCCTGACCTCAAGTCAATCTTAGAGTAGAAGCTCGATCCTTGCAGTTGGTCAAACAAGTCATCAATACGAGGCAAAGGATAACGGTTCTTAATCGTTACCTTGTTCAACTCCCGATAATCTATGCACATGCGAAAACTCCCATCTTTCTTCTTAACAAACAGAACTGGAGCTCCCCATGGCGAAGAACTGGGCCTAATGAAACCCCTATCCAATAGCTCTTGGAGTTGGGTAGATAGTTCTTGAAGCTCCCCTGGTGCTAAATGGTACGGTGCGCGTGCAACTGGCGCTGCTCCAGGTGCAAGGTCAATCTGGAACTCCACTTGACGAACGGGTGGAAGTCCAGGTAATTCCTCTGGGAAGACATCTTGGAAGTCTCGGACCACTGGGATGTCCTCAATTCTAGTTTCAGTTTCAGCTCAAGTGTCAGATATGTTAGCCAAAATGGCCGGACAGCCCTTGCGAATACACTTCTGGGCCTTCAGATAGGAGATGATGCCCACCATGGCACCACCTCGATCACCCTGTATGGATAAAAGTTCTCCACTTGGGAGGGGAATGCGAACAATTTTCTCCTGACAGAGAATTTCCGCGTGTTGCTTGGACAACCAGTCCATGCCAACCATGAGATCAAAGCTACCTAGGGTGATAGGTAAGAGGTTGATGGCAAACAATTGCCCGTTCAACTCGAGCTTACAGTCACGATGTATATGGGTTACCTCGACAGGCTTCCCATCAGCCAGTTCAATAGAGTATGGGGTATCTAGAAGAGTAGGAACCATCCCTAATTGTTTACTAAGTTTTGATGAAACAAAACTATAGTCCGCACCAGTATCATATAAAATAGAAGCAAGAGTGTCGTTCAAGGAGCACGTACCCGTCACGACGTTGTTATCGGTCCTAGCCTCCCCAGAGCCAATCACGAATGCTCTACCACGAGCCCCATTGTTGTTGTTCCCGTTGTTGTTGTTGTTGTTCCCAGCATTGGTGGTGTTGTTGTTTCCTGCCCTGTTACCACCACCGTTGTTGGTGTTACCCCTGTTGTTACCATTACCGTTACCGTTACCATTCAGTTGTGGGCAGTTCCTCTTGAAATGATTTTCACTCCCACATTGGTAACAACCTTTACCACCACTCTGTTGTTGCCCCTGCTGTGCAGCTAGCGGATTTCCCGGGATAAACACCCTGCAGTCCCTCTGCTTATGACCCATCTTGCCGCATCGTTCACACTTAAAGTTGCTACACGCCCCAGTGTGATGCCTACCACACCTGTTGCACTTAGGTAAAGTCCCCTCATAACCTCCCTGGTTGTTGTTGCGATTGTTACTACTGCCATGGCTGTCATGTTTCTTATTCTGTTGCTGCTGCTGACTGCCATTCCCTGGGGGTTTGCCAGATGCATTCTCCCACTTCCTCTTGTTATCATTAGTACCAGAAGATGAAGTACCACGAGGAGGTAACAACCCCTCTTCCACCTTCTGATCAGTCAGTTGATGAGCCATCCTAATAACCTGCTGGATGGTATTGAGGTTAGCAGCAGTGACCATGCTCTTGATCTGGGGCACCAAGCCCTTGATATACAACTCAATCCTCTTGTAGGGCGGGTTGGAGTAATTTGGGCACATTGCTGCCAGTTCATGTGATCTGGTGGTGTATTTCTCAATCTCCGATCCCACCATCTTTAGATTGAGATACTCAGTTTCTAACTTCTGGATTTCGTCTCGAGGACAGTATTCCTCCTTCATCAGTTCCTTAAAATCTGCCCAAGGTGTTGCGTTAGCCACTTCCACACCTAGCATCTGCACTTGAGAGTTCCACCAGGTTAATGCCAAGTTCTCGAGAGTAGCAGTGGCATACTTCACCCTGTCAGCTGGTGGACAGTTACACATAGCGAAGCAAGATTCCAGTTTCTCGAACCACCGCAGTAGTCCGACAGCCCCTTCAGATCCACCAAAGTTATGAGGCTTGCAGTCCATGAAGGACTTGTAGGTGCAGGCTGGAGGGTGATGTCCAGGTTGACCTGAGTGTAAAAGCGAAGGAACCACGAATGAATAAAAGAGCGTAACGTTGGAGCATAGAGGAAAGTTTAGAGCAAGATAAAGTTACCAGCTTGAAAAGCTGCGAGGGCTTCCACCACCCTGTCATTGATAAGTGCATTCAACTCCGCTTGAGTCATGTTGATGTTGCCTCTCCCGTGTCCTCTTCCCGCCATAGTGATTCTACATTTACACTATACTCATGAGAAAACAATAATATGTCCCACATACAATCGTTCACACAGTACAAGTAAACTAGAATATAAATAGCATGCGCGAGAATAGAATAAAGAATTTAAGTAATAATAGTAAATAAGAATCCAACCACAAAACAAAGAATCCTCAAGTCTCACAACGTTAGGGAGAAACAAAAGTCATAATAATAAAATATGAATACTAAAAATATATAAAAGAAATCAGTCGTCGTCGTGATCCATGGAGATGCATGAGCCCTCATCCTCGCTCTCATCCTCAATCTCTATCTCCAATGGCTCCTCCTCCTCAGGCTCAAACTCTTCCTCGAGCGCCGCATCCAATGCTGCCTCGAGAGCATCAAATCCCCCAACTGCAGGCTCTTCCTCGGGATCCTCCTCTGGATCCTCCTCTAGATCCTCCTCTGGATCCTCCTCTGGCTCTACTTCTGGTTCTGCACCATTATGAGCTAGAGCTTCCTCAAGCTTGTTACTGACCAGGGTCAACTCCTCCCTTAACAGTGCTATCTCTTGAATAGCAATCGATCTCTCGTGCCTATCTTCTGCAGCTTCCCTTTCAACCCTTTCCAATTTACTATTAACCCTTTCCAATTCACCAAACAAGTGGTCGATTCCTCTCTCCATGCGTTTAATAGATCCATCAGCATTCTGCCTCCAAGACTGAAATTGCCTCACGGCATTATAGGCATTCTCTAGCTCTGTATGCACGTGCCTAACCATCCCTGCCAAAGACCTCTCCAATGAGTCAATAATGGGAGGGACCTGAGCTGGCACTCCGTACCCTACAACCCACGAGTGTAACATATCTGTGAACCACACCCAGTGATTGGTGTTCTCCTCCGGGTTCCCTGTCTGAGCTGGTTATTCATACGGGTTCAAAGACGTGTTTTGCGAACTTCCAAGAGGGCGATAAGAAGAGTAATTACGATGAGCGGGGTTAGTCATGTTTTCCTGCAATACGTTAGATCAGTATATGTATCCAATAAATAGCTAGTAGTGTGCTGAGAATAGTGAGTGTACTAATACTTATGCTATGATGATTATAGTCTAGATGCAAATCCTAGTTCACTATAACCAATGGCTCTGATACCAATCTGTCACACCCTCAAATTTCCACTACGGGGTTTATACCGCGAGGCGCATGACAAACCAGGATCCCATAGCCATAAGTCACATGAACGACTCTAAATGCCCAACCATTTAGTTCGTTATTGTAAAAACCAAGTTTTAAAGTTTTGACCAAACCAATAATAGTATAGCGGAAGCGAATGAAAGATAGTAAATAAAGTATGCGCAAAACACCGCGCCCAAAACCAAATAAATAGTAAATGTGCAAAATAGTTTAATGTTTGAGACCCATGATATGATGCATGACCTAACTATGCTCCGTTCCTAGTTACCTGCAAAAGCATGCTATCGTGTGTCAACATAAAGCTGGTGAGTTCACAAAGTAAAGTAATTAATATGCAAATGCGCTGGTTTCCAAAAACCACGTAAGTAAGTAATAACGTAGGTCCTCCAGACCAAAAAGTTAAAGAGTTATCAGTTTAAGTGTGTCAGGGGTAGCTAGCCCACTCAATGTAACTAAACAAGATTATTGGGACACCTTCAGGAAAATAGTTATTTGCCTCAATGACTGGCGTCTATCAACACCAGTCGGAAATTGTGGTCAGAAGTTCATGCACGTGCCTCAAGCACCTCAGACATGAGGTTGCTGCATCAACCTAATAGTGCTATCAACTAATACCCCGTTCGCCTCCAGCGATTAACCCAATAATATGCAAGGACTTTCAATGATAGAGTGTTTAGATTACAAAGGACAATAAGTTTTAAACTGACTGAAAACCCGATCCACACAAGGAATCGTAAAACCGACCCACACAAGGAGTCCATACCTGAGAAGTCCCAACTGGACTAGAAAATGTTTACCAAAGTTGTCTCTAATCCGAGACGCATGCTTTTGAGAAAAAGAGTAGTGAAACTCACCTTAACGTGCAAGCAAAAGAAATCCGAACCGCAAGTAAAGTATGCTACCGACACCCTAATAATAGTGTCACTAAGTGAGTATAGGCGTAATATCATTACACCATATAACTCGTTTGTCCAAGGCGTTTTAAACGTTCAAAAGTGTGTATGTGACGTCTAGTGATTCTACATGCAATAGTAAACCCTACGGACTCGTTGGTGAATGTAGTGGTTTCAATTAGCTTCTACATTCCATATGTGTCTCAAACAAGTGTACTTCAGTTACATGTCAATTCCATACCACCTAAGACCTCAATTAATCACATAAGCATATAATACACAATCTGTGTTTTCAGGACAGATTGTGCGCCATCATAACGAATTTATTTAAAATAGTAAATCAGTGAGTTAACCTCCCTAATTTTTACTGAATTTTCTTTGGGATTCAATCAACAACACCTATTTTTGTTTTGTCTTAAATCCAAACACAAAAATAATTAAAATTCGTCTAATTCAGCTATGTTCAGAAAATCTTCCTAACAGGTCAGTTTGGTAGATAAATTCCCAAAAATTGTGTATTCATCCAAACGGAATGAATCCACTTGTAAGACTCAATTTACTCCAATATTAACCTCCTGTAAAAATTTCACAACCCAAATATTTATAAAACTTGAGTTATGATGTTTCAAAGTTGACTCAGTTTGATACCCGAAATTCTGACCTGACCTATTTTCAATGAAAATTCCAAAAACGACTCAACCGACGTCCGAAATACTTGATTTTACACATTATGAAAAGCTAAGACCAAGTGTGACTCAAGCATGCAAAGAAAATACCAAAATCATTATGTTAAGGTCGTGTTACAGCTCCTACAAGTTCGTCTAACCATTCTGTCCAGATTTTAGTTTCGCCTAAATCATACTTTAATCGACTACCGTGTGCATAAAAACAATCAACAAACATCAATCATCATTACCAAACATCCCTAATACTTATTTTGATCAGATTCTACTACTGAACATGCAAAGATCACAACTTTAAAGACCAAAACGTCAATAACTTGCGCAACAAGTATCCTATGATGTTACTAATCGTTTATTATTATGTTTGATCCGTTTAATCTTCAAAAACTTCATGTTTTAATGATTATTAAAAACTTTCAGACCTGGACAAACTTTGTTACATGATTTTTATAACAAAAACACAAGATAAAAGTGTAAGGAATCAAAGATTATACCCTTGGCTCTTCGATTCGATCAACCGTGCGCCTTTGGAGCTTCCCAATTGATGAACATGAGCCTTAGCAGGAGCTTTAGGGTTAATATTTCGTGTGGGGCAGTAAGGGGGCGATTAGGGTTGAGTTTAGGGGTTGCATGCGGGTTAAGGATGCTTAAATAGGAGTGTAAGGCGGTTTAGACCCGTCAGACGAATCCGAGTGGCCGCTCGGGCCCTGTGAGCGGCCGCTCACAGGCCCGAGGCCCGCGTGATTGTCCCGTTTCGTCACCCGACGCGTTATCCTTCGACGTTTTTGTTATTTCGGACCGTAACAAATGCAACCCCATGCGTTAAGACCCTAATCAACCTCATGCTCCACTTTTAGTGATTTTTATTAACGTATTCGATTTAGGTTCACACAATCACGTATGGTTTTCACATAAGTTCATCAAATATCACAGAGACACATAAGTTCATTATTCACCAACGTCCGAGGTTCACTAGTCATGTAACCAGATATTAACTCACAACAATGCACGTGTGTCCTGTCTAGTTAACCCTAGTTAAGTATAATGCAAGGAACGTAACTAGAGAGTAGTTAAAGTGAGAACCTGAATTTGCGGGGTATCACAGTTTGCCCCCAAGGGCTTCTGGTTTGACCCATGGACCCTTGGTTCAACCCTCATGATGTTCATTCAACCTATTCACAAGTTCATTTGACCTAACACATGTTTATTTGACTTTAACATATGTTTATTCGACCTTAACGTATGTTAATTCGACCCTAACACGTGTTAATTTGCACCCGGGCACCCAGATTCGACCCCAGACACCCACATTTGACCCTATGGTGCTACAGTCGACCCATTTGAGCCACCTTCGACCCATTTGAGCCACGTTCGACCCTTTTGAGCCACATTCGACCCTTTTGAGCCACGTTCGACCGTTTTGAGCCACGTTCGACCCTTTTGAGCCACATTCGACCCCATGAAGGGTCGAATGAGTTCCACGTTCGACCCTTTGCTGCAGAACTTCATAAAACACACCAAAGCGCATCTAAACGGTCCGAAAACATCACGAAACATCACCAATCACAGCAGTCAACTATCATTAACATATTCCTACAAAACCCTACCAATTTTATCCCGAAATCCGTCCATTTTACAAGTTACCCAAAATAGCAAATTATGGGGATGTCACATCAAACGCATGCAATCTTTACCCAATTATGAAACTTTCTGAAATCAATAAATAATCAACTTAATATACTCAGATTACCATGAACAAGAAACCCCTAATCATATCCTTATCACTATTATCATGAACAAGCCCTTGATCTAACCCAAAATCCCCAAAATGAGCAAAACATCATCAATAATCAATTGTAACCTATCTCAATCATAAATCATCATCAATAACAGTCCTAGATCATTGTTATAACATCTATACAGCAATTAATCATCAAACAATACATAACACCACATAAAACACCATTAACACATGTTAATTTGTATGAAAACTCATTGTTTATGAATAGGTTTTGTTTAGAAAGATGTTAGGAAGGTTTTTATCCATGAAAACATGTTTGAATCAGATCTGGACTCTTGGGGTTTAATGGAAACGAATCAAAATGCTTTAAAAAGGATTTAGGATGAAGAACGCACCTTACATCTTTGTTTAGAAGATGTTTGTAGGTTAGATTATGGAAAACAAGAGCAAAAACTCCTTCCTCAATGATTATAGTTGCTAGAGAGTGTTTAGAGGCGTTTAGGGTTTGTGAAATGGTGAAAAATGACAAAGTGTGGTATTTATACTAGTCCACATTCGCCCCTTTCTCAGGGTCGAATGTACCTTAACTGGCCGAATGAACTTCTATTGTTTTCACATCCCAGGTTTGACCCTTTATTAAGGGTCGAACCAAGATCATTTCCCAGGTTCGCCCCCATGCTATGGGTCGAACCTGGACCTATGTTTTCTAGTCTTTCTAGTTTGTCGTGTTTAATGCATTTTAACGCATCCTAACACATGAACATGCAATCTTAATCTATGTTTAACATATATAAGCATGGATAATCACCTACACATCGTTTAAACACGTATTTGCATATAATCCACCATATAAGAATCAATCTACACATAACACTTAATTTAGTTTATGTAATTCACCAACAACGGGACTCGTAACGTGTGTGTGTGATTAACCCAATGATCCTCCAAATCATTGAACCCTGGATAATACGGACTGTGTTCCGACTCAACTGACCCCGTCAAGTATGTTTAATAAACGTTTCTTGCTAAGGTAGACTTTTTGTGTTTATGAAATGTTTACCTAAACATGCCGGGTGTCACAAGTTGGGGCTGGGCTTGTGATTTAAACCATGAACCGGCCAAGTGCTCGGGTTCGATTTTTAGCAGCCACAACATTTTTTTTAAAACCTTTACCTTTATATTTTTCTATTTATCTTTTAAAATAGTTTTAAAATACCAAATATGATTTATAAATTCTATAAAATTTATTTTATGTTATTCAAATGGTAACATTTATTATATAATTTTTAGTTTTACAAAAATCATTTATTTAATATATATAAAATATATTACTAGTTTATTGATTAATAAATTAAAAATTCTATAAAAATATCTAAACAGTTTTATAAAATTCCATAAAAATTATTTTAAACCTATAAATCAATAAACTTTTCAGAATTGAATTTTAATTTCAGAAAAACATATATTAAGTATTTTTTAATTAATTTATGTTATTTTAATCATAATAAATTCACAATAAATCCATTTTTCATCATTTATGCATCAAAATTTCACATAAATTATTTTTATTCATTTAGATCAGAAATATAATTTTATGATCTGAAATTTATGAATTTTATTATTTTTAGATATTAATACTACATTTTGACAAATAAATTATAATGTATTCTATGTCCATTAATTAAGAAAATAATTTTATAAAAATTATTTTCACATTACAACATTTTAATACAATTACCTTTAATCAAGATTTTACAAAAATTCTTTTTATTTATTTATTTTTATAAATTTCTTTATTTATTATTTCGTTAACTATTTGTAACGCCCTGCTATTTCGGAGGTTTATAAACAAATATTATATTCGCATAACATTTTAATTTGCTAGCAATAATATCCTTTAACAAGAAATACATTCTTATTCATTTATAAATTTAATTATTTAAATTCGCCAAATAACGCGTTGTAAGTAATAACATACTAGTAAACCGACATTTATCCTTGTAAATTTTCTAAACGCGACTAAAAATATATATAACAAGTACGTAGTTCAAATACTCGCTTTAATGTGATCAAAAAAAAATATAACAATAATCTTCTAGCATTTAAACGAGTAAAATCCATAAACGTGACCCGAATTGATAACTAGTTCATTTAAGCAATAACTACTACATAACATCCACCCACCAAACCCTAGCTATATAACCTCTCATTCTTCATCTTCCCACTCACATCTCAAAACCCTAGCCACCATCACATTTGAGCTCCTACCTCACTCCTTCTTTCTCTGCTCTCTTTCTTCACACAACACAATACATACATACACCTTTTCACCTCACTCTCTCTGGTCCAGCCACCGGACAGAGTTCCGACCGAACTCGTCGGTCAACAACAACAAACAACACTTTCCTCCTCCTCCCTCACTCTAAGCGGCGTCGTCTCCAACCACCACCGAGCCCCACAATCGACACCACTGACACTTCAAACCCACCGAACCATCACCTTGAATCTTGCAAAGCCTTCTCCTCCTGTAGAGCAGCGGCGACAACCACCAACAACCACCATCTGCCGCTATGAACCAGCAATACTCACTCGTTTCCGTTCGACTGTCGTCAAGCCAAACACCGTTGATGCCTCATATATATCGTTTTGCATTTGAGGTAACAAATTCAATCCTTCCTAGAGCATACTAGTCGCAAACATACTACGCTTAATAGGTAATATGATTCTCAAAATCCCACTGCATGTTTTTGCGACAATATGAGGAAGATGATGTTTTGGGTGGGTGTAATGGGTTTTATTTCTTTACTCCATAATAGTGCACTGCTAAATCCTTTTATTTTATTATTATTATTTTATATTTTAAATAATTAGAATAACCAAAGTAGATGTAAAATGGTGGCGTGAAGCACGTCATCTAATCTTTATTCACAAAAGTTATCACTTTGGCAATTTTATTATTTATAAGATGAGTTTTCTTTTATACTTAAGTAACTAAAATTCGAAACATACTCATTCTAATTTATTTTATTATTATTTTTTTCAACATTTTTTCCTAGAAGATTTTGAAAACCATATTGGATTATGTTGATTATATCCTCACATGTATACTATAGTAATTAATATAATCCATACGGTATGTTATCTAATAAAAATTATATATTCACTTTATGAATTTAAAAGGGTGACATACTACTCATTCTAAATTACCACTTGAATTGCTCATAGTATTTTACTCTCATGTAATGATAATAATATAAAAAATAAAAACTACAACCAAAAGTAGCATGATGTGCACCAACACTATAACGATTAAAATAATATTTTTAAATGCTAAATCTTCATTCTTAATATATTTAGATGTAAACATAATTCGTTGATTTACGTTGAATACTTGCAAGTCCTTCATGATCAAGGTGAGTTCATACTTGTCCCCTTTTACTCTTTAATTCTTTGGGACTTAACATGTATCACTATCAAAACTTAAACGATTTCATACTCTTAAACTATTATGCTCAATCTAAATGTTTATACGCTATGTCATGCTAGAATTCTAAGTCTTACATACAAATGTTCGATTAGCCGACAACCCACCGAACATGTATAGCGCTATAGGATTGACACACCGCCCCCTTTATGGGTCATGTTAAGTATTATTCTTTTGTGTTATCGAGTGTTGTTGCCGTTTGTATGGTTCTACGTGCATATGCCTATAACATGATGATTTGAGTAAAACTTTCTTATACTATGTATGTAGGTCAAAACTAGTATGCTCACCAATACTTTATGTGTTGACGGATATTTTATACATGTTGCATGAAAAGCTAGACAAGACGATACAAGAAACATCACTTAGGATTCGGCCTTAGAAACAAACGAAACAATCTTTATTTTACTTCACGTTCAAGTTAATGTATTTTTTCTCAAGAACAAATTGTATACTTGTTGAATCTTATATATGAATACAACAACAACAACAACCTTACCCAGTAAATCCCACACATTAGCACAGCTAAGAGTAGGGTCTGGGGAGGGTGGGATGTAGGCAAACCTTACCCCTATCCTTGCGGATAGAGAGGTTGCTTCCAGAGAGACCCCCGGCTCGACAAACAAAAAACTACCAGTAAACAACACTAAAAACTAATGGAGAGATACTGAATTTATATAAACATTGAAAGTGTCATGTATTATAAACAAAGGTATATATGCCATAAGAACAATATAACACATATAGTAACATAGAAAGTGTCATGTATTAAAGCAAGGTATATATGCACTAAAAACAACATAACCCAAAAGGAATATATGAAACAGTCCCTAAGAATCCTTAGCCTCAATTCTACGTCTCCACGAACTCCTATCTTGGACCATGTCCTCAGAGAGGTGCAACTCTATCAAATCCTGTTCAATACGCTTATCCCATGTCAACGTGGGTCTACCTCTACTCCTCCTACCGTCAACAGTCAGCTCCTCCACTACTCTGACTGTCGCTGACATCTGCCTCCTCCTCACATGCCCAAACCATCTCAATCTCCACTCCTTTATCTTCTCTGAAATCTTAGCCAAACCTAGCCTTCCCCTAACAATCTCATTTCTTATTCGGTCTAGTCTTGTGTACCCACACATCCACCTAAGCATCCTCATTTCTGCTACATCCATCTTGCGGGCTTGAGTCTTCTTGATGGCCCAACACTCCGACCCATACAGCATAGCCGGTCTGACTGCAACTCTATAGAATTTACCCTTTAGTTTAGTTGGGAACCTCCTGTCGCACAAAACCCCAGAGGCTGCTTTCCATCTACACCAGCCGGCCTGGATACGGTGGGTTACATCTCTATCTATTTCTCCATCATTTTGAACAAAAGATCCTAGATATTTGAAAGTTGTTGTCTTCGGGACCGCTTGACCATCGATGGTGATCTACGTGTCACTAACGTCATCTGCACCACTGAAACCACAGTAGAGGTACTCTGTCTTCGAGCGACTAATACTTAACCCCTTGCTCTCTAAAGATGCTCTCCACTCTTCTACCCTCGCATTCAGACTTTCTTTGGTCTCCGCCACTAACACAATATCATCAGCAAAAAGCATACACCACGGAACTGCCTCCTGAATCAATTTGGACAGCTCATCCAATACCATCGCAAAGAGGAATGGGCTCAAAGCAGACCCTTGATGGAGTCCAATCTCCACAGGAAAGGAATCAGTATCCCCTACAGGAGCCCGAACGCTGGTGAAAGACCTTTCATACATATCCTTAATTATATCTATATACTTCCCCGGCACCCCCTTACCTTCCAAAGTATCCCAAAGTATCTTACGTGGGACACTGTCGTATGCCTTTTCTAAGTCAATGAACACCATATGCAAGTCCCGTCTTTTCTCCCTATACTTCTCCATTAGTCTCCTTAGAATGTGGATTGCTTCAATAGTTGACCGCCCTGGCATGAAGCCAAATTGGTTTAGCGAAATATGAGTTTCTTTTCTAATCCTAGTCTCAATTATTCTTTCCCATAATTTCATAGTGTGGCTCAGCAACTTAATTCCTCTATAGCTTCCACAACATTGGGCGTCTCCTTTGTTCTTATATATAGGCACCACGACACTACTTCTCCATTGATCTGGCATATATCCAGACTTGAATATACTATTGAAGAAGTTAGTTAACCATTGGACTCCTTCCTCTCCTAAACACTTCCACGCTTATATATTGTCTTATTAAAGAGGAGTGACACTATTATTCTAAATTAACTATTAAATAATTGTCAATCCCCAAATTAGGAACCCTAGAATACTTATAGACTAGAAAACTTAGACTTTTAAGTTTTCCCAACACTTATATATTGTCTTATTAAGGAGGAGTGATGGCTAAGATAGTCATTTTTATTTCCGTACAACTTAACAAACAAGATGTACAATATATTTAAGCAAAAAAATTAAGGGTATTATTGGCATACTTGTGACTATTAAGACACTTAGGAGGGTAGATTAGTAAATTTAACATAATCCAATACCTCACATCCTAAAATCTTATCCCAATTATGCCCTTATGTCCAACTTTTAAAACACAAAATACAACCTAACCTATGATGCATCTTAAATGTGAGACCTTTCAACCCCTCATCTATATTATTATATATATACTTCATTGTAATCAATTTCTTGAATGCTAATAGTCTTTTCATAACCCCAAACAAAATCTTAGAGCTAATTTTATGGTTTGAAACATTGTTTTGTCTAAAAAATTTATGTCTTCATTAGATGAGAAGAGAAAAAAATCAATGAGAAGTTAAGACGCTTGCAGAATCAAATTGAGGTAATTTAATTGTGCAACTAACAATTAAATCAATAAACAAACAATATTCAGAATTATTGATGAGAAAATATATTGTTTAAGTTCTAATTCTAATTAATAAAATAAATTAAACACTAGCATCAAGAGAAAACAAAAACTTAACTATGTGTTAATTACTTATGTTATTTGTGTTAAGAAATAAGAAATCGAAAAGCCATAATGATGCTCACGCTAATGAATCAACCCAAATCTTTATCTTCTATACTATATTATAAAACATCAGTGAAGGATAGCCGCAAAATTTAAGTAAATACAACCTTTATTGCTTATAGTACAATGCTTGTCTTTCTACTTAAATATTAAATTGTTGAAGCGATTAATTTAAACATAATTATAAAATTGATGAGTAAATTAACAATAATGTGGTGACTCTTTACATTCATAACCTTCATGTCTTTATTATGTTTGTATCAATGTTATAAACTTATAAATAGTGGTCATGTATTTGGTATATAAATAATGTGGTGACTCTTCACATACATAACTTACATATCTTTCAATGTTTATAGTAAATAAATTACATCATATATTATGTATTTATATCTTCTTTTTAAATTTATGTGGTTGCAGGATGGTATGATGTGACACTTCTACACACAAATGAATATGTAGGCTTGAAGTTTGCCAACACACCCAGCCCATGACAAGTTTCAACCCATTAAAGTAAGCGATATATGTAGGCTTGACGTTTATACAAGCAGATATGGTAGAGATACTTCATGAGCAATGTCATCGTCTTCCTCGATGGTTTTTTTGTTTTCTTTGCTACTATAAGCTTCTAGGAATAGAATTTAAGTTGCTGATCTTACGAAATCACCAATTGTTTACATATCCAAAAGAATACAAGTTCTTATCAAACAATTTGGTAGTTTTAAGTATATTGATTACTAATTTGTTTGGTCTAATATATCTGTTACGGCGCTTGTCAAACTAACATAAAACGAGAGTATCTATGCAAATCATTGACTCTGCTGCATTTCGCGGGTGTCCTAAAATAATAGAAATATATTGCACACAACAAACTGCATTTTAGTAATTATATCACTTCCACCACAATCTTATGGTCAATAAGAGATACAACGCCACTTCACTACGCTAAGCACCGCTCTACGATGGCATACTTATCTACCTTCGAGATACATCAAAAGGGTCCCACCGAAGGACGTGGGCCAATCTAAGGGTGTTGCAAGGAATAGCACGGAACAATGTACCCATTTAAAATTTTCAGAAGATATACTTATGAGTTTCAGTTTTCAATAACATATATTTTATACATCGTTGTTTTCTACTTCATCATAACGAATAGCCAACAAACATGATGCACGAGGGGCAAAACAGATGCACCCGCTGCAACGCGTGGGCATTCATACTAATACTATATCAAGAGATTCGATACTATTGTTAAGGTGAGTTTACATTGCCCCTTTTTACTATTTTACAAATTTTGGGGTGAAACATGTTACATTTTCAATTTCAATTCAACATAAGTGTCTATGTGTTATTCTATGTTGCATTATGTTTTAAACAATACTTTGGTAAGCACAATTAGACTAGCATAATCATTAACATTGATCCAGCCGACGATATACAATGATATATATATATATTGGATTGACAACCCCACCCGGATACGTGTACCTCCAGTATAGGTAGCGTGGGTGATTGTTATCGATCATATAACAAAAACGAGTAAACCATATGCGTATGGGATGGACCACAATAATCATGTCACAAGGTTTGATTATGCAAACGATTTACCGGGTAGTTTTGTTTTCACATATGGACTAGATTTGCCATGACACTAGAATTGTACAAGCTTTTATACTCATGATACAATATTCAAATCTGTGTAATTCTCACCAACTTTTGTTGACCCAGAATATTTTCAAACTTAACATGTTTCAGGTTATAGCTTTGCTTGAAGATTAGAGTTAATGCTTGAAGATTTAGATTTAGCTTTTCTCATTTGATGTACAAATTCTTTTAGAGCAATTGTATGTAATTCATTTAAATGATTATTGAAACTTATTATTTACCATGAGCTACTGAACAATCATCAATATGTGACATCCCGATGTTTCCGTCGTCGGTTGGGGTGTTACAGATATGTTTTTGTCAAAATGTTGTAAAATGTGAAAATGTGCTTGGTGGCATGATGAGTACTAGGGTTTGTTGTACACCACTCGGGGTGAGTCCTTGCTACTATAACCATTTATTCGTCTGTGTGTGTGTGTGTGAAATCAAAAATCAAAGGAATATTTAGATAGTACTATTGGTGCCTGACAAGGCCCACCCCTAATCGATAGCGTCGATTATGTAACTGTGTATACCAGAGGTGCACGTATCTGAACTAAGTTGTTATTTTCCGATAAATAATTACCAGCGGGGCATTGCGTGTCTTGGTTTGGTTATGGGCTCAAGGGATTACTCGTCATAATTTTGTAAGAGCTAGCTACTCCATTCAATAGCCACTGCTTATGTTTATTCCGCACATGTTTGTTGTTGAAATGTTTTGTATTATTGAACTAAAACATGTGAACTCACCAATATTTTATATATTGGCGTATTTTTAAACATATCTTTAAGGTAACTAAGTGCTGAATAGATTTGTGGCTAGTACGGTGGAATATGGGATGTCAGACTCTTGTCGGGATCTCACCTATAACTAGTGGTTTTCAAAAGCGGCGCGTTGCGCCTCATTGTGTTGGGACTCCCTTCATACCTTTTCCACCAAGCGTGATGCGCTCGGGATAAACCAAAATGAAATAGCCATGAGTATTTAACCAAGCGTATTCACATAGATCGAAGTATATTCTGTTTCAAGTTAGTAACCTAACAATACCATAGACCATCCAAAACATCTGTGTAACACCCCAACCGATGGCGGAATCATCGAGGTGTCACGTAGTGACGATTGTTCAAAAGCACATGGTACTAAAATGTAAATATTTTATTGAATAATTTAAATTGTCTTACATAGATGAAATGGGAAAAATACAAAAGTCTGAATGAAACATGAAATTTGAAATAACTTATTAAAAGCAAGCACTAAAATCCAATGCTATAGTACTAAGATCAAACTGCACCTGAAACATGTACAAAATAAGTTTTGTCAACATATGAAATGTTGGTAAGCATTCCTAGTTTTAATATATATATATATAGTAAGTTGGAAAATGTTATACAATTCAAGTGCAAAACTACAGTGCAAATATGTAAACTATGTATCATACAAATGAGCGAAATCAATCCTGTGACTGTATAATGTACTAAATGAACGGCGGTGTACTTATCCAAATAATTGGATAATAACTTAACAATGACCATGGATTCTCCGATGAAAAAGGGGGAGAATCACCTAGGCGGGTTGTCAATCCAATATCGCTATCCAATGTTAAGGTCGGCTTGTACAATGCTAATGATTTCACTAAGTACAAATGTATTCTACATGTAATGTCTAAGCATAAAGCACGTTTGTAAGCAAATGCACATAGTACTAGAATTGTATTGTAAAAATGTGAACTTGTATTTGAAATTTGTATAAGTGTACATGTAACACCCCAAAAATGAATAAAAGCAAAAAGGGGATAGGAAATACTCACTTTCGCCAAATGACTAGATGACTAAGCGAGCGTGAAAATGCGAGCAATCCAAAGATTCAACAACGAAACTAGTCCAATTTAGAAGAAAAGAAACCGAATAGGAAAAAATATCAAGCTTCCAATTCGCCAATTACAAGAGCTTATAATCAAAGCTTCAAATGTAGAAGTAATATACTCTGGAAGAAAGGTATGAGGGAGAGTTTAATCGAATTGAAACATTCGATTTAGAGATGCAAAGTGTAATGGGTCATAGGTGGGTTTTTATACTAGTTTTGGATTCAATTAGGCTTTAAAATTGGTCAACACAATAAAGTAAGGTTTTAAGATGAATTGAATATTTGACTAGGACTTTGACTGTTTGACTAAGACTTTGACTGGGATTTTGACTAGGACTTTGATTGAAACTTTGACTGTTTGACTGTCTTAGCGGACCGCGAGGGCTAAAAATAATTTTTCTAATTTAATCAATTTTACGTTCTAGACTTGTTTCCTTTGATTTCTAAGTTGTTTTAGGACCGAAAATTAAGGGCTTTGAGTAGCAAGGTCTGAAACATACGTGCTCGGGTGTAGATGTGAGTATAAAACGTGCATACTTTTACTTATAAAAATTATAAGTTTTATTAAATTGTGAATTTTGGTCCTATTAAAATACGAGGGTTAAAAATGAAAATTTTGAAATAGTTGAGGAACCAATTATGCACATTTATCAAAAGTGAAGGGTGCAGGTTGTCACAGTCTCCCCTACTTTAGAAAATTTCGTCCCGAAATTACTTTCATGTGAAGGTTTTGATGAAACAAAAGACATTTGTAAAAAGGCAAGTAGATTTTAAGAAATGCATCAGCCATGATTTGACAAAGTTTGAAGTAGTTGTTTAATACCCAAAATAAGAGTTTGAAAATCCTTAAAGTTTGACCCAAGGTTAGAGAATTAAGAGTTTATAATGAGCAAGGTTTGGGAAAAGTATGTAACTGGTTAGGGCAAGGCAGTGTTATAGTAGCTTCCCTTACTTTAGAGAAGTTTCTGAGCGAACTTTATTAAGGACATGCAACAGGATTTCGACTAACATAGAGTGTAAGAATATAGAAAGTTTGTGTTTTCTGTGTGGATGGTCCAGAGAAAGACTCTAGGAAGTTGAATTGAAGCTCGTGTAAGAACATTCTTATCGAAAATGCTAGCTATTAGTCAGCGATCTAATAAAGAGATAGTAATGGGTAGGTTCTTGGTCAGACTCCTAGTCCGCTCCCGCAGTATCGCTCGTGCTTATATATAGGGTGTACCGCAGCTAACCCACCACACTAATGATACTTTGGACTCGTACTGATTGTCTACCATTAGCCTAAGTAGAATCACACACCACCCCCATGTACCTGTAAATCCATGATTGCGTTCCGGACCGTAATCATCGATTCACCTTACACTAGGGTGCTATGCTTTTCCATAACACTAACATAAGTAATACAAGAAACAATGCGTGCAACCAAGATGTGTTAAGTAGTAGATACTGCTCAAGTATAAGATGCGGTTAGAGGTTCTTCCCCTTTCAGGTTCACCCTTTTAACCGTAATGAGATTAATGTGTAAGTATAAGACATGATTAGGGGTTCTTCACCTTTCGGGTTCACCCTTAACCGGTAAATTTCTGTTCACATCGTTGGGCTCTAAACAACCATATTGATAAACTCTTAGGATTACATCGTTCCCCTCGGGTTAGAGGAATACTCTGAACCGAGTTGTACATGGGAACTGGCTTAGATCTCATACGAGCTATCAATTAGTATGTTCGTTGGCCATGATGATGAACAAAATAATGTAAAGTATAACAGGGTTTTGCTCATAACAAAAAAAAAATATGCATACCAAATATGCGTTCATGTAAGTATATAAGTATAGCATAAAATTTCGATTGAAAGAATAGCATAACGTAAATCGAGTAAATCGCACAATTTGCACAAAATGAAAGTAAACGAGTTAAATTAATGCTCAAAACTAGTGTTGTAAGAATAACTACTAATAACTAGTGCGAAAATAGTTGCGAATAATGCGTGAAAATAACTACCAACAAAAGAATAATACAAAAATAATAAGATAATGTACGGACGTAAGTATAAATAGAATGGTGTAAAAAAAATAATGAAATTTACTGTAAATGAAAGTGCGTGGAACAGACGTGTAGTCTACTGGTATGAGGATAAATTTTTGGAAACCGAAGAATGTTTTAAGTTCAAAACATATTCACTTGAAAAGATTTCGTAGGTACACATTTTCATGTGTTTACGAGAAGTCGAGTTTGAAAAGTGTTATAAGGTATATTATTTAGTTGCAAATTCCTCCCGAAAACATATATTGGATACGTTATATGAAAACATGTAGATATACATTTGATTTGTAAAAAAAAAAATGCAATGCAAGTTTATAAAATGCAAGATGAAACCATTTCATGAAGTGTGTGCAAATCTAATGTGTTTCGAAAGACCAAGATTTAAAATGATGTGAAGGTTGTGAATGATCCCAGATGCCTTGACGAATTTTGGAAAATAAAATTTTCTGTATTTAAACATTTCTTTAACTTGTGGGTTGAAAAGTCGGAAATTTTTAATTGTTATGACATGTTGAGAAAATCGAAGTGTTACCCGTTAAGACTGGGTAAAATTAAAACCTTTTAAATTTCCAAACTTTTACGTAATTTATACATTGAAAGATCATTTATTTGCAGGATCGTTAAGGCATCTCTTTGGGCTCACAACAGGCTATTTGTTTCAAGGCACAAGGTGTATGAAAAGTGTGTTCTAATTTGGCGAACAGGCTTTGTGAAAAGACTTATAGAATAAGTTGTCAAATTAATCGTTTTAGAGAGTAGTGTACTAGTGCGTATCGTGTAGGTAGGCATTTATATATGAGTTTAGTCTGACTAAGAAGTTCTAACTAATGGTAGTTGGCTATGGCTTAGGAGACTGGGTGCAACAATATTAGTATTAGGTATATGAGGATATACTGTGACTTCGATCAAGTAAGTTTATAAACATGAAGGTATAAAACAGGTTGAAATAATAAGTTTGGAAAAAACCATGTTCATTTTTAACTGTATGATGACACAACATTCCTAAAATCAGGATGTGATTAAAGTTAAACACAAAGTTTAAAACTTAAGTCGTGGTTAAAAATGTTTTAACACAAAACGAGTAATACCTTATAGTGTAAAAATCATGAGCATGAGTGAAATAGTGTAAGCTTTAATGCAATAATATATCGAACAAAAGTTTTAGTAATGATGATAATGGATTCAAAAGCGAATGAATAATGGCATATGAAACATCAAGTGATTAAATGGAATCTTCAAATGATAAACAAACATAAATATCAATGATATAAAACAATAGAATTGTTTCCATAGGAAACTTTGACCAACTCAAGTATTTGAAATTTCCTAGTGACTTGTGGGGGCGTACTTTATCCTATAAGTGAATGCTCATCTCAAGAGTTCCCAGGTAGGTATACGGGTCCCTCGTCTGATTGGGATTTATACGAAATACCAGGCCTAGGCAGAAAACTCAGGATACAGGCGCTCACCCTTCCAGATTGCACGTGCCCCATCACTAGTGAATTCCAAAACTTTAGCAAGATTAAAAACGAGATGCAAAAATAGATCCTTGATATTTGGATTTCACTCCTAACTCAAAGATGTATTTCAAAATTGAAAACGATTGTGGAATGAAACCAATCACTAAGTTAAGGATATCACTCCCAGCTTAGTGGTTAAGTTCCTTTTTGAAAGAAATACTCTTTAAGGTGTGGATGTCACTCATATCTCAAAGATATATTCCTAAGATAAATAAAATATAGAGGAGTGAAACTAATCACCAAGGTATGGATGTCACTCATAACTTGGTGATATCGTTTCGTTTGTGAAATACGAGTATCTTCTTCTTTAAACAACACACCGAAAGAATAACGAGAAAGAATCATAGCGAAAATATCTTGAAAGAAAATAATAGGATAAAGAGAAATAAACACAAGAGGACTCATGAATGTAAGCTTGGTTATAGACTAGGTTAAAGGCATTCTAATAACCTAATTCCCTATAACCATGGCTCTGATACCAATCTGTAACACCCCAACCGATGGCGGAATCATCGAGGTGTCACGTAGTGACGATTGTTCAAAAGCACATGGTACTAAAATGTAAATATTTTATTGAATAATTTAAATTGTCTTACATAGATGAAATGGGAAAAATACAAAAGTCTGAATGAAACATGAAATTTGAAATAACTTATTAAAAGCAAGCACTAAAATCCAATGCTATAGTACTAAGATCAAACTGCACCTGAAACATGTACAAAATAAGTTTTGTCAACATATGAAATGTTGGTAAGCATTCCTAGTTTTAATATATATATATATAGTAAGTTGGAAAATGTTATACAATTCAAGTGCAAAACTACAGTGCAAATATGTAAACTATGTATCATACAAATGAGCGAAATCAATCCTGTGACTGTATAATGTACTAAATGAACGGCGGTGTACTTATCCAAATAATTGGATAATAACTTAACAATGACCATGGATTCTCCGATGAAAAAGGGGGAGAATCACCTAGGCGGGTTGTCAATCCAATAGCGCTATCCAATGTTAAGGTCGGCTTGTACAATGCTAATGATTTCACTAAGTACAAATGTATTCTACATGTAATGTCTAAGCATAAAGCACGTTTGTAAGCAAATGCACATAGTACTAGAATTGTATTGTAAAAATGTGAACTTGTATTTGAAATTTGTATAAGTGTACATGTAACACCCCAAAAATGAATAAAAGCAAAAAGGGGATAGGAAATACTCACTTTCGCCAAATGACTAGATGACTAAGCGAGCGTGAAAATGCGAGCAATCCAAAGATTCAACAACGAAACTAGTCCAATTTAGAAGAAAAGAAACCGAATAGGAAAAAATATCAAGCTTCCAATTCGCCAATTACAAGAGCTTATAATCAAAGCTTCAAATGTAGAAGTAATATACTCTGGAAGAAAGGTATGAGGGAGAGTTTAATCGAATTGAAACATTCGATTTAGAGGTGCAAAGTGTAATGGGTCATAGGTGGGTTTTTATACTAGTTTTGGATTCAATTAGGCTTTAAAATTGGTCAACACAATAAAGTAAGGTTTTAAGATGAATTGAATATTTGACTAGGACTTTGACTGTTTGACTAAGACTTTGACTGGGATTTTGACTAGGACTTTGATTGAAACTTTGACTGTTTGACTGTCTTAGCGGACCGCGAGGGCTAAAAATAATTTTTCTAATTTAATCAATTTTACGTTCTAGACTTGTTTCCTTTGATTTCTAAGTTGTTTTAGGACCGAAAATTAAGGGCTTTGAGTAGCAAGGTCTGAAACATACGTGCTCGGGTGTAGATGTGAGTATAAAACGTGCATACTTTTACTTATAAAAATTATAAGTTTTATTAAATTGTGAATTTTGGTCCTATTAAAATACGAGGGTTAAAAATGAAAATTTTGAAATAGTTGAGGAACCAATTATGCACATTTATCAAAAGTGAAGGGTGCAGGTTGTCACAGTCTCCCCTACTTTAGAAAATTTCGTCCCGAAATTACTTTCATGTGAAGGTTTTGATGAAACAAAAGACATTTGTAAAAAGGCAAGTAGATTTTAAGAAATGCATCAGCCATGATTTGACAAAGTTTGAAGTAGTTGTTTAATACCCAAAATAAGAGTTTGAAAATCCTTAAAGTTTGACCCAAGGTTAGAGAATTAAGAGTTTATAATGAGCAAGGTTTGGGAAAAGTATGTAACTGGTTAGGGCAGGGCAGTGTTATAGTAGCTTCCCTTACTTTAGAGAAGTTTCTGAGCGAACTTTATTAAGGACATGCAACAGGATTTCGACTAACATAGAGTGTAAGAATATAGAAAGTTTGTGTTTTCTGTGTGGATGGTCCAGAGAAAGACTCTAGGAAGTTGAATTGAAGCTCGTGTAAGAACATTCTTATCGAAAATGCTAGCTATTAGTCAGCGATCTAATAAAGAGATAGTAATGGGTAGGTTCTTGGTCAGACTCCTAGTCCGCTCCCGCAGTATCGCTCGTGCTTATATATAGGGTGTACCGCAGCTAACCCACCACACTAATGATACTTTGGACTCGTACTGATTGTCTACCATTAGCCTAAGTAGAATCACACACCACCCCCATGTACCTGTAAATCCATGATTGCGTTCCGGACCGTAATCATCGATTCACCTTACACTAGGGTGCTATGCTTTTCCATAACACTAACATAAGTAATACAAGAAACAATGCGTGCAACCAAGATGTGTTAAGTAGTAGATACTGCTCAAGTATAAGATGCGGTTAGAGGTTCTTCCCCTTTCAGGTTCACCCTTTTAACCGTAATGAGATTAATGTGTAAGTATAAGACATGATTAGGGGTTCTTCACCTTTCGGGTTCACCCTTAACCGGTAAATTTCTGTTCACATCGTTGGGCTCTAAACAACCATATTGATAAACTCTTAGGATTACATCGTTCCCCTCGGGTTAGAGGAATACTCTGAACCGAGTTGTACATGGGAACTGGCTTAGATCTCATACGAGCTATCAATTAGTATGTTCGTTGGCCATGATGATGAACAAAATAATGTAAAGTATAACAGGGTTTTGCTCATAACAAAAAAAAAATATGCATACCAAATATGCGTTCATGTAAGTATATAAGTATAGCATAAAATTTCGATTGAAAGAATAGCATAACGTAAATCGAGTAAATCGCACAATTTGCACAAAATGAAAGTAAACGAGTTAAATTAATGCTCAAAACTAGTGTTGTAAGAATAACTACTAATAACTAGTGCGAAAATAGTTGCGAATAATGCGTGAAAATAACTACCAACAAAAGAATAATACAAAAATAATAAGATAATGTACGGACGTAAGTATAAATAGAATGGTGTAAAAAAAATAATGAAATTTACTGTAAATGAAAGTGCGTGGAACAGACGTGTAGTCTACTGGTATGAGGATAAATTTTTGGAAACCGAAGAATGTTTTAAGTTCAAAACATATTCACTTGAAAAGATTTCGTAGGTACACATTTTCATGTGTTTACGAGAAGTCGAGTTTGAAAAGTGTTATAAGGTATATTATTTAGTTGCAAATTCCTCCCGAAAACATATATTGGATACGTTATATGAAAACATGTAGATATACATTTGATTTGTAAAAAAAAAATGCAATGCAAGTTTATAAAATGCAAGATGAAACCATTTCATGAAGTGTGTGCAAATCTAATGTGTTTCGAAAGACCAAGATTTAAAATGATGTGAAGGTTGTGAATGATCCCAGATGCCTTGACGAATTTTGGAAAATAAAATTTTCTGTATTTAAACATTTCTTTAACTTGTGGGTTGAAAAGTCGGAAATTTTTAATTGTTATGACATGTTGAGAAAATCGAAGTGTTACCCGTTAAGACTGGGTAAAATTAAAACCTTTTAAATTTCCAAACTTTTACGTAATTTATACATTGAAAGATCATTTATTTGCAGGATCGTTAAGGCATCTCTTTGGGCTCACAACAGGCTATTTGTTTCAAGGCACAAGGTGTATGAAAAGTGTGTTCTAATTTGGCGAACAGGCTTTGTGAAAAGACTTATAGAATAAGTTGTCAAATTAATCGTTTTAGAGAGTAGTGTACTAGTGCGTATCGTGTAGGTAGGCATTTATATATGAGTTTAGTCTGACTAAGAAGTTCTAACTAATGGTAGTTGGCTATGGCTTAGGAGACTGGGTGCAACAATATTAGTATTAGGTATATGAGGATATACTGTGACTTCGATCAAGTAAGTTTATAAACATGAAGGTATAAAACAGGTTGAAATAATAAGTTTGGAAAAAACCATGTTCATTTTTAACTGTATGATGACACAACATTCCTAAAATCAGGATGTGATTAAAGTTAAACACAAAGTTTAAAACTTAAGTCGTGGTTAAAAATGTTTTAACACAAAACGAGTAATACCTTATAGTGTAAAAATCATGAGCATGAGTGAAATAGTGTAAGCTTTAATGCAATAATATATCGAACAAAAGTTTTAGTAATGATGATAATGGATTCAAAAGCGAATGAATAATGGCATATGAAACATCAAGTGATTAAATGGAATCTTCAAATGATAAACAAACATAAATATCAATGATATAAAACAATAGAATTGTTTCCATAGGAAACTTTGACCAACTCAAGTATTTGAAATTTCCTAGTGACTTGTGGGGGCGTACTTTATCCTATAAGTGAATGCTCATCTCAAGAGTTCCCAGGTAGGTATACGGGTCCCTCGTCTGATTGGGATTTATACGAAATACCAGGCCTAGGCAGAAAACTCAGGATACAGGCGCTCACCCTTCCAGATTGCACGTGCCCCATCACTAGTGAATTCCAAAACTTTAGCAAGATTAAAAACGAGATGCAAAAATAGATCCTTGATATTTGGATTTCACTCCTAACTCAAAGATGTATTTCAAAATTGAAAACGATTGTGGAATGAAACCAATCACTAAGTTAAGGATATCACTCCCAGCTTAGTGGTTAAGTTCCTTTTTGAAAGAAATACTCTTTAAGGTGTGGATGTCACTCATATCTCAAAGATATATTCCTAAGATAAATAAAATATAGAGGAGTGAAACTAATCACCAAGGTATGGATGTCACTCATAACTTGGTGATATCATTTCGTTTGTGAAATACGAGTATCTTCTTCTTTAAACAACACACCGAAAGAATAACGAGAAAGAATCATAGCGAAAATATCTTGAAAGAAAATAATAGGATAAAGAGAAATAAACACAAGAGGACTCATGAATGTAAGCTTGGTTATAGACTAGGTTAAAGGCATTCTAATAACCTAATTCCCTATAACCATGGCTCTGATACCAATCTGTAACACCCCAACCGATGGCGGAATCATCGAGGTGTCACGTAGTGACGATTGTTCAAAAGCACATGGTACTAAAATGTAAATATTTTATTGAATAATTTAAATTGTCTTACATAGATGAAATGGGAAAAATACAAAAGTCTGAATGAAACATGAAATTTGAAATAACTTATTAAAAGCAAGCACTAAAATCCAATGCTATAGTACTAAGATCAAACTGCACCTGAAACATGTACAAAATAAGTTTTGTCAACATATGAAATGTTGGTAAGCATTCCTAGTTTTAATATATATATATAGTAAGTTGGAAAATGTTATACAATTCAAGTGCAAAACTACAGTGCAAATATGTAAACTATGTATCATACAAATGAGCGAAATCAATCCTGTGACTGTATAATGTACTAAATGAACGGCGGTGTACTTATCCAAATAATTGGATAATAACTTAACAATGACCATGGATTCTCCGATGAAAAAGGGGGAGAATCACCTAGGCGGGTTGTCAATCCAATAGCGCTATCCAATGTTAAGGTCGGCTTGTACAATGCTAATGATTTCACTAAGTACAAATGTATTCTACATGTAATGTCTAAGCATAAAGCACGTTTGTAAGCAAATGCACATAGTACTAGAATTGTATTGTAAAAATGTGAACTTGTATTTGAAATTTGTATAAGTGTACATGTAACACCCCAAAAATGAATAAAAGCAAAAAGGGGATAGGAAATACTCACTTTCGCCAAATGACTAGATGACTAAGCGAGCGTGAAAATGCGAGCAATCCAAAGATTCAACAACGAAACTAGTCCAATTTAGAAGAAAAGAAACCGAATAGGAAAAAATATCAAGCTTCCAATTCGCCAATTACAAGAGCTTATAATCAAAGCTTCAAATGTAGAAGTAATATACTCTGGAAGAAAGGTATGAGGGAGAGTTTAATCGAATTGAAACATTCGATTTAGAGGTGCAAAGTGTAATGGGTCATAGGTGGGTTTTTATACTAGTTTTGGATTCAATTAGGCTTTAAAATTGGTCAACACAATAAAGTAAGGTTTTAAGATGAATTGAATATTTGACTAGGACTTTGACTGTTTGACTAAGACTTTGACTGGGATTTTGACTAGGACTTTGATTGAAACTTTGACTGTTTGACTGTCTTAGCGGACCGCGAGGGCTAAAAATAATTTTTCTAATTTAATCAATTTTACGTTCTAGACTTGTTTCCTTTGATTTCTAAGTTGTTTTAGGACCGAAAATTAAGGGCTTTGAGTAGCAAGGTCTGAAACATACGTGCTCGGGTGTAGATGTGAGTATAAAACGTGCATACTTTTACTTATAAAAATTATAAGTTTTATTAAATTGTGAATTTTGGTCCTATTAAAATACGAGGGTTAAAAATGAAAATTTTGAAATAGTTGAGGAACCAATTATGCACATTTATCAAAAGTGAAGGGTGCAGGTTGTCACAATCTGCGTAATAGGTTACAATTACTGTTCTAAGCTATACACCCCACTTGCAAATCTTTATTTTCTTAGATATTTCAATTTTGTTTCCTAAATGGGAACTGTAGTTCACAAACCTTAAAAATACGACATGCAAGTTGCAGCCAAAGTTGAATGCTAAGCTGGCCATTAGAATTACAGATATCCTAAAAAGCTTCTTGATGATACACTTTAAGCAGCCGTAAAAAAAACAAAGGTAATCTATTGCTCATCCTTTCTAATTTTGGGTGAAAAAAACCTACATTTTCAACAGTTCAGTTAGAAAGCTTCACATTAAAAATGAAAATGGGACTGCACAATTTTGAAGCTAGATTTGCATACCAAAAGATGAAAAGGACGTCTGGCTTGTTCCTTAAATATTCTCCTACTCTGGCGATTGTAATCTGCAAATTATGTATAGGATCTAAATACGCTTAATGTAAATGGGTGCATATTATATACAACGTAATTACCAGATCCTAGTTAACTACCATCATGATGGAGATGTTATATCGGCTCGCGGCGCATCGTCGGTGGATCAACGTATATCATCATGGCGCATGGTTCCAACCTCTAAATGTGGTCCAAGTGAAACGAACGAAACTCATGAGTCTAGACTGTTAACAACACAAATAATTAAAAAAGTTTAACCACAAATTGTTCAATAACGTTGATAATTAGGACTCATAATACTTAGCTCAGTCTGGCTGCATACCGCATGCCCAACACGTAATCAATTCAACACCTCCTATCTCAACTCCAGGGAAAATACCCCAAATTTGAAAATCCTCACCTTTAACGAAAGTTAAACCCCAGTTGGTGTGGTTTAACTTATAATTGTATGATGATCGTTTAAATAACTGTTGGTTACTCAGAAGAAACACATTTTTGTTGTGCGATTTCATTTACATCTTAAAAGTGTTTTGTTATAATGATATGGGTTTAACCGAACATGAACATAATCGTTATTGCTTATGATATAGAAACACAAAAGTTTTTTGCTGATGTGGATGAGAAATATTATAGCCGTTATTGCTTCCAGCAACATCATGAAAGGTTAGGGACCTTCATAATCAAAAGATTAAGTAAATCACTAAAGGCAATCAAGTGAAATTCAAACATGGGCTTCTCATTTGCAGCACAAGATCTAACATTTGAGAAGCTATAATGACTATCAGATTGACAATAACTGTGATCCCTCTATCTAAAAAGATATGTTAAGTTACTGCATTATCATATACTGACCTATCAGAACCACAACTGATGATTCTGCGCCCATTTCCGGTGAGTTTTATCGTAGACACAGCAGCTGAATAATCGTCAATGTTGGCAATCAGATAAAGGTTCCTGAATAGGATAACATACATAAAGATTCAAAGGTGAACAATGGAACTCCAAAAATGTCTATAAAGGGTAACATTCAAACCTGTTTACATCAAAAAGATGTATTGTTTTAACCAATTATATATTACTAAACTTACGTGATAAACCCAGGCCAGCTAGAGCTTTCCCATTTCCTAGAGTCAAATGGTTTTTGTATCTGCGATCATCAACAACAGCAGCTATAGACGCAATCCATGGACTGTAAGACACTATGGTTTTGGCTAACGGGCCTCCATTTCCTGATGCTTGTGCAACAAAAAGTCAAAAACTCCAGCTTTAACAGCCGAGAGAGGCGTAGCATCAAACGGGTTTAAATATGTGGTCTTTGTGGTGGCAGGTGGACTGTTAAGCCCAACTGACAGGTTCCGTATGTCAACACCATCATAAACCGCCTGTTAACACATGTTTAATACATAAGAGATAACTCTCCACAAGTGTTCTTGTAAACTGTATCATAAACAAAATTGTAAGCTAAACCTGATCGATGGCAGCAACAACCTTGGTTTTAAAAAGCGCTAGGCGCACAAAAGCGACGAGATCTAAGCGCATCGCGCGAAGCGCAAAGCGCAAAAAGCGTGGGATTTTCGTACCCGAAGCGCACACTAATTATATAAATTTTTTTATATATCCCATATATATTCCATGAGATTTTAGCTTCATTTACCCAAAATATAGCTATAAATAAGGTTTTTATGTGATTTTACCTATATGTACAAGTTAAAAACACCAAGGTACAACATTTTTATGCATAAAAAATACCCAGAATACGTGAGGCGCGCGCCTCAGGCAGAAAAGCGCCTGAAATTTGGCAAAAAAGCGCCTGAGGCGCGCGCCTTTGGGAAAAAGGATAGGCGCAAAGCCCTGAGGCGCCCTAGGCTGCGCCTTGATGCGCGCCTCAGACGCGCTTTTTAAAACCCAGGCAACAACATCAGCAACAAATCCCCCAAACATCCGGTAGAATGCCTTATAAACAGCAATTCTATTTATACAAGATTGTTATTCAAAACGTGTTCAAATACATAACTAATTTCAGTATTCTGTATTGTTAATGAAAATTTATGAGCATTAAATGCCCCCTCAACATAGGTCTCAAGCTAGACAAAAAAAAAAACCTATTTAATTATTTTAATTAATGTTGTTTCCAACTTTCCATATGTGTGGGCCTAACATAATCGCTGCCAACTCTATATAAGAAATTAACTCAACATTTTGCAAAAAAACTAAGGGGCTGTTTGGTAGCCTCTTAATGAGGCTCTTAACCATTCAGTGCTGAATGATTCAGCATTCAGCGCGTTTGTTTCAGCCTCTGAATGGAATGGTTAAGTCTAAATCATTAAGATTTGGGATGTTGCTGAACCATTAAGCACTGAACTATTAAGTGCTGAACTAGGCTGAACCTTAATGAGCATCCCCTATCAACGTGGGATAAGAAAACTAACCATTAAGAGATCTAACTTATGATTCAGCGCTTAACCATTCAGACCTCTTAACCATTCAAACCTCTTAATGATTCAGCACTTAATCAACCAAACAGCCCCTAAAGGTCAGTGATGGCCATCATTGAAATAAACTAATCATTTTCACATTTTATGTTACCAAGATAGTGTATATGATTCATGCCTAGAGAAAATATCTTAAATATCCAAGGTGGTAAAATGCGCAGATCAAGTGGGTTGGATAACATATTTGGATAAAAACAAATACTTTTTGTCATGGTTTAAACATGTCAGCTTCAAGTTGGGTTGACCCAAAACTCCTTTGTCGAAAAAAAAAAAACAATTTTTGTATAAAATAATTAGTGTATCGAATATGATTACAAATGTTATATGATCTCAATAATAATCACATTTATTCCAAGTAAGATTATTTAGCAGGTTTTGTAAACTAAAAAACACATTAGGTGACTTTCAATCCATTTCCTTTTCCCTGTTTTTTTATATTTGATCTGTTAAGATGTAAAAACATAATCTAAATCAATGTGGCTATAAGCAAATGGCTCAAAGTTGCCACCTATACTAAAAGCAACAAAACTTCATTAACCTTCAGGCCTTTGGCCTGGCGGTATCTGGGTGTATAGTAATGTGCCCCTCCCTATGAGCTTGAGGGTTCAAGTCCCATAGTGGACAGAGTTAAATTGCCGTTAAATTAAAATAGAAAAAATGCTCGCAAGATACGCATCATCATTACCAAATGAATTTAAAAATAAATAAATAAAAGAACTTTTTACCAGAATTAAGTCAGCGGCTGGCAGAAATTCGATCTGGTGAGTTACAAAAACTACAGTTTTAGTTGCTAATGCAGTTATTAAATGAAAATATGAAATTACCAAAAACGCAAATCCAAAGTCCAAAAGCCCTTAGAAGAACGAAAGCTCGATTTCCCGGACCCCACGCTGCCACAAACCGCCCCACACATCCCTCTCTCAACTTTCATCTGTATGTTAGACAATGTCGGCCTTGGAGCACATGGGTCCCACTGAAATTCACCATCTTTGAGTTCAATTGCCACAACAGACATCCCGCGTGGCAACACAATTGTTGCATCTTCTTGCAGCTCTTCCTCTTGTAAGAACCCCGTGATTCTATCAAGAGAAACTTTTGTCTGAGCTATCATCGAAACCAAACAAAAATCTCAGATAAAAAGCAAGATTTCACGATTAAAAAAAAAAAAAAAAAAAAAAAAAACACTTGCATTAGATTCAAACCCATCACTAACATTACCTTCAAATGATTATTCTCCTATCTTGATAGATAACCCCAAAAACTTTTAACGACTAAGAAAAAAGTTACCCGATTTCCTCTGTTCCTTCACCTTACAGAGCATTCAAACCTTTGTTAACTTTCTAGTCGTCTGTATCCAAAACGAAAACAATGAAAGCCTTTTCAAGATGAATTTATAAATAATATAGAATAAATGTATGAAAACGGAACACACATGGTATTCGCTAACCGGATCTGGCGAATGTGTAAGCCGATTCAACAAACAAAAGTATTGTTTCGTTGTAACGTTTCATGCGGAGGTGGACGCGGTAGGGGGCAGACGAAACGGCACAACAACAGTCGTCCTCTTGAGCAGCAGACGGCATATCCACCATCGCCACCATACAAAACCTCCACCCACGGCGTACGCGGAGGTGAAGGTGGCTGATAGCGGTGAACGACCACTATACGGAGTGTATCTGTGTTTGTTGAAAGTGGAAAGAAAGAAAAGAGAAATGATGGGTGATGCCTGGAAAGAAAGAAAGAAAAGTGTGTTTGAGAAACAGACACGTTAGAGCAACAGGACGCGTGTAATGAACAACAGTCAACCAAAACGGACACGTGGGCAGCCTACTAACACAACAGCTGTAAACCACCATCCATTATTTTTTTTTATTAAAAACCAGCTCAAAAAAAAAAAAAACCAAAATCGGTGCTTCACAGGAATCGAACCGGAACAACAAACAATACACAACCCCACCCAAACCAGCTGCACCACATCATCCTTCTTTACAAATATCAAACTCATTAGTATATAACACATTTTACAAACTGAAGAGGCACTATTCATGGACACTAACAAATTAACATATAGGATAATTCCCATTAGGTTGGGACATTGTCGGGAAACTCTATATTTGAACTTTTGTGTTAATGTTCTGTGTAATGTTTGAGACAAGGTACTTATTTTTTACATCTTAATGAAAATATCTTTTCTAATTAAATATGGTTTGTGTTAATCTTGACGTTGATATGCTTTCGAGTATTGCGTCACGTGTTTCAGCCAATGGCATGGTGTGACAGAAGTGGTATCAGAGCCAAAGTTATAGCGAACTAGTATTTTTGAAAATGTAGACTATAACCGGTTTCAACTCGAAAACAAAATTTTTCAAAACTAAAACACAAAAAAAATATTTTTAGAAAAGAAAGAAAGTTGTACATGAGAACCTTGGTGGGCAGATATTTGTGATTTTGTTTAAGAAAAAAAAAAGTGAGAAAGAAATATAAAAGACAAGGGGGGTAAATGTGTTAGTTAAGTAATACATAAGGGGGAAATCCTGTAAAGTTTTTGATGGACAAATAAGGCATACTTGGTACAAGAGTTGAAACCCTAATCATCGCCCGTGGGAATGGCCGTCTTCAACGTAGTGCAGAAGAGGCGGAGAGCCGCCATAGCAGAGCGGAAAAGAGCGTTGCACGGTGACCCTTCTACCGGAAAGCTCAAGCATAAGCCTCAGAACACCACTCTTTCCGGCAAGCGTAAGCGAAAGCTTATGAAAAAATGGCGCCGGGTATGTTTTATTTTTCACCTTTTGCCTATCTTATTTATTTATTATTATTATTATGTAGTAATTTGTTGCTATACTTTGAACAGGACCAGAAAGAGGCTATGGAAAAGGGGCTTATTACCATGGAGGATATTGAGATGGCTGTTGCTGATGGTATTATCATTCATTCTCTACTTACACTCCGTTTATTTTAATCATGAGATAGACCTACTAATTCATTCATTAGGTGTAGATATCATAGGGTAACCCATTTGTTAGGACAAAGGAATATTATATCCCTTACAGTTGCATAAATAAAACATATGTAAGTAAACAGGGTCAGGGACCAGTTAGTCGTCTGTCTATCGGGTATTTTAGTCTGTGTCAAATTACCATTTGAAGCTGGTTTGTTTTTAAAGGTTTAGGCCGATTTTTACACTCACTGTGCATGTGTGCCTTGGAGCACACCTTTGACGATATAGAGATAAGGGAAATGTTCTCAAGACACCCATAAATCTTGAGTAAAATGACATGGATTCTTACCCTAAGCAGCTAATGTCGGAAAATATCGGTTATCGGTCGAGGACCGATATTTGATATATCGGTTTTCGCGGTGAGATCAGTGGGATATCGGTAATTTTATATCATGCAAAATCCATATATATATAGAGGTTTAACACTAACAATTAAATATAATCTCCGACAATTAACAAATTGACCTCTTGCAACATGCAAAACAATAACAATTGTAGCAAGTAGGAACTTATTAAGACTTTAAACACTAATATTTAACACTGACAATTAACAATTAAGACTTAAAACACTAACAACATCAATAAGAAGCAAGACAAATAGAACTAATAAGAAAGATACCGATATCGGGAATATCGGTGATATATCGGTAAGATATCGGTCAATATCACCGATAATATCGGTAGAAAATATCGGTCAAAATATCGGTATCAATATATCGGTTGATGACCGATAACCGATATAGCGGATATATCGGTGATATTAACTGCTTAGTTCTTACCTAGTTACTATCACATTCTTTTAAGAATAAAATTAAAGGAGACCAGATGTTGTTGGGCTAGATTAGAATGTGACCCCAAATTTAGCCCAATGGTTTGGTGCACTTGTTTGAGCTATGAAAATTGTATTGTATTGTATTATAAATAATAAAACTACAAAATGTTGACCCAGTGAGCCGGGTATACTTGCCCAAATCGACTCATTGACTTGTTTTAAAATGAATCCATTTCCTGTTGCAGAAAGTTTTTGTTTTGCTAGCTCTAGGCTAGACTATGAGGAAAGCATCTTACCATTTATTTACAGGGTCAGGGACATCATCATCTGAGCAAACCACCAAAATCCACCTGAAAAAGAGTTTGAAAATTAGGCCGAAGCGATCAAGCAAGAAAGACAAAAAGGGTAGGTTGTTTTGAAGCTTGTTTCTGTAATTCAAATGTTTTGGTTTGTAGCAAGTACATACTGAGTTCGTTATTTAATGATTTGTAGGTAAGAAGAAAGGAAAATTAGCCACATCAGATGTGATGATGGAATGATTAATTACTACAAGTTGTTACTATTCAAGATTCAGAGCTCCTTTTTAAATTTTGTTAATGATGCTCTTAAATGTTGTTAGATTTAAGCTATTATGCAAAGTTTGTTTTTGTCTATCAAAGATGTAAGGATGCTGAATCTATTTTAAAAGTTAAATCCCATTATATTTGACTATTTGAAAGGTAAGAAGAGTATGCCTTGACCCGACTCCATGATTTTGGGGCATACTGGGCCTTTTTCAAATCAAGTGCTCAACTATTATTATTGTTATTATTATAGTGTAGTAATGTAATAAAATGTAAATGATTAGCACCATTAGAGATGGAAATAATCACCCACGGATCAACTTTATTATAACAGCCTAGCCTAAACTTGAGTTTAGTTTTTTCCCCATCATATTTAGTTCGTCTATTAGCTCTCTATAGATTCACTCTTTTTATTAAAAGAAAGATAGAAGGGCAGCTACAGACAACTACGTTCCTTGGTCATCACTTCAACGGTCCGTTCCTTGGTCATCACTTCAACGGTCCATTCTATCTTTTTCTTAAAAGAAAGATAGAAGGGCAGCTACGACACCCCGAATGCCACATCATATCCCCGATCCATATTGCCGAGACCACACCATTCAGTCTTATATCCTTGAGATAGACTAATCCATTGATTTTTACTAGTGATGAAATGAAGAATGAATGAGGGATCAGTTGTTGCATAAGTGCTTAGCAAGGTCCGTTTATAAACCGAGCTCGCTCATAGCTTGACAAGTCAACCAACTCGTTTTTGTTAGAAATCAGCGAGTTGGCGACAGGATTTGAAAACTCATAATAGAGTCAATGACTAGATCTGTAAACTTGTAATTAAGTGTCCACTCAAGTTATTTCAGTTTTAGTGGTTGTATTCTCCATACAACCACTAAAACTGAAATAACTCGAGCGAGTTAATGAGCAAGCCAGCTTCTGCTCAAGCTCAACTTGTTTACAAACCACGCAAATTTTAAGCAAGCTTCAAGACACAAGCCATTTGAACCTGCGATTAAGGTACTGGTTGGAGTCTTTTTATTTTATAGCAAGGGCACATTAATCATTTCGTTAGAACTGAACAAAATTTCTAACTCAAAAGTGTTACGAGCAGGTGAATAATGATCCAGGTAACTAATTCTTTTAAGGAATTTAAGTTGGCAAGAGTTAACAGAAGATAGGGTGATGTTGAAGTAATTAAAAACACAAAGTAGCAGTGACTAATAACTATATTGTATCTGTCTGTCTTGTGAATAAGTCAAAATTACAGTTGTACCTACCAACCTATCTTCTGAATAAGCCTGAATTTTGAAGTGTCTTGCAATAATCAGAAATAGTTGATGAATTCTTCACCAGTTCCCATATTTTACCTGAATTTTTCAGCCAGTCTCTCTCTGATACAGTTCTTGAAAAAGATGGACCACTCATTGATAAAACCTGAGACAATGCAATCAAAATCGGATAGTTGCACACTTTTATGCTCCAATCATATATAGATGCATGCATATGTTTGCTAAAAGCCTGGACTAGAAAAGCGCCTAATAGTAATGTAATCGTCCTAAGGCTTTGGCTAAATGTACCCCCTATACATTTGTAGTACCCCTGTTATACGGGCACAAACATAGCACATACATGATAACTCAGATGTATATCCATGGTATACAGGCAGGCGTATATGCATGGTATAAGAGCATCTATATTGATTAAAAAAAAATTGAAGGGGCGGGGTACGTTTGGCACAACCCTAGTCCTAACTCCTAAACATGCCATGCCAGATTATAAATTAGAGCCCAGTTCAGCACCCAAATTAAAGCCTGCCTGAAGCCTACCCTTTCATAACATATTTTTCATATATTTCAGTTTAGATTATATCAAAATCCTTTGAATACTGTTATGTGTTTATACTTGAAATATTGTCTTCTTTATAAAAACGACTTCGAACATTGTCCGTAGTTTGTTTGTTTGTTTATAGTCAATCATACCATCTCACTAATGTACTTATCCATGTCTGGTGTGTTATTATAAAACTAATCTAAGGTAGTTTAAAATAATAAACTAGGCTATTTTACTAGATACAACTAAATGCTTTTCATGAAAAACTTTGTGATAGGCCTGAATGAACGAACCCAAAAAAGCAAATGTACATACTAGTTAGTATTCAGAAAATAAATAAATAAATAAATAAGAAAAACCCAAAAAAGCTAACACGGTCTACCCGGTCCAACTCGATGGGGGCATTGCAGATGTAAATATTTGGGTTATGCATTATCTCTAATGGGTCACCAGGTAGGTAGACTAAAAATACAGGTTCAAGTAAATGGGTCAAGCGGATTGAAAGTTGCATAAAGTGTAATTGTACTACATAACCCCCACCCCCAAAACTCTTTTTACTCAACAATCAGATTATTATTATTATTGAGATGATGATATAACACATATCTGACACGCAAAGTTGCGCCCTATTTAACCCATGCCAACAGTTAACTGATCTTTACCTGATCGCGCAGTTTCCATAAGGAAGAATAATAACTCTCGTATTGCGTTCCTGGATACTCAGAATTAGATTTCCGTGGGATAAAAAATAACTCTAGTGGTGCGGGATCCAGACTCGCAGATTTCTGTTTGTTAAATGAAGTAGAGCAAAAATACTGATTAAGTGCTTTTTTAACTTGCATATGATAACTGGGAGCACTATCTTGTTCATGAAGCCTGCAAACAACAAGATATCATATAATTAGACATTCATTCATTAATTTACATGTTCCGGTATGTAGAATAAAAAACAAACTGAGAAAAAATAATATACTTTGTGTGAACAAAAACCGGAAAAGCCATGTATTCTTCTCCAACCTCTTGAATTTTATCTTTACTCTCCTTATCAGATCCTAAATTAGAGCTTTGTGGATGTGAAAGAGACAAGGAGGATGGGTCGGGCAGGCTATGTTTTAATAAATCCACCTGGGAATCAAAAAGCACATTACCCACCTTATAATAAACAGACTATGCGATAACTAAATATTTGAACCATTAACCAGCTTTTGATGTGTTTACGTTGTAAATATTAGATGTTACTTAGATTGTTTGACAAATTTCACTTGTTTTAAGCTAAGCTAAGCTAGGCATTAATGGATAACATAACGTCTGACCAAAGATAGTTTGTTTGTTTCTTTAAAACAAAAGGTTTGTGCCAAACTTAGCCTCTGAATTTGAGTAGATGTGTCTCAAATTACTAGGTTAAATAAACAGGGTAGGGTAAATAAGCAAATTGTATTTTTACCATTATATAAATATGAAAAGAAAATGATCATCAAAAGATAATGCCAACAAACTGTTAATTAAAAACTGATTACTATGTATGAAGAAGAAAGATTTACAAAAGAGAAATCATACGGTTGCCATTAGACGCCACATGCTGTCATCATGAAGTCCTTCTGATACCACCAATACAATGTGACAAATGGAGGTCAAGAGAACACCAAGCTATAAAGGTTGCTTGCAGAATACATTAAAAGTCAATTGAAAGGAAAAAAAAACTAAGATGGATGGCAAGAATGAAGAAGAGACACACCCACCTGAATGCTCATGAGTTGATGTGCCAGCTCAGCAGCAGGTAAAGAAGAGTCAGCAGCAGCAGCAGCAGCAAAAAGGGAAATTGTGGAAGAACCGTCAGAGCGAATGATGTCTGGCAAAAGGGAGGGGCTGAAAACGGGCTGAGTATCAACAAGTATGATTCTTTCAGAAGTGATCCTTGGTTCAATGCCGAGTGTGCAATGCTTTGCCAGAGATTGGGTATCTACAGATTGTGTTGCAAATGGAGGCAACATCCCACCTATAACACCACCCCACCAAAATTAATTAATTAATTAATTAATTGATGAGATCAGTGACCACCTAACTATATGTAAAGAGTAGTTAGTTAGTTAGTACCAGCAGCAGCAGCAGCAGGAGAAGTAGCGTCAAAGCCATAAATTTGGTTCATGATGGTGGACTTGCCCACCCCAGGGGGACCAATGACGCCCACAACGGTGAAATCGGTATTATCAGTCAAAAACTGCAACAAATGAAAAGGTATACATAACATAACATACATACATACATACATACATACATACATACATACATACATACATACATACATACATACATGAGAGAGAGAGAGAGAAAGAGAAAGAGAGAGAGAATAAAAAAAATAAAAAAAAAGGATAAGTAAAGATAAATACAGGAAGGAAACGATCGGTGTGGAAATCCCAAGAGTCAGATAAGAGGTTGAGAAAGGGGGAGGAGTCAGGAGGTCCTCGGTTGTACTTGGCCGGGGTGGTCACCAGGGCAGCAGGCTTTGCTAATAGGATTTTAGGAGCTGCTTGATGATGATGATGATGATGATGATTGTTTCCACCACCACCACCACCGCTGCCTGCCATCTCAACAACAGAAACAGAGAAAGAAAGAGGAGGAGCAGTAAACAATCAACTCAGGTATGCCCGCCGTCGTTAAACTTCCTCCAAGGGTTTGTTTGGGAATAAGCTTTTAAAAGCTTAATAAAAAACTCATTCTCAATGAAAAAAAAAAAAAGGGAAAATGGCCAAAATAGCTCGTTGACCGGGCGTTTTGCACAAATAGCCCTCTCCACCCTCTTTAGAGAGAGGGGTCACGATTCCTAAAGAGCCTGAACCGTCTCCCGAGAGGCTTCCCATTTCAGCCAACAGAGGACCGCCACGTGTCGTTGTTGATCCCGAGACAGACCTGAGACGTGAGACAGACCTGAGACGTCTCTGGTGACGTCAGAGACGCCTCCGGTGACGTCTTAGAGACGCCTCCGGTGAAGACAAAGAACAAGAAAAAAAAAACAGAGGATAATGAAACTTCGTCGGAGAAGACAAAGAACTCACCGGAGAAGACGACCGGAGAAGACGAAGAACTCACCGGTGCTTTCCATCATCCATTCAAAACGTAAAATGTAGACCAGTGGGAGTGGGTAGGGAAGACAGAAGGTTTAGCGTCGTGTTGAAGACGAACGAGACTGTTGCAGCACGACAACGACGAGAAAGGATCAGTGAAAGAATTAGGGTTTTGCAAAAACTAGTTCCTGGTGGGAACAAAATGAACACAACATCAATGCTTGATGAAGCAGCAAATTATCAAAAGTTTTTAAGGTCACAAGTGAAGGCATTGGAGCATTTAGGGCAGCATAGTACAACCATCAATGCAATTGGTACAAGTTTAAAGAGCAAAGAAGATGACCTTTTATGCTTCAATGGTTGTACCTTTTACTTAAGACATCGAGACGGTTCAAAGATGAAAGAGAAATAGAAAAAAATTATAGTGTAATATTAAATGGAAAAAAAGTTGGGAAAGGACATAGGTTGGCATGTGAGGAGACGGTTCAAAGAGAGAGAGGAAAGAGAAATGGAGAGAGAGAGAGTGAGGAGAGAGGAAAGAGAAAGAGAGTGATGAGGTGTTGGTTTTTTATTGGTCCATACGGGAGACCTCTCAAGAGACGTTTCAGAGGTCTTGGGAGCCGTGACCCGTCTCTCCAAAGAGGGTGGAGAGGGCTATTTGTGCAAAACGCCCGGTCAACGGGCCATTTTGGTCATTTTCCCAAAAAAAAAACTTTATATTAAAAAACTATTACTATTAGTATTTAAGAAAAACCTCCTATTAACTACAAACTTTTAGTGGGTAAATGACACAAATACCTATTCTATTATAAAAAAAAAAAACATCCATACAAGCTTTTACCATTTTGGTCATTTTATACATTTTATTAAAAGTTCCAGTTACTTTGCCAAACATCAAAATATATTTAAAAGGCTACAACAACCAGCCTCCAACTAGTTTTGCCAAACATACCCTAATTAGTACCACTCGAATCAATAAATCTATGATACATATACTAGCGGCTTTACGGTGGGTGCGCATGTTTTGTCGTATAACAGATGTTGTTGGAGTTTGTGAGGGAATAGTTTTGGTGACATGAACTATGTAGGAAGCAACGACATAATCATAGGTGTAATTATTGAAATTTCAAACTCATAATGTAGGTTATGAGAGTTTTGAACGGGTATATCACAATTATTACAAAGCTATAGAGAGTGTTTGCTAACAGTAAGAATCCGGGTGGGGCTATTCGTGTGCTCTGAAGAGTAGATTTTCTCATAACGCTTGCACATTTCGATCGATTATCTCATCCATGTGTTTTGCGCACCGTTACGTACCCTAAAGAGGTTTGCTAGGTTCTTGGATGTTCTCTCCGATTACTGGTGTGGATGCTGGGGCATGAGTCCCCTCTAGCTTTTGATGTTTCACCGGGAGAGAGCTTCTCGTCAGTAACAGTGCAACTGATTTGCTTTCTTGTCAAGAGGTGGAACATGACATGAAATGGGAACTCGGGAAGTAGAGGCCAGGGAGATTATTAAGGTAATCCTTCATTCAAAAGCTTTTAACTATTTTTTCTTTGTTACTTAGATGTGTGGACACAGAGGATGCCTTATACCTAATTTGGAAATTCACAAAGGTATCTACGGCTTACACGTGGGTTCACGGGTGGTGGTGGCCAAGATCATGAACACCGGATACTATTGGCCAGGGATGCATCTGGATGCGGTCAAGGAACCGCGCAAATGCTAGTGGCACACACTAAACACTCTGTGATCGAAAAACGATCTTGTCCCCGTCACTGCTAGGGGTGTTCAAAATTCGATTCGGATTCGAAAAATTCAAAATTCAACTTAGTTCGATTCGATTACCAAAAATTTGATTCGATTATTAAGAATTCAAATTCAATTCAATTCGAATTCGAGTCCAGTAAATCAAATATGAATTAATGGTTTTAAATTCGATTCGAAATTCGAATTAAAATTATACATATATTTTTTAAATATATATACATACACACGCGCGCGCATTAATTTATAAACGTATATATATACATTGGAACCTATAGCCTCTACAACTCTTATTATAACCATATTTTACATACACACACAAAAACACACACGTGGGTGCATTAATATATACACACATATACATCACAAGACTCTAAAAGAGCATAATCTCTACTACTTTACCATTTTCGAATTTGACATATTGTTGATTATCAATTTTGTAGATTAGTAATTTTATGTTAAAAATAATGAGTTTGTAGTAGTTTTAAAACAAAAAGGTAAAACAATTTATTATTTATGCTGAAATTAAACAAAATCGAACTTATTCGAATTCGAGTTCTTATACAAATCGAATACGAATCAAAGAAATTGAATTTTAATCGAATACGAATTCAGGTAAAATGATTAAAAATTCAAGAAATTTGATTCGAATATTCGTTATTCAATTCAATGAACATCCCTAGTCAATACAGCATGGTCGTTCCAGAAACGGGCCATCAATATTATCGGGCCATTTCCTGAAGTGCCCGACAGAGTTAAATTTCTTCTCGTAGCTATCGATTACTTCACTAAATGGGTCAAGGCTAAGCCATTGGCCTCAATCAAAGCCGAGCACATCAAGAAATTCATTTGGGAGTTCGTCATTTGCATATTCGGACTTCCAATGCAGATTATGAGTGACAATGGAACACAATTTGCGGATCACCACATGCAAATCTAGCTCGCGCAATTGAACATCAAGCAAATTTTCACATCCATTGCTCACACACAAGGAAACGGATAGGTTGAGCACGCAAATAGAAGTATCGTGAAGGTATCAAGGCGCGATTGGAAATGAAGCAAATCGGATAGGTCGATAAGGTACCACACGTCCTAAAGGATCATCGAACTCTCATAAAGACAAGCAACGGGGAGACCCCTTTTAGCCTAACATATGGCTTCGAGCTGGTCATTCCCATAGAAATCGGTTGCCCCTCCTACGATTTCTCGTTTTGTGCAGTTATTCCGATTGTTGAGGTTAGAGTTGGTGGGAGGGGAGTTGCGGTGGCGACATTGGCAGTGGTTATTAATGCTGGATTCATTTCTCTTTTGTCGATGGAGGAATCCCTTTCCTTGAGCGGTGATTTATTATTTGAGCAAACCCTACAATTTTAGTTTATATAAGGAAGGTGACAGAGGCTACGTTTTTGGTGCGTGTGACATAAACCACATCAATTTTTCCTTTTTAGTAACTTTGATATGATTTTTTTTTGTGTTACTAGTGCGGTGATTGCTGTGAGCCGCACCACTTAATAAAACCCCATAGAACCAACAAACTTGATCCGTACTAGTGCGCACTCCTCCACCATTAGCAAACACCCTAATCTCTGGCCAATCTTCCCCACCAAACACTTTCCCATCACCATCCAACACCCCATCTGCCACCACTAATCATCACCATGATTGTCGTCCCACCAGCACACCCATCTCCTCGTCCAAACTCCATCACCACCGATCAAACCCATCACCTCTATACACTTTCATCAACCCCAAAACCACCAAACACTTCACCATCACCATAAATGTCACCCTCCACTCCGAGCACTCTTGCCATCGGTCATCCTCTTAACACCAATACCAACCACTATGTCACACCCCGCCAAGGCGGAAACACGAGGTGCGACTTCGAAAGATTTCCAAGCACACAGGTCACACGAGCATTGATTAAAATAAAGCGGGAACTTTCATTAAACAACCAAATTTGTTCAACATAACGTTAATTGTTTAAAAATAAAACCATTGTATGTAAATGTCTAGAGTTAAAACAACAACACAACGGTCCAAAAGAAGGTGTCCCACAAATGCTCGTACGCGACCCCTGCAAGTTCCATTTTCCATTCTAATTTCCTGAAAAACATGCATTAAAGGAAATATAGGTCAACATAAAGTTGGTGAGTTCATGGGTTTTCTATATGGTGGACATGTAATCCAAAACCGACTAAATCATTGCCTAGCTAGGGCAATAATCAATATGTGATCTGACATGAGCCCATAACCAAACCTTGACATGTTGTGCCTCGCCCATTGTACACTAAAAACAATGAAATAATGTGAAATACAAGCACTCTTTTGATATCTGTCATCCGGTCAGAGTGACTGACCAAGAGTGGGTGTGTCAACCCAGTAGATCTATCCCGGTGTTTCATGGCTAAGTCCATAGCTAATGGTTATGGTATGATGTATGACACGAGGGCTTAATGGATCCTGAACCTCAATGTCTCATGTTCACATAATAGTCATGAATTTGTAACTGAAAATTGTAAGCATGTTTTTCCCCCGAAAAAATGTAAAAATTGTAAAAAGGGGTTGTAAAATACTCACTTGGTATCTAGATGCTAGCCTAAACTGAATCAGGTATGGTGTGTCTGGTCTGGGATGCCCTAAGTTCATTTAAAGGCAACCTTAAGTCTATGTTCTGTTCTAACTACCATGCAACTGTTCACCCGACTGGGACACCTATGGACTAGAGGCTTCTGTACCACTATCCACGCGTGTCACACACTATATGTGTCAGAAAATGTTCGTTTTGTCGTTAAAGTGACTATGTTTAGCCTATCTTTGGTAAAACAAGTGTCTTGACTTACTAAATGTTACCGAGTGTCACTTATGTCTCAGTTGTGTAAGTCTAGGGTGGCATATGGACACATCTTTTGACAATTTTGTACAAAAATGGCATTTTTAGGTACTTTGTCCTAGTTTATACCCACATGTTAGTGTATGTCATGAAAACTCTTGTGTTAAGCTCATTAACACATGTATTTAAGGTTTTTAACACATGTTTATAAAGCAAGCTTTAGTATAAGTTATAAAACTAAATGATTTTGGCTTTGCTTGGGCCGGCCTCGACCCTATACTCTCACGCATACACTCATGTGTATGTGTGGGGGTACGTAGATGTCCATATATGGGCTCTAATATGCATGAAATCGTATATATGTGGGTGAATATGCATAAGCTTAAAACATTAAACCTTTAACATAAAACTTAAGTGTTTTAGTTAGTTACACTTGAAAAACTCATTATTATAATGTGTGCGAAGGTGTGTGCCTTGGGTGAGCTTGTCATGGTCGAGCATTTATGCAAATGAATGAATAATGGTTCGAAGGTTATACCTTGAGTGTGTATAGCCGAAAATATAAAAGAAAACAAGCTAACTCCTCACAATGCAACTCCTAGATACTTGCTAGAGACTTGGAGTTCCTAAACAATGATGGTGGTCGATCGAAGCAACTCCCTTAGGTGGGGTTTTCTTTCGGCCGAGTGGGTTTCAAGGGAAGAGGAGTGGTTTCAAGTGTTAATGAGTTTGTGGATTGTTATGGTGTGCATCTCTTGCTCATTTGGCCATGTGTTCATCTCTTGCTCATTTAGCCACTATATATAGGTGAGAGGGAGAGAGGAGGGCCTTGGGTGATTGGTTAATAAACAAGGTAAGTCAACCCTCTACTTTTGTGTGGTGAAAAGGTTAAACTTCTACTTAGGTGAAATTGGTTGACTTGGGCACTTGTTTGGTTGTGTAGAGTGGAAGGGGGCGACCGAAATGTTGCATGGGGAAGGGGTATTCTCATTTTGGTAAGGTGACAAGGTGTGGAGGTTTCATGGGTTCTATGTTTTTTTTTATGCTAGTGTACATGCCTAGAAACTTGAAGTATGAGGTTGTCCATGGATGCATGCATGCGTGTATATGTATGTGTGTATAGTGTAGATGTGTATGTTAGTTAGGTCCATTGTTTCACTTAGCTTGTCTTGGGAACACATGGGCCGAAAATTCATGGATGTAAGTGAACAATTTAGGAAGTCAAAACTATCTAGGTTCATGAAGTGAGATTATAAGGTCTCTTGTTAGTGAAACACCTAGGTTTTTGGAATTGTTGGATGGTGGTGTAGTGGTCGATGGTCATGGGGAAAGAAAATATGATTCTTGTGGCAAGTCAACATGACTTGGAGGTTATAATGTTTGTGAATTCCATTCTTGTGTAAGATCTCTTGTTAGGATAAGAATGGTGACTAATAAGTGAGTGTGCATGTATACATGTGTGTGTGAGGTATTTTGTTATTTCCAAACATATGTTGGTAACCTCATGTTAATAAGCATTGTTTGTCTTGGTTCTTGTCGGGACAACAAATTTGTATTCGTATGTTCAATTGCATGGTTTTGCATGGGTTTCGTGTAATCTAGCATGACTGTCACATCCCACCTAGGCGGAAACAAGGGAATGCAACCACGAAAGGTTTTCAAGCATAAGATATGAGCAAACATTCATATTTATTTATTTATAAAAGTACCAAACGTGTTCGATAACAACCAATTTCACAAGATACATTTTAAAACCCTTTGCGGGGTCAAAAGTTTTGATGACCCTTTGGTAGTCGTGAATGATTGCCCAATCATACCCCAAGTTCCATCCATGACTTAGTTACCTGAAAACATGCATAAAAACTTTGTTAACAAAAATGTTGGTGAGTTCACGGGTTTTGTAAACCAAATGTAATGTTTAATGAAATCCTTGAATGCCCCATCATTGTCTAGCCAAGAACAATGATGATAAACCATCATGAGTCCATAACCAAACCTCGACGAGTGGTGCCTCACACATCGCACAATAAAGGCAATGTATCATCGTAAAAGAAATGCAAGCACTCTCATATCGTATATATCTGGTTTGAGCGACTAACCAATAGTGGGGGTGTCAACCCAATAGATTTATTCAAGCGTTTCTAGGCTAAATCCATAGCTAATGGTTATGATAAACTAATACACGAGGGCTTTGATGAGTACTCTAAGCATATCGTCTCATGTACACCGGTTGGCTAGGAATTCATTCTAAAACTAGTAAACAATTCATGCTTTTCCCCAAAATATAAAACAGTAAAAAGGGGCCGTGAGAACTCACCTCAAGTCCGTATGTAGTCTAGAAAAAGTGTATGTCCAACAACTAGGTATCTCGTCCTATATACATACATGGGTACCTTAGATTTATACAAATAGGTAATCCATGGTACTCGTGGTTCACCAAATCCTTAGTGGTATGTTGGTTTAGCTTTCCTTGGTGACAACTATATTGCTTGAAAATAATAGTTTGGATAGGAAAAATAGATCTTATTTCCTAACACATGTTACTTTTCATAAAGCATATGTCCCTTTTGAAAATGAGTTATTTAGTTCACAAATACACTTAGTCTTTATTATACACAAGTATCACATACACATGTATTCACACCTACATATGCGTACATCTATACTTATATCTACATATGTGTATTTCCACACGTAACCATAGGTAGTTATGTCTATGGGATCTACACTTGTACATACATACCCATATACATATGCATCTTGGTAGTCCATACACATTACTATCTATACTTATGAGTTTGTTTTACACACACATATATACTATGTATATACTATTTTTTGAAGATTTAAGACCTAATTGAAGATATGAAGAGTTCTATGGCCATGAGTGGCTAATTCCTTGCATCATTCCTTGGTGTAGACAATTAACGTCCCAGGGTTAATAACAATTAGGGTATTTCTTAAACTTTTGTGTGTAATTCTATGTTTGATAAATTTTGTTGAATGAATTTTGAGTAATTGTTCTTGTGCCAATTCTTGGTGAAATGAATATGGTTATATGCTTTAACACAAACTTGGGATTGTATGTTCTGGAGTTATAAAGTATATTCTTGTCCATTTTTAGATGTTGATGATTATTCCCAAGCCTATTGAACAATCAATCCGTTAAACACCAATTGCACTTGAGTTATTTGACCCGTTTTTGTAACAATTTCAATCAACTTTTTGAATCATTCTTTGGTTCACAATCTCAAATCAATTTCTTAAATGAACAATTTGCAATTTCTTAGGTGGTGTTTGTTTTTTCTCCAAGAAAAGGTCTGCAGTCTACGGACCACATATGCAGACATCTGCAGGAGAAGAGGTGGACTAAAGGTCTGTAGTCTGCAAGAAGAAGAATGTATGTTTGTTAACGTCTGCAAGCTGTTGAAATAAACTGAATTTTAAATAAACTGGCTTTTTTTACAGCAGTCTGGTGGTGGACCGTGGTGGTGGTGGACCATGGAGGTGGTGGACGGTGGTGGTGGTGGATGGTGGTGGACCGTGGTGGTGGATGGTGGTGGACCGTGGTGAGGGTGGTGGTGGACGGCAGTGGTGGTGGGTGGTGGTGGTGGACGGTGGTGGTGGTGGGTGGTGGTGGTAGTGGTGGTCAACAGTGGTGGTCGACCGTGGTGGTGGACGGTGGACGGTGGTGGTGATCGACGGTGGTGGTAGACCGTGGTGGTGGTGATGGACCGTGGTGGTGGTAGACGGTGGTGGTGGTTGGCAGTGGACCATCGTGGTGGTGGTGGACGGTGGTGGTGGTGAACTGTGAGCGAAAGATTTTGACTAAAACAGGATTAATTGATCATACAAGTTACAAAACCAGGTGCGGAAACCCTAGTTTTGAACAAACTGATAAAAACTCAAATCAAAACACAATCAATATCATTTTCAAAGCTTTTCATAGATTAACTTGTTCATAAACTTGATTACAATGACACTTTGGTTAATCTAGATCAATTACAGACACTCTCAAACAAACCTGGAACCTGACCTCAAAACACACACAACTAATAACTCTCTATACATTGCATAAACACAAAATCTATTTATAATGTCTGCACATTCGCCCAGTAGAGATGGTCGAATGTGGACTTCTTCCACATTCGCCCACTCTAGGGTACGAATGTGTTCTTCAGTTAAGCTCCATTTCACCTTCGCCCATTTGTCTTCTACCTTCGCCCACTTTAGCTTACATTCACCCATTATTATTTCACCTTCAACCCTTCAGCAAAACTTAACATATGTTAATATCCAATCACTAGTCGCAAAATGCATCAACAAACTCCCCCTCGACTATTGATTGGATTGTCTTCTGTCTTCGTCCATGGCTTTGTTCAACAACTTAATTCTGAGCTGTTTCTTCTGCTCTTTGGTCATTTCAGGCTCTAACTTTCTCTTCACCGGTTTCGACACATTTGCCATCTTCACCATCTTGCCAAGTTTGTTATTCAAATTACTCCCCGCATTAATATCATATGCAAAGCAAACTCCAACCACTTGAGTATACTTCTTTGCTTGATCAGCGTCATTCGGCTCACAATAAATCGGATTATAGAAAAGCATGATGATGTCTTCAAAAGTACAGTTAATCAACCACATCGGATCAAATACATGAACATGCTTGTATTTGTCCTTCCCGTCTCTCAACACTATCACTGCTTCAGCCTTCCTCCAATCATAATACCAGAAAATAAAGTCAGCACTGAAATGTTGTGGCATGGGCATCAAAGGTATTTTCCTCATCACTTCAGGTGCCTTATATATCAAAGTAACCCGCTTCAGCTTAGTTTGAGGATCAATATCCCTATGAACTTTCCTTCGGGGATATTGTGGCTTGAATCTATTCCATCTCGTTCTACTTTCCCAAACCAGCTTGTCTGCACACCAACCGACATGTGTACCGTTCACTGAAGCACCTGACATAGGGAATCTACATAAATCTCTGACCGCCCAGTAAGGTAGAGTTAGCAAATCAATGAATCTGTTAAAGTACAAGATCCATGTTTCCCATTTGGCAGCTATACACTTTAGCCTGCCCAAATATGTCCACCCAAGAGCTCTGCCTTTGAACTTGGCATTGTGAAATCTATAGAAATTTCCTTGAGCTTCAGGCTTCGGTCGGTTTTCATCCATTTCTCTTAATTACTTCAAATAACTCTTCAATTCATCAGATTGATTTGAAGACTCTTGCTTATCAGCACCAAACACCTTCTCTACAAACTCTGCACTTCGTTGCTTTGCCTTTTTCTTCGCCGAAATGTTTGGTGTCTCAGTAAAATCAGAAAATATCTCATCTTCATCAGTTTGTCTGAAGTACTGTGGAAATTCTTCATGCGTTATGTCTTCAACTTCCACTTCATCAAGCTCAGGAGTATTCTTGTCATCTGAGTGACTTCCAATATCCTTTTCAGAAATATCTGGAATCGACTCATCTACAATAAACTCCTCAAATGTTTTCCCTACTCTCTGTGCAAGTCCATCCAGAATTTCCTTTGCCACAGAAGCAGGTACTTCACCTTCTTCAAGATCAGGATCGTTGTATTCCAATTCATATCTCATGTCATCTGTTTGGAATATCTCAACAAAACATCCTGTGAACTCAATAGTCCATTCTCTTCTTTCCAACATATCTATATATACTTGTTTAGCATCATCTGTTAAAGATCTCACCTTTTCATTCCAGAAGATACTCTCATCTGAATCAACATTCTCCCCTTTCTTTTTCTTCGAACTTGATTCTCCAACATTTTTCTTTTTAGGTGTTCTCTTTTCAAATGTAAACTTTGAAGTATCATCTCCTCCATCATTATCATCATCACTACTACTATCATCCTCTTTCTGACTCCCAGACCCTTCTGCATCATCATCATCATCATTCTTATCATCCTCATCATCACTTTTCTCTGACTCTTCATCATCCTCATCATCATCTTTTTCTTTGTCCGATTCAGACGGTTCAAAGTCAACTTTCTCTTCTTCTTTTTCTTCATCTTCTTCTCCATCCTTCAACTTGGGTGCAACATTGTACAAATTATCAATCAAATCACTAAGGCGTTTGTTCTCAGCCATTAGTTCTTTGTTGTCTTCTTTGATCAACTTTAGCCTGTTCTTGTTTCTTGAACATTTACCCTCAAGCTTTTTATTCTTTGCTTCAAGCTTCTTAACCTTCTCGTTAATCTCATCTTGATTTGACTTAGAAGCTACCACTATCTGAAGCATCTTTTCTTCATTCTGCTTGAACTTGGCTATTTCAGCTTGTTGAGCCACTATCATCTTCATCATGTCATCCATTTTCTTGTTCACCTGCTTCATTACATCATCATCCACAGTGACCTTCTTAGATTTGGATCTAGATGGCTCAACTTCAACTTCCTTTTCTTTCTGAGGCTTTCTAAACATGTCAAGTACATTATCCAGTGCAACATTTAATTGATCAGCTGATAATGTCTCTGCCTCTTTAGATTTCTTTTGCTTTTTAGTGACCGGTGAAGACAGCTTCGATGACGTACCAGCATCGGGTACTCTTTTTCCCTTCAAAAGTTGTGCTAATTCTTTCTCTCTCAACTGCTTAGTACTTGTCTTCTTAGACATGGTCTTGTGCTTAGGCTTGGGCAAGTTTACTACCACAGTCTCTCCAGTATTCAACTCATCCATGTCAATGCCTAATCCTTCATCTTCAACATTCAACGACTTCTTACTTTTCTCAGCTTCCTCAATTGATTTGTTTAAAGATTCAGACTCACCAACCATAGTGGCCTTACGTTTGGTGGTCCTAACATTCTCAGCATCAGAATCCCATCGTTCTTCTTCCTCAGTTTCTTCTGAATCCACTGATTCTTCATCCACCAAACCAGTACCTTTCTTAGCAGTTGTTTTCTTTCTCACCACCTATTGCTTAGAGCTTCCTTGATCAGTCTTTCCCTTACCCTTCCCTTTGGCTCCGGGATTAACTACCTGTCTCTTCCTCTTAGTGTTTACATCAGCATACACCAAGGGATCATCATTATCAGAATCACTGTTGTCATGTCTTGCTTTGTTCTTGCCAGGATCAGTGTAATCCTGACTAGCCAAAGCTCCAAAGAGTCTCCTGTGAGGTGGCTTTTCATTGTCTGGCACACCCTTATATCCTTTCATTCTCACCAATGTACGAATGTTCATGTGATCTTGACCTAGGATCATAGTTGGATCCTTCTTCAATTCTGGATACTTGTGGTCAAAGATCATCATGAGAAACCTTGGGTATAGCATGAATTGCTTCTTCTTCAAACCCTTTAACATTTCCAGCATATGATCCAGTATCATCCCAGACACGTTGAATGGTTTGTTAAGAGTCAACGCAACCATCAACGAGCTTAGACTTCTCCTCATCACATCATATCCACCGCTCACACATCCAAACACGTGGATTATGACATGTGCAAAATATTTGAATTGCACGCTCAGCTTTCCCTTATGCACGGAACCATCAGTAATCGCTCCTTTATACTTCATTCTGAGGAAACATGCTTTCTGTTCAGTCCAGGATAATTCTCTTGGATCTTCACTCACTTCAAACTTTATCTGGAGCGCTTCTCTAATATCAGACTCTGTAATAAACATCTCCATGTCTTGTATCTTGCTCTTTATGATGGTCTGATTATCCCAGAAGTCATACTTCGCGTTCTTGTAGAAGTCTTTAATGATGTCTTTGTAAATGATAGTCGGAGTAGCTAAAGCATAGACAACTCTGCTCCTCTTCAAGAATTCAATGATACCAGTAAACTCTACATTCTTTTCAACATCGCCAAGATAAGCACAGCAGTTGTGTGTTTTCTCAAACGGCCAGCTTATCGGTGTAGATGATTCAGCCTCTTTAACATTCTTTGGAACTGGATCTGTAACAATATTCTCCACTGGAGTCTCAATGTTTTCATTTTGGTCAGCCATCTGCACATCAAAATCAAAGAAATACGTCAAAATACAAAATCGACAAAAATTCAAAATTTTAAGGTTTTTCAATTTCTACATTCGCCCGTTTTTCTTAGGTCGAATGTGAATTTTAAGATACGAATGTGAGAATTTCTGGTCGAATGTGAACATATTTTGAATTAAAAAATACATTCGCCCAGTTTTAATATACATTCGCCCAAAACATTCCACCTTCGCCCGTTTATAGACCCGAAGGTGAAACTGTTCTTCCCCAAAAATTCAAAAAATTGTTCAAACTTGTTTTTAACATGTAATTTTGATTAGGATGTATGTAAAACAGCCGATTAACCTTTGTAAATCATCAATTGTTACAATTATTCAATCTACAATAGTTTTTAGAAGGAATTAGGTTAAAACGGTTTCAATCAATCAATTAACACTCGTATATATTGTTAAAACTCTAATTCCTACATCATTCTCCCCCTAAAACTATTGTTGATTGAAATGCAATAAAAAACAAGCATCAAAAACCACTCTAAAACCCTTAAATCGAAAACCCTAAGTCCGGTCACTCAAACGATGATACTGATCCCGTTAAGGCTCCATTACTTGTGTTTTTAGTATGGAAATGATCAGTAAATAACCAGGAATCAAATGCACAAGCAAGAGAAATCAAAGCAACAAGGTGTCAATGATCGAAAGAAAATTTTGAAAAAATTGTAATGAGGGTTCGAACCTGTAACTGGTATATATAGGCAAGCCACCGTCGCCCGTTTTAGTGGTCGAAAATGGGTCTATTCCACCTTCGTCCCAAATAAATGACCCGAAGGTGAAACTTTCACCCGAAGGTGAATTTTTGTTTTAAAATGCCCACATTCGTCCAAGTTTAAACAGCCGAAGGTAAAGATTTTTCCACATTCGACCCAATTAAGGGGCGAATGTGAAATGGAAAAATCTGAAAATTTTGCCAAATCACGAATTCGAATCCCGTTCAACATTTTTCAATCTGTTAAACTTCCAAAACTCATATTTTCACTTTTTGAATGATACAAAGCCCAGATGGTGTTATCAAATCTCAGAAATTGACCATCAAGCATCCCCGGTTATCAAAAATAAAGCAGAAATGCAAAAATTTTTGGTTTTTCTGAAATTTTATCAAAACACACCTAAAATCTTTTTGGATTTTGTATCTTTTTGACAATAAAAGTAAAATGCAACAAAGTAAAATGCATCAAAGTAAATGAAAGCAGTAAACATTTTGTGATATCCGGTAAGAGGATCATATCAGTTTTCTGAGAAATCTGATCACAGCGTTGATCTATTTGATTAATAGTATCATTAGAAACAATATGTGACACAGCAATTGCTGATATTGTGGTCCACTTAAGCTCACTTGCAGACAATTACGCAATGCTTTAAAATGATACGAGTTAGGTGTATTAGACTAACACATTGTGGTGCCCACACACATGACATACTCCCGTATCAAGTAATTGCACAAAGCTTCGTCGTAACGCGTGATTATGCCAGAGTTATCCGTAAAAATTACAAAGTATATAGCTTAGAGGTGTACAGGTCAGCAAACGAATGCAGCAGAGTAACATGTGCATATACACTAGGTTGAGGCTGATATTAACCACTGATTTGCATCAGAAAGTCAATACGATGTAATAATGATCTTTGATCAATAAAACATAAAGTTCCTCAATTCGGTAACTTTCGGTTTTGGCAATTAAGCTCTTTTTGCAAATATTCTGATGAAACTAGGTCCGTAAATCAATACAACAAAAGTTTAATCAGAATATCCCGGATAACCATAACATAACGACCCGAAACCTCAGATATTGGCAATCCTATCAAACGAAATTACGGTACTAAGACCATATGCCCATGAGGTGTTCAGCCACGAACGCGTAGTTTGTTATGTTTGTATCACTAATGCACGCAATATTTAGTCTACGAAGCCTATCAGCATATCCCACGTAATCAACATACGCCTCATTATACTATACAATTCTTTAGCTTGTGTCAGATCCCCACTGATGTACTATCATTTCCTCTTTTTATCCAGGAAATCATTTTGGATTTTCTAATTTTTAGGTCTTTTGAATTTTTTTAATGTTTTTGGTTTTTCTGATAAAATGACTCCCCCTAAAATAAAGAACATATTTTTGGGTTTTTTAATTTTTTTTCTGAAAAACAAAACAAAACAAAAATTTGAAAGAAACAATCCACTCGAAAGCATCAACTTCTTTGAGGATTAAACAATCCCCTCGAAAGCATCAACTTCTTTGAGGATTATGATAGAAAAGAGAAATTCCCAATTAGCAAAATATTAAAAAAACTAAAACTAAAAAAAAACGATAAACCGAGGTGCCGATTAGTCCTGTTTTTCTTTTATATTGTTTACTTATAAAAGATATTCAAAGCGGGATCTGTCAAAAGCTTTTGTAAACAAATCTGCACGTTGGTAGTCAGTATGGATTTTGACCATATCTATCAATTCCTTAGCGTAACAATCACGGATAAAATGATATTTGATCCGGATATGTTTCGCCTTAGAATGATTTTCAGTATTTTTAGTTAATGCAATTGCGGCTTCGTTGTCATAGTGTATAGGGGTTTTAAGAAACTGCAAACCGTAATCCACCATCTGCTGTTGGATCCAGAGTACTTGCGAACAGCAACTCGAGGCTGCAATGTACTCAGCTTCACAGGTAGACAGCGCCACGGAAGTCTGTTTCTTGCACTGCCAGGTAATTAACCTGCTCCCTAAAAACTGGCAACCAGCTGTAGTAGATTTGCTATCTTTGTCACAGCCGCCCCAATCTGCATCACTAAAAGCAATAAAATCAAAATCATCATCATTAGGGTACCAAAGTCCTTTTGAGGGACAACCCTTCAGATATCTAAGGATACGCTTGACCGCCGTCAGATGACTTTGTTTCGGCTTCGATTGATAGCGAGCACAGAGACACGTTGCATACATAATATCTGGTCGAGACGCCGTCAAATACATCAGAGATCCGATGATTGCTCTGTATGTAAATGGGTCCGTCAGCTCCCCCTTAGCGTCCACTCCAATCCCGTGATTGGGTTGAATCGGGGTATCCATCGGCTTAGAGTCCTCCATCTGGAACCGGCTCAAGATGTCGGATACGTATTTCGTCTGGTGAATGAAGATCCCGTCGGGTCTTTGATCCACCTGCAAGCCTAGGAAAAACTGCATCTCCCCCATTGCGCTCATTTCGAACTTTTCTTGCATGACAGTTTCGAATTCCCTGCATAAAAGCTCGTTAGTTGAACCAAATATTATATCATCAACATAAATCTGCACTAGAAGCAAATCATCTCCCGTATTCTTCGTGAAGAGAGTGCAATCGACGAGGCCGCGCTTAAATCCTTTGGAGATGAGGTATGTACTTAGCTCCTCGTACCACTGTCTCGGAGCCTGGTGCAAACCATATAGAGCTTTGTTCAGCACGTAGACCTTATCCCGGTGGATTGGGTCCTCAAATCCTGGTGGCTGCCCGACATAAACCTCTTCCTTAACTTTCCCGTACAGAAATGCGCTCTTAACGTCCATTTGATAAACTTTGAATTTCTTGTATGAAGCAAACGCAAGGAACATCCGAATAGCTTCAATCCGTGCTACCGGTGCATAGATTTCGTTATAATCAATCCCTTCGATTTGATGGAAACCCTGCATGACCAATCTGGCTTTGTTACGAACAATAACCCCACGATCATCCTTCTTGCACTTAAACACCCATTTAGTGCCTATTTTCTTCCTTCCCGGCGGCAAATCCGTGAGCGTCCAAACCCCCAATTTCTGGAATTGTAATAACTCCTCCTGCATAGCTTCAACCCAGGCATCTTCGTTCAAAGCGTCCTTGTATGTCCTTGGCTCTACCTGCGACACATAACACGCAAACGACCAATCATTTTGACTACCAGATTTTTGAATTTTGGCATATAATGCTAAAGCACCAAAACTCTCTGGCGAGTTAACGCTTCTCAGCTGCCCTCTGGTCATAACACCGCTTCCAGGATCACCGATAACTTGCTCCAGCGGGTGAATACGATGAATCCGAGATTCCGGATAATCAGGTACAGTAACTCCCGTCTGAACAGTCAAGTTTTCTACAGCATCCAGATCATGACCCGTGTTTGATGATGAAGCAACATCTGGAGTTGGAGTTGGGTTCACTGGCAGTGCCTCTGGTTCTTCTGCATGTTCAAGAATGACTTCTTCAAATTGTTCAACTTCAGATTCTGAAGAGTCTAATGAAGTTGAAGCCTCTTGAAACTCTTCTTCCTCTTGTATAGGAGCATTGGTATCATTAGAAGCTGATGGGGGGTTCACGGTGATTGGACGCACCAACGATGAAGTCGTCGCGTTTTCACACTCGTAAAGTAATCTGATAACAGCTTCTTCAACCAAGCTATCTAGATTGAATGATTCAAAGAAATCTTTGTAATCAAACATCCAATCCGGACCCGTGCCTTGCAAATTTTGAGTATATCGTTGAACTTCCACGTTAGCCCAATCCTCCACTTGACGAGTTCGCTTGTTGAATACCCGTTTGAGCCGGGTTGCATATCCAACAAAGTATCCCTCCTCAGCTTTAGGACTAAACTTCTCACTTGGATTCAACATCGTGCATGGCGCCCCAAAAGGTTCTAGATACTCTAAGTTTGGCTTTCGTCGGTGTAACAGTTCATAAGATGTTTTACCAAACTTCTTCACTGTTAGAACCCGATTTAGTGTATAATTTGCTGCATAAATTGCCTCGTTCCAGAACATTACCGGAAGATTTGAATCAGCAAGCATTGTTCTAGCCGCTTCAATTAGAGTCCTATTCTTTCGTTCAGCAACACCGTTCTGTTGTGGGGTGTACGGAGCCGAATATTCATGATGTATCCCTTTGCTTTCACAAAGTTCATCCATCTTGGCATTTTTGAACTCCGTCCCATTGTCACTCCGAATTCTTTTTATCTTTACATTGTAGAGATTCTCCAATCGAGTGAACAGAACTTTCAAGTTGTTAAAGGTGTCACTTTTGTTTTGCAAACACATCACCCATGAAAATCTTGAGTAGTCATCAGTGACAACTAAACAATAAAGCTCTCCAAGATGACTTTTGCGCTTGACCGGTCCGAATAGATCCATGTGCAATCGCTCAAGTGGCATCGCTACAGAGTTGACTTTCTTCACTTTGTGGGACTGTTTGTGTTGCTTCCCCTTCTTACAACTTTCACACTTGTCATTCAGATGGAAATGTTTCATGTTTACTCCATCGACAAGCCCATTTCTCACAAGTTGGTTCATTTTTCTCAGATGAATGTGCCCCATTCTTCGGTGCCACATTATCGATTCTTTCTCAGTCGCTTTGGATAGAAAACATGTTATTTGCCCCTGTGATGTCATCGCCTTGGACATATCAAGAATATAGAGATTGTTGACGCGAGGTGCCATCAACATTATCCACTCCTTAGGAATTTTGAAGCCCGGTTTGAGAATATAGCAGGATTTGTCATCAAAATGCACAGAAAATTGTTTATCACATATTTGACTGACACTCAACAGATTATAATCAATCTGTTTCACATAAGATATCCGCTCAAAGCTCACTATCCCATTACTCACGCTCCCTTCCATTGTGATATATCCACCTTTATTTCCAGCGAATGCGACATACCCTCCATTGATGTTCTTCACGTCGAACAACAACGCTAGATCCCCTGTCATGTGGCCTGAAGCTCCACTATCAACAATCCAAAAACTGCTAATAGGGCCAGCTGAAGCTCCCTGCACACAAAAAGTAAATCATTTAGTTCTTTCGGGGGACCCAAGCCTGAGTCTTGGGTCTTTGAACATCAACTTTGAAAGAGACATTCTCATTAACATTTTCAACAACTTTTTGTTTTGGATCAATCTTTTTCTGATTGTTCAAAACAGTTTCCTTTTTCTCATTGACCTTAGAAGTAGAAGCTCCTGGAGTACCATTGGGTGACCAAGATTGTTCAGACCTTTTAAGGATGCGAATCTGAGATTTTGGATTCTCAGTCAGTTTCTGAACATTGTTAACAAATGTAACTTTCTTGGTTACCTTATCTGATTTAACAGACTTAGGTCCAACATTTGATTTGACAATCGGTTTTAGTGGAACCTTTTGCCTGTCAATTGTTGCGTTCACCACAGGCTTCCTCCATGATTGTTCCATAGCAATCAGATTTCTTCGATCATATTGAATTGGATGATTGTTCCTCATTTGATGAAAATTGTTTTGATTATAAAACTGTTGTTGTTGAGGAACAACTCGTCTGTGTGGTGGAACATAATGATCAATCGGTTTTCTCATGGAATTTCTCACTTCAACCTCGTGCCTTTTATGCCTTACATATGGACACTGAGCAAGTAAATGCCCTCGCTCCCCACATTTAAAGCATGCACGGTACTCTTCAAAAACATTTGGAGCATTTGATTGAGCAAATGATCTAATAGGATATTGATCATTGTACTGTTGATTTCTCAAACTCTCAGGGAGTGGCCCTTTTGAGTAAGTAGGCTCATGAAAACCATTAGCTCTGTTATTGGGTCGAATGAACTCTGTGACATGGACCTTTGGTTCTTGAGGAACATCCAAATACAATTTCTTTAAAATTGCTGGTGGAATCTCATTTGTTCTCTCATGTTTTGGGAACCAAATTGTGCTTTCTTGCCAAATCTTTTCTATTTTAGCATAGTTAGCATTTTTGATTGGAAATTCCTCATCAGAGATGATTTTATCGGATCCTTCCATCCGATAGAACACCTTGACAGGTTTGTCACATGGTTCATTCTTAACATCTTTATTCTCAAGGTCTTTTTTAATCACATTCTTTTCAGACTTTTTCTCACGATGAGCATTTGCCATCGGATGCACATGTTGAGATGATGAAACTGGTTCAGTAGTAATGATGTGATTTTCTTTTGGAATTTCACATGCATTAACAGTTTGAACATTACCAGTATCATCACTCTCTGAGTCTGAATCCACACTCTCAGTAATAACACCCTCATCATTCAAGCCTATAATCGGTCTCACATCGGAATGAGGATCACCAATACTTGAGGTATTAGATTCAATTTCCGATGATGAATCTGATTTTACCGAGCTCTCCGGTGTAACTTGGTGACAATTATGATTTTCAAAAAGCACCGGAGATGGCACAGACTTGTAATTAGTGGTTTGATCATCTATGATGTGGTCTACCACGTAAGCAATGTGCTTATAGCTTTCCAACTTTTTGTTTACTTTCTCAGCAAAGCATTTTATGGCTGCCATTTCCAACTTGGTATTTTCAATTTCATTGATATAGTTGTTAATTGCCAATTGTTTTAATGATAAAGTGTTTTTCAAGTCGGAAATGTCCTTTTTGTAGCCATCTAATACCTTGTTGAAAGCATTCAACTCTTTGCGAGTAGATTGACTGTTCATGATAGCACTATCACGTTGAACACGGAGTTGTTTATTCTCCTCAGTCAATCTATCACATGTACCACAATATTTATCACTTTTAATATCAGTGCTACACTCAGAACTTACAGGTTTTGGCAGATCAGTCATGGCCATCAATGCGAAATGAGCTTCCTTTCCAGTAAAGAATTTAGAATAGTCAATCTTGGTGAAAGCATCATCAACAATGCACGACTTCCTCGTCATCAGAAAATCCGCTTCTGCTAGCAACTGATCAATGTCATCATCTAGTGATGTAACACTTGCTTCCGTATCCGATTCACTGTCTGAATCAGAATAAACCGATTCACACTCCTCAGGAACATCGGAAACAGTATCAATCACCACTCCAGAATTAGCTTCCTCAACCTTAACCTCAACAGGTCCAGTCTCCACATCCATTTCAGCCTCAGACTCATCACTTTCACACTCAGTTTCTTTCTTTTCATCCACCGTCACCGACTCTTCAATATCAACCTGGCAAGCAACGCAAGCCACATTGCCACCAGTAGTAATTTCCTCCACTCCTATTTGCAATCCCGACCAATCAAACCTTTCATCTTGTTGAGTCACCAATGCTTGATTCTGACTCGTGTTCTGTTGTGTCTCATTCGGCGTAGTGATCGGTATAACTGTTCGGTTAGTGTTGTTAGGAGATTGGTTTTGGTACTGGTTTGATGTGTTATGTTGTCTATTTTGATTGTTGTTAGAGTTATTTTGACGGTTTTGATAATTGTTGTTGTTTTGGTAAGAAACTTGGTTTTGGTTTTGTTGTTGACGATTCTGGTAGCTTGCATTGAATGGGTTTCTATTACCTTGTTTTGGTGGCTGGGTGCATTCTCGTTTAAAGTGACCTTTTCCTCCACAGTTAAAACAAGTAACTTTCTCCTTGTTGAACCCGTAGGTTGTGTTAGGAGAAGTTCCCAAATCTGTTCTACCTGTCTTTTCAATAAACTCCGTTGCTCTTCTCATAATGCTTGCAAAAGCCCATTGGATATCAACGAGTTCCATCTCTTCCTTGTCGATCTGTGCATAGTCTTCATTGGTTAAGTTGTTATTCCCAATTTGACTAGCAACTAATCCGTTGTAAGATGAAACCATTGCTGAGACTAGTGCAATATGTTGCTGAGCAACTTCCACTGTCACATTGCCCAAGTTAGAAGTCTCCAAAACCACTTGTTGTTGATTAGGTTGAGTAACTTGGTTCATTGGTTGTTGAGATTGGCTAGCAGTGTAGAAAGCTGCTTGTTGCATTGGAGAGAATGGTGGAATGTAGGAATTGTTGTATTGTTGTTGTGGTGGTGGTGGTGTGTATGATGGTTGTGAATAGGATGAAGTTTGTGCCATGTAGTTGATGGTAGGTTTTGGTGATTCCATAACATTGGAAATGCAAGCACCATGTGGTGCAACAACTCCTGAACTTGAGTTACTAACTGAAACTGGAGTGCCTCCAAAGTATAAGCTAGGATTCTGAGGAACCTGTGCTCTTCTAGCTTTTCTCTTCTCTTCCATTTCCTTGTTTTCCAGCTTCTGAATAAACTCTTGAATAGTCCAGTATTGGTATGCATCCTTTTCCCTAAGAACTTCCACATGCTGATCCCAGTAAGGTGGTAGAGCATCTGCAAACTTATCCACCAAATTCTTCATAGGAATCTGTATACCATAACTTGACAATTCAGTTAGCAAATGACTATATCTAGGAGTTAATTCTTTTAAAGTTTCATTTCCAATATAAGAAAAATTCTCAAACTCCTTTCTCAATTCATCCATCCTCAAACTTCTAGTCTTCTCATTCCCATCATGTCTCCTCTTAAGCACATCCCACAATTGCTTAGACGTTGTACAAGTCCCAAATTGATGCAATAGATCATTTGTGATTGCCTGAGTCAATTGGGAAAAGGCTTTCTTTTCCACAGCAAACTTCTTTTTCTCTTCCTCAGTCATGCTCTCCAATGGAACTGGTTCACCTGTATTCTCCAAAACTGGTGCTGTGTAACCTTTAGCAATCATACTCCAAGCCTCTGCTCCCTCCACTCCCATGCCTTCCAAGTGAATCTTGAACTTGTTCTGCCACTGATTGTATTCTTGTATCTCCATAAGCTTCGGTGGCCGATTCCCGCTACCTGAAGACAAATCATTAATCAGTGTGGAAATAGCATTTGTAGTTTGAGTGTTTACCACCGCTGCTGCTACTCCCCAGTAGTCAGGTTGTGATGCTGGAGGTGCTACGCTTTGAGGCATCGAGCTCGTCATCGCCATGTAGTTAATCGGTTGCGAAGACTGTGTGCTCGTCTTTTGTGCTGCCACCGTCCATGGGTCCATCACTTGCTGTTGTGGTTGTGTCGTTGCTGGTCTCGGAGTAGTCGGAAAATTCCACATGATCACGAACTTCGAAAAATCCAACACTTAGAAAATTTTCCAAAAACTAATCCTAGGTTCGCCCTTACTTTCGTCCCTTTCTGATTCAGGTTCGCCCAAACAGTATTCACCCGAATGTAAAACTTCACCAGAATGTAAAACACCCTAACACTTTTCCACTTTCGCCCAGAATATTCTAGATTCGACCAATAATTTTCCACGTTCGCCGGCCCGATCAATCGAATGTGAAAAATTATACCCGAAAGTGAAAAATTCAAACAAAACTTTCCAGGTTCGCCCAGAAATAACTCAGGTTCGACCAAAAACAACTCACGTTCGCCCAAAACAAGTCAGGTTCGCCCACTATGTTCCAGGTTCGCCCATTTCAGGTTTGAAAAACGGTTACACTTTGAAAAACGGTTATTTTGATCTCTGATTTTCAAAAGTTTGTGGATTTGAATGATCTTAATCAGGTTATGATCCGGAATTGATTTGGAACAGCTTTAATTCTTGGAATTTTGAATTTTAACCACAAAATCAACTTCAAATCAATCAAAAACACTCAAAAACCATTTTCATTCAAAAAACAGATGTATTTTGATCAAAATTAGGTCCAAATCAGCTCTGAGTTTATCAAATTTGTTGTTGTATGATCCGTATAGCTCTGATACCACTTTGTGAGCGAAAGATTTTGACTAAAACAGGGTTAATTGATCATACAAGTTACAAAACCAGGTGCGGAAACCCTAGCTTTGAACAAACTGATAAAAACTCAAATCAAAACACAATCAATATCATTTTCAAAGCTTTTCATAGATTAACTTGTTCATAAACTTGATTACAATGACACTTTGGTTAATCTAGATCAATTACAGACACTCTCAAACAAACCTGGAACCTGACCTCCAAACACACACAACTAATAACTCTCTATACATTGCATAAACACAAAATCTATTTATAATGTCTGCACATTCGCCCAGTAGAGATGGTCGAATGTGGACTTCTTCCACATTCGCCCACTCTAGGGTACGAATGTGTTCTTCAGTTAAGCTCCATTTCACCTTCGCCCATTTGTCTTCTACCTTCGCCCACTTTAGCTTACATTCGCCCATTATTATTTCACCTTCAACCCTTCAGCAAAACTTAACATATGTTAATATCCAATCACTAGTCGCAAAATGCATCAACATGAACCGTGGTGGTGGTGGTGGACCGTGGTAGTGGTGGATGGTGGTGGTGGACTGTGGTGGTGGTGGACGGTGGTGGTGGGTGAGGAGAAGAGAAGAGCAGAAGACTTTTGAAGACCTTGGAACAAGTCTGCACCAAGAAGAGGTCAGGAAGACCTTTTTTAGTGAAAGGTCTTCTAAAAAACAAACAATCTGCAAACCCCAAACGTCCGCGCGCGTCTACACGGCGCAGACAAAAGAGGTCAGAAGTGCTTCTGAGCAAAAAACAAATGACCCCTTAATAAATTAACATCTTCATAAAGTAACATTTTCTAATCAACTAAACAACATTCACTGACCACTTTGTAAAGATCAAACTGCGGATATATATTGAGCAATAGATATCCACACTTAAGAAGGATTATGGGAATAACCTGCCACATACTACTCGGTTGATTAGAGAAGTTGGTAAAGAGTGCATTTTTGGAGGCTTGGAGCACAATGGAAATGGAGTGGATAAACGATTGGACAACAAAAGCTGAAAAAGGAAAAAACTAAGGTTTTTGGTGTCAGTAGCATAAGCAAACACCCCAAAATAACATTGAATAGGAAGAAGTCGACAAAAGATTGGATGTGGCGTCGCAAACACCAGAAAACTTCAATTTATATGTTTTAATGACGAGTCAAATGGGGGTTACGATCCAATTCGCATAAAAACACGTCTCCAAGAGCCATAAAAACGCTTCGGCATTCCAATCAAAACCAATCACTCCCAATCATTTCCCATCCATCTTTTGAAGATTGATCACAATTGAAGAAAAACATGAGTTTCATTCCTGGGTGTAAACTTTTAAAGTTCTAGGTTATTTGGGTATTTTCTATCTTTGTATTTGCAATTACTTGTTTGAATAATTGTGTTGAATGCTTTAATCTTGTGTTGAATTCATTCTTGATAATTGTTCTTATGGCAATTACTAGTGAAAAGAATTCGTTCTAGAGTAATAAAGCATATTGAAACAACCGACCTGTTAACATAATTTGCATTTGAGATTATTGATCCATTTGTGATCAATCTTAGACTTTAATTGTTGAACCCAAGTGTGATTCTTCTTATCAATATTATTGTTACAATCAAGTTATTATCAATTTCATTACTTTTCCAATTTCAATCAAACTTTGAATCATTTTTGGTTTGCCTCTTTCAAATCAATTCTTAAATGAACAATATTTACACACTTCATAATCAAGCATAACTTCATAAAGTGACATTTTCAAGTCAACTAAAACCTATTGCACCAACCACAGACTCTTCGTGGTTCGACACCCTTGTTACCACCACACTACTACATAGTTTGGGGGTAATTTACGACTTATAAATATTATCTTTGACCGGAGCGCGACATCTGATAAGTGATAGTGCAGTGTTAGATAGAGAGGTGGGTGTGTCTTCTGGGCTTTATATTTTTTTAGATAGAGAGAAGATATGTAATAATTTTTTAAAAAGTAAATAGTTTTTATGTTTCTTATTTATGTATAAAAAAGAACAAATACATATTGAGTAACAACCACGGCACTATATACAAAGGAAAGTATACAAGTTCCTGCAAATAAATTACCGCCTGCTGCCGATTGCCAGATTGATGGCTGAAACAGTACAAGTTCCTGCAAATAAATTCAATATGTAATTAACAATAACTTGATTTAAGAGAGAAAGATACCAAACCTAATTGCTACACACACATAAACACACACACACACACAGATATATATATATATATATATATATATATATGTATAGAGAGAAACTCACACAGTTCTTTTTAATTTTAATACCAAACCTAATTGCTACACACACACACACACACTCACACAGTTTTTTTTAATTTTTCTGGAATGAAGCCATTTATGCAGCTTGTTACACATTGAATTGTGTGTTAACAGTGAAGAAGTTTGGCAAAACTTCTTATGAACTGTTGAACAAACGAAAGCCGAATTTAGAGTATCTAGACCGTTTGGAGCACCGTGTACTATGCTAAATCCGTCTGAGAAGTTTGCACTTGTAAGTCCAAGATCTTCTCTACCGGGTATCAAACACGTACACAATCAAAGGCGGAAACAATGATTGTATAGAAAGAATAAAGAAGAAACATGAAACAAACGATTTGATTGATAATGTGCACACGACTTCAAAGAGTCGTCTGGTACACAAGAGTATCAACAAAACAAAAGACAAGCAACCCCAAAACAAACCATGAAACCCCTATTTATGCTAAACATAGGCGGTCACCTTTACATGGGCCACTTAGGCCGAACCCAATACTACATAGCCCAAGACAAACGCAAACCTCTAAATCTAGCCCAACAATATCCCCCTAGGTTTGTGTTGGCTTAGCAAGTTACTGCTGCTTCTTGCTGCGCTTCTTGGAGCTCTTCTTCTTTTTCTCTAAAGCCTTCTTCCATTCTTCAGCTGACTTACCTTGATATGGACCAAACAATTCAGTTTCCACTCTTCCACGACGATCTGCCTCTAATCCCAGTCTTGCTATCTGAGCCACTGCACCAGTGAACGATTTAGCACAAGCTTCATACGTAGGATCACACTGAATCTGATGTTTCACTAGAACTTGAATATCATCAGAATGCAAAATCATCAGATCTTTAGCATCAAAAACTCTCAGCTCGTCACTATCACAAATAATCACCGCAGATCGAGAAGTAGGATCATAAACCCAGAACCTTATATCTTTCAAACATCCCCTGTCCATTGGCTTAGATAAAGGTATGGTCTTCAATTTGTCAGTAGGTGGCCACTGAACTGTCTTAAATGTCTTTCCATCTGAAGTTAGCACACCTTTATACTCCACCAGTAGTGAACTTGCAGTTTTCATATCTCTAAAATTCACCTTTGCTTGCTCTTGAATCTTCTTATGAAAAGTGCTCCCAATCCTATTTCGAGGATTTCTTACCTGATTTATGAAAGGAGCTCTTGCAAGTTCTGCTAGATCAATCTTGGTCCAGGAGTTGAAAGCAGAGGTAGAAGCATAGTATTCAACTGCTCCATTTCCTCGATGAACTACGAATACTCCTTTGTCATCATTATATCTCCAGCAATCTATCCCTGTTCAATTTCCATAAGTATCAAACCGATCTCTAGTAGTTGTCACGAATCTTTCAGGATGCTCTTCCATAGGATCAAGAGACGGTTCAGCTGTATTCTTAAGAACATATGTACTCCCTGGACGACGATCTCTCACTCGAGGGACTTGATCTTCATAGTACTTCTTCATATGTTCTTCATGCTCCTTTTCTGATCTTTCATGCTCAGCAGGAGTCATAGCTTTCTCCACAAATGATGACGTCTCTGAAAACTCCTTTCCAAACTTATTCTCTAACTTCTGAGTCAAGTTAAGCAATCTAGCTGAAACATCGCCTAAGCCCGACTCCAACTCAGTAATCTTTTAATTCTTCTCAGTGACAGTCTCCATCAAACTCTGTGCCTGAGCAGTGAGCCACACATTCTCTGTCTCCAACTTCAAAACTTTAGTCTGCAGTCTATGAACATCCACTTCAGCAAAAATGTCTTCATCACTGTCAATCCCTTCCTTACTTGCCTCCTGCTCTTCAGTCGTTTAGAATTCAACATCCACATATTTTCCTCCTTCTTTCTCAGCCAAGAAAGCCATCTGAGCTCTTTGAAAAACTTCTTCATCAAATAAAACCTTGCTCGAACCAGATGCACTGGAAGATCCAACTTCTTCATTTATTCTTCCCGTGATTGGTGCCTTGCTCATGAACTGAGAAAATGATTCAGTTGCAGTGGCAGGTACTGTAGTGGAACTAATAACACCAACAGGAAGATTGGTAGATGCACCAGCACCAGTCATGATAACATCAGCAGTAGTAGAAGTAGTTTCAACAACAGGAACTGAAACATCAGAAACAATATCAGCAGTAACGGTCAACCTGGGATCTCTTTTGCTTCTCTTCCTTGGTCTCAAATCAGAATTAGGGTCTTCAGAAACTTCAGCATCAACAGATGTCTCAACTGCAACATCGGATGGAGGAATCCCTTGTTCAGCTTCACGGACGGTATTCAATATACTCGAAAGCACTTTTGCTTGAGGAATAGCAACCTCAGAGGCAACAGTGTTGGGAACTTTAGTCATAATCTCTTCTCCAACCAATCCTCTCTCAGCTTCAGACACTGATTTCACTTCGACATTCTCAATAATAAAATCATCAATCTCCTCTTCGTTCAGATCATCAAAATCAAAATTTTCAAATTGTTCCGCATCATCACCTGTAGCCATTACATCCTTTTGTGCTACGTCTTCATCCTCACTATCAACCTCAGTCAAATCCACATTCTCAGGGGGTGAACGTTGTTCGGCAGGTGAAGGCTCAATAATCTGAACATCATGTTCTTCAGCAACAAGTGCAGATGGCATGGCTGAAGCTTCTTCAACAATCTCACTAAATTTTCCAAACTTAACCAGTGGAAATTTTCCTTCAAAAATCTGCCTTGAGTCTTTACGAACCTGTCTTATTAATCCAAAGACTTGAGAAGCCATGCACTTTTTGTCATATGTTTCAACTGTCCTCTCAAGATTTGGATACTTGGACTCCAGAATCATCTGCACAAATCTTGGGAACTTGTAGAAATACTTCTTGTTGAGGGTCTTCACGTTTACCAACATATCTTCAAAAATGCATTTTGAGTAATAAAAATCTCATCCCTCAATCAACGCCGCTATTCCAAAAGCATACTTCACTCCCATCTGATCCTGTCCACTTTTGTTTCCACCCAAACTTGCCAAAAACATATGAACTAACAGCTTCCAATAGCTCGAAAATAATTTCTTCAAGTATGGTGGTACTGAGAGTTCACCTTCATACCCCATCTTTTTCAGCACGGGAACAAGTTGATCCTTAGAAAAACTAACAGGATCACTTGGAGAATCACCAAAAAGTAACACGTCTCGAACATCTTGTTCCGAAATAGCCACCTCAGTTCCTCGAATCCTTGAACGAATCAAAGTATCTGTCTCTTTAGCCACTGCGTTGTCCCAAAATTCAGTGATCAAGTCTGTGAGAACAACTGGATTTTCTATCATAGCGTGTGCAACTCTACAAGTGTTAAGACCCACGATCAAGGACTTGAATTCCTGCATATGCTCCTTGGGAGGATCAGACAGATAGCACACCACATTATGATTGTTCTCGAACGTTGGCACATGAGGAGTAGTCATTTCTGCACAAAACAAATTGGATTAGACATCAAAGTTTAAACGTCAAAATTTTAAGAACCTAAAAATGGTTTTATGGGCCCCCTCTTTCAGATTTCAAAAACATGTTCGGGTCCATCTTGGCAGTTGCTTAAGACCCATGTGGGTTTCGGATCAACAAACAGACCCAAAACAAGTGTGCTCGAGGTCCAATTTGTGTATTCGAGTCATTTGAGAGTGTTAGAGGGCAATTTGGTAAAAAGGCATGTGTGTTCGAGTTGGTGGAGTGAGTTTGAGGGCATTTTTGTCAAAAGACAGGTGTGTTTGAGTTGGTGGAGTGAGTTCCAGGGCATTTCTGTCAAAAGACATGTGTGTTCGAATTGGTGGAGTTGTGTTCGAGGGCACTTTGGTCAATATCCATCTGTGCTCGATGAGGAGAAGTGTTCGAGGGTATTCCGGTCAAACTCCATCTGTGTTCAAGGGCAATTCTATAAATGTCAGATGAGTTCGACTAAATAGATAGTGTTCAGGGGCAGTATCGTCAATTTGCACGGGTGTTTGAGGGCATTTTGGTAATTTTTCCTCATACGAGTTCAAATTCCAGACGCGTAGGTATCACGCGCCGCTTGAACTCGATTTCCCAGGCGCGTAATGCTCACGCGCCGCCGTCTGGACCACTCTAACTCCACCATCCTCATCGCCGTTGATCATTCCTTCGCCTAAATCATGCTTTTACACCTGCAAATCATTCAAAACAACACTATTTCCAAACTAATGAACATTTTATCAAGAGATTACCTTATCTTCTTGAAGGTTTTTTTTTATGAACAAGAGACAAAAAGGAGAGGTTTGATCGGCGACTGTGTGAGAGAAGAAAAACATAAAGTTGATTTGTGATCTTTCACATACTCCGCCCCCCCTTTTTTGTGTAACCGAGATTTGTGTGGCCTACCAAACATGTGCTGGGCCCGTCTTGGATCTCAAACCCCCATTAAAAATCTTTAAGGTGTATTTTGCAACCGGGTCCAATTCAGATCGTGAATTGGTCTAATAGAAACTTTGTTAAAAATATTTAAACGAAATACTTAAACAATATTTTTGTCACGAGATCAAATCACTGAGTTTCGGGCTGAGCTACACTTCTCGACTCTAATCTACTTCAGTTGGTCTTAGCAATTGCCAGTATATTTGTCCCCTTAAACTTATTTCCTTAGGCCTTCTCGTATGACGATCTGTGATATTATTTATCATGTTTTGGTGTATTTACTACGAACACTCAAGCAAGTCACAATCAAATCCTAGAATATCAAGTGGTACACTCTATCATGCAAGCAGTTTCCCTACCACATATTTTTCACAGTATCTGTTCTAGAATTCTGAAACCTTGACTGGGACCGGATTGAGAGAAGAAAAGAATAGATCAGTAAGATATTTAGAGTAATATACAAGTCAAATGATTTCTCAAATGACGAGGGCTTTGGGTTTTGGACTCTAGAGGGTCTCTTTTATGAGATCCTGACTGTGTCAAGGTCAGCATATATCTGGATGCAGCAGAGGAGCAGCCAGGACATCTTTGGACACTAAGGTCTCTTTTAGGTGAAAAATGATCTACAGCACGACAACGAATAGCTAGGTCAGCATATATCTGGATGCAGCAAAAGCTTTCGTTGCCTAGAATCTCCAGGTCTTTGCTTACACAAAACAGAGGAGATACACGAGTTTTTCAGAAAAGGTTCCAGACCTAGACCACAGTGTTATGCTTCGGGATATCACACAAGCATTCAAATAGAAGTTGTACCTGAGGTCGTGTCTTATCTTTAAATGCTTCACAAGATCATTAACATTTCAGCCATCAGGACCAAGCCTACCAACATATCACACTAGAGCCAAACTGTTTCAATACACATCTTACATGAGTCAGCTTTAATCCAACTGTGAAAGTTCATTTCATCTCTCATTTTTTACAACAAAAATGTTTTGACCTTTTCTTAGGATACATCCCCCTAAATTTGTGCTTAAAATTAAGAATTTAAAGAACAAATTTACAAACCTAAAACTAAGAATTTTTTTTAACACGAAGACTAGTTCAGTCCTCGAAATGGACCATTTTGAGCAGTTCAGAAAGAGTTTCAAAGCGAGCTCGATCAACAGGTTTTGTAAAAAGATCTGCGACATTGTCGTCAGTGTGAATGTGTGTAGGTACAATTAAACCTTGGTTAAAAGAGTCTCGGATGAAGTGTTCTTTTATGGCAATGTGTTTTACTTTTGAAAATTGAACTGAATTTTTCACAATTTGGATAGCAGCATCATTATCACAATAAATAGGAGTAAGAGAGAAATCCAAACCGTAATCTACCAACTGATGTTGTATCCAGATCACCTGAGAACATCATGCTGAGGCAGCTACATATTCAGCTTCCGCTGTTGAGACGAAGACTGTTTGCTGTTTTTTACATTGCCATGCAATAATCCGATCGCCTAAGAATTGACATCCCGTAGAAGTAGATTTCCTGTCAATGTCACAACCTCCAAAGTCTCTGTCAGAAAAAGCATGTAATTCAAAGAGAAAAGAGAATCCCTAGGATACCAAAGACCAAATCTGGGTTTCCCCATAAGGTATCTAAAGATTCTCTTAACAGCATTTAAATGAGAAGTTTTAGGATTAGCCTGATAACGTGTGCATTGACACACAGCGAACATGATGTCAGGTCTGCTAGCAGTTAGGTACATTAGCGAACCAATCATTGAACGATACAGTGTTTCGTCCACGGCTTCTCCTTCCAGATCTTGAGTTAGACTTGGTCTCTCAGACATTGGGGTGTTGGCTGGCTTTACGTCATTGAAGCTGAATTTTGCAAGAATGTCATCCACGTATTTTCCTTGATGAATCAAGATACCCTTAGAATTTTGACGAACTTGCAGACCTAAGAAAAAAGTCATTTCACCCAAAGCACTCATTTCAAACTGCTTTTTCATCACCTCTTCGAACTCTTTGCATAGTGCATCACTAGTGGAACCAAAGATGATATCGTCCACATAAATTTGCACCAGAATTCGATCTTCATTCACCGTCTTGACTAATAAAGTCTGATCAATAACACCACGGGTGTATCCATTAGCAAGCAAATGTTCAGTTAAGGTAGCATACCAAGCACAAGGTGCCTGATGTAACCCATGCAAAGCTTTGTCTAGTTTGTACACATGCTCTGGATATTTTGGGTTTGTGAAACCCCGTGGTTGACCAACATAGATCTCTTCTTTCACAGTTCCATACAGAAATGCTGTTTTGACGTCCATTTGATAGACAGTAAATCCCTTAAACGATGCGTAGGCAAGAAATATTCTGATTGCTTCCAACCTCGCAACCGGGGCATATACCTCATCATAATCTAAACCCTCAATCTGCCTAACCCCTTGCACAACCAATCTAGCTTTGTTTCTTACAATTACCCCACTGTCATCTCTTTTGTTTTGATAAACCCATCTTGTTCCAAGAGGTCGCTTCCCTGGAGGCAGTTTAACTAACTTCCAAACTTTTAGCTTCTCAAACTGATTAAGTTCATCTTGCATTGCATCAACCCATCTTGGTTCTCGCATGGCCATAGCAGTAGACTTTGGCTCAATTTGTGAAATGAAACACGAGTACAAGCATTTGTTGATGTCACCAGTTTGACTCCTTGTTAAGACACCCGCATCCACTGGACCAATGATGTTTTCCAGTGGGTGATCTTGTTGAATGTTTGTAGGAATGGCTCTGTCTGGAACTGGAGAATCTCCCGGTAAGGGTGTAATACTAACAGTTACAGTCCCTTCTACGGTGTCAGCATCAGCTTCGTCGTCATCATTGTGCTCCACCGTGCATTCAAGAGGTATGGGATCATAGAAAGCAGGAACTAAAGTATCAGAGGACAAATCTTCGTCATCCACCTAGTGCACAGGATCCATAGTGGGAATGAATGGTTCGGCAGGAACTGAATGTTGCTGTGTTGATGAAGATCTAGGTATAACATCCCCCTCATCCTCTGCATCATTAACCAAGGAGGATGAGGTTTCGGTAGCGTATGTTGAGGAACCTGTAGAACCTGTCTCATTTTCTTCAAGCCAACGCACGTCAAACGACTCTATGATTTGCTTACTTTGTTTGTTGTAAACCCTATATGCAGTCTTGCCAGCATACCCAACAAAATAGCAGTCGTCAGCTTTCACATCAAACTTTGGTGTAGCGTCCAAATGCAACAGGGTACACGGACAACCAAAAGCACGAAAATGCTTGACGGAGGGTTTAGCACCAAACAACACTTCGTAGGGTGTTTTCATTCGTGCTTTGCTGACTAGAACTCGGTTTTGCACATAACAGGCTGTGTTCACAGCTTCTGCCCAAAAGAAGGTCAAAAGCTGTGAGTCACACAACATTGTACAAGCAGCTTCAATCAGAGTGCGATTCCTTCTTTCAGGGACTCCATTCTGCTGTGGCGTCCTTGTTGAACTGAATTGACATGCAATCCCTTTCTGAGCACAATAATGATTTAACTCTGCATTCTTGAACTCAGTCCCATTGTCACAACGAATGCCCTTTACCTTCAAGTTGGTCTGATTCTCCATCAATATGACAAATTGTTTGACTATTTCTGCAGTCTCACTCTTGTTAACCAAAAAGAAAACCCAAGTAAATCGTGAGTAATCATCAGTTATTACTAAACAATAAGCTTTGCGAGAAATACTGAGCACATTCACTGGACCAAAAAGGTCCATATGAAGCAACTGCAGCAGAGAATCAATAGTGTTTACCAACTTAGAATGATGTGGTTTTCGATGATGCTTTCCTCTGGCACATGCAACACATTTTTCAATTGTTATAAAATCACATACTGGCAAATCCCTTACCAATCCCAGTTTAGCCACCCGGTTCAAGTTTTTAGCATTTGCATGTCCAAGACGACGATGCCATAGAATGGCGTTGTTTTGAGAGACTTTTGAGAAAAAACATGTAACGTTTTCAGATGGAGGTCTGTTCATGTCAATGACATAAGCATTACCTCGACGTTCAGATTTTAGTAGCACCCATTCTTCTGGAATCACGACTCCAGGTTTCAATATTAAGCATCATTTATCAGTGAAATGAGTTGAGTAGCCAATATCACAGATTTGTGACACGCTTAGTAAACTATGCTTCAATTCAGGAACATAGTTTACTTTATTAAACTGAAGAGCACCATTTCTTACCGTTCCCCTTTGAGTTATTTGACCCTTCTTACCTCCCGCAAATGAGACAAATCCACCATTGAAAAATTCCACATCGGTAAGCTGGGATAAGTCTCCTGTCATGTGCCTTGAACAGCCACTATCAATGTACCAGAGATGAATGATAGTCCTCCACAGCATTCCTGCACATGATACAGGATCAGTTAGTTGTTGGTACCCAAGCCATAGTTGTTTTAGGTACACCGTTGCTATCCATATACTGGACTTTCATCCAGTGCATGTTGGCAGTTGAAACAGTAGCACATAGATTGGATATATCGGTTATTGAACAAGAAGAACCTACAGACGGGGAGGAGTTTGGAATAGAACATTTTGGTTTCCAGTGGAATTTGTTTTGCGAAACCATCTTTTCTTTGAAATTGGATGATGCCTTGTAAGTTTTAATCTGATGGTTAGGTTTCTTACCCAACAGTTTGAGCCATTTATTTCTATTCCAATCACCATCAGAAGGCTTCACCTTGGATTTGTCATTCTGCATTGCCTTAGGTTTCTCAACCTTCATCGGCTTGGGATGATTATGGTTCCCGTTTGGAGCCTTCTGGCAATGTGTCCTAGGATTCCACATGTGTAGCATATCTGACGATTCACATGTGGATCCCCCTGAGATCTTGCAGACTCTCCAGACTCAAAAGATTTGTTTACATCTCTGTACCTGTGTGATGTTGTTTTTGAATACCTTTTTCCCTGATTTGAAGAGTTCTGTTTTTCATATTTTAGTAAAACATGTTTTGGTGGGAGATATTTCCCAGTCCCACCCGTACTAGATTGTTTAACCAAAAGATTTTTTGTTGTATCACAAGCATTTGACAAAATAACAGAATCTGAATGATCAAACAAAGAGTCAGACGATAAATCACAAGGTTTTATGCTTAAAACAAACGAGCCCACACAAATATTTTTGTCCTTAGCAGAAATTGATAGATTGTTTCTCTGATTTTTATTATTTAAGGCAAGTGAATCAGAGTCATCGACATCATCCCCACCATCTACCCAATCCTCAATAATTAAATTTTCTGCACAAGAATCAATTGAATTAGTAACATTCACAGCATCATAAGCATCACAGCAATTTTTTGTAGAGAAATTTTCAGCTACCGAAGACACCGGAGATTCAGATGATTCTGAGCTCTCCTTATCTGAATCAAATGAATTTGGAATAGGCACAGAAACAGATTCATTCAATTCGGACATGTCCTCAGATGATTCGGCTGTTTCACATGACTGATAGCTAGATGCGTTGGTCTCTCCTGAGTCTGGATCATAATCAGACTCAGGTTCAGTCACTGGCGAATCATCTGAGTAAGATTGAGAGTCAGTCAGATTATTTTCATTGTTTGCTCTTTGCTTTAAACAAAGCTCCCTGATTTGTTTCATGAAATCAAACTCATAGGTCACACTTGAATCTGGTTGGGTGGTCGGAGCAGAAATCGGTTCGTTAACTTGTATTGACTCAGTTGCAGACTCATTAGTGATGGACATCGATTCATTTGACTCAGTTGAAGTTGGAACCTCATCTTTGCTAACCTCAAAAACTCTATCTGTTTCTTTATTCTTTTCATAATTTAACGTCTCAGTTTGCTTTAAAACATATTGAGATTTGACAAAAGTTTTTGACGGGGCCTGCTCTTTCTTAGATTGTCGGTGTTTAGGTTTAGAGATTCTAATAGGGACGGATTCAGGTTTGGAGATCTCAATATGATCCCTCGATGGTCGACTGGTTGGCTCTTCTATTTGAGGACCGTATCCTTTTACAGGCAGAGCCAACAATTCTTCATCCGACATGGGAATTGAGGAATAATATTCATTAAAGGGTGGTGGAATTTCCACAAACCCTAGACCTTTATTCCTCACTTCCTTTGGTCTGTACTTTAACTGGGTATTGATCATTTTCTTGACTTTGTTACTAGAACAATCGAATTTTTTAAAATGAAAGTCGGCATTTTCAAATTTAGATTTTAAGTCGATCAATTCCGTGGTCAAAGTATCAGACAGTCGTTTGAAGTGAAAATAACGACACTTGTGATCACTCACCTCCTGATGCAAACGCTTGATATCGAGTTTTTGTTTTTCGACCATTTCTTTACAGGAGTTAAATTTCTTTTTAATGTCCCAAGTGGCCATTTTTTCATATTCAAGTTGTTTGTATGCAGAGAGAGTTTCTTCTCTAAAACCCTTAATTTTAAGTCTACACCTATCAATGCAACATGATTCAGCCAAAATTTCAGAATGTACCTCAGCTGCCGAAGGAATATAATCATCATCCATCTGTGCCATGAGTGCTTTGTACACAGTATCTTCAACAATCTTCAGTCCTCCATTTGAGACGAGCAATCCCATCCACCTCCTGATTGAGCGACCATGGCTTTATTTGAGTTTGAAGATGCAGATTCAGTGTGAGTGGTGGACGTCTGAGTTCCAGGAGGAGATGCGGAAGCAGTAGTTGCAGGAGCAGAATTATCTATTTCCTTCTTTGGCTTGGTGCACTCACGAGCAAAATGACCAGGCTCATCATAGTTATAACAACGCATCTTCATTTTATCCCAACCCAGTTTCTTTGTTGGGTTCTCCCACACATTTCTCCCATCCTTCTTCACAAACTTATTTGCTCTATGTACCACCATAGCTATTTGCCAAGTCAAGTCCATCTCTTCTATATCATCTTGATTAACATCATTTAGGTCACATGCTCCAACATCTTTGGCAGTAAGTTGTCCAGTCAGAAATGCATTGTAGCAATTCATAAATCCAGCAAACAAACTTAAGTTACTTTCGAGCTCCTTTAGAATCTTCATTGCTGACTGAGGTGCAGCAGAAGAGAGTGATGCAGAAGGCGAAGATCCAGCAGCAGCCACTGAGGAAGCAGATATGGCGGAGCCTTTTGATGCACTGGGTGCAAACATTGGTGGGTACGAGGATCCACTAGCAGGATAAGAGTATAACGAGGGACGCTGAGGTTCTTGCTGAGACATGAGAGCATTACTGGGAGTTGCGATGATTGCATTATTATAGCTTGCTGTTTGAGTCATATAACGTTGTCTATCATCGAGGTCATAGGACTTAATCAATGATATGGTTTCAGACAGCGTGAGTCTTGCCAGATCTTTAGTTCTCTTGATTAATGTTACATTTGAATCCCAACTCCGTGGTAGAGTATTAAGCAGCTTTTTGTTCATCACTGAGTTATCCACCACCATATCATTTGATTTCATCTCACTAACTAGAGCCACAAAATGCTGAATCTGGCTTTCTAGAGATTCGCCAGGAATGTGATTAAAAGCGTTGAAATTTTGACTCGGCATTTCTCTTCTGCTCTCCTTCATTTCTTCGTTTCCCTCATACAGATTCTCAAGAGCTTCCCAAAGCTCTTTGGCAGTAGCATTATCACGCACTCCAATCGAGACTTTAGGTGAGAGTCCTTGATGAAGATAAGCAATTGCCCTTTCATCAATATTAGCCTTTTCGTGATCCTCATTAGAGTACATGCTCTTTGGTTTGATGGCAGTGGCTCCAGTTGTTTCATTTACCACATACGTGATCACACAGGGGCCATTCAAGATAGATCTTAAGGCCTTTGCATCTCTTATTTTCATAACTTGAATGAACCTGAATTTCCACTTAGAATAAGACATTCCAAGTTGAAGAACAGGTATTTTCTAATGTGTGCCAATGACAGATTCCATGGCTTTGTCCACTTGAGCAGCTACAAGTAGTTGGTCAGTATTAAGTCCATTCAAATTTGTCTGGTTAACAATTTGATCCATTTCTGAAAATAAAACATAAATTTATTAGTTCAAATTTATATGGTTTAAATCTAGTCCAAAATTGTTGAAGCCCATTCCAAAACTTTTGATTCAGCTTAGTCCAATATAGTAGGTCGAACACCAGTGTATAGGTCGAACACCCGGTTGTAGGTCGAACACAAGCTAAGGTCGAACACCAGGTTGTAGGTCGAACACAAGCTAAGGTCGAACACCAGTTTGTAGGTCGAACACAGGCGGGGGTCGAACACAGGCCAAGGTCTAACACAGGCCAAGGTCGAACACAGGCTAAGGTCGAACACAGAGCAAGGTTGAACACAGGCTAAGGTCGAACACATAGCAAGGTCGAACATAGGCCAAGGTCGAACACAGAGCAAGGTCGAACACAGGCCAAGGTTGAACACAGAGCAAGCTCGAACACAGGCTAATGTCGAACACAGGTTGATGTCTAACACAGATGAGGATGTCGAACACTCATTGAATAAGGAAACCTGCACACAATTAGCAACAAACATTCCAAATTTTGTGAAGATTTGAAAACTTTTAAGGAGATAGTTAAACAATAAAAACAATTCCCTTTTAAATAAAAATTATCTCCTTAATTTTAGCAAACAATTTTGACTTTCAATCAAATCGGATCAAACCAGGAATTTTATTATAATTTTGAACGAAAAACATTGATAATCAAAACTGAATCAACGAAACATGGTTGCACAGAACAAACTGATCAGTAATAAAACACATAACTATGAAATCAATACGAATCAAATCAATAAAATCAACCTTGTTTGTAGTAAAAACTTCTTTTTGTTCTTCGAATGATACCGAACCGAGCCTTAAGAAGACTACTTAGGCTCTGATACCAATTGTAAGTCCAAGATCTTCTCTACCGGGTATCAAACATGTACACAATCAAAGGCGGAAACAATGATTGTATAGAAAGAACAAAGAAGAAACATGAAACAAACGATTTGATTGATAATGTGCACACGACTTCAAAGAGTCGTCTAGTACACGAGAGTATCAACAAAACAAAAGACAAGCAACCCCAAAACAAACCATGAAACCCCTATTTATGCTAAACATAGGCGGTCACCTTTACATGGGCCACTTAGGCCGAACCCAATACTACATAGCCCAAGACAAACGCAAACCTCTAAATCTAGCCCAACATCACCAAAAGCTAAAGAGGGATTCTTTGTTGGATATGCAACCCTGCTCAACGGGTATTCAACAAACGAACTCGTCAGGTAGAGGAGTGGACTAACGTTGAAGTTCAACGATATACTCAGAACGTACAGGGTAGCGGTCCAGATTGGATGTTTGATTACAAAGATTTCTTTGAATCATTCAATCTAGATAACTTGGTTGAAAAGGCTGTATTAAGATTTTATTACGAGTGTGAAAACGCAGTGACATCACCGTTGGTGCGTCCGATCACCGTAACTCCTCCAGCAACTTCTAATGATACCAACGTTCCTGCAGCTGAAGAAGAGGTTTTCCAGGTAGCTTCAAATACTCTTGATACTTCAGAATCAGAAGATGATGAAGAAATTTTCAGTGAAGCTATTCTAGATCATGCAACAGAGACACCAACAGTGAACCCAAATCCAGATGTTGCTTCATCGTCTAACATGGGTAATGATCTGGATTCGATAGAAAATTTGACTACTCAAACGGGAGTTCAAGTACCTGATCATCCGGAAGCTCGGATTCATCGTATTCACCCGCTCGAGCAAGTTATTGGTGATCCTGGAAGCACTGTCATGACGAGAGGACAACTTCGTAGTGCAAACTCACCTGAAAATCTTAGCGCTTTAGCTTTATATGCAAAAAATCAAAAATCTGGTTGTCAGAATGACTGGTCATTTGCTTGTTATGTTTCGCAGGTGGAGTGATGTGTGTAAATGTATATATATAAATAACACAAGTTCTAATTAAAACGACTTACCTAAAAACTACACACGCACGACAAGTGTACCGGTCGCAAAGCAGTAAACAGATAAGACCGAGTATCGAACCCAAAGACGCGAATGCAACTCTAGATCACAACCTATACCGAATACTAGCCTAAATAAATATATACTTATGTGGGGGGGTTAAACTAATGATTAAAAACTTAGAAGAAACTAAATAGATTAAACTTAACTTAACTCGACAACTAATACGAACTTAAGGAACTGGAGAAATCAGTTAGGAAGAAGGCTGGTTACTTAGGTCAAATCCCTAGATACTAGCAATAAATCCTGAATCTGGTAATTAACTTGAGACCCTATTCTCATCTAACTACTCTCCTCCTGCAGGTAAGGCTAGCAAGCAAGAATCAAGGTGGGACAAGTGTAGAAATGCTAAGATGGATCTGGATCGCCCTAGCGTACCAAAATCCCATAGAAATCAGATTAAAACCTCTCCTGGGTTAAAACCCTCAAACTACGAAGCAGACTTAAACTCTACTGAAGAAAACCTAGGAAAACTCTAAACACGGACATGTAGCGACTCCCGCCCTAGCGCTTGCCAACTACCGAACAATGCCTAGTTAGTTACCTAGCAAACTCGAGTTAGATTTCTCACCCTCAAGAATGGACTGCACGTCTTAGTTAATTTATTATATTAGTTTGTTATACTTGTGTCGTACTCCAACTCCAAATACTAGCACGCTAACCTAAGTTGACAAACTAGATTGATTTCAAGACCTAGGGGGTATCTCTACATGCCTAGTTCCATAAAACCAATAAACAAACTTCAAATAAAATTAACACCAACACACATATATCAAATCCAACAATAAAAGTTAAAATCATGTAATTCTACACATCAAAATTAAAAACCTAAAATCATTAAATACTGCATAAAACGTGTCTAGTTCATAAACCTAAGCAACCATGGAAGTCTAGTTCATAATTATAATCAGAAACATAGTCATAGAGTCTCGAAAAACAATAATAAACATGTATCTAAATAAATAAAAATGATAAAACAAACCACCTGGTCTTCAAATAATTAATCTTTAGTGCACCCCGGACCTTCTCCGTCCCCAAAGACCTCCAATGCTGCTGCTCTTCGAATGAATGAATGATATCCTCTGTTCGAATCAAAGATTTTCTTTTTAATTAATCTTAGTGCCGTCCAATCTATGCATACCTATCTCCATCCATATGACCGACTTATGTTGTTGTTTTGTTTTAGGCTTGGGCTTCGTGGCCCAAGTCACTTTGTTGTTTTTTTTATATTATTAATATTATTATATACTATTATTACTCCATGCTTTCGTATTAGGTGTTCGCGACTTGACCAAAGTTCCTCGTTTACGCTCCAACGTCCATGAACACATGCTCTCAAGTGCTCGTGTCTCAATTTAAATTCTTTCTTTTTGAGCTTATTCTCCACGAACACCTCTAAAATAATAAAATACATAAATAAGTACTAAAAACTAATAAAAACTATACAATGATAAAAATAGACAAACAAACGAATACACGCCTAAAACTACTAAAAACTATATACAAAAGACTCAATTATGACTCAAAATACACAGGAGAATAGATGTGTTTTACGACACATCAAACATCCCCACACTTGACTCTTTTTCGTCCCTGAAAAAGAATTATGCTATGGAATCACAATCAAATAATCTGGCCTCAAAACATAGGTTACTTTAATTTTAAAAATCTAATCACGTGCCAACTGTGATTGCAGGTATACTTGTCCTCTTAAACCCAACCACCGGTTTTAAGCCCCTTATCATGTTAGTTTAATTTTAGGTTCATTTAGTCTACCTAGGGTCTCACACTAAAGAAGCCACAGTTTCACCTAATCCCGCCTCAAGCTTATGAAACAAAAGGAACAACCAATTGACTATTCCTAACCGTTTTATGTAGAAAACCGAGAGAATTTAAAATCATTCGTTGTTTTTTTTTCATCTCAGCATACTTAACTCAGAGGGTGTGACCAATCCAAGTCGCTATCCCAGTGGCCAGGCACCTTAAGCTTCAGCATTTTCGCTTTGATTTCTAATTAATTCATGAGCTTTTTTTTTAGATATTTATTTTCAGACAATCCTAGAAGGAGTCGAGTCCGGAGTCACTATCCCTAGAAACGACACCATTGGCCTTGCCCTTATTTTATATCCAGCTCTTTTTTTTCAACTTTTGATTAGAAATTCTAACGGCTTTAAACTTATAACGGTATTCCTTATACTATTATTGGCGGTTTCAGCTTCCCCATTTTTTTCCTAGATGAGAACCCACAAGGTATCCTAATATATTTAGGTGTATTAGCTCAAAGGAAACTTTTCTACCAGCTGGGCCTACCCACACATCCCAAGTCAACACGCTTTCGATTATTTATTCTTCTAATACATATAATATTTGAAAACCAGACACTTGATTTTATCTATCATTTCCCATATTTTATAATGCAAACTTCAAAATCAGGGACTTTTTTTTCATTTTTTTTTACTCAAAACGACTCTATATACAGACTAAAAGACAGTTTCCCATCCCCACACTTAAACTCTACATTGCCCTCAATGTAGGAATAGAGAACGACTTAAAATAAAAATAAATAAATTCCGAATACAAAAATAAAAAGACGAGGGCAAATTGGAAATGACTTAGCTAGTTCATTTTTCTTTGTAAGCTCTAACCCTCTAGTCCATTCCAGCTCGATCGTATAGCATTTCATTCGCGATCGGCTCTGACAGAATAGTAAACTCTCGGGTTTGCCTTGATAAATGATAACAGCTCTGGAATCACCCGAATGGAGATTGAGTAAGGGCAGTGCAATCCAAACCTGCGCAAAACGAAACAAACAAAACCCGAGCATAATATCGAATCACACAAAAATAAAAACACTCAAACTACTAACTTAGACTCATAAAATAACAACAAACAAGAAGATGTACCTGCTTGGCAAAATGGCGGTGAATGGTGGTAGAACCAAATGGGTAGGAGAAAAAAAATCTGGTTCTCGCTCAACGTGAAGGACACTGGTGATCACAACACGCGTTGCAAGAGAAAAAAATATAACTTTCCGGGGTAATAGTTGGTCGCATGAGGCGAACAGGTCAGCCCAGACTCTTCTCATTACGTGAAAGGTCTTTTTCCACCAGAAAGTTAATTAATTTTTTTTTAAGAAATATTTTCTTATTACCCAAACCTCCACCAAAACTCCCACTCATAAAATATATATAAAGATAATACATGGGATCCGCTCATGGTGAAATTTCCTCTACCCAAGCAAACACGCAAACCTGCTAACTGACTCAAAGACATAAAAAAACAAAGATAAAATAGAAAGATAAAAACCTATTAACCACTACCGAAGAACGGACCACAAATAAAAAAATGAAAAGATAGAAAAAAAATAAATAGGTATAAATATAAATTTACAAACTCTACAAAGCCTCCCAACACTTAAACTTAATCAGGGGGTTTCTCTTTTATCTGGACCCGATCCAACACGTTTAATTCCACCCGGTCCATATTATTTACAAAAATTACATTAGTGGAATTGAAAAATATTTTATCGAATTTAAATGGGTCGGGCCACCAATATTTAAATTTACCTGTACCAAACCTGATTCTTGGCATGTAATGAGGGGACTTGTTGTCTCTGCAACTCCTGACCCTCACCCTGTGTCGGTGCAGGTGCCTCTTCGCCTTTTCCCGTGGTGGTGGCCATGGTGGTGGCACTAGTAGCAGTGTAATATCCAATGCTTGCACGGGCTGGCTGTGGTGTTCTTCTTCTTCCACCACCGCTTCTTTCTCATCTTCCTTGTTTGGTGACATTTTGTAACACTCCAACCGATGGCGGAAACATCAAGGTGTCACGTAGTGACGATTGTTCAATAGCCCATGGACTAAAAGTGTAAATTTTGATATATTGATTAAGTAGTTTATTACATTGAAAGAAAAATACAAGATACAATAATTCTAAAGTGACAACTAAAACTAAAATACAATGAATCCAAAATCTAAATAAAAATTCCAAAAGCTTAAAAGTCATCTCATAAATAACCTGAAACATGTATGAAAATAGTATATGTCAATACAAAAAAATGTATTGGTGAGCATACCCTGTTTGAATACATATAGTAGAAAAGAGTTTCGCAATTCATGTGTTATACTATCTACAATTTAGTGTTCAAGCTATGTACAAATGCTACCCAAAATCAAACCTTTGTTTAATGAATCAAGAGTCACATATATATAGTATTCGCTCATAGTAGGCGATGAATAATCGTTCACACGTAACAATAATTAAGTACTATTTATTGCTATGCTAGGCCGCCCAGCGGTTAATGATTAAGGTCATAAGTACACACTATCAGCGAATCAACAAGTAAAACACATACAAGAATTGCGATTGTGAATATATGATAAACCATGATTAAGTGAGTGAAGTAATAAGCGTACATGAGTCACCCCAAAAGTGTAAAACATGAAAAAGGGGAAAGATATACTCACAGTTTGCGAAAGCGATCAAAATCCAACTTAGGCGGTCGTGAGCTAAGTAATGGGAATTCCGAGGAATTCAACCTATAATGTATATGAATACTAATAAGGAAATGTCTAAGAGTCTAAAGTATCTAGGGTCTAAGGCATTAGGGTTTGCTAAGTCGATTTGGGGAATTAGAGTTTTCATGATAAGTCGAATTACTATAAAAGTTGTATATTAAAAATAACATACTAAAGTTTGTAATTAGGATTTAGGTAATATAATTATTACCAATTGAATATTTAGATAAAACTTATGTTTGAATAATTAAGACAAAATAATGTAGTTAATTACTTTAACTAATTATTGTAAATAAATACAATAATTATAAATGTATAAATAAATGATTATGAGTTACGCAATGATCTAATAAATGGTAATTAAGATTATAAAACATAAAACCTTTCTATTTTATAAGAAAGTTATTTATAAAATAGATGTTTAAACAGTGTAAATAAATAAATGTTTAATTATGTCTAATTAACATAAATAAGATTAAAAATACAAGACATGATCCAAAAATGTTATTTTTATAGGAAATGGATTCTTTATGTTGTAACTCAATGAAAATAACTTTCTCATAATTTTTATAAAGTTATTTATATTTAAAACAGATTTAATAGAATTAAATCATGTTTAAATGATTAAAAATAGGAAAATTAATAAAAATAAGCGTTATCTAAACCAATAATTTTTATTTTAGTTCATGATGATTAGAAATAATTTATGACCAATTTTGAGATAAAAACCATTAAGAATGAATTTTTAATCAATTAAATATTATTAAAACAAATTAAATAATAAAATTTACGAAAATAAAATATTTTCCAGAAATAAAAAAATATCAAAACGCATTAAAAACTTGATTAAATGATTGGAAAACATTGGATTTAAGTGAAGAAACGTTTGGCACACGAAAGGGGACCATGAAACGCGTATGAAACCGTTTTTTTTTAACTTGCCGGAAAATGGCTGGAACCCGCCGGAGTGGGGGCCGGAAAAACGAGGAAGAGGGAAGCAAAATTTCAAATTTGAAAGTTTTTGTAACACCCCAACCGATGGCGGAATCATCGAGGTGTCAAGTAGTGACGATTGTTCAAAAGCACATGGTACTAAAATGTAAATATTATTGAATAAGCCAAAATTGTCTTACATTGAAATAGAAAATACAAAGTCTAAATGAAACGTAAATATTGAAATAACTTATTAAAATAAAGCACTAAAAGTCCCTTGCTAAAGCACTAGATCAAACTGCACCTGAAACATGTACAAAAATAGGTTTGGTCAACATATGAAATGTTGGTGAGCATTCCTAGTTTTAATATATATAGTAAGTTAAAAAGATATACAATTCAAGTGCAAGCTACAGTGCAAATATGTAAACTATGTATCATACAAATGAGTGAAATCAATCCTGTGACTGTATAATGTACTAAATGAACGGCGGTGTACTTATCCAAATAATTGGATAATAACTTAACAATGACCACGGATTCTCCGATGAAAAAGGGGGAGAATCAACCTAGGCGGGTTGTCAATCCAATAGCGCTATCCAATGTTAAGGTCGGCTTGTACAATGTTAATGATTTCACTAAGTAAAAATGTATTCTACATGTAATGTCTAAGCATAAAGCACGTTTGTAAGCAAATGCACATAGTACTAGAATTGTATTGTAAAAATGTGAACTTGTATTTGTAATTTGTATAAGTGTACATGTAACACCCCAAATATGAATAAAAGCAAAAAGGGGGTAGGAAATACTCACTTTCGCCAAATAACTAGATGACTAAGCGAGCGTGAAAATGCGAGCAATCCAAAGACTCAACAACGAAACTAGTCCAATTTAGAAGAAAAGAAACCGAATAGGAAAAATATCAAGCTTCCAATTCACCAATTACAAGAGCTTATAATCAAAGCTTCAAATGTAGAAGTATTATACTCTAGAAGAAAGGTATGAGGGAGAGTTTAATCGAATTGAAACATTCGATTTAGAGGTGCAAAGTGTAATGGGTCATAGGTGGGTTTTTATACTAGTTTTGGATTCAATTAGGCTTTAAAATTGGTCAACACAATAAAGTAAGGTTTTAAGATGAATTGACTATTTGACTAGGACTTTGACCAGGACTTTGACTGAGACTTTGACTCGGACTTTTGACTAGGATATAACACGTGCATACTTTTACTTATAAAAATTATAAGTTTTATTAAATTGTGAATTTTGGTCATATTAAAATACGAGGGTTAAAAATGAAAATTTTTGAAATAGTTGAGGAACCAATAATGCACATTTATGAAAAGTGAAGGGTGCAGGTTGTCACAGTCTCCCCTACTTTAGAAAATTTCGTCCCGAAATTACTTTCAAGTGAAGGTTTCCATGAAACAAAAGGCATTTGTAAAAAAGGCAAATAGATTTTAAGAAATGCATCAGCCATGATTTGACAAAGTTTGAAGTAGTTGTTTAATACCCAAAATAAGAGTTTGAAAATCCTTAAAGTTTGACCCAAGGTTAGAGAATTAAGAGTTTATAATGGGCAAGGTTTAGGAAAAGTATGTAACTGGTTAGGGCAGGGCAGTGTTATAATAGCTTCCCTTACTTTAGAGAAGTTTCTGACCGAACTTTATTAAGGACGTGCAACAGAATTTCGACTAACAGGGAGTGTAAGAGTATACAAAGTTTGTGATTTCTGTGTGGATGGTCCAGAGAAAGACTCTAGGAAGTCAAATTGAAGCTCGTGTAAGAACATTCTTATCGAAAATGCTAGCTATTATTCAACGATCTAATAAAGAGATAGTAATGGGTAGGTTCTTGGTCAGACTCCTAGTCCGCTCCCGCAGTATCGCTCGTGCTTATATATAGGGTGTACCGCAGCTAACCCACCGCACTACTGATACTTTGGACTCGTACTGATTGTCTACCAATAGCCTAAGTAGAATCACACACCACCCCCATGTACCTGTAAACCCATGATTGCGTTCCGGACCGTAATCATCGATTTACCTTACACTAGGGTGCTATGCTTTTCCATAACACTAACATAAGTAATACAAGAAACAATGTGTGCAACCAAAATGTGTTAAGTAGTAGATACTGCTCAAGTATAAGATGCGGTTAGAGGTTCTTCCCCTTTCAGGTTCACCTTTTAACCGTAATGAGATTAATGTGTAAGTATAAGACATGGTTAGGGGTTCTTCACCTTTCGGGTTCACCCTTAACCGGTAAATTTCTGTTCACATCATTGGGCTCTAAAGAACCATATTGATAAACTCTGAGGATTACACCGTTTCCCTCGGGTTAGAGGAATACTCTGAACCGAGTCATACATGGGAACTGGCTTAGATCTCATACGAGCTATCAATTAGTATGTTCGTTAGCCATGATGATGAACAAAATAATGTAAAGTATAACAGGGTTTTGCTCACAAAAAAAATGCATATCAAATATGCGTTCTTGTAAGTATATAAGTATAGCATAAAATTTCGATTGAAAGAATAGCATAACGTAAATCGAGTAAATCGCACAATTTGCACAAAATGAAAGTAAACAAGTTAAATTAATGCTCAAAACTAGTGTTGTAAGAATAACTACTAATAACTAGTGCGAGAATAGTTGCGAATAACGTGTGAAAATAACTACCAACAAAAGAATAATACAAAAATAATAAGATAATGTACAAACGTAACTATAAATAGAATGGCGTAAAAAAATAATGAAATTTACTGTAAATGAAAGTGCGCAGAACAGACGTATAGTCTACTGGCATGAGGATAACTTTTTGGAAACCGAAGAATGTTTTAAGTTCAAAACAGATTCTCTTGAAAACATTTCGGAGGTACACATTTTCATGTGTTTACGAGAAGTCGAGTTTGAAAAGTGTTATAAGGTATATTATTAGTTGCAAATTCCTCCCGAAAACATATATTGGATACGTTATATGAAAACATGCAGATTTACATTTGATTTGTAAAATATGCAATCCAAGTTTATAAAATGCAAGATGAAACCATTTCATGAAGTGTGTGTAAATCTAATGTGTTTCAAAAGACCAAGATTTAAAATGATGTGAAGGTTGTGAATGATCCAGATGCCTTGACGAATTTTGGAAAATAAAATTTTCTGTATTTAAACATTTCTTTAACTTGTGGGTTGAAAAGTCGGAAATTTTTAATTATGAAATGTTGAGAAAATCGAAGTGTTACCCGTTAAGACTGGGTAAACTTGAAACCTTTTAAATTTTCAAACTTTTACAAAATTTATACATTGAAAGATCATTTATTTGCAGGATCGTTAAGGCATCTCTTTGGGCTCATAGCGGGCTATTTGTTTCAAGGCACAAGGTGTTTGAAAAATGTGTTCTAATTTGGCGAATAGGATTTGTGAAAAGACTTATAGAATAAGTTGTCACATTAATCGTTTTAGAGAGTAGTGTACTAATGCGTATCGTGTAGGTAGGCATTTATGTATGAGTTTAGTCTAACTAAGAAGTTCTAACTAATGGTAGTTGGCTATGGCTTAGGAGACTAGGTGCAGCAATATTAGTATTAGGTATATGAGGATATACTGTGACTTCGATCAAGTAAGTTTGTAAACATGAAGGTATAAAACAGGTTGAAATAATAAGTTTGGAAAAACCATGTTCATTTTTAACTGTATGATGATGCAACATTCCTAAAATCAGGATGTGATCAAAGTTAAACACAGAGTTTAAAACTTAAGTTGTGGGTAAAAATGTTTTAACGCAAAACGAGTAATACCTTATAGTGTAAGAATCATGAGCATAAGTGAATAATGTATGCTTTAATGCGATAATATATCAAACAAAAGTTTTACTAATGATGATAAGGGATTCAAAAGCGAATGATCAATGAATAATGGCATATGAAACATCAAGTGATTAAATGGAATCTTCAAATGATAAACAAACATAAATATCAATGATATAAAACATTGGAATTGTTTCTATAGGAAACTTTGATCAACTCAAGTATTTGAAATTTCCTAGTGACTTGTGGGGGCGTACTTTAGCCTATAAGTGAATGCTCATCCCAAGAGTTCCTAGGTAGGTATACGGGTCCCTCGTCTGATTGGGATTTATACGAAATACTAGGCCTAGACAGAAAACTCAGGATACAGGCGCTCACCCTTCCAGATTGCACGTGCCCCATCACTAGTGAATTCCAAAACTTTAGCGAGATTAAAAACGAGATGCAAAAATAGATCCTTGATATTTGGATTTTACTCCTAACTCAAAGATGTATTTCAAAATTGAAAACGATTGTGGAATGAAACCAATCACTAAGTTAAGGATATCACTCCCAGCTTAGTGGTTAAGTTCCTTTTTGAAATAAATACTCTTTGAGGTGTGGATGTCACTCCTATCTCAAAGATATATTCCTAAGATAAATAACATATAGAGGAGTGAAACTAATCACCAAGGTATGGATGTCACTCCTAACTTGGTGATATCGTTTCGTTTGTGAAATACGAGTATCTTCTTCTTTAAACAACACACCGAAAAAATAACGAGAAAGAATCATAGCGAAAATATCTTGAAAGAAAATAATAGGATAAAGAGAAATAAACACGAGAGGACTCATGAATGTAAGCTTAGTTATAGACTAGGCTAAAAGGCATTCTAATAACCTAATTCCCTATAACCATGGCTCTGATACCAATCTGTAACACCCCAACCGATGGCGGAATCATCGAGGTGTCACGTAGTGACGATTGTTCAAAAGCACATGGTACTAAAATGTAAATATATTTTTGAATAATTTTAATTGTCTTACATAGATGAAATGGGAAAAATACAAAAGTCTGAACGAAACATGAAAATTGAAATAACTTATTAAAAGCAAGCACTAAAATCCAATGCTATGGAACTAAGATCAAACTGCACCTGAAACATGTACAAGTTATTTCAATTTTCATGTTTCGTTCATAAGTTATTTCAATTTTCATGTTTCGTTCAGGTGCAGTTTGATCTTAGTTCCATAGCATTGGATTTTAGTGCTTGCTTTTAATAAGTTATTTCAATTTTCATGTTTCGTTCATACTTTTGTATTTTTCCCATTTCATCTATGTAAGACAATTAAAATTATTCAATAATATATTTACATTTTAGTACCATGTGCTTTTGAACAATCGTCACTACGTGACACCTCGATGATTCCGCCATCGGTTGGGGTGTTACAGTTTTGGTTTTTGGCAAAATTAGTCCCTCATAGTTAACTAGGTTAGATATAATAAGGTTTGGTTAAGTTTTTCTTAATAAAACTTTAACTAAGTTAGCTAATGTTAACCAACATGTTTTAAGCTTTATAAAATTTAAACTTTTTTTATTAATTTCATAAAATAACTAATATATATATATATATATATATATATTAATAAATGCCAAAATAATGTCATGCGTTCGGTTAAAATAACTAATATATTTTTTTATCGAAAGAACTCAACTTTTATTAGATTCAAAAAGCTTAAAAAACACATGGACTAGATTTGACAACTTGTTAAAAGATAAGGGTGACGGTTGTCACACATTTGGTCAAAATCTTAGTCCACTTCTGGAGCTGACAAATCAACCAACTTGTCACCAAACTCTGCTTCCCCATCAGCTGCTTCTTCAAGCAGGTCAGTGGTGTCTTCTTCTTCCACCACTTCTTCATCAAACAGCCAGCCTGTGGATTCTGAAAAATCCATATCTTCCTCGGCCTCCCTCCAGACATCTGCCCCCCAAGGATATGCTGCTGAACTAGAGATCTAGCAAGGCTGCTCATCCTGCTGAACCAAAGGTGGGACTAAGGCGTCCATTATGGTCTCTGGCTCTAACCCTGAATCCTGCAAAATATCATCCTCACAAGACAAGTGTAAAGAATCATACGGGTCAGTTAAATCATGCACAGAATCAGATGAGTAAGGACAAACAGTTTCAACAACGGGACTAATACAATCAGGTAATGTAGGTGTTACCATCTCATCTGGATCATCATATGTGAAATAAACCTGCTGAACTGGAGGTGGGACTTCAACGTCCATTATGGTCTTCAGTTCATCCACCAGAGCCTGTAGCCTCTCAAGTCCCCCATCTTGTTCCCTCAAATAGTCGGTGCGCATGGATAGCAAAGAACGCATATCCTCGAGCATGAGCTGTTGATTAGCAAGGAAGGCGTCTTGCTTAGCAAGAAGGACGGTAAAGTCGGGCCTAGTGTGAGACGAGACATCCCGATAATCGGGATGCGGATACAAATGTAGGCTAGGTGGATACTCTAACGAGCTACCACCATGCCTTTCCTCATACATCTCAGCTTGTAGACGATCAGGCCGACTTTTTATTCTATCTAGTGACTCAGATGTTGCAGGGTTAAACCACCGGTTAGACTGTGGGTATGAAGGCTGGTATGACTGCGGCTGCAAATACGTGTTAGCATAGTAATCTGCGGAATACCCCGATGAATTTGGGCATTTTATAGTAAAATGGGGTCCTCCACAGATCTCACACATGTTAAAAAGAATATATATATATATATATATATATATATATATATATTACGAATAAAAACAAATAAAAAAATAATAAATAATAAAAACAGGTTAAAGCAAAAACTATTTACAAAGTAAAAGACCAGACAAACGGTTTGGGAAGTTATCCAGAATGCCAATTGCGTCCCTGGCAACGGCGCCAAAAACTTGATGTGTGTAAATGTATATATATAAATAACACAAGTTCTAATTAAAACGACTTACCTAAAAACTACACACGCACGGCAAGTGTACCGGTCGCAAAGCAGTAAACAGATAAGACCGAGTATCGAACCCAAAGACGCGAATGCAACTCTAGATCACAACCTATACCGAATACTAGCCTAAATAAATATATACTTATGTGGGGGGGTTAAACTAATGATTAAAAACTTAGAAGAAACTAAATAGATTAAACTTAACTTAACTCGACAACTAATACGAACTTAAGGAACTGGAGAAATCAGTTAGGAAGAAGGCTGGTTACTTAGGTCAAATCCCTAGATACTAGCAATAAATCCTGAATCTGGTAATTAACTTGAGACCCTATTCTCATCTAACTACTCTCCTCCTGCAGGTAAGGCTAGCAAGCAAGAATCAAGGTGGGACAAGTGTAGAAATGCTAAGATGGATCTGGATCGCCCTAGCGTACCAAAATCCCACAGAAATCAGATTAAAACCTCTCCTGGGTTAAAACCCTCAAACTACGAAGCAGACTTAAACTCTACTAAAGAAAACCTAGGAAAACTCTAAACACGGACATGTAGCGACTCCCGCCCTAGCGCTTGCCAACTACCGAACAATGCCTAGTTAGTTACCTAGCAAACTCGAGTTAGATTTCTCACCCTCAAGAATGGACTGCACGTCTTAGTTAATTTATTATATTAGTTTGTTATACTTGTGTCGTACTCCAACTCCAAATACTAGCACGCTAACCTAAGTTGACGAACTAGATTGATTTCAAGACCTAGAGGGTATCTCTACATGCCTAGTTCCATAAAACCAATAAACAAACTTCAAATAAAATTAACACCAACACACATATATCAAATCCAACAATAAAAGTTAAAATCATGTAATTCTACACATCAAAATTAAAAACCAAAAATCATTAAATACTGCATAAAACGTGTCTAGTTCATAAACCTAAGCAACCATGGAAGTCTAGTTCATAATTATAATCAGAAACATAGTCATAGAGTCTCGAAAAACAATAATAAACATGTATCTAAATAAATAAAAACGATATAACAAACCACTGGGTCTTCAAATAATTAATCTTTAGTGCACCCCGGACCTTCTCCGTCTCCAAAGACCTCCAATGCTGCTGCTCTTCGAATGAATGAATGATATCCTCTGTTCGAATCAAAGATTTTCTTTTTAATTAATCTTAGTGCCGTCCAATCTATGCATACCTATCTCCATCGATATGACCGACTTATGTTGTCGTTTTGTTTTAGGCTTGGGCTTCGTGGCCCAAGTCACTTTGTTGTTGTTTTTTTATATTATTAATATTATTATATGCTATTATTACTCCATGCTTTCGTATTAGGTGTTCGCGACTTGACCAAAGTTCCTCGTTTACGCTCCAACGTCCATGAACACATTCTCTCAAGTGCTCGTGTCTCAATTAAAATTCTTTCTTTTTGAGCTCATTCTCCATGAACACCTCTAAAATAATAAAATACATAAATAAGTACTAAAAACTAATAAAAACTATACAATGATAAAAATAGACAAACAAACGAATACACGCCTAAAACTACTAAAAACTATATACAAAAGACTCAATTATGACTCAAAATACACAGGAGAATAGATGTGTTTTATGACACATCATGGAGCCGCGAACATACAAGGACACTCTATTGGATGATGCTTGGGTTGAGGCAATGCAAGAAGAGTTGTTGCAGTTTCAGAACTGGGTGTGTGGACACTAACAGATTTACCTCCAGGAAGAAAGAAAATTGGAACCAGATGGGTTTTTAAATGCAAAAAGGATGACAGTGGCGTAATTGTGAGAAACAAAGCTCGATTGGTAATTCAAGGTTTTCATCAAGTGGAAGGAATTGACTACAATGAGATCTATGCACCTGTGGCACGTTTAGAAGCTATTCGTATGTTTCTAGCGTTTGCTTCATACAAGAAATTCAAGGTGTACCAAATGGATGTCAAGAGTGCGTTTCTTTATGGTGTGGTCAAGGAAGAGGTATACGTCGGTCAACCTCCAGGCTTTGAAGATCCTATCCACTGGGATAAGGTCTACGTTCTCAACAAAGCACTATACGGGTTGCACCAAGCTCCACGCCAATGGTATGAGGAGCTTAGCACGTACCTACTGTCCAAAGGATTCAAACGCGGTTTGGTCGACTGCACTTTGTTCACCAAAAGAACAGGGGATGACTTTCTTCTTGTCCAGATATATGTTGACGATATTATTTTTGGATCTACTAACGAAGTTTTGTGTAGAGAATTTGAAAAAGTAATGCAGGAAAAGTTCGAGATGAGTGAGATGGGAGAAATGCAGTTTTTCCTTGGCTTGCAGGTGGAACAAAGACCAACGGGGATCTTTATTCACCAAACCAAATACGTATCTGAAGTCTTGAGCCGGTTTCAGATGGAAGATTCGAAGCCGATGGATACCCCGATCCAACCTAATCATGGAATTGGAGTTGACGCTAAGGGGGAGCTGACTGATCCTTTCACATACAGATCAATCGTCGGATCTCTGATGTATCTCACAGCATCTAGACCAGACATAATGTTTGCTACATGTCTCTGCGCACGATCTCAGTCGAAGCCAAAACAAAGTCATCTTGCAGCCGTCAAACGGATCCTACGATATCTGAAGGGTTGTCCGTCGAGAGGATTATGGTACCCTAATGATGATAATTTTGACTTTGTTGCTTTTAGTGATGCAGATTGGGGCGGTTGTGACAAAGATAGCAAATCCACAACGGCTGGATGTCAATCCTTGGGGAGCAGGCTCGTGACCTGGCAGTGTAAGAAGCAGACAGCAGTCGCACTATCTACTTGCGAAGCTGAATATGGGGCAGCCTCGAGTTGTTGCTCACAGGTTCTGTGGATCCAGCAGCAGATGGTTGATTACGGTTTGCAATTTCTGAAAACCCCTATTCACTGTAACAACGAAGCCGCAATTGCATTAACTAAAGACACGGTCAATCACTCAAAAGCTAAACATATCCGGATTAAGTATCACTTTATCCGTGATTGTTATGCCAAAGAGTTGATTGATATGGTCAAAATCCACACTGATTACAAACATGCAAATCTTTTTACCAAAGCTTTCGATAGATCTCGATTTGAATTTTTATTAAAAGCTAACGGTATAAAAGAAAAACAAGACTGATCATCACCTTAGTTTATCATTTTTTTTAGTTTTCTTGTTTTTCAGAAAAATCAAAAATCCAAAACCATGTTTTACATTTTAAGGGGAGTCTTTATATTTTAAGAAAAACCAAAAACATTGAAAAAGCCATAAAATTTAGAAAAACCCAAAATGATTTTCCAGGATTAAAAGAGGACATGATAGTACATCAGTGGTGATCTGACACATGCTATGTAACATTTCGTATTACAAATTATGTACGTCTTATTATTACATCAATAAACGAAGCATTTTTATCTTTCTTATACATCATAAAAAATATTTCGTGACACTTTTGGACTCCTAGTACCATACTATAACCATATATTAACTATATAATGGTGAAATAATTGAAAAAAAAATAAGTGCCTGGGCCGGGAATCGAACCCGTGTCCATGGCTGGCTCACACAAACCACACAACACAACCAGCTGAGCTACCTGTCTCTTTGTGAACATATCTTAACCCAATTATCTTTTCTACTTCATCACAGTTGACTTGGGAAAGTCAACTGCGATTCAATCCATTCCAAAATCAACATTCAAATCCACATTTTCTTGCAATTCGTTTATGGTATGATTTACTGACCACGTCTGCTTCTTTTCCATGCCAATTAACATTCAAAACTTACCAAAATTCGAGCAATTACGCGTGTACCTTGTTAATACGGGTCAAACTTTCTAAATAATCCAATCCATTGATGTTAGTATAAATTGAGCCCTCCTCCTCAAGCTAAAATCGCCGAAAACCAAACCCCTACTCTCAATTCTTTCTAAAAACTTCGTTATAATATGCTTCTTGTTCGCGTTTGACTATTCGGTTGACCAGACGATTCATCATCAATTCGGGATTGTAAGTCACAATCTTTTACATGTTTTCAATCATTGTTATAATCCAAACAATAACCCTATGAATTCAGGGGTTATTGTTTGTTGGTTTGAATTATTAGAAAAAAAATTAGGGTTCGACCCTTATGATTTGGTGAAGACGATCTGGAAACATATCTGTTTATATAAATTACCAAACGAAAACAAACACCAACTGATCAATAGATCAGTTGGTAGACTCAAGTATGGTTTAAACACGAACCGGCCATAAGGCCTGGTTCGAGTCCCGTTCGCTGCTTCTTTTTTTAAAAAAAAATCAATTATTAAATAACAAATCTGTAAAGCTATATAATTAATACAATCCAACATAAATCGTTCTCAGGGTCTAGACCAGCTGGTCTAGGCTTGTGATATAAACATCGAACCGGCTAGTGGCCCGGGTTCGATCCCTGGCACAAGCAATCTTTTTTTTTCTTTCTTTCTTTTTCCTTTTATGCATGATTATTTTTAAAATGGTTTTAAAAATACTAAATCTACTTTATAAATTCTATAAAAATTATCTTATGATATTCTGATAATAAAGTTTATCATACAATTTTTAGTTTTTCAAAAATCATTTATTTACTATATATAATAAATATTACAAGTTTATTCAATTATAATTTTAAAATTCCATAAGAATTTCAAAACGACTTTATAAAATTCCACAAAAATTATTCTAAACTTATAAATCAATAAACATTTCTGAAATAAATTTTGTTTCAGCAAAATCATTTATTTAATAATTTTAATCGATTTTTGTTATTTTAATCATAAATAAATCATAATAAATTCATTTTTCATTATTTTTACATCAAAATTTCACATAAATTATTATTAATCATTTAGATCAGAAATATAAATTTTTGATTCGAAATTTATAAATTTTAATATTTTTAAATATTAAGTCTATATTTTGTCAAAAAAAGTATTAATATATAAATATTCATGAATTAAGAAAATAATTTTATAAAAATTATTTTCACATTTATTACATTATAATTCAACTACTTTTAGTTAATATTGGTCAGAAAACATTTTCATTAATTACTTCTTTATTATTTAAATTATTCAAATTTAATCATAAATCAATTATTAATCCCCAAATTAGGAACCCTAGCACATTTTAGACTAGAAAACTTAGACTTATTAAGTTTTCCCCAACACTTATTTATTACCTTGAAATAGGGTGATATTCGGATACACACGAGCCACATTTACTTATATAACAAGGGTCTCCATTTTAACACTAAGGTGAGTTTACATAGCCCCTTTTACCATTTCACTATTTTGGGATGAAACATGTTATAACATTCAATTTACAACTCAATCATAAGTGTCTATGTGTTATTCTATGTTGCATTATGTCTTAAACATTATTAGGGTAAGCACATTATTCTAGCATAATCATTAACATTGATCAGCCGACGGTATACAATGATAGATCTATTGGACTGACAATCCCACCCAGATACGTGTACCTCCTACATAGGTAGCGTGGGTGATTGTTATTGAATTTATAACATAATTGAGTGAACCATGAGCGTATGGGATGGACCACAATATTCTAGTCACAAGGTTTGATTATGCACTCGATTTACCCGATTGTTTTGTTTTCACATATGGACTAGACTTGCCATGACACTCGAATTGTACAAGTTTTTATTCAATTATCAAAACCTATGTAATTCTCACCAACTTTTGTTGACCCAAAAATATTTTCAAAATTAACATGTTTTAGGTAACAATGAAGCTGAGGCTTAGAGTATGCGTGATGGATTCTATGAAGTTATTTGAAGTTATTCGTTTTATTTGATGTTATGTATTTTGGGATTTTTAGACATCGTTTCATTTGGATACTTATGTTATCAATAAAGTATTTAAAATTTCAATATATACCATGTGCTACTGAAACAATCATCAATATGTGACATCCCGATGTTTCCGCCATCGGTTGGGGTGTTACAAGCTAAAGATTTGAAATGTTATATAAGCCATGTGTTGAGTCTATGTGATGTGCTAGTAGGCTTTGTAGACCTATTACTGCGTGTTGGGTACATACATATCAAATGAATTGTTATGTGGATGAACTCCTCATGGGCATATGGTCTTAGTACCGTAATTTCGTTTGATAGGGTTTTGTACAAAATTCGGAGGTTTCGAATCTTTATGTTATTAGTTATCTGGGGATAGCCTCTCTGATCTTCTGTCGTAAGGTTTACGGACCTAGATCAGACAGGGTATCTTTATAAAAGAGCTTTAATGCCAAAACCTAAAGTTACCGAATTGAGGAACTTTCAATGTATAACGATAATCAAAGATTATCTAATGCATCGTATCTAATCATTGATGAAAATCGTGATTGATATTCGCCCTCAACCTAGTAGAGTGCACACGTTACTTTGTAGCATTAATTTGCTGACCTGTACACCGCTGTGCCTCAATACCTTGTAATTTACAGATAACGAAAGCATAATCACGCGTCACAATGAGTCTTTGTGCGAAATTTCCTTGATACGGGAGTATGTCGTGTGCGTGGGAACCAAAGACAATTTTGTTTGTAATATAAATAGTCGTATCAAACTGTTGGATCAGTATATTGCTCTTTTAGTTGAGCTTGCTAGTTGACACTTAAGTGTTTAGCAAGTTCTTGATGAGTGATAGCACAGCGGAATGTTTATAAGTTTAAAGCTACACTTATCAACAGGAGTTATTACTCCCCCTGGATTCAAGAACTAATAAATGAAAAGTGTTTATTGAGAATCTAAGTATTGAATGAGAGTGAAACACTTTGACAGATTCTCAGTAAACACGAAATGGAAATAACAATAATAAGTGTTGAAGGATTTCTTGTATTAAAATCAATGTCTAAAACAGAGGGATGAACCCTTCTATTTATAGACTTTACAAATACATGAACCTTGCCAAAAGCAAGTTCAGAAACAAGTTGCAACAAGTTGCAGTCTTGGAACTTGTACATAAAGCAAAAAGAAACATTAAAGTAATAAACTACTGATATACAAAGGCGGTGGAAAAGATCTTCTGTAAGTACTGATGAATGGCAAACTACTGATGAGTAGTTTGTCTTCAGTAGTTCTTCAGTAGAAGTGTCTAGTTTGAACTTCAGAACTTCTGATGACTTTCTTCTTCAGTACTTCTGAATCTCTTCTTCAGCAGTTTGATCCTTCTTCTTTAGCAGTTCTATACTTAGAATATTTTGACAGAAGTGAATTAGACTATGGTTTGCAAAAGTGGTTTCACCAATCCTTTTTATCCTAACAATCTCCCCCTGGATTGATGAAGCCAAAACCTTACTAATTCCTTATTGTTCTTTTCTGTCCTTCACAATTTTCCATATTCCTTTGAACATGGAATTCTTGAGCTGGTTCAGTTGATCATCAGTAAGAGACCCTTTCTGTGGTTCTAAGTGTTGGATTGTAAGCAGGTCTTTGGTTAATAGTTTCTTCAGTTCATTCATCGACCTATATGCCCTGCTTGTCTGATCTCTTCTTGTCACAAGTACTGAGTTGTTATCAGTAAAGGACCATCTGATGATTGGTACTATAGACTTTTCAAAGTCTACAGTGTAGGGAACCATGGTGGTACCCTGGGTTTCTCCTGAGTGTTGAATGTTTTCAACTTCAGTGACTCTTAGGTGGGACTCACTTCCTTGTTCTTGTTGCATCACATTAGGTATCTGAAATGTTGGTAAATGATGTTCAGTTACTACCTTAGTGTGCAGTTTGTCTGTGATGGTCTTCTGGATTTGATATGCAAAGGTGGAAGGATCCCTGAATTGTGTGAGCAGAGGCTTTTCTTCTATATCAAAATCAGAATGGACTACTGTACTACCTTCTAGTAGTACCATTCTGAAATCAGTCTTTACTTTCGCCTCTGATTTCTTTCTTTGTGTAGCTGGTCTTCTTTGAACACCAGAAGTTCTAACTACTGAAGTTGAAGCTTCAGCAGTTTGAAACTTCTCTGGATTAGCAGCCCTTGCAGCCTTGTATTTTCTATATGTGTCCACCAATCTTTCTTCTTTCCATTTGGACACTGAGGCTTTTGAACCATAACCATTTGCTACCAGTTCTTCTATCATCTGAGCTCTCTTGGCCTTTGTGTCTTTACTTGTTGCAAGTTTATCTGCAATAAGTTGAGCTCTTCTTGTCAGCTCTTCCACAGAGAGTCTCTTCAATGTGTGGGCTTTGATTTTGCTGTTCTTTGTAATGTAAGACATCAGTTGATGTCTTTTGTCTTCTTCAGCAATTTCATCTAGGCTAGCCTGCCTTTGGAGTTCAGCTTTATAGGCCTGAAGTTTTTCTTCATGGCTTAGATCTAAGTCATCCCTTTCTTCCAGTGTTTTCCAGATCTGATTTTCTCTGGCCTTCTTTTGGGCTGCCACTAAACTCTTCTCAAGTAATTCTGCTGATTCAGAGATTGGAGAAGGGTTTAGCACAGTCATTGTGGTAACTATTGTAGTAGGCCTGATAGGAACAGAGGTTGGTTGAATAGGAGCAGTTGATCTGGAAGGGTCAGCAGTTTGAGTCTTGGAAGTGTTAACTTCTGATGGGTTGACAACTTCTGAAGGTTTGTCAACTACTGAAGGATTGTCTTTAGTACTTTCTGATTCTTCATCAGAACTTTGGCCATCAGAGGTTTCTTCTTTGTGCCCTTGGGATTCATCAGACTTTTCAGCATCTTCTATTTCTTGAATAGAGACACCAAATTGTTGGGCCAGTTTTTCTTTTCTGGCTTGATTCTTCTGATCTCTTTCAAGGATAGCCACTCTTGCCCTTATCCTGGCTTCGAATGACTCCTTAGGTTCCCTAATTTTCTCCCCCTTTTTGGATTCATCAAGTTTGGAAGTTGAGGGTTGGGAGAATTGACCTGTAAGAGTAGCAATCTGTCTGCTGTTGAAGTCAATTTTATTGGACAGATCGTTCATCTTTGTCTTGATCACTCCAAATTGGTTCTTGATTGACAGCTCCAAGTTAGCTGTGTATGTTTGGAAGTGATTCTTGATGAGAGTGTTCATCATGTGGTACAGGGGACCATCTGGGCTGCATAGCTGGTTCATGTCTATGCTTGTGTGCCCAGGGAATTGGGTAGGCATTTGTAGTGAGGGGTGTGTTTTTGGTTGATCTTCTTGTTGTACAAAAGATGCCACTCTAGGGGAATCATGGATTGAGTGGGCTTTAACCTGAGATGGTGTGACTAGCTTCTTGAGCTTAGAGACACCAGGTGCAGGACCTTCACTTGTAGCCGTCAATTCAGTAGTTTGGAGTTTTGAAACATCATCCAAATCAATGGAATCATCTGAAAACCTGATTACATCCTCAATGAGGACAGTATCAGTTACATCATGAGCTGAGCCCAACTCAGTTGTCTCATGTACCTCTTGTTCTTGGTTCAGAGGATTTCCTACCTCAGGCATTAAGCCTTCATCAGTAGTTGCCACAGTTAAGGTCTTAGCTATGTTACTTCTGTCCTCAGGCCCACCACTGGGTGGTAAATGAGTAGTAGCAGCCTCAAAAGTACCAAAAGTTTCTAAGTTTGGGCTTAGAGACTTTGGTTCATCCTCATCTCTTTGGTTAGGGCTTTGAGTGTCCACATCCATGTCAATTTCTGAGGCTATGTCCCCTGTTTTATGTGGTTGATGGGGACTGACATGTGTAGATGGGACTTTCTCTTTTAGCCCAGAGAGAAGTTTGGCTATTTCAATGTCTGGTTCAGAAATTTGGGGTGCTTGTTCAGTAGTTTGGGCAGTGGGTTCAGCAGTTTCAAAAGAGGAATCTATTGGAATAGTTTTCTTAAGTCTTTTTCTTTTGAAAAGGATTGTTATTGGTGCTCTTGGTGGGGTTTGAGATGGATGAGACTGAGAGGATGTTTCAGTCACATCATTAACAAGTGCAGATTGCACAATAGGTTGTTCAGGCATCTCAACCTCCTGAACAGCTTTTCTTTTAAGTTTGGTGGGTTTTTGTTTTGTTATCTTGGGTTTCTTGGCCTTTGGTGGAGTAGGTTTGGAAGATGAGGGTTCCATGGGGACTGGTTCTGGTTCCCCTTGGTCATCTTCTGGCCAGGCAGCCTGTTTGTTGTGCCTTGAGTATGCTTGTGAGGTTAAGGGTTTTAAAATTTCAGTTTTACCCACAAGCACCTCATTACCCAGTTCAGATATTATGCACTGCATAATGAACCTTGGATATAACAAAAACTTTTTCTTAGTGTTATTGTGATGTAACACCAACTCATTAAAGAAAAGTTTTGATGCCCTGAAATTTGTTTCTTTCACAATAGAATGAAAGATTGGTTGAAAGGTTGAGGGCATCTGGTCATAAGACCTAGTTTTAGGACTCAAGCACATAACAATATAATGAAACAAAAGTTTATATTTTGGTTCAAAATACTTTTTAAAGATAGTAGCTTGTGAGAGAGTACCTTGATAACCACACTCAGTCATGGTTAGGTGGATTGCAGAGTTGTCAAACTTCTCAGGGGCATTCACATCATTCAACCCCAGTCTGTTTAAGAGTATGGGCGGTGTTATGGCCATTTGTCTCCCTTTTATTGTTGTGTTGAGGGAGATAACTTCATCATCCACCATCACTGTCTCAGCATTAGCCCAGAACTCATTGAGAGTTTCAGGATGTATTGGTGGGTCTATGGTGAGAGCGGTGAAATATTGGGATTTGACGACGAGATCAATGATCTCATCGTATTGGGACCAGCCTTTTTGTTTTTCTAAGTAGGCTCTGAGATTGTGTCCCTGTTTAAGAACTAAAGCCATGTGGTTTGTGTGTGTTGATGAATCGAACAGTGTTTGTGATGCAGGTTCAGGGGTTTTGAGAGCTTTTTTGAGAGAGAAGGAGGGATTTTTTGTGTTTGAATGGATAAGTGTTGAAAAAAAAAGATATTTATCAGAAGTTTTTAACCGCTTGGATCTTCTTTATTAGAAGTTTTAAACCGCCTAGGTTAAAAATCTCTTTATCAGATGTTTTAAACCGACTAGGTCAAACTTCTGATGATGGGAAAAGTCAGATTTGCCCTTTTTGACTAAACTGCTGATGAAGGATTATCTTCATCAGTAGTTCCCATTTTCTCTTCAGCAGTTTTGAACAGCTGATGAGAAATACTTTATAAATACTTTATTCATAACTTCTGAAGGTTGTTTTATCAGAAGTTAATCACTTTTCAGAAAATATCCCCATACTGATGTTTTGTTCATCAGTAGTTTCTCTCTTTTCAGAAGTTTTTCAAGTTTTTGAAAACAGATGTAAGTGAAAAATAAAAAAAATTGTGCAGAAAAATAAAGAGAAACACTTACAAATTTAGCATCCCTAGCATGGATACTGACTTCTGAAACGTTGATGTGTCAAGGGGGTTTAGTGAAAATGTCAGCTATTTGATTAGCTGTTGCTACATGTTTCACTTCAATCTTGCCTTTTTCATAGCAATCTCCTATGAAATGATACCTGATTTCAATGTGTTTAGTCTTTGAAAACTGAACAGGATTTTGAATGATTCTAATGGCAGATTTGCTGTCTACAAGCAATGGTGTCTTGGTCTCTTTGATTCCATAATCAAGAAGTTGATATTGGAGCCATTGTATCTGTGATGTACAACTTGCAGCTGCAATGTATTCAGCTTCAGCAGTTGAAGTTGCAACAGATGTTTGTTTCTTTGATTGCCAGGACACTAGACAGTTTCCCAAGAATTGACAACCACCAGATGTTGATTTTCTTGACATTTTACACCCTGCATAGTCACTATCTGAAAAAGCTGATAACTTGGTATTGCTTGAAGCAGGATACCAAATTCCAAGTGTGGGAGTTCCTTTCAGATATCTGAAAATTCTTTTGACTGCAATAAGGTGTGATTCCCTAGGAGATGATTGATATCTAGCACAAACACATGTTGAAAACATAATATCTGGTCTAGAAGCAGTTAGATATAAAAGGGAACCTATCATACATCTATACATGGTTTGATCAACCTGTTTTCCTTGATCATCTGGTTCAACTTGTGTGGTTGGTGTCATGGGAGTGGAACATGATTTACAGTCTTGTAAAGAAAATTTGTTTAATAATTCTTTAACATATTTTGATTGATGTATAAAAGTTCCATTTGTTTGTTGTTTAATCTGCAGTCCCAGAAAGTACTGCAGTTCTCCCATTGTACTCATCTCAAATTTTGATTGCATGAGTTTCTTAAATTCATCACACAATTTTGTGTTTGTTGAACCAAAAATGATATCATTAACATATATTTGAACAAGTAAGACATGATTTCCAACATGTTTTATGAAAAGAGTTTTATCAATGGCACCTCTTGTGAAGTTATTTTTGAGTAAAAAGGTTGAAAGTGTATCGTACCAGGCTCTTGGAGCCTGTTTGAGCCCATAAAGAGCTTTGTCTAGTTTGTACACCCACTCAGGATGAGAAGGATCCTCAAACCCAGGTGGCTGACAAATATACACTTCCTCTTTTATTTTTCCATACAAAAATGCACTCTTGACATCCATTTGATAAACTTTTATTTTGTTGGAAATGGCATAGGCCAGAAATAACCTGATGGCTTCAAGCCTTGCAACTGGAGCAAAGGTTTCATCATAGTCAATGCCTTCTTCTTGAGAGTAACCTTGTACTACCAGTCTTGCCTTGTTCTTTATTATAATACCAGCTTCATCTTGTTTGTTCCTAAAAACCCATCTTGTGCCAATTGGTTGCTTGTTTGGTGGTAAGGGACAGATTTCCCAAACCTGTTGCTTGTTGAATTGAAGCAATTCATCTTGCATTGCCTGTACCCAATTATTGTCTTTGAGGGCTTCCTGGTACTTCTTTGGTTCCAACTGTGAAATAAATGCTGAGAATAGGCAAAAGTTGGAAAGCTGGTTTCTTGTAAGAACACCTGATGCAATATCACCCATGATTTGATTAAGTGGGTGGTCTTTGTGTTCGATCAGTTGTTGGAAACCACTGACAGGTGTTGGTTGTTGGATCAGTTTGCTCTTGTTTGCTAAGTAAGAACTTGCTATCTTGACACTTAAGTGTTTAGCAAGTCCTAGTAAATCAGATTATAAGCACAGCGGAATGTTATAAGTTAAAGCAACACTTTTTATGCAAAGGCAGAGTTGTAACTCCCCCTTGATGTTTGAAACAAGATAAATGACAAAGTATTTATTATGAATCTAAGTTGTAAATGAGAGTTAGATACTTAGCAAGATTCACAATAAATACAGAAATGGAATAATAGCAATGAGAGTGTTTGAAGGATTTTTCTGTTTAAAAATCAATGTCTAAAATAGAAGGTTGAAGCCTTCTATTTATAGACGATTACATGCATGTATCTTTCCTGAAAAGCAAGCACAGAAAGTCCAGTTACAAGTTGCACAAGTTGCAACATTGAAAGAAACAAATAAAGCTAAAAGTAATATTAAACAATAAACTACTGATGCAAAAGGGCGGTGGCAAATATCTTCTGCTAAGTGCTGATGAAGGACAACTACTGAAGAGTAGTTTTGTCTTCAGTACTTCTGAAGTGAACTTGTCTGGTTTGGACTTCAGAACTTCTGCAACTTCAGCACTTCTTCATATCTTCTAATCAGCAGTTTCTTGTCTTCTATTCAGTACTTCTATTTAGCCAAAAATGACAGAAGTGAATTAGACTAAGGTTTACAAAAGTGGTTTCACCAATCCTCTTTGTCCTAACAATCTCCCCCTGGATTGATGAAGCCAAAACCTTACTAATTCCTTATGTGTTTCTTCTGTCTTGAACAATCTTCCATATCTCTTTGTACATGGTGTTCTTGAGCTGGTTGTACAGATCATCAGACAGAGATCCTCTCTGTGGATCTAGATGTTGAATTGTGAGCAGGTCTTGTGTTGACAGTTTCTTCAGATCACTGATCTTTTTGTAAGCCCTGCTTGAGAAGTCTCTTCTTGTCAGCAGTACTGAGTTGTTATCAGTAAGTGACCATCTGATGATAGGTATCTTTGACTTGTTAAAGTCAGAAGAATAGGGAACCAGACTTGTCCCTTGGGTTGATGGTCCTGAGTGCTGGATGTTTTCAGTTTCAGATAGCCTCAGGTGGGATTCTCTTCCTTGTTGATGTTGTTGCATACCAGGCATCTGAACAGTTGGGAGATGGTGTTCAGTCACTACTTTGGTATGCAGCTTTTCTGTGATGGTCTTTTGTATTTGATAAGCAAAAGTGGAAGGATCCCTGAACTGTGTTAACAGAGGTTTCTCCTCAATATCAAAATCTGAATGGACTATTGAGCTTCCCTCAAGTAGTACCATTTTGAAATCAGTTTTGACATTGTCCTCTGCCTTCTTCTTCTGAGCAGCAGATCTTCTAGATACACCAGAAGTTCTAACTACTGATCTTGAAGGATCAGCAGTTTGAAACTTCTCAGGATTTGCAGCCTTGGCAGCCAAATATTTTCTATATGTATCCATTAGTCTTTCTTCTTTCCATCTGGATACAGAGGCTTTTGAACCATATCCTTCTGCTACTAGCTCTTCTATTATCTGGGCTCTCTTGGCCTTTCCTTCTTTGCTTATGGCCATTTTGTCTGCAAGCAGTTGTGCTCTTCTGGTCAGCTCTTGCATAGAGAGTCCTTTGAGTGTAAAGGCTTTGGTCTTGCTGTTCTTGGTGATATAAGACACCAGTTGTTGTCTTTTATCCTTTTCAGCAATCTCATCAAGGCTAGCCTGCCTTTGTAGTTCAGCTGCATAAGCCTGAAGTTTTTCTTCATGGCTTAAGTCCAAATCATCCCTTTCTTCCAGAGATTTCCAAATCTGATCTTCTCTGGCCTTCTTGTTGGCTGCAATTAAACTCTTCTCTAATAGTTCAGCTGAGTGAGAGATGGGAGAAGGGTTTAATACAGTCATTGTTGTATCAGATGTAGGCCTGATGGGGTCAGATGTTGGTTGAGTGGGAGCAGTGGTTCTGGAAGGTTCAGTTGTTTGAGGTTGGGAAGTGTTGACTTCTGATGTGCTGACAACTGCTGATGGTTTGTCAGCTACTGAAGGATTGTCTTCAGTACTTTCTGATTCTTCATCAGAAGTTTGGTCATCAGAAGTTTCTTCATTACACCTTAGGGAATCATCAGAACTTTGGGTCTCATCTTCTTTCTCAGCAGCTTCAATTTCTTCAATAGAGACACCAAACTGTTTGGCCAGTTTTTCTTTTCTGGCCTGATCTTTCTGATCTCTTTCAAGGAGTGCCACTCGTGCCTTTACTCTGGCTTGGAATGACTCCTTAGGTTCCCTGATCTTCTCCCCCTTTTTGGATTCATCAATTCTAACCCTTGAAGCAGAGGGTTGGGAGAAGTGTCCTTGAAGATGAGCAATCTGCTGGCTGTTGTAGTCTATTTTGTTAGACAGATCGTTCATCTTGGTTTTAATCACTCCAAATTGGTTCTTGATTGACAGCTCCAAGTCAGCTGTATATGTTTGGAAGTGATTTCTGATGAGTGTGTTCATCATGTGGTACAGGGGACCCTCTGGGCTGCATAGCTGGTTCAGGTCTATGCTTGTGTGCCCAGGGAATTGGGTAGGCATTTGCTGTGAAGGGGGTGTTTTTGGGAGATCCTCATGTTGTACAGAGGATGCCACTCTAGGGGTTTTAGGGATTGAGTGGTCTTTAACCTGTGCAGAGGTGACTGGCTTCTTGAGCCTGGATACCTTTGCAGCAGGACCTTCAGAAAGTGCCGTCAATTCAGTAGTTGCAGTTTTTGAAACATCATCCAAGTTAATGGAATCATCTGTATCCCTGATGTTGCCCTCAGAGAGGACTGTCTCAGTTAAATCATGAGCTGAGCCCAACTCAGTTCTCTCATGAACCTCTGTTTCTTGGTACTGAGGATTTCCTACCTCAGGCATTAAGCCTTCATCAGTAGTTGCCACATCTGAGGTCTTAGCTATGTTACTTCTGTCCTCAGATCCACCACTGGGTGGTAACTGAGTAGTAGCAGCCTCAGATGCCCCAAGAGTCTCTAAATTTGGGCTTAAAGACTCTGGTCCACCCTCATCTCTTGGGATAGGGCTAATGATGTCCACATCCATGTCTAAAGTAGTAGTTATGTCCCCTGTTTGTTGTGGTTGATGGGGACTGACATGATCAGATGGGACATTCTCTCTTAGCCCAGAGAGAAGTTTGGCAATTTCAATTGCCTCTTGTTCAGAAATTTGTGGGGAAGGTTCAGTAGTTTGGGCAATAGTTTGTTGTTCAGCAGTTTCAAAAGAAGAGTGTGTTTGATATGTTTTTCTAAGTCTTTTTCTTTTGAAATGAACAGAGATGGGTGCTCTTGGTGGGGTTTGAGATGGATGAGACTGAGAGGGTGTTTCAGTCTCAATAGTTTGAAGAGCAGAATGCTCAAGAGCATGTTCAGGCATCTCAACCTCCTGAACAGCTTTTCTTTTGGGTTGGTGGGTTACAGTTTTTGTTGGCTTGGGCTTTTTGGCTTTTGGTGGTGTAGGTGTGGAAGATGTGGGCTTCAGGGGGACTTGTTGTTGTTCTCCCTGATCATCTTCTGGCCAGGCAGCCGGTTTGTTCAGTCTTGAGTATGCTTGTGATGTTAAAGGGTTTAAAGTTGAAACTTTTCCCACAAGCACCTCATTACCCAGTTCCCCTATTATGCATTGCATAATGAACCTTGGGTACAACAAAAACTTTTTCTTGGTATTATTGTGATGTAACACCAACTCATGGAAAAACAGTTTTGATGCCCTGTATTTGGTTTCATTCACAATGGAATGAAATATTGGTTGAAAAGTGGAGGGCATCTGGTCATATGACCCTGTTTTTGGACTCAAACACATAATTATATAATGAAACAAAAGTTTATATTTTGGTTCAAAATATTTTTTGAATATAGTAGCATGGGAGAGAGTACCTTGATAACCACACTCAGTCATGGTTAGATGAATATCTTTGTTAGCAACATGGTCAGGGGCAGCTACATCATCCAGACCCAGTCTTGTTGCTAGTGTGGCCGGTGTGATGGTCAGTTGTTTCCCTTTTATCTTTGAATTGAGGGAAATGACCTCACCACCCATTGTAACCGTCTCAGCATTTTCCCAGAACTCATTCAGAGTTTCAGTGTGAATTGGTGGGTTAATTGTGAGAGCAGTAAAGTATTGGGATTTGACGACAAGATCAATGATCTCATCGTATTGGGACCAGCCTTCTTGTTTTTCAAGAAAAGCTCTTTGATTGTGTCCCTGTTTTAGAACTAAAGCCATTGTGGTTTGGGTATGTTGATCGAACAGTGAATTTTCAGGTGTAGGTGTTGAGAGAGTTTTGAGAGAGAAGGAGGGATATTTTGTGAGTTTAAAAGGATAAGTGTGTGAAAAAGGTATTTATTAGAAGTTTTAACCGCTTGAATCTTCTTTATTAGAAGTTTTAAAACCGCCTTTGGTTAAAAATCTCTTTATCAGAGGTTTTAAACTTATTAGGTCAAACCTCTGATGATGGGAAAAGTCAGATTTGCCCTTTTGACTTAAACTGCTGATGAAGGATTACTTCATCAGTAGTTCCCATTTTCTCTTCAGTAGTTTTAACATCTGATGAGAAATGTTTTTATAAATACTTTGTTCATAACTTCTGAAGTTTATTTTATCAGAAGTTACACACTTTTTCAGAAAGTTATCCCCCTACTGATGATTTTTGTTCATCAGTAGTTTCTCTCAAACTGTTTTTGTTTTTCAGAAGTTTTGTTTCAGACTTTTGACATTTGTAAGTGAAAACCAGAAAAAAGATGGAAAATGTTAACCTGAAATCCACCAAGGTAAACAGGATGGAATCAGGGGTGGAAAAAGGAAAAATAAATTTTTCATTTTGATTCCACCATGATAAACAGGATGGAATCAAGGATGGAAAAAGGAAAAAGAAAAATTTTGATACATATCAGTAGTGATTGATGTAGAAGTTTGCTGTAGAGTTGGGTAGAATCAAGTGTTAACTTGGATTCTAACTGATATGAAAAAAATAAAATAAACACTTACAAATTTAGCATTCCAAGCATGGAAACTAACTTCTGAAATGTTGATGTGTCAAGGGGCTTAGTGAAGATGTCAGCTATCTGATTAGCTGTTGCTACATGCTTCACCTCAATCTTGCCTTTTTCATAGCAATCTCTTATGAAATGGTACCTGATCTCAATATGTTTAGTTTTTGAGAACTGTACCGGATTTTGAATGATGCTAATGGCAGATTTGCTGTCTACAAACAAAGGTGTCTTGGTCTCTTTGATTCCATAATCAAGAAGTTGATATTGGAGCCATTGTATCTGTGATGTACAACTTGCAGCTGCAATGTATTCAGCTTCAGCAGTTGAAGTTGCAACAGATGTTTGCTTCTTTGATTGCCATGACACTAGACAGTTGCCCAGGAATTGACAACCACCAGATGTTGACTTTCTTGTCATCTTACACCCTGCATAGTCACTATCTGAAAATGCTGATAACTTGGTATTGCTTGAAGCAGGATACCAAATTCCCAGCGTTGGAGTTCCTTTCAGATATCTAAAAATTCTTTTGACTGCAATAAGGTGTGATTCCCTTGGTGCTGATTGATATCTAGCACAGACACATGTTGAAAACATAATATCTGGTCTAGAAGCAGTTAAGTATAAAAGGGAACCTATCATGCATCTGTACATGGTTTGATCAACCTGTTTTCCTTGATCATCTGGTTCAACTTGTGTGATAGGTGTCATGGGAGTGGAACATGATTTACAGTCATTTAAAGAAAATTTGTTCAATAATTCTTTAACATATTTTGATTGATGTATAAAAGTTCCATTTGTTTGTTGTTTGATCTGCAGTCCTAGAAAGTACTGCAGTTCTCCCATGGTACTCATCTCAAATTTTGATTGCATGAGTTTCTTAAAATCATCACACAATTTTGTGTTTGTTGAACCAAAGATGATATCATCAACATAAATTTGAACAAGTAAGACATGATTTCCAACATGTTTAATGAAAAGTGTTTTATCAATGGCACCTCTTGTAAAGTTATTTTTGAGTAAAAAGGTGGAGAGTGTATCATACCAGGCTCTTGGAGCCTGTTTGAGCCCATATAGAGCTTTATCCAGTCTGTACACCCACTCAGGATAAGAAGGATCCTCAAACCCAGGTGGCTGACAGACATACACCTCCTCCTTGATTTTACCATATAAAAATGCACTTTTCACATCCATTTGATAAACTTTTATTTTGTTGGAAATGGCATAGGCCAGAAATAACCTGATGGCCTCAAGCCTTGCAACTGGAGCAAAGGTTTCATCATAGTCAATTCCCTCTTCTTGAGAGTACCCTTGAACTACCAGTCTTGCCTTGTTCTTGATTATCATACCAGCTTCATCTTGTTTGTTCCTGAAAACCCATCTTGTACCAATTGGTTGCTTGTTTTGAGGTAAGGGACAGATTTCCCAGACCTGTTGCTTGTTGAACTGTAGTAGTTCATCTTGCATAGCCTGCACCCAATTGTTGTCTTTGAGGGCTTCCTGGTACTTCTTTGGTTCCAACTGTGAAATAAAGGCTGAGAATAGGCAAAAGTTGGAGAGCTGGTTTCTGGTCAGAACACCTGTAGCTATATCACCCATGATTTGATCAAGTGGATGATCTCTGTGTTCAATCAGTTGTTGTAAACCACTGACAGGTGTAGGTGGCTCTGGTTCTTCAAACAAACTACTGAGGTCTATGATATCTGGTTCAGCAGTTGCAGCTTCTTCAGTAGTTGCAGGTGCTGGGGCAGATGTTTGAGTTTGGCCTTCAGTATTTGTTTGATCAGAAGTTTGGAAAACTTCTGATGGTGTTGTAGTTGACTTAATGACTGTTTGAGGAGTCCATGGTGCAGGATCCTCATCTTCAAACCTTTGATCACCATAATAAGTAGGTTTGGAAGAAGTAACAGCCTTTTCAGGTCCAAAGTGAAAGTTGTCAAGGTCAAAGAGTTCAGCAGGATGTGCTGGAATAAGAGTGTGTTTTGACTCATTGAACTTGACATTCAATGTTTCTTCTACTATCTTGGTGTGAGAATTAAAAACCTTGTAGGCTTTTCTAGTTGAAGAGTAACCAAGAAAGTAACCTGAGTCAACTTTGGCAGCAAACTTTGAGATAGATTCCTTGATGTTCAAGATGAAACATTGACACCCAAAAGCCCTGAAAAAGGAGATAAGGGGCTTCATGCCATGAAGAACTTCATAGGCAGTCTTGGAATGTCTCTTGACCACAAGAACTCTATTCTGAACATAACATGCTGTGTTAACTGCTTCTGCCCAAAAGTACAATGGCAGTCCAGAATCAGCTAACATTGTTCTTGCTCCTTCTATCAATGTTCTGTTCTTCCTTTCTACTACACCATTTTGTTCAGGAGTTCTGGGAACACTGTATTGTCTAATAATCCCTTTAGACAAACAGAATTCATCCAGAGTTTTGTTCCTGAACTCTGTCCCATTGTCACTTCTAATGGTTTTGACAGATAGAGAATATTGTTTCTCTACTTGTAGAATGAAGAACTTGATGATTTCAGCAGCCTCATCCTTGGAAAATAAGAAGAATACCCATGTGAATCTTGAGTAGTCATCAATGATGACTAAGCAGTACTTCTTTTTACCAAGGCTCATAATCTTGACAGGCCCAAATAAGTCCATATGGAGTAGTTGAAGACATGCAGTTGTTTTTGATTCTTCAATAGACTTATAGGAGGACTTATGCTGTTTTCCCTTTAAACAGGATACACAGTGTTCTTGACACTGGTATACTTTCAAAGGTAGACCTCTGACCAAGCCCATTTTTGTGACTTTATTTATGGTTTTAAAGTTCACATGGCCAAGTCTCCTGTGCCAGAGATCTGTTTCTGAAGTTGATGCCCTTGAGAAGAAACAGGCAGTGTTGTTCAATACTTTGTCTTTTTCAATGTCCACTGCATAGACATTGCCACATCTTTTGGCAATCAGCAAAGTATGATCTTCTATAATCTTCTCAATCAACTTCTGGCCTTCTGGTGAGATGATCTTGCAAGCTGTCTTTGTGAAAAAGGAAGAATATCCTTTATCACACATTTGTGACACACTCAGCAAGTTGTATTCAAGGTTCTCCACCAGATTGACCTTGTCAAACTGTATTTTGCCAGAGGAGACATTGCCATGTCCTAGCACATATCCCTTGGCATTGTTCCCAAAGGACACAGATCCTTCTCTTTGGCTGATAAAGTTGTTTATCATGTATCTGCATCCAGTCATGTGCATAGAGCCTCCACTATCAACATACCATATGCTGTTCAAGCCCCTGGAAACTCTCTGCACATAAAAGCAAATTAGTTAGATTTGGAAACCCAAGCCTGTTTGGCTTTGGGTTTGCTCTTGGGAACAGTTACAGTTTGTTCTTGACCAGGTTGAGAAATCCATGTCTTTTTGGCAATGGATTTTTCATGAAGAACTATGGTGGTATCCTTTTTAGGACCACCATCAACCTTGGTCATCAGTAGTTCTACCATGTTCTTTAGATTTTGAATCTCAGCAGTTTGTGAAACTGCTGATGATTCTGGTCTAACTACTGACAAGGAATTTTGAGAAAAAGATTTTGGTTGAGATTTTATCTTTTTCTGAGAAAAGGTGTTTTCAGGTTGTTGTTTCTTGGGTTTAAAGACTTTTTCATAATCATTTCTGATTTGATTTCCCACAACCTGTTGTTTGAATTTTTGATTGAACTGAATTCCTTTTCTGTATCTACAAAATTCAGTTTTGTGGTTGAACAGGCCACAAATTTCACATGCTTTTGCCTTCTGTTTTTGTTCTGAAGGCAAATTTCTGACAGTTGTAAAAAGATTTTGCTCATCAGTAGTTTTCAGGATCTCAACTCCTGAAGTAGATGAAACTACTGATGGCTTGTTGTCAGTTTTTGTATATACTTCTGAAGTACTTTCTTTAAAAATACCAGGATTTCTGGTTAGAAAGTTTTCATGGAAAGATGTGCATTCTTTCCCTTCAGAAGTTTCATTTGAAACAATTCTTCTCCCATCTTCAGTAGTTTTGGGAGAAAAATCTGTTGGTGTTTCAACATGATGGTATCCTATGCCAAACTTCACATTTGAAGCACTTTGTTTGTTTAGCAGTAGTTGATACCCCCTACAAGATTCAACCCATTTTTCACAAGTGATCCTGGTGTCAGCAAGCTCTTGTCTGACATCTCCCAGGTCATTTAGCATCATTTTGATTTGTGCTTGGGTTTCAATGGCAGAGTCAGTTAATTTAGAAACCTCTTTAGTTTTAGCACACAGTTTTCTTTCCAAATCACATTTTATCTGTGTGTATTTTCTTTCTAAATCATTGGCTTTGCCTTGTAGGTGCACGTTTGTCTCTCTTATGAGAGCAAAAGTTTCTTTGCAAGAGTTTGAACATAGTTTTGTCAAAGATTCTTTTGATACCTGAGACAATGCAGATTTTGAGGTAGAGCCTTCAAATGCCATTAAGGCAAAGTTCTTTCTGCCATTGTCTGGTTCTCCCCAGTTGATGTCAAACACTTTGTTGTCTGCATCAGGATTACACTCTGTGGTGTCATATGGGAGACTGCTCCAGTCAACATACCCCGAGGTAAAGAGGCTTTGTTGAGGGGGTTGTTGAGGCTGTGGAGGAAGTTGAGCAGCTGGAAAGGGAGGGATTGATTGTTGGCTCTGCATCTGTTGAGCAGGCACTTGAACATATTGTACTTGAGGCATATATTGCTGTTGAGGAGCTTGTGCCTGTACAAAATGAGCACTCCCTTGAGTTCCATTGTTCCTATTATAATTGGGGTTATAGTTATTTCCAGATTGTGATTGGTTAAAGCTAGAGCTTCTACACTCTCTAGCAAAGTGTCCCAACTTCTGACACTTGTGACATCTCAGTTTAGATTTGTCAAAACCAATTTTTGTGTTACTGGTCAATCCTGGAAATTTCCTTCCTGACCTTTTATAAAACTTGTTAGTTTTAATGCTTAGCATGGCCAGTTGGTGAAGTATGTCCATTTCTTCCAAGTCATCACTGCTGAAATTTTTCAAATCATCCATGATAAAACATAGATTATCAGCAGTTTGACCTTGGTCATCATTGTCATAACCTGGGAAAGATCTTTCTGATGAGATCCCAGTGGTTATGTCAATATTGTCATAAGATCCATAGGAACAAGTTGGTGAATCTTGTCCCAAAAGTGTTGTACTACCTGGTAGGTAGTCATCAGCAGTTTTACCAGAAGTTTGTAATTTCTTCTTTTGATCGATTTCTCTTTCAAAAGTGAGTAATCTCCCATGGAGTTTTGTAAGAGTGAGGGAGCTAAAATCTGGTGAGGATCTTAAGACAATGGAGTAGGTTTCCCATTTGTCAGGTAGAGACCTTAAAAATCTATGTAACATAGATACTGTTGTATAGGTCTGCCCATTTAACTTTAGCTCAGAGATTAATGAGGAGAATCTTTCAAATTGTTGTGTCAAAGTCTCCCCATTAATATAAGCAAATGTTTCATATTGTTGAGCCAAAATTTCTCTGGTGTTGGCAATCACCTCTTCAGTTCCTCCAAACTGTTCTTTAAGACAGTCCCAAAGTTCTTTGGCACTTTCACAATGTAAAAGGCCAGAGTATATTTCATTTGGGAGAGCCATTGCCAACATAGAGAATGCCTTAGCATCTAGCTCAAGTTTTAGGAAATCTTCATCTGTATAGTCTTTGGGATCCTTAGGAATCCCTTCTTTTGTTTCAAGGTTTATGTTTACTGGTTTGTGTGGACCATATATCACAGATCTCCAACAACCAGTGTTGGTTTGTGACAAGGTGTGTGCCATTCTTTTCTGCCATATATTGTACTCATTTCTCACAAGCATGGCAGGTTTGGTGGCAGAACCAGTATTATGTGGATCCATTTTTAAAGAGTTATAGATTTGTCTGATGACTCTTTTAAGTGATGGATATTGATAAAAAGTGAACTTTTGATCTTTTTATTGAATATCAATAAGAGCTTTGTGTCTGATTCTCAATTTGTTAGATTGATATGTGATCAGATAAACCAACGCTCTGATACCAATTGTTGGATCAGTTTGCTCTTGTTTGCTAAGTAAGAACTTGCTATCTTGACACTTAAGTGTTTAGCAAGTCCTAGTAAATCAGATTATAAGCACAGCGGAATGTTATAAGTTAAAGCAACACTTTTTATGCAAAGGCAGAGTTGTAACTCCCCCTTGATGTTTGAAACAAGATAAATGACAAAGTATTTATTATGAATCTAAGTTGTAAATGAGAGTTAGATACTTAGCAAGATTCACAATAAATACAGAAATGGAATAATAGCAATGAGAGTGTTTGAAGGATTTTTCTGTTTAAAAATCAATGTCTAAAATAGAAGGTTGAAGCCTTCTATTTATAGACGATTACATGCATGTATCTTGCCTGAAAAGCAAGCACAGAAAGTCCAGTTACAAGTTGCACAAGTTGCAACATTGAAAGAAACAAATAAAGCTAAAAGTAATATTAAACAATAAACTACTGATGCAAAAGGGCGGTGGCAAATATCTTCTGCTAAGTGCTGATGAAGGACAACTACTGAAGAGTAGTTTTGTCTTCAGTACTTCTGAAGTGAACTTGTCTGGTTTGGACTTCAGAACTTCTGCAACTTCAGCACTTCTTCATATCTTCTAATCAGCAGTTTCTTGTCTTCTATTCAGTACTTCTATTTAGCCAAAAATGACAGAAGTGAATTAGACTAAGGTTTACAAAAGTGGTTTCACCAATCCTCTTTGTCCTAACATTGGTGGCTCATGTTCTTCAAACAAACTACTGAGGTCTATTATATCTGGTTCAGCAATTTCAGTGTCTTCAGTAGTTGCAGGTGCTGAAGCAGATGTTTGAGTTTTGCCTTCAGTATTTGCTGAATCAGAAGTTTGTGAAACTTCTGATGGTTTTGAAGTTGACTTAATGACTGTTTGAGGAGTCCATGGTGCTGGATCCTCATCATCAAACCTTTGATCACCATAATAAGTAGGTTTGGATGAAGTGACAGTCTTTTCAGGTTCAAAATGGAAGTTGTCAAGGTCAAAGAGTTCAGCAGGATGTGCTGGAATGAGAGTGTGTTTTGACTCATTGAACTTGACATTCAGTGTTTCTTCTACTATCCTGGTTCTTGAGTTAAAAACCTTGTAGGCTTTTCTAGTTGAGGAATAACCAAGAAAGTAACCTGAGTCAACTTTGGCAGCAAACTTTGAAATAGATTCCTTGATGTTCAAGATGAAACATTGACACCCAAAAGCCCTGAAAAAGGAGATAAGGGGCTTCATGCCATGAAGAACTTCATAGGCAGTCTTTGAATGTCTCTTGACAACAAGAACTCTATTTTGAACATAACATGATGTGTTAACTGCTTCTGCCCAGAAGTATAAAGGTAGCCCAGAATCAGCTAACATTGTTCTTGCTCCTTCTATTAAAGTTCTGTTCTTCCTTTCTACCACACCATTTTGTTCAGGAGTTCTGGCAACACTGAATTGTCTAATAATCCCTTTAGACAAACAGAATTCATCCAGAGTTTTGTTCCTGAACTCTGTCCCATTATCACTTCTAATGGTTTTGACAGGTAGAGAGTATTGCTTCTCTACTTGTAGAATGAAGAACTTGATGATTTCAGCAGCCTCATCCTTGGAAAATAAGAAGAATACCCATGTAAATCTTGAGTAGTCATCAATGATGACTAAGCAGTACTTCTTTTTACCAAGGCTCATGATCTTTATAGGCCCAAATAAGTCCATATGGAGTAGTTGAAGACATGCAGTTGTTTTTGATTCTTCAATAGACTTATAGGAGGACTTATGTTGTTTTCCCTTTAAACAAGATACACAGTGTTCTTGACACTGGTATACTTTTAAGGGTAGACCTCTGACCAAGCCCATTTTTGTGACTTTATTTATGGTTTTAAAGTTCACATGGCCAAGTCTCCTGTGCCAGAGATCAGTTTCTGAAGTTGATGCCCTTGAGAAGAAACAGGCAGTGTTGTTCAGTACTTTGTCTTTTTCAATGTCCACTGCATAGACATTGCCACATCTTTTGGCAATTAACAAAGTATGATCTTCAATGATCTTCTCTATCAACTTCTGGCCTTCTGGTGATATGATCTTGCATGCTGTCTTTGTGAAAAAGGAAGAATATCCTTTATCACACATTTGTGACACACTCAGCAAGTTGTACTCAAGTTTTTCAACCAGATTGACCTTGTCAAACTGTATTTTGCCAGAGGAGACATTGCCATGTCCTAGCACATATCCCTTAGCATTGTTCCCAAAGGATACAGATCCATCTCTTTGACTGATAAAATTGTTTATCAGGTATCTGCATCCTGTCATGTGCATTGAGCCTCCACTGTCTACATACCAAATGCTATTTAAGCCTCTGGAAACTCTCTGCACAAGATAGCAAATTAGTTAGATTTAGGAACCCAAGCCAGTTTGGCTTTGGGTTTGCTCTTGAGAACATTTACAGTTTGTTCTTGACCAAGTTTAGAAATCCATGTCTTTTTGGCAATGGATTTTGCATTAAGTACAATGGTGGTATCCTTTTGAGGACCACCATCAACTTTGGTCATCAATAGTTGTACCATGTTCATAAGATCTTTAATCTCAGCAGTTTGTGAAACTGCTGATGATTTAGGTCTAACTACTGAAAGAGAATTTTGTGAAAAAGACTTTTGTTGAGATTTTGTCTTTTTCTGAGAAAGGGTTTTTGCTGGTTGTTGTTTCTTGGGAGAAAATTTTTTTACATAATCAGTTTTGATTTGTTTTCCCACAACCAGTTGTTGATTTTTCTTATTGAACTGAATACCCTTTCTATATCTGCAAAATTCTGTTTTGTGGTTAAACAGACCACAAATTTCACATTCTTTTGTCTTTTCTTTCAAAGACAAGTCTCTGACTGTTTTGATTGGTTTTAGGTCATCAGTAGTTTTCAGGTTCTCAACTCCTGATGTAGTTGAAACTACTGATGGCTTAAAGTCAGATTTAATAAGTACTTCTGAAGAACTTTCTTTGTGAGATTTTAGAAAGTTTTCATGGAAAGATGTGCATTCTTCCTCTTCAGAAGTTTCACCTGAAACAATTTTTCTCCCATCTTCAATAGTTTTGGGAGAGAAATCTGTTGGTGTTTCAGTGTGATTGTACCCTATGCCAAACCTAACATTTGAAGCACTTTGTTTGTTAAGCAATAATTGGTACCCCTTACAAGATTCCACCCATTTTTCACATGTGACCTTGGTGTCAGCAAGCTCTTGTCTGACATTCCCTAGGTCATTAATCATTATTTTAATTTGTGCTTGGGTTTCAATAGCAGAGTTAGTCAATTTAGAAACTTCTTTTGTTTTTGCAGAAAGTTTTCTTTCTAAATCACATTTTATCTGAGTGAGTTTTCTCTTAGAATCATTAGCCTTTCCTTGTAAGTGCACATTTGTCTCTCTTATGAGAGCAAAAGATTCTTTGCATGAATTTGAACATAGTTTTGTCAAAGATTCTTTTGACACCTGTGACAAAACAGATTTTGAGGAGCATCCCTCAAATACCATTAGGGCAAAGTTCTTTCTGCCATTGTCAGGCTCTCCCCAGTTGATGTCAAACATTTTGTTATCTGCATCAGGATTGCACTCTGTGGTGTCAAAAGGAAGACTGCTCCAGTTAACATACCCTGAGGTAAATAGACTTTGTTGAGAGGGTTGTTGTTGCTGTGGAGGTTGTTGAGCAGCTGGAAAGGGAGGGATTGATTGTTGGCTCTGCATCTGTTGAGCAGGCATCTGTACATATTGTACTTGTGGCACATATTGGTGTTGTGGAGCTTGTGCCTGTACAAAATGTGCACTCCCTTGTGTTCCATTATTCCTGTTATAATTGGGGTTAAAATTGTTTCCAGACTGAGATTGGTTAAAGCCAGAGCTTCTACATTCTCTAGCAAAGTGTCCCAACTTTTGACACTTGTGACATCTAAGTTTAGATTTGTCAAAACCAATTTTTGTAGAACTGTTAAGTCCTGGAAACTTCCTTCCTGACCTTTTGTAAAATTTATTTGTTTTTAAACATAACATGGCCAGTTGGTGCAAAATATCCATTTCTTCAAGGTCATCACTGCTGAAACTATTTAAGTCATCCATGATAAAACACATGTTATCAGCAGTTTGACCAAAGTCATTATTGTCATAACCTGGGAATGATCTTTCAGATGAGATCCCAGCAGTTATGTCAATGTGGTTAAAAGATCCAAAACTATTTGAACAAGTTGGTGAGTCTTGTCCCAATAGTGCTGTACTACCAGGTAGATAGTCATCAGCAGTTTTGCCAGAATTTTGTAACTTTTTCTTTTGATCAATTTCTCTCTCAAATGTAAGTAATCTCCCATGAAGTTTTGTAAGAGTGAGGGAGCTAAAATCTGGTGAAGATCTTAAGACTATTGAGTATGTTTCCCATTTATCAGGTAAAGACCTTAAAAATCTATGAAGCATAGATACAGTTGTATAGGTCTGACCATTTAGTTTTAGCTCAGATATTAATGAGGAAAATCTTTCAAATTGCTGAGTTAAAGTTTCCCCATTAAGCAAAAGTTTCATATTGTTGAGCCAAGATTTCTCTGGTGTTGGCAATCACCTCTTCAGTTCCTCCAAACTGTTCTTTTAGGCAGTCCCAAAGCTCTTTGGCACTATCACAATGTAATAGGCCAGAATAGATTTCATTTGGGAGTGCCATTGCCAACATAGAAAAAGCTTTTGCATCAAGCTCAAGTTTTAGGAAATCATCATCAGTATAGTCTTTTGGTTCTTTTGGAATCTCTTCCTTAGTTTCAAGATTTATATTTACTGGTTTATGAGGACCATATATCACAGATCTCCAACAACCTGTGTTGGTCTGTGACAAGGTATGTGCCATTCTCTTTTGCCATATGTTATATTCATTTCTTACAAGCATGACAGGTTTAGTGGCAGAACCAGTATTATGAGGATCCATTTTAAAGAGTATTGATTTGTCAAATATCTCTTAAAGTGATGGATGTTGATAAAAGTGAGCTTATAATCCTTTATTGAATATCAATAAGAGCCTGTGTCTGATTCTCAATGTGTTAGATTGATATGTGATCAGATAAACCAGTGCTCTGATACCAATTGTTGGATCAGTATATTGCTCTTTTAGTTGAACTTGCTAGTTGACACTTAAGTGTTTAGCAAGTTCTTGATGAGTGATAGCACAGCGGAATGTTTATAAGTTTAAAGCTACACTTATCAACAGGAGTTATTACTCCCCCTGGATTCAAGAACTAATAAATGAAAAGTGTTTATTGAGAATCTAAGTATTGAATGAGAGTGAAACACTTTGACAGATTCTCAGTAAACACGAAATGGAAATAACAATAATAAGTGTTGAAGGATTTCTTGTATTAAAATCAATGTCTAAAACAGAGGGATGAACCCTTCTATTTATAGACTTTACAAATACATGAACCTTGCCAAAAGCAAGTTCAGAAACAAGTTGCAACAAGTTGCAGTCTTGGAACTTGTACATAAAGCAAAAAGAAACATTAAAGTAATAAACTACTGATATACAAAGGCGGTGGAAAAGATCTTCTGTAAGTACTGATGAATGACCAACTACTGATGAGTAGTTTGTCTTCAGTAGTTCTTCAGTAAAAGTGTCTGGTTTGAACTTCAGAACTTCTGATGACTTTCTTCTTCAGTACTTCTGATCTCTTCTTCAGCAGTTTGATCCTTCTTCTTCAGCAGTTCTATACTTAGAATATTTTGACAGAAGTGAATTAGACTAAGGTTTGCAAAAGTGGTTTCACCAATCCTTTTTGTCCTAACACAAACATTGCATAACAGTCTGCATGTGAGCTTATGTGGATAACAATATCAGCAGTTGATGGATCACACATTGTCTTTAATGATAATAAACACTAAAGATCAACGGTGTGATCAGATTTCTCAAAAACTGATATGATCCTCTTACCGGAAATCACAAAATGTTTATTGCTTTATGTTTACAGTTCTGCATTTTACATTGGTTCAAAATTTACAAAAACTCAAAAAGATTTTAGGTGTGTTTTAGCATAAATTTCAGAAAAACCAAAAAGATTTTACATTTCTGCGTTATTTTTTATAACTGATGGTGATTGATGGTTGTTTTCTGAAACTTGATGACCTAATTTGAGTTTTGTAACTTTTAAATGTGAAATGATGAATGTTTGAAGCTTAAAAGGTTGAAAAAGATTGAACGGGATTCGATTTTGAGATTTGGTAAAATGTTCAAAAATTCCAATCTCAGTTCGCCCCTTCGATGGGTCGAATGTGGAATTTTTCTTACGTTCGAGTTTTTTAGTTTGGTCGAATGTGAGTGTTCATGTGCTATGTTGTACATTCGAACCCTATTTCTACTTTCGAGCCTTTCAGTAGGGTCGAATGTAGACATAGTTTCACATTCGCCCTCATCATATAGTCGAATGTGGGAGCCTATATATACCTATCTGCACATTCGAACCTCATTCAAAATATTTTTCAAAAATCTGAGATAACCAACCCTTGTTGCTCGTGATTTCTAGACCTTATCATTTTGTTCTCCACTCGATTTTGATCAGTTTGATATCATATTTACAGGTATTCATCAAGAAATGAAGGAAGATTGATTGTTTTTGTGATCGAACCCTAGACCTTGACTGTTGGATGATTTTTTTATTGTTTTTAAGGACAATTGATGCTTAGGATTTAGTTGTAGATAGTTTTAGGGGGAGAATAAACAATAATCTAGGACAATTACACATCAAATTGTTTGATTGATGTTTAAAAGTGTTTGAACCCTACATTATACTTAAAAACTATCTAAAACTAAATAATTGAAACAATTGATTGTTGAAAATGATTAATCGGTCATATTAGATGATAATCAAATGAAAATCCAATGTTAAAATGGACTGAATTAATTTATAGGATTTTGGTCATATGAACAGTCTGGTTCGACCAGTTATAAAGGGTCGAATGTGGCCTTTTTGGTCGAATGTGGCTTGTTCATAGGGTCGAAAGTGAAAAATGGTCGAATGTGAAATTTTGTTTAAAATTTTCCACATTTGAACCTTGGAATTTCTTCATTCGAACCCCCGATGGGTCGAAAGTGGACTTTCAAAACCAAATTTCAATTTTACAAATTTTGTCCGTTTCTAATGAATTTTCATGTTTCATTTTTGCAAAATTTCAAATGGCAGAGCCACAAAATGCTGATATACCAGCTGGTTCGTCTGGAAAAGCCACTGGAAAGAAGAAAGAGGAAGAATTGTCGTTTGAGGAAGCCCATAATTGCTGTGCATTCCTTGGTGAAGTCAAAAAGCACACGGAATTCTCTGGGATCGTAGATTTTCTGAAAAAGAGCAGAGTCGTTGATGCGTTAGCTACACCAGCTATCATCTACAAAAACCATCAAGTAGACTTCTGGAGAAATGCGAAGATTGATTTCTGGGAGAATCGTACTGCAATCGTAAGCAACATTCAGGGATAGCTTGCGATTGTTATCGAGAATGACATTCGTGAAGCTTTGAGATTGAAAGATGAGCCGACAGATCCTAGAAGTTTGTCTTGGATTGAACAGAGAAAATGCTTTCTCCGAATGAAGTATAACGGACCTATTACAGATGCAGCCTTACACAAAGGAAAGTTGTGTCCGCAATTCAAGTATTTTGCTCATGTCATGATACATTGTTTTGGATCCGTTAGTGGAGGATATGATGTGATGAGGAAAAGCATCAGCTCGTTGATGGGTGCTTTAACATTGAACAAACCGTTTAATGTTTCAGGAATGATATCTGATCACATGCTTGAACCTCTGAAAGGTTTGAAGCACAAGAAGTTTTTGTTATATCCCAGATTCTTACAAATGATCTTCGATTTGAAGTATAAAAAGCTGAGAAAAGATCCTACTCAGATTCTGGTACAAGATCACATGAATCTGAACACTTTGATCAGGATAAAAGGATACAAAGGGTTTCCTGAGAATGAAAGACCACCTCACAAGAATCTGTTTGGACACTTGATTAATCCAGATTATGAGGATCCGGGTGAATACAAATCTAGAAATGCTAACAGTGAATCAGACAATGATGATCCTTTGTTTCACATCAATCCAGAAGCAAAGAGGAAGAGCGACAGGTTGTGAATGTTGGTGCTAAGAGTGGGAAAGGGAAGGGTAAAGAAAAGGAAGATGAGGTTGAACCACCAAAGAAAACATCAAGGAGAAAGAAAAGCGTAGCGAGAAAGGGAACTATGCTAGTTGATGAAGAGTCTGCCGATTCTGAGGAGACTCAAACAGATGAGAGATGGGATTCGGGTGAAGAGACTATAAAGCAAACCAAGCCCAAGGCCACTGTGGCTGGTGAATCTGAAAGTCTTAATAAAACTATAGAGGAACAGAGACTAAAGAGCCCAATTGCTGTTGATGATATAGATCTGGGTCTTGGTATTGGTGAACAAGATTTCAGTGGATCTCCTATGGTGGGTGGGAAACAGAAAAAGCCCAAATATAAGACGATGTCTAAGAAAGATGATAAAAAGAATCCAAAGAAAAGACGGGCAAAAGAATTAGAGATCTTACTTGCAGGAAAGAAAATTCCTGAAGTTTCTAGTTCAAAATCTGCTACACCCGTGACATCCCCGATTGCTAAGAAATTGAAGAAATCAGCAGCTGAAAAGAATGTTGATCCTTCTGCTGATTTTGATGCTGCTATGGAAAGAGTATTGAATAAATTCAAGAAAAAGACTCTTGTTGCTGAGGCTTCAACACCACAGGTTACTGTATCGAGTGATGTGATGAATGCAGTTAACCAGAAGCTTGCTGAAATGATGAAAGTTATTTACCAGCAACAGCAAGAGATTGAACAATTGAGAAAGAAGCAGGAAATCACTCTGATGATAGAGATGCACCAGTATTTGAAAATGTTGAGATTGAGGATATTACCAGCGAAAAATATCCAGAATACTTTAAAGATAAACAGGATGATGCATTTCCTGAATTTTCTGAAGAAATGTTGAATCAAGCTGAGAAACTTGCATGGGAAAAGAGTAAGATATTCGTTGGTGAAGTATTCAAGAATGCAGAGAATCAGAAACCGAATGTTGAACAATCTAATGATCTGAAAAGCTTGTTGAGGAAACTAAAAGAAAAAGAAGCCAACCAACCAAAGACTGAAATTCAGGGAGGTTTCTACAAGTTTCACAACGAATTGTTTAAAGGAAGAGCTCTCAGTTGGAAATACCTGAGACAACTAAGGTGTGTTGCTGTTAAATGGGAGAAGGGAATTCTGTACTTCAACAGATTCCATGATATCAAAACACTACCTTACTGGGCTGTACGCGATGTCTGCCGACATACTTTATCTAGAGCAACTGTAAACAACGATGCAGTTGGATATTTCGCAGATCGCATGGCAAGAGAGAGCAGAACGAAATGGGATGTGTTCACTCCATAGTATCCTAAAAGGATTGTTCACAAAAAGATTATTGATCCGATTACTGGGATGAACAAGGTGACTTTGAAGTATAAACCACCGACCGTATTGAAACATATTCCTTTGATGGCGATTCCACAACACTTTTTGAAAGAATTCATGTGGTGGTACTATGATTGGAAGACCACAGAAGCTGTTATCTTGCTGAAGGATAGAAGAGATGAGTTTAAGAAGATTCACATTTTTTATCCAATGTGGTTGATCAATTGCTCACATGAAGATATTATTATATTGTATTACAATCTGATTTATTGTGAAGAGAAGGATAGCGAACAAGCTCTGAAATACCAACGTGTGGTATGCTTGTGTTTCGCTTGGGATGTCAATGCGGGATGTGACTACGACAAGAAGCTGGGAAAGTTTGTGAAGATTCCACAAGAAAAGAATAAATCTAAACCAACTTTCGAACTAGTTATGACGAAAGAGCAGAAGACGAATTTGCGTATCAAGCTGATAAACAAGACGATCGATTACCAACGACAACAATCCAAGCAATAGTCGAGGGGGAATTTGTTGATGCACATTTTGCGACTAGTGCTTTTGGATTGTACATTCTAATATGTTTTGTTGATAACGTGGGGGCGAACGTGGACTTAGGATTGGTCGAATGTGGATATTATGGGTCGAAGGTGGAGAAACAGATCGAATGAAGAAGACAGAAGAACTTTGTGCTGATTCATCCATTAGGAGGGGAGAACCTGCACATTCGACCCTATCGGGGGGGGCGAATGTGCAGGCCTATATAAAGATGTAATTTCATTTTAACATTAACTTTTTGTCATTTGTTTGTCTAGTTCGATCTGAATACTCTCTAGGTCAATAGGAAGAGTCTCAAACTTAGTTATTTCATTGTAAACATCAATTGTAAGGTTTATCAAACTTGTTTATGAATGAAATGGAAATGGAAATTGAAAGGTGAATTGCGTGTTTTGATTCGATTGCTAGCATTTTGTAACTGATCTAAGGATTCCTCACCTAGATTAGTAGACTTGTATGATCAACTAACTTGTTTTAGTCAAACCGATCCTCCAAATAACCATCAGTTTAAATTATTAACATGAATATTATCATTATGTTCAATGTCCTAATAATAAATTTGATATGGAAACCTATTCTAAGTTCAAGTTATATAATATTTCATGAGTAGTCAAATGGATGTTAACAAACAACTGTCATAAAATTACAATTTCAACTAAAGAATAATGTCACCAGAATTTTAAAACAGACTTTGCAATAGTTAACTTGTAATCAATATAATATCTAAACAAAACAACTATAAATTTAAACTAGATCAGTGTTTTCAAATTCATAATTACAAACAGTCTTCACAACCCTAAATGTCTTTGATGACCACTGTAGAAACGAAGGATCTAGATAGAAACATAACATATCATTATAATGCTATTATTTTATATTAATAAAACATTTAAAACTATTGTTCTTACAAATAATTTTAACTCTTTTATTGCTCTTATATCTTTAAAAATTGAAAATATATTTTGTATCAATAAAAATTATGCAAAAATATCATCATCTATAAAAAGTGTAATTATAGTTTTTATTGACTACTTATTATGTTTTAAATAAATAATATTTCCATGACAAACTTCTTTAAGAAATGACATGAAATATACTAAGTGTAGCTAATATTTTAATATATGTAAACTGAATAGTTATATATAACTCAGCAATGTTATTATAAACATCTTTTTAATTTATTAATATAAATATTATTATTATGTTCAATGTCCTAATAATAACTTTGGTATAGAAATCTACTCTAAATTCAAGTTATAGAGTATTTCATGAATTGTCAACGGATGTTGCAAACAACTATGATACATTAGAATTTCCAACTAAAGGATGATTTAAACAGAGTTTAAAAACAGACTTTCCAAACTTAACTTGTAATCAATAGAGTGAATAGCCAAAATCTTCCCCAAGGTTTGCACACTTTTGCTAAATCCATCCAAAAATGTTTTTTTTCTTAACTAGACCACTGAGGTTTTAAAATCATTGCTAGATTCATCCATTTTTCTAACTCAGCTAAAAACTAATGTTAAATAAGGGGCATTTTGGTCATTGTATTTATTTATTATTCTTTCTATTATTTTAACCTGGTTTTTTTTAATGTTATAATGTTTTTTAAAAGAGTCACTCCCATTATTACTACATATTTATAAATAGACACACAACAAAAAATAAATTAATTAGTAAACATTCACAAGTTTCATCTGAATGCAAATGATTCAATAATCACAAACTATCGTCGCAAACTTGTTTCATCACAATCCGCCACTACAACCCTAACCCATTGATGGTGGAGTTGCTGATGGCGGCGATGGTTGTTGGTGATTACGGGGGTTAGTAGAGGTGGGGTGCGGGTGGAGGTGATGATGTTAAAAAAAATTCAAACACCAACTTCACAAAATCAATAAAAAATTTGGTTGTTGAGTGAAATTTCAAGCCCTCTCACATTGGTGGATAGGTTCAGTTTAGTCATGGATCAAAATTGTTGTTTTTTTTTTTTTGTTAGCTCAATATGGTTAGATTTGATGGAGATGGAAAGACACGCAGATAAAAAAAATGTCCAGAGAGAAAGAGAAGGGAGTGGTGGGTGATGGGTGGGCAGTGGGGGTTGGTTTTATTTAATAAAAGACTTTTATTATTAAGATTTTTGTTAGAAGTAAATAGAAATAAGAAAACAAAATAAATATGTAAAATGGCAAAAATACCCCTCAGCTAATGTTAGTTTTTAACAGAGTTAAAAAAAATGGATGAATCTAGCAATAGTTTTGAAACCTTGGTGGTCCAATTGAGAAAAAAAACTTTTTTGGATGGATCTACCAAAAGTGTGTAAACCCGAGGGACGATTTTGGCTATTTACTCTAATCAATATCTAACAAAATACCTATAAATTTAAATTAGATCAGTCTTTTCAAATTCATAATTACAAACAGCCCGTAGAGCCCTAAAAGTCTTTGATGAGCACTGTACAAACGAAGGATCTAGATGGAAGTATAACTTAAATTTAAAGATTATTATTTTATTTTAATTAAACAATTAAAAGTATTGTTCTCACATATGAATTGAACTCTTTTATTGTTCCTATGTATTTAAAAAATGAACATATACTTTATATCAATAAAATCTACTAAAATATCACCATCTATAAAACGGGATATTATAGTTTTTATAGAAATCCATGACAAACTTTTTTAACAAATGACATAAATATAGTCACTATTAGTAATATTTTAATATATGTAAACTGAATAATTAAAATATAACTCACTTAAGTTATTATAACCATCAGTTTAAATTATTAATATGAATATTATCATTATGTTCAATGTCCTAATAATAAATTTGATATGGAAACCTATTCTAAGTTCAAGTTATATAATATTTCATGAGTAGTCAAACGGATGTACAAATGAAGGATCTAGATGGAAACATAACATAACATATCATTATAATATTATTATTTTATATTAATAAAACAATTAAAACTATTGTTCTTACAAATAATTTGAACTCTTTTATTGTTCCTATATCTTTAAAAAATGAACATATATTTTATATCAATAAAAATTATACAAAAATATCATCATCTATAAAAGGTGTAATTATAGTTTTTGTTGACTACTTATTATGTTTTAAATAAATAATATTTCCATAACAAACTTTTTTAAGAAATGACATGAAATTTACTCACTGTAGCTAATATTTTAATATGTGTAAACAATGATATCACCAGAGTTTTAAAACAGACTTTGAAAAGTTATTGTTAGAACAGATATTGCATAACAGAAGTTAAAACAGATGAGGATGACAAAGTAACATAACATCCACGCCAACAGATGTTAAACAACAGCTGTTAACTAAAATATATTCATACGAAGTTGTTAAAGCATTGTGCACAAAATTAACATACATATCTTTTAAATTCAAAGATGTTAACAAAAGCTTACAACTCGAAAAACTTAACAAACATCTGAATACGTTAATAATAAGTTCTTAACTTTGAAATCTAGCTGCCTTCTTCTTCAATCTTTTGCCCCTAGAAGTTTGATCACTAAAATTTACATTACAACAATCTTCAAGACTTCTTTTTCCATTGGGACTTGTGGCAGTATCAACAAACGCATCAACACATACAAGATCCTTCAAACAAACCACGAAACAGCTAATAAAATGTTATATAAGAATACAAGATGTAGAAACAGCCTAGACATACTTGCACAAAAGTATAAATACCTTAGAAGTAACTTGAAACCCAAGTTGCGAAGATTCTAAAGGCTTAACAGACACTTTTCAACAAACTTCCTGAATGACCTAAAAAGTGCTCAAATATAAAGAAGCATAACAGATTTAAACGTCTATTAAAAATAAATGCTTATTAAAAAATTAGAATAAATACCTCGGCAAATGTACCATGTACATTCTCATATCCATCAATCAACTCTTGATTTATAATATGCTGACAATTAATCTTAACGACAGTGTACACATGGTACTCATTTACAAGACTATAATCACAAACCTCAAGATTGAAAGTCAGTTTGTTTTCAACAACTGGAGAAAACGTAATTCCATTATCATCATTTGTGTTGCTTTGCTTCAACACCCTTTCCCTAATATACCATGCAGCAGCCCCAATGATCATCATCACATCGTTATCTAACATCACAAATGATACATCTCCTGATTCATCTTGTACCCTTATCTGCAACTTCAATTTAAAACAAATAAAACATAAAAACATGAATGAAATGAAATGAAAATTCTGAAGAAAAAAAACAGTGTATACAACTACTGATTTACATACTTTGTGGTAATGGAAGTACATTCCCAATCGCATTTTCGACAACCCAAAGCAGTAGCAGGCAATTTGAGAACTGTTTCACACACTTCTTCAACATTTTGCAAAAACTCAGATTTACTTAAAACTTTATTGTTACAATTGTGGCAGGCAGCATAAAACCAACCATAGCTTTCTTCAACACTTTTTATGGTGGCAACAACAACAAAAGACATCGGCTGCACACACAATGTATATTAAGCATACACTTTTAAACAATACAAAAATATAGTAAAGTGAAGACATATAAAAGATACGAATAAAATATTGAAACCTCTTGAATTCCTGGTACAATGACTTCATCAACAGGCTTCTTCTGTGTCCCAACGGTTTGAGAACTACAACCACACTCTTCTTCTTGTTTCAACATCAAACTCCGTAATGGATAAGCCCTCTTTCACTTTCTTATAAATCGAGCCTTCGTGTACCACATCTCTTTGGCTGGATACAGATCACAACGGCTTTCTTCATCGTATATTGAGGTGGACATTGTTTTAAGTTTTAAGAGGGAAATTTGAAAATCTTTTTTAGAAAATTCAAAGCTGATAGAAGAAATGGGTGCATTGGTTATGTGCTTATATATAGGGAGCTGACGAGGCACGTTTCCCTACGTTGATTTAAATTTTCCCCCTTAAAATTCAAAAACTTAGGGCCTAAAACAGCTGAGAGGATATATTAGTAAAAGTGTGTTGTTGGTTGGCAGACGCAGGGATTGAGGACCGCTGTTGAGGGCAACAGCGGTGGTTTCACATGGCCCACACCTTTTTTGGATTTTTTTAATAGGATTAATGACGTCAGTTTTTGCATCATACAGGCATTGGTGGCCAGTCTCTCCGGCTGACACATCAGCATTTGGACGTCACTCACACTTCTCCTATTATGAAAAGTATAGATATATTATAGATTATATAGATTATAGATAGATTATAAATTATAGATATTATTAAATCATAATTTCACGTTTATCTCTAATTTATTTAATATTTATTTTCGTAACTAATTCTTTTTATATTTCCTTTATTAATAACCATTTAATATTTCATTAATCCAACCTCGTGCAATATTAAATTTTCTAGCCTAATAATAAACAAAAAAACAAAAAACAATTATAATATGAGGTATACACGAGTTTCTAACCTAATATTAAATAAAAGACAAAGATATTTCATTGATCAAATGCCGTATAATATAAAATTTTCTAACCTAATAATAAACAAAAAAAAATGTATAACTCGTGTGATACACAAATAATTCTACCCTATTATTAAATAAAAGACAAAGTAAAATATTATAATAACTAAATAGTATATTATAGTTCATTTTTTACAAAACGTATCTTAACGTTTGTTTATGTTAATTGACTACATTATATTTATTCGACCCGTGTAATGTACATGTTTATTCAGCCCATGCGATACATGAGTTTTTAAAGATGTAAGTTTTTTATTATTTATAAGATTACATTTATTCAAATCGTATAATACATAGGGTTTAATTGCAAATATAGTGCAACTATTTTGTATATATATAGTGATTTGGGTGGGGACACATGTCACTTGGTGAGGTCATCCCCACCCTTGAATTTTCGTAAAAAAATTTAAGTTATAAATAACCCAATATTTATTAACTAGTTGATTACCCCGGGAGTGTCACGTGGTTGAAAAATCTAATATGACTTAATAAAAATAATAAAAGTAGAAAACATACACTACAACAAAAGGGGCTTTTAAGGACCTTTTGTGTGGGACGCTTGTAAAATGGGGTCCTAAAAAACTATTTAATAGGACGAATAAACTTTTGGGGTCCTTTTATAATATACGCTACTAAACCGGTGTCCTCAAAAGCTAACTAATAGGATGGATGATTCTTTGAGGTCCTATTTTCATATAACTTAATAAGACACTTAATATGTAGATCCTAATAAAGTAATTTATAAGACATTTAGTAGTTGGTGTCCCATTATGTGGTAATGTAATAGGACACTTGATCACCGAGGGTCCTATTATAACATAACTTAATACGACACTTTGTAGTTAAGTCGTAAATGTTTGATGTTATAGGACCCTTTCTAGTCGAAGTCATATTAGAACATAATTAAATAGGACACTTGACACATGGGTCTTATAACTTTAACATTTATAGGACGCTTAATCATTGTGATGTTATTATAATACACCGTAATAGGACACATGATATTTGAGTCATAAAACATCCGTTTATAGGACGCTTATTCGCTAGAGTTTTATTGTAGCCCATGTTGTGGTTTTATTTTACACATTGTAGAAATGCGCAACCTAAATGGTTGGAAATATGTAACTCAAACACCTGAACCGTTAAACCGATAACCATTTAACCCGACCCGAACCTAATTAACCCCATAACCGACAACCATTTAACTAGATTGGATCAGTTATCGTGTAACATTTTCACAATTGAAAACCCGAATAACCCGAAAATCGAAAACCAAACTCGATGAACACCCATATTTCTAAATGTTAGATTAATATGTATTTTAATAATATTTTTATTTTAATACTTCTATAATCAAGTTATGTAAATAATTTATAGATACTATATTTCAATTTTTTTTAGTATTCATATTCCCGCCCCCATCATCGTTTTTCCATCTCTAAATATCATATTCCCGCCCCTAAATAATTGCTAACCCTAAATCTAAATCTATTAACATTCCTTGGATACAGACTTATAGTTATCAACTCCATCGACTCCTCTTTTCCCCTTGCCCTTATTCACAGCTCCCATTCTCTCACCATCGTTTATCAATTGTCATTCAGGATTCCTGTTAGGGTTTGCGCCTTCGTGTCATATCAATTATCCCGTACTGGTATGGCATTCATACTTTTTCGTCGTTTGCTTGATTATGTATACGCATATTAATCATTGTAATTAGGTTTATGCAATTCTTTTATTGATTTTGAAATTGGTATATATAGGGTTCAATTGCAAAATTAGATTGCATTTAGATTAAACTAAAATTTGATTGAATTGTTTCAAGATTCATGCCTGCTCTATCAAAGATAATCATTCCTACAAGTAAGTTTTACTAATGCTTATTATGTTATTGATTGAATACACAACACATGATTAGGTTCTATTCTTTTGACCCATGTTTAAGGATATAATCAACATGTGGTATCAGAGCAATGTTGATTATATTTATGAATATCGGTTTTTTCAATCAATGAATGAAATTTATGAACCTTGAAATTTAAATCGGTAACGTTCCTTGAAAGAATTGTTTTCCGTAACTAATCAAATCTATCAAAACCACCATTGGAAAATGGATTTATGGAACATTAGAAAATCGTCAGTTTATATGGAATAATAAGTTGATTCTCTACATAAAATTGAATTGCTTAAAGTAAAATTGTAAATCAATTTTTAACCATTAAACAGATTCTTATTTTTCTAATTGAAAGGTTCGATAAACATGGTTTATTGTTAATTACATGTAAAGTTATCTATTTTAACAAGGGATTTATCTATTAATTGAAAAATATTTTATAATGGCGTGCACGAATCCCATTAGAACAATTTAAATTTGGTATTTTTTATGCACATGAATTCTTTCATGAAGTTTACTGATGTAGTGGCCATCAATTGTTTGCCATTTTTTATTTCATCGTCCATTCATTTACTCCAAATGCACATTTGTTCTCTATTAAATTATTTGTAGTTACGGAGAGTTAAATGTTATACATTGTAATTGAATACGAATTTTGATTATGTATTCATGAATTAATCGGTTACAAAGTTTTCATGAATTAATATTTAATCCAAGGACTGCAATTAATGAATTAATTAAGGACTACAATCAATGGATTAAATAGAATGATTTTGTGCCTAAATGTTTGGCACTCGTATGGTCTCATTTTCGCATCAATACTCCAACAAAAGTGTAACTTTCATACGAAACTATAACTTTTGCATAAACATTCGAATAAGTTAGAACTTGTGCATATCTTAGAACTTATGTATGCATTTTTTAATGGCAACTTTGATGAAAGATCGGATAATTGAACCAACGAGTTATCAATTGATTTAACATTAAAATCAATTGATTTAACATTGAAGTTTATATTATGCCACCTTATGTAACTATGTGTATTGTCAAAACAATATAAACCTAACGACTACTTGTTTGATGATACACAGCAAATTATTAGCTTAACTAGATCTTTGCCCGCGTTACACGCGGTTCACCAACGTACAATTATTTCGAGTGGTAAAACATATAAAAAAATGTAGCAGAAATATTTTATTAAGATTTAAAAGAAACCAATACACATTCTATTCAAATATCATTAAATATTTCTTTATACACCATATTTTTTGTTTTAGTCTTCACTTGGCCATCAGCATCAAGTATAAGTAATTTCACTCCTACCCTGCTTCTAATCAAATATCATAAAAATATTTCTTTATACAAAACATTTTTGTTTTATTCTTCACCTTGTCATCCGTGTCAAGTATAAGTAACTTAACGCCAGTCCTGATTTTTACTCTTGATAAAGCACCATAAAGCTAGCCATATAAGAGTACAGGGTCTCTTATAAACTATCAACAATAATCTTAAAATCCTAAAAAACAATTCAACCATGTAGAATTTTTACCAAAATAATAAACAAACATCAAATGTAAACACGCAATTTATGTAGATGAAAATTGTCTCAAAATCAAAGCAAACACAAATGAAAACAAAATGTCAACACACAGGAAATAAAAATCCTGACAATAAACCATTGTTCAAAAAAAACGGGTAATTGATCCTATTTTTCAACCTTAGGAATCAAGACCGTGTTCTCAGGTGATTTGTTACGGGAAATGAACTTTTCAGACTTGAGGACTTTAGTTGTTGACTGACTTGCATCATCATCCATTTCGTAAACTTTGTCCAAGCTACGCTTTATCTCAGCTTCATCACGAATCAAACTAACTCTAGAAGATGATTCTGGAGTAGTGTTATCTCCAACAGAATCCTACAATTTTAAAAGCCATGTATAAATTGTTAGAATAAACTACATTAAAATGTAATCTGAACACATGTTTGACCAAGTAAACTACTAACCTTCAAAGACACCGTATTCTTTGTTGAAGAGTCACCTACATCGATATTTTCAAGCAGAGGTTGTTCGATCTAAAAAAAAAATGTAATAAAGAACCGATTAACGTAAAAAGGGTTTAAACAATAACTAAATAACAACAAAAATAATAACGATTAATAACAGTAATTATAACGAAAATATTTAAATCATAATAATAACCTGAATGTCAAGGAACCGTTCTTCAAGAGAAGCTACAATTTCCGAATCATTTGTAAGCTTCCTTATACCATAACCATCAACATGCTTATCAATATTAAATTGCCCTACTTTAATTTTGAAAGCAAATTTCTTATCTTCAATTTCATAAAACTCAACAGGAATTACTTTCTCTTCAATAGAAACCTAGATCATACATCATATAAGTAATACAAAGTACAATTACATATATTGTTTAAAGCTCAAAAAAATAGGTTACCTGTTTGCTTTTCTCAAGAAGCTGCATCGCTGACATGCCCAACATTTTTTTTGCTTCTCGATCAAACAATGTAAGGGATGTAATTCCAGTACAATCCTGTACCCTTATTGGAATCCTATACCTAAAACACCAAAACTAAAAAATCAGATCTATATGTAAAAAAATTAGTAAACGTAAACATGAATACTAAAACATATAAAAAAATAATATCATACAATTATAACTTATGTATAGAGAATAGAATTCTTACACTGGATCACCGGAGACAATCTGTTTTGGACAACCTTTATTCGTGCAAATCAAAACTTGTTTAAATGAAGTTACGTCCTTCACCTCTTCATCATCTGGTAAACTCAAAGTTGGCTCAACCTTGTGGTTGCAGAACTCGCAACCAAGGTAATACCAATCTTCGTTAGGATCCACCCCCTTGATTGTTCCAACAACAATTACTTGTTTGTTAACCTGCAAAACCAAAATTAAAAATGTCACGAATAACCTTGAAATGTATTTGGAAAGAAAGTTATTAGGTAAAAAAAAATTAATTTTATACGAACCTCTGTTATCAATGGAAGATCACGAATACTGCTAAAAGTTGTTTTATTCAAAAATTCATCAGACATATTCATACTACCAGACGATCCCAGGGATCGTTGAGCAGAACATGATTCGCTGGAGATAAACTTTTCAATATAACTGTAATTAAAAAAAAATATATTTATATATCTTTAAACAACTCAAAACATATAAATAAAACACAAAAAAATATAACTATTCTACCTTTTCTTGAAAGAACGAATGTCTTCAATGTCTTCATTAATAAAAAGGCGAGTGATAAAGAAAGCATTTTGAACACTTACATTGCCTTTGAAAAAAAAATATTAAAACAGGTAAAACAAATACCGGTATACAAAAATATCTAATCGGAATTTCTAAAAAAAGTAATATATAACATACCTTTATAATTGCTAAAGCTTCCAAATTGAACAATAAGGACTACATGAACTTCATCTTCATTCTGCTTGATGTATTCAAACATCTCATGACTATAATCTTCCCACAAAGAACAGGTCATTTTCATGCCACTACATATAAACAGAATGTATGTTAAAAGGAAAATTATAAAGGGTTTTATACCAAAATATTCGTAGCAGATATGAAATACATACTCTAGATCGATCAAGACAAGGTTCATCTTGCTTTTCCAACCAGCTTTAGTTAAGTTGGTTCTGGTGGAGTCCATTCTTCAACATAGCCAATGAAATCTTAAAAAAAAGTTAAAACAGTTTTATACGAATACATAATCAATATAGAAAAGGATTAAAATACATTTCGTTAGTATAATAAAAACAAACCAATTCTTTGTTCTGTAGACAGATTTCCACCTTTAATTGACTCAAAAGATGAAAAATTAAAACCGTATTCGCTTCCATCAAACTTACTACACTTTGAAATATTAGTTTCAAAAGTAAATGAGAGCATATCTTCTTTAGAAAAATGTTTAGTAGATTTGTTTTCAGCAAGTTGTGAGTTATAAATATAATAGGTTTCATTTTCATGTAAGAATTTTTCATGCTTCTTCATATATCTACTCCATACAATAGCTTGCATTTTCGACCCCTGTTTGAAAAGAAAAAAAAAATTATTAACAACCAATTTTCTGCAACAAACAAATGTGTAGAAAAAAAGCAAATTAAAAAAAATATGTTAAAAACAAAACCTGTTCATCCATAAGAACCATATCAAGAGAAAGAATTTCTCCAGGTTTCTTTCGATTTTCTCGCTTCCAAAGCCTAAGGACCCTAACTTTGATAGTATATTTAGTCATGCGCCAAGTGATGTCATTCAAAAAAGTAATGTTGTTTGGATCCATAATGCTACAACTCTATGGTATCTAAGTATTAGGTAAGATCAATCTAATATGTATTTATAGAGGTTTAACAAAAAAATGTAATAAAAATGTAAAGTTTTTTTATTTTTAGTAAACATTACTAAATTATGTCTACATAAATATAACAATTGACCACAAATTGATTTACATTTAAGTGTTTCCATTATTAAGTTAAATTTCGTTTAAATTAATTTTATAATGAAAATATAATTAACATTGTTATATGTTTACATTATTAAGTTAAAAGTTAATGTTGTTAAATTTTGTTTACATGCATACGATTTTTTGGTATGGTACATTTGAAACTGTGTATAAGTAAAATTTAATTTTTAATAAAATTGTTTGTGAAATTTTTTTTAAAAGTAACAGTTAGAAATGAAAATCAATTTACATTTAAGTTTTCCATTATTAAGTTAAATTTCGTTTATTGATTTAAAAAAGAAAATAATAATTACCATTGCTACATGTTTACATTATTTAGTTAAGGATAATAATTTAAAGTATTTTTGGAAAATTGTGATGAATATAATTCAGTTGGAAAAGTCAACGTTACTAAAAGTTGACTTAAAAAATAAACAATAACACATTTAAGAAATATAAAATGTAAATTATTGCTAAAAAAGGTTTGGTAATATAAAAATGTTACAAACTTAGTCATAGAATGTATGATGACTTTTTGACTAAAGATTCCTAAATTATGACAACATTAATATAACTGTTGACCAGAAAATTAATTTACATTTAACTGTTTCCATTATTAAGTTAAATTTCGTTTTGGTATGGTACATTTTAAACTTAGTATAATTCATTTTATATTTTTAATAAAATTGTTTGTTATAAATTTTTTTAACTAACGGCTTTATAAAAGAAAAGTAATTTACATTTAAGTTTGTCCAATTTTTATAGGTAAAGTTCGTTTATTCATCAAGAATTTATTTTTTGGAAAAAAAAATTTTATTATTCGTTTTTTAAACTAAGCGATTTAAAAGAATTGTAAAACTGTAATACAGTTTAATTAAAATAGCCAAACATTGAATTTAAATACCTCTTATGTTACAAAACTGGTTTTAGTTTATAAAGGGTTGGTTTAAAATAATTGAAATGTACCAAAAATATTTTGATGATACAATTATATTAATTGTTAGTTAATTGTAATAATCTTAAATTTATTTTGTTAACAATGATTGAGATAACTTAAACTTCTTAATATAAACGGAATTTATATTTATTACCAATTAATAAATTAAACTATTTTAGGAAAACTGTCATTAATATGATTGACTTGGAAAAGTCAATGTTGCTAAAATTTGACGTTTAAAAAAAATTATCAAATTTAAAAAATATAAAATGTCACATGATTGTTAAAAAAGTTTTCTGATATAAAAATGTATGATGACTTTTTTTTTTATAAAAATCCATATGATTGTAATTGTATTACTACTACCTAAACAGTTCACAATTCATAATTACTCAATAAACAACAAATAAAGGTTTAGCATAAACATATATCACGACAAACCAAACATCATATGCACAATCATACATGACAACTAAACCTACCAAAAGTTTACAAAATTAATGTTCAAAAAAACCTTTTTGTTAAAAAGACTTGGACAACTAATGTTACAAAATATAGTTTAGTTGTATCAAAATGTAAAATTTTAAGATGAAAATTCAGTTATTTTAGATTCTTAGATAATAGATTTACTAACTTATCCAAACATTGCTAACTTACTGGCTAAACAACCCAAAAACATTACAATATACATAACCTACTTATTTATTATTTATCAACATATATATAAACCCAAAAACCACGACTTGCCACATGAGCAGTAAACGTGGAAATGTTTGTGACTACCAACGATAGATCATGTTCTAACTTAAAAAAGTTACCCACCAAAAAGTATTGTCTTCAAACCACATAACAACCACCACTAACCAAACTAACTACCATTACCGCTAACAACATTAGAGAACTCGAACACACCTTGCTTTTGGAAAAACTGGAAATGCATTTGATCACCAAGCTGAAAGTTCTTATCACCTACGAAAGTTGACATACCTCTTATGTTGTAACGGTACTTTCCAGGTTCACCTTCCCTCCCAACAGACACTCCCCAACTAAAACCCTCACCATCACGAATGGTCAAAGCCCTCTTCTTGCACAACCCGTTTTCCCTTGCCCAAGGGGTCTTCATACGCTACGCAAATAACAAATAATAGAAAGTTATACAATAATAATATATAAATATATCTTGTCATCTCATTTGGATATGACATAAGTGGACATCTAAATAAGCAACAACAGTTTTTCCATAATTGACAACAGACTAACATTTAACATCTAAATAAGTCTAAGTAACAACACTTGACCCATATTAGGAGGTCATCAACTTATAAACCACTACTATGGCTGCAATAACATCTAAAGGCGTATAATAAAACTGTTCGACTAACATGCATTTAAGTTAATAGATTTAAAAAATAAATGATTGCACTTACATAGTAAATGCCATTTGACCCATATCACAAGTATAGACCATTTCAGTGCAGTTTGACCTCTTAAGGTCAACAAAGTCTAAATAAACAACTAAATTGGTGCAGTTGAGAACGATGACCACAGATGACCCATATCACAATTAAAGACCATTTTTACTAAAATGCAAACCTAAAACATTCAAGCTTAATACAAACCTATAACATAAATGCATAATCATTCTAAGTTGAACGCTTAAATAGTAAGAAACCAATAAACTATTTCTTAAACCATAAATGTATACCTAAAACATAAACCACTAATCAAATACTAAATCATAACAATCCATTCTAAGGTTTCTATAAAACATCAATCGGATCATAAACCTAAAACATGAAAGCTAGATAGAGACCAAAAACATATTTTCCATCGAAATCATCATTAAGTAAGCAGAATTAATTAAAACCTAAATCATAATCCTAAATCAAAACCCTAAAACAATCGATTAATTAAAATCAGTGTAGTATGTAAACAGGACTAAAATACATCTAAGTTAATACATTTAAAAAATAAATATTATTACTTACATAGTGCCTGTCAACAACGAACACCACTGGCACACCTACATCCTCCTCTTCCTTAGAATCATCATCCTCTTCCTCCATATCAGTGTCCTCTTCATCCTCCTCGCTGAAATCATCAGAAACGACAACCTCCTCACTATCATCAGTAGAAACGACAATGATATCTTCATCAGAGTAATCTTCATCATCATCCTTCTCCTTAACTTCAGCTTCCCATTTAAGTTCAGGAGGAAGAGTAAGCTTGTTTTTCTCAAAAATCGACATATTGTATGTGCTCTGTTAAACCAAAAAGAAGTATATACATTTTATCAGCCTTATGACCTATACAGCGAGAAATAAATATAAAGCTAAAGATTTATAATTTATATTTAAGAAAACAGAGAAGACCTCATTTATGATTTCGAAGACAATGAGATGATCAGGTGTGATTGAAAAAGTTTCCTTAATGAAACGCCATCCTTTAGTGACATAAAAGAAACCATCATCAACTGCTAGCTGTATCTGAAACTTTTTACGTGGAGGAGCTCTAACTGCAATTGGGTCCAACGGGAGTTGTCTGTTCATTAAACCATGAACAACGTAACAACTAACATGCTGGTAAAAACAGAAAAAATGTTGACAGGGGTTAAAATAAGTTTTTTTATCAACAAATTGTATAATAAAATATAATGATGTTATTTGATTAAAAAAAACACATACCAGACGCTTCTCACTGGTATAAGGATCGGACAATCTGCAGTAAAAAAAGTTACCAGCTGCATACACTGCATCTTGATGGAAAGTTATCATCCTGAAAGAGCGAAGATTTTCCTCATACTGAAATAGAAAGTTACACCCAGATGGGTACTTCAATTCAGTAATCATTGTTCTCCAACCATTGTAGAAGAACCACTTGCCAGCAATATTCAACACTTTAATATCATAGATTTTAGAGTCTAAGGTACGGATTTTGGTGTTACCGGTAGGATAACCATAATCTTCGATCCACTTTTGATAGAGTTTTGGTAACGCCTGATAAGAATTACAAACATTAAAATATTATTAGGAAAAGTATAAAGATACTGTTCTATATACATTTTAGCATGTAACAGATATCTTACAATACAAACACGGTTGTTACCCTCCGACTCAATCCAAAATCCATAAACCATTGTATTCCAAACGTGTATGCACCTGTAGCAACCACAAAAGATAATCGCAAATACATATCAGCAAAGTAATATTTATATGAGTATAACATAAAGAATATAAATTGAAGACTAAATTGAAGACTAAATCCATTTAAACAACTTTTACTAAATGCAAACCTAATCCAAACAATGTATGATAACAATCCACTCCTAGGTTCCTTATAACATAAATTGAAGAGTTGTATCATTAAAACAATTTTTACTAAATGCAAACCTAAAGTATTCCTTAAACCATCAATCGATACCTAAAACATAAACCACTAATCAAAAATTAAATCATAAAAATCGGTTCTAAGGTTTCTATAAAGAAAAAAAAAAGCCCTAAATCAATACCTAAATCATAAACCCCTAACTTGAAACCTAAAAGCATAACAATCCATTCTTAGATTTCTTAAAACCTCAATTTAGCGATAAATCGTAACCTTAAAACATCAACCCTAAATCATATCTGAAATACAAAACGATTAATAAGAATGAGCAATAATAATCGAAAAAAAAAAAGAACAATAAGTAAAACATAAAACAGAGAAAAAGATTAACATTAATCTAAAATCGATACCTAAAACATAAACCACTAATCAAAAATTAAATCATAAAAATCGGTTCTAAGGTTTCTATAAAGAAAAAAAAGCTCTAAATCAATACCTAAATCATAAACCCCTAAATTGAAACCTAAAAGCATAACAATCCATTCTTAGATTTCTTAAAACATCAAGTTAAACTTTAAATCGTAACCTTAAAACATCAACCCTAAATCATATCTGAAATACAAAACGATTAATAAGAATGAACAATAATAATCGAAAAAAAAGAACAATAATAAAACATAAAACAGAGAAAAAGTTAACATTAATCTAAAGTTTAAAAACATAGTTTGAAAATCTGTGAAACAAAAGAAAGAATAATCGATCAATGAACATGGATTTAGTGAAATAACAATCAAAATACAGTTACCTTGGATTGGAGAGAAAGATTATGTTTAATCGCCTTGAATCGCCGTTGTGAGATTAGGGTTTGGGTAGAAGGAGGCGATGATAATATGAATGTGATATGTCCGTGTTTTTTTTTTTTGGGTATATGTATTTTACTCGATTTTTGATTAAAAAAAAAAGAAAATTTTATAAATTACCACATTGTGCCATGAGGGATGACCATTAAATGCTAGTAGCCTACATGATTGCCAAGTGTCCCAAAATGCTCCTAAATATTATATGTATAGATTTACATAGATGTATCATTTCTAGCCCAAAGGTGTTATGTTGTATTTATGTGCTTTATTTAATTTATGTATGTTCATAATACCTGAAGTTTGGTCAAAGCCAAAGCAAAGCCAAAGTTCATGTAGAACATTAAGTCGGGTTATTATTTATTTATGTTCACAATACATAGATTTTGGTCAAAGCCAAAGCGAAGACAAAATTCATGAAGAACACTAAGATAATTTATTATTATGTATGTTCATAATATCTGAGTTTTGGTTAAAGCCAAAGCGAAGCAAAACTGAGATAGAACATTAAGTGGGTTTATTTATTTAATTTATGTATGTTCATAATATATGAATTTTGGTCAAAGCCAAAGCGAAGCCAAAATTCATGTAGAACATTATGTCAATCTATTATGTGCATTCATAATATATGAATTTTGGTCAAAGCCAAAGCGAAGCCAAAGTTTATATAGAACATCAACACAATCATTATTTATATAAGTTCATTATGCCTGAATTATGGTCAAAGCCAAAGCGAAACCAAAATGCAGGTAGAACATTAAGTCAATTCATTATTTAAGTATGTTCATAATACATTAACTTTAGCCAAAGCCAAAGTGAAGCGAATGTTAAAAGTAGAACTTTACGTCTGTCTATTATTTTGGTGTTATAATAGATTTTTCTTCATTGTGTTAATGTTGTTTGACTTACTTAATTACCCATTAATTAGCTTACTTCAACTCTTCTACTTGTATAAATACGGCATTCACTCTAAGTCCTAATTAGATATTGAATTATTAATGTGCGCAAAGTTTGCATCTTGTTGAGATTAAGTAAACCTCACTTTTTAGTAGCAAACAAAGGAGCCATATCTGATTCAGAGAATGTTAAACATTTTCTGAATTCACTCATAATATAATTTAACGGAGCTTCTAAAGCTCATGTGAGCACTCTAATTTTGAGAAACGTTCACTACAAATTATGTTACGGTTAATGGCGTGCAATATCACAAAATAATGACGAGCGACATGGCTCATAAAATAAAGGGCTCATTCGTCAAGACCAATGAAGGTTTTCTAGTCCATTTCATCAAAATTCCTTGCTCGTCTTAATGCTTTCAAGATCAATTGTAAGACTCAAAAGATAAATGAGTTAATTGATAGCAATATGCGTGCATAAAGAGGAATTTCAAAACTAGAATAACTAGATATTATTAACATCACTACCACTAACCCAAAGAAAAAAAAAAGGAAGGGTAATTTCAGTTTTGAAAAATGTTTTAATGTCCAAAGTTTAGTACAAGTACACTTTGATCTTAAAGGTCTCCAAAAGGAAATTTCATTGCATATTTCCTAAATTAACGAGATCTGCAAATAGACTGCACAAAGTTCATGAGTTGCAGACTAAGAGAGGTGACCATTTTTATGATATTTAAGTCTTTTAATGTTAATAATCCAATTAGCACATGTGGGTTTACTCGTGTTCAATGGTTCATTCCATGTCGTGGCACAAATGTTTGAGTCACATCATACGAGATTGGATGTTAAGAATCATGAAGGATGGAGTATGACCAAACCTATATTTCAATAATATTTAAACATGTGTACCTTAAAGGTAAAATGGATAAGGGAAATAAATAAAGTGCCACAAGGAGCTCTAGTTTATTAAAGACTCATACATCATGTTTTGTGGACCTTTTCCCAAAGGAACATATATTAACATAAGTCATTATCACCTTTATGGATAATCGATCATATTACATGTACTTCTAATTTATTAAAGAGAATATCTGAATTACTTGAAACTTTTAAGGCTGAAGTTGAAAATTAACTTACAGCAAAATAAAAGTAGTGAGATCAGATAGAGGAGGTGAATATTATGGTTAACATACGAATGTGGGTCATGCTTCCGGCCCCTTCTTTGAATTTTGTAAGGACCAAGGATCATGGTCCAATTAATTGCGTTAGATATTACATAACAGATTGTATCTGTTGAGTAATAGACATTGACCTTATTTACATGATAAGAGGCATGTTACCCAATTCAGGATTACCTCATTTCTTATGGACTAAGGCATTAAAGACATCCGTTCATATACTAAGCATGGTTCCTTCTAAATATGTCCTTAAAACTCGTTTAAGTTATGGACAAAAGTAAACCAAGTCTAACATATATGAAAGTATGGGGATGTCTTGCTAAGGCAAAACATTATAATTCTAATCGAATGAAGCTATGAGAATAATTAATTTTTCTTTATTACATATCTTGAACATTCACAAGGATATAGAATTTATTGTCCTTCCAACGTCACACGTATTATAGCAACTAAGGATGGTGAGTTCCTTTATTGTCCTTCCAACGTCACAAGGATATATAATTTATTGTCCTTCCAACGTCACAAGGATATAGAATTTATTGTCCTTCCAACAAACGAACATGAACATAGGTCGCGTTCGTTCATTTATGTTCGTGAACGTTTGGTAACGTATTCGTGTATGTTTGTTTTTGTTCGATAGTTCATTAGGGTTTTTAGTTCTTTTATATTTAATTTAAGTATTTCAAATTTCCCAGTGGTAGATTATTTAACATATATTAGTGTATCACATGTTAATATTACTTTAACTATTTTGATTAATGGTTATTTTTTGTGGATTAAACGAGGATTTCAAGTTTAATATGATACCTCTATGTTTTTATAAGACATTATGTGATCAAGATTATGTCACGTATATTTGGGTAATTGGATCAGTATATTCTGGGCAGACAATGTCAGCGATGAAAAAATGCGAATTTTCAGAATTTAATGTGTTAGTTTGTGCTCAATTTTGTTTAGTAATGCCTATTTGTGTTCGTTTACATTCATTTGTGTTTGTTTTTGGCCGACACCTAAATTTAGCAAATAAATACAAGCGAACACGAACAAAAATCTCGTTCGGTAAGTGTTCATGAACAGTTCGTGAACACGTTATTTTCTTAACAAACGAACACGAACAAAAAATCTCGTTCAGTAAGCGTTCGTGAACAGTTCGCAAACACGTTAATTCCTTAACAAACGAACACGAACAAGGCCTTGTTCGTGTTCGTTTGGTTCGTTTACAGCCCTAGGAGAAACCATACTATACTTATCATTTACGTTGTATGATCAAATATGTATTCATCCAGATATTGCTTATATTGTTGGAAATACTAGGTCATTATTAATTTATTAATGGCCTAGATCATTGGAAGCGGCAAATAAGGTGTTGCAATATTTTCAAGGGATTAAAGATTACAAGTTGATCGATAGAAGAAGTAATAACTTAAAAGTGGTTGACCATTCTAATTTCCTCTTTGCTAAATGCAAAGAAAATAGACAGTCAACTTTAGGGTGTATCTTTATGTTAGCAAACATACTTATTTCATGGAGGAGTCATAAACAACATTAGACAACAGTCTTAATAGTAATGGCAGAATATGTTGGCATTTATACTTCAATATGCAATGAGATGGTGTTGAAGAAGCTTATCACAAGACTCAAAATTACAAACTCCATATAAAGGCCATTGAAGATTTATTTTCATAACTCAGCTTCCATTAGCTTCTCGAATAATAATAGTTCGAGTGGAGCTGGAGTATATCTCGATACAAAATTATTGTTCGTATATGAATGAGTAGAGGAAAATAATATATGTATCGAATAAATATACACTTATGATATGCTTTGGATCCGATAACTAGAGGTCTACCACCCAAAGTCTTTTTAAGAGCTCATAATAAAGACGGGTTTTACTAAAGGCCTTGCAGAATAGCATATCATAATTATGAATGATTAGTTATTAAATTTCCTCATTTATTTAAATTTGTTTGTCTATAAATACGTATATGTGCACATAATGACGTATAGACAAGAATTTTACAAATTAATTTTAAGGGCTTATCTTAGTCATTTTGGTCTTAAATTTACTTATGTTTTGATTTTTGGATTGTAGTATGATTAATGGGGGTCTTAAGTTGATAATAACTCAATAACTGTATTTTTCTGCTACAGTATAAATGTTGAAACTTGATGAGTGTTTAACTTGGCCAAACTTACTTAATACTCATCACAAATGGTTATTCGGCCAAGTAGGATAATGTTGGACTCACATAAATAAGATGGCCTCAATCATTTAATTAACTCTGCAAAAATGATCACTCGACCAAGTGGGAGAATGTTGGAAATAACCCATTAATGTGGCCTTACGGATCATTTGAGTAACATTACCAATATGACATACTAGTTCCCAACAATTACTTGATGGTAGTAATTGTAAATATTGAATAGTTTAAGGGGCAATTAAGATTTCCCTTTAGGTACCTTTAATAGAGAATACATACAGTTTTCATAACGGATCACCATTCATGATCACCATTCATGATATTAATATTGATCATAACTGTGACACCCGGCATATTCAGGTTAATACTCTTCATACTTTACATACATACGTTTCATACTTTGCATACATACGAGTCTACCTCAATGAAAACATTGAAAATAACTACTTAGTATCATACTTAACCGGGTCGGTTGAGTCGTGTCGATGATTCGGGAATCATCGGGAGTCGTTACAATGGTCCGAGGGATCATTGGGTGTCGGTCCATAACCATATGTACAAGGATTGGCGATTCGTAGAATCATCGGGATATTGCACACACGCAAGTCTTGAGTCCCGGGAATTGGTGATCGGATGGGAACGTGTTTGTTATCATGCATTATATACTTATTATAATCATTGTATGACTTGTCGGTATGTGAAAACGTGCTTAGATATGTTAAAATAGGGTTTAACGCACCAAAAACCCGGCCATAGATGTTGCAGGCTATTAGGCCACTGTGAATGGCCTAATCGCTAGTAAGATGGGCGATTGGGAGAAACCTTATGGGCGATTGGGGCCAATCGCTAGTAGTTGCATGCGATTGGCAACCCTAATCGCCTATAACTACTGCACAATCGTCTGACGTGTATTGAACGACTAGAAACGCCTATAAATACCACCCTTATGTTGTAAAACATCATTTGTGAAACCGTAATACACCCCAAAGCCATCCCACACCTTATCCAACCTTTGGAACACGTTTTTGCTCAAGAAATCACCTTTCCAAGCTTTACACCTCATAATCTTACAATTTCAAGGTGTGTTCTTCATCCCAAACCTTTGTAATGATATTGTTTTGCTCCCTAAAGGTCCAGACCTGGTTTCTAAACATTCGTGTCTTTGAAAACTCATTAAAATCAGTTTCTAAACAAACCCAAACCTCTATGCTTGTTATATGTGATGTATTCATGCAAGATAGGATTTTTATCGTTTAAACATGATTGTTCTTGTGTTATTGATATGTTTCTAACCTAAATGAGTTGATATGATGTTAACCTAGGAGTTTGAAGGTTCATAGATGTGTATTATTGATATTAGGCGTTTTGACCCGTTTGAATGATTATGGAGGATTGATGATGATATGTTGTGTTTTGTTGATTGTTTGAGGTTAGGGTTTACTCTAGGATGATGCTAGAATAATAGGATAGTGTCGGACAATGTCATTATGTGATGAAATCTGGATATTTGCTATTTAGGGTAAGTTTTGCATGTTAATGTGATGTTTACATGCTAGTTATGCTATTTTGGGAAAAAGCTTGCATTCGGGACAGCTAGGATGATAATAAATTAGGGTTTTTTGCTTGAAATAGTTTGATTAATGTTTTGGGGTTTGATATTGGGTGTTTCCACATGTTTTGGATCTGATTTGGAGGGTTAAACGCGCAAAAAGGCGAAATGGTGCCGCAGGGGCGATTAGGGGATCCCTAATCGCCTATAATAGGGGCGATTGGCCCCAATCGCATGTTACATGAGGCGATTGGGAGCCTAATCGCTAGTATGTTCATGTGATAACAATCCTAATCACCATTTGACCATCCTAATCACCAGTTGACTTTTCCTAATTGCATGTTTGATTCCTAATTGCGTGTATTGCTGTTATATGTGTATTTTAGCATCCCGGAACATGGATTGACACCTAGGAACATGTTAGGAACCCCGTGACATGTCCAATAACTTAGTTATACGTGTTCGGACCTGTTTATGCGTTAATTAGGCTTCATGCTAGATATAGTAAACTGTGGTGTATACTAAGTGTTTGATTTCATATCATTGCATGATATTTGCATTCGGCTAACACGTAGGATGTCGGGTCACCAATGGGATGTCAAGTCTTGTCTGGTGTGGTTGGTTAAACGTTTAAACATCATTTCAAATGTACATGATTATGGTCTGGACTGTTGGGGACTAATCAACCTGCGGGTTGTTAGTCTAACATCTTATACGCTCGTCATGATAGGTCACCGGTAGTTGGTGCCGTCTATTGAGCGGGTTTACTTGTCTTAGAGGGGAAGCAGTATCAGGTGAGTTTCACGGCCCCACTTTAAGTCTTTACATTTCGGGGGAGACACATGCTTTATACTTATTTCATAAATTATCATGTTATACTAGTGTTAATTCATTGACATGCTATACGATACGTAAAGTCCCGGGGAAACCATGAATGTGCGGGGCACAACGGGGGAAATGTGGATAGATCTATTGGGACTGACAGACCCCACTCGTCGGCTGGGAGCCGGGCGGGTGCATATTGTCTCGGTCATAACGCTACCGTGGGACGGTAGTGCGTACCTTTTCGGGCAAACTCATATTTCATCTTGTCTATAATGGTTTCCAGGTCGTAGTAGTAGTATTCATGCGTCTAGCTAACGCTATCATTTCTAACATAGTGATAACATGATGGCTTTCATTACTTAAATGTTTAACATAAAACCTGTGAACTCACCGGCATTATTTGCTGACGTTTTTAGCATGTTTGTCTCAGGTCGTTGAGGTAGCAACATTGCATAGCCGCACGGAGTCTCACGGCGTCTAGGATTCATATGCATCTTACTTAGCATTTTCAGACTTTTATGCTTTTACTTTCGAGTTGTAATAAAGTTTTACGCTTTCACAGCGATGGATTGTTTATGAAAACTTAATGGTTTGTTTACGTCGTTTTTACGTATCATATAGTGTCGTTTATTGTGACCGTTGACTTAGATCCTGGTTTGTCACGCGCCTCGCGGTAAAACCCCGCACATGGAATTTGAGGGTGTGACAATAACAAATAAGAAAACTCTTGAAGAACACCACACACTATTCTCTCTAATGTGATCCATCAACACAAGGTACCATAACGGGAATCATGGCTTACTCATCATCTTCAAATATAATCATTCCTACAAGTAAGTTTTGCTAATGTTTATTATGTTATTAATTGAATACACAACACATGATTAGGTTCTATTCTTTTGACCCATGTTTAAGGATATAATCAACAAAACTAAACTAACTTCTTCCAACTTATGAATATGTTAGAGCTTAGAGCACGTTATGAATACAATTTTAAGCACAAAATACCCCGTGTACGAAAAGCGCACTTTTCATGCGCTTGTTGCGCTTTTCGTACGATGCTCGCCTAGTGTAACATAAGACGCACAGATTGGCGCCTAGATGCTCTTCGCGTGTTTTTAAAACCAAGACCAAGGGTCCTTATTAGTACAAACAAATTTATGATCATTAAGAAACAAATGCACTATAGGTACCAATCTTGATTTAATTACATAAACATGCAGTATAGGTACCAATATATGTCTTAAGGGCTCACAAAAGAACCACGAATCTAAATGGTTAAGTTTAAAAAGAAATTGATAACAAGTCCAAGGTAATAAAAACTAAACATGTTTGAATGATATTTCCTAGTTAAAAAGTATGTCTAATGGCAAAAAAAAATTATGATTATATTAATTGGGAGACTTTCAGTTCAATGACAAAATAGAGAGAAAGGTTGCTTTATCCGATCAAAAATAGCCAGATCTGACAATAGTTTCATAAGTATATACACAAATAAACACCAGTATACCATAATTAAGTCACTATACTCTTTGGTGGTTAAACCACAAATCAACCTACTTTCACTATGTAAAAATTACTTGACAAACATTTTTAATAATTTTTATGTTTAATAAAAAATATGAAACAGGTAAATGTTGTCATCAACCCATATTAAACACATTTTTACTGCTTTTTTTACTGCATTCTTGACCCATTTGATGGCACTTTTTACACATTTTTTGCTGCATTCTCAACCCATTTGATGGAAATTTTGACAAATGTTTTGGCTGCATTCTTGACCCATTTGATGCCAGTTTTGAAACATTTTTGGCTGAGTTTTTTGTTGCATTCTCGACCCATTTGATAGCAGTTTTGACACATCTTTTGGTTGCATTTTCGGCTGCATTCTTAACCCATTTACGGCAGTTTTTACACGTTTTTTGTTGCATTTTTTTACTGCATTCTTGACCCACTTCATAGCAGTTTTTACACATTTTTCGCTGCATTCTCGACCCATTTGATGGCAGTTTTGACACATTTTGTTGGCTGAATTTTTTTGCTGCATTCTTGACCCATTTGATGTTTAAGAAGGTGAACTGACGTAAAGCCCAGGAATAATAAAAAAAAAGAACCAAGTGCAGGGATGGTCCCAGTGTTCTACCTCTTACATAACCACATTTCCCCACTGCAACCAATGGACCTCCACGTTTACGGGTATTTTTCTATATAAAAATCTATATTATTATGTTACTTGCACTATTATGACTAGAGCTTGGCCCAAATGAACTAGTTGGTGGTACATACTACAGAGATTGGACCAAATTGGTGTGAGGTAAATGTTCAAGTACCAATAAAATAGATGCAAAGTTAGTGAGACCATATGGGTTATTTTCCAAAATTCAAGATTGTATTGGTTCCTCAATTGCATGGTCGTGTCCTTTCATCTCAGTATGTATTTATTTCTTGTGATACGAAAAATTTCAATAATCTGAAACTTAATGCTTACATGGATGGTTTATTTGTAGGTAGTCCATGAGGAATGAGGATGCATGATGACTCGGGATTCTATGCTACTTGTTTCTTTCATTGCTTTTAATTTCTTTGTTAAATGTTACACGACTTTATGTTGGATAGTGCTATAGCTTATTTATGTTTAGTGTTTTTGTTATGAATATGCTTATTTGAAATATAATAAAGTTTTATTTATTTCATTACTTGATGTTATATACACTATATCGTAAAATTGTGTGTGTGGATGTTTAAAACAGCGTTGTATCATATGACTTGTTACGACTTTGAAATTTTGTCCTATTAAACTTATTAAAACATTGTGAAAGAGTCCGAATATGCTTTTCTTAGGACGCTATATTGGTTGTTCATAGACATTATGCGACCATAAAATTGGTTTCATAATCTTATTTGGGATATTAGGACTTTTTTCTTAGTACTAAAGTACCTATGATGTTGCATCATAAGGTTCCTATAAATTAATTTTTAAGGACTCTTGTATGTGTATTAAAAGTAGATAAGCACGTGTTAAAACATTTGTCCTAATATGTTTTTATTAGGAGTTTTTTGGGACATATTATGCGACCATAAAATTGGTTTCATAATCTTATTTGAGATATTAGGACGCTTTTTAAGTTTCGTGACTTACTACGACCCCTTTACATGAAACGTTTTTACCGTTGGTCCTATTAAATAAAAGGTCCTATAAAATAACATTTTAGGATGCTTTTGTGCGTACTAAAAACCCATTTTTGTTGTAGTGATATCAATCGTAAACTCAGTCATACAGATCATTAATTCCCATTTGCGTTCACTGGCCTGAACCTTGAAGCAAATGTGGTGATTCATAGCTCACTTAAGCAGTAGCTTCGGCTTTCTCTTCATACTCCTGTGGTGGCTGAAGAGTACAGATGAGGTTGCGGTCTCCATACATATTGTCTACACGCCCTGTTACATAAAAATACATCAGAATATAAGGAAAAGAAAAAAATAGTGTTTGGAATAGGAGTTTTGAAGGTGGGAGCGAGAGACGAACATGTGGTATGCCAAAACTTAGCAGCACGAAGCCATGGATCAGGGTACGCTACGTGTTCTCTAGAATACGGTTTGGTCCACTTATTAGCCATGAGGAGTTGTGGCAGGTGAGGAGCACCCTGGAAACATAATAATTTTCTAATATCACTAATAATCTTCGTGAATAAATTACTCCAAAACAATCATAATCTGACTGCTAAAATAACTTGATGACATTGTTGTTGAGATCAACTATTCCTTTCTCAATCTAAAAATAAAGACTTTACCCTCCACCATACCTTGCTTTCACTTTCAGTTGGCTCAATCATAAGTGTCCATCAATACTTATCTACACCTACTGTCAACCCTCAACAACTAACAAACTATAAAAACTTCTAATTCAAACCATTATGAACCAAAACTGAACTTACCAGTTACCAACAGTCATTTACTTATAGTTATTTAACATCAATACAACTAAATTCAAACTTATTGCTAGCAAAGATCTACTCAAAGTCTCAAAGTACATAAACATAATCACATCTCTCCAATCCCTCACACTCAATCACTGCATGTCCATAGTATTATAATTAGTAATAACTCATATTGCCTAACCTAAATCCTAATAACTAATCAGATAAACAATCACTTAAGTAAGTCGCAACTATTAAATAACTCATCACATCTATCTAATCTCTCATATTCTAATGACTCCTATAATTCCTAACCTAATCAACTAAAAAAGTCGCAATTTGTCGCCTTGTTCGCTACCAGGCACTTCACCCTCGCTGCGCTGCACCTTTATGCCTAGGTGCGCGCCTAGCAGGCTTTTGACAACATAGAATCCAACTAATATATTCGTCATAAGGATGGCATTTAAATTGAGAAAGTCACATGCCAAAATTTAAGATCGGTAAGAATAATATTATGGATGACATACCAAGAAGATGGGACCAATATCCTCCAATGTACTAGTATCTTCCGAAAGCAGCTTAATTAGGCATTCAAAAACCTTTAATTCAAAGAATATTTATTTTTAGGCATATAAGTAAAAAAATAATATTAATAGTGATTCGAATTCAGAAACATCTTATTTTTGTAGTACATTTATTTAAACTAATAACTTACTGCTTTATATGCTCCAAAAGAGATGATAAGTTGAGATCCATCAACCTCCATGGTGCAGCTTTAAATAACTATAAACTGAATGCATCCATGAACTTATTCTTGTTAATATCATCATTAACAAACTTCAATGATCATTTGTTATCAACTACATGTACAATGGATGAAACTAAATAAGTTGCAAACTAAAATTAATTATAATCAAGCTCAAATAAAACACATACAAACTACGTTATGAATCATTAACCACACCTGAACCCAGAATTCGAACAAAAACACAATAGCACCTAACGGAGCCAACATATACTCATCGACAACCTTCATTCTACTACACGCTACAACAAAAATAATATGAAACACATTGCAAAATCGTCCTTAAGTCTCACAATGACATCATATTTATCTAATAAAACCGGTTCTGCTGATTCTTGTAATGGATCGAAGAACACGATGCATGTAAACTTTCGAAGAAAAGAATCTGAATCTGTTACGTATCAACAACAAGAAGAGGACACGAAAAAACCTTAATCACGTAAATCGTCATCTTACAGTGCTAAAAAACGATTCAAACCCTAGTTTTCACCTAACCTTTGTGTTTGGGAAAAATAGTAAAAATGGATTCGTTGAAACCCGAAACCGAAATCACGAAAATTGGGTTTGAACACCAACCAGATCTATTAACTTGAGAGCCCATTCCGGTCATCATCGAGTTGCAGGGGAGAGATAGAAGGGGATCACGATGGTTTCAAGAGTGGGTTTTGATGCAACAAACCCTAGATCTAAAAAAATCACCTAGAGAGAGAAACAGGAAGAAGGGGCGGCATAATGAGGCTGAAACCCTAATCAGCTCAGATATGTATCTACCCTTGTTTTTTAAATGCATTTAATGTATTGTGCAATAAATCATTATACAATGTGCTTATAAGGTTTGTACATATTGAAAAAGTGGCAAATGACCATTGCTACCCCTCATATGTCCATATTAATATAGCATAGATAATAAACGAAAAAAAGGTGTGACACATGACACAAGGTGAGGCATTCACACCCCTTGATGTCCCTCCAAAATTCTTTTTTAATTATATTATTTATAAATAAAGATAACTATTAACTATTATTTTAAAATTTCAAATATGTTAATTAATATTTTTATCTTTAGCTTTTCCTTATCGTCACCCCACAGTTTTTAAACATTAGTAACTTTTATATACGACATTTAAAAAAACAAATTAACGAGTGTTTTATTATCTTTTTAATGAGCACCATAGTGCTATACAAAAAAACTAAAAACTAAACAACTTTTTTAGTGAGTTTTTGTTCATTTAGAAAAAACACACAATGTATTTTTGTAATTCATTAATCATGTCTAGACAAGTCAATAATCATGTTAAGACATTATATATGCTTTTAAACATACTATTACATATTAGAACCCACTAACTACAGATATATTCACATAGTCAGTTTGGTAGGACTCTATTTTTATTTATTTTTTGTATTTTGATTGGTGTTGCTTGGCCAGTTAGATGTAGCCTATGATTCCTAGACACTAGGTAAATCTTTAGTTGCTAAATAATTAATCACCCTACCATGCATGCCTCTTAAATCAGTCCTCATCATGATATATCATTTGATACCAATTTGGTTGTTTTTTTTTCAGGTTCAGATCATAGCTTTAGATGTCTTGAGAAATTGACAAAGTTGTATAGAGATTTCACTCAAGCAAGATCTGCACACGTAGAAGTAGCTTTTATAAGTTATTGTGTGTTGATCCTTTAAAAAAAATCCTGAAAATTCATCCTATTATTTTTATGGTACACACATTTTGTCACTTCGTATTAGATTTGTGTAACACCCCAACCGATGGCGGAATCATCGAGGTGCCACGTAGTGACGATTGTTCAATAGCTCATGGACTAAGATTGTAAATATTGATACATTGATTAAGTAGTTTATTACATTGAAAGAAAAATACAAGATACAATAATTCTAAAGTGACAACTAAAACTGAAATACACTGAATCTAAAATCTAAGTAAAAAATCCAAAAGCTTAAAAGTCATCTCATAAATAACCTGAAACATGTACAAAAATAGTATATGTCAATACAAAAATGTATTGGTGAGCATACCCTGTTTTGAATACATATAATAAGGAAAAGTGTTTAGCAATTCATGTGCGGTACCATTTGCAATTATGTAATAAGTAATATCCGTTCAAAATCAACCCTAAGAATCAAGTATCAAGAATCAAGAATAAAACCACTTTGAAAACCATATTTGAGTATAATGAATCACAAGACAATGAACAAGGTCTCTCAGCAGAGTCACAAGGGGTATATACCATAGTACTATTCATTGAAATGTCAGGCCCTCAAAGGTTAATGATTTTGACAAGTCATAGACACACAAATTAACATAAAGCAAACACACATGCGAATTGCATTTAGTGAAAAAATAACATTTAGTCATAGTGTACATGAATAGCCCCAAAATAGTAAAACATGAAAAAGGGGAAAGATATACTCATTGTTTTGCTAAGCACGACAAATCCAAACAGAACTCGTCATAAGATAGACATGGGAATTTCGAAGAATTCAACCTATTCGAAGAATTCAACCTATATGCATAAGAATATTAATGAGGGAAATGACTTAAAAGTCTAAGGTATCTAGGGTTTATGGCATTAGGGTTTGCAACAAGATTCCAAATAACCGAGAGTGTGAGTGTATATAGGAATCAAGCTTTTGTGTGTGTGGTCAAAAGAAAGATTCCAAGGAAGACGAATTAAAGCTTGTGTAAAAAAAAAATTCTTAACGAAAAAATGATAGCCGCTGGTCAACGATCTATTGAAGAGGTCGAGTCCAACCCTATTAAATAGCCCAAAATGTGAGAATGTAGAAAATAATGGGTAGATTCTTGATCAGACTCCTAGTCCGCCCCCGCAGTATCGCTCGTGCTTATATATTGGGTGTACCGCAGCTAACCCACCACACTACTGATACTTTGGACTCGCACTGATTGTTTACCAAGAGCCAAAGTAGAATCACACACCACCCCCATGTACCTGTAAACCCATGATTGTGTTCCGAACCGTAATTACCGATTTACCTTACACTAGAGTGTTCTGCTCTTCCACGACACTAACATAAATGATACAAGACACAACGCGTTGAACTAAAATGTGTTAAGTAATAGTGATTGATGTGGTTTATATATATATATATATATATATATATATATATATATATATATTTCAAAGTTTCACAATCTGGTTTTAAAAATAGAATCACCAATCTAAACCACACAACACGGCAGTGTACCGGTCGTAATGTAGTAAAGTCGATAAGACCGAGTATCAATCCGTGGACACTGATATGTAGCCCTCGATACTAAACCTCTGTCGAGTCCTAATCTATATGAAAGAGCATGATTTTTAACTAACAAGTAACTATAACGATAAACAAATAAAATAAGACAAGAAATAAACAAGCAGCAAAGGGGGAGATCAAAGAGTAAACACTCACGAAAGAGGAATCAGAAATGGAAAGGATGGCTGCCTAGACTGGGAATCCTACTGATAAAGCTGAAAGCTAACGGGAAATGGATACTCGAATGACTACCGGGATCTACGGGTATAACCAACTCGGGAAACACTATAGTATCTAGATCTCCTCTCGGTCTCACTAGAACACTAAATGAAATCCTAAGCAAAGTGAAGCTCACCAGGTAAAGAATGGATCACCTCTCGGTCTCACCAAACATAAAAGTTTACACACCCAAAGATTAGATGTCCTCTCGGTCTCACTAATCACGAAACACCTAATGGTATCAAGGGGTGAATCTATTACTAAAAGTAAATGTTTGGGAAAGCGGATAAAAAAGGATACCGGGAAAGAAATTCACTTTCGTGCAATATCTAACCAAATAAACCAATAAATCCTAACAAACCCACAACATATCTCCTCTCGGTCTCAAGGTAGGTGACAACCCAAAACGATGTCAAACATGCAATTTATAGACCCTAAGTCAACAAGTCAACCTATCAAACCATCACACAAAGCAAATGATAAAAATATGTAACTTTTAATTTAAAAAACTAAGTCAATAAACTATAACCACATATGAATTTAAAAATATAAAATAAACATCATCCGTTGATAAATCACAACAAAAACCAATAAAGATTCGATTTTTATACATAAACTAGTGCCAAACAAATGTCAAATCCCAAAAACCATCAACAATAATCAGTAGTCATCCCAAATCTAGGCAACCAACATAAATCTAGCCAACCATAATAATGAAAGAAATAAAAATAAATGTAAAAGGTTCACAAATAAAAATCATAGCGAGACCAAAAAATATCAAACCGATAAGCACCGTAGTCGTCGCCCTTCTTTGTAACCCTTCACCTTCAAAATATTATTTTTTTTTCTTCTCGTGGCCTGTACTACCCTCCCTGGAGACTCTCTCTTACTCTACTTTTTTTTTTCTTTTTGTGCTTTGAGATGATGTCTGCTCCAATTTTTAGGTACTGTCCCCCACTGCTCCTATTTTATTCGTTCTTGCCATTCTCTGATCTTTCGCCTCCCCCTGCTTTTAGATCATGGGGTGTGGGCTCGGCAAAGGACTTTGGTGGCTGACTTGGAGCCTTCTCCCGTCGGCAAACACCCCCCCCCCCCCCCCCCGATTCAAGATCGGTGAAACCGGCATCAAACCCCCGAGCTCACCGTCCCACTTCCCAAGGTATTTTAAACCTTTTTTTTGCCCGTTGTAAAAATTTGACCGTTACAAAAAAAAATAAACCTTTATATATATATATATATATATATATATATATATATATATATATATATAACCTCTCATTTTTAACACCAAACCAAACTACACTCCATCTTTATACTTTACTCTCAAATTTTATAAAACAACACAATAAATTCAAACCTTTTATTGTTGCTAATTTGTTACAATCATGAGTACGTCGTCAGAAGAGGCAAACGTTGCTAATTTTTTCGCGGGCGCGATGGTGGAAACGACAAAAATATTGTTGGAGTTTGTAGACAGTGACGACGAAACAACTTCGGAACCAAGAACAAGGAGGGCCGCATTAAACAGAGATCGTGAAGGTATATTTTATTTTTTATACTTTTTAATTTTCTTAATGTTATGGTATTATATTTTGTATACTTTTTATAATTTAAGGTGCACATGATCGTTTGGTTGGTGACTACTTCGCTGACGACTGCGTATACACAGACGAACTATTTAGGCGTCGCTTTCGAATGAGTAAGCGATTGTTCCAACGAATTGCCAATGACATGGCTACTTATGATGAGTTTTTCACACTACGCTATGATGCTAGAGGAAGACGAGGTTTTACGACGCTACAAAAGTGCACTTCGTCAGTTGGCGTACGGGAGTGCTAGTGACTCATGGATGAGTACTTAAGGATGTCTGCTAGAATGAGTTGGGAATGCTTGTATCGGTTTACCGAAAATGTCGTCAAGTTATATAGCAAAGTTTACTTGCGTAGGCCAACGAAGAACGAAGTCCAAAAGCTTTATGCACACCATGCAGAGAAACGTGGCTTTCCTGGCATGCTTGGAAGCATCGATTGCACTCATTGGCCATGGCGTAATTGCCCCACTACATGGAAAGGGCAATTTACGCGGGGTGACATTGGAGAGCCGTCAATTATTCTAGAATCTGTTTGCTCACAAGACCTTTGGATTTGGCATGCATTCTTCGGAGTTGCTGGTTCATGTAACGATTTAAATGTTCTAGCAGGATCCATGGTTTTCGACCCCATCATTAGAAGTACCGGTCCGGATGATTCGTTCGTTCTTAACGGGGTTGAATATAAGCACGGGTATTATCTAGCTAACGGTATATACCCAAGTTATACATCTCTTGTGAAAACCATACAAATTCCCACGGATGACAAAAGGAAAAAGTTTGCAAAGTGCCAAGAGTCGGCGAGAAAAGACGTCGAACGGTTATTCGGTGTTTTAAAGTCGAAATGGCATGTAATTGGGCGACCCGCACGTGCATGGCATCCACAAAGCTTGAGATATATTATGTACGCTTGTACGATACTACATAATATGATAATCGAAGATGAAGGCCGTGCGATATGTGAGTATGACCCGAATGACGTTGAAGAGAATATCGAGCCGGTTGACGCGACACAACAAATCGAACAGGTGGACATTAGAGGATAGTACTATGCACGCCAACCTTTGCTCGGATTTAATCGACCATATTTGGAACAATTTCCGTGTCGATGACGTTGATAACGAGTAGTTTGTATTTTTTTTAGTGTTAGTATGTTTGTTTTTTTTTAGTTTCGTTTTTTTTTTAATTTTTTTAGTGTTTTTTATTTTACATTTTTACATGTAATTTGGTTTTTAATTTTAATGAAAAAAAATTAATGAAATATAAAATGTACAAATAAATAAAAAAGAAAAACAATAGAAAAGGGAAGGGGGAAGGGGGAACCAGTTCCCCTAGAAGGGGGAGGGGAAGGGGGAAATGACGTGACGCTGACGTGGACAAGGGGGAAAGGTGACCACACCCCATAGCCTTATATCCAACCGACTTCAACATTCAACTTACGCCCTAATTTCTTTTAGTGGGCCAGCCTAGTTCTCCTATCTTGACATTTTACTTGGCCTTGTAGCCCAAACTCAATTTGTGTTGTAGTTGAGATGAAGCCCAAAAGATGTGTGATCCATTTTTGTTGTAGTCCAATGTCCATCTCGTTCGGGCCCTGACCCATTAGGTCCTACAAAACAAAAGTTAAATAACAGTCCTTTTTAAGTTAAATATCTAATTAGATGACTCATTCAACCATTAAAATTTTAGCGAGTCTTAAATTAACTCAAATGCACCGTTTTAGCTCGTTTACACTTAAAAGCTTTAAATAACTAATATGAACCAATAAAGAGTAATATTTAATAAAAACTAACTCAAATATTAATTAAAGTGTAAAGAATGTTGATATAAATATATGTATATTTTAGAGCGTATCAAATAGATACTACAATGAAATAATATTCAAGCATGACATGGTTAGGGGTCCTTTCCTTTCGGGTTCACCCTTTAACCGTAATGAGAATAATGTGTAAGTGTCAAGCACGGTTAGCGGTCCTTACCCTTTCGAGTTCACCCGCACAAATAACCGGTCAATTTCTGTTCACATCGTTGAGCTCTAAACACCCATATTGATAAACTCTGAGGATTTCACCGTTTCCCCTCGGGTTAGAGGAATACCCTGAACCGAGTCGTACGTGGGCACCGGCTTAGATCTCATACGAGTTATCAATTAGTATGTTTATTGACCATGGTGATGAACAAAATAATGAAAAAGTATAACTGGGTTTTGCTCAAAATAGAAAAGTATGCATACAAAATATGCGTTCAAAACTTTCGGGTTCACCCTTTAACCGTAATGAGAATAATGTGTAAGTGTCAAGCACGGTTAGCGGTCCTTACCATTTCGAGTTCACCCGCACAAATAACCGGTCAATTTCTGTTCACATCGTTGAGCTCTAAACACCCATATTGATAAACTTTGAGGATTTCACCGTTTCCCCTCAGGTTAGAGGAATACCCTGAACCGAGTCGTACGTGGGCACCGGCTTAGATCTCATACGAGTTATCAATTAGTATGTTTATTGACCATGGTGATGAACAAAATAATGAAAAAGTATAACTGGGTTTTGCTCAAAATAGAAAAGTATGCATACAAAATATGCGTTCAAAACATACGTTGAAGATTTAAAGCACGCGTTTCAATCAACAAACGAAAAGTACCAAAACATGCTTGACGATGCAAAACATGAAATCGACATGCTTATGAACACGATTGAACAAGCTAATGAAAGCCATAAAAGTACCGAATCAGAATGGAAAGAAAAGGAGACTGAATTAATGTATTGTGTGAAGAATTCTAAAGATGAAAATGATTCTTTGCAGACTAACTTGCTTAATGAAACCGAAGAAGAGGCTTCTGCTTCTAGTGAAGAACGCGCTCAAATGGAGAATCTTTTGAAGGAATCAGAATATGAAGTTAAATACCTTGCAGAAGTTGTTGGTGATGCAAAAGCCGAAAGTGTGAGTTTGAAAGAAAGGTTAATGGATAAAGAAAATGAATTGCAGAATCTTGACCAGGAAATCACAGAGCTTAGAACGCGTGAGGCTGAATCGTTGAAAAAGATCGAGGAGCTGACTAAATTGCTCGAGGAGAAAGAGGACGATGCTGCTAAAGTGACAGTTATCGAAAAGGATGATGTCAGGATTATGATATGCTTCCGAAAGTGGTGGAATTCTCTGAACACAATGGAGATGCTAATATTGCTCAACCTGCAAAAGAAACACCGTTGACTGAAAATAAAAGTAAAGAATTTGAATTTAAAACGGATTCAGTGGTGAAAGATGCGAATGGAGAACATAAAAATTCCGAAGAAGTTGAATTTAAGATGTGGGAAAGTTGCAAAATTGAAGAGAGATTTGTCATCCGAAAAAGATGCAACAGTTCATGATGAATCCGTTGATGATGATGTGGATTCGAAAACAGAAGGCCCGAAAGGGTATGATAAGATAAATGGTGCCACCTCACCGTCAAAGCAGGACTCGCTAGTGAAGAAGAAGAAGAAGAAACCATTGCTGAAAAAGTTTGGAAATCTGCTGAAGAAAAAGGGAACAACCAACAACCAGAAGTAGCGAAAGAGGTACATTGATGTTACACATATTCTTTTTGATACGGTTCTTTTATTTCTTGATCTAAAACAGTGGGTAATTACGCGTCATCTTTGAAGATTTGTTTGTTATTATTAGTATTTTTACTTTGTATGATATTCATCCATTCTCAGTATCCCATGTTCTTAAATGTATTTCCCCTGCAGAACTTTATGTGGAAGTAAATAAAAGATTCATATGCTTTTTGGTTGACTTTTGGTAAAAGTCAAACCGTATTGTTTTGTCATTTGTAAGCAAATAGTATAAGCACATTCACTTTAACAATTGTCCATCATGTTTAAGACTCGGGGGTGTGGACAATGGGGAGGAGAATGGTGAGGGCCACCTCAGCCTATTTCCCGACGGAACCCCCTATCCCTTTGATTTCGGTGCCAACGGGGATTCTCCCCGTGCTTCTTCTCTTGTCTTTTTTCTCTTTTCTTTTAAATAAATTACTAAACAAAAATGGAAGGGAGAAAAAGAGAAAACCATTTCCCTCATTTATGGGAGGGGAAGGTGTAAATGACGTGACGCAGATGTGGACTAAGAGGATGAGGGGGGAACTACACCCCTTAGCCTAATAACATTAAGTGCCAACAAAGTTGGATATTAGTTGGAACATGTAATGTAGTAGTACGGCCCATGTCAGTTGGGTTTTCATTTTCATTCATGAAAGTTTCAGTGAAAATTTGTGATGTGTGTTTAGTAGACGTGTACAAAACGGGTTTTTTTTAAAACCGGTTTCGGTTTTTTTTCAAACCGGTTTATTTAGTAGGTTGAAAAACCGGTTTTTTTTATAACCGGTCCGGTTATAAAACCGGTTTTCTGTCAGTAAAAGTCACATTATTACAACCGGTTGGGACCGGGTTTTAAACCGGTTTTTTAAAACCGGGTTTTTTAACCGAAGAAAAAAACCGGTTTTTTTGACTGGCAAAAAAAACCGGTAAAAAAACCGGAAAAAAACTGCAGTTTTTTGCAGCTTCTGTCTGCTGTTTTCCAGCACTGTTTGTAGTTTTTTTTTTTTTTTTTCCATTCCAAACAAACTTGTAACATATTAATTAAGAAACTTATAACTTAAAACCTCCATAACCATTTCATTAACTACTAAAACATCCAAATTACACAATAAAACCATCCAAATTAAAGTCTTAAACAACTAAAAACTTAAACAACTTAAAGTCTTAAAACATAAGCAAGCGTCTTGAATACATCAAACTTCTCTTGGAAAACATCTTTAATCTTCGCCCGAACCCGAGTTGTTTCGAAGGTATTCATCAAGTTCGGCTTCTTCATCGGTCATTGGTTCAATCAAGGCCATATTCACCTCGTCCTCGTACAATTCGGCTCCGTACTCCAATTCTCCCTCAAGTGAGCGCTTATCTTGTACTCTTTCCGCCGCATCCAAGTAATCCTTTAAGCAAATAGACATCTCAACCGCCTTAGGAGTTAGCCTCGTTCTCCTTATCGATAAGACCCTGCCACTAGTAGAAAAAGCGGATTCCGAAGCTACCGTAGAAGCTTGGACACTTAGTAAATCTCGGGCCATGGCGGCTAGAATCGGAAATTGTTCTTCCTTTTCTTTCCACCAAGCCAACAAATCAAAGTTTTTAAATTGTTCGGGAGTGAAGTGTTGTAAAAAGTTTGTACCACTATATCTCCCGATTTCGCTACTTGGTGTGTTAGTAGCTTCATCTTGTTCACTTACATTCCATAAATGACTATAAAAAGCGAAATCGGAATCACTTGAATTCTCGTCCAAAGTGTTTCTCAATGAATCATGAATTTGTGAGCTTGAACCATACTTTGATTGATAAAAAGCATACATGGAATTAAGATGAGTGCTAAATTTACTTTTCAAAGATTGGCTAAAACATGGGTCTTCGGCACAATTTAAACCCAACTCGTCCGCAATTTTATCAATCATAGAATTAACGCCCCTTATGTTATAGCAAGGGTTTAAGGCGGCGGCACAAGAAAAAACCGGTGGCATCTCTCTAAAATATTTTTTAAGTTTTTCTTTCATTGTTGTTACCATATCCGAATACGGATGCCCATATATACTTATCTTGCTTAGTTTAGATGTCATTAAAAATATTTTGTGAATTGCTAAAGGACTTGTGGGATAATAAACACCGGATAAAGCGGTTGTCGACGTTTTAAAAACTTGTAGCATATCGGCTATACGCTCAATAGTTTCCCAACTCCTTGCGTGGTAAGGGTTAACCTTACCACGACTCGACAAGATTTCATGAAAAGCCATTAAAGTTTCTTTTTGTGAAATCGCCTTTTCAAACATGTTACATGTAGAACTCCATCTTGTTGGGCAATCCCAATTCGGACCCAAACACGGTTTTTTCGCATCCGCACAAAACTTTATATATTTAGTATGTCTTTGTACGTTGCTAAAAATATCACGCAACATTCTTCTAAAACCCTCCTTTTGTGACTCAACAATTTTTAGACCGTCTTGAACCGCCAAATTTATGATGTGTGCAACACATCGACTATGAAAAAATGCACCTTCGCAAATGGGTTTATATTTTAATTTTAATTGTGTTATTGCAACGGTATTGTTGGAGGCGTTATCAAAAGATATAGAAAATATTTTTTCCTCCAATTTATAAGTTTTAATAACGTTGTCAATAACCTTAAAAATATTTTGACCCGTGTGTGGATAATCGAAAAGTTGAAACGCAATCGTACGTTTCATCATTTGCCATGAATCGGGTTGAACCCAATGTGCGGTGACACAAATGTAAGAGTCGGGTACACCATGAGGTGTCGACCACACATCGCTAGTAAGGTTTACACCGGTTTGTAAATTTTCAAAAAAAGAAATTGTTTCATTTTTAGCTTTTTTCCACATTTTTAAACAATCCCTTCTAAGAGTTGCACGACTTACATGAGTGTATCGTGGTTGGAGAGTTCTTTGAACAAGGCGAGTATACCTTTGGTTGTCGAAGTGGTTGAAAGGAAGGCTTTCTTGAATGACAAAACATGCCATTTCCTCACGAACCGCATCAATGGAGTAAGCGAAGATCTCTCCTTCACTTGTCATTGCCGGTTGATCCTTCGAAGCTTGTGATTTCAAAACCTTGCAAAATGGCTTTGTGATGTGCGTTTTCAAAGAGGTGTTTGCTTCCGGCTTGTAGAACCCTTTACAATATTTGCAACGAGCCTTTTTTTCACCCGAAGCCATTTCACACATATCGTAGTGTTGCCAAACATCTCGATTTCGCTTGGTAGGAACAACCCGAACCACCACATCGCTAGTTGAAGCACCAACGTGAGTCGAATCTTGTTGGCTAGAGGACGCCATTTGAGAGTTTTTTTTTTGCTAATACTAAAGGGTTTTTTAGGATTTTAGAGAGTTTTAAGAGTGTATTAGAGTTGTGTAATCAACCCAAAACATCATGGGGTATTTATAGGAGTTAAAGATAGAAGATTGGGCCTAAAAAAACAAAAAAAACGGTCAAAAACTAGCTCCAACGGTCATGTTACCGTTTTCTGCTGCTGCTGGCTTTTTTGAACGGTAATAAACCGGTTTAACCGGTTTAACCGGTTTTTTTATAGCCATTACCAACCGGTTTTTTAAAATAACCGGTTTAAAAACCGGTTTTAAAACCTACCCGGTTTATTCTTCGATTTTTAAAAAAAAACCGGTTTTAAAAAACCCATTTCGCTGTATAATAAAACTGGTCTAAAACTGGTGGCTCGGGCCGGGTTTAAAACCGGTGGTAAAAAAACCGGTTTTTAAAAAAACCGGTTTCGGTTTTTATAAACGGTTAAAAAAAACCCGGTTTTTTTGTACACCTCTAGTGTTTAATTGCTAAAAGAGTTTTTCATTTGATTTTATTTTAATAAACACACTTTGTTTTCAACTTTGTTAAAAATCAATTGTTCAAACCTTATGGACTTCTAAATTTTACGATAACACGTTAATATTTCAATTGATATTTTTTAAGAACTAATATCTAAATGGAAGAAATTTATCACCAAGATTTGTAAAATTATGTTTCTAATAACTATATCATTTGTAAATAAAAGTAAATTAGTGGGTTAGTCTACGCGATGCGGCATATGTTTTGTACGTGTACATTTGCAGTCTGACCTATTATTAATAATATTTTTTTCTCCCTTTGTGTATTCAACCTTTCAACTTTTAGCATTGACACTTAGGGTCTGTTTGGTATGGGGTAATGGAATGGATGAGGGAATGGAATGGACGAGGTAATGGAATGGACAAGGTAATGGAATGGATCATTAGCATTCCATGTCTTGTTTGGTTGCCATGTGGGAATGAAACAAAGCACTACTTTGTGTTGTTGGATAGACAGGAAAAGATGAAGGAATAAAATCAGCGGTGAGTGGCGGTGGTGGGTGGTGGTTAGCGGCGGTGATGGTGGGTGGTAGTGGCATCGGTGGTAGGCGACGATGTTTGTGGTGGGAGACGGTGGTGGATCGTGTTGGATGGCGGCGGTGGTGGGTGGGTGACGGCGGTGGTGAGTGGGTGGAGGTAGTGGGTGGCGGTGGTTGGTGGCGGCGGCGGTGGTGGGTGGTAGGCGACGATGTTGGTGGTGGGTGGCGACGGCGGTGGTGGGTCGTGTTGGATGGCGGCGGTGGTGGGTGGGTGAAGGTAGTGGGTGGCGATGGTTGGTGGCGGCGACGGTGGTGGGTGGTGACGACGACGGTGCTGGGTGGTAGTAGCATCGGTGGTATGCGACGGTGTTGGTGGTGGGAGGCGGTGGTGGGTGGTGACGATGGTGGTGGGTGGTGGTGGCAGCGGTGGTAGGTGGTGACAATGGTGGTGGGTAGTGGTTAGTGGTTAGTGGTTAGTGTTGGTGGTGGTGGATGGTGACTTATGGTGTTGTTAATGAAGATTGAATGAGAGATGGAATGAAAAAAAAAGCATGGGGGTGGATGGAATGGTTTTGAGGGAATGGAATGCCTTGTGGAATTGGTGATTCCATTCCTTTGACCAACCAAACACGCTATTTTTCATTACCTCGTAATGACCCATTCCATTCCCCCTTCCATTCCATCATACCAAACACCACCTTAGGTGGTGTTTGTTTTTCCTAGAAGTGCTTCCTGGCCTCTTCTGTCTGCACCGCGTAGACGCGCGCGCACGTTGCAGCCTGTTTGGTTTTTGAAAGACCTTTCACTAAAAAAGGTCTTTCTGACATCTTCCTGATGCAGACATGGGTCTATGTCTTCCTACCTCTTCTCCTCCTCTCTTTTTTCTTCTTTTCTTCTACTCATTCCCAACCTCATCAAAACATTCTTCTCTTCCCTTTTCTTCTTCTTCCCTTCTTCTTATACTTCTTCTCTTCTTTTTCTCCTTTCTTTTCTTCTCCTCCCTCCTCCTCCCCCCTCTACCACCACCGCCCTCCTCCCTCCCCCCTGCCACCGCCTCTCCGCCCCCTCCCTCAATTTTGCCTCTTTTCACGGTGGAGAAGTCAATAACCGGTGGCACAGCAGATGATATGGGCTTTGGAGATAAGGCTTTTGTGACAAACCATATGGACCATATTTTCTACGCATGCCCCTTTTCTTCTTCTCAGTCACCAGAGTTACTCTAGCCACCGTGTACGGCGGAGAAAAGAAGCTAACTGGCTGGTGATGGACTGCCTCATCTTCATAATTTCAGCAAATTTTCATTTGAAAAAGAATTTGTTTTTTTTATTGGATTTTGTCTTTTCTGTTGTTTTTTGTTTGATCATTTCTGGATGAAGAAAGTTTCCTGGTTTTTGTTTGTTCTAAGGAAAGTTTAAATTTTTACCTTTTTTTATTCAATTTCCTTTATGGGTGTTTGGGTTTTATGTTTAAAAAACCTATTCTTGAAGATTACAAAACATAATCTTGATTTCCTTGTAATTTTATTATGGTTAACATGCTTGATGATTATGGAAACAGAAGAGATGAATAATAACAATACTAATGGGTTGTGGTGAGTTATGGTTACGGTGGTTGTGGTGGGTTATGGTTATGGTGGATTATGGTTTTGAGCAGGGCGGATTTAGGCTTCTCAGGTGGGTTCTTGGGAACCCACTCGGTTTCGAAATTATAGTGTTAATGTATATACAAAACTGGAAAGAAACCCATAAAAAATTAAGGAACCCACTTGTAAATGTATTTATGCTTGAATGTTTCTGCATTTTGTAAAACAGACATTTTCATGAATTGAACAACACACATTATGATTCGTTACAATTCGTCAACAAACTTGGTAATTGTATAAATGTTATTTGATTAAGGATGTGATCCTGTAGATTCCAGGATTGCACCCTGGAAGCCACGAAAACGTAAGCTGACACGTCCTCTGCTGAGCAAAGGCCCAACCCACCCGATCGAATCGGCAGAGACGCTATTCTCCACTGAAAATCTCCAAAATGCGGACCCCCACAATCTATAGGACCACATTATAAGGAATAGTAGTGTCGTGGGGATGGACTCTGATTACAAACTTGCGCTAGAACATATTCACAGCTCTCTTCCCGAGTTTGACATGGGCAGTTGTGACATCCGTCACTTTATCATTATATATATATATATATATTTTATAATAATAATAATAATAATAATAATAATAATAATAATTCAGATTTTATTATTTATACATTTTTTTTAACCAAACCCAAATCAATCTTACAATCCATAACCCAAACCACATAACCCACCCCTTTCCTCTTTCCCTTCGGCCCAATCCACCATTTGAGCCCAAACATTCAGGCCCAACAGTCCCCCTCCCTTCTTGCTTTAATACAAAAAAAAAGGTGCTTCTGGCAGGATTCGAACCGGGGACCCTCCACACTCCCACAAACGCGTTAACCACTTGGCCTACACCTCATACTTGGTTTAATACTAACCCTTATATTATATAAGCCACCTCTGTTTCTCCTTTTCTTCTTTCCTTTCCTGTTACGCGAGACAGCAGCAGCAACACACCCACAAGTTTGACCAGATCAGGCGCAATATTGGAAACAATTGACTTGATGAGCTCGCCTAATAACTAGTACTTAATCTCCGCGTCCAATTAACCTTCGTTTACCTTATATACGCGAGAATTAACCAGGTTTTAACCAAGCACATTCAATTTTTAAAACCTTCTTAAATGGCCATGGATCTATAAATTGAACCTCAATTGAACATTCCTATGTGCCGAAAATCAGAACCTCACAATCATATTTCACTCTCACTCGCTCTCTCGCGCTAATTCACGATTCGTTGACTTTTGTTTGACTCATCGTTCTACATCAAAATCAAATGGTAAGTCCAAATTTGTTGTATGATTTTGTTAATCGGTCACTAACAAGCAGTAGCCCTATCATTGTAGAGGCTATTGGATCGTAATTAAATCGATTAGAAAAGCTAGGGTTTGAAGCATTGAATTGGGGAAGATGACTCTTCACAGTCATCGTATTTATTTAATTCGTTCTGAACATAATCACCAACAGATCCTCAGACCAGTTGGTGATGTTCTCATTGCTAAAAACATAGAACCGCTGCAGGACAGGGGTTCGATTCCCAGCATAAGCAACAAACTTTTTATCATTTAAAGCTTATGTATATTTCTTTATGTTTCTTTTTAATTCATTTTTAAATACTAAAACTCTTTCAAAAATCCTACAAAAATTATGTTGTATTAATCTGATGAAAGAGTTTTACATACAATTTTTAGTTTTTCAAAAATGAATTATTTAATATATATTATTAATAATACAAGTTTATTCATTTATATTTATTAAATTCTATAAAAATATCAAAACGATCTTATGAATTTCCACAAAAATTATCCTAAGTTTTTATAACATTAATCTTTTCAGAAATGATTTTTATTTCTGAAAAATCATTTATTTAATATTTTTAATCAATTTTTGTTAGATTTAATCATAATTAAATCATAATAAATCCAATTTTTAATATTTTTGCACCAAAATTTTACATAAATTATTTCTATTCATTTGGAACAGAAATACAATTTTTAATTCAAGAATTCTTTGATTTTAATATTTTTAGATATTAAAGTCCTATTTTGACAATTTGAAATAATTAGATTAAATATTCTATTTTCAAGAAAATAATTTTATAAAAATGATTTTCATACTTAAAACCTTAAGTTGTGACTATATTCAACTTAAAAGTTTACAAAGAGACTTTTATTTAATTATTTATTAAATTTCTCATAATTAATAAACAATTTGTTTAATAAACAAATAAACGTTTATCCCCAAATTCGAAGCCCTAGAAATACATATATCTTAGAGTTATTTCCCTTACACATTATCAATTACTTTAGGTTGATCATTTGGGAGTAATCTCAATTCATATTTCGTTGTCCAAGTTCAATTTCAAGTTATTACGTGAACTGTGAGTATTCCTACCCCTTTTTGCTTTTATACATTTTTGGGGTGTTACATGTACACTATTACAATTTCAAATACAAGTTTACACTTTTAAAATACAATTCTAGTACTATGTGCATTGCTTACAACGTGCTTTATGCTTAGACAATACATGTGGATTACATTTGTACTTAGTGAAATCATTAACATGGTACAAGCCGACCTTAACATTGGATAGCGCTATATGGATTGACAACCCGCCTAGATTGATTCTCCCCCTTTTTCATCGGAGAATCCGTGGCCAGTGTTAAGTTATCATCCATTTATTGGTTGAGTACACTACAGTTCATACAGTACATTATACAGTCACAGGGTTGATTTCGCTCATTTGTTTGATACATGGTTTACATATTTGCACTGTAGCTTGCACTTGAATTGTATAACTTTTTAACCTACTATATATATCAAATCTAGGAATGCTCACCAACATTTCATATGTTGACCAAACCTATTTTTGTACATGTTTCAGGTGCAGTTTGATCTAGTGCTTTAGCAAGAGACATATAGTGCTTTATTTAAATTCAGTTATTCCAACAGTTACATTTCATTTAAGACTTTGTATTTCCATTTCCATGTAAGACAATTTTGATTATTCAATAATATTTACATTTTAGTACCATGAGCTTTTGAGCAATCGTCACTACGTGGCACCTCGATGATTCCGCCATCGGTTGGGGTGTTACAGATTGGTATCAGAGCCATGGTTATAGGGAATTAGGTTATCAGATAAAATGGCCTAGACTATAACCGAACTTCAATTTTCATGCATAATATTTCCTGAATTACCCTACCCCTCATTTCCTTCTACTTTCTTCCTCTATCTTTCCCTCCTTCTCTCTCTCCCTTATTCTCATCTTTCATCATGGTGCATAGAGATGGTGTCCTACAAGGAGTGGAAAGCCTACATCACCATGGAACAGGAGCAGTACCCTTCATGAAGACACTCTTAGACATAATGCCTACTCTTATTGTTACTCCTTCGAAGTTGTTGAACTTTAATGAGTGTGATAAGGACACGTGCAATCTGGAAGGGTGGACGCCTGTACACTGGGTTTTCTGGCATAGGCAAGCATAGCGCATAAATCCATTTACGGACCTGTTATGCTTACCTGGGGATTCCTGGAGTGAGTGTCCACTTATAGGCTAAAGCATGTCTTCTTTGATCACCATTGGGCTCAATTTCTTTGAAAAGTCAACGTTCTTGTTGAGCTTTACAGCTAGACAAGGGCACTCCAAGCACCTTATGCAAGTTTTACAATAATACTCTCTCATTTCATATACAATAATATCCTATATATCATGATTTTCATATATTGCTTACAAGTTCATACTTTCATAACCATCTATGGATTTCACAATCACACTTCACCTTACCCTCTTAGCTACTTTTTAAATATTCAACACCCTACCCAAATCATATTATTTCTTTTCTCCACATGTTATGTATTTTAAAAAAAACTATAACCTCATACTTTAGCACAAACTAAAGATTTCTAAAACTAGTTTTATTACCTAGCAACTTTACAAAGTACATATTTTCCTCGAATTTAAATTCAATTGATTATTTATTGACGTAACAAACGATTTTCTATATAATGTTTCAAATTATTACAAAGCCTACTTAGCTTGTACTATTTAACAACTCTTGCCTTATGTGCAAAACCAATTTTGAAAATATTTATTTTTGGGATAATATCTAATCTCTAGATCCTCCACCAACACTCACACATTTTCAACTTGTTCAAATTTCTTTGGCATATACCACATTCATGTTTTCTTATACACTTGATTATAACCTTTTGATCCAAAACCCAAAAATTTACACTGCTACATAATCTCCTTATTATAAAATAAACTCTTTATCAACTATCTACACATTCACTATCTCTCACAACCTTGATTCTGCTTAAAGATTTCTCATCATCCTCTCCAGAACTAAATTCATATCCTTCACCTCCTCACACGTGAGCTAGTTACCCATGATAATTAAACTACTAAAGACCTGATACTTGAATCTACATGATTTTTTTTTTTTTTTTCAAAACATCATTGTTTGTGAAACTTGATTTGACTATCCACTGGACATTTAATTATTCATGATACTCGTGTTTTCATTATCATTTTGTACTCATTTATGTCATACTCATTAGCATATAACATCTAGAAATTTCCTTGCATACTATAATGTACAAACACAGATTGGAAATTTATCATATTGATTACGTTTATTCGTACAAGACTCTACATTACACTTATTTGAAACATTTGGACTTGATACTTGATCTTACAGATGCTTTTCTAAGAAAACATCATTGATCATTACATGAAACTAGATTTTTCCCTTAATTTGACTACGCATTGAACATCTAATTATTCATGATATTCGTAAACATTTAATTATTCATGATAAATGGTAGTGGTACTTACAAACTTGCTTGCACAAACATACTACCAATTTGCAATCTATGTGAATAATAATTGCTGCACTTAATAGAGGTCATCATGCCTTTTTCAACAGTCGGGAGAGGCCCTACAACCTGCTCCACGACTGGTGGAGGCTATCGAACATACTCAACGATTGGTAGAGGTCGCTATGCCTTTTCAAACAGTCGGGAGAGGCCCTACAACCTACTCCACGGCTGGTGGAGGCTATCGAACCTGCTCAACAATCGGTGGGTCATAGAAGGACACAAAACCCTAATGTAAGGTAAATTGATGATTCCGGTCCGGAACGTAATCATGAATTTACAGGTACGTTAGGGTAGTGTGAAATTCTATTAGAGTTTTTGGTAGACGTCCAGTACGTTTTCAAGGTATCAAAGGTGTGGTGGGTTAGCTGCGGTACACCCTGTATACAAACACTAATGATGCATTGAAAGTGGGACTGGGAGTCGAATCAGGAACAAACTCTGTTTACATGGTAGTTCATCTAGTCTTTTTATAGTCAATCAACTCATGCATTTATTTTAGGAGTCCTAAAACTTGAAGTAGTGATTTACTAGATTCTTACTCTCTTTACCCTTTCGAGACGAACCTAATCTAATCCTTAACTCACACCTATCACACCTCATATCCAAATCATTTGAATTTTTCTAAACCACAGTTATCTTAATTTCTACCCAAGCATCCATAACCCTATGTTTCTGATAACTTCGGGACGAAGTTTCTAAAAGTAGGGGATGCTGTGACATCCGTCACTTTATCATTATATATATATATATATATATATATATTTTATAATAATAATAATAATAATAATAATAATAATAATAATTCAGATTTTATTATTTATACATTTTTTTTAACCAAACCCAAATCAATCTTACAATCCATAACCCAAACCACATAACCCACCCCTTTCCTCTTTCCCTTCGGCCCAATCCACCATTTGAGCCCAAACATTCAGGCCCAACAGTCCCCCTCCCTTCTTGCTTTAATACAAAAAAAAAGGTGCTTCTGGCAGGATTCGAACCGGGGACCCTCCACACTCCCACAAACGCGTTAACCACTTGGCCTACACCTCATACTTGGTTTAATACTAACCCTTATATTATATAAGCCACCTCTGTTTCTCCTTTTCTTCTTTCCTTTCCTGTTACGCGAGACAGCAGCAGCAACACACCCACAAGTTTGACCAGATCAGGCGCAATATTGGAAACAATTGACTTGATGAGCTCGCCTAATAACTAGTACTTAATCTCCGCGTCCAATTAACCTTCGTTTACCTTATATACGCGAGAATTAACCAGGTTTTAACCAAGCACATTCAATTTTTAAAACCTTCTTAAATGGCCATGGATCTATAAATTGAACCTCAATTGAACATTCCTATGTGCCGAAAATCAGAACCTCACAATCATATTTCACTCTCACTCGCTCTCTCGCGCTAATTCACGATTCGTTGACTTTTGTTTGACTCATCGTTCTACATCAAAATCAAATGGTAAGTCCAAATTTGTTGTATGATTTTGTTAATCGGTCACTAACAAGCAGTAGCCCTATCATTGTAGAGGCTATTGGATCGTAATTAAACCGATTAGAAAAGCTAGGGTTTGAAGCATTGAATTGGGGAAGATGACTCTTCACAGTCATCGTATTTATTTAATTCGTTCTGAACATAATCACCAACAGATCCTCAGACCAGTTGGTGATGTTCTCATTGCTAAAAACATAGAACCGCTGCAGGACAGGGGTTCGATTCCCAGCATAAGCAACAAACTTTTTATCATTTAAAGCTTATGTATATTTCTTTATGTTTCTTTTTAATTCATTTTTAAATACTAAAACTCTTTCAAAAATCCTACAAAAATTATGTTGTATTAATCTGATGAAAGAGTTTTACATACAATTTTTAGTTTTTCAAAAATGAATTATTTAATATATATTATTAATAATACAAGTTTATTCATTTATATTTATTAAATTCTATAAAAATATCAAAACGATCTTATGAATTTCCACAAAAATTATCCTAAGTTTTTATAACATTAATCTTTTCAGAAATGATTTTTATTTCTGAAAAATCATTTATTTAATATTTTTAATCAATTTTTGTTAGATTTAATCATAATTAAATCATAATAAATCCAATTTTTAATATTTTTGCACCAAAATTTTACATAAATTATTTCTATTCATTTGGAACAGAAATACAATTTTTAATTCAAGAATTCTTTGATTTTAATATTTTTAGATATTAAAGTCCTATTTTGACAATTTGAAATAATTAGATTAAATATTCTATTTTCAAGAAAATAATTTTATAAAAATGATTTTCATACTTAAAACCTTAAGTTGTGACTATATTCAACTTAAAAGTTTACAAAGAGACTTTTATTTAATTATTTATTAAATTTCTCATAATTAATAAACAATTTGTTTAATAAACAAATAAACGTTTATCCCCAAATTCGAAGCCCTAGAAATACATATATCTTAGAGTTATTTCCCTTACACATTATCAATTACTTTAGGTTGATCATTTGGGAGTAATCTCAATTCATATTTCGTTGTCCAAGTTCAATTTCAAGTTATTACGTGAACTGTGAGTATTCCTACCCCTTTTTGCTTTTATACATTTTTGGGGTGTTACATGTACACTATTACAATTTCAAATACAAGTTTACACTTTTAAAATACAATTCTAGTACTATGTGCATTGCTTACAACGTGCTTTATGCTTAGACAATACATGTGGATTACATTTGTACTTAGTGAAATCATTAACATGGTACAAGCCGACCTTAACATTGGATAGCGCTATTTGGATTGACAACCCGCCTAGATTGATTCTCCCCCTTTTTCATCGGAGAATCCGTGGCCAGTGTTAAGTTATCATCCATTTATTGGTTGAGTACACTACAGTTCATACAGTACATTATACAGTCACAGGGTTGATTTCGCTCATTTGTTTGATACATGGTTTACATATTTGCACTGTAGCTTGCACTTGAATTGTATAACTTTTTAACCTACTATATATATCAAATCTAGGAATGCTCACCAACATTTCATATGTTGACCAAACCTATTTTTGTACATGTTTCAGGTGCAGTTTGATCTAGTGCTTTAGCAAGAGACATATAGTGCTTTATTTAAATTCAGTTATTCCAACAGTTACATTTCATTTAAGAATTTGTATTTCCATTTCCATGTAAGACAATTTTGATTATTCAATAATATTTACATTTTAGTACCATGAGCTTTTGAGCAATCGTCACTACGTGGCACCTCGATGATTCCGCCATCGGTTGGGGTGTTACAGCAGTTTTATCGGATAAGGACACCGCCCCCAAGAAAGCACAAAAAGCTTTGGTGAGTGACTTTTATAGCAAAACTCTTCAGACTCTAGGAGAGAAGTTTGATATGTCCCCACGCCAGAAAGCAATGCTTGAATGTCTCCAAGGGGCCCATGCTCAAAATTTTTTAAAACTTCTCCCCATCGAGGGTCTAAGCCAATATATGTCAATGGTTGAATATCGGGCCATTCTCAAAATCGGCTTATGATACCCATGTTCCCGGTAGACGAGCCATGTCCTGTTTGTAAAAAAAGCACGTTTGGATAAATTTGGGGAACACGCCCTCCACTGTAAGGAGCTGCTGGGGTTTAAATACCGGCACGACCTGGTTAGGGATGTCCTTTGGGATGTGCTGAGGAGAGTTGAGATTTCTGCTAAGAAAGAAGCCCCGGGAACTTTCTGATAGACCTGCTAGAAAGAAGGTCCACCCTGCGCCCGACGCATGTCCTTGTGTTTGGTTGGGCGGGCAGTAAACATGCATGTGTAGACCTTACTAGGCTGTCCCTTCTGGTGGGACTTTGGGACACAGGGTTTGTGGCAGGGAAATCGATTTTAAATGCGGAGGCTAAAAAGGTGGCTAAACATGAAACAACCTGCTTGGAGAATCAACACGCGTTTGTGCCATTTGCTTTTGATACATTTGGATCCCTTGCCCTTGAGGCAACTCGATTCCTGGATCGGGTGCATTTGATCGTACACAGTAATTCTCCGTCCTCTAAGAACCAAGGTTTTATTTTTAGCAGGGTAGGATTTGCAATTCAAAATAGGGTTACGACGCAACTTGTTACCCGTTTACCTACCATTCTCTTGTAATTTGTTACGGGTTTTTTTATTAATGGAATATTGTATTTGTGTCTAAAATAAAAAATAATGTTTGATTATAATAATTCAATAACTATTTCTTTATAATCTATTTTCTGTTAAATCTTAAAAAATGTATCATGATTCGTTGTTTAATAAAATTTGGTATGTAAAATTTTAATTAAAGAATGCCCGGGTTCTAACACCGTCACACGGATTTACCCTTAGTAAAATAGGAGTGGGAGAAAATTGGGGGAGCTAGAGTGGATGTCATATGGAGGTTGAGGGTTCGATTCTTGTCGGAGCCATATTTACCACATGTGGGGGTTTCATCTGGAAAGATCCCCAATCCAAGTGGAATAGATAATCAGTATAGGACTATAGGATGACCCAAGGTGTTAGCCGGAGCTCCACCGGTTACATTCCTTGCGGTTAAAAAAAAAAATAGAAGTGGGAGATGAGGGAGTGGAGTATTTATGTACATTTGGTTTTACGTTTCAAGTAAGAAGTCGTGGGTGTGTTTGGTATTTGGTTAGAGGGGCGGCGCAGGAGCAGGAGCAGGAGCAGCATGCCCCACTGAGGTCAATCGATCATTGTTTGTTTTCTGCAGCATCAATCAATCAATCAAGCTACCTACGTCTACTGGTACTTGTTGTTAATCTCCTTTGTTTCTGCAGTTTATATTCATCTTTTCTTTGGTTACCCCACAAATACGCTCGCTTGATTTTAACCTACCCCCCTTACATCATCCATCATATATCTATTATGAGTTTCAATGGTAACCTCCCTCAGCTTTCTTTTCATTTCACTGCTCACAATGTTTGTTATTAATCAATAATAATTCACTTGCTTTTCAATATGCCTTTACAATGCCCTAATGTGAGGCGTACTTTGTTGTAAACAGAATAATAATAATAATACTAAACACTTTGTTATACAATAATATATATATAATCTCTTCATGTCTCGATATATGCTCAAACCCATTTTGCTTAATCGCTCTGCCCAAATTTGTAAATAATTACATCTGCACCATGGAATTGCATCGCATCAACTACATTTTGGGAATTTTCAAACACTTAACATGTAAATTGACGGAAAGCTTATTTTTTTTTATTATTATGTATGGGTAGAAACATCTTTTATTTATTTATCTGCAAAATCGGCTAATACTCATTGCTTATAAGCTTCCTTGTGGCTTCTCATTCATCAGCTGCTAGAAATAATCAAATGATGGATGTCACATGGCTCAGTGCTATCTTAGTTGGGGCTGGATGCCTTGCTTTTGGTTTCTTTGTCGGTACGCGGAAACCTCGTCTCAACTTCCTCCTTTTAAACAAAACACTCAAAACTGCTGCCCTCGTACATGATGGAAATAACAAGGCCAAACCGCCCCTTGAGATTGAAAAACTGGCTGAGATTATCCAAGATTTTAAGATGGTAACGCCCCGCCCTTTAATATATATATATATATATATATATATATATATATATATATATATATATATATATATATTTGGGATTCTGTTTTGGAAGTCATTAACCATACATGCAGGAGATGATGGTGTTTGGATATAGTTATGCTCTTTACTATTGTAATTAGGGTGTAAACGAGCTGACCCGACCCCCAGCTTCAGCTTTGGCTCATCAGCTTGGCTTGTTTATTATTTATTAATTAATTAATTAATTTATATACATTTTTAGTAACAAAACAATAAGCAAGTTGGATAGTTAGTTTTCATACCAGCTCAGCTCCCTCCAACAAAATTGATTATGTACCTAAAAATGACGACATTGTGGCCAGTTTAGTTTTATCTATAGATTTCTTTCGCACTCGGGCAGCCTTGCCACACATTCTGTTTATCTAAATTATTATATGATTATTATAATGTCAAATAACAACAACACATTCCAAACACCCACCCGCTTCATATAAGCTACTATAATATATATAAAAGATTCTTCTTCTTCTTCTTCTTCTTCTTCTTTTATGCAGGTTTTGGTTGTAAGAAATGACCTAAAGATGGGTAAAGGAAAGATTGCTGCTCAATGCAGGTAGATATCACTTTGCTCAATATAGCATATTCATAACATTAACACTTGAAATGAATCTACAAATCAATGCAAATATCGCACACTAGGCAGTAGGCGCATTCAAGGCACAAATGGTGAGCTTTTTTAAGCAAGACGCCATCACAAACAGGCCATTGTTAGCTGTTTCAGACATGTTTTAGGCCATCACAAACAGGCCATTTTTAGAGGTTTGAGAGCAGAATTTAGCCGGATTTTGTGCCTGTGCGCCTAGGCAAGCGCCATCGACCACATAGATGACACAATAGTTCCATAAAATGATTTGTTTATAATTTTTCTTTCTAACGCATATGGTGGTTTGGCAGCCATGCAACTTTGGGTCTGTATAAAAAGATTCTTCATCGGGCACCTAAAGCTTTAAGCAGGTGTGTAAATCTATGTATTTTTTTTTATATATACTCGATCCCACAGATGTATTTTTATGTGTTTGTTGTTGATTATACTAGTTAATATTAATATTTATGCAATTATGCAGGTGGGAGATGTGTGGGCAGGTTAAGGTGGTAGTGAAAGTCGAAAGTGAAGATGATATGTTGGAATTACAAGTATGTATTTATTTTTGTGAATCTTCAATTTTAATATATAATTTCATTGTGGTTTCACACTAGACTTAAGGGGGTGTTTGGGATTGCTTATTAACCGCTTATCTACTTGCTTCCTTTTGAAATAAGCAGTATGGAATCAGCACCTTAAACTGATTAGGGGGGTGTTTGGGATTGATTGCTTATTTAAATAACTTATGCTTAAAAGGAGCTAGTGAAAACAATTTATTTAACCCTACGGGTGCAATCTCAAACGGCTTATTGATAACAACTTATTATTATAGCTTATAATGTGCAGATAATCAGCTTATTAATAACAATTTATTTCATCATAGAATAAGCAGATAAATATAAACACTTTTCTTCATCCAACACTCAAAAGTGCTTATCTTCTTTTTTCAAAAACAATATAAGCATGGAAGCTATTTGAATATGTATTTTTTTTTTCTTTTGCATGTGGTAATTAGGGATGTTAATGTTCTGATGCGGCCGGTTTTGACGAAAATTTTGGGCCAAACATGGTTTTGGAAAAAGACAAACCGCATTGGGCAGGCTGATTGGGCCAGCCAAACCGGCTTTTTTATAGAACCCTGAAGTTTCCTTCTATATAATATTCCAATTCCGGTTTCACACATATATTAATATGTAAACCCTTGTTTTATTCTGTTTTGCAGAAAAGAGCAAAATCAATGGCTATACCAACTCATATCGTCATTGATGCTGGGAGAACGCAAATAGCACCAAGTGAGCTTCCATCTCATGTTTAAAAGTGTTTTCTTTTCGTCTGCATTTGGTATTATTTTGGTTGGAAGTTCTGCATCTTGTATGTAGAACCTACTTTATATGCACCCACGTATGAACCAAATTCGTTTATACCAAGTTTTGCCAAAAACAAGGCTAATGAATGACCAAAGTACACTTCTTTCTAGAAGACAAAAATACCCTTGTATTGGTGTATGTATCCAAAGTAACTATTTTGGTATTTTATATGTTATGTTGCCTGTTATATTTTGCTTTTGTGCATTTTATAAAGTAAGTATCTTATTTTTTTCTCTTGTTTCCAGATTCAAGGACAGTGATGGCAGTTCTTGGTAAGTGTATACTTTCTTTAGCACATTAGTGTTTTTCTTGTTTATTCTTTTTATTACTAAGATGAGCGGGCGGGCCAGGTTGAGTAACATACTAACGGGTTAAAAATGGCAAGTGTCGTTTCTAGTATGGGCCGGCAGCAAACACCTCTTTGTTCCCTTTGTCTTTTCTTTTATGAAGAATTAATTAATGTGTTAATTTATTATGATATCAAAGATAATGTATGTTAGACCTGCTCCCCAATCCATTTAGCTAATCTTTTTTGTCTGGCCCGGACCATTCAAGATAAAAACGTAACCTAAGTTGACTGTGTTAATTATGATTCCAACGATGATGTTACTACAGTAATAATCTAATGCATTGGGGTAAACAAACAGCTAGTTAGAAGACCCGATCCCCATTTATGTAATCTTTTTGGTCTGGTGCAGCAGCCAGCCCATTTAAGATAAAACATGAATAGCAATTGGGTTGATTAGTTGAAATTGTTGCCACACTGCTTTTTTTTTGTCAGAAAATCAGTAGAATTAATGTTTGAATGCACATGCAGGACCAGCTGATATGGTTGATGATGTAACTGGCGGGCTGAAGCTTTTGTAATCAGTGGTCTCTTAATCCACAGATTTGCAGCTCATTTTGGAACTAGCAAATCTTTTGATTTCTTTTTACCTCTTTTGATTAAACCATGTCACATTAATGAAGCTGCTGCTGATGATGATGATAAAAAAAAAAAAAAACCTTTTCATATTTAGTATTATTCTACAACTAGTATTCTTCTCGCGCGCGTTGCGGCACGCTTTCAATTCCCCTGTTTTAATTAATCGTACTTGATTTGCGCAAGTCATTTTTAGAAGGTTTACATTACGTTTTTTTTAAGTCCTAACTTTATAGATGGATTTCACCAAAGTAGCATTCTACAAATTTCAAAAGCACAGCTCCATCGAACAAAATATCCTAAAGCTTTTGAAGAACCAAACCAAAAACATAATGTTTTGTCTTACAAATAGGTCACATATTAGTAGATTACACCCTCAGTTCATATTAGCCTTGAATAACCTGCAAAAATTTGAAGTCAAATTTAAAATCAAACCACTACAAAGAGCCATAAAATGACGCAATATTGATAAATTTACTTAAAAAAAGTGAGGTCAATTGTCCTATGTATTCATTGTATTGTCTCCGACATGTCTACAAATCACCTTTGTGGTTCAATTCAAGTTCAACTAAAACCAAACTATTTAGTTATGTACTTAGAACGATTGTTTCAACCATAAAATATATCGACCGTTTTACCACCCTGTCATAACTATTTTACCCACCCTATTATAACCTTTTGTGTAAAAGAGCACAAAAATCATCACAACCATAAACGTTTTCAAAATGTCTTGTTTATGCACCTTGTCACTTATTAGTTGCTTGTCCATCCACTTCTGACATTGATCAAACTAAAAAAAACCACAGTTTAGGAATATTAGTGAAAAATATTATTTATTCAAAGAAACTTTATAATATTGTTTGTAATAAAGTATTTTCCTACCATCATCTTTTTAACAGTAGATCGTATCTCTTGGTTTTAGTCGAGTAGAATCTAAGTAGCGAACAACAAAGCAGTCGTAGTTATGTGGGATTCTTAACCCACAGATGTAACTACGACTGCTTTGTTGCTCGCTACCTAGATTCTACTCCACTAAAAGTCTAAAACCAAGAGATACGATCTACTGTTAAAAAGATGATGGTAGGAAGATACTTTATTACAAACGATATTAAGCCGATCAACAAATCTTTACCATGAAAACACTATCACAAAATGCAGCCACCGTTTAAAATGTAGGATAATATTCAATGGCGAAATACATACCCGATCAACATTGGGATTCTTAACCCCAGGTGTAACCGCCAAAGCCGGAGACAGTTGTCGGAGTAATCGCCAGTTTCCCCTCCTCTTAAAAGAAAATATTAGATGCAGGGATCCTTGAACTGAGTAAGAAATTGGATGTAAACAACTTATATGCATCAATACATTTTAATGGACCGTGAAGATGACTGGCATCCAAATGCATGTCAATATCTATAAGCCTTGCCTTGTTGGCTTGATCCTTAACACCACCACACCGTTCAGTGTTTGCTCGGAGCTTCTGAAACCCAACCGCTGGTCGAACGGAGCTGGAAACTTTCTTCAACAACATCCATTGCTTCCTCCACAACTTTAACAAAAGTTAGTCAGACTCCACAAAATTAGAATTAAATTGTATAAGTTCGAAACTTTTCAAATCCAATATATCAAGAAAAGTCAATTCATTACTTACGCTTTGTACAAGTGAAGAAGTATACTTTCTTTTGGTGTAATATCCCACCCTCTTCAAATGCATCCTGCACGATTTGACATAGAGTAAAAACTTGACAAATTAACACATTTATTTGATTTTTTTCACAATTGAGAATAACTGAGTGAAACAAACATCAATTTTTTGGATATGAGGCTATCAAATTACCACACTGAACTCGCTTCCGGATTTAGGAATTTCCAGTTGTAATCAGAGAGTGTGTCAACCTAAGCCCACTGCCATGAAAAATGTCAAGCCTAATGAAGAGCCTACATAATGCAACAAAAAATAACACAATTGATATATTTGTACAATAGGGAAGGCATAATAAAGAATCATACCATCAAAACATTCATCTCATTTGACATGGTTATAGTTCAAGTGCAACAAATAAAGGGGAAAAAACTAAACCAGTAAACACCACCATTTTCTATATCAATTGCCTAAATTCAAAAAACTTTGATAAATCCCGTATTCAAATTTTACTAAAATGAGGGACTAAAGATGTTAAAAAGGAATCATCAGGGATGAAAGATAAAGAAAATATAAAATAGAGGGAGTAATATTGCAAGTATGAAGGTATAAGAAGACTTTGCTGCAACTTGAAGTTTCCATCCAACAAGTCCTCAACGTCCTTCACACGCATCATTTCATATTCTCCTATCAAAAGCAAAAGGTAGTCTTTCATCCTAATACTAATAATAAAATAATTATTTACTTACAATCATCTTTTCATTCAAATTGCTTACCATATACATCTGATCGATCAAATTGAAATTAGGGTTTCAGTGTTTTGTAGATTTTATTAAATAAGGTACATAATAATTTCTTTACTGTGATAATTAATTTAAATGGACAAACATACATAACTTGTTGTTGCTTAATTAGAGCTACTTTGTTATAAACTTTAATTGGGTACTGTGTGATCAAATTTGGATTTGTTTTGACAGTTGAAATTAGGGTTTTGAGTGATTTCAAGGTTTGATTCAATCCAGTGTCAGGTTGATTATTATTATTATTATTTTTTTTTTTAAAAGGAACCATGAGTGATAATCTAATGGACAAAGTTAACGCTCTCGGTGAGCGTCTCAAGATCGGTGGATCAGAGGTGGGGCAGAAGATTTCTGCAGGAATGAGCTCCATGAGTTTCAAGATGAAGGAGTTTTTTCAAGGCCCTAATCAAGCTGATAATCTCGTGGAGGAAGCGACTGCCGAAACGCTAGATGAGCCTGATTGGGCTACAAATCTTGAGCTGTGTGACATGATTAATAATGAAAGGGTTAGCAGCATTGACATGATTCGGGCCATTAAGAAAAGGATCATGCTGAAGAACGCTCGGGTTCAGTACTTGACTCTTGTGTTGCTTGAGACTGTGGTTAAGAACTGTGAGAAGGCTTTTTCTGAAGTTGCTGCTGAGAGAGTGCTTGATGAGATGGTTAAGATTATTGATGATCCCCAAACCGTTGTTAATAACCGTAATAAAGCTCTGATTTTGATTGAAGCTTGGGGTGAGTCTACTGAGGAGCTTCGGTATTTGCCTGTTTATGAAGAGACTTACAAGGTATTGTTGCCGTTGGGATCTCTTTTAATAATTTGCAACTTGTTTTGGTTGTGATGTTCACTGGCTTCTTCTTTACCAATGTGTTGTTACACACACGGGCACTCTAAGAAGACAAATGATGAAACAACACTTGACAATTGTTAAAAGATAGAATCTTAGGCTCATTGTGAACACCTTGAAAATATCCTATTCCTGCTAATTATGCTGCAATTGTTTAAAATAAATACCCTGGCTGTACTTTACAAACCTTAAAACATAAGAAATGTTATTGCCATGATTATTTTTCTTTGTTATATATTAAGATAAGATTTTAGAAGATTAAGTTTATTAATAATGGTGTGTGTAATGCAGAGTTTGAAATCAAGAGGAATACGATTCCCGGGTCGTGATTCCGAGAGTTTGGCTCCTATATTCACCCCTCCTCGTTCAATTCCACCTTCAGAAGTATATCCTGTTCCTCCACAGAATGTTCATCAAGAGGCTCCGATTCCAGTTCAAACCATGTCAGCAGAACAAACAAAAGAAGCCTTTGATGTGGCAAGAAACAGTCTTGAGCTTTTGTCGACTGTTTTATCATCTTCACCTCAACAGGATGCTTTACAGGTATAGTTGTTATATTGAAAGATTCATTATAAGTAGAGCCCGCTGTCTGCTTACTTATAAACGTCTCGGTTTAGGTCGTGTTTCATAGGTCAAAGGAAGTTTCTAGCTACTAGGGAACAGGTTAAACTCGCATCACGTATTTTGAATGCCTTCCGCATTTTTATAATTATATTGTCACAGTTAATGCATTATTTATTACTAGAAACTGAGCAAAAAAGTGTTTGTAGGTCAACCCAACCTATCCCATTTAAACGAGTATAAATAATGGCACATCTAAACTCTAAATTTCCAAGCTGTGTTGACCCGATGCGCAACTAGCAAGACCCGCCGCCACTAAATTATAAGCCTATTTGCTCTTCTAGTCCTTTCAACACAATTCTTTTATAGCACAATCCTTGGATGCAAGCTTTTTGTTGGTATAAGATTTGCAAAACACATCCTGACTGCTGACTTACTATTTTACTTGCATGATTTACACTATATAGCTGACTGTTAACATGGCTACGAACTTTTGGTCTGGAACAATTATTCATTTGAGGAATCTTGATAGGCATCCCATGTGTATAATGACTTATGAGGGATCTTTATATTTGTAAATAGAGTGTCTGAAAGCAGTGTCCCATTTAGTTTGGTGTAAGGATTCATCATGGTTCATCTTAAATTATTTGAGAGATTAAGTTTAGACGTAAATGGATTGATGTTCAGGCTCATACAATAATATGCTATAGTATTTATCAATTGTTCAGTAATTAGTGGACAGTGGACTTTAATCCATCTCTCTTTACACACTTGTTATATGTCATAGAGGTGGCAATTCTACACCGTTATGAATCGGTCAATTTGCATTTTGTTTCATCTCAGATGGGTTAAAAAGAAATGCTACAAGGGTGACATATCCAACAGGTTGAAAGGCGCCCGAAGTCTGTTTATAATACTCACAGTCTCTTTTAATCTTTTAAATTCAAAGATCTATATTTTATTGTAACAATCTTGTTCTTGTAATCATAATTAACACGTTAGTTATTTACATAAAGTAAAGTCTTAGAAAAGGATAAAAAAAGTGGTTGTGGACATAGTTATCAAATGCGCTAGGCGCACTTGAGGCGCATAGGCCTCGCCTGGGGCCTACTGGCCTAGGCACGAAGCGCAAAAAAAGCGAAGGCCTGAGATAAAAAAAAGCGAACAAAGAAAAAAAGTACAAATATATTATGTATTAGAAAAATTATACTATTCTTTAAATAAAATAAACAAAAGCTATTATATAACATTTAATATCGTCTAATTAGTTTTAAAAGTTTTAAAATATTAGTGTTTTTCCTTACATAAAAGTAGAAATCTTGCTGGAATCTAGCCATAATCTAGAGATTTTGGTTAGAAACTCTGAAATTTGGGAATCTCGCCGGAATCTGTGCCTAAACCATCACCTGAAAATAAAGCGCAATTGCCTCGACTTAAAGCGCAGTTGCCTTGCCTCATCTGAAAAATGGGCCTAGGCGCAAGACGCAATGGCTGTTAACAACTATCGTTGTGGATCAACCCAACCCAAACATCTCTGTTTTGACCTGTACATAAAAAAATTACATGTATCAGCCTGAAGTCTTGAATCCATTTGACCCTTTAACCAACCTAGCTGATGCACTGATCTCACCACTTCTAGTCAGTAAGGTCCATTCTGTAAATACTCTCTGGTTTGCACCACTGTGAGGCCTTAACACTAGTTGAAAATCCGATCATCTTGTCTTGTCTTTGCAAGATTAACTGGAACTCTTTATCAACATATTTGGTGAAAATGCCCGTAATGTAAACTGCTGACATGGCACAGTTGTTGCCATGTCAGCTGATCCCATCTGCCACTTGCTGACATGGAAATTAAGTACACCTAGAAGGCTTTTTATTTTATTTCAAGCTGCTAGTGTCATATTGTCACTAGCTTGACTTAACTTTCTATATTTTTTTAATTACAGGATGACTTGACCTCGACACTTGTGCAGCAATGCCGCCGATCCCAGCTAACTGTTCAGAGAATGGTGGAGACAGCTGGAGATGATGAAGCCCTGCTGTTTGAGGCGCTGAGTGTGAATGATGAACTCCAGAAAGTTCTATCAAAGTATGAAGAAATGAATAAACCTAGTGAGGTGCACCGTGAACCGGAACCGGCTATGATAGCTGTGGCTGCGGAGCCAGATGAACCGCCACAAGCCGGGAACGAAGAATCATTGATCAGAAAGCCAGCCGGGTCACGTGGCAGCAATCACAATGATGAAATGATGGATGATCTTGATGAGATGATATTTGGGAAGAAAAGTGGTAGCCCATCTGATCCCAAGAAGGAAAAATCATCCAAAGATGATCTTATTAGTTTTTAGGGCTATATATATATAGTTCATCAAGTTGATTGTGATAAACATGAATTTATACTCTTTTTTTTTTTTTTTTTTTTGGGTGTGGGGAGATTTCATTGGAGCTTTACCATTATTTTCTACATGCATTTTGTGCCATGTTTGGACTTTATTGCTAGGTTTTCGCTATAACAAACAAAAGTACCAAAGCTTGTAAGCTGATTCTCCCTATTTTACATTACATGGATGTGTAAAGTGTTTTGGGAGTGCTAGCTTAATGTATTGTGGTCTTTCATCTCATGATGAAAACCTCAACTCATCATACCATGTAATGTAAACGTTTCAAATATCATACTTGCCATCAACGGAATTCCAAGGTAATGTGATGATATTGGTTTTCTAAGACTGGGTGTAGTGGTAGCGTTTTCAGGCGTTATATACAAAAATAGCGCCCCTCACACCGTTACGGGGGCGCTATACCTTCCAAAACCCGGGGAGCGTTACATACATTTGAACCAACCATTGAAAACGTTACACGCGGAGGGAGGGCCAAGCAACTTCAACGGTCATATGACCGTTATTATTTGAACGGCATTTTTTTTCTTTATTATATATACACACAAAACACATATTTTACAAAACACACAAAACACATATTACATATATTTAAAAAAAAATGGGTTCCCCCGCGTCATCATTCGTTGCCAGAGAATATTACAAAGAGTTTCTAGGTGATGAGGGTGATTCGTCAGATGAAGAGTTGGAGCAAGATGCGGTTACGAGTGTGCTTGCGCTTGCGTCGAGATATATGGAACAAACTAGTGCGCCTACACGTCCAAAACTGACTAGACAGTATTACGAACGAGATCGTGTATCGGCAAATGCTCGATTGATGAAAGATTACTTTGATGAAAACCCGACTTACCTCGACCCAAAGACGTTTAGGCGTCGCTTCCGGATGAGCAAACGTTTATTTCTACGTATTATCGGAGATTTGGAAAAAACGTTTCCTTACTTTCAACAAAAATCGGATGCTAGGGGGTGATGGGATTCACGTCTATTCAAAAGTGTACCTCGGCACTGCGTATACTCGCATACGGAAACACGACGGATATCAACGACAAGTATTTAAAAATGGTCAAGAAAACAACATGCGATTCTGTAACACCCCAACCGATGGCGGAATCATCGAGGTGTCACGTAGTGACAATTGTTCAAAAGCTCATGGTACTAAAATGTAAATATTTGATTATTGAATATTGTTTTACAACATGTGAAAATAAATACATGACAACAAAAATAGAGATAGTTGATTGATTTAATCTAAGTCCAAAGTTCTATGTGAAGCGTCAAGCAGCTTATCCTGAAACATGCACGAAAATAAATTTTGTCAACATATGATGTTGGTGAGTATTACCTAGCTTTGTACATATAGTATAAGTTTGAAAAGCGGTACAATTCATTTGTCTAGCATCACCAAGGCATTATGTAAACACATAAGCAACCAAACAAGACAAGATCAAATGTAAAGTTGGTATGGTAAAATTGATAATGAGCACCCTAACACGTGTCAAGTCTAAAAGAGCACCATAGCATAAGTTATGTCTAAATGAGCACCGTAACATAAGTTACGTCTATATGTAAAGGGCACCATAACATAAGTTATGTCTAGATGTATGATTTTGTACGTAAGCTACATTCATGTTCAAACATAAAGCACAAAGATAAACAAGACACGTATATGAATTGTAAATGAAGAAAAATGTATGTGTAAATGAATGTGTACTTGTGCATGAATCACCGCAAAAGTGTAAAAACGAAAAAGGGGATAAGTAATACTCACATTAGCAAGGTGTTAAGTCTTGTGGAATTGAATAAGTGTAATCCAACGTTGCCAAGTATCACCAGTGTTTAAAACGATGAACGCGTGGTCAACCCAAAAGTCAAACTTCAATGAATTCACGATCTGGAGTGAATGAAAGAGAGATTTGAAGGTAGAGTTAGAGTTTTCAGCACATTTAGCTCCAAAGGGTGAGTCCAATTTATACTATGGCGTACGAATTCGACGAAAAGGAAAGTTCTGACCGGGCTTTAATGTTCACGCGTATTTGATCAAATTTTGGTATGTTTTTATTGAATTTTTGCGTGTAAAGAACGCATACTATAATAACGAATTGATTAAATGCCATTTACCATGATTTGGCCCAATCAATTGGCAAAACAAAACATTTGTTTGCTTGTTTCTGTTCAGCGACAAAGAGGAAAGGAATAGGGTGTTGGCTTATCAGTGTATAAAGGGTTTCGAAATCCATAGTAATTACCTAAGGGTCTCGTGGTCTAGTGGTCATGTGTGATGGTGTTGTGTCTGAATCGCCTCCAGACTCGGGTTCGAGTCTGGTGGGCATTTTTTTTTCAGTTGTGCAGAGAGGGAAAGGGGCAAGGGGTTCGGGCCTGATCTGGGCTTATGCTGGAAAATGGGCTCAGGAAATAATAATGGTTTTAGGGTGGGCTTGGTTTGGTTATGTTTGGTTTAATTATTTGCTTATAATGTTTAATACTAACATTACTATTATTATTATCATTTATTACTATTATTATTATTATTATTATTATTATTATTATTATTATTTATAAAAGAAAAGAGAATTCCTCAATTACGACAACGATTCGAGTAGATGTAAATTCATGAAATAAGAGGGACTAAAATCGGAATGAAAGGTGACGGATGTCACAACATCCCATACTTTTAGAAACTTCGTCCCGAAGTTATTAGAAACATAAGGTTTCGAATGTTTAGAATTTAAGATAACCGTGGTTTGGAAAATTTGAGTTAAGGCACGACGTGAATTTATAGGTAACAGAGTAAACTATTTCGAATGATTTGGATAAGAGGTTTGATAGGTGTGAGTTAAGGATTGGATTAGGTTCGTCTCGAATAACAAGGAGAATAAGAATATAGTAAAACACTAAACTTCAAGTTTTAGGAATCCTAAAATAAATGCATGAGTTGATTGACTATAGAAAGACTAAATGAACTGCCAAGTAACTAGAGTTTGTTCCTGGTTCGACTTCCAGTCTCACTTTTAATGCATCATTAGTGTTTATATATAGGGTGTACCGCAGCTAACCCACCACACCTTTGATACATTGAAAACGTACTGGACGCCTACCAAAAAAAACCCTAATAGAATTTCACACCACCTTAATGTACCTGTAAATTCATGATTACGTTCCGGGCCGGAATCATCAATTTACCTTACATTAGGGTTTTATGTCCTTCTATGATCCTAATCTAACAACACATTAAAGCAAATAAGTTTCACAAGAAGATGACACAACAAACACGTTGGGTTACAATGAGACGTTATCAACGAAATGAGGCTATGTAATAATGAGGTCAATTACATTGGTTTGCAACGACTTGCAAGCATAACAAAATTTTAAGCATGGCTACCACTCACCCGAGGAGCCCTTTAAGTGAAATGTTTGTCTGAGTTGAGTGGATAATGTAGTAATTGTCCTTCATAGATCAACATGCAAATTGATAATACACACATGCAAGCAAGTTTGTAATTACGACAACCATTAAGTATAAGTGTTATCTTAGTTGGCTATAGAAAATAGTTCATATTTGGCCAGCCATGTTTACGAATTAAATGTTCAAAGGAAGTCAAATTAAGACAAATCAAGTTTCACATAACAAACAATTATGTTTTTAGAAAGTTCTGTAGGATTAAGTATCAAGTTTTTAATAGTTTGGTTTTCATGGAAATCAAGTCCAATTGTTTCAATAAAATGTAAGGTGGAGTCTTAAATTTCTACGATTAAAATAAACGTAACTAAATATGATAAATTTCCAACCTGCGTTCGTACACAATAGTATGCAAGGAAATTTCTAGATGTTATATGCTTATGAGTACGACACAATTGGGTACAAAATGATAATAGGATTAAGAAAATGAAAACACAAGTATTGGATTCTCGAGTCTTAAGAAGATTCCATCCATGGCTTAGCCAGTGGGATTAACGTCATCCTGACCGTTTGCTTCATTGATATTGATATTGAAAGCTCGTCCATGTGCCACCTGGTTTACATTATTCAATTCAGGGCATCGATGTCGCATGTGGTTAGGGTCTCCACAATTATAACATGCCCGGCCGTTAGTAATCGGCAGTGGTTCCTGGGCAGCTGTTTGATGATTATCTTGTGTCCTAACCATTACACGACAAGTAGTGACAAAGTGTCCAAACCTTCCACATCTAGTGCATTGACGACGTGGAAGATTTGCAAAGTGATGATACTTGCAAGTGTTGCATTGAGGATGGATTCCCGTGTAGGCTTTCTTGATAGGAGGTTGAGTCACAGGATCCACAACAACATGGTTCTGATTATCGCCCATTCGTTTCTTAGAGTTCGAAGAAGTAGTGGCGGCCTTTGCTAAAACAGTCTTAGATGGTTCAACGACATAGGTGGTTTTCTCAGCAGACGTCTTGGTGCCCTTCCTAACCAAATTTCCTTTTCTTACGTGTTTGTCTGTTAAAGTGGCTGCGAGCTGAGTTGCTTCTTCTACCGTAACGGGTTTGCTACCAGTGACAGTATCTTGAATTAGATCAGGTAAACCCTCAATATACTTCTCAATTGCTCGGGATAGCGGGGTAACCATATGAGGAACAAGTAGGCTGAGTTCATGATATCTGGTAGTATACACTAAGTTTTCTCCACTGTCTTGTTTCAGCTCATAAAATTCCTCCTCTAACTTTTTGATTTCATTTCTAGGGCAAAACTTTGCAATCATCAACTCTTTAACTTCCTCCCAAGTCAGTGCTAAAGCAACTTCAGTGCCCCGGTTGCGTTTTTCGCCGTTCCACCAAGTTAATGCCTCTTTTTGAAGGACACTGGTGGCATAGCGAACACGGAGTTCGTTAGGACACTCGCTGTTCACAAAGGTGTTCTCCATGCTTTCGAACCACTGGAGAAGGCCAGTAGCACCCTCCACTCCAGTAAAATTTGTGGGGTTGCAGGAGTTAAAGTGTTTGAAAGTGTGTCACACCCCAACCGATGGCGGAATCATCGAGGTGAGACTTAGTGGTAGATTGTTCAAAGACTTCATGACACTAGATTTTGTGACAATATAGTTTAAAGATAGAATTTCATTTATTGTCTAAAAATAGAAATACAAGTAGTTCATATAACGAAAAATGCAACAAGAATATGATAACTTGAACTATAGTGAGTTTCTATGTCCAATCCTAAGTAGTTTTCTTGAATGTCCTGCAATAAATATTTCCTGCAACATGTATAAAATATCCGTCAACACATAAAGCATTGGTGAGCATACTAGTTTTAGTTTACATACATAGAATTTTAGAATGGTTTACTCAAATCTCATACTATAGCATTGCACATACCTATCATACAAAAGACATAACTCAAACCCGCGAGTACCACAGCGTATACCTAACATATTCATGTTAGGCCGTTTAAATCTTAACAATGACCCATAAAGGGGGCGGTGTGCTAGTCCTATAGCGCTATACATGTTAAGTGGGCTAATAATAGTTAATGAATTATGTTTAAGTATCTAAGAATCATAAGCATGGCAAGTAGCATATAAGTATGTTTAATAGATTGAGCATGTGTGTTTATGAAAGCATTAGTGTGTTTTGCATATGATACATGTTTACACTCCAAAAGTGATAAAGAGTAAAAAGGGGACAAGTATGAACTCACCTTTAGGTGCGTTTAGTAAGGCTCCAAAGAATGAGTCTTGGGGGATTAGTTCCTTAGCCTTGGTTAACTAGAAAAAAAATAAAAAAAAATAAAGGGTCTTAGATTCGAGTTTAGGTTATAGATTCAAGAGAGTCAAGCAAGCCTTTTAGGCAAACCAAGCACAAATTGCCTTTAGGGCAATCCGGATGGTCATGAGAGTCAAGTAGTGCCTTTAAGGCTAACCAAAACACAAACCACCATAAAGGTGATTCGGATGGTCATGAGAGTCAAGTATTGGTAAGGTAGGGATGTATCCACAAACCTTTCAAGTTATTAGATTAGTAGAGATTTGAAATTATATATTTTAGTATTTACATAATATAACTATAGGGTTAAAGTAGTGTATGGTGACTTAGTTTGGAAGAGCCTTGGCTTTCCTTTGTCAACCATTAACCATAGCACAAGTCCATTAAGTTGTTGGTGAACTTGGTTGGTATCACTTCAACTAACCTTCTAGTACATAAAAACAATAGAAGATGAACCACCTTTAAGCCTCATTTTGGTGTCCTACTCATATTTATTTGCCATAGCAAACAAGAGCAAGGTCCTAGAGGTTTCCCCAAGGGGTTAGAAGAAGAGGAGAAATGAAGAAAGAAAGAGGAAGTGAGAGTTTAAAATGAGAAAACTCACTTAGAAGTGGGCTTCCATCACTTAGGATTTCTTGAAGAATTTAGATGTTTAGAGAGGATTTGAGATTGAGTAAGTGTTAGAATGGGTAGGGAGTGGTGTATTTATAGGTGAGGTAAGGTGGTTAGGTATTAAATAGAGTTATTAGGGTGGTTGGGAGGAGATTAAGTGGGGGTTAAGTTTAAAAGAAAAAAAAAGAAAATAAATAAATAAATACAAAATGAACGGCAAAATTTTGAATTTACATTATGTTGAAAGTCAACACACATCACGTGTGTTTTCCTTATTTTTTTTTATATATTTTTTTTTTAAACTTAAATTATTATTATTATGATTATATGTATATATGTTTTAAAAATAAAATAAATATGTATTAAGATCCTAACTAAAAGAGTTTCTAAATTGATTAGGATAAATATTATTGGCGACTCGTCAAGAATTGGTAGAAGTAATATAAAAGAAGCGAATAAAGGCGAACTTCGAATTTGTTAAGTATAGAATTTAAAATACAAGAAAAGTAAAAATAACGCGATGTTACAGTCTCCCCTACTTTAGGAAATTTCGTCTCGAAATTTAATTAAGAGTCAACCTTTTGAATAATTGGTAAATGGTTTGATATGGGTTTAATAAGAGTAAAAATTGTTAGTTTATTATGTTTAAATCAAATACGGTATCTAGTCAGTCCCTTGTGCGATAATTATGCTCGTACGAAAAGTACTTTTAAAATTTTAACCCAAGGTCGTACGTAGAAATTTGAAAGTTTGACCGACTAAAGTTGTAACACCCCAACCGATGGCGGAATCATCGAGGTGCCACGTAGTGACGATTGTTCAAAAGCTCATGGTACTAAAATGTAAATATTATTGAATAATCAAAAATTGTCTTACATGGAAATGGAAATTACATTGTCTAAATGAAATGTAAATATTGAAATAACTGAATTGAAATAAAGCACTAAGTATCTCTTGTTAAAGCACTAGATCAAACTGCACCTGAAACATGTACAAAATAGATTTGGTCAACATATGTAATGTTGGTGAGCATTCCTAGATTTGATATGTATAGTAGGTTAAAAAGTTATACAATTCAAGTGCAAGCTACAGTGCAAATATGTAAACTATGTATCATACAAATGAGCGAAATCAACCCTGTGACTGTATAATGTACTGTATGAACTGTAGTGTACTCAACCAATGAATGGATGATAACTTAACACTGGCCACGGATTCTCCGATGAAAAAGGGGGAGAATCAACCTAGGCGGGTTGTCAATCCAAATAGCGCTATCCAATGTTAAGGTCGGCTTGTACCATGTTAATGATTTCACTAAGTACAAATGTAATCCACATGTAATGTCTAAGCATAAAGCACGTTGTAAGCAATGCACATAGTACTAGAATTGTATTGTAAAAATGTAAACTTGTATTTGAAATTTGTAATAGTGTACATGTAACACCCCAAAAATGTATAAAAGCAAAAAGGGGTAGGAATACTCACTGTTTACGTAATAACTTGTAATTGAACTTGGACAACGAAATATGTGTTGGAACTATCTCAAAGTATCAACCTAAAGTAATTGATAATGTGTAAGTGAAATAACTCTAGGATGCATGTATTTCTAGGGCTTCGATTTGGGGATAAACGTTTTATTTGTTTAATAAACTAATTGTTTATTAAATATAAGGAATTTAATAAATAATGAATAAAAGTCTTTTTGTAAAATTTTAAGTTGAATATAGTCACAACATAAGATTTTAAGCATGAAAATAATTTTTATAAAATTATTTTCTTGAAAATAGAATATTTAATCTAATTATTTCAAATTGTCAAAATACGACTTTAATATCTAAAAATATTAAAATCAAAGAATTTCTGAATTAAAAATTGTATTTCAGTTCTATATGAATAGAAATAATTTATGTAAAATTTTGGTACAAAAATATTGTAAAATGAATTTATTATGATTTAATTATTATTAAAACTAACAAAAATTGATTAAAAATATTAAATAAATGATTTTTCAGAAATAAAAATCATTTCTGAAAAGATTAATGTTATAAAAACTTAGGATAATTTTTGTGGAAATTTATAAGATCGTTTTGATAATTTAATGGATTTTTATAAATATAATAGTGTAAAATTGATTTAATTATTATAAATATTAAATAAATGAATTTCAGAAAAATAAAAATTTTAGATAAAGCTTTGTCATTAGATTTGATAAATATAATTTTTTTTAGAATTTATAAAATAGTTTTAATATTTAAAAATGAATTTATAAAATTATAATGTATAATATATATTTAATTGGTTAAAAAAAATACGAAAAAAAATGGTGGCAGCCGGGTTCGAACCCGCGTCTGCATTGTATCAAACCAACAACACAACCACTTGGTCTAGACCAGTGGTTGTGATTGTTCTCTGTTCTTAAATATTAATATGTTATGCAAATTAGTGTTCTTCCCCAAATTATGATTACGAGCCCTAGTATTTACAATCGAACGATCCACACATCTATAACCCGATTAATGTTAGGGCTTTCATTGTGTGGATGCCGACCAACAAAACCCACAAAAGAAATAGAACTCACAGTGATGAATTGTGCACGTTTGCCCGGTCAAAGCCAAAGTCAAACAACGAACGAAGATAATTATTTAGAGTGTTTCAGAAACAATTGGAGGTTGAGAGAGAGATGTGAGCGAGTTGTGAATGATCGTAGAGGGTCTATTTATACTGAGGATCAGTGGGTTTGGTTAATTGGAAAGTTGACCTACGTTTAAATGTCAAACGCGTATGAATTCAAATTGGGTATAATTGATAGCTGTTAATCGTGTATTATAGTCATAACAGGCCGGAAATCACGTTTCCTAAGTCAAACCATGATTAATCATGAGTTATTTAGACCAATTAAAGGGTTAAAAGAAGAAAATAAAAATAAAAATATAAACCTTGCTGCTGTCTTGCTGTTCACGTGCAGGGAGAAGAAAAAGGAGACAGCAAAGGCATGGTATATATATAAAACTGGTTGGAATGATTCAGTAAAGAGCTTGTAGCTCAAGTGGTTTCAGCGTGATGGTGTTTGAGGTTGGCCCGGGTCTGTCGCGAGTTCGATCCTCGGCAGAGGATCATTTTTTTTTTTTTTGAAAGCAGATAGGGTCTTGGGCCTGCTAACTTGGGCTGGTATATGGGCTGCTCATCTGGGCCTGTGTACCAGATTTCAGAATGGGTTTCAAGGGGTGGGTTTTAACATGTTGGGTTATGGGTTAATGGATGGTTGGTTTATGTAATGGTAAGAAGAGAAATAAAATATATATATATATATATATATATATATATATATATTTAATCTGAATTTTTTTTTAATATTATTATTATTATTATTATTATTATTATTATTATATAAAAGAATAAAAAGTGACGGATGTCACAGCATCCCCTACTTTTAGAAACTTCGTCCCGAAGTTAATAGTAACATAGGGTTATGGATGCTTAGGGTAAAAGTTAAGATAACTGTGGTTTAGAAAATTCGAATGATTTGGATATGAGGTTTGATGGGTGTGAGTTAAGGATTAGGTTCGTCTCGAATAATAAAGAGAATAAGAATCGAGTAAATCATTAAGTTTCAAGCTTTAGGTATCCTAGAATAAATGTACGAGTTGATTGATTACAGAAAGACCAAATGAACTACCAAGTAACTAGAGTTGGTTCCTGGTCCGACTTCCAGTTTCACTTTCAATGCATCATTAGTGTTTGTATACAGGGTGTACCGCAGCTAACCCACCACACCTTTGATACCTTGAAAACGTACTGGACGTCTTCCCAAAAACTCTAATAGAATTTCACACTACCCTAATGTACCTGTAAATTCATGATTACGTTCCGGACCGGAATCATCAATTTACCTTACATTAAAGTTTTATGTCCTTCTATGATCCCACCGATTGTTGAGCAGGTTCGATAGCCTCCACCAGCCGTGGAGTAGGTTGTAGGGCCTCTCCCGACTGTTTGAAAGGCATAGTGACCCCTACCAATCGTTGAGTATGTTCGATAGCCTCCACCAGTCGTGGAGCAGGTTGTAGGGCCTCTCCTGACTGTTGAAAAAGGCATGATGACTTCTATTAAGTGCAGCAATTATTATTCACATAGATTGCAAATTGATAGCATGTTTATGCAAGCAAGTTTGTAAGTACTACAACCATTAAGCGTAAGTGTTATCATGAATAATTAAATGTTTACGAGTATCATGAATAATTAGATGTTCAATGCGTAGTCAAATTAAGGAAAAATCTGGTTTCATGTAATAACAAATGATGTTTTCTAGAAAAGCTCTGTAGGATCAAGTAAATGTTTCAAATAAATGTAAGGTAGAGTCTTGTATGATTAAAAATAAACGTAATCAATATGATAAATTTCCATTATGTGTTAATACACAATAGTATGCAAGGAAGTTTCTAGATGTTGTATGCTAATGAGTGCGACAAAATTGGGTACAAAATGAAAATAGAATCAAGAAAATGAAAACGCAAGTATCATGAATAATTAAATGTCCAGTGAATAGTCAAGTTAAGAGGAAATCAAGTTTCACAAACAATGATGTTTTGGAAAAATCCTGTAGAATCAAGTATCAGGTTTTTAGTAGTTTGATTATCATGGGTAACTAGCTCATGTGTGAGACTGTGAAGGATATGAATTTAGTTCTTGAGAAGATGATGAAAAATCTTGAAGCAGAATCAAGGTTGTGAGAGATGGTGAATGTGAAGATAGTTGATAAAGAGTTTATTTTATAGTAAGGAGGTTATATAGCAGTGTAAATTTTGGGGTTTGGATCAAAGGTTATAATCAAGTGTATAAGAAAACATGATTGTGGTATATGCCAAATATTGTAAAAATTTGAACAAGTTGAAAATGAGTGAGTGTTGATGTAGAATCTAGAGACTAGATATTATTCCAAAACAAAAAATATTTTCAGAATTTGGTTTTGTACATAAGGCAAAAGTTGTTAAATAGTACAAGCTAAGTGGGCTTTGTAATAGTTTAAAACATTATATAGAAAATCGTTTGTTACGTCAATCAATTTAAGTTCGAAGAAAATATGTACTTTGTAAAGTTACTAGGTAATACAACAAGTTTTAGAAATCTCTAGTTTGTGCTAAAGTATGAGGTTATAGTTTTTAAAATAAATAACATGTGGAGAAAAGAAATAATATGATTTGGGTAGGGTGTTGAATATTTAAAAAAATGGCTAAGAGGGTAAGGTGAAGTGTGATTGTGAAATCCATAGATGATTATGATAGTATGAACTTGTAAGCAATATATGAAAATCGTGAAATACAAAATATTGTGTATGAACCGAGAGAGTATTATTGAAAAAGCTTGCATAAAATGCTTGGAGTGTCCTTGTCTAGCTGTAAAGCCCAACAAGGACGTTGACTTTTCAAAGGAATTGAACCCAATGGTGATCAAAGAAGACATGCTTTAGCCTATAAGTGGACACTCACTCCAGGAATGCCCAGGTAAGCATAACAGGTCCGTAAATGGATTTATGCGCTATGCTTGCCTATGCCAGAAAACCCAGTGTACAGGCGTCCACCCTTCCAGATTGCACGTGTCCTTATCACACTCTTTAAAGTTCAACAACTTTGAAGGAACAAAAGTAAGAGTAGGCATTATGCCTAAGAGTGTCTTCATGAAAGGTACTGTCCCTGTTCCATGATGATGTAGACTTTCCACTCCCTGTAGGACACCATCTCTATGCACCATGATGAAAGATGAAAAGAATGGAGAAAGAGAAGAAGGGAAAGATGGAAGAAGGAAAGTAGAGGGAAATGGGGGTAAAGTAATTCAGAAAATATTATGCATGAAAGTTCGGTTATAGTCTAGGCCATTTTGTCTAATAACCTAGTTCCCTATAACCATGGCTCTGATACCAATCTGTAACACCCCAACCGATGGCGGAATCATCGAGGTGCCACGTAGTGACGATTGTTCAAAAGTTCATGGTACTAAAATGTAAATATTATTGAATAATCAAAAATTGTCTTACATGGAAATGGAAATTACATTGTCTAAATGAAATGTAAATATTGAAATAACTGAATTGAAATAAAGCACTAAGTATCTCTTGTTAAAGCACTAGATCAAACTGCACCTGAAACATGTACAAAATAGATTTGGTCAACATATGTAATGTTGGTGAGCATTCCTAGATTTGATATGTATAGTAGGTTAAAAAGTTATACAATTCAAGTGCAAGCTACAGTGCAAATATGTAAACTATGTATCATACAAATGAGCGAAATCAACCCTGTGACTGTATAATGTACTGTATGAACTGTAGTGTACTCAACCAATGAATGGATGATAACTTAACACTGGCCACGGATTCTCCGATGAAAAAGGGGGAGAATCAACCTAGGCGGGTTGTCAATCCAAATAGCGCTATCCAATGTTAAGGTCGGCTTGTACCATGTTAATGATTTCACTAAGTACAAATGTAATCCACATGTAATGTCTAAGCATAAAGCACGTTGTAAGCAATGCACATAGTACTAGAATTGTATTGTAAAAATGTAAACTTGTATTTGAAATTTGTAATAGTGTACATGTAACACCCCAAAAATGTATAAAAGCAAAAAGGGGTAGGAATACTCACTGTTTACGTAATAACTTGTAATTGAACTTGGACAACGAAATATGTGTTGGAACTATCTCAAAGTATCAACCTAAAGTAATTGATAATGTGTAAGTGAAATAACTCTAGGATGCATGTATTTCTAGGGCTTCGATTTGGGGATAAACGTTTTATTTGTTTAATAAACTAATTGTTTATTAAATATAAGGAATTTAATAAATAATGAATAAAAGTCTTTTTGTAAAATTTTAAGTTGAATATAGTCACAACATAAGATTTTAAGCATGAAAATAATTTTTATAAAATTATTTTCTTGAAAATAGAATATTTAATCTAATTATTTCAAATTGTCAAAATACGACTTTAATATCTAAAAATATTAAAATCAAAGAATTTCTGAATTAAAAATTGTATTTCAGTTCTATATGAATAGAAATAATTTATGTAAAATTTTGGTACAAAAATATTGTAAAATGAATTTATTATGATTTAATTATTATTAAAACTAACAAAAATTGATTAAAAATATTAAATAAATGATTTTTCAGAAATAAAAATCATTTCTGAAAAGATTAATGTTATAAAAACTTAGGATAATTTTTGTGGAAATTTATAAGATCGTTTTGATAATTTAATGGATTTTTATAAATATAATAGTGTAAAATTGATTTAATTATTATAAATATTAAATAAATGAATTTCAGAAAAATAAAAATTTTAGATAAAGCTTTGTCATTAGATTTGATAAATATAATTTTTTTTAGAATTTATAAAATAGTTTTAATATTTAAAAATGAATTTATAAAATTATAATGTATAATATATATTTAATTGGTTAAAAAAAATACGAAAAAAAATGGTGGCAGCCGGGTTCGAACCCGCGTCTGCATTGTATCAAACCAACAACACAACCACTTGGTCTAGACCAGTGGTTGTGATTGTTCTCTGTTCTTAAATATTAATATGTTATGCAAATTAGTGTTCTTCCCCAAATTATGATTACGAGCCCTAGTATTTACAATCGAACGATCCACACATCTATAACCCGATTAATGTTAGGGCTTTCATTGTGTGGATGCCGACCAACAAAACCCACAAAAGAAATAGAACTCATAGTGATGAATTGTGCACGTTTGCCCGGTCAAAGCCAAAGTCAAACAACGAACAAAGATAATTATTTAGAGTGTTTCAGAAACAATTGGAGGTTGAGAGAGAGATGTGAGCGAGTTGTGAATGATCGTAGAGGGTCTATTTATACTGAGGATCAGTGGGTTTGGTTAATTGGAAAGTTGACCTACGTTTAAATGTCAAACGCGTATGAATTCAAATTGGGTATAATTGATAGCTGTTAATCGTGTATTATAGTCATAACAGGCCGGAAATCACGTTTCCTAAGTCAAACCATGATTAATCATGAGTTATTTAGACCAATTAAAGGGTTAAAAGAAGAAAAAAAAAATAAAAATATAAACCTTGCTGCTGTCTTGCTGTTCACGTGCAGGGAGAAGAAAAAGGAGACAGCAAAGGCATGGTATATATATAAAACTGGTTGGAATGATTCAGTAAAGAGCTTGTAGCTCAAGTGGTTTCAGCGTGATGGTGTTTGAGGTTGGCCCGGGTCTGTCGCGAGTTCGATCCTCGGCAGAGGATCATTTTTTTTTTTTTGAAAGCAGATAGGGTCTTGGGCCTGCTAACTTGGGCTGGTATATGGGCTGCTCATCTGGGCCTGTGTACCAGATTTCAGAATGGGTTTCAAGGGGTGGGTTTTAACATGTTGGGTTATGGGTTAATGGATGGTTGGTTTATGTAATGGTAAGAAGAGAAAAAATATATATATATATATATATATATTTAATCTGAATTTTTTTTTTTAATATTATTATTATTATTATTATTATTATTATTATATAAAAGAATAAAAAGTGACGGATGTCACAAAAGTGTTTTGTAAATAATGAAGAGAGTTAGTACATATATGTAGGTTTGTATACGGAGTTAATGCAGCAAATTTTTAGAAAAGTAAGTAAGTATACATCATTACATGCATGAAATAGTAAAGATCTTGGGAAAATAAGTATTTATACTGTATAACATATATGAAGTAGCAATAGTTTGGAAAGATAAGTAAGTGTGCGGTATGAAATAGTAAAAATCCTGTGAAGGCAGGTAAGTATACCGTGTATAAGAAATAGTAAAAATTTTTGGAAAATAAGTATTTATACGATATGAAATAGTGAAAATTGGAGATAGGTAAGTATATTATGTAACACCCCAACCGATGGCGGAATCATCGAAGTGTCACGTAGTGACAATTGTTCAAAAGCTCATGGTACTAAAATGTAAATATTTGATTATTGAATATTGTTTTACAACATGTGAAAATAAATACATGACAACAAAAATAGAGATAGTTTATTGATTTAATCTAAGTCCAAAGTTCTATGTGAAGCGTCAAGCAGCTTATCCTGAAACATGCACGAAAATAAATTTTGTCAACATATGATGTTGGTGAGTATTACCTAGCTTTGTACATATAGTATAAGTTTGAAAAGCGGTACAATTCATTTGTCTAGCATCACCAAGGCATTATGTAAACACATAAGCAACCAAACAAGACAAGATCAAATGTAAAGTTGGTATGGTAAAATTGATAATGAGCACCCTAACACGTGTCAAGTCTAAAAGAGCACCATAACATAAGTTATGTCTAAATGAGCACCGTAACATAAGTTACGTCTATATGTAAAGAGCACCATAACATAAGTTATGTCTAGATGTATGATTTTGTACGTAAGCTACATTCATGTTCAAACATAAAGCACAAAGATAAACAAGACACGTATATGAATTGTAAATGAAGAAAAATGTATGTGTAAATGAATGTGTACTTGTGCATGAATCACCGCAAAAGTGTAAAAACGAAAAAGGGGATAAGTAATACTCACATTAGCAAGGTGTTAAGTCTTGTGGAATTGAATAAGTGTAATCCAACGTTGCCAAGTATCACCAGTGTTTAAAACGATGAACGCGTGGTCAACCCAAAAGTCAAACTTCAATAAATTCACGATCTGGAGTGAATGAAAGAGAGATTTGAAGGTAGAGTTAGAGTTTTCAGCACATTTAGCTCCAAAGGGTGAGTCCAATTTATACTATGGCGTACGAATTCGACGAAAAGGAAAGTTCTGACCGGGCTTTAATGTTCACGCGTATTTGATCAAATTTTGGTATGTTTTTATTGAATTTTTGCGTGTAAAGAACGCATACTATAATAACGAATTGATTAAATGCCATTTACCATGATTTGGCCCAATCAATTGGCAAAACAAAACATTTGTTTGCTTGTTTCTGTTCAGCGACAAAGAGGAAAGGAATAGGGTGTTGGCTTATTAGTGTATAAAGGGTTTCGAAATCCATAGTAATTACCCAAGGGTCTCGTGGTCTAGTGGTCATGTGTTAAACTAGAGAGGGGGATACTTTTTCTTGAAATAATTAGCCAATTAAAACTTTAATCAAGATGGTTAAACGTTTGTTTGAAACCCAACACATTAGTAATTAAAAAAATTTAGGGAAGGAATGACGAATCCGATTTATAGAGGTTCAAGAGATGTTAAATAATCCCTCTTCGTCCTTTCTTTGATCCGATCGAGAGTTGTTTCACTATTGTTTCTCTTAAACGGGAGAGATCACAGATGCAAACATTTTACTAAGCAAGGTAGTGATCACCTTAATAACATCTCACTAGCCCAAGGCACTGATCACATTCTTGAACACACTATGTTAAAATAGTACGCCTTTACACTTCTTCAAAGACTCACTGTCATTGAGTCTTCTGTTGGAAATCATGGTATCATATATGAAGCGGAAGCGGTTAATATTTATTAATAAAAATCGATTATATGTAATATATAATGTTGGCCGATTTATATATATAAATATTTAATTAATTTTATTAATCCAATTAATAAAATATTCTCAATCAGGATCTCAGTAAAACGCGTATAAACAAATAAACAATAAACAACCATAGGGGGTTTAGTAATCAACCTTCGAGTAGTAGGAAGTTCACACCAAGCACTGGCCAACCGAGAGCACTGGCCAACCGAGAGCAACACTTTGCAAGAGGGAGGCGGCGTATGGTGGTGGTTTGCGGCGGACATGGGGCGGCGGCTCCTATAGGGTGGCTGCAACCTATTACTGGGGGGGGGGGGGGGGCAAGGAGTTGTTTTGATAAAAAGTGTGATTAGGGTTTGCACCTTAATCCCCTTTTTATAAAACACAAACTTACATTAAGCGCCCTCGCATATTACTATAATATTCCTTAATACTAATCTTATTAATATTAAGTCCCTCAAGTCTAAAATATTATTATTTCACAAATAATAATCCACCTATTCGTGAACTTGTCTGATTCGTGTACCAACGTGTAACTCTTCGGATCGTACCGGGTCGGGTTACATTGACTTTGACTTTTAATTACATCGGACATATCCAACATCTTCACATTTATCACCAACCAATGGATAGACACCTCACAAATTAGTCATTACTACAACAATTTGTGTTTACAATCTATCTACCTATATACTAATAAAAGAAACCACATGAGGGACACATGGCACTCCTTCATTAATTCTCTAATTTTACTATTTAATATAATAAATTCAAATATAATTATATTAATTGATTTGTAAAAATGATTATACACTCAAATTCCAAAATGAATAATACTCAATTGTGATGGTTTAACGGGTGAGGAGATACTTTTAAATTAATTTCATTTTTTTTTTATATCCTAGCCTAAACAGATTTACCTTTATTACTTTTTGATTTTTTTTTGTTTTGTTGTATCTGCAGTCTTATAAGGTAATAGCCACAGTATGGAAGATATATTTAGGAATGTTTGAAAAAAGTTTTATGTGAATAAAAATGTTTTTTACAATAAATCATTTAGGGGCTGATGAATATTTAATATTTTTTTTGGTTGTAAAGGCAACCTTTTTTTTAAATAAAATATGTAATCTAATTTTTCTTAATTATATTTTAAATTTATATATAATATATATAATTTAAATTGTTTAATCCGTGTATCACACGGGTACATAACCTAGTATACTAATAAAAGAAACCACATGAGAGACACATGACACTCCCTCATTAATTCTCTAATTTTACTATTTAATATAATAAATTCAAATATAATTATATTAATTGATTTGTAAAATCATAATATAAATACATTAATAATCATAGTTGTAACAGAAATCATTAAAAACGGATTTAATGATTTTTGTTATTAATATAAATACTAAAATTCTATTATACATATTTATATTATGTTTTTGAATTTTATATAATTATGTTTTAATACAAAATTAGAAATAAATTATTAGACATACTTTAAAAATATTTATTAACTAACCGAATTTTAAATTATTTAAACATTAGTGATTCTTTTTTATATACCATTCTTATATGTTATTAACTTTAAATTTTAATCATGTATCTTAAATAAACCCCTTTATAAAATTTTGAAATTTTATTCTAAGTTTAAAACTATGTTTGTTATGATGTTTGACAAATGATTATTAAGTTTTTTTTAATTATTTTGGTCATTGTTTTAGATGTTAAATATGTTCAGCAAGTACATACTAATTCTATCCATCCATAGTGGTGGAGTGGTGGAGTAGCTTTTGTTTCACCTATGTGATCAAAGGTTCAATCCCCACTTCCATCATTTATGGTTTGGTATCCGGGTGAAGATCGAATACGGGTGGCGCCGGTTCGATTCTGACGGGCGGCGAGGTTTAACCGAGTTTTATAACACTATCGTGCCTTCAGGTGGGTGGGGCTTGGGTTTCCGCGCATCAGGAGAAGGTGTAACACCCCAACCGATGGCGGAAACATCGAGGTGTCACGTAGTGACGATGAACAAAATAACGTAAAGTATAATAGGGTTTTGCTAAAAAAACAGGAAAAATATGCATACCAAATATGCGTTCATGTAAATATATAAGTATAGCATAAAATTTTCATTCGTAATGAAAATATAGCATGAATCGAGTAATCGCAAAAAAAAAAATAAAAAAATGAAAGGAACCGAGTTAAACTCTTGCAAATAAACAGAGTGAAAATAATCGTAAATAACGTGTTAGAAATAACTATGAATAAAGGGGTGCAAAAATAAAATAATGAAATTTATGGCAAGTGAAAGTACGCAGAACAGACGTATAGTCTACTGACATAAGGGTTTAAGGGGCTGTTTGGTAGCCTCTTAATCAGCCTCTTAACCATTCAGGTCTGAATCATTCAGCATTCACACTGTTTGTTTCAGCATCTGAATGGAATGATTAAGTGCTGAACCATTAAGCTAATAAGGGATGTTGAATGATTCAGCTCTTAACCATTCAGAGCCTCTTAACCATTCAGACCATCTTAATGATTCAGCACTTAATCAACCAAACAGCCCCTAAATTTAGTTAGTTTTACATATATGCATTATATGATGAAAGACAATTAGCAACATTCTGATAAGGATATGTCCAATATTTTGTTAGACCAAAAGGTTTGCGACTAAAAGAGTGCGAGTGTAATAAGATAAATTTTTGTTTATCAAAAACATAGTTTGCTCAATCTTTGTGATGTAATTGAAAGAATGGTAGTAATGCATGAGGATAACTTTTTAGAAATCGAAGTGTGTTTTAGATTCAAAACAGGTTCATTTGAAAATTCTTCGTAAATACACATTTTCATGTGTTTACGAGGTGTCGAGTTTGAAAAAAGTGTTATAAGGCTTATTATTAGTTGCAATTTTCTCCCGAAAACATATGTTGGATACGTCATATAAAAAAAAATTTACATTTGACCTTAAAAATATACAATACAAGTTTGTAAAATGCAAAATGAAACCATTCCATGAAGTAGTGTAAATCTAATGTGTTTTAAAATACCAAGATTTAAAATGACGTGAATGACAAAATCAACGTATGTAATACCAATATTTAAGAAAATTCAACAAAACATAAATATCAATATCATAAAACATTGAGATTGTTTCCATAGAGATTTAAAACGAGATGCAGAAATAGATCCTTGAGATGTGGATTTCACTCCTAACTCAAAGATGTATTTCAAAATTGAAAACTATGGTGGAATGAAACCAGTCACTAAGTTAAGGATATCACTCCCAGCTTAGTGATTAAGTTTCTTTTTGGAGTAAATACTCTTTGAGGTGTGGATATCACTCCTATCCCAAAGATATATTCCAAAGATATATAGCATATAGAAGAGTGAAACTAATCACCAAGGTATGGATGTCACTCCTAACTTGGTGATATCGTTTCGTTCGTGAAACACGAGTGTGTTCTTCTTTAAACAAAACACAACAAGAATAACGATAAAGAATCATATGGAAAATATCATAAAACAAAATATAAGAATAAAGGGAAATATACACGAGAGGACTCGTGAATGTAACTTAGTTATAGACTAGGCTAAAAGGCATTCTAATAACCTAATTCCCTATAACCATGGCTCTGATACCAATCTGTAACACCCCAACCGATGGCGGAAACATCGAGGTGTCACGTAGTGACGATTGTTCAATAGCTCATGGACTAGAAATGTAAATTTTGATACATTAAATTGAATAATTTATTACATTGAAAGGAAATACAACAATACAATGATTCTAAAGCATCAAGTCTAACTAAAATACGATAAAGTCAAAACTTAATTATAAATCCAAAAGCTTAAAAGAAGCGTCTCAAAATAACCTGAAACATGTACGAAAACAGTATATGTCAATACAAAAATGTATTGGTGAGCATGCCCTGTTTGAATAAATATAGTAGAAAAAAGTGTTTAGCAATTCATGTGCGGTACCATTTGCAATTATGTAATAAGTAATATCCGTTCAAAACCAAGCCTATGAATAATGACTAACACATGACTAACCAGATGAATAATGAATTAACAAGACAATGACCAAGATTCTCTCAACAGAGTCTCAAGGGGGTATACCATAGTACTATTCATTGAAATGCTAGGCCGCCCAGCGGTTAATGATTTTGACAAGTCATAGACACACCAATTAACATAAAGCAAACACACATGAGAATTGTATTTAGTAAAAGAAATAGAAACTTGATAGTAAGTACATGAGTCACCCCAGAATAGTAAAACAGTAAAAAGGGGAAAGATATACTCACAGTTTGCGAAAACGATCAAAATCCACTTAAGCGGTCGTGAGCTAAGTAATGGAAATTCCGAGGAATTCAACCTATAATGTGTAAGAATACTAATAAGGAAGTGTCTAAAAAGTCTAAGGTAACTAGGGTCTAAGGCATTAGGGTTTGCTAATTCGATTTGGGGAATTAGAGTTTTTATGGTAAATCGCGTTAATGTAAAAGTTGTATAATAACATACCAAAGTTTGTAAATACGGTTTAGGTAATATAATTTTTACCGATTGAATATTTAGATAAAACTTATATTTGAATAATTAAGACAAAATAACACAATAATTATAAATGTACAAATAAATGATTATGAGTTACACAATAATCCCACAAATGGTAATTAAAATTTTCAAACATAAAACATTTCTATTTTATAAGAAAAGTATTAATAAAATAGATGTTTAAATGGTGTAAATAAATAAATGTATAATTATGTCTAATTAAACATAAATAGTGCTAATAATACAAGACATGACCCAAAAATGCTATTTTTATAGAAAATGGATGTTTTCTGATGTACATTAATGAAAATAATTTTCCCATAATTTTTATAAACTTATTTATATTTAAAATTGATTTAATGAAATTAAATCATGTTTAAATGATTAAAAATAGGAAAATTAATAAAAATAAATGTTTTCTGAACCAAATATTTTTATTTCAGTTCATAATCATTAGAAATAATTTATCAAAAATTTTGAGATTAAAATCATTAAAAATGAATTTTTAATCAATTAAATATGATTAACACAATTTAATTCAATAAAAATATAAAAATAAAACATTTTTCCAGAAACTAAAAGTGGGATAATATTCTATGAGGTGTCAAGAAGCTACTCCTAAATTTTCATAATTTTTGGATCAAAAATAAATTTATTATGATTATCTTAAGATATAAATGTATTTGTAAATAAATAATTAAGAAAGGAAAACAAAACAAAACAAAACAAAAAAAGAAATACAAAATCTGAAAAAAAAAGAACTCTAAATGCTGCTGCTATAGGGACTCGAACTCGTGCCCTTTCACAACACAACCACCCACTAAACCACTAGACCAAGCAATGCTTTTGTTATCTTATTTAAAACAGAATTATATTTAAATAATAAGTACATCTCATCTTCTTCCCCAATATCATCTAGCAAGAACCCTAACCCTAACCTAAATTCAATAAGCCCAATACAAGCTGATTAATCGTCTGTAATAAAGGGCTTATAGTTAGACGTGTTTAACAAACAAAATGGCAATGATAATCTGGACTTACAACAAAGGATTTCGATTGAAATAAAGGAAGAAAAACCGAAAATAAGAAGCCCGGATTCATTGCTTTCTGGACTCGATTTGTACGATTTCTTTGAGGGTTTATGATGTGTGAATGCGCAGAAACTGATTACCACAGTCGATTTATAATAGCGTGGTTAAAAAGTCGAGTATTGACTCGTTTTTTTATTCCGATCGGTTACACCTCAAATCCGGATTAAAACTCTTTAAAAACGCGTTTATGGTCGATTTAATGAGGGTAATTCGAAGTATAACTATGGAGAAACGTATACCAATATTAAAAGCGAGTTAAAGCCCTTTAAAAATAGTGTTAATATATTCGCCGGAGTAAGCTCCGGTCACCGGAAATCTGACCGGAAAAAGAAGGAGGGATGGATTGAGTTTTAAAACTTTGATAATTGGTAGGAATGGCCCCCGAAGTTTTGATTTTATATGTATTATGTTTAAAGCTTATAATTGCTTAATAATATTAAACAAAACTTCAAAGTTTAAAATTTATAAACTTTTAAGCTTTAATTATCTAAAAAAAAAAATGAACTTATAAATGCCAAAATATATTACGTTTTTTTAAAAAAATATTTCCATATACTCGTTCGGTTTTAATACAACCATTTCCTAAAAATAAATAAATAAATAATGGTCGAGAGAAAACTCAACATTTTATTAAATTTGAAATGATAGGAATACAAGGGTTAGAACTGACAACTTGCTAATAAATGAGGGTGACGGTTGTCACAGAAGGCGGGGGCTGCTGGAGGTCGAGTAGTCGATTCTTGGGCACGGCGCCCCGCAAGGGTGGTTGCCACACAGTTGTTCACCGATCAAAAAAAAAAAAGTACATACTAATTCTAGATGTTTAAAAGAGTTCAAAAGTCAAATAAGCAAATTAATACACAATGTAATTGGTTAAGCTTTTTTACTAGACTTTCATATTTTTCTAAACAAATTAATAAAGTAAACCAAACAACATTAATCTATTGCTATCTATATTAATAAAAGACAACACATGAAATAACTAAGAACTCTCTCATAAAGCCTCTCATTTTCTTATTTAAAATAATACATTTATTTTAATTTGTTTCTTTATTTAATAATAATATTATTTTTAGTTTTTATTAGTTACAACTATATATATTAATTTAATTATCAAAATTAAGTTATATATATATATATATATATATATATATATATATATATATATATATACAAACACTATGTTTTTTTTGTAAATCAGTTAATATGATTTTATTTTAATACAAAATTATAAATAAATTACTAGACATGATTTGAAAATGTTTATTAGCTAATAGAAGTAAATATTATTATAAAATATTCATTTTTTTAAGATAGCGTATTTATATGTTATTAAATTTAAATCGTGAACTTTAATTAACCAATTTTTTAATATGTGGTCTTTCACTCTAAGTTTAAAACTATATTTCTTATACTGTTCTGAACAAACAAAATAAAACAAATCAATCCACATTAATTAAATATTTGATTAGTTAAAACTAAATATGTTTGGCTATTTTCGTATTATAATAGCTTGATATATAAAATACATTTTATATATGAAAAATCATTGTTTGAAATTTTCATTGACTTTGTTGTTTCAAGTTACTTCAACAGAGAAATGCAATATCTAAGTAAGCGGCAATAGTCTTTTAATTAGTAATTCATTTTAGCTTCATTTTCACGTTATTAATTCACGAAATCTTTTTTTTTTTTTTTGTTACAATTATAGTTATATGAACCAATAAATGGCATTGTGTTTAAGGACCTTGATGTTAGAAAAAACTGATTATACACTCAAGGTTAGAAATATTATGGCTTTGCAAGAAACTCGATGTCAAATTCCAAATTAACGATATGGTTTAACGGATGGATGAGGAAATATTTTTAAATTAATTTCATTTTGACATCTTAGACTAAACAAATTTATTTTATTACTTTTGATTTTTTTTGTACCTGTAGTCTACAAGGTAACAACCACGATATGAAAGATATATGTTGAAAAGTTTGGAAATAGGTTTATGTGAATATGAATGTCTTTTACATGAAATAATTTAGAGACTGATGAATATTTAATATTTTTCAGTTGTAAAGGCAATTTTATTTATTTTAAATATAACATGTAATCTAATTTTTCTTAGTTATATTTTTTATTTTGTATACAATATATATAATTTAAATTGTTCAACCCGTGCATCACACGGGTACATAACCTAGTATATCATAATAACAATGTTGAAAGATTGAAAGTTGAAGCGTAACTCTTCCTTTTTGCTCTTTGATATTTTATCTTAATTCTCACTTCAATTTGATGTTTGGATCATAAAGGAATTAGAAATATCTACCCTACCTAATAAAGGAGTAACTCGGGCAACACGTGGCACTTTACTAGGGCCTCCACATAAGCTCCATGTCAGCTAACACATGGCTAGCCTACAATGCGTGAAAAAAATCAAGGACCCGACCCATGGCAACATTTTCTAACCCGCCCATCCCATTTCCATCTTCTAACCTAAGTATAAAACCCTAACTGTAACATCCGCTTCATATATTTTTGCCACGATTACAAATGTAGTCCCTATATTATCACATTTACAAATCCAGTCCATGTACTTTTGTTTATTCTCAAATTAATAAAAGCTTGAGTTTCTTTTTATCATTACATATTTACTGATGGGTCTACGTTTTAATTAAATACGTATATTGAAACGTTTTTCAAACTTATTATAATTTGACTTTTATAGGATACCAAGTCAGGAGGTTAGTTATGCCAAAAATCATTTTTTGCATCATATATTTTAACCACAATTAAACAATTACCAATTCTTTTAAACTTTATGACTAATTATATTACCTCAAAAATAAGTTTCATGAGTTTTCTAGTCAACTAATTACTAGTATTACTCACAAAATTGATTATTATATTAGACACCATTCATTATATTTCTAATTATTCATTCTTTTCCTCAATATCCCAACATAAGTTTCACACACAAACACTCTCACTTCTCTCATCTTGTATCATCTTTTGAGTTCATATCATCATCATCCTCAAGAATTTTGGAGATTTTGCTTTGGTTTTCATACATTCTTATTTTTCTTAATCGAACAAGCAAAACCGTAAGTATTTTCAATCAACTTTCCCTATTTTCCTTTTCATATATATTTCTTCAATAGCATTATATTTATTTGATGATTCATACACTTTAGGGTTTCAATTGTTAGTTAGGGCTTTAGGGTGTTTATGAACAATTTGGGATTTTTTGAGTTAAAAGTATAATTAACTTGTAAAATTCATAACTAATTAATATGTTATCTAAAAATCATGAAATTCTAACCTTATCTTCTAGATGATATTTATGACCTAAAAATAGTTTCTATTATGATTTTGTGGCCGTTGTAATAGTTTTAATAATTTTATTTTGATTAAATCATGCTTATTTCATTAAAAATCACATATAATGTATTTTAATGTAAATATTCGTGGAAAACCTATTTATTATGTTAGAATACTGATTATGATTTTTGCTACCTAATTTGTATTAGTTTTGTACTTTTAGAGAGTTTAATTCTTTATTTAAGTTTTAGACAATAAATATAATATAAAATCATTTTGGTAAAAAAATTATCTAAAAATTATTTTTGACCATTTTGGTTCATAATACATTATTTTCATTAAAATTCTTGATATTTTGATTAACTTAAAATTTTTATGTGAATTTATATAATTATGCGTTTATATATTCATTCATTAAGTCATTTAAAAATATTTATGAAATATTTAGATCATTTTATGACTTCATAAATCTCTTATTGTATAAACTTAAATTATTTATCTTATTTAAAATTTGTTTGACTAACCTAATTAATTGGTTGTATTTAAATTAATAAACACAAATAATTAATGTTTCAAAGTTGTTACATTTTTTTTGAACAAGTCAAAAGTTGTTACATTTTTTTTGAACAAGTCAAAGTTGTTACATAATTTAACATTTATGTGACTTCCACCATTTACTTTAGTTCATAACTTTCAATTATGAACTTATAATATTATTATTCATATTTATTCCTTAGTTCATATGTCATATTATTTCAAGCATGTATATATATTTACTTACGTCGCATTTTCAACATATATCGTTATTTACAAATTAAACCCCAAATTAGACTTGACATCCTAAGTGCCTTAGACTAGAAACCCTAGACTTACTTTAAGTCCAAACACTTATTACATATACCATACTTTTAGGTTGAGATTTCGGGATTCGCCAATTCACGCTTGTCACACCCTCAAATTCCACATGCGGGGTTTTACCGCGAGGTGCGTGACACACCAGGATCCCAGTCAACGATCACAATAAACAAACAACAAACATGCATACATATATATATTAAAACCAAAACATCATGCTTTGAGCCGTAAACCAGCAGCGGAAGCATTTCTTGTTTACAACCAAAAGGCATATTGTAGTTTACAAAACATTGTTTAATATGCATCAAAATTCTAGACGTTGTGCAAGACTCCGTGCGCCTAGTCCATTAACTGCTACCTTAGCGACCTGAGAAAACATGCCAAAAATGTCAACATATAATGCTGGTGAGTTCACAGGTTTTCTTTAATAAAAGAGTTGTTATAAGTTTGAAAAGATCATTCCCGTTACTACTAGGTTATAAGAACGTTAGCTAGACGTTAAGTGTTTTTACTACTATGGTTGGGAACCCATTACTAAACATGTACCAATGTTGAATCCAGCCCTGATTGACTCGGTTACCGATGCCTCGATAACCAGAGAGTTAGAGACAATATGCACCCGCCCGGCATCCCCGCCGTCGGGTGGGGTTTGTGAGGCCCAATAGATCTATCCATATTTCCCTCGTTGTGCATCCCCGCACATTCATGGTTTCCCCCTGGGACTTTCCGTAAAAGCCGTATAGTAACATGAAGTAACCATAGTATAACATGACCTTTAATAAGTAATCAAGTAGCATGTTTCTCCCCTGAAAGCAAAACGGTAAAAGTGGGGCTGTGACACTCACCTTAGATTGCGTTACTTGAAAACAGTTAACTAATTATGCTATGATAGCCCCAAATAGCGGTGACCTATCATAAGATGTGTATAAGTATCCGGGCTAATAACCCGCAGGTTAACTAGTCCCTGAATGTCCAGACCATAACCATAAACGTTTGAAAACACCTTTGACTGTTAAACCGACCGTACCAGACAAGACTCGACATCTAATTGGTGTCCCGACATCTCACGTGTTAGACGAATACAAGACATCATGCAACATATGCAATTAAACACTTAATACGTGCAAGAGTTCACCTAGTCTAGCATAACGTTCAATTAAGACATAAATAAGTCCGAACACGTGTTACCAAGTCATTGGACGTATCCCGGGGTTCCTATCATGTTCCTAGGTGTCAAATCATGTTCCGGGATGTCAAAATACGCTTACGACAGCAGTACACGCGATTAGGAAACTAACATGCAATTAGGAAAAGTCAACTGGTGAATAGGGGAAAGTTAACAAGCGAATGGGGGCTAATCGCCTGATACATCAGGCGATTAGAATCCTATTCGCCCCCTGTGTTGCTGTCGCGCATTTTCGCGCGTTAAACCCTCCAAATCAGATCCGAAACATGTAAAAACACCCAACATCAAACCTAAACCATTAACCAACCCATTCCAAACAAAAAACCCCCAATTTACCTCTGCTCTAACCGCCTCGGTGCGATTATTTCCAAAAATGGCAAAGTACTAGGTTTCATTAACTATGAAATCTTTCCTTAAATGGTAAAGACCAGATTACACCTCCTACAACTTGCAAATCATCATCTCTATGTTATAATATCATTCTAGTGTGATTCCTAACAACAAACAAGCAATGAATCATATCATAACATCCTAATTCTTCAAGAATCATCCAAACGGGTCAAAATGCATGCTTTCATTAAAACACTATAACAATAGCTCAAACACTTAGATAATCATCCTATTAACTCCTACACATCAGAAGTACATCAATTTCATAGAAACATTCATGTTATAACCACCAAAAATCATCATATGCATAAATACTTCACATATAGCAAGTATTATAGTGTAGACTTGTTTTAGAACTTATTTCAAAGGTTTTTAAAGACACATACTTGGCAAAACAAGGTCTGGACTTTTAGGGAACCAAAACAATAACATTACAAAGGTTTGGGATGAAGAACACACCTTGGATTTTATCAAAGAAAGGTGTGTTAGCTTGGAAATGGTGAGTTTTGAAGCAAAACAAGTTCTAGAAGTGTTTTGAGGTGTGTGGGAGGCTTAGGGTCTGTTAGGGTTGCACTAAGGGTGTTTAGGGAGTCAAGGGTTGTATTTATAGGTGTTTTGACTCATGCATAACAAGTCAGGCGAGTAGGGGTGCTGATTAGGCGATTAGGAGTCCTAATCGCCTATATACTGGCGATTAGGAGCTCCAATTGCCCCTAATCCCTCCCAATCACCTATAATACTGGCGATTAGGCAACCCTCTGGTTCCTAATCGCCTATAGCATTCCGGGTTGGGTTTTTGGCGCGTTATACACTATTTTAACATATATAAACACGTATTCACATACCGATAAGTCACATAATGATTACAAACATATAATGCATGATAACTAACACGTTTACGTCCGTTCACCAATTCCCGGGACTCGAGACTCGCGTGTGTGCGTTAAACCCGGTGATTCCACGAATCACCAATCGTTGTACACATGGTTATGGACCGACTCCCGATGATCCCGCGGATCATTGTAACAACTCCCGATGATTCCCCAGAATCATCGTAACGACTCAACTGACCCAGTTAAGTACGTAATATGTATGACTCGCTAAGGTAGACTTACTAGTTTAGTCAATGTTACTAACCTGAGTTTGCCGGGTGTCACATCATCCCCCTGTTGAAAGAATTTTCGTCCCGAAAATTGCCCAAGGCCAATAAGGAAGAGACGAAAAAGAAGAAAAATTTTCCGGTTGCCACATCATCCCCCTATTGAAAGGAATCTCGACCCGAGATTCATTCAGCTTCAGCAGAGACATGTCTTGATTCGAACGCGCGCTTAGGAAATAAATGAGGATACTTAGCTTTCATTTGATCCTCCCGTTCCCACGTGAACTCCGGTCCATGATTTGAGTTCCAACGAACTTTAACAATGCGGATTTTACTCCGGCGAAGGCTACGGATCTTATAGTCGAGAATCTCAACCGGTTCTTCCACAATACGCAGACGATCATCCACCTTGATCTCTTCGAGAGGAACAACCAAAGATTCATCCGCTAGACACTTCTTGAGGTTAGAGACATGGAAGACATTATGAACATTACTGAGTTCGGCTGGCAGATCAACCCTGTATGCTACCGGTCCAATCCGTTCCATAATTGCGAACGGTCCCACATACCGAGGATTCAATTTGCCACGCTTCCCAAAACGTATAACGCCCTTCCACGGAGATACCTTCAATAAGACCCTGTCGCCAACCTCAAACTCTAAAGGCTTGCGACGACGATCGGCATAGCTCTTTTGACGATCCAGAGCTGCTGCCATGCGGTTACGAATTTGTACGATCTTCTCGGAAGTCTCGTACACAAGTTCCGGGCCGGTGAGTTGGTTCTCACCCACCTCAGCCCAACAAAGAGGAGACCGGCATTTCTGCCCGTAAAGAGCCTCGAACGGAGCCGCCTTGATACTAGAATGGTAGCTATTGTTGTTGGAGAATTTCACCAATGGTAGATGACTCTCCCACCCCTTGCCAAAGTCGATCACACATGCCCGAAGCATGTCTTCTAGTGTTTGAATCGTCCGCTCACTTTGACCGTCAGTTTGCGGATGATAAGCTGTGCTCATATCTAACTGAGTACCGAGAGCCTTATGCAAGGATTTCCAGAAATTAGAGGTGAACCGAGGATCACGATCGGAAATAATAGAGACAGGCACCCCGTGCCGAGAAACCACTTCCTTAAGATACAAACGAGCCAAACGCTCAAGGCCATCAGTTTCCTTGATAGCGAGGAAGTGCACAGACTTTGTCAACCTATCGACAATCACCCAGATCATGTCACAACCACTGGGTGACCTCGGGAGTTTGGTCACAAAGTCCATTGTTATCCGTTCCCAATTCCACTCGGGAATTTCAGGCTGTTGCAGAAGGCCGGATGGCTTTTGATATTCAACCTTGACCTTGGCACAGGTCAAGCACTTGCTTACATATGAAGCTACATCCGCCTTCATATTCGGCCACCAATAAAGTATCTTTAAGTCTTGATACATCTTATCGGAGCCAGGGTGAATAGAGTACCGGGACTTGTGAGCTTCGTCAAGAACGAGCTCCCGCAAGCCCCCGAATAAAGGGACCCAAATACGTTCAGGGAAATAATGTAGGCCATCGGACCTGAGCTCAAGGTGACTATCAGCACCATGCATGGTTTCAGCTTTAAGGTTTTCCTCCTTCAAAGCTTCTTGCTGCGTCGAACGGATCTGGTCAGGTAAACCGGAATGGATAGTGAGCTGAAGAGCTCGAACACGATGAGGTTTAGCGGATTCCTTCCTGCTCAAGGCGTCTGCGACAACATTTGCCTTGTCAGGATGGTATTTTATAGCACACTCGTAATCATTAAGAAGCTCGACCCAGCGACCTTGTCGTATGTTCAACACCTTCTGATCAAAGATATGCTGGAGGCTCTTGTGATCGGTGTAAATGGTGCACTTGGTACCGTACAAGTAATGCCTCCAGATCTTTAAAGCAAAGACTACTGCACCCAATTCTAGATCATGGGTGGGGTAGTTTTTCTCATGAACCTTGAGCTGACGAGAAGCATAGGCAATGACCTTCTCGCGCTGCATTAACACACAACCGAGACCCCGGATAGAAGCGTCACAATAAACCACAAAATCTTTCGTGCCTTCAGGCAAGGACAAGATAGGAGCAGAGCAGAGTTTAGCCTTTAGCGTCTGAAAGGCTGACTCTTGCGAATCACCCTAGTCGAACTTCTTGTCCTTCTGGGTAAGCGAGGTGAGGGGCTGAGCGATCTTCGAAAATCCCTTGATGAAACGACGATAATAACCTGCAAGACCCAGGAATTGCCGCACTTCAGATGGCGTCTTCGGTGCTTCCCAGTCCTTGATGGCTTCTATCTTAGCTGGATCAACATGAATTCCTTTTTCATTAACCACATGACCAAGGAATTGGACTTCACGCAACCAGAAGCTACACTTAGAGAACTTGGCGTACAACGGTTCCCGCCTCAAGAGTTCCAAGACAAGACGCAAGTGTTCTCGGCGGTCCACTTCGTTCTTGGAATAGACTAGAATATCGTCGATGAAAACAATCACGAATTTATCAAGATAGGGCTTACAAACACAGTTCCTCAAATCCATGAATATGGCGGGTGCATTGGTGAGACCAAAAGGCATGACCAAGAATTCGAAATGGCCATAACGAGTTCGAAAAGCGGTCTTCGGAATATCAGCTTCTTGGACCCTCAACTGATGGTACCCCAATCTCAAATCAATCTTCGAATAGAAACTAGAACCCTGAAGTTGATCAAATAAATCATCGATGCGAGGAAGAGGATAGCGATTCTTGATGGTAACCTTGTTCAATTCACGGTAGTCAATACACATACGTAGGCTTCCGTCTTTCTTCTTGACAAACAGAATAGGGGCTCCCCACGGGGATGAACTAGGTCGGATGAAACCCTTCTCCAACAGCTCCTGCAACTGGTTAGACAACTCATGCATCTCGGGAGGTGCAAGACGATATGGGGCTCGGGCAATAGGGGCCGCACCTGGAGCAAGTTCAATACTGAATTCGACTTGACGATAAGGCGGAAGGCCAGGTAAATCTTCAGGAAATACGTCGGGAAAATCACAAACGACGGGAATATCTTCAATCTTCTTCTCTTCCTCTGACGAAACCGAAACAAGTGCCAGAATGGCAGAATACCCCTTTCGAAGATACTTATAGGCTTTCATACATGAAATGATACTCAAAGGGACCCCACTCTTCTCACCATGCACCAACAGAATTTCTCCATCAGGGAGAGGAAGTCGGATGACTTTATCAAACAAACGATCTCAGCATGATACAAAGGTAACTAATCCATACCCACAACAACATCAAAACTACCCAAGGACACTGGCATAAGGTCAATAGGAAAAGAATAACCCGACAATTCAAGGTGACACTCCCTAAGGACATGCGTCGCTTCAACTTTCTTACCATCAGCCAATTCTATCAAGTACTTAGCCTCTAAAGGTGTAGGTACCCTATCAAGCAATTGACTAAATCCAAGAGATATAAAACTCTTATCGGCACTAGAATCGAATAAAACGAAGCATAGCGATTATCAAGAAGAAACATACCGGTAACAGTGTCAGGGTCCTGTCGAGCCCCACTCAAACCAATCACAAAGGCGCGAGCATTCCTGCCTCCGCCCCGTTGTTTCCATTACCCGATCCATTCTTTCCAGCCTCGCCCTGCTTTAACTTGGGGCATTCACGCTTGTAGTGACCAAGCTCACCACAGTTATAGCACCCTTGTTTAACCTGGTTTCCCCGGGGAACAGCAGCCTGAGGAGCCGGGGTAGGTGTAGCAGGCGGGTTCCGGTTACCCTGAAGATTAACCTTACAATCTTTTGCCTGGTGCCCAAGCTTATGGCACCGATGGCAGCGGTTCCTCTCATCACAGTGACCGTTGTGGTGAAATCCACACCGGTCACATTTCGGCGGCTTCCCAGAATAACCCCCCGGTTTCTGCTCAGACGACGATCCCCCAACATCAGACCTCTTCACCTACTGAGGCTGAGCTGAACTTGAGCCTTTACCCACGCCTTCACACTTTCTCTTGTTGCTCTCGGGAGCCCTTACAGTAGCGCCTCGGGGAGGCAAGACTCCTTCAGCTACCTTCATGTTGGTCAGCCTGTGAGCTGACCGAACAACTTCAGAATAAACAGTGAGATTGCCCACAGCTACCAATCCCGAAACCTCTGGCACTATCCCAGAAATATAGTGCTCAATCATCCTGTATTCCGGTGTGTGCAAATCCGGGCACAACACCGCCAGCTCGTTGTGTCTAGCTGTGTAAGCTTCAATCTCAGACCCCACCTGTCACACCCTCAAATTTCCACTTGTGGAGTTTTACCGCGAGGTGCATGACAAGCCAGGATCCAAGTCAACGGTCACAATAAACAACGCTATATGAAATACATAAACTCAAAACATAGTTCTCAATTTATAAACCACAGCGGAAGCATTTAACCAGTTACAAAACCATGTACGATAATGTTCAAATTATTTGATTCAAAAACATGAAACTAAGCCTAGACGCCATGCAGACTCGTGCGCCTAGTCCTCTGATGCTACCTTAGCGACATGAGAAAAACATGCCAAAAAGACGTCAACATATAATGCTGGTGAGTTCACAGGTTTGTTCAATAGGTTACCAAAGTTACCAAAATGTTACCATGTCCATACTATACCAATGTCACCAAGTACGCTAGCTAGGCGTATGTTTTATTACTACTACGATTGGAAACCATTACTGGACACGTTTAGCAATGTTTAGCATATGTTTAAGCAGCCCGAATATTGTTCAGCATGTTTAGCAAAGTTCGAGACAACATGCACCCGCCCGGCCCTCCAAGCCGTCGAGTGGGGCAGGTCACGCCCAATAGATCTATTCACATTTCCCCCGTTGTGCATCCCCGCACATTCATGGTTTCCCCCAGAACTTCCAATGATCGTATAACGATACAAAATTAAAACCATAGTATGACATATGTTACCAAAATAGTTTAGCGCATGTTTTCTCCCCCAAAAGTTAAAGCTGTAAAAGTGGGGCCGTGAACTCACCTTAGATAGCGTTCTTCGGTAACTAGTAAAATGCTAAGCCCTTGATAATCCCTCTACCGGAGATCTATCAAAATGTTCACATAAGTGTTCCGACTAATAACCATAAGGTTATCTAGTCCCCGATTGTCCAGATCGTAACCAAGTATGTTTCAAAGGGTGTTTAAATGTTCAACCGACACACTAGACCGACCCGACATCCCGTTGGTGACTCATTACCCTAACTAATCAAGTACACATAGATTACACACAAGGTTTAAGCATAAAATACTTAGTTTGTATCAAAAATCTCATTTCTACATCAGAACGGTCGAACCAGTCAGATAAAGCCACCTTCACCCCTTTTTAAGTCTCCTTTGCCCGTTTAGTGTCACGTTTGATCGTTTGATGCCACGTTCGACCGTTTGATCTGGTTCGCCCAAACATTTCCAAGGTTCGACCCTAGAATCTCTCCTTCGACCTCTCATTTGGTCGAATGAGCCCAGGTTCGCCCCTGTTACATAAATTTTCCTAGAAACGCTTCAAACACATTCGAAACATCGCGAAACGTCATCAAACACAGCAGTCAAGTATGAATAACTTATCCCTACTGAACCCCACCAATTTTGCCCCAAAACTTATCCGTTTCAGCCCTTTCCCAAAATGGCAAAGATTATGGAAGTGTCACATCATGCATGTAATTTTTACCCAATTTGGAAACTTTTTAATACCAATCCATAATCATCTATAAATGCTCAGCTTATCGTGTAATTGAAAACCCCCATTCATTTTATTAATAATACTTAACATGCACAAGCCCTAGATTTCATAAAATCCCCAAAATACCCATAATATCACCATCTATCTAATTATAACCTTTTACAATCTTAAACTATCATTCATAGCAGCCCTAGATCATGTTTCTAGCATTAGAACAGCAACAAATCATTAAACAACACATAACATCACATAACACATTTAACATATGTTTATTGATACAAAACCTATGTTTAATGATAGGGTTTAGATTTAGAAAGGTGTTTAAAAGGTTTTTATTGACAAAAACATCCTTAGAACAGATCTGGACCTTAAGGGTTAGATACGAAGGAATCAAAATGCTTTAAAAAGACTTAGGATTAAGAACACACCTTGGATTCTTGTTTAGATGTTGTTGATAGGTTAGATTATGAAAAAGAACAGCAAAAACTCCTTCCTTAGTGATTAAAATCGTTTGAGAGTGTTTTGAGACGGTTAGGGTTTGTGAAATGGTGAAAAAATGACAAAGTTTGGTATTTATACTAGTCCACCTTCTACCCTTGTTCCTGGTCGAATGTAGCCTCCTTCGACCCTTTCACAGGGTCGAATGTACCCTGTCCTGGTCGAAGGGAATTCTTTCAATTCCACATCCCAGGTTCGCCCCTTTGCAAACGGTCGAACCAAGACATATTTTCTCCTTCGACCACTCGAAGTGGTCGAACCAGGACCTATGTTTATCTAGTTTTCCAGTTTGTCGTGTTTAACGCATTTTAACGCACCTTAACATATGAGCATGCAACCTTAGTGTATGTTTAACATATTTAAGCATGGATAATCATCTACACATCATTTAAACACATCTATGTATATAATCCACCACACAACCAATAATCTACACATACACTTAATTAGTTTATGTAATTTCACCAACAACCAATAATCTACACATACACTTAATTAGTTTATGTAATTTCACCAACAACGGGACCCGGTACTAGTGTATTCCCAAAATGACTCCCAATGATCCTCCAGATCGTTGAACCCTGGACAATCCTAACTTGACCCGACTCTACTAACCTAGTTAAGTCCGTTTAAAAAACGTTTCCCGCTAAGGTATACTTAGATGTTACTAAAATGTTTAAGCCAAATATGCCGGGTGTCACACCACCATCTTGTGGTTCCAAACCTCATGCTCAAGCTTCTGGATCTCATCCCTCGGGCAGTACTCATTTTTCAAAAGTTGTACGAATTCTGCCCAGGGCATAGCATGAGCTTCCCCAATACCCATGGTCTGGGTGGTGGAGTTCCACCAACTCAGAGCTTGACCCTCAAGGGTTGCAGAAGCATACTTCACCCGGTCGCCCACCGGGCAACTACACATGGAGAAAACCGATTCAACCTTTTCCAGCCATCGGAGCAGTCCCACTGCCCTTTCGGTTCCACTAAATTTGTGGGGTTTGCAATCCATGAACTTCTTGTAAGAGCACTGGGGTGGAGGAGGATTGACAGCACCACCTGGGACAGACACACATGTAAATAACAAGAAAAGATACAGTACTCTGGAACAAGGTAGAATAGGTGGAAATCGACTTACCACCCATAGCATTGTGAGCAGCTTGGAATGCAGCCAAGGCTACGTTCACGTGCTGCTGTAGCAGATTGTCCAACTCCGCTTGGGTCATATTAACGTTTCCACGGCCACCGCCGCCACCACGGCCTCCGGCACGACCGCCTCTGCGACCTCCACGAGCTCCTGACATCTTCTGTCACAACATGAAACAAAAGACTTAGGCTTGCCCGTGGTATAACCCATTAGGAATTTCAAGAAACTAGACCGGGCCCAGTTCGGGTCCATCCGTTCAAACGCAAAGTCCACTAGGGTTCCCATGCATTCCAGTTTATGATCTCGTGTGCACCCGACATGATAAACTGTTCTACATGGTCCTCCAAGTGTACCTTAAGCTTGAAGTTCAAGTCACCGAACACCAGCACCCAATCATGGTATTATCATAAGTATAAGCATAGGATAGTATGCATAAGGATGAGCGTGTCTATTGGGGCATAGGAGGGAGATGTCCGAATCCCTAGATAGATCTCAAGAGTATGCCGAAGCTACCCCAATGTACACCGCCGCCAAGAAGGTTCAATAGTATATCGTTCGCCGTCGAATCATGGTAAGGATGGGTCTAGAAATAGAATGATAAAGAGTAAACAGATGATGTAGCGTAGAAGATGATGACACCGACACCCCGACAAGTTATATTGTTACCCACATGTTAAGACTCGACCATCTGTGACCGTCTAGGGTGTGCGACTCGGTTGTAGACTAGACTCTACATTCAGTCCTAGTTTACTATAACCGTTGGCTCTGATACCAATCTGTCCCAGCCTCAAATTCCACATGCGGGGTTTTACCGCGAGGCGCGTGACACACCAGGATCCCAGTCAATGATCACAATTGTAACACCCCAACCGATGGCGGAAACATCGAGGTGTCACGTAGTGATGATTGTTCAATAGCTCATGGTACTAAATGGAAGTTGAATATTACTAACAATTTACAATTTGTCATACAATTTAATAAATACATAAACTTGATTTACATAAACTAGGCTCAAAGCTCCTATGTGATCCACGACTTGTACAACTTCCAATAGCAAGTAAAACCTGAAACATGTTGAGTTGGAAAGATGGGGGGGGGGGGGTTCAACTATAAATAGTTGGTGAGAATACATAGGTTTTGCGTATAGTTGAAAGCAATATGTTGTATAGTAATCATAGTTGAAGTATAATAATGAGTAATGATAGAATATGAGTCTGACATGTAACAATGCGTCTTTTGTACAATTAAACCTTGTGTCGACTGAGACCTAACTCGCAAGTTAGTAAAAGTGTAACTGTTATCGATCATCCCTGAATTTATGTGGGGGGATGGGTTTGTTAGACCAATAGCGCTATAATCTAAACATGCAGCTTGATCAATGTTAATGATTGTACTGTGTCTTTTTGTTACAGTTAAATGATAGAATGAGTAAATGATAGTGTAATTGAATCACAAGTTTCAACAATGTAAGAATGAGTAAATGGTAGTGTATAAAATGTTTAAACATGTTTCACCCCAAAAATGTAAAACAGAAAAAGGGGCTATGTAAACTCACCTTTTAGCAAGCTAATGAGTATCCAAAATGCAATGCATAGCCAGTAAGATGATTCACAAGGAATCAACCTAGATAAGACAAACAACGTCTAAGGAAACATATAACTTAAAATTTAGGGTTCCTAGATTAGACACTTAGGGTCTCCGTATCTAATTTAGGAATATTTAGCATTTTTGATTAAATAGCTTGAATTGCAATTTATGTAGCATAACTAATTAAATGGGAAAAATAATAATGAGCGTAAGTTAAGCTAGTAATTTTTTTTTTGTGTAAAACTTGCTCAACAAACTTCCATACGAAATTATTTAAATAAGTAACCCTTTGATAATATTTTGTAGGAAAACAATTATTAGTTACTTATTAATCATTCTCAAAATAAATCAAAACAATTATGTCCTTGAAAATCATTATTTAAAAGTGAAAATAATAGGGTTGACGTTGAGAACCCAAATACGCATCGAACACATCATTTTAAAAAGTTTTATCCCAAACTATTTCTTGAAAACCCAAACATCCTATATTTGATTTCTTATCACCATCAGAATACCACCAGTGACAACCAAACAATATCTTCTCCCCTTAAAAAAATAATAATACAGACACACTTATACCGAGAGATACGGGATGAACTAGGTCGTTGCTGACGATACTTCGCACGGTGAGATATGGTTGCTCGCTGGGTAGGAGTGGCTGATGGTGGGATGGGGGTGGTAGTAGTGGTCGTATGTTGTGACGAACCGATATGACGGTAGTAAGAATGCTGATGAAAACGGAGATCCTGTGGTGGTTTTTTACGGTGAGAAGGCAAGGGCTGGTTGACGAGGAGAGTAGCCGGAAAAGCTAGAACGTCGGCGGGATTGGTTTGTAGGACAGGGGCGGGATTATTCGGAGGCTTTCGGGAAAACAGGGTGGCGTCTGGGTTCAAAGGTAGGAGGTGGGTTCAATTTATGCTAAGGGTTGAGAACATGCTGGCTTGATTACCGGGTTTTGAATACCGAGTTTTATGGGGTTGATTATCAATCAATCTATCATTAAAAAAATCCGGTCAAAACCGTGTGAAAGGGTTAATTGCGTGGGAATGGAAAGGAAGGTTTTTTAATGATGATTATCAACATAAGTGTTTATTCGATTTAGGTTCCATGATTTCCGGATTTTGTAAGAATTAGTCAAACGGTTTGGATGGTGCCCATGGATCCTTGAATCGGGTTTTTGATGTGAGGTTTAGTGGGTGATGGTAGAATGGGCTCCATGGGTTGAGTTGCACTGATGCGTATGAACATCTTTAAAAATTATGGGTTCAAGAAACAAAAGCTAGGTGATTTGTTTATAAGGAATAAAGATATATGTCCTTTAATAAGGAATACAAAATCATGTCCTTTATCGATGCAAGTTTGTACCTCAATATGAATTTCATTTTTGTTAATCATAGAATTTTATTACACCAAAAAAAATAATAATAAAAAAAATAAAATAAGTGATTTTTTATAACGGCAAATTTTATACCACCTTATTTCCAACTAACATTGCATTTGCAAGGATTTGAACCCACAACCTCATATTTATAAGGGGGAACACCATACCACTAGACAAAAATTATTACATAGTTTATTAAAATTTTGCATCTATTAAAAATTTAGACTAAATGCTTGACATTGATAAGAGCAAATAAGAATTTTGACATGATTATAACTGTACAACAATAATGTGAATTATAAAAGCGAATAAAAAAATGGGACTTTTATTAATTAAAAATTAGGGAAATTACATGAGGTTACAGTCTCCCCAACTTTTTGGAACTTCGTCCCGAAGTTAATGAAAACATAGGGTTGAGGGTGGTTGGGTAAGTGTTAGTGTCACACCCTCAAATTTCCACTTGCGGAGTTTTACCGCGAGGCGCATGACAAACCAGGATCCAAGTCAACGGTCACAATAAACAACACTATATGAATACGTAAAACCCAAACATAGTTTCTCAAATTATCAAAATCGTAGTGGAAGCATTAACCCAGTTACAAAACCGTTTAAGACAATGTTTTAACAACTTTATTCAAAACATGAAACTAAGCCTAGACGCCATGCAGACTCGTGCGCCTAGTCCAGTGTTGCTACCTTAGCGACCTGAGAAAAACATGCCAAAAAGACGTCAACATATAATGCTGGTAAGTTCACAGGTTTGTTCAATAAGTTACTAAAGTTACCAAAACGTTACCATGTTCATACTATACCAACGTCACCAAGTACGCTAGCTACGATTGGAAACCATTACTGGACATGTTTAGCAATGTTTAGCATATGTTTAAGCAGCCCGAATATGTTCAGCATGTTTAGCAAAGTTCGAGACAACATGCACCCGCCCGGCCCTGCAAGCCGTCGAGTGGGGCAGGTCACGCCCAATAGATCTATCCACATTTCCCCCGTTGTGCATCCCCGCACATTCATGTTTTCCCCCGGGACTTCCAAAGATCGTATAGCAATATAAAGTTAAAACCATAGTATGACATATGTTACCAAAACAGTTTAGCGCATGTTTTCTCCCCCAAAAGATAAAGCTGTAAAAGTGGGGCCGTGAACTCACCTTAGATAGCATTCTTCGAAAATTAGTAAAATGCTAAGCCCTTGATAATCCCTCTACCGGAGATCTATCAAAATGTTCACATAAGTGTTCCGACTAATAACCATAAGGTTATCTAGTCCCCGATTGTCCAGATCGTAACCAAGTATGTTTTAAAACGTGTTTAAATATTCAACCGACACACTAGACCGACCCGACATCCCGTTGGTGACTCATTACCCTAACTAATCAAGTACACATAGATTACACCCATGGTTCAAGCATAAAACACTTAGTTTGTATCAAAAATTTCATTTCTGCATCAGAACGGTCGAACCAGTCAGATAAAATCTCCTTCGCCCATTTTAAGTTTCCTTCGCCCGTTTTTAAGTTTTCCTTCGCCCGTTTTTCCACGTTCGACCGTTTGATCAGGTTCGCCCAACATTTCCCAGATTCGACCCTGGAATCTCTCCTTCGACCATTCGAATGGTCGAACGAGTCCAGATTTCATAAAATCCCCAAAAATACCCATAATATCATCATCTATCTAATAATAACCTTTACAATCCTAAACTATCATTCATAGCAGCCCTAGATCATGTTTCTAACATTAGAACAGCAGCAAATCATTAAACAACACATAACATCACATAACACATAATTAACATATGTTTATTGATATAAAACCTATGTTTAATTATAGGGTTTAGATTTAGAATGGTGTTTAAAAGGTTTTTATTGATAAAAACTTCCTTAGGACAGATCTGGACATTTAGGGTTAGATAAAAACGGATTAAAATGCCTTAAAAAGGTTTAGGATTAAGAACACACCTTGGATTCTTGTCTAGATGTTGTTGATAGGTTAGATTATGAAAAAGAAGAGCAAAAACTCCTTCCTTAGTGATTAAAATCGTTTGACAGTGTTTTGAGACGGTTAGGGTTTGTGAAATGGTGAAAATGACAAAGTTTGGTAGTTATACTATTCCACCTTCGACCCCTGTCAATGGTCGAATGTGGTCTCCTTCGACCCTTTCACAGGCTCGAATGAACCTTGACTTGGTCGAATGAAATTCTTCAAATTCCATATCCCAGGTTCGCCCCTTTTCAAAGGGTCGAACCAAGGCACGATTCCACCTTCGACCACTCGAAGTGGTCGAACCAGAACCTATGTTTATCTAGTTTTCTAGTTTGTCGTGTTTAACGCATTTTAACGCACCTTAACATATGAGCATGCAACCTTAGTCTATGTTTAACATATTTAAGCATGGATAATCATCTACACATCATTTAAACACATCTATGTATATAATCCACCACACGACCCATAATCTACACATACACTTAATTAGTTCATGTAATGTCACAAACAACCTAGTTATGTTCGTTTATAAACGTTTCCCGCTAAGGTAGACTTAGATGTTACTAAAATGTTTAAACCAAATATGCCGGGTGTCACATCATCCCTACGTTGAAAGAATTTTCGTCCCGAAAATTGCACCAAGCCCCAAAATGAAAGAAACGGAAAGAACGAAACGAAAAGAAAATTTACCGGATGTCACATCATCCCCACGTTGAAAGGAATCTCGACCCGAGATTCATTCCGCTTCAGTAGTAACATGCCTCGATTCGAACGCGCGTTTCGGAAAAAGATGAGGATGTTTAGCTTTCATCTGATCCTCCCGTTCCCACGTGAACTCCGGTCCACGATTCGAGTTCCAACGAACTTTAACGATGCGGATTTTACTCCGCCGAAGGCTACGAATCTTGTAGTCGAGAATCTCGACTGGTTCCTCCATGATGCGAAGACGATCATCAACCTTGATCTCATCCAGTGGTACAATGAGGGATTCATCAGCCAAACACTTCTTCATGTTAGACACATGGAAGACGTTGTGAACACTACCGAGCTCCGCCGGTAAGTCAAGTCTGTATGCCACCGGTCCAATCCGATCCAGGATTGCGAATGGTCCGACATAACGAGGGTTAAGCTTGCCACGCTTTCCAAAGCGTATAACGCCCTTCCATGGTGAAACTTTCAGACGTACCCTGTCCCCAACCTAGAACTCCAAAGGTTTGCGACGACGATCGGCATAGCTCTTCTGACGATCCCGCGCAGTAGCCAAACGGTTACGAATTTGTATGATTTTCTCCGAAGTTTCGTACACAAGTTCTGGACCAGTGAGCTGGCTCTCACCCACCTCAGCCCAACAAAGTGGTGATCGACATTTCCGTCCGTATAGAGCCTCGAACGGAGCTGCCTTGATACTAGAGTGATAGCTGTTGTTGTAGGAGAACTCCACCAATGGTAGGTGAATCTCCCAACTCTTGCCAAAATTGATAACACACGCCCGAAGCATGTCTTCCATGGTTTGAATCGTCCGCTCGCTCTGTCCATCAGTTTGCGGATGATAAGCCGTACTCATATCCAACTGAGTACCCAAAGCCTTGTGCAGAGCCTTCCAAAAACGCGAAGCAAAACGAGAATCACGATCAAAGATAATAGAGATAGGCACCCCGTGCCGAGCAACCACCTCCTTAAGGTAAATTCGAGCCAACCGCTCGAGTACATCGGTTTCCTTAATAGGTATGAAACGTGCCGATTTTGTCAACCTGTCAACAATCACCCAGATCATATCATAACCACTAGGTGACCTTGGTAGCTTGGTGACAAAATCCATCGTGATTCGCTCCCACTTCCATTCTGGAACCTCTGGTTGTTGCAGGAGACCAGACGGCCTCTGATACTCCACCTTGACTTTAGCACAAGTCAAGCATTTGCTGACATAAGAAGCTATATCAGCTTTCATGTTTGGCCACCAATAAAGTATCTTCAAATCCTGATACATCTTATCGGAGACAGGGTGAATAGAATACCGGAATTTGTGAGCTTCATCCAAAACAAGCTCGCCTAATCCCCCGAACAAGGGGACCCAAACACGTCCCGCAAAATAATGTAAACCATCGGTCCTGAGTTCAAGATGCTTGTCAGCACTGTGCATAGTCTCAGCCTTAAGGTTCTCCTCCTTCAAAGCTTCCAACTGTGCAGAACGGATTTGGCCAGGCAATGACGAATGAATGGTGAGCTGTAAGGCTCGAACACGACGAGGATTTGCAGACTCCTTCCTGCTCAAGGCGTCCGCCACAACGTTCGCCTTGCCAGGATGGTAGTTGATAGCAAAGTCATAATCGTTCAGGAGTTCAACCCAGCGACGCTGCCGCATGTTCAACACCTTCTGGTCGAAAATATGCTGAAGACTCTTATGATCGGTATATACTTCACACTTGGTACGGTACAAGTAATGTCTCCAGATTATCAACGCAAAGACCACCGCACCCAGTTCCAAGTCATGAGTAGTGTAGTTCTTCTCATGAACCTTGAGTTGACGAGAAGCATAAGCAATAACCTTCCCGTGTTGCATCAACACACAACCGAGACCACAAATAGAAGCGTCACAGTACACAACGAAGTCGTCCGTACCCTCAGGTAAAGATAAGATAGGTGCGGAACAAAGTTTAAGCTTTAGCATATGAAATGCCGATTCCTGTGGTTCATCCCAGTCGAACTTTCGGTCCTTCTGGGTAAGAGTAGTGAGGGGGTGAGTGATCTTCGAAAATCCCTCAATGAAACGACGATAGTAACACGCAAGACCTAGGAATTGCCGCACCTCAGATGGCGTCTTTGGTGCTTCCCAGTCTTTAATAGCTTCGATCTTAGCCGGATCGACATGAATTCCCAGTTCATTCACCACATGCCCTAGGAATTGAACTTCACGCAACCAAAAATCACACTTCGAGAACTTAGCATACAACTGCTCCTATCTCAAAAGTTCCAAGACCAACCGTAGGTGTTCTTCATGATCCACCTTGTTCTTGGAATAAATCAGAATATCGTCAATAAACACGATGACGAACTTATCAAGGTAGGGTTTGCAAACGCGGTTCATTAAATCCATGAACACCGCTGGTGCGTTAGTGAGACCAAAAGGCATGACCAAGAACTCAAAATGGCCATAACGAGTGCGAAAAGCAGTCTTCTGAATGTCAGCTTCCCTGACGCGCAACTGGTGATAATCGGACCGCAAATCAATCTTCGAATAGTAGCTGGAGGCCTGGAGCTGGTCAAAGAGATCATCAATGCGAGGAAGAGGATAACGATTCTTGATGGTCACTTTGTTCAACTCACGATAATCAATACACATGCGAAGACTTCCGTCCTTCTTCTTCACAAACAAAATAGGAACTCCCCACGGGGAAGAACTCGGTCGGATGAAACCCTTTTCCAAGAGTTCCTGCAACTGGCTGGACAACTCTTGCATCTCGGGAGGTGCAAGATGATATGGAGCTCGGGCAATAGGAGCTGCACCCGGAGTAAGATCAATACCAAACTCAACCTGACGATGGGGAGGAAGACCAGGCAAGTCATCAGGAAACACATCGGGAAAATCATGAACCACCGGAATATCCTCGATCTTCTTCTCATCGTCAGTAGAAACGTTAACAAGTGCCAGAATGGCCGAACAACCCTTCCGAAGATACTTACGGGCTTTCATGCTAGAAATGATACTCAGCGGAGCACCGCTTTTCTCGCCATGAACCGAAAGAGTCTCTCCATCGGGGAGAGGGATCCGAATAATCTTATCGAAACAAACGATCTCCGCACGATACAACGATAACCAAACCATGCCGACAACGACATCAAAACTACCCAGGGGTACCGGCATAAGGTCAATGGGGAAAGACAAACCCGTCAGTTCCAAGTGACATTCCCTAAGGGTGTGCGTCGCTTCGATTTTCTTACCATCAGCCAATTCAATTAAGTACTTAGCCTCTAAAGGTGTGGGTACTATATCTAGCAATCGACTAATGTCCATAGACACGAAACTCTTATCGGCACCAAAATCAAACAAGACAGAAACATAGCGATCATTAAGAAGGAACGTACCGGTAACTGTGTCTGGATCCTGCCTAGCCTCTGCAAATCCAATGACGAAAGCACGTGCAGTCCTGCCTCCGCCCCCATTGTTCCCATTACCGTTCCCGCCCCTTCCATTATCACCCTGCTTCAGCCTAGGACAATCACGCTTGAGGTGTCTCGTATCACCACAGTTATAGCACCCCTGCTTTCTTGGAGTCCCCTGAGCAGCAGGAGTAGGAGTAGCAGCAGGAGTCTGATTTGGGGTGAGTGCCACCCTGCAATCCTTAGCATGATGCCCCAACTGATGGCACCGATGACAACGAGCCCGATCACAACTCCCAGAATGATGAAAACCACACTTGTTGCACTTGGGATGCTTCCCAACATACCCACTTGATTTCTGCCCAGAAGAAGACCCAGATGGTTCAAACTTCTTCGCCGGCTGAGATGGCGCTGGCACAACACTCTTCCCCACACCATCCCACTTCCTCTTGTTCCCCTCAGAAACCTTCACAGCAGCACCCTTAGGAGGCAAAACACCTTCTGCCACCTTCATGTTAGTCATCCGATGAGCTGATCGAACAACTTCAGCAATAATGGGAAGATTCCCAGCAGCCACCAATCCAACAATCTCCGGCACTAGCCCAGACACATAGTGCTCGATCCTCCTATACTCGGGTGTGTGCAAATCAGGGCAAACACCGCCAGCTCATTCCTCCTTACAGTGTACTCTTCTATCTCTGACCCGACCATCTTGTAGCTCCAGACTTCATGTTCCAACTTCTATACCTCCTCCCTTGGACAGTACTCGCCTCTCAACAGTTGCACAAACTTCGCCCAAGGCATAGCAATAGCCTCCCCCAATCCCATGTTCTGAGTAGTAGCATTCCACCATGACAGTGCAGGCCCCTCAAATGTCGCAGTAGCATACTTCACCCGGTCCCCAGCAGGACAGTTACACATGACGAACACAGACTCAACCTTCTCCAGCCATCGGAGCAGTCCCACCGCTCCCTCAGTTCCAGCGAAGTTATGGGGCTGATAGTCCCGAAACTTCTTATAAGAGCACTGAGGTGGAGGTGGATTGGCACCAATACCTGAAACACGGTACACGAGTAAAACACAAACAAAAGGACATGAAACCCAAGAATGAGGCAAGGTCGACAGAAATCAACTCACCACCCATGGCATTAATCCCAGCCAGGAAATTAGCCATAGCCATGTTCACTTGCTGCTGTAGCAAGTTGTTCAGCTTAGCTTGGGTCATGTTGATGTTACCACGACCACCGCCACCGGCACGACCACCGCCACCAGCACGACCACCGCCGCTAGCACGGCCACCGCCGCCACCACGACGTTCACCACCGCGAGCACAAGACATTATCTAACAAATCAAGAAATCGAGGGATTCAGATTCACTTCTAGTGTCAACCACTAGAAATTTATAAGAATTAACTTAGGGACAAATCCAGGACTATACATCCAAACTCAAAGTCCATCGGGATTTTCATGCATTTCAGTTTATTATTTCGTGTGCACTCGAAATGATAAACTGCTCTACATGGTCCTCCAGATGTACTCCTAATCCAGACTCCGGTCACCGAATATCGTCGCCTAGTAACATGGTACAATAGGTGCAAGTGTAAGAAGGCATGTGTGTGCTAGAACCAACAAATCAACCCCTCCTCCTTCAATCCCGAAGAAGAAGACAAAAGTAGGTAAGAACCCAAATAAAAGCGGATGATGTAACATAGAAGTATGATGATGATGTAAGGACACCCTAACAACTTTAGTACGTATCCCACTAATAGACTCAAAGTATGTGACCGTCTAGTGTGTGTGCGACTCGGCTATAGACCAGACTCTACATGCAGTCATAGTTCACTATAACCATTGGCTCTGATACCAATCTGTCACACCCTCAAATTTCCACTTGCGGAGTTTTACCGCGAGGCGCATGACAAACCAGGATCCAAGTCAACGATCACAATAAACAACACTATATGAATACGTAAAACCCAAACATAGTTTCTCAAATTATCAAAATCGTAGCGGAAGTATTAACCCAGTTACAAAACCATTTAAGACAATGTTTTAACAACTTTATTCAAAACATGAAACTAAGCCTAGACGCCATGCAGACTCGTGCGCCTAGTCCAGTGTTGCTACCTTAGCGACCTGAGAAAAACATGCCGAAAAGACGTCAACATATAATGCTGGTGAGTTCACAGGTTTGTTCAATAAGTTACTAAAGTTACCAAAACGTTACCATGTTCATACTATACCAATGTCACCAAGTACGCTAGGTAGGCGTATGTTTTATTACTACTACGATTGGAAACCATTACTGGACACGTTTAGCAATGCTTAGCATATGTTTAAGCAGCCCGAATATGTTCAGCATGTTTAGCAAAGTTCAAGACAACATGCACCCGCCCGGCCCTCCAAGCCGTCGAGTGGGGCAGGTCATGCCCAATAGATCTATCCACATTTCCCCTGTTGTGCATCCCCGCACATTCATGGTTTCCCCCGGGACTTCCAAAGATCATATAGCAATATAAAGTTAAAATCATAGTATGACATATGTTACCAAAACAGTTTAGCGCATGTTTTCTCCCCCAAAAGTTAAAGCTGTAAAAGTGGGGCCGTGAACTCACCTTAGATAGCGTTTTTCGAAAATTAGTAAAATGCTAAGCCCTTGATAATCCCTCTACCGGAGATCTATCAAAATGTTCACATAAGTGTTCCGACTAATAACCATAAGGTTATCTAGTCCCCGATTATCCAGATCGTAACCAAGTATGTTTTAAAACGTGTTTAAATGTTCAACCGACACACTAGACCGACCCGACATCCCGTTGGTGACTCATTACCCTAACTAATCAAGTACACATAGATTACACCCAAGGTTCAAGCATAAAACACTTAGTTTGTATCAAAAATCTCATTTCTGCATCAGAACGGTCGAACCAGTCAGATAAAATCTCCTTCGCCCATTTTAAGTTTCCTTCGCCCGTTTTTAAGTTTTCCTTTGCCCGTTTTTCCACGTTCGACCGTTTGATCAGGTTCGCCCAACATTTCCCAGATTCGACCCTGGAATCTCTCCTTCGACCATTCGAATGGTCGAACGAGTCCAGGTTCGCCCTGTTTTATAAATTTTCCTAAAAACGCTTCAAACACATTCGAAACATCTCGAAACATCATCAAACACAGCAGTCAAGTATGATTAACATATCCCTACATAACCCCACCAATTTTGCCCCAAAACCAACTTGTTTTAATACTTTCCCAAAATGGCAAAATTATGGAAATGTCACATCATGCATGAAATCTTTACCCAATTAGGAAACTTTTTAATACCAACCCATAATCATCTACAAATGCTCAGTTTATCTTGTAATCGAAAACCCCCATTCATTTTATTAATAATACTTAACATGCACAAGCCCTAGATTTCATAAAATCCCCAAAATACCCATAATATCATCATCTATCTAATACTAACCTTTACAATCCTAAACTATCATTCATAGCAGCCCTAGATCATGTTTCTAACATTAGAACAGCAGCAAATCATTAAATAACACATAACATTACATAACACATAATTAACATATGTTTATTGATACAAAACCTATGTTTAACGATAGGGTTTAGATTTAGAAAGGTGTTTAAAAGGTTTTTATTGATAAAAACTTCCTTAGGACAGATCTGGACATTTAGGGTTAGATAAAAACGAATTAAAATGCCTTAAAAATGTTTAGGATTAAGAACACACCTTGGATTCTTGTCTAGATGTTGTTGATAGGTTAGATTATGAAAAAGAAGAGCAAAAACTCCTTCCTTAGTGATTAAAATCGTTTGAGAGTGTTTTGAGACGGTTAGGGTTTGTGAAATGGTGAAACATGACAAAGTTTGGTATTTATACTATTCCACCTTCGACCCCTGTCAATGCTCGAATGTGGTCTCCTTCGACCCTTTCACAGGGTCGAATGAACCCTGATTTGGTCGAATGAAATTCTTTAAATTCCATATCCCAGGTTCGCCCCTTTTCAAAGGGTCGAACCAAGGCACAATTCCACCTTCGACCACTCGAAGTGGTCGAACCAGAACCTATGTTTATCTAGTTTTCTAGTTTGTCGTGTTTAACGCATTTTAACGCACCTTAACATATGAGCATGCAACCTTAGTCTATGTTTAACATATTTAAGCATGGATAATCATCTACACATCATTTAAACACATCTATGTATATAATCCACCACACGACCCATAATCTACACATACACTTAATTAGTTCATGTAATGTCACCAACAACGGGACCCGGTACTAGTGTATTCCCAAAATGACTCCCAATGATCCTCAAGATCATTGAACTCTGGACAATCCTAACTTGACCCGACTCAACCAACCTAGTTAAGTTCGTTTATAAACGTTTCCCGCTAAGGTAGACTTAGATGTTACTAAAATGTTTAAGCCAAATATGCCGGGTGTCACAGTTAGGGCGTCCGTCGTTTAGTTTAGAGTCTGGCAAAGGTTACGCGTAATAGGATAAAGTATTTTGAATGATATTGGATATGAAGAATGGCATGTATGAGTTATGAGGGTTGGATTGCGTTTGTCTAAAATAGCTATGAGGAATAAGGGTCTAATAGAACACCATACCCAAGTTTCAGGAACGCAAAAGGAATGAGATGATAGACTATGGAAAGGTTAAATGAACTACCAAATAACTGGGGTTTGTTATTGGTCGACTTTAGTCTAATTTTAGATGTATCATTAGTGTTTATATATAGGGTGTACCGCAGCTAACCCACCACACCTCTGATACTTCAAAAACGTACTTAGTATCTACCAAAACCTTGATAGAATTTCACACTACCTTAACGTACCTGTAAATTCATGATTATGTTCCGGACCGTAATCACCAATTTACCTTACATTAGGGTTTTGTGCCCTTCTATGACTCTAAACACACATGTAAAATAATGCAATTAACCTTGTGATTGAGTCGTATACAATGTATCCAAAAATGAGTCCAACTATTGAGCAGGAAAAAGACTTCTACCAGTCAGTGAGTAAGAACCTCTACCGATTGTTGAGCAGGTGCGATTGCCTCTACCAGTCGTTGAGCAGGTTGTAGGGCCTCTACCGACTGTTGAGCAGGCATGATGACCTCTACCAATCGTTGAGTAGGTTATTTGGTGCTGTACTAACTGTTGAGCAAGTACTTCATCTTCTATCAGTTGTTTGATTAAGTGTACCAATTATTACACACATAAATTGCAAATTGATAATATGTACATGTAAGCAATCAAGTATCAAGTATAGTCATGCAAGTTGTAATAGAGTTGCCCTAGACAAGGTTAATGACTCTAGGTGTGTCCATTCCATGACTTCTAGTATTAAATGTTCAAATATGGTAGATAATCTAATCCTCATGTATAACTAAGGATTAAGTTTGATGCAACACACAATCAAGTTTCAATAGTTTGGTTATCATGGGTAACTAGCTCATGTTTGAGAAGGTGAAGGATATGAATTTAGTTCTTGAGAGGATGATGAAAAATCTCAAAGCAGAATCAAGGTTGTGAGAGATAGTGAATGTAAACATAGTTGATAAAGGGTTTATTTTATAGTAAGGAGATTCTTTTTAGTAGCATGAATTGTGGGGTTTGAATCAAATATAAAAGTCAAGCGTGGTAAATACCAAAAATCGTAAAAGTTCGAACAATTTGAAAATATGTAGGTGTCAATGGAGAAATTGGAGACTAGATTATGTTCAAGAGGATGGAATGATTCTATTTTCAAAATTGGTTGTGTATATAAAGATAAATCGTTAAATAGTAAATATTAAAGGAGCTTAGATCAGATTATTTCAGTTAGTCAAAGATTTGAAACACGACATTAGGTTTTGAAGATCAAGGTTCTATTAAGTGATTTTTAATATATAGAAAATCCAATAAATAAACTTTTGAATTTACAAATTAAGTTTGAGGACATCTTTTGATAAAAATATGTATTTTCCATAGTTTATAGGTGATGAAAATTTAACAATAGTAAGAAATTTTTAGTGTTGTGCTAGGGTATACTCAGGTTATGAGGTTACCGTTTGAAAAAAATTTTGTAACATGTTGGAAAGGCAGTAATATGATTTGGGTAGGGCGTTGAAAATAATCAAAACATGTGGCTAAGATGGTAAGATGAGGTGTGATTGTGAAACTCATATTTGATTATGAAATGGGATTGATTTAAGCCGTAAAATTTTGAGATTTAAAGCTTAGTTTTTAATGAAAGTGAGTGTAATCATTTATTCATTAATTAAAACGAATAAACAAGAACGTTGACTTATCAAAGCTTCTAGATTTTAATAACATAGTGAAGACATGCTTTAGCCTATAAGTGAACACTCATCCCAAGAATTCCCAGGTAGGCATCCGGGTCCCTCGTTTGATTGGGATATATGCGCAATGCCAGTCCTAGACAGAAAACTCATAATACAAGCGTTCAGCCTTCCAGATTGCACGTGTTCATTATTAGAATATAGAACTTCGATGAGATTATTAAGGTAGTTCGGGTTAGGACCTGAGGATTTTTGTCCTATTAGTCTACGGGTAAATCCAGTGATAGAGAGCAATCATCTTGTAGGGGTTAGGCAGGGATAAGAAGTAGGATGGAGATAAAGAATAGAAACAAGTAGAGTTGCAAGTAAGAGAAGCAAGTACTTGTTAAAATCCTAAGGTTATAGATGTTGATGCGTTTTGCGACTAATGATTGGATAAACATTATTAACATGTGTTAGTGACTTGGCCGAAGGTAGATATTATGGGCGAATGTAGATAAAAGTGGGCGAAGGTAGATTAATCTGGTCGAAGGTACAAGGTTGCTGATCAGAAGAACATGTTCGACCATTGGTTATGGGCGAATGTGGAAAATGTCCACATTCGACCAGCAGCAAGGGGCGAACCTGCAGTATCTATAAATAGGTTTTGTGTTTTTGAGTATGTAATAGAGTTGTCAGTTGTGTCTGTGTTCAGGTCAGGTTTCCAGGTCATTTTGGTGAAAGTCTGTAATTGATTAGATTAACGTGTGATTGATTGTAATTGAATATTTGAGAAAGTTAATCTATGAAAAAGCTTTGAAAATGATCTTGATTGTGTTTTGATTAGAGTTTTATCAGTTTGTTCAGAACTAGGGTTTCTGCACCTGGTTTTGTAACTTGTATGATCATATTATCCTGTTTTAGCTAAAATCTTTCGCTTACAAAGTGGTATCAGAGCCTAGAGGATCATACAATAACAAATTTGATAAAATCAGAGCTGATTTGGACATGTTTTTGACCTAAATACATCTGTTTTTACATAAACATTGTTTTTAAGTGTTTTTGACCGATTTAAAGGAGAATTTGTGGTCGAATTCAAGTTTTCCAAGAATTAAAGTTGCTCCAAATCAATTCCGAAACATAACCTGATTGAGATCATTCAAATCCATGAACTTTTGAAAATCTGAGATCAGAATAACCGTTTTTCAAACAATAACCGTTTTTCAAAAGTGAGGTCTGATCGTGGTGGGCGAACCTGGAACCTGACTTGAGTTTAGTGGTCGAAAGTGTTGTAGAGTGGGCGAACCTGAGTAGTTAGTGGTCGAACCTAAAAATTTGTGTAGAACTTTTCACTTTCGGGTACAGATTTTCACATTCGACCGGGTTATATTTGGGCGAAAGTGGAAGGGTGTTATTTTGTTTTTACATTCTGTTGATATCTACGTTCGGGTGTTACTGTTTGGGTGAACTTAGAATAAGAAGGGTCGAGAGTGATAAAGTTTGGACGAATATAGAATTTTCTGGTCGAACTTAGAATATTTCGGGCGAACCTAGGTTTTTGTTGAAAATTTTCTAAGTGTTGAGATTTTTCTTAGTTTGTGATCATGTGGCGTTTTCAAACTACTCCGGGATCAGCAACAACACAACCACAACAGCAAACGATGGACCCATGGACAGTGGCAGCGCAAAAGACGAATACACAGTCTTCACAACCACTTAACTACATGGCAACGACGAGCACGATGCCTCAAAGTGTAGCACATCCGGCACTACAATCTGATTACTGGGGAGTAGCAGCAGCGGCGGTAAATACTCAAACTACTAATGCTATTTCTACTTTGATTAAGGATTTGTCTACAGGTAGTGGAACTCGGCCACCGAAGCTCATGGAAATGCAAGAGTATAATCAGTGGCATACCATGTTCAAGATCCATTTGGAAGGCATGGGAGTAGAAGGAGCAGAGGCTTGGAGAATGATTGCTACGGGATACACACCACTAGTGTTGGAGAATACCGGTGAACCAGTTCCGTTGGAGAGTATGTCGGAGGAGGAGAAAAAGAAGTTTGCGGTGGAGAAGAAGGCTTTTTCCCAATTGACACAGGCAATCACAAGTGACCTGTTGCATCAGTTTGGGACATGTACTACATCAAAGCAGCTTTGGGATAAGCTTAAGAGGAAGCATGATGGTAATGAGAAGACTAGGAGCTTGAGAATGGAAGAATTGATCAAAGAGTTTGAGAATTTTTCTTTTATTAATAATGAAACTCTAAAAGAACTAACTCCTAGATATATGCATTTGTTGTCTGAATTGTCTAGTTATGGTGTACAGATTCCAATGACTAAGCAGGTGGATAAGTTTGCAGATGCTTTACCACCACAATGGGATCAGCATGTGGAAGTTCTCAGAGAGAAGGATGCTTATCAATTCTGGACTATTTCAGAGTTTATCGAAAAGCTGGAGAACAAAGAGATGGAGGATAGGAGGAAAGCTAGAAGGTCACAGATTCCTCAGAATCCTAGTTTGTATTTTGGAGGCACTTCAGTTCCAGTTGGTAACTCGAGCTCAGGAAGCATTGCACCACATGTTGCATGTATTTCCAATGTCATGGAATCATCAAAACCAACCACCAACTACTTGACACAAACATCATCCTACTCACAACCATCATACACACCACCACAATACAATTCCTACATTTCACCACTCTCCCCAATGCAACAAGCAGGTTTTTACACCGCTAACCAATCACAACAACCAATAAACCAAGTTACTCAACCTAATCAACAACCGGTGGTTTTGGATACATCTAACTTGGGAAATGTGACTGTGGAGGTTGCTCAGCAACACATTGCATTAGTCTCAGCAATGGTTTCATCCTACAATGGGTTAGTTGCTAGTCAGATTGGGAACAACAACTTAACCAACGAAGACTATGCACAGATTGACAAGGAAGAGATGGAACTCATTGACATCCAATGGGCTTTTGCGAGTATCATGAGAAGAGCAACAGAGTTCATTGAGAAAACAGGTAGGACTGATTTGGCAACTTCTCCCAACACAACCTACGGATTCAACAAGGAGAAGGTTACGTGTTTTAATTGTGGAGAAAAAGGACACTTTAAAAGGGAATGCACCCAGCCACCTAAACAAGGTAATCGAAACCCTTTCAATGCAAATTACCAGAACCGTCAACAACAAAACCAAGTTTCTTACCAAAATAACAACAACTACCAAAACCGAAACTTTAACAACCAAAACAGACAACCAAACACTCAAAACCAGATTCAAAACCAATCTCCTAACAACACAAACCGAACAGTTATACCTATCACTACACCTAATGAGACTCAACAGAATGCGAGTCAGAACCAAGCTTTGGTGACTCAACAGGATGAAAGGTTTGACTGGTCGGGTATGCAAATAGGAGTTGAGGAAGTGACTACTGGTGGGAATGTGGCATGTGTTGCTTATCAGGTTGATATGGAAGAGTCGGTGGCGGTTGATGAGAAGAAAGAAACTGAGGAGTGTGAAAGTGATGATTCTGAGACTGAGATGGAAGTGGAGAATGAACCTGTTGAGGTTAAGGCTGAGGAAACGAGTTCTGGAATGGTGATTGATTCTGTTACTGATGTTCCTGAAGAGTGTAGATCAGTTTATTCAGATTCTGAGAGCGAATCAGACACAGAGACAAGTGTTGATTCTTTAGATGATGATATTGATCAGCTGCTGGCAGAAGCTGACTTTTTGATGACGAGGAAGTCGTGCATTGCTGATGATGCTTTCACCAAGATTGACTACTCCAAGTTTTTCACTGGAAAGGAAGCTCATTTTGCACTAATGGCCATGACTGAACCGCCTAAACCTGTAAGTTCTGATTCTAGCACTGATGTTAAAACTGTTAAACATTGTGAGAAATGTGATAGATTGACTGAGGAGATTAAACAACTCCGTATTGAACGTGATAGTGCTATCATGAACAGTCAATCTACTCGCAAAGAGTTGAATGCTTTCAACAAAGTATTAGATGGCTATAAAAAGGACATTTCCGACTTGAAAAACACTTTGTCATTGAAACAATTGGCAATAAACAACTATATCAATGAAATTGAAAACACCAAGTTGGAAATGGCAGCCATAAAATGCTTTGCTGAAAAGGTTAACAAAAAGTTGGAAAGTTATAAGAATGTTGCTTATGTGGTAGATCATATTATTGATGACAAAACACCTAATTACAAGTCTGTACCATCTCCGGTTCTTTTTGAAAATCATAACTATCACCAAGTTATACCGGAGAGTTTGGTAAAATCAGACTCATCATCGGAAATGGAATCTAATACCTCGAGTTTTGGTGATCCTCATTCTGATGTGAGACCGATTTTAGGCTTGAATGATGAGGGTGTTTATGCTGAAAGTGTGAATTCAGACTCAGAGAATGATGATACTGGTAATGACCAAACTGTTAATGTATGTGAGATTCCAAAAGAAAATCACATCATTACTACTGAACCAGTGTCACCATCTCAACATGTGCATCCGATGGCAACTGTTCATCGTGAGAAAAAGTCTGAAAAGAATGAGATTAGAAAGGATTTTGAGAATGAACCAAGTGACAAACCTGTCAGGGTGTTTTATCGGATGGAAGGATCCGATAAAATCATCTCTGATGAGGAATTTCCAATAAAAAATGCTAACTATGCTAAAATTGAAAAGATATGGCAAGAAAGCACTATTTGGTTTCCAAAACATGAGAGAACAAACGAAATTCCACCAGAAATTTTAAAGAAATTGTTTTCGGATGTTCCTCAAGAACCAAAGGTCCATGTCACTGAGTTCATTCGACCAAATGACAAAGCAAATGGTTTTCATGAGCCCACTTACTCAAAAGGACCACTTCCTGAGAGTTTGAGGAATCAACAGTATAATGATCAATATCCTGTTAGATCATTTGCTCCACCAAATGCTCATTATGTTTTTGAAGAGTATCGAAAATGCTTTAAATGTGGAGAACGTGGGCATTTACTTGCTCAGTGTCCATATGTAAGGCATAAAAGACATGAGGTTGAAGTTAGAAATTCCATGAGAAAGCCGATTGATCATTATGTTCCACCACATAGACGGGTTGTTCCTCAACAACAACAGTTTTATAATCAAAACAATTTTCAAATGAGGAACAATCGTCCAATTCAATATGATCAAAGAAATCGGATTGCTATGGAACAATCATGGAGAAAGCCTGTGGTGAACTCAACAGTTGATAGGCAAAAGGTTCCACAAAAACCAATTGTCAAATCAAATGTTGGACCTAAGTCTGTTAACTCAGATAAGGTTGCCAAGAAAGTTACTTTTGTTAACAATGTTCAGAAACCAATTGAAAAACCAAAATCTCAAATTCGTATTCTTAAAAGATCTGAACAATCTTGGTCACCAAATGGTACTCCAGGAGCTTCTACTTCAAAGGTAAGTGAGAAAAATGAAAGTGTTTTGAACAATCAGAAAAAGATTGATCCAAAACAAAAAGTTGTTGAAAAAGTTAATGAGGATGTTTCTTTGAAAACCGATGTTCAAAGGCCCAAGACTCACGCTTGGGTCCCCCGAAAGAACTAAATGTTTACTTTTTGTGTGCAGGGAGCTTCAGCTGGCCCTATTAGCAGTCTATGGATTGTTGATAGTGGAGCTTCAGGCCACATGACGGGGGATCTCGCATTGTTGTTTGATGTGAAAAATATTAATGGAGGGTATGTCGCTTTCGCGGGTAATAAAGGAGGATATATTACGATGGAAGGAAGCGTGAGTAATGGGATTGTGACTTTCGAGCGGATTTCTTATGTCAAGCAGATAGACTATAATTTGTTGAGCGTCAGTCAAATATGCGATAAACAATTTTCTGTGCATTTTGATGACAAATCCTGTTATATTCTCAAACCGGGCTTCAAAATTCCAAAGGAGTGGGTAATGTTGATGGCACCTCGAGTCAACAATCTCTATATTCTTGACATGTCCAAGGCGATGACATCACAGGGACAGATAACATGCTTTCTATCCAAGGCGACCGAAAAAGAATCCATAATGTGGCACCGCAGAATGGGGCACATTCATCTGAGGAAAATGAATCAATTGGTGAGAAATGGGATTGTCGATGGAGTAAACGTGAAACATTTCCATCTGAACGACAAGTGTGTAAGCTGTATGAAAGGAAAACAACACAAACAGTCCCATAAAGTGAAGAAAGTTAACTCTGTTGAGATGCCGCTTGAGCGATTGCACATGGACCTTTTTGGACCGGTCAAGCGCAAAAGTCATCTTGGAGAGCTTTATTGTTTAGTTGTCACTGATGACTATTCACGATTTTCATGGGTGATGTGTTTGAAGAACAAAAGTGACACCTTTACCAACCTACAAGTTCTGTTCACTCGATTGGAGAATATCTACAATTTGAAGATAAAAAGAATCAGGAGTGACAACGGGACGGAGTTCAAAAACGCCAAGATGGATGAACTTTGTGAACGCAAAGGGATACATCATGAATATTCGGCTCCGTATACCCCACAGCAGAACGGTGTTGCTGAACGAAAGAATAGGACTCTAATTGAAGCGGCTAGAACAATGCTCGCTGATTCAAATCTTCCAGTAATGTTCTGGAATGAGGCGATTTATGCAGCAAATTATACATTAAATCGGGTTCTAACAGTGAAGAAGTTTGGAAAAACATCTTATGAACTGTTACACCGACGAAAGCCCAACTTAGAGTATCTAGAACCTTTCGGGGCGCCATGCACGATGTTGAATCCAGGTGAGAAGTTTAGTCCTAAAGCTGAGGAGGGATATTTTGTTGGATATGCAACCCCACTCAAACGGGTATTCAACAAGCGAACTCGTCAAGTGGAGGATTGGGCTAACGTGGAAGTTCAACGATACACTCAAAATGTGCAAGGCATGGGTCATGATTGGATGTTTGATTACAAAGATTTCTTTGAATCATTCAACCTAGATAGCTTGGTTGAAGAAGCTGTTATCAGATTACTTTACGAGTGTGAAAACGCGGCGACTTCACCGTTGATGCGTCCAATCACCGTAAACCCCCCACCAGCTTCTAATGATACCAGTGCTCCTATACAAGAAGAAGAGATGTTTCAAAAGGCTTCAACTTCATTAGACACTTCAGAATCAGAAGATGAACAATTTGAAGAAGCCGTTCTTGAACATGCAGAGGAATTAGAGGCGCAACCTGTGAACCCAACTCCAAATCCAGATGTTGCTTCATCATCAAACATGGGTCATGATCAGGATGCTGTAGAAAACTTGACTGCTCAGACGGGAGTGATTGTACCTGTTAATCCGGAATCTCGGATTCATCGTATTCACCCGCTAGAGCAAGTTATCGGTGATCCTGGAAGTGGTGTTATGACCAGAGGGCAGCTGAAAAGCGTTAACTCGCCAGAGAGTTTTGGTGCTTTAGCATTATATGCCAAAATTCAAAAATCTGGTAGTCAAAATGATTGGTCGTTTGCATGTTATGTATCGCAGGTAGAGCCAAGGACATACAAAGACGCTTTGAATGAAGATGCCTGGGTTGAGGCAATGCAGGAGGAGTTATTACAATTCCAGAAATTGGGAGTCTGTACGCTCACAGATTTGCCGCCAGGAAGGAAGAAAATAGGCACTAAGTGGGTGTTTAAGTGCAAAAAGGATGATCGTGGAGTTATTGTTCGCAACAAAGCCAGATTGGTCGTGCAGGGTTTCCATCAAATCGAAGGGATTGATTACAATGAAATCTATGCACCAGTAGCACGGAGTGAAGCTATTCGGATGTTCCTCGCGTTTGCTTCATACAAGAAATTCAAAGTCTATCAAATGGATGTCAAGAGCGCATTTTTGTACGGGAAAGTCAAGGAGGAGGTTTATGTCGGGCAGCCACCAGGCTTTGAGGACCCAATCCACCGGGATAAGGTCTACGTGCTGAACAAAGCTTTATATGGTTTGCACCAGGCTCCAAGACAGTGGTACGAGGAGCTAAGTACATACCTCATCTCCAAAGGATTCAAGCGCGGCCTCGTCGATTGCACCCTCTTTACGAAGAAGACGGGAGATGATTTGCTTCTAGTACAGATTTACGTTGATGATATTATATTTGGTTCAACTAACGAACATTTATGCAGGGAATTCGAAACTGTTATGCAAGAAAAGTTCGAAACGAGCGCTATGGGGGAGATGCAGTTTTTCCTCGGCTTACAGGTGGACCAAAGACCCGACGGGATCTTCATTCACCAGACGAAATATGTATCCGACATCTTGAGCCGATTCCAGATGGAGGACTCTAAGCCGATGGATACCCCGATTCAACCCAATCACGGGATTGGAGTGGACGCTAAGGGGGAGCTGACAGACCCATTTACATACAGAGCAATCATCGGATCTCTGATGTATTTGACGGCGTCTCGACCAGATATTATGTATGCAACGTGTCTCTGTGCTCGCTATCAATCGAAGCCGAAACAAAGTCATCTGACGGCGGTCAAGCGTATCCTTCGATATCTGAAGGGTTGTCCATCAAAAGGACTTTGGTACCCTAATGATGATGATTTTGATTTTATTGCTTTTAGTGATGCAGATTGGGGCGGTTGTGACAAAGATAGCAAATCAACAACAGCTGGTTGCCAGTTTTTAGGGAGCAGGTTAATTACCTGGCAATGCAAGAAACAGACTTCCGTCGCACTGTCTACATGTGAAGCCGAGTACATTTCAGCCTCGAGTTGCTGTTCGCAAGTGCTCTGGATCCAACAACAGATGGTCGATTACGGTTTGCAGTTTCTTAAAACCCCTATACACTGTGACAACGAAGCCGCAATTGCATTAACTAAAAATACTGAAAATCATTCTAAAGCGAAACATATTCGGATTAAATATCATTTTATCCGTGATTGTTATGCTAAGGAATTGATAGATATGGTCAAAATCCATACTGACTACCAACGTGCAGATTTGTTTACAAAAGCTTTTGACAGATCCCGCTTTGAATATCTTTTAAAAGTAAACAATATAAAGGAAAAACAGGACTAATCGGCACCTCGGTTTATCGCTTTTTAGTTTTTAGTTTTAGTTTTTAAATTTTTGCTTATTGGGAATTTCTCTTTGCTAATTGGGAATTTCTCTTTACTATCATAATCCTCAAAGAAGTTGATGCTTTAGAGGGGATTGTTTAATCCTCAAAGAAGTTGATGCTTTCAAGTGGATTGTTTCTTTCAAATTTTTTGTTTTGTTTTTCAGAAAAATTAAAAAAAAAACCCAAAAATATGTTCTTTATTTTAGGGGGAGTCATTTTATCAGAAAAACCAAAAACATTAAATTTTTTTTTCAAAATACCTAAAAATTAGAAAAACCAAAATGATTTCCTGGATAAAAAGAGGAAATGATAGTACATCAGTGGGGATCTGGCACAGGCTAACGAATTGTATAGTATAATGAGACGTATGTTGATTACGTGTGATGTGCTGATAGGCTTCGTAGACTAAATATTGCGTGCATTAGTGATACAATCATAACAAACTACGCGTTTGTGGCTGAACACCTCATGGACATATGGTCTTAGTACCGTAATTTCGTTTGATAGGGTATTTGTACAAAACTCGGAGGTTTAGGGTCGTTATGTTATTAGTTGTCTGGGGATAGCCTATCTGATCTTCTGCTGTAAGTCATTACGGACCTAGATCAGACAGGATGTCTTTATAAAAGAGCTATATGCCAAATCCTAAAGTTACCGAATTGAGGAACTTTCCATGTTATATGATGATCAATGATTATCTATTACATCGTATTGATCATTGATGCAAATCATGATTAATATCAGTCCTCAACCTGGTATAATGCATATGTTACTTTGCTGCATTAATTTGCTGACCTGTATACCTCTATGCATTATATCTTGTACAATTACAGGCGACGAAAGCATAATCACACTTTACAATGAGTCTTTGTGCATTTACTTCTTGATACGGGAGTATGTCGTGTGTGTGGGAACCATAATGTGTTAGTCTAATACATCTAATTCGTATTATTTTAAAGCATTGCGTAACTGTCTGCATGTGAGCTTATGTGGACAACAATATCAGCAATTGCCGTGTCACATACAGTTTATAATGATAATGTTAAATGAAAAGATCAACGCTGTGATCAGATTTCTCAGAAAACTGATATGATCCTCTTACCGGATATCACAAAATGTTTACTGCTTTCATTTACTTTAATGCATTTTATTTTGTTGCATTTTACTTTTATTGTCAAAAAGATACAAAATCCAAAAAGATTTCAGGTGTGTTTTGATAAAATTTCAGAAAATCCAAAAATATTTGCATTTCTGCTTTATTTTTGATAACCGAGGTTGTTTGATCGTCAATTTCTGAGATTTGAGAACACCATCTGGGCTTTGTATCATTCAAAACGTGAAAATTTGAGTTTAGGAAGTTTAACGGATTGAAAAATGTTGAACGGGATTCGAATTCGTGATTTGGCGAAATTTTCAGATTTTTCCATTTCACATTCGCCCCTTAATTGGGTCGAATGTGGAAAAATCATTACCTTCGACCGTTTTGATTTTGGACGAATGTGAGCTTTTCACTTCCGGGTGACAAAATCCACCTCCGGGTATACATTTTACCTTCGGGTGGACGAAGGTGGCCATATTTCACATTCGTGCCATTCATTTGGGGCGAATGTGGACTTCACCCACATTCGACCAACAACAACGGACGAATGTAGCTTCTATAACTAAGCCAGTTCACATTCAAGCCCTTCATTCAAAATTTTTCAAAATTTTATCGATAACCAGACCTTGTTGCTGAGATTCTGTTGATCATTGTTTATTGTTCCTTGCTTATTACTGATTGTTTTAAGACAAATTTTACAGGTATTGGACATCATTTCAGACCAGAATTGACGTTTTTAAGAACCGGACTTAGGGTTTAAATTTTAGGGTCTTAGGATGATTGTTAATGGTTGTTTTTGAGTTACATTCAATCCACATCAGTTTTAGGGGGAGAAGAATAAAGGAATTAGGTTTTCAACACCATTTGATTGTTTAATCGATTGTATAGACTGTTTTAACCTAATTCTTCTTTTAAAATTGATGTAAATTGAAATTTGAGGACAATTGGTAATACACGAGTGTTAATCGGCCTTGTTAGAACATATTCAGATCAAAATAACATGTTATATTCAACTTTGGCAGAATTTCAAACTTTGGGATAAACTTTTTCACCTTCGGTTCAAATAAACGGGCGAAGGTGGAATCGGTTTGGGCGAATGTACAATAATCTGGACGAAAGTGACTTTTACTCAGATCATGTTCACATTCGACCATAATTTTCACATTTGACCAAATAATCTCACATTCGACCATTCTAAAACGGGCGAATGTGCAGTATGTTTTTGACCAGAATTTTTGTAATTTTTGTCGTTTTTGTATTTTGACGTGTTTGTTTGATTTTAATGTGCAGATGGCTGATCAATCTGAAAACATTGAAGCACCAGTAGCTAATGTTGAAGTTCCAGCTGAGATCATAGTTTCAGATCCGGTGCCAGAGGAAGAAACGTCTGTTCCAAGCAGTTGGACGTTTGAATGATCGCATAACTGTTGCGCATATCTCGGTGATGTAGAGAAGAATACGGAGTTCACCGAGATCATAGAGTTTCTGAAGAGGAGCAGAATAGTTCATGCATTAGCCACACCGACGATCATATACAGAGACAATATTGATGATTTCTACCGAAATGCGAAGTATGACTTCTGGGAGAATCAAACGATCATCAAGAGCAAGATTCAGGATATGGAGATGTTCTTGACTGAAGCTGATATTCGGGAAGCGTTACAGATAAAGTTTGAAGATAGTGAAGATCCCAGGGAGTTGTCATGGACAGAGCAGAAAGCGTGTTTCTTACGGATGAAATACAAAGGTCCAATTACTGACGGATCTATGTATAAGGGGAAGCTGGGAGTGCAGTTTAAGTATTTTGCACATGTTCTTATCCACGTATTTGGGTGTGTGAGCGGTGGATATGATGTCATGAGAAGGAGTTTAAGTTCGTTAATGGTTGCGTTGACACTCAACAAACCATTTAACGTATCTGGGATGATTCTTGATCATATGCTGGAGATGCTGAAAGGAATGAAGAACAAGAAGTTCATGTTATATCCGAGATTTCTGATGATGATCTTTGACTATAAGTATCCTATGTTGAAAAAGGATCCGACTATGATCCTAGGTCAAGATCATATGAACATTAGAACATTGATGAGAATGAAGGGTTACAAAGGTGTGCCTGATAGTGAGAAGCCACCTAACAGGAGATTATTTGGGGCTTTGATTCGTCAGGATTACACTGATCCTGGACAGAACAAAGCTAGACATGATAACAGTGACTCGGACAACGATGATCCTTTAGTGTACGCCGATGCAAACACTAAGAGGAAACGGCAAGTAGTCAATCCTGGAGCCAAAGGGAAGGGCAAGGGAAAGACTGTGGATCAGGGAAGCTCTAAGCAACAAGCGGTTAGACAGAAATCGACAGCGAAGAAAGGATCAGGTTTGGTGGACGAAGAGTCGGTAGATTCAGAAGAGACTGAAGTAGAGGAACAGTGGGATTTTGATACTGAAAATGTGAGGACCACCAAACGTAAGGCCACTATGGTTGGTGAGTCTGAATCCTTGAACAAGTCGATAGAAGAAGCTGAGAGAAGGACAAAGTCGTTGAATGATGACGGTACAGGTATTAATATGGATGATTTACATATTGGAGAGACTGTAGTGGTCAATTTGCCCAAGACAAAGAAGCAAAAGACCATGGCCAAGAAGTCGAGTACAAAAGAGCTGAGGGAGAAAGAGTTAGCTCAGTTATTGAAGGGTAAAAGAGTACCTGATGCAGGTACATCATCTAAGCTGTCTTCACCTGTTTCTAAAAAGCAGAAGAAAACGAAAGAGGCAGAGACTTTACCAATCGATCAATTCAATGTCGATTTGGATAAAGTGCTCGATATGTTCAGAAAGCCTCAGAAGGAGAAAGTAGCTGAAGTTGAGCCATCTAAATCAAAGTCGAAGAAAGTAACTGTGGATGACGATGTCATGAAGCAAGTGAATAAGAAAATGGAAGATATGATGAAGATGTTAGTTGCTCAACAGGCTGAGATTGCTAAGTTTAAGCAAAATGAGGAGAAAATGCTTCAGATCGTGGTTGCTTCGAAATCTAATCAGGATGAGATAAATGATAAGATTAAGATGTTGGAAGCAAAGAACAAAAAGCTTGAAGGCAAATGTTCGAGGAATAAGAACAGATTGAAGCTGATTAAAGAGGATAACAAAGAACTAAGGAATGAAAACAAACGCCTTAGTAATTTGATTGACGAGCTTTATAGCAGGGCACCCCAGTTGAAAGAGGGTGAAGAAGATGAAGAAGAAGAAGAAGAGAAAGTCGATTATGAAGATTCTGAATCTGATAAAGAACAAGATGATGATGAGGATGATGATGAATCGGAGAAAAGTGATGATGATGATGACAAAAATGATGATGATGATGATGCAGAAGGTGCTGGGAGACAGAAAGGAGATGAGTTTAGCAGTGGTAGTGATCATGATGGAGGAGATGATACTTCTAGATTCACTTATGAGAAGAGAACATCAAAGAAGAAAGATACTGGAGAATCAAGTTCTAAGAAGAAAGGTGAGAACGTTGATTCAGACGAAAGTATTTTCTGGAATGAGAAGGTGAGATCTCTATCTGATGATGCTAAACAGTTGTATAAAGATATGTTGGAAAAGAGAGAGTGGACCTGTAACACCCCAACCGATGGCGGAAACATCGGGGTGCCACGTATTGATGATTGTTTTCAGTAGCACATGGTATAATATAAATTTTAAATAATTTATTCAAACATAATATCCAAAATGTGAAATAATGTCTAAAAATCCAAATACATAACATCAAATAATAACTTCAAAAACTTCAAATAAACTTCAAGATAAATCCTCATGCTAACTCAAGCCTCAGCTTCATTGTTACCTGAAACATGTTAATTTTGAAAGTATTTTGGGTCAACATAAGTTGGTGAGAATTACATAGGTTTTTGATGATAAATGAATAAAATGTTATGCAATTCATGTGCCATGTTAATCTAGCCCATATGTGAGAACATATTAGAAATAAATCGAGTGCATAATCAACCCTGTTGACTGTTATAAAATGATACATACCATACACTTATGGTCCCAATGAATATGTTATGCGATAACAAACACCCACGTAACCTTGGTAGGAGGCACGTATCCGGGTGGGATTGTCAGTCCAATAGATCTATCAATGTATACCGTCGGCTGATCAATGTTAATGATTATGCTAGAATGGTGCTTACTCTAATCATGCTCAAGACAATATGCAACATAGAAAACACATAGACACATTGATGATTTAATTGCAATGAAAATGTTATAACATGTTTCACCCCAAAAATGGTGATAAATAAAAGGGGCTATGTAAACTCACCTTAGCAAATGTTAACTTGTTGAAAATATGAAATAATTGTGTTGCCCCAAAGTGATTCCAAATATTACCCTATAATGAGGTAATATATAATAAGTCTAAGTCTAATTAACTAATATGTGTATCCTAGGGTTTCGATTTGGGGATAATCAATTGTTAAATTTAATTTAAAATGTTAATTAAATAAAGTAAATTTGATAATTTAATGAAAGAAAGTCTTTTTATAAAATCTGAGTTTTGAGTGAGCACATTAAAGTGTTTGAAGCAATAAAATAATTTTTATAAAATTATTTCATTTAAAATAGATTTTTAAATCTATTTATTTATAAATAGCCAATTATTAACTTTAATATTCAAAAATACTAAAATTAAAGAAATCTTATTTTAAAAATCATATTTCTGTTCTAAATGATTAAAAATAATTTGTATAAAATTTTGGTGCAAAAATGATGAAAATTGGATTTATTATGAATTAATAATTATGATTAAATCTAACAAAAATTGATTAAAAATATAAAATAAATGATTTTACTGAATTAAAAATTATTTCAGTAAAGTTTAACTTTATAAAAAGTTAGGATAATTTTTGGGGAATTTAATAAAACTGTTTTGATATAATAATGGATTTTTATAAATATAATAGTATAAAAATGATTTAATTATTATAAATATTAAATAAAAGAATTTCTGAAAAATAAAAATTGTAAATAACACTTTTAAATCAGATTAAACAATTATAATTTTTTTAGAATTTATAAAATAGTTTAGGTATTTTAAAAAGAATTTAAATGATTAAAAGGATTAATATATATATATATAATTAATTGTTTGTTTTTAAAAAAAGAAAAGAAAAGAATGAACAAAAACCGGTCAGAGTCGGACTCGAACCCGGGTGACCTCGGAAAAGGACCAGAGTCACAACCACTTGGCCTAGGCCGGTGGTTGTGAGATCTTTAGTTTAAAAATAAATAAATATGTTATGCCTGAATCAGTTTATCCCCAAATTATACCACGACGAACCCTAGATTTACAATTGAGCAAATCAGACAACTATAGCCCGATTATTGTTAGGGCTATTGTTGTCTGATAGCCGATGAGTGAAACCCACCAAAAATATTAGACTCACAGTGATGGATTGATGTTGATGGTCGGGTCAAAGAGAAAGTCAACCACGAGCAAAAATAAGCAATTACAGAGTGAATTAGAGTGAAATAGAGATTGAGAGAGAGTTGTGAGCGATTTTCCAAGACTCGCAGACCATCTATTTATACTAGAGGATTAGGGTTAGGGTTAATTAGAAGGTTGACTTATAATTGAATACCTACGCGTCAATTGATTAAATTGGTCAACTATTGCCGTGTTATCGACGTGTAAACGCGTTGGATTGGGCCGGATAATACACGAATTTACCAAAGATAGCATAATTACTCGTTAATTCGAAGGATTGATCAACAAGGAATCCCACAGTTGACTTTCCTTGTCAACTGTGAGGATTAAGTATGCGTATATATTTAATATATGACCGGGTTTATCACAAGGAACTGGCTAGCCCAGTTGGTTGTGCACTTGTGTTCGTTTAACCCGGCCTTTGGCGCGGGTTCGATTCCCGGCCAAGGCATGTTTTATTTTTGATTCAATTATACAATCACACACATATATATAATATTATATATAGTATTAGGGTTCCATAAATGCGACAAAAATAATAGATGCGAAGATAATTATGAAAACTTGACGTTTTATTAATGTCGATGGTGTAACGTACAAGTATTTAATGCGTAATGTTACATTGCATGATGTCTTGTATTCGTCTAACACGTGAGATGTCGGGACACCAATGAGATGTCGAGTCTTGTCTGGTACGGTCGGTTTAACAGTCAAAGGTGTTTTCAAACGTTTATGGTTATGGTCTGGACATTCAGGGACTAGTTAACCTGCGGGTTATTAGCCCGGATACTTATACACATCTTATGATAGGTCGCCGCTATTTGGGGCTATCATAGCATAATTACTTAACTGTTTTCAAGTAACGCATTCTAAGGTGAGTGTCACAGCCCCACTTTTACCGTTTTGCTTTCGGGGGAGAAACATGCTACTTGCTTACTTATTAAAGGTCATGTTATACTATGGTTACTTCATGTTACTATACGGCTTTTACGGAAAGTCTCAGGGGGAAACCATGAATGTGCGGGGATGCACAACGAGGGAAATGTGGATAGATCAATTGGGCCTCACAAACCCCACCCGACGGCGGGGATGCCGGGCGGGTGCATATTGTCTCTAACTCTCGGGTTATTGAGGCATCGGTAACCGAGTCAATCAGGGATGGATTCAACATTGGTACATGTTTAGTAATGGGTTCCCAACTGTAGTAGTAAAAACACTTAACGTCTAGCTAACGTTCTTATAACCTAGTAGTAACGGGAATGATCTTTTCAAACTTATAACAACTCTTTTATTAAAGAAAACCTATGAACTCACCAACATTATATGTTGACATTTTTGGCATGTTTTCTCAGGTCCCTAAGGTAGCAGTTAATGGACTAGGCGCACGGAGTCTTGCACAACGTCTAGAATTTTGATGCATATTAAACAATGTTTTGTAAACTACAATATGCCTTTTGGTTGTAAACAAGAAATGCTTCCGCTGCTAGTTTACGGCTCAAAGCATGATGTTTTGGTTTTAATATATAAATGTATGCATGTTTGTTGTTTGTTTATTGTTGTAACCTCATGTAATTTCCCTAATTTTTAATTAATAAAAGTCTCATTTTTTTATTCGCTTTTATAATTCACATTATTGTTGTACAGTTATAATCATGTCAAAATTCTTATTTGCTCTTATCAATGTCAAGCATTTAGTCTAAATTTTTAATAGATGCAAATTTATAATAAACTATGTAATAATTTTTGTCTAGTGGTATGGTGTTCCCCCTTATAAATATGAGGTTGTGGGTTCAAATCCTTGCAAATGCAATGTTAGGTGGAAATAAGGTGGTATAAAATTTGCCGTTAAAAAAATCACTTATTTTATTTTTTTATTATTATTTTTTTTTGGTGTAATAAAATTATATGATTAACAAAAATGAAATTCATATTGAGGTACAAACTTGCATCGATAAAGGACATGATTTTGTATTCCTTATTAAAGGACATATATCTTTATTCCTTATAAACAAATCACCTAGCTTTTGTTTCTTGAACCCATAATTTTTAAAGATGTTCATACGCATCAGTGCAACTCAACCCATGGAGCCCATTCTACCATCACCCACTAAACCTCACATCAAAAACCCGATTCAAGGATCCATGGGCACCATCCAAACCGTTTGACTAATTCTTACAAAATCCGGAAATCATGGAACCTAAATCGAATAAACACTTATGTTGATAATCATCATTAAAAAACCTTCCTTTCCATTCCCACGCAATTAACCCTTTCACACGGTTTTGACCGGATTTTTTTAATGATAGATTGATTGATAATCAACCCCATAAAACTCGGTATTCAAAACCCGGTAATCAAGCCAGCATGTTCTCAACCCTTAGCATAAATTGAACCCACCTCCTACCTTTGAACCCAGACGCCACCCTGTTTTCCCGAAAGCCTCCGAATAATCCCGCCCCTGTCCTACAAACCAATCCCGCCGACGTTCTAGCTTTTCCGGCTACTCTCCTCGTCAACCAGCCCTTGCCTTCTCACCGTAAAAAACCACCACAGGATCTCCGTTTTCATCACCTTTCTTACTACCGTCATATCGGTTCGTCACAACATACGACCACTACTACCACCCCCATCCCACCATCAGCCACTCCTACCCAGCGAGCAACCATATCTCACCGTGCGAAGTACCGTCAGAAACGACCTAGTTCATCCCGTATCTCTCGGTATAAGTGTGTCTGTATTATTTTTTTTTTAAGGGGAGAAGATATTGTTTGGTTGTCACTGGTGGTATTCTGATGGTGATAAGAAATCAAATATAGGATGTTTGGGTTTTCAAGAAATAGTTTGGGATAAAACTTTTTAAAATAATGTGTTCGATGCGTATTTGGGTTCTCAACGTCAACCCTATTATTTTCACTTTTAAATAATGATTTTCAAGGACATAATTGTTTTGATTTTATTTTGAGAATGATTAATAAGTAACTAATAATTGTTTTCCTACAAAATATTATCAAATGGTTACTTATTTAAATAATTTCGTATGGAAGTTTGTTGAGCAAGTTTTACAAAAAAAAAAAATTACTAGCTTAACTTACGCTCATTATTATTTTTCCCATTTAATTAGTTATGCTACATAAATTGCAATTCAAGCTATTTAATCAAAAATGCTAAATATTCCTAAATTAGATACGGAGACCCTAAGTGTCTAATCTAGGAACCCTAAATTTTAAGTTATATGTTTCCTTAGACGTTGTTTGTCTTATCTAGGTTGATTCCTTGTGAATCATCTTACTGGCTATGCATTGCATTTTGGATATTCATTAGCTTGCTAAAAGGTGAGTTTACATAGCCCCTTTTTCTGTTTTACATTTTTGAGGTGAAACATGTTTAAACATTTTATACACTATCATTTACTCATTCTATCATTTGACTGTAACAAAAAGACACAGTACAATCATTAACATTGATCAAGCCGCCTGTTTAGATTATAGCGCTATAGGTCTGACAAACCCATCCCCCCGCATAAATTCAGGGATGATCGATAACAGTTACACTTTTACTAACTTGCGAGTTAGGTCTCAGTCGACACAAGGTTTGATTGTACAAAAGACGCATTGTTACATGTCGGACTCATATTCTATCATTACTCATTATTATACTTCAACTATGATTACTATACAACATATTACTTTCAACTATATGCAAAACCTATGTATTCTAACCAACTATTTATAGTTGACCCCCCATCTTTCCAACTCAACATGTTTCAGGTTTTACTTGCTATTGGAAGTTGTACAAGTCTTGGATCACATAGGAGCTTTGGGCCTAGTTTATGTAAATCAAGTTTATGTATTTATTAAATTGTATGACAAATTGTAAATTGTTAGTAATATTCAACTTCCATTTAGTACCATGAGCTATTGAACAATCATCACTACGTGACACCTCGATGTTTCCGCCATCGGTTGAGGTGTTACAGATTGGTGTCAGAGCCATGGTTATAGGGAATTAGGTTATTAGAAAAAAATAATCTAGTCTATTGTAAGCGAAAGATTTTAGCTAAAACAGGATAATATGATCATACAAGTTACAAAACCAGGTGCGGAAACCCTAGTTCTGAACAAACTGATAAAACTCTAATCAAAACACAATCAAGATCATTTTCAAAGCTTTTTCATAGATTAACTTTCTCAAATATTCAATTACAATCAATCACACGTTAATCTAATCAATTACAGACTTTCACCAAAATGACCTGGAAACCTGACCTGAACACAGACACAACTGACAACTCTATTACATACTCAAAAACACAAAACCTATTTATAGATACTGCAGGTTCGCCCCTTGCTGCTGGTCGAATGTGGACATTTTCCACATTCGCCCATAACCAATGGTCGAACATGTTCTTCTGATCAGCAACCTTGTACCTTCGACCAGATTAATCTACCTTCGCCCACTTTTATCTACATTCGCCCATAATATCTACCTTCGGCCAAGTCACTAACACATGTTAATAATGTTTATCCAATCATTAGTCGCAAAACGCATCAACACACTCCCCCTCGACTATTGATTGGATAGTTTTCTCTGTTGGTCCATTGTCTTGTTCATCAACTTGATTCTGAGCTGTTTCTTCTGCTCAGTAGTCATTGGAGGCTCAAATGTTCTCTTCACTGGTTTAGACACATTCGCTATCTTCACTGTCTTACCAAGCTTACCCTCCAAATTGCTTCCCGCATTGATGTCATAGGCAAAACAAACTCCAACCACTTGAGTGTATTTTCTTGCTTGATCAAAGTCTTTTGGTTCATAGTAGATCGGATTGTAGAAAAGCATGATGATGTCTTCAAACGTGCAATTAATCAACCACATAGGATCAAATACATGAACATGCTTGTATTTATCCTTTCCATCTCTCAACACGATCACCGCTTCAGCCTTTCTCCAGTCATAATACCAGAAGATAAAATCAGCACTGAAATGCTGTGGCATAGGCATCAAAGGTATCTTTCTCATCACTTCAGGTGCTTTGTAGATCAAAGTTACTCGCTTCATATTGGTTTGAGGATCAATATCCCTATGAACTTTTCTTCGGGGATATTGAGGCTTGAACCTATTCCATCTTGTTCGACTTTCCCAAACCAATTTATCTGCGCACCAACCAACATGCGAACCATTCACTTCTGCGCCTGACATTGGGAATCTACATAAATCTCTAACCGCCCAGTACGGTAGAGTAAGCAAATCACAGAATCTATTGAAGTACAAGATTCCTGTTTCCCATTTCGCAGCAATGCACTTCAATCTACCCAAATATGTCCACCCGAGAGCTCTGCCTTTGAACTTAGCGTTGTGAAACTTATAAAAGTTACCTTGAGCTTCAGGCTTTGGTCGGTTCTCATCCATTTCCTTCAATTTCCTCAAATAACTCTTCAACTCATCAGACTGATTTGAAGGTCCTTGATTATCAGCACCAAATACTTTCTCTACAAACTCTTCACTCCTCTTCTGAGCTTTCTGCTTTGCTGACTTATTTGGTACTTCAGTAAAATCAGGAAATACTTCATTTTCATCTGTTTGTCTGAAATACTGAGGGAACTCTTCATGAGTTATATCTTCCATCTCCACTTCATTGTTCTCAGGAGTCTGCATATCATCTGAATGACTTCCAATATCCTTTTCAGGAATATCTGGAATTGATTCATCCATCATAAACTCCTCAAAAGTTTTCCCTACCCTCTGTGCAAGACCATCTAGTATTTCCTTTGCCACAGATGCAGGTAATTCCCCTTCTTCAAGATCAGGATCTTCATATTCCAACTCATATCTTAAGTCATCAGTTTGGAATATCTCAGCAAAGCATCCTGTGAACTCAATGGTCCTGTAACATTACGCATTAAATACTTGTACGTTACACCATCGACATTAATAAAACGTCAAGTTTTCATAATTATCTTCGCATCTATTATTTTTGTCGCATTTATGGAACCCTAATACTATATATAATATTATATATATGTGTGTGATTGTATAATTGAATCAAAAATAAAACATGCCTTGGCCGGGAATCGAACCCGCGCCAAAGGCCGGGTTAAACGAACACAAGTGCACAACCAACTGGGCTAGCCAGTTCCTTGTGATAAACCCGGTCATATATTAAATATATACGCATACTTAATCCTCACAGTTGACAAGGAAAGTCAACTGTGGGATTCCTTGTTGATCAATCCTTCGAATTAACGAGTAATTATGCTATCTTTGGTAAATTCGTGTATTATCCGGCCCAATCCAACGCGTTTACACGTCGATAACACGGCAATAGTTGACCAATTTAATCAATTGACGCGTAGGTATTCAATTATAAGTCAACCTTCTAATTAACCCTAACCCTAATCCTCTAGTATAAATAGATGGTCTGCGAGTCTTGGAAAATCGCTCACAACTCTCTCTCAATCTCTATTTCACTCTAATTCACTCTGTAATTGCTTATTTTTGCTCGTGGTTGACTTTCTCTTTGACCCGACCATCAACATCAATCCATCACTGTGAGTCTAATATTTTTGGTGGGTTTCACTCATCGGCTATCAGACAACAATAGCCCTAACAATAATCGGGCTATAGTTGTCTGATTTGCTCAATTGTAAATCTAGGGTTCGTCGTGGTATAATTTGGGGATAAACTGATTCAGGCATAACATATTTATTTATTTTTAAACTAAAGATCTCACAACCACCGGCCTAGGCCAAGTGGTTGTGACTCTGGTCCTTTTCCGAGGTCACCCGGGTTCGAGTCCGGCTCTGACCGGTTTTTGTTCATTCTTTTCTTTTCTTTTTTTAAAAACAAACAATTAATTATATATATATATATATATTAATCCTTTTAATCATTTAAATTCTTTTTAAAATACCTAAACTATTTTATAAATTCTAAAAAAATTATAATTGTTTAATCTGATTTAAAAGTGTTATTTACAATTTTTATTTTTCAGAAATTCTTTTATTTAATATTTATAATAATTAAATCATTTTTATACTATTATATTTATAAAAATCCATTATTATATCAAAACAGTTTTATTAAATTCCCCAAAAATTATCCTAACTTTTTATAAAGTTAAACTTTACTGAAATAATTTTTAATTCAGTAAAATCATTTATTTTATATTTTTAATCAATTTTTGTTAGATTTAATCATAATTAATTCATAATAAATCCAATTTTCATCATTTTTGCACCAAAATTTTATACAAATTATTTTTAATCATTTAGAACAGAAATATGATTTTTAAAATAAGATTTCTTTAATTTTAGTATTTTTGAATATTAAAGTTAATAATTGGCTATTTATAAATAAATAGATTTAAAAATCTATTTTAAATGAAATAATTTTATAAAAATTATTTTATTGCTTCAAACACTTTAATGTGCTCACTCAAAACTCAGATTTTATAAAAAGACTTTCTTTCATTAAATTATCAAATTTACTTTATTTAATTAACATTTTAAATTAAATTTAACAATTGATTATCCCCAAATCGAAACCCTAGGATACACATATTAGTTAATTAGACTTAGACTTATTATATATTACCTCATTATAGGGTAATATTTGGAATCACTTTGGGGCAACACAATTATTTCATATTTTCAACAAGTTAACATTTGCTAAGGTGAGTTTACATAGCCCCTTTTATTTATCACCATTTTTGGGGTGAAACATGTTATAACATTTTCATTGCAATTCAATCATCAATGTGTCTATGTGTTTTCTATGTTGCATATTGTCTTGAGCATGATTAGAGTAAGCACCATTCTAGCATAATCATTAACATTGATCAGCCGACGGTATACATTGATAGATCTATTGGACTGACAATCCCACCCGGATACGTGCCTCCTACCAAGGTTACATGGGTGTTTGTTATCGCATAACATATTCATTGGGACCATAAGTGTATGGTATGTATCATTTTATAACAGTCAACAGGGTTGATTATGCACTCGATTTATTTCTAATATGTTCTCACATATGGGCTAGATTAACATGGCACATGAATTGCATAACATTTTATTCATTTATCATCAAAAACCTATGTAATTCTCACCAACTTATGTTGACCCAAAATACTTTCAAAATTAACATGTTTCAGGTAACAATGAAGCTGAGGCTTGAGTTAGCATGAGGATTTATCTTGAAGTTTATTTGAAGTTTTTGAAGTTATTATTTGATGTTATGTATTTGGATTTTTAGACATTATTTCACATTTTGGATATTATGTTTGAATAAATTATTTAAATTTTATATTATACCATGTGCTACTGAAAACAATCATCAATACGTGGCACCCCGATGTTTCCGCCATCGGTTGGGGTGTTACAGATTGGTATCAGAGCCTTGGTTATAGGGAATTAGGTTATTAGAAATAATCTAGACTATAACCTTAGGGACTAAAACAGTACTTGCTTCTCCTACTTGTAACCCTAATTGCTTCCCTAATCCTATCCTTATCCTATGCCTTAAACCTACATGTGACTACTCTTAATTGTCTGCTGAAATCCTGATCCACCATTAGATTTATAGGACAAAATCCTCAGGTTTAACCTGAACCCCCTTGAGATCTCGTCGAAGTTCTAGATTTTAATAACGAACACGTGCAATCTGGAAGGGTGAACGCCTGTATTCTGAGTCTTCTGTCTAGGCTGGCATTGCGCATATATCCCAATCAGACGAGGGACCCGGATGCCTACCTGGGAATTCTCGGGATGAGTGTTCACTTATAGGCTAAAGCATGTCTTCATATGTTATTAGAATTTAGAATCTTTGATAAGTCGACGTTTTCGTTTATTCGTTTTAATTAATGAATAAATGATTACATTCCTTATATAAACTCTCATTCATTTCATTGTGTCTATTACAGATCATGCCTCCTCGTCGCAGCACTCGCAACAACAATGGTGAGAACCACGAAGAAGGTGGTGATAACCATAACCACAACCATGACCAAGGTCCTGGTCACAACAACAATGGGGTCGATGCTCAACTGGCTGCGATCATTTCTCAACAAATGGCGCAGCAAATCGCAACTCTGGTTCCCAACTTGCTTGCTCAGGTCATCCAATTGAATGGGAATGGTCACAACAACGGGAACGGGAATGGCAATGGCAATGGCAATGGACCCCAAGCTTGCACCCTTAAACATTTCAACTCTTGTAACCCTCCAAAGTTCAGCGGTGAAGAAGGAGCTACTGGACTTCTCCAATGGTTTGAGGGTATTGAAAATACCTTCATCAACAGTGAGTGCCCCAATAACTTCAAAGTTCGTTACGCCATGAGTGTTCTCCACAAACGAGCACTCACTTGGTGGAATGAAGAAAAGCGTACTCGTGGGGCCGAGGTTGCTCTTGCTATGACATGGGACCAGGTCAAAGAGATCATGAAGGAGGAGTTCTATCCTCGCAATGAAGTCAAAAAGCTTGAGGATGAGTTCCACACCTTGGCTCAAGATAGTGGGGAAAATCTTGCCTACAACACCCGCTTTCATGAGCTTAGCTTATTGTTGCCTCACAAGGTTACTCCTCTGCCGGTAGCCATCGAGAAGTACATCGGTGGTCTGCCCATGCAAATCCAGGACACTGTTTGGGGTAGAAATCCTGCAACTCTGGAAGAGGCCAAACGTCTAGCGGCCACTCTTACTGATAATCATGTGAAGAACGGTACTCTCGTTCGCAAGGGCACTAAGAAGACGGTTGCCAAAGATACTCCACAGCCTGCAATTGAAGTCAAGCCTGAGACCTCAAGCAACAAGAAGCGCAAGGCTAGAAACTATATGGTTGCTGCTACTCCACCTGCTGCCCAAAACCCAGCCAAGAAACCATACACCGGACCTCACCCTTTGTGCAACACTTGCAAGTATCACCATCCCACACAGGTGCCATGTCGATTCTGTACTAAGTGTCAAAGATATGGTCACCTGGTGAACGTCTGCCGATCTCCTGCTGCCCAAGACAACAACAACCCAGCTCCCAACCAACAAAACAACAGGCCTACTCGTGGTCAATGCTACGAGTGTGGTAACCCTAATCACTACATCAACAACTGCCCTAACCGTAACCGTAACCAAAACCAAAACCAAAACCAAAACCAAAACCAAAACCAGAACCGCAACCAGAACCAAGGTGCTCGAGGTCGCGCCTACAATCTCAACGCTAACCAGGCTCGTGACAACAACGAAGTGGTGAATGGTACGTTTCTCATTAATAACCACTATGCATCCATATTATTTGATTCAGGAGCTGATAAGTCATTCGTGTCACTGAAGTTTGAACCTTTACTTAACTTACCCCACACTAATCTAGAAGATCCTTTCGTGGTAGAGGTAGCTAACGGGAAGTCTATTTCGATCGGTTCTATTATTCGTAACTGCTTGTTGAATCTCGATGATCATACCTTCCCTATCGATCTCATCCCCATGCATCTTGGTAGTTTTGATGTTATAGTAGGCATGGATTGGTTGTCAACTCATCGTGCCGAAATTCTGTGCTTCGAGAAAGTCATACGCATTCCTCTCGAATCTGGTGAGATTTTGAAGATCTATGGTGAGAAACCCTGTGGTGAGCTTAAGCTTATGTCTTGTACTACTGCCCAAAAGTACTTACGAAAGGGGTATACAGCCTTCTTAGCTAACGTGATAGAGAAGAAGGACAAAAGCAAAGGTATCCAAGACATTCCTATTATCCGAGACTATCCTGAAGTCTTTCCAGAGGATTTACCTGGTTTGCCTCCTGCTCGACAAGTGGAGTTTCGTATTGATCTTGTTCCTGGTGCTAATCCTATAGCTAAAGCTCCTTATCGTCTTGCACCCTCTGAGATGCAAGAACTTGCTAGTCAATTACAGGAACTTTCTGATAAAGGGTTCATTCGCCCTAGTTCTTCTCCATGGGGAGCCCCTGTCTTATTCGTTAAAAAGAAGGATGGTTCTCTTCGGATGTGTATTGACTACCGTGAACTCAACAAACTCACCATCAAGAATCGTTATCCACTTCCTAGGATTGACGATCTCTTCGATCAACTTCAAGGAGCAACCCACTTCTCGAAGATTGATCTCCGTTCTGGTTATCATCAGCTTAGAGTCCACGATGAAGATATTCCCAAGACAGCTTTTCGCACTCGCTACGGTCACTATGAATTCATGGTTATGCCTTTCGGTTTGACCAATGCTCCCGCGGTATTTATGGATCTGATGAATCGGGTTTGTAGACCCTATCTCGACAAATTCGTGATCGTTTTCATTGATGATATTTTGATTTACTCTAAATCAAAATCCGATCACGAGCAACATCTTCACTCTATCTTGAGTCTCCTAAAGAAAGAACAACTGTACGCCAAGTTCTCAAAATGTGAATTTTGGCTTAAGGAAGTTCAATTTTTGGGACATGTCATTGATATGAACGGAATTCATGTTGATCCTGCAAAGATCGAAGCTGTGAAAAATTGGAGTGTTCCTACCACTCCAACAGAAGTCCGTTCTTTTCTTGGATTGGCTGGTTATTATCGTCGATTCATCGCCAATTTCTCCAAGATCGCTGTTCCTCTCACTACCTTAACTCACAAGGGTAAACCCTATGAGTGGGGACCTAAGCAAGAGGAAGCGTTTGAAACTCTTAAGCTGAAACTTTGTGAAGCTCCTATCTTATCTCTACCTGATGGTAATGATGATTTCGTGGTCTACAGTGATGCATCGAACCAAGGTCTTGGTTGTGTTCTCATGCAACGAGGAAAGGTTATTGCTTATGCGTCTCGACAACTCAAGACTCACGAGAAAAATTATACCACCCATGATCTTGAATTGGGTGCTGTTGTCTTCGCACTCAAGATTTGGAGACATTATCTGTATGGGACCAAATGTGTGGTGTTCACGGACCACAAAAGTCTCCAACATGTCTTCGACCAAAAGAATCTTAACATGAGGCAACGACGTTGGGTTGAATTACTTAACGACTATGATTGCGAAATTCGCTACCATCCTGGCAAAGCAAATGTTGTGGCTGACGCACTTAGTCGTAAAGAGCGTGTCAAACTCCAATGTGCGAGAGTTCGTACTGATCTTCAAGATCGCATTCTCCAGGCTCAACATACCTCAGTCACCCAAGGTAACATGTACGATGAAATGTCTTGTGGTGCTGAGACTCAACTTGAAACCAAACCCGATGGTCTCCTTTATTTCCTTAACCGACTGTGGATTCCCGACCGTGATGATCTTCGTACTTTTCTCATGAACGAGGCTCATAAGTCTCGTTATTCTATTCATCCTGGAGCTGACAAGATGTACCAAGATCTTCGTTATTCTTATTGGTGGCCTGGTATGAAGAAAGACATTGCTCTATTCGTCGCAAAATGCCTCACTTGTTCCAAGGTTAAGGCTGAACATCAACGACCATCTGGTATGCTTGAACAGCCAGAGATTCCTGTCTGGAAATGGGAGAGCATAGCTATGGATTTCATCACCAAACTCCCTCGCACACCCAAAGGTTTTGACAGTATTTGGGTAATCGTCGATCGTTTGACCAAGTCCGCTCACTTTCTACCTATTCGTGAGAAGTATTCTGTGGAAAGGTTGGCAAAGATGTACGTAAGTGAAATCGTATGTCGTCACGGTATACCTTTGGATATTATTTCTGATCGCGATGGTCGTTTCACCTCTCACTTTTGGGGATCTCTACAAGATGCTTTGGGTACTAAGTTGAACCTGAGCACTGCTTATCACCCTCAAACGGATGGTCAGACTGAACGAACCATCCAGACACTTGAGGACATGCTCAGGGCATGTGTCATCGATTTTGGTGGCGCATGGGATTCTCATCTTCCTTTGGTTGAGTTTTCATACAACAACAGTTATCACGCCAGCATTAACATGGCTCCTTTTGAGGCACTCTATGGTCGGAAATGTCGTTCTCCTGTCTGTTGGACTGAGGTTGGCGAAGCTCGTATTACTGGACCCGAACTAATCCAGGAAACCACAGACAAAATCCAGCTTATTCAGGATAATCTTCTCAAGGCTCGAAGTCGCCAAAAGAGTTATGCTGATAAACGTCGTAAACCCTTGGAATTTCAAGTTGGGGACCTTGTGCTGCTTAAGGTATCCCCTTGGAAAGGAGTTATTCGTTTCGGTAGAAAGGGAAAACTAGCTCCTCGATACGTAGGCCCCTTCAAAATTCTTGACAGAGTTGGGAAAGTGGCTTACAGACTTGAGCTTCCACCTGAGCTAAGCAATGTTCATCCGACCTTCCATGTTTCGAATCTCAAGAAATGCTTAGCAGATGAGAACCTTCATGTTCCTCTTGAGGATGTGCAAATCGATGAAAGCATGCACATTATCGAGAAACCCGTCGAGATTGTTGACACTGGAGTCAAGAAACTCAAGCGCAGTCGCATTCCGATCGTTAAGGTTCGTTGGGAATCTAAACGAGGCCCAGAGTTCACTTGGGAACGTAAAGACCAGATGAAGTCGAAGTATCCGCATCTTTTTCCACCAGACTCTCCAACTCCAACTTCGGGACGAAGTTCCTAAAAGTAGGGGAGACTGTAACATTACGCATTAAATACTTGTACGTTACACCATCGACATTAATAAAACGTCAAGTTTTCATAATTATCTTCGCATCTATTATTTTTGTCGCATTTATGGAACCCTAATACTATATATAATATTATATATATGTGTGTGATTGTATAATTGAATCAAAAATAAAACATGCCTTGGCCGGGAATCGAACCCGCGCCAAAGGCCGGGTTAAACGAACACAAGTGCACAACCAACTGGGCTAGCCAGTTCCTTGTGATAAACCCGGTCATATATTAAATATATACGCATACTTAATCCTCACAGTTGACAAGGAAAGTCAACTGTGGGATTCCTTGTTGATCAATCCTTCGAATTAACGAGTAATTATGCTATCTTTGGTAAATTCGTGTATTATCCGGCCCAATCCAACGCGTTTACACGTCGATAACACGGCAATAGTTGACCAATTTAATCAATTGACGCGTAGGTATTCAATTATAAGTCAACCTTCTAATTAACCCTAACCCTAATCCTCTAGTATAAATAGATGGTCTGCGAGTCTTGGAAAATCGCTCACAACTCTCTCTCAATCTCTATTTCACTCTAATTCACTCTGTAATTGCTTATTTTTGCTCGTGGTTGACTTTCTCTTTGACCCGACCATCAACATCAATCCATCACTGTGAGTCTAATATTTTTGGTGGGTTTCACTCATCGGCTATCAGACAACAATAGCCCTAACAATAATCGGGCTATAGTTGTCTGATTTGCTCAATTGTAAATCTAGGGTTCGTCGTGGTATAATTTGGGGATAAACTGATTCAGGCATAACATATTTATTTATTTTTAAACTAAAGATCTCACAACCACCGGCCTAGGCCAAGTGGTTGTGACTCTGGTCCTTTTCCGAGGTCACCCGGGTTCGAGTCCGACTCTGACCGGTTTTTGTTCATTCTTTTCTTTTCTTTTTTTAAAAACAAACAATTAATTATATATATATATTAATCCTTTTAATCATTTAAATTCTTTTTAAAATACCTAAACTATTTTATAAATTCTAAAAAAATTATAATTGTTTAATCTGATTTAAAAGTGTTATTTACAATTTTTATTTTTCAGAAATTCTTTTATTTAATATTTATAATAATTAAATCATTTTTATACTATTATATTTATAAAAATCCATTATTATATCAAAACAGTTTTATTAAATTCCCCAAAAATTATCCTAACTTTTTATAAAGTTAAACTTTACTGAAATAATTTTTAATTCAGTAAAATCATTTATTTTATATTTTTAATCAATTTTTGTTAGATTTAATCATAATTATTAATTCATAATAAATCCAATTTTCATCATTTTTGCACCAAAATTTTATACAAATTATTTTTAATCATTTAGAACAGAAATATGATTTTTAAAATAAGATTTCTTTAATTTTAGTATTTTTGAATATTAAAGTTAATAATTGGCTATTTATAAATAAATAGATTTAAAAATCTATTTTAAATGAAATAATTTTATAAAAATTATTTTATTGCTTCAAACACTTTAATGTGCTCACTCAAAACTCAGATTTTATAAAAAGACTTTCTTTCATTAAATTATCAAATTTACTTTATTTAATTAACATTTTAAATTAAATTTAACAATTGATTATCCCCAAATCGAAACCCTAGGATACACATATTAGTTAATTAGACTTAGACTTATTATATATTACCTCATTATAGGGTAATATTTGGAATCACTTTGGGGCAACACAATTATTTCATATTTTCAACAAGTTAACATTTGCTAAGGTGAGTTTACATAGCCCCTTTTACACCTCCTACAACTTGCAAATCATCATCTCTATGTTATAAATATCATTCTAGTGTGATTCTTAACAACAAACAAGCAATGAATCATATCATAACATCCTAATTCTTCAAGAATCATCCAAATGGGTCAAAATGCATGCTTTCATCAAAACACTATAACAATAGCTCAAACCCTTAGATAATCATCCTAATAACTCCTACACATCAGAAGTACATCAATTTCATAGAAACATTCATGTTATAACCACCAAAAATCATCATATGCATAAATAATTCACATATAGCAAGTATTATGGTGTAGCTTTTTTTAGAACTCATTTCAAAGGTTTTTAAAGACACATACTTAGCAAAACAAGGTCTGGACTTTTGGGGAACCAAAACAATAACATTACAAAGGTTTGGGATGATGAACACACCTTGGATTTTATCAAAGAAAGGTGTGTTAGCTTGGAAATGGTGAGTTTTGAAGCAAAACAAGTTCCAGAAGTGTTTTAAGGTGTGTGGGAGGCTT